>CAWUFW010000840.1:382500-2782500 GCA_963921515.1 Calotriton arnoldi
CAGATAGCTCCTTGCAGAGGACCCTGAAGGAGTCTCTAATGGCCGGCACAATCCTGCTGGAGACATCACGGGTCGCCAGCCAATACAACTGAGTTATACACCCGTTGGGTCAACGCTTTCCAGCATTGCTTTGTCTCTTCCAAAGAGACCGGTCACAGTCTGAACTGTGCCAGTTGGCAGTCAACGTCTCCAAGTCCAGACTGTGAGTCTGAAACTCAAGGGCAAGAATTTTGGCCTCTAGATCCGCCAGCTGCGTCAGTTGGCACTGCTCCTTCCTCACATATCCTTTAAGCAGGCCCCGTAGGGTAGGCTTGCTCGCCGCCCATGAAGTCCCAGCTGAAGTTACCGAACCTCGACTGGTCCGAAAGAAGGCTTGCAGTTCTTCCTCCATGAACCTCACACATTCCTGATCCATCAGGTGCCACACATTAAATCTCCACATCAGTCGGAGGAAGTTCGGCTGAGTAACCCATTCAAGAAGGAGGAGTGCGTGATCGGATATGTCCTGTGGCAGGATTCAAATAGACTGCAGTGGTAGCAAGTCACAAGCCGTCAGCCAAAGGAGATCAATTCTGGATTCAGATTTGTAGGCTACTGACATGTGCATGTATGATCACTTGTGGGGTTCCTCGACTGCCATGAGTCACAGAGATCGATGGAGTCAGCTCAGGAGGTCAACCGTGCAGAGTGCGCCACACTGCCATTGGCGTGCAGTGTCGGACATGTCCTGCATGGGGTCTGGGACCGCATTGAAGTCCCCGCCTATCAAGGACGCCCCTGGAGGTAGTGCTACCACCAGGGATTGGAGCACCTAAAGAGTCAACTGTAAGAGCTGTAGGGGAACATAGCATGAGGCAAAGTTATACTGTTTGGTTGCCATGCACCCTTCATAACCCACATATCTCTCCTGGGGTCTTCGTGGACAGCAGAGACCACCAAAGGAAAGGATCTATGGAGGGGAAATCGCAACCTCTCTTGAGTCCCTAGAGAATCTGGTGTGAACGAGGGGATCATATTCAAACCAGCAGAGGAAAGGACAGCAAGAGGTGTGTCTCCTGGAGCAAGACCACATCTGGCTGATATCTCTTAATATAGCGCTGCTGATCTCTTGATTTGGTCCAAGAGGTCGTTCACATTCCAGGAGATGACTAACCATCTGGAAGGGGGCCTAAAAGAGGATGAAACAACCCAGGGTCCCACGAAAGTGGGGGCCGGTCGGTGCGCAATACCATGGAGTTCAACACCTGACTATGATAAAGCACAGTGGAGAGCTTTGCGATGTGTGCCAGAAAATAAAACAATCCAACTCAAAACATACTCTCCCCCCCACCATTCCATACTTTCAACCCTGAAGTATCTGTCACCCAGAGGAATAACATCCTACAACTAAATCAGGAACCCCAGTCACCCAAAGAAAGGACAATATTACCTGAGAGAGGTATCAAACAGTTGAAACATGAAACTGTACAATTAACAACTATAACAAAACAATGCTTCTACACCCCTCCACCACCCCAGCATTTTAGCTTTGTGAGATACATCACTCCTAGCAGGTCTGTTCCCTACGGAGTCCCCATCACTAAGTCACGCAGGTGCCTTGAGGGAGGGGGGGGGGGTGGGTGATGGGGGAGTCCGGTCATGGAGTCAAGCACATCTTGCAGGGATTGAAAAAGAGTTGGGGTGTCAGAAAGGATAGCCTTAGGGTCTGTGGCAGTCAAGGCCTCCCCTGCAGGAGGTGGGTTCCCCGATACCAGTCGTCTGCACTGGCCCAGTCGGTCCTTCTGGGATCTAGTGCGCTTCCTCCAGGGTGGTCGAGCAGGGATAGGCAAGAGCGTTCCTGTGCCCCTGGTTCCACTAGGTCACCAGAGCCAGTTCAACGTAGCGGCTGCTGCTCTGTCGCTCATTCCCACAATTGTTAAGGAGTGTAAAAAAAAAAGTAAGTTGACGAGTCTAAGAGGACCTTGAGTCGAGCTGAGAAAAGAAACATGTACACGACATTGACCACACAGAGTATCTCCCTGACATCTAACGAGCAGCGCCGCTGCTGGACTGCTCTGGTGTAGTCCACAAAAATCAGGGTTTTGGCATTGAAATAACGTAGGTCTTGTTGAGTCCGGGCTTCACAAAGAATAACATCCCAGTCCCGATGGTTAAGGTTACGTACTATCACAGGGCGAGGAGGGGTCCCAGGTGGAGAGTAAGGGCCCAGTGCACTCATTCCACTGCGAAGCAGCAAGACAGTTTATCCGCCAGAACCAGTCTTCCAGGAGACCATCCTTCCTGGATGCCTACGCCTCCTCCAGAAAGCCGACTAGGTGCAGGTTGTTTCATCTGGATCCGTTTTCGGCGTCTTCCACCCTTTCGTCTAGGGCAGAAACCGTGGACAGCAGTTTGGAGACTTGGTGGTCAACATCCCGGTCTCAGTTTTGGTCCCCTCTCCGCCACTTTTTGCAGATCTTGACGCAGATCTTGATGCATAAGGGAGAGGTTGATGCGGACGCTGTCCACTTTGGATTCCACCACCTTTGAGACTTGAACTGCTTTAAGAATTGCCGTCAAATTCGTGGGGGGTTGGCAAGGTATGGTTCCCCCCCGTCGCTTCACTGTCAGGCACCAAGGTGGTAAATTGGTCTATTTTGGTTTGGGCTGGTTTAGTCAGGGGGAGGGCTTATTGCGCCCCATCTCCGGTTGCTAGGTGATGGATGATAAAAGGAGAGGGGCCTGCTGCTGATCCAATTGAGGTTAAGCAGACAATACTGTAGATCTTTTGCAATCTCCTCTTACACCTGGATGGAATGTGACAGGTTTTCTTGGTGCTGGGCCCACTGGGAACACAGATCCCACTGTAGAGCCCACCTGTACAATCTGGTATGGTCAACCAGGAAGATGCAGGAGGCCAATAGGCCAAAAAGACTCAGACCCTCCTCACTGAGGGTGAAACATTGGGATCATAGCCTGAATGTCATGAACAAGTTAATCCGGAGGGAAGACCCAAACATGCACTGTATCCTGAATGGCTTCGATAAAATGGAGCCTCAGCGAAGGAGTCAAGTGTAACTTTGGCACGTTCATCGTGAATCCCAGCAATATAAGGAGGTACGCCATCGTCCGGAGGTGGTCCATGACCGACCGTGGTGAGCACACCTTCAAACAGTCAGTCGCAGAAGCAGTAAAAGACTGGTACCCCAACCTTCAAAGGTATGCTCTGATCACTGCAATCACCTTCATTAAACAGCTGAGAGGCACTGGTTATGGAGAAAGGGAGAAAGGCAAACTGAAAAATGCTTGTGGCTCACTTGTGGGCCAGCAGGACAGAAAAACGGAAATAGGTGTCATGAGGTCCAATGCTACTTTCCAGACTCCTTGATCCACGGCAGATAGAACCTGGATCAGTGTAAGCATCGTTTGTCTTTCCGCGGGAAGAAATTGAGAAGTCAGCAATCAAAAACAGGACAAAGGCCTCTGTCCTTTTTCAGCAATAGGAAATAACAGGAGTAACCCCCAGTTCGGAATTCTCAGGCTAGGACTCTCCCTATTGCTTTCTCTAAAAAGACCTGGACTTTAAGGAGCAAAATTGATTTCTTAAAACAGCTCTGATGTAGCCGGGAGAAGCTGGGGGGTGGGATGGAAAGGAAAGGCAGGGCTTCGCCCGTTGGACAATCTGCGGGATCCACCTGTCGGACATTATGGCCTGCACCCCATTGAAAAAAATTGCCAATTCTGCCTTTCAAATGGTGGTCGAATGCCGCTAAAGATAAACTAAAGTGGTTTGGAGGCTGCAGCCAGAGGGGCTGTGGACTAGGAGGTTCGCTGTCCCTTTGAACGTGGCCATTTCCAGCTGAGTCCCCCACCTTGACCTGCAAGGACTGGGGTGCCCCTAGCTGAGACAGTGGGCCTCGAAAGGGGCAAAATTGTTGGGGATACTGCCTTGTGAGTTTGGAGTGACCACAGAAGTACACAATAGCTCTAATTTGATGGGGGGCCGAGAGAAAGACTGTGGGACACCTTGACATCTTTGCAACTTCTCATAATAGAGGTGAGGCTGGGGAAGGGAGAGTGGACTCTTGTACTTCTTATTGGACTTGAACTTACCCGAAGACTTTGACCGTGATGATAACCGGTCACAAGAACGGGTCCCCATCCTAGACATCAAGCAGAATTGGGACTTACGAGACTACCTGCGGTGTTTCGCAGTGCACCGCTTGGGTTTGTGTTCCTGGATCTCCACTCTGGAGCATCAAAGCACACTCCTCGCACCACTTGGAATTATTGCCCTAACACTAGAGAGACACCTCATGGGGATTCGTCACAGATGTTTCTACATGGTTTAATACTTGTAGTTTAAGAGGAGCCATGTTCCATTGCATACGTGATAAAAAACTTGTCAACTGACTAGAAGAAATAAGAAGCTAGCTCTAGATCCACGATCAAAGGCGCGAAAAAAAGGGCTGATGTCCGCTCGCTTGGGTGGCACCTATATGTAACTCCAGCCATCACTTCGGGTGGACTGGGGTTGACATGGTTCTGCATGACGCGACCTACCAGCATGCAACAGCTATGCTGAAAAATTGTCTGGATCCAATCTGGTTTCTGGGAATATTCTACAAGCGAGAAATCTGCTGATATAAGAATCCATCAGAAACATGTTTTTCACAATAATAAGGAATACTGCCTTCGTCATAACTTTTAATAATAAATAGATGAGGCTGACAAGCCTGGATAATTGTCAGTTAACCATACCAACTCACTTCTGCTGTATGGAGCATAAACTTTTCCACAAGGCAAAAATGGCAACACAAACACTCTTTCAGTAGAAGCACACAACTTCTGCCCAATCAAAATCTATATCCAGGGATTTTAACATTCGGGAGGAGCCAAAGACATTATTTCAGTAGTGCTGCTTATAATTTTTTTCTGTTGATCACATGGGGAAAAACAACAGCTGCGCTGTCAAATCAGGCCTAAAGATATTACCTAAAAGTTGCTGGCGGTCCAACGGGGAGAAAAACTTTATAAGCTGGTTTTTATAAATGAACCTCTTTGTGCCTCGATCTTACTCGTCTCATGTCTTATAATAATTCTTAAACTCTCTCCTGTCTCTCCTTTGTGCCTCTCCTCTCCATTGCCATGCATTCTCTGAAGCTTCTCGTTTACTCTTCATTTTTTGTTGTTGTTCTTTTTGCTCCGTTTGCTCTTTTGTTCTTTTTGCTCGTCACGCTTGCCCTGCTCCGCTCTCTCGCTTTATCCTTTCCAATGGAGCTAGCCTTGAAAACCGTCTTCTCCTATCCGTCCCAGTAGCATTTTAATGGCAGACACAGCACGGCTACACACAGAAGGCATACCACTGGCGGGTCAAAGTCAAGCCTATCTGCTCTGCGCCAGTAAGTCAGTGCCCCGACTACACCCAGTGCCTACAGGACCTCTGGTCCAACAGCAATCAACCACTACTCAGCCCCACCGCCCCTCGGTACAAAATCACAAGACACAACAGAACCGGCAAACCTAGAAGAATACTTGCCATCATCTACCATGAGGAAATCAACTGTTACATCACCTCGGCAAACACCAGTGAGTGGCTGTAACACTTAGCCTTCAAAATCAGTACCTCAAGCACCACATCTCTTGGAGGAGCTCTACTGTACCAGCCAGAGATCAACCTCATCGCCACTCTGTTCAACACATTCAACTCCTTCATGCTGCTTGGTGACCTCAACTTGCACTTTGGGGACCAGATAGACTTCCAACTCCACGGAGTCCTGGAATACCTCAGCATCTTAGGACTCACCCAACAGGCAAACAATCCCACCCACATGGCCGGACACCTCCCCACCAATGTTCCCAACATCATGAGAGACAAGCCCATCCCGCTGACCTGGATGGACCACTCTCCTGTTTGCTTTGGCCTCCACTTTCCCAACCAGCCCAGAACCACCTACACCCAAAAACTGCCGGCTGTCAATGGAACAAAACCCCCCCATGAACATCTGGATCACAGAACTACAAGCTCGGTGCCCCCATACCACAATGACCTACATTGCTCCATCAAAAACTTCAACACATGGATAACCTCCTGCATGGACTCCCTGGATTCTCTAAGTACCACTGCCGCACCCCGATCAAAGCCACAGGACAACTGGTACACCAAGGACCTCTGGCTCATAAACCAACACTGCAAGCTGCTAAAACAATGCTCGTATCGCTCCCATGAGAGCAAGGATAGAGACTACTACAGTGACAAAAAAAAAAACACCAGTGCCTAGCACTCACTGAACCAACATGAAACAGCACCTACACCACCACAGAAATCATCATTGAGAAGGAATTTGCGTCCCCTTCCGTCATAACTACGACTAGAACCCCATCTCAGGAACTATGCACTCAAATCTCCCAATACTTCACAAACAAAATCAACACACCTACAATAACTTTGCCCACCAACCGGACTTCCAAACCCTAAAAATCCTGTCCATCGAGGTCAGCAACACCCCAGAAACCGCACTTACCAGCTGGCCAGCCATCACCACAACAGAACCTGCTAACATATGTGCCCCATTCATTCAGGAGCCCCATCATATCCTTGCCTGCGCCACATCTTTGCAAAGGGCACAACTCCATCTGCTTAGCCGAAAGACCCTTTCTCAATTTCTCACTCACCACCATCTTTCTTGACTCCTGGAAACCCGCCACCATCCTGCCACTCAAGAAAGCCGACAAAATCTCTGATCGTAGCCTACTACACACCCTTCCCCTTCATCCCCAACTCAGGCAAAGTCCTGGAGAACCTCATCAATGCCCAGCTGACCAACTACCTCTACAACATCCACCTCCTGGATCTCTCACAATCAGGGTTCAGATCCAATCACAGCACTGAGACATCGCTAATTACTGCCACTGACGGCATCCACCTCACCATGGACAAGAGACACAGCAGCAGCCATTCTACTTAAACTCTCTGCCACCTTTGACACCGTCTTCCATGCAATGCCTCAACGAGACTGGTATTCGTCCCCAGCAGTATGATTGGTCAGCTCCTTTCTCGCTTGACGCACCCAAACAATCAGCCTAGCCTCCTACTTGCACAAATCCATGACCTGATATGTAGCATCCCACAAGGATTGTATCAGAGACCCACACTGTTAAACATTTACATGACCCCCCTTCAACAACTTAATCTGTTTCCCATGGATTCAACATCAACTCCTACAGAGATGCTCAGCTCATCTCCCAATCAGATAACACAGTAACCACCAGGGATGTGGAATTCCTATAGCCCGACGCCCAGGACATATTGTTTGGGGTCAAGGGCAACAAGTTTTCATGTGTATTTTGTCCTTGGGACAAGTAGGCCCAACCCCCTGCAACACAAACCCTTTGGCTGCCAGTTTGCAGTACCACATTATGGATCAGGGAAGGGCACTGTCTGCAGTTAAGTTAATATTTTTGTCCATATGTTAATGCTGTTTAAACTTCTATTTATGGTTCATTAATTGAAACCCTTTATTATTAGGGTGAGCGCGCTAAGTAAATGTTGTAAGCTCTGACTGCAATACTGACAGTGGTTCCAGTATATAAATGTGTACACAATTTTTCAAAGTTTAGCAATATGAGGCTATGTATAATGCTCCCAGAATGCTCTCTGATTTGATGCAAATAGTTGCAGAAGCTTAAAAGCAAGATTGATGATTCTTTGCTTTCAAAATAAAATGTTGATAAAAAAATGAAAGCAGGAAAAAAAAAATTTCGCTAAACTACTGTAGAATTTCAGGTACCATTTCTTTGCAGCATCATTTAGTAACGTGTTGATGCTTGCTAGTATTTCCCAAAAATATTCATAATGGAAAATCAGTGTAACCAGTTTCAATAAGACTATTGGAAACAAGAATAAACAAGCATTGGCAAAGCCAGTGCGCCTGAAAGTGGTCTGCTTTTTAGATTTGTCAATGTGTGACTTGTTTTGGCATGGTTTTTGTGAAACCTTATTGATGTGGGAGCTGCCGGGCCCTCACCATTATATTCAGAAGGCTTCTTAAAACTGTTCTGTTTTAGACGCTCTGTGTTAGCTTACTTCTGCATTTCCACAGCGCAGAGATACCCCTGCGGGGGTGATTCAGGCGCTATACAAAACTCATAAATAAATAAATAGATGAATAAATAAACATTGGCAAAAGCAAAAATTGTTTTTGGTCTCAAAAAGCAGACACGGCCACATTAGTTACTGGCACTGAACAAAACTACTTTGTGTGCCGATATGCTCCTTGTGAAAGAGCAGAATGCTGCCACTCACAGTGAAGCCAGCTCATACAGAGAGAGAGAGAGAGAGAGAGAGAGAGAGAGAGAGAGAGAGAGAGAGAGAGAGAGAGAGAGAGACAGAATTTTAATAAACACAAAAGGCCAAGGTCAACGCCAGACCAAATTAGGGGCCCAATTATTAAAGAAAGTCTCAAAAGTGCATCCATGGTATATGTCCTTGCATTAAGTGCAGCTATACGGCTTTCATGAATTCCCAAGAATTTACAGAAGCAGGACAAGAAATAGTACTCCTAGAAAATATTTGTGAACTGCATTTTAGCATGAGCAAATGTGCATATGTAGATTTGCTCATGGGAAAATCTGAGTGAGTGCAAGATCACTTTCCTCCAACCACTTTTTTCCTAACTCTGGATGAAGGTTTACGTCTGCCATTGTCAGGAGTAAAATTTCCAACATTTCTCAGTATCGGAAAAGATTAGAGAAGAGTTGTTGAAAACCCTTAACACATGCAAGTTAGTAGGTTTGCACAGACTCAAAAGGGCATTCTAACCCTGGAACTATTGCCTTCAGCCCCAGTATGTAGATCTGCGGAAACGTGGCAACATAAGGGGATTGCAAGTATTCAAACACTACTATGGTATGAGCCCTGGCATATCAGAGAGGCTATATCAGAGCTCTTATATAATGAGATTGCTGCCATAATTTCTCGCCGCACTACATGGCACCAAAGGGACAAGTGGATTTTGTTACAGGACAAGTAGATTTATGAAGCAACCTGCCTCATGGACAAGTAGATATTTTAATAAATTCCACACCCCTGATTTACCCATATTTATTTTAGGCTTTCTGAAAAATAAAGTTGAAACCAGTATATTTACACATTTATTTAACCAATAAATGTGCACTAATACTTGAATGCCTGACAGGGTTCAATGATATGAACACCAACAGATAATAAACCGATGCTCTTATATGGAAACATTCAAATATTAGTAGCAACTTTGTGCATATCTCCTGCTGTTTAAGCTTGTTACAAAAATTACTTACTTTTTTTACCCCCTTCCCTGTCAATCCACACAGCTAATGGCCTGGCAGTGATAGATGACAGCATTTAGAAACACTGGGGGTTGGAGGGGGGACAATTTCAGTTTTTATCCAAATTTAATGAAAAGTTTTCTGTCTGTATTTATCTGTAAAAATCAGTAAAGGCGGAAAACATGGAGTCTTAATCATGATCAACAACTGAATCTCCATGATCAATCAAGTCAACACAGTTGCCTCCGCATGCTTCCATACCTGTAAAACACTCAAGAAAGTCTTCAAGTGGCTCCCCATGGACCCCCACAGAGCAATCAAGCATGCCATCATAACCAGCAGGCAATGGCAACACCCTCTACGTTGGTATCATTGCCCAGCTCACCCAAAAATAGACTTCAAGTCATACAGAACGCAGCCACAAGACTCATGATAAACCTCTATCACCGCACTCAACTATCCAAGCACGGAAAAGACCACCACTAGCTCCCTATACACAAGTGATCCCTTTTCAAACCCCTTACAAATACCTACAAAGCACTACACAACCAAGGCCCAAAACACCTCAACAACAACATTGCGTTTCACACATCTGCTAGACATCCCCACTTGACCAACCAACTCCTCGTCCACATACTCTACATCCAATGGGCCAGAATCAGAGGTCCAGCCTTCTCCTAGATCGCACCCAAAGCTTGAAACAAACTTCCCTACTGCATCAGATCCACACTGGAAATCCAGAAGAAACTGAAAACCTGGCTCTTCCAATAGGCACCCAGGCAGGCAAGCGCTCCCCTTCACAGGCACTAGGCAACCTTGCTTAGTGACATGGGTGCTCCACAAATAGCAATAACAGAAAATGTAAGTGTTATAAGCATTTAGCTCTTGTGGAACTTTGTTATTTTTGTTCCTTCAAACTCAACTGAATGAAAGTTACAAAAAAATAAGATCAAGAGACATATCTCATGGTGCAGCGGCACCTAATATTTAAAAGTACTCTAATACAATATGCCAGAGAACAAATCAGTAAAGTAATTTGGATACATTTTAGTTAAGACTCAGGAAATGCTCTGAAGGTAGAACTTGGGAATTTAAAGTTGAGATATGCAACCCTGTGGGAGGGGATCTGTAAAGAACAAAAACAAAGGAAAAACTGTCAATTTTACATCAATGGAGAGTATTGCTTATTGTGTCATAAAAAGTCTTTCAAAAGTATAAAAATGTTCTTCACTTGATTTGTTTACCCAGAGCTCTTTCGGTCAATAGCCAATTCCCAGCAATATTTCATATACTTAAACTGACCTTTTGACCTGCGGACGGAAAGATTCAGGTTATGAAGGTTCTCCAGTGATCGGGCTGGGTAAATCAGAAGATCCAGCTTCTGGGGAAGAAACCACACCAGTTCGACTTTCATCTAGACCAACAGGAGTACAAACTCCTAACAGTCGTGGTGATATGAAAACAGTGAATTTCAGTATCTGCAAAAACAATTTAAAAACAAAAAAAAAACACAAAACAGTTTTAATGATACAAAAGAGTAAACAATGGGTGGGTTATATATACACCCATGTTTGTTCAACAATGTAGTTAATGCACAAACATTCCTATAATATTAAAGTGAAATGTTCATCTTAACTGAAAATCCCTCTCTGATTTACAAGACCAGCTGATAGACACGTAAACAGACAAGTTTGAGTACATAACATTCACTTTGCTACACACGTCTATGCCCGACAACCCGCAAGCGGGGGAAACATTCATGAGAACCAAGGGTGTCTCAAGAGAAGGGTTAAGAGTCGCAGCAACCCTGAGCTCTTTCACTTTTGTTCCATGCCTTGTTAAAGGCCCTACACATTGTTGATAACTGGAGCATCTTGGTTTTCAATAAGAAGTCATTTTTATTTTCCAGAAGCACCAGGGCTCTTAGGTGTATGTCTAGCATAAATGTGGGGAAACATAGTCAAATAGCACCTATTCTTGTCACCAAGTATTTGTATTTCTGCTCATTTGTGACCTTTATTTTGCTTCCTTCTGCTAGTTTTGGACAAGTTTTTGTCCTCTTTCTGGCCTTTATTTTGCCTTTCTGCTCATTTCTGACCTTTATTTTGCCGCCTCCTGCTAGTTTTGGACATGTTTTTTGTCTCTTTGTGCTCGTTTCGGACCTTTATTTTGTCTTTCTGCTTGTTTCTAACCTTTATTTTGCAACTTTCTGCTCGTTTCTGACCTTCATTTGGTCTCTTTCTGCCCATTTTTCCCTATCTCTCACTGTTTCCCTCCTCCCGCCATCCAGTGCTCCGCCTTCCCCTCCAGGACCTACTTAATGGAGGTCGCATGGTGACCTCATTGATCGTGTCCCTATGCCAGCTCCCCCTGCAACGGTCCTCCTGTCCAGCTTGCCCGCAGTCCGCTACCCTCTGCTGCCTTCGGTTTTGTGGCTCTTCTGCTTGCTTCTACTCGCTCCTGCTCCCTATTTTGCCTCTTTCTGCTCATTTCCAACCTGCACTTTGCCTCTTTCTGTTCGTTTCCGACCTTTATTTTGCCCCTTTCTGCTCCTTCCCGACATTTATTTTGCCTCTTTCTGCTCGTTTTTTACCTTTATTCTGATGTTGCATCCACAGCGCCCAGATACCCTTAGGAGTGACAGTGCTGCGCTGCAGCTGCATGAGGAGTCCGTACTTCTAGATTTAAAAAATGATCATGCTTTCTGATGAATCCTGTAACACCCGATTGCCCCAGCAAAACAGCAGGTGAAGAATACAGCGCAAAGAAACACATAGCCTACATCACAGTTTTAGAACTTTCTCTAATTGAAGGGACAGAACTAAGGTGGGACATTCCATACGGGATACAGCTCCTACTTAATTACCAGTTTTTTTTCGTACAAATCATTGTTTACACCGAATATGAGATTTTGAAAAATAATCTTTCTAGAACATTTTCAACCAGTTATTAGTCAGTGTGAATGGATGTATGCGAGTTGCTGTTTGGGCAAGATCAAACAGCCCCTTTGACAAAAAGGAGAATCAATTATTAATACCATTACTTTTTTCTCTTCAATCCGTGGCCTGTGACTTTCAAAGACAACATAAACGTAAATAGATTGTTGCGTTAGATTAATGTTTCAACATTTGCTGATTTCCAGGCTGGCGCTATAGACAGACAGACAGACAGACAGACACACACACACACACGTTACCATCCTTGTGGGGACTATGTGCAGACACCTGCCTTGTGGGGACTAACCTTTCCCAATGTTTTAAAAATATACCAATAACAGAAAAATGATAAGTAAAAATTCATAATACAGGATCCTGCTTCAAATTTGCAAATATGTTGTTATTTAATTACGCGCACAGAACTATCCTTGTGGGGACTTGAACATGTGTTACCATCCTTGTGGGGACTTTTTCAATAATTATCATTTGTGGTTGAATACAGTCATGGGCACTTGGCTAAATGTTTGGTTAATCAGAAATGAACACAAAATAATCATAATCTATTCATAATTGAATGTTTGCATGTTTCCTAGAGGTACGCAATACATGGATTATGTTACAAATATGTCAGTAAATATCATATATCAGGGTTACTAAAGGGAAGTTAAAACTCTAATCCTGTGATCATTGCTCATAGTCTTAGGAGATAAGGGCATAGCACATGGAGAAATTAAATGAAGTAATGAAGGAATGTGATCAAGTGGAACTCCGTGTAGATTAGTTACTTTCCTTTATGTCAAAAATTGCTATTAGACCACATCTCCCTCGGAATGGCATGTAATGTTATTGTCGGCCTAAAGATGGTGTGTGATGATGCCCACAAAGGTGGAATATAATCCTAGTAGTATCATAGTCTCTTCAGATATGCTGTTTACAACTATGATGAAAGTCCCACAAGAGGTAGCATGTGAAGATAATGATGTTCAAGTCCCCACAGAGATGGTGTGTTGTTACAGGGATTTTCAAGTCCCCACAAGGATGGTGTGTGATTATAGCGATGTTCAAGTCCCCACAGAGATAGTGTGTGATTACTGGGATGTTTAATTCCCCCACAACAATGATGTGTGAATATAGTGATGTTCCAGTCCCCACAGATATAGTGTATAATGTGCTACAAATTTTTAGGGATAAGTGTGATTAACACATAAGGAAATTGAGTAATTTGCTCAGAATCACACAATGTGGTCATGTAGGAAAACCAGAATTATGTTTAGATTGGCTAGTGCTATTGATGGACACAAAGCCATCGCATCATATATTCTCCTTAAGAAGAGCATGTAATGCAATGTTGTTTGGGTTGATAGTAGTGGCTTAGTACTCACAGCACAGAGATAGTGTGTGATAGCAATGTTCATGTGCCCACAAAGATGGTGATCAGTTATAAGGATATTGAAGTTCCCTCAGACATAGTTTGTGATTACAGTGTTGTTCAGAAACTGCATAGATAGTGTGTGCATACAGTGTTGTTCAAGTCCCCACAGAGATGGTGTGTGATTACACTGTATTTCAAGTCCCCACAGAGATAGTGTGTGTGTAATGTTGTTTAAGTCCCCACAAAGTTGGTGTGTGATTACAGTGTTGCTTAGGTCCCCACAAAGATAGTGTGTGAGTACAGTGTTATTTAAATCCCCACTGAGATGGTATGTGATTACAGGGCAGAGAGATACTGTGTGATCACTGTGTTGTTCAAGTTCCCACGGAGACAGTGTGTTATTACATTGTTTTTCAAGGGCATGCTACATGCTGCAGCATTTATCACCAAGAGCCTGAACAAATCACCTCATGGCTCCTCCTTAGTAAGAGCATGTAATGCTCTTGTCTGTATAAATGTTGTTTGTGTTGATAGTAGTGGCTTAGTACTCACAGCACAGAGATAGTGTGTGATTGCAATGTTCACGTGTCCACAGAGATTGTGTTCAGTTATAAGGATATTGAAGTTCCCTCAGAGATGGTGTGTGATTACAGCGCTGTTCAGAAACTGCATAGATAATGTGTGCATACAGTGTTGTTCAAGTCCCCACAGAGATAGTGTGTGATTACACTGTATTTCAAGTCCCTACAGTGATATAGTGTGTGTGTAATGATGTTTAAGTCCCCACAAAGCTGGTGTGTGATTACAGTCTTGCTTAGGTCCCCACAAAGATAGCGTGTGGTTACAGTGTTATGCAAATACCCACTGAGATGGTATGTGATTATAGGGCAGAGAGATACTGTGTGATTACTGTGTTGTTCAATTTCCCACAGAGAAAATGTGTTATTACACTGTTTTTCAAGGGCATCCTGCATACTGCAGCATGTATCACCAAGAGCCTGAACAAATCACACCCACTCCATCTTGATAGAACTCCACTTGCTTTCCTTGCAGCACTATCTTCAAACATGCAGCATCATTTAATAAACCATCACAACCATCATCTCTGCTTATATTCCAGACATGTTCTCCATCTCTAGAAAAAAAAAGTGCAATGACATGGCCACCACGTCACTTTGTAGGTGTGTGTATGCATTCAACAAGCATACTCCTATAAAATGACAGGTGTTTTTTATTTTTATTTACTGATCCGACATGGATCAGTAAATAGAAACAAGAACTGCAAAAAACTTTTTTTTACAAACATAGCACATCCAGGCATTTGAAAAAATGTGGGCACTGTTCCACAAATATCTAAAACAACAAGGTAGAATTGGCCTATACCCAGGACATATACCTAAGGCTTTATATGAATCTAAGCTCTGCTATCCAAGTTCTTCAGATCTCCCCCTCCTTTGTATCTGAAGACTCTGTGGGTCCACATTGACTCCAGGTTTCTGCTATATGAGTAGAATCTGAGAGTAGTTTTTCATGTCCCTACAGAGATAGTGTGTGATTAACGTTGCTCAAGTCCCCACAGAGTTGGTGTGTGATTACAGCATACAAAGACACTGTGTGATTAAAGTGTTGTTCAAGTCCCTACAGTGATCATGTACATTGAGAGTGTGTTTCAAGTGCCCACATAGATAGTGTGTGATTACAGCAGGGGCGGCTCCTCTGTTGGAGCGGTGGAGCATCGCCTCACTTAAAAGGCCCACAAAGCCCCAGAGATGAAAACTAAAATGGAAATTTATTACCATTTCATTTTTATCATCACATCCTGAACCGAGTGTCAGGACGGGGCGGGGCCTGCTGACTGGCAGCAGGGAAGAGTGGTGTGCAGAGGGCTGTCTGTGCACTGTTTAAAGTGTGGATGTCTATTTGGCCGGCCTTCTTGTGACCAGCTGCTGTTTGTGCCACTTTTAGATATTGTGCTAATTTTTAACGCAAAATAAATCGTCGCATCCAAAATGGAGGCAAGCAAGCATTTCACACTAAAATATACTGCTAAATGCTGGATTTGCATTTCACATAATTGCATGCGACTTCTCATAATTTTTCAGAAATTGTGCGTAAATATGCAAAAGCAAATTTAGGAATTTCACACACTACTTATTTAATCGGGACATCTGTGAAACTATAATCATTTACGAGGACAAGCTTCCTAGTGGAGCCACCTCAGGATTTTCTATGCAAGCCTTTGATAGGGACGTCTATGGTGACTGAT
This sequence comes from Calotriton arnoldi, assembly GCA_963921515.1. NCBI lineage: Eukaryota > Metazoa > Chordata > Amphibia > Caudata > Salamandridae > Calotriton > Calotriton arnoldi. The sequence goes on from CAWUFW010000840.1 coordinate 398,360, forward strand.
GTAAATGGGATAGCCAATCACCACTTTTCTTAAAGTCTGTTCTTCTGAGAGAACTGCAGGGAAACCCCAGAGATGGGATTGAACAAGTGCAGTGGCACTGGGGCTCAGACGTTTGAGGAGACCTCTACATTATGCTTCCAGTACAGGAATGCAGCCAACATTAGTGCTGCAGGTAGAGTCAATCCAGGGATAATGGTGTGAGAAACCCAGTGCAGCTTACTCCCAAGGCCCAGATGGCTGAGGGCCATAGTGCAAACTGCTCCCAGGATAGAGCACAGGGGCACAGCTATCATTAGTGCAGTAGATACAGTGGCCCCAGGGCTAAAAGAGATGAAGAGCTCATTGCAGCCAAATCCTTGTCCAAGCTTGGTGGACAAGCGCAGCAGGTGCAATGGTACCAGGCACAGGTGGGGTTAAGAGCCAACATCAGCTTGCTCCCAGTATTAAGGACTAGGGTGCTGCTATCAGTGCATTGCATTGTACTGTAGCACTTACCCAGTGCTCCATACCTCTATGTGCTATGCCGAAGCACATTTTTGGACGGGTAGCATGATACACTATCAGGGTGGCTTACAGACTGTTGCATTTATTATCACCCTATGTGGGAAGTGTTTTTTGTTACACAAGAGTTACCAGAGGTGCTCTTATTTTGTTTTGGGGAGCACTGCCTATGGATAGAGCACGAGCTTTGAGAAATAGGCACACAAATTATACTTTTGTTAGCAATACAACCAGTAGCGGCTCGTGGTGGGAGTGCTGTGGGGCGGTGGGGCAGGGGAGGAGCAGGGTGGGGGTAGTAAACTACGGCATACGGCCGAACAGAGGTAAGTAAACAAATAAATAAAACAAATTTCATGGCGCGCGCTGCATTGCCAAATGTGATGCAGGGCGCACAACGAAATTCGTTTTATTTATTTATTTGTTTACTTACCTCTGTTCGGTCATATGCCATAGTTTACTACCCCCAACCATGCTCCTCCCCCGCCATGCCCTACCGCCCGCAGCACTCCCACCACGAGCCGCTACTGAATACAACATATCTATAGTCAGCAACACAGGGCTAGCCTAGTTATAGGGACAGTGGGAGTTCTGTGTTCATGTACACCAAAAAAAGGGGACAATCAGAGAAGCCCTAGAAATCTAATTGGCAGCATGCACAGGGCAGAGATCCGGCAAAATGAGTAAAATGTAAAATGCGAAACTTTGTGTAATTACATGAAATTTTAAGAAAATTAAGGTAAAAATACGCGTATTGATGGAAAATGCAAATTCATCATTTAATGCTATTTTATAGTGTGAAATGTGTCCTCGTCAATTTGATGTGAGGACACATTTTGAGGTAAAAATAGCACACAAAAACACAAGTGGAGTGATAAACAGCAGCTTTCATTATGGCTAGTTGCGTTATTCCCATGTTTGTGGTCAAATTTTGCTGTGAACAGCACATACTTACACAACGTGGCAAAAGGGCATAATTTCAGGTCTTTCGTGTAACAGAGTACCAAAATTACACGAATCATGGTGGTGTAAACTAGAATTCAGGTGTATATGAGCATTATTTGTGCAACTTTTTATTAAAGGCAGGCATACTACCAATCTAATGTACAATTATATGCCATTGACCTGGGAGCAGAAAACCAATGAGATGTAGAAAGATTTTTGATTAAAGTAAATGCTGCTCATTCAGCTCAATCAGTGTTCTTGTAAAAGAGGGGAAAAGACCATTAAAGGACTTTCTTAAAAAAACACACACAAACATTGGCATGCAGTCAACATTTGTGCATAAAATAATGTTTAAATCCGAGCTGTCTATGCCTCTGCTTCTTGGAAAAAGTTATCACATCGAATTGCAATATACATTTGTTTTTCTGGGCTTTTGATTCTGTGGGGCCAAGCCTTTTCATGTAAGGTAAAGAATGTTACATGGTGGCTGGTTTGAACATTTTTATTTTTCAGAGCAAAGTACGCCTTGCATTTAAGATTGTGTTATGCAGTTTGTAGAAATCTTGGTGTCAGGTGGTTAAAGCGACTCGGCTGGAGCGGGCGTGTCAAGGTCTAGGCCCTTTGTCATTCAGAGGTGCGTGGGACAGCGCTCGTTCGCACCTCTTCCTGGGCCACAAGAAAGAAAAGGAAATCCTTCACCTTGCACATCAACAGGAGGGGTAGGGGTGGCCACAGAGAATGGAGCAGGGATGGGACAGAGCTGTTCTTCTTGGAAGCGTTATGTTAAGGGGTTTGCAGTTTTCGGAATGGGATCTTTAGTCTTAGGCCTGCGAAAAGGCGCATTTAAGCACATGGAAAGACTGGCCTGAAATGTTTTTTAAAAGTAGTCCGCAAGTCACTGTGGGGAAGAAATGATGAATAATTAAGAGTGCATCCGAGTTATTTAAAATCTGTTAACATTAAAAAACAAACTCTACTCCTTCAAAGTCCAAGTTTTACTCAGCACGAAAAAATGTGTCCTCGTCGGCTGCAGTCACCTGCTGCATCTCTTTGAAAAGCAAATGAATGAACGCATGCAAGATCAGAAATGCTACAAACAACATAGGTGTCTGGAAGAGTTCAAATGTGCAAACTCTTGGGCGTTTACAGTCTGCACTGTCTTCACCCATCACCTGTTAAGTGGCCTAATCTGACTTTGAATTGGCATGAATCTTGCCAAAGGTGCTGTTAAAAGCTATAACTTGAATCCCAATATATTGGGGGACGAGCATTGTCTATAGCTGGAACACACTTGTGCAAGTTAAATGCATGTAAACACATCAAGGTAATACTTCATTGTTTTGCATTAGGGCTTTTACAGAATATTTTAGTTTTGCTTGCCTGCTAAAACGAACCAAACAGAAAGTGAGGAAAATCAGTGTTAAATATAGAAATAAATTCATGCCCAGGTGAATATTCTAGTTTCCTCCTGCAGCTGAGTCATATTTGTATTTTGTTTCATCTTTTGTTTTCAATTATAAAGTTTCCTGGGCAATTGAGGTTTACATTACAATATTTTTAAAGCAGCAGTTTTTTTGAAGAATGTAGTTAGAGTATAAAAGAACCCCTGACAACTATTTTTAAGGTGTGAAGGCTTAAATTTTAAGTCGCCTCCTAGAAATACTTACACACATACTGCATATATGGCCTTTTCTTAAGCAAACACGTTTTAACCATAAAGTAAAACATAGTCTGACCTTTGGTAGTTTTGAAACTTTGCTAGCATGGTCATGAAAAAGTGTTCTCCATTTTATTCCTGAATTCCATGTTGCACATTATTTGTTACACATGCCTTTTTACCAACCTATAGTTATGTTTTTTTAGCACAGTACATTAGTTCCAGACCTGGTTAGTGGGTTCATTTAAAGCTTGGCACATTTTGAAGGAAAGTGAGAAAGCATGCAGCCATAGATTTTAGTAAGCCCGGGAGAAATTTAAATTACACTGTTGTCATTTGTGTAAATTCGGGAATTTCGAAATTCCCAAACCTATGCCCGTATGCCACGTCATGTCAATACAAATATGTTCTACAGCAAAATTATAGCACAGCAGTGCTGGACCAATGTGAACAACCAGAACATAAACAGCTGTTGCTCATATCAGTTGTGTTTTTCATGCTATCTTTAGCATAAAATGCATCCTTGCATCATAAGTTGACATGAGGATGTTTTTTGAGCTTAAATATAGTGCTGAATGACAGTCTGCATTTTGGGGCATATTCTCAAGAACGTGTGATAACCATCGCAAAAGTGACTTAACGCAACCCTCAACATCGCAGTCCATCGCGGGACATTTACGCCGTGTTAACCAAGTATTCACAACACGGCGGTACCATGCGATAGTCTCCAGATAACGCGTCAACTGACCACGTTAAAATCAACGCCACGCCGTAAAAACGCGAACGCCAAAAAAGCTGCGATGAGGCCGAACGCGATACAAAAAGCAGCGAAAACCAGTGGCAGGCCTGTAAATCCCACGCGTCTGGTGGGAAAATGCACCATAGAAGCAACAAAAACAACACACCAGAAACAATCCAAAGTGCGTAGCAACATGGATGCACCCTGACCCAGCGCAGAGGCCAACGCGAACCCCACAAGCCCCACAGACCACCAGCAAGGACCAACTGGGTCGGGGAAGGCCAAGGAGAAGAGGGAGAGGAAGACTGGGTGCAGTCCGTAGGAAAACAAGACCAATCAATCAATCAATCAGGGGTTTGTTAAAGCGTGACTACTCACAAGGCGGTGGGGGGGGGGTGCAGGTTCCATCCATCAAGGAGGGGGTCTGTCGAAGAGCCAGGTTTTGAGGTTTCTTGCGAAGATGGGGAGCGATGTCTGTCTGAGGTGGAGCGGAAGGGTGTTCCATGCTTTGGCCGCGAGGAAGGAGAAGGAGCGGCCTCCCGATCTGGTCTTTCTGGTGCGGGGGACCACGGCGTAGGAGAGCTGGGATGATCGTAGGGTCCTTTGGGGTGCATGGAATTTGAGTGGGCTGTTCAGGTATGCTGGTCCGGAGACAGAACACTACCAGCAACTGACCCACATTCAGACCACCTTGAATGCAGCCGGAGTGCCGAGGAGGCCAATGGAGGAGGCCAAGAGGCGCTGGCATGACGTGAAAACCTAAACCAGGCCCAAAGCCGCTGCCAACAGGAAGGCAGCTACGGCGACAGGAGGTGGGAGTCCTGCGCCACAGGAGGAGCTGGAGGAAATGGAGGCCAGCCATCAGTGTGGAGACGGTGCAAGGAGGTGGGAGTACGGACACAGCTCGAGAGGACCTGACAACAACAACAGGGTGAGTAACGAACAGGTCCTGGGGGGACGGGGGGAGATGGGCACAATGGCACACATGCACAACGACGTGTAGCACACTGCACACCCACAATAACCCAGGGTCATGTCCCCCATCCCCGTGGCACACTGCAGCACACACACATGGCAAACACAGCACATCCCATGACAATGTGGCACAAAGTGCAATACCGACACTGCAGAACGGGGACACAACTGGGTCCGCCCATGCGCATAAACAGGCCAATCACATCTGACAGAGCAGGGAACTGTGAGATGCATATGTATGGGTACAACCTCACAACAGTCATGTAGTCCAAATGTCCACTGTCCCCCCTCAAATTGCCAGCACCGCCCAAATAGCCACAATGTACATTGTCACACAGTCTGCATGTCTACAAGAACAATGCGCCAACATAAATGCCAACACAATGTCAACATGCATCTCCCCTTCACATTGCAGAGGGACAAACACCTCCAGCAGGTCAGACCAGACAAACCATCAGTGATGCAGGACACGACCAACACACCTTCGACACCGACGCCCTACAACAGCCCATGGACATCCCACGCAACCCACCACCAGGACCAGGGCAGACCAACTACTTTGAGGAGAACCCAGCCCCTGCAACAGACCACACAGCACGAAGCACACGCAAGCACGGCTGCCCGCAACACTTCACCGACCCACACATGGCACCCCAATGCCAGGTGTCAGAACGCCAAAAGGAGGTGGTCGAACAGGTGCGGGTGTGGTCCGAACCCATGGAAGGCGAATTATATCACATATGTGGGTGTCAATTACCCTTCAGGGACCACCTATACCCCACAAAGGATACCCACACTGCCATAGAGACACACGCAGATATTATGTTGAACTGGCTACGGGCACGTGCGCCCGGCCCCTTTATTGGCAGGGCCACATGTACAGTGACGCCTGTGCTGGATGTGTGTGGGGTTAGCATAAGCCAGCCCGCACGGAGTGCTCGGTGCTGGCAACAACTTGAACAGTGGACACCAGTGCAATGGAAACAGAAAACACATGCATAACAGAGTCAACAGCTGAGCAACATGGAGGGAGCCGGAGCAAGTACAGAAGTCACCCAACATACAAACAGAAGTGTCCGTGAGTTGCAGTGCACTGAGGTTGGGGCACTAGAGCTGTGCGCGCTCATGTGATGAAAATAACTTGGATTGTGTCCATTCGGGATATTCCTGATGCAGATGCAGTGGGGTGTGTAAGACCTGCAGCAACTTCCTCATCAACGTCCCAGGTCTCCCACACTGCCTGAGGTGACATTGCTGCGCAACGTCTCCACATCACAAAACTCAATCGGTAACGGTCCATTGGTTGCGGTGCACTGAGTCCGTGGCACCTGGAGTGCTGAGCAGGGGATCAAGCAGATGATGGCATCCACAACAGGTCTGAGCAACTCCGTCAGTCTGCCAGTACCACTCTCTCGACTCTGGCAGATGGTGGTTGGAGTTGGCCCTGGCGAAGGTGGCGTGTGCCTCCTGCGGTGATGTGATGTCCGGGCCGGTCAGGACTCGATTTGATGTGTGAGCCCTGGTGGTCCGCAGTTGAGGCCGGAGGCAGAGGACAGCGCAGGGCCACATGCACATGGCGTCGATGACCCCAAGACCACCGTCACAGAGGTCATCCAATATTCATTCAGACAGGGTCCCGGACTTGAGCTGCACAGAGTTAGTGGCCCCGGGTGCACAGCGGCAGGCACAGGCACACCGCCACGGGACGGTGACTTGCGGTCCAATGAGGTAGGGCCACGTAGACTGAGCGGGTCCTCGTCGATGTCGGAGGTGAATGTCGCGGAGTGTTTCGGGGGACAGTGGAAGGTGTTCTTCCAGGGCATGATGCAGAGGGCAGAAGCTATCCGGAAGCAGCAAATGGAGGAGTGGAAAGCGACTGCCTCGTTGCCACCACCAATTCGGTATCAGCTGCATGAGGATGAAAACTACCCCTAGTCCATAGACTCAAACGCCACCAATGTACGACCAGAGAGTGTCCATGAATGTCGGGGAACAGACTTAGTGGCACCGGGGCTGAGAGGGGATGCAGTCTGCGATGATGCCGGTACACTGATATGAACTCCGGCATTGACGATTCAAGACTCTGTGACCTACTGGACCGAAGTGTAGGCCGGAGGCAGCGGTCAGCAGTGGGCCACAGCCATGTGTCATAGGCTCGCAATGCACAGTAGTGGCATCAGGGCAGTTGTCTGTAGTGTTCAATCACCTCCGTAATGATGATCCTTTTTTCCTCCCAACTGCAACGCGTCATCCTCGTATGCCTCTCCGTGCGTGCAATGATTCCTACTCTGCCTTTGAATAATCGATGTTCAGTTCCAATTCTGTGACTTACTCGAGCGCAGCGTAGGCCGAGAGCAGTAGTCCACGTGGGCCCACAGAATCTTGCGGCTGTGATGTAACACTAAGACCTGTTTGGCACCACATCGAAGGGTGTATAGTGACATACACTCAGCCATGATTTATGTGCTCTGCCATGGTGTAATCAAGACTCTGTTCCAAATGTGTGACCTACTTGTCCGCTGTGCATGCCGGTGGAGTACGTCAACGTGAAAGGAATACTGCGGGCCTGTGTTGCGGAGGTCGTGATGGTCTGAGGAGGCTGCCAAGGTCGCAGGCCTTGTGTTTGGAGATTGCACCGGCACGTGGTGGGCCCTCATCGACACACGCCGGTGTCGGAAGGTGGGCATTGAGGCCTGGGTGCGCAGGGGCGGGCAGGACTGATTCGGGGACCAGCGTCCCGGGGTGCAGCAGGCGCACAGGATCGCTGGCAACACCGCTCACGGCGTTGGCCTTGTGGCGGGGTGAGGGGCGCCGCCCTGGCAGAGACGTTGGGCATTCAGTAAGAGGACCACGCCCAGGGTTACGTGCCTTTTATTCACACCCCTACGCTGGCCTGGCGTATGCCGGGCCAGCCAACTCCGCTCACGCTTATGGGAGGGACGTCACAAGCTACATTTCCGCGACTTCCCCACTGGCTGGGGTGACATGGTTGCATCCACTGTCCACTACACTCCAAACACCAGCGGTGTGTCCCCACCTCTTCCGACATTCTGCTATTGTGTGTCCAAGGTGCCATGCCGTAGATGGCTCATGTACATGGCTGGCCCAGGTTCCCACAGTAAGTTGTGCTGTCGTGTCTGGTGGGTGTGCATGTTGTATGTGAGCTTGTGACGTGTGCATTTCCTGTGTTGTGTGTTGCATGATTGTGGAGTTGAGGTGTGTGGTGTGTGCATTTGGTATTGGCCAACGAGCAGTGCATTTCCGTGGGTGCCATCCTGGTGGCGCAGGTTGATGATGGACTGTCGGGAGGTGCAGGTATCATGCACACTGCCTGGGTGGTTGGCGACGTCATTGGCGGAGATTCCACGGTGGTCCACTATTGCCTGCACATTGGTGGGATCCGTGCACTTTCTGTTGCGCTTATTGTGTGCAGTGTCGCAAGGGGCCACTAGTAGAACATGTGTGCAGTCACTTGCCCCCTGACACGTGCGGAAAGCCAGCTGTGGCATACACGCCTTGCTTGGTCTCCGGCTGTTCCTGCGCAGTGTGTGTGAGGTATGGATAGTGGGGTACCAAGCTGATGGTGTCATCCATGACCGTTGTGGGGGACTTGGATTGGCCAGGCTGTGTGACTCCTCTGTCTCAGGCGGAGGTTGGTTGGAGGGTACCAGAGGCCAACACGTGCAGCACGGCCAGCAGCTTTGTCTGCGGTGGGATGTTGGTTGTCCGCTGTGTTGGTACCGTCAGCCTGTGGGCTATGGTGGTCAGGATGCGGAGGAGGGTTGTCCCTTTGGGCATATAGTGGGCAATGACATTCTCTGGTGTTGGGTCTGTGGGGTTGGTGCATTTTCGGTGGGTCGCTGTCTTTGTCTGCGCTGCCTCAGTGTTGGTCCGGGGGGGGGGGGCGGTGGGTGTCCAGTGGGGTGAAGGGTGGGGGGGTGGCGGTGGGTGTTGTTGCCCTCTCGGGGCTCTGGGATGCATGGTGAGTAGCTCCATGGCATCTGTTGTTCTTCATGTGTGGCTGTGGGCTGGGCTCCCTTTGATGGTGCAGGTTGTCGTCCGACTTTACACCAGGTCAGAGCAGGTGTTAGATTCCTGCTGCTAACGCGCCTTATCGCATGTTTTGTGGTCTTATAGCTGAGGTGTGGTGTTGTCGCGGCTTTTTGCTCAGGAATGCCTACTCTGCATCTCATTAGCGATAGTTGCAGGGGTCATCTGTGGCGATGTTTTTTGAGGATGCATTCGCAGGTAAACTGATGTTATCGGCTGTTAGCACCAGCTTGTGAATGGGGCGATAAATTTATCGCAACTTTGGCTGCGATAAAGTGCCGTTAACTCGGCGATGGCTCCTTGAGAATATGCCCCTTTGTGTACTAACACTTAATTTAGATTCAATTTCTCAAAATTGTAGGCTATTACTCAAAACACTTTTGCCTGGATCAACTAAACTATTTTGCAAAGCAATGCAGCAAGAGAACTTGCTGCACTGCGTTAGGTAGTATATTACACCATATTTGCAAAGATATAGTACACTTCTGCTCTCTCCTTGCGCGGGTGCACTTGTGGCATCCTAGCACCAACACAGGCACCCTTGCACAATGATGTCTGCATTGTTCAAATAGTTTTTGTGCAGAGGCTATCCGTAGAATTTGGCACAAATGCAAAGAGGTAATAAGGAGAAATAACAATATTTCTCCTCCTTACACCAGCTTTGGGTAGGTGCACTATTTTGTAGCTAAACCAGGTTTACAGACATGGTAACTCTGAGTTTGCATCAAAATCCTTGAGTGGAAGCACGAGAATGCCCATGGTCACCCAGGGAATAGCTCCCTAATGCAAAGTAATGCAAGGCAGCACTATGCTCTGCCTTGCGTTGATTGTTTTTTACTGAGCCATGCAAGCCAACAAAAATTGGGTTTTGCATGCCTTAGTAAATCCCAACATACATTTTGCATCAGGGTTGCATCAAAAAATGTGACAAGCCAGATGCAAAATGTTAGTAAATCGGTGCCCCTCTTTTTAGACCCGTCTTAATTCTTTGTGCTTCCTGGAAATTGAAAGCAAATTATGCTTGCTAGGTATCTGCAATTCAATTTGCCTGTGAACACAACCTGTTAACTGTGAAAAGAACCAGCATTTGCACTGCAGAGATTTACCACTCATTTTATACCTTGATATAGACCTCTCCATGAAGTATTGCAAAAGGGGCAAATATTTCTTCAATATTTTAAAATACATTTTGGGGAACTATATCCCTGACATTTAATTTCCACTGGTTATTGTTGAAAAACTCTCCTCACAGTAACAGGCTGCTGGATACATCAGAGATTATTTCAGAAATTAAGAGCAGGTGTGTGGCATTACAGACATCCCCTCCTCATTCATTTTACATACTAGTGGCTAATTTATGCCAAGTGAAACTTAGTGCAGTAAAATAGCACATGTGCACTATTGGCGGGACTTGGTATACAGCATAATGTGCTACTGGTGCGTTATCCCCCAGCATTCAGAGGTGTGCAAAGAGGAATAAGTTGGCTATTGCGTACCCAGGACATACTGAAAGTAGATCAAGCTAAATTTACAGGGTGTAGAACATGTGCATAGCAGGCTGCATCATTTGTGGCTCTATAGCAATAAGGCCATTGTATTCCCCCATACATCGTATTCAGCCTCATTACGAATGCCTGGATCTGTCTGTTGCATACAGGGCCAGTAATATGGGTCACAACTGTCATAGGCATATCTCATAGATGACAGGTGGAGTGTGATACTGGAGAGTGTACACTCTGTCACCCCATCCTATTTGCATTGGAACAACTTGGGTGTAATATCAGAAGGAATTGGGTGGGATAAGGCATAACCAGGTTCAGAAGAACAAGATTATTCTACGGCTACAGCAGTTTCCGCATAGTTATGTTTGCAGCACTTGCCACATAATTCCTCATCGACTGCATATTTTGTAGATTTTATCAAAAAATAGTTTTTAGTTGTAATGATTAAAAAGTTATTAAAAATGCTGCCAAACATGTTGCCACACAAGGGCAGGCCTTTTGCAAAAAATAACTGGCCATCTTTCAATTGCAAATTTCATTGTTTAGGTAATAGGTTGCTACTAATGAGGTCAAACATTTGCCCAGATAGTGTTATCATGTATAAATATGATAAAATAGTGATGTAATTGCCACAAAATATGTAGTATTACAAGCATCATTTACCTTTTCTTGTTGCATAATTTAGTCAAATTTGATACACAATTTGGTTCTCTCTGCCACATAATTCCAGTGGCACCGGACATGCACCTTGTGGGCACCGAACATTTGAGTTCATTATAAGTAGCTAATGCTTTGCTAAGTATGAGCAACCTTACTCAGCAGATCCTGGTGCACCCAGAAGAAATCAAGAGATTTATGCTTATCTGGGAATACTCTTGAAATCAAAAAAATCCATCCCATTTCATCCATGCATGGCCACTTAATTAGAATATAGGTGGCAAATCCTTACCCTTTGGTTTGGGTACTTAAGTGTGCAGATAATATACTCAGGAGAACAACTCACTTTAGGCCATCAAGGTTGAGCAGCAAGAACACTTTGGTACTCAATGCCTTCTCCTGTCAGTCATTGGTTGTGACGCCTAGCTAAGACGGTGGTCGATTACAGAATTTTTCAGAATCGCCCACTCATGTGGTGTGTTCATCAGAACTTGTTGACCTTATCCTGATCTGGAATTTTATCATCTAGATTCAGGGATATAATAAACAGCCCAGTATCTGTCAGAAGAGAGAGATCACAGAAGAGGGATTTATTGGCTGATGGTATAGGGACTGCATGGCTGTAAATGGTGATGTTCCAACAGAGCAATGTGGACTCCTCCTTTGATAAACTGGTGCCGAATTATGATATTATTGCAAGAAAGTACTGAATAGAGTAAACACCCCAGTCCTGTATACACAATGGGGCTGTTTTATCAATATTTGACACAGCGCAACGCAGCAAGACAATTTGCTGCGCTGTGGCAAATGGAGAGCACATTCCTGCTCTCTTCCTTCACTGATGCACTATGTGCTGCCTAGCACCATGGTTCACAGGTGCCTGCATTGCAGGCAGGATTGGTTTTTCCCAGGAAGGGAGCTCTTCCAGCACAAACACTGTCCTTAGAGTCGTTTTCCTCTTTCTAAGTGTGCTGCGGAATGAGGAAACAACAAGGAGAAATAAAGATATTTCTCATTGTTGCGCCTCTGTCGGGAAGGCTTAGAATGTTGACACATTCCCAGGTTTACTTGTCTTGGCAAATCTGGTTGTTGGAAATTGGGTTATTAGTAGTGGTAAATATACAAGTAACACTGGCATTAATACCACTAAAACAATAGAGGGCTCAGAATAAGTCTTAGAAAATTATTTCCATGTTCAACCCTTGGTAGCTTGGCTGCGAGCAGGCAGGCTTAACGTCAAAGGCAGGTATGTAAAGCATTTAAAAACACCAATTCAATAAATAATGAAGACACCATACATAATAAAAATCCAACACCAATTTATAAAAATAGGAAATATTTCTATCTTTAAAATGACACCAAAACGAAAATAATCCAATATAGGGAACCGGAGATATGAATTTTTAAAGATTTAGTACTATCTAGCACATGGAAACCTATAGCGCATATTGGGACATCTGGTCGCGCTAGACCGGTACAAAGTCAAAGTTTCAGGCCGACCGCGATGGAGCCCTGCGCGGCTTCCCCTCGCAGTATGTCTCGGTCAAAGTTTTTACCTTCTAACTTAGAAACGTTTCTGGAGCTTTTCTTCCTGGGTCCCTCGAAGCTCTCAGCCAGTCTGGATTCAGTGAGGGTGTGCCGGCTTGCCTTGTAATGAGCTCCTGGTCAAACTTATGGAAGTCAGACCTCCGGAGCTTTCCAGCGGGACAAACCAGAGATCCAGGCTAGCTTGTAGTTTAAGGTGGGCTGCTTGACTATCACGGTTGGTTCTGGTCATCTCCTCTACGTTCGGACGTAGAAAATTTTACGGAGCTTTTTCTCGCGGGGTCCCTCGATGTTCTTCGCGAGGTGAGAGTTTGCTGGCTTGGGATTCAATGAGCTCCCGGTCAAACTCTGGAAGTTGGACCTTCGGACCTTTTCAGCGGGACGAACCTGGACCGTTTTATTTATTTTTTGGTGCCTCTATATGTTTTGCACTTTTTTCTTTGTTTAAACGTTGCTGCTTGAAGCCACTGCTACCAAGGGTAGAGGTTATACAAATGAGCCTGGCTGGATCCAAGGCGGTTTCATGAGTGTTTTACACTGTAAGGTCCCACAACCACACCATATAATACTCCTCAATTCTCAGAGGACGCAAAACAAAGGAATAGAGTGAGAGAAAAACCATCTTATGTCATATTTAATACAACATTTAATACAAACCAAACATTATAGGATTTAACATCAAAACTACACACACCTCAAAGACAATTTACATGAAAACACATTATTTACACTAAAATGTACAGAACTCTAACACTTTTAGCAGAAAATTGTGCAGGCTTGTGAAGTTCTCGCCACATACCATACTGGATTTGGGCATCAAAATCCTTCCCAAATGTAATACAGCTCTCTGAATTAAGGTGTAAGGTGCTGCTCTTAAGCAAATACCCAACATCGTGCTAGAGATGCCCTTAGACTTTAAGCACCCTCAACAAACCTGTGGAGATGAGCCTTGAAAACTGGGCCATTATTTGGTCCCCCGTTGCAGGCCCCATCCCCCCATATCCCATGGGTCATGTTTATAGAACCTTTTGTAGGTCCAGAACAGCTGCGTAAGTGCCCCCAAAATTCCGACCAAGAAACATCTTATGCTCATACCTTGGGGAAAAAACAGTATGGAATGTATCTTAGGCTTAGGAATGGCGTCAACATGTCTGTATGCAAACAACAAGCCCACACTCCCCAAACTGTGGCCAACAACTTGCCTTTTTAGGTCGAGCCTGAGTCAGTGCGCATGTGCTGCTCTGCGAGACTTGCTGTAGTGGAGTATGGAAGAGTAACCCTGCCCACTCTAAGCTCATATTTTTCATTGGCTTGTATCTTTGTGTCTTCCTAAATGCTGGCTTCTGATTCAGTAATTGGCTTGTTAGTCCCTCCTTAGTACAGCCTTGTCTTCATTTGTAACCTCCCATGGCTACTGGCCCCTTTACTTCGCTTGTTACACGGTACATCTTTTTAAGTCTGTAAGCACTACTTTCTTTAATGAGTTTTTACTACTGCAGGCGCGACATGCTTTCCTGCAACATTGATGCGTGCTTTCATTTTACAAGCAGCCCCTCATTTGTTTAATATATGCTCATTTTATCATTATTTTTTTCTAATATATGCACGGGCGCCACGCATAATCACGACACCCGCTTAATTTAATATGCACGGGCTCCGCGCATGATGTTGCTGCACGGCGCCCATTTTATCAATATTTTTTTTAATATATCCATGGGCGCCGCGCATAATCATGGTGCCTGCTTATTTTAATATGCAAGGTCACCGCGCATGATGTTGTTGCACGGCGCCCATTTTATCATTATCCGTATGTTTTGTAAATCATCAAACCCGGCCCTCCCAGTGCCCCGACTTAGGGCGGGGCCCACCACGGCCCCCCTCCCGGACTGCATCAGCCTGAATGCCTGACAAATTTGGAGGCGGGAGCTGCAGTACGACAGCTCTACTTGCCAGAGGAGCGTGGTCAGGAAGTTGAGCCCGTATCGGATTCTCTGAGGCGAGGATAAATTGAGGTGCCACCGGCAAGCTAACCCGAACCGACAAAGCTGTGTGTGTGTTTTTCGATGCCTTGCCTATTCTCGGAAGTGAAGCTCTGGCCAAGGGAGCCACGGAGGGGAAACTGCTCCTGTTTACCTTCGCGAGAATGATGGGCATTTTAACAGGCCTGTCACAGACAGTTTCCTGGATGTGAGCTGCTAGATCCGGGTAGCTCAATGGATCTTTGTGCCAAGGGGCAGCGTTTGTGACAGGCGTCTTCGGGGCTGTTTGGCCGCTCGCTTTGGTGGAGCTGAGCAGGTTGTATTGCAGCATGGCGAGCCATTTGGTGTTTAACTCAGACCCCCAACAGGTCACCTGACAGTCTTGTGTTTCGTGGATGAATGTGGCTCAATGTTATAATTAACCCAGCCGGCAACCACACAGGCTCGCAGGCTTCTTTCACGGAGATCTTGGAAAAGTGGGACTGCAGAGGGGAACAAGCATGGTACCCAGGTACAGCAGATCTTTACTGTAAATAAGCTGTCTTGTTAGTTCATGCCTTCAGCAGGGGAAAATTAGTGGACTACTGCAGGAAAAATACTCCTGAAAGATGCCTTCTTTATACCACGCCATAAAAGCAGCATTGCCGTAAATGCTAATGCTTTTTCATCAATGGGGCCTTTTATTTTTCCTTCCAACACACGGAACCTATTCTCTAGCCCTTGTTTTGCTAAGGATAATAAATACATATTTATTGCATACATGTTCAGTTTTAAACCTAACCATGTACTTATTTGCAGTGCTGTGGGTTTCTAAACAATCCTTTAATTTCATAACATTACTTTGGACAGGCAGGGTGTGGGATTTTTGAATAAGCTTTAAAATTAGTTCCATCTGTGCACAAAATGTATCTATTAAATCACCAAATCGGTATACTTTCTTCTCCATGGCTAAATTCTTATAAGGTCCCAAAGGCGAGACCGATTGCATTGCAAATGCTTGTTAGTAAAGAGTGGGTGAGAGGTCCACAGAAGCATGGATGGCAGCTGAGAGGGCACTCAGGTCGAATGACCTTGCTGTAGGATTTATAAGCCCCCGACCATTGGAGTTGTCCCTAAATCACCATCCCTGGAACCCTCTCGCATCCTTTTTATTCCTTTTCTGACTTCGGCTGATACATGCATTTTTCCAGCTTTCCCCCAGAGCACTACTGGTCGCAATTGCTATACCACCCATGATACAGCATGCACCTGTTCCTGATTTCACTGTCCCATAAGCAGGGATCCCTTCACTAAATTCAAATGCCACAAATTATCCTTGTCCAGTTAATTCAACAATAAGGACCAAAATGTGGATCAAATATTTGCCAATTTGCCCTCTTTATGGGACTTGCTAGAATACTGATAAACTAATACCTCAACTGGAAAAACATATCATGGGTTGCAGTAATTCTGGCAGAGCTATTACCATACTATTACACATTTCCACATTGTTTCATACATGTTTTTATTTGCGGATTTGTGCTTGGGGAAATGAAATTGGGATTGGGGTATTCAAATACAACTTGTAAATAGGCTTGGGCAACATTTAATGTCACCTGAGTAAGTGGAGTAATTTCAGTAATCCAAGTTACTCTTGTGTCACAAAAGTGCAGAAAATTATGAGATAATGTCCACTCACGTGAGTTGGGGCAAAAATGCCTACCGAAGAGCACAGGAACAGAGGGCGAGCAGCTGCTGCTGGCTGCTGCTGTTTATGTTCTATTGCATTTAGCGCTATTTTATTAGCGCAGAATGCATCCTCGCATCCATTTTGTCTGAAGGGGTGCATTTACATTGACAAAATAGTGTTAAATGCTGGGCTATGCTCCTTGTATTATTCTGCGCAATCCTGCATAATCTTGCTGTATATTCATGTAATTATGTTACAGCCACTTATGTAAGTTGCGCTCATCCCTACTTGTAATTCTGATTCATCTGGAAACTCCAATTTCCAGGAAAGTTAAGATTTCCCCACTTCCTCTAACTCATGCCTAGCTGTCCTTCCCTTCAGGCACTCTGCACTTAAAGTGCTGCCTAAATATTTGGACTTTAAAGTCACCAGATAAAATAAGCAGTTCTTAAGTACGGTTAGCGAGTACTCTTTTGCCGGAGTTGTCCAGATTGATTTATAAAATGGTCTCACCATTGTCATTGTCAAATTTGATTGTTTAGTTAATAAAATCCATAACAAAATAGATTACTTCATTTTATACTGTTGGTACAGTATTCATTGAAGACCACCTTTACTGAGGGATGCAGTTCATTATGCTAGTAAAATAATTTATGAGAGCATACAGTGCATGTCAGTCACCAAGGGATGTAAAAGATTAGTTATAAAATAAAAACAATATTCCCATGCAGAAAGTAAAGAGTTATTGGTGTTACTATGGGAGCTATCAGCAGGATCAGGACCATAAATAAGACTTTAATTAGCCAAAGCCTCACGTGAATAGGAAGTGGTAACGGTTTAATGTTCCAGAGGAAACTTCTAATTCTCCCATACAAAATTCTAGACCACCGCTTTTTCACCGCTTGCTACCCTATGCAGTACGAGATGTGATTATTTCAAAATAGGGTATTGACAGTGATCCAACCATCTATGTCTTTTCAAAAGTGAACATTTGAAACAAACAAATAATTATGGAATTCATAACTGTCAAGGTACTGTGAAGCATACTATGTTAAGGAGTTGGTGGTTGACAAGCACTACTTTTTGCCACGTTGTGACAAATGCTGATTATTCAAAAACTGTGTTTTACTTCTTTATACATTTAAGGTGGAGCTACAACAATTCAAGTGAATAAAAACAGACAACTAGGAAACTGTGATTTGGATTTACAGGCATGCATCATCTCAAAAGAGTTTAGGAGTTACATTCATGGAACTTGCAACCAGTTCATAAAACGAGTGACAAGGGGTTTCCCTGCAAATGCAGCGTCCACTCACTAAGTTTTTCAATGCATTTTCCTAATATACGATACTTGAACAAATCGATTCAGTTATTCATTCAGTATATATTCATAACTATATAAACAAATCTCTTCAGTTCATATTATCCTCCATAGCCAAAGACAACACGCCATTAAAATAAAAGTTGAATTCCGAATTTCAAATTTTCATTAAACCTTCAAAGCAGAGCTTGATTACACAAGCCGCTTTTTCTGTCAATAGAGGTTCTTGATTATGAGAAAACACAAAGCAGTGTTTTTCCTCAGAATTAAAAGTAAAGTACTGCCAGCTTAATGTTTTATTTGTATAAAGCGAGGAGAACCTTCCAAAACCTTAGCTTTACACACTAGCCCAGCTACAGTGGTAAATGACATTGAGAAACACGCTGCACTTTCCCAATGTATTTCACTTGAGCTCTTGGCTCTTCCTGGGCTGATTGATTAATTAACATACCTAAAGACATTGCTTCAGTGAAATGGGGGAAGGAATGAGCACTGTTGCAAACAGGACTCTCAAATGTGTTCTCTTTTAAAAAAACAAATTTCTTCCTTTCTCCTTATACAAGTTTCAAAATTCTATGTTAATGATAAAGAAACGTAACTTAAATAATTGATTATATATCACTACAAATCTCCAAACAGGCTTGAACCCGAGATGCTAGTCGAGGTAAATGTTAACGGGGATATAATCACTACACATTTGTCTCTCAAACCTAATTTTATCTTTCACATATCAAAGTCAACTACACACGCATTACTACATTTCCTCTCATGTAATCATAAATATACAACAAATTCTGTTTGCTCTAATACAACATTTAAAAAAAAATAAGAATAGGAGAAACACGTATTTGCTTCATTGGCTGGACAGCAAATACAGCCTTCCCACTGCACAAAGCTGCTTTAAATCTCAAGTTAATCATTATGGTCTATTCTTAAAGCTTCCTGACATTATTCCTATTTTTTGGCAACACCAAGGAGTGTCTGTTTTATAATGTAATAGCAGCAACTGCTCTGGGCCATGCAGTGTGAAATCAGAAGACAGTGTGGAAAGTTTCTCTCTCCGTATCACTTGTGTCTGCTGAGCACTACTCTGGTTCCCAATTGGTCTTGCGTTATTATTGTCTCACCTGCAGACTGTCCATGTCAAAAGAAATAAATTCCAAAGACCACGCTACTATGATACAACAGTGAAGGAAAAGGAACGAAATGCAACCTCAACAGGCTTAATTTTTTGACTGTTTTTCGAAGCTTATCCTATTTTCTCCAATAGCTGTCTTCCTACTCAGTCCATAATAGCTGGTTGTCTATCTTGTGTTTTGATGCTGCCCCTTCCCTTCTTTCACTAAATAAAACTCGTCATTATTTTTAATACTGTCCAGAGCTATGTCCTCGTATTTGTTGATGTCTCCCTCCTCTCATTTCGTTGTCTCTATCTCTCCTTTCTTAATCTCTTATGGGGGAACAGGAAGTAGAATGGGTGGATTTGGAAAGGCCTTTGCCTGAGTTTCTTAGTTGTGCCTTAAATGTTCATCCCTTGTACCTTTCAGTCAGTGCACTGAGTGGAAGACACAAAGGCTCAGGTGAGGCATAGCGATTTTTCTTTCTTTGAAATGCAAATGTAAAAAATGTTATGAGCAGGTTTTTTCTGCATCCACAACATTTTGATGATTTGTTGTTTCTCATGTTGCTTTGGGGAAGTTGGCAGTTGTTCATTAGTTCACGTAGCAAAGGTGGAAAGCCCCCAAATTAAATTCACAAAAAAGGCACATCTGTTTCACACTGGAAATTTTTCCAGCAGGTGTGTTTCGTTTCACCTGTTTTTGTTTCACCAGAATATTGTGCCCAACACCACCTGTCACAGGATGGCTGACTAACATAAAACGAAAGCTAAGTAGCATGCTGGTGAAAGGTCCATAGTGTGGTGGTCATCATCTTTGATTGCCGAACTCAGCCTCATTAAACTATGTCTCTAAGTATACCAATATCTATCTGTCTGTCTCTGTCTGTCTGTCTGTCTGCCTGTCTAGCTAGCTATCTATCATCTCTGTCTATCTGTCTATCTGTTTGTCTGTCTGTCTATCTGCCTGTCTGCCTGTCTGTCTGACTGTCAATCTATCTGCCAATCTATCTGCCCATCTATCTGCCCATCTATCTGCCCATCTATCTGCCCATCTATCTGCCCATCTATCTGCCCATCTATCTGCCCATCTATCTGCCTATCTATCTGCCTATCTATCTGCCTATCTATCTGCCTGTCTGTCTGTCTGTCAATCTATCTGCCTGCCTATCAATCTATCTACCTGCCTGCCTGCCTATCAATCTATCTGCCTGTCTGCCTGTCAATCAATCTATCTGCCTGTCTGCCTATCAATCTATCTGCCTGCCTTTCTATCAATCTATTTGCCTGTCTGTCTGCCTGCCTTTCTATCAATCTATCTGCCTGTCTGTCTGCCTGCCTGTCTGCCCGTCTGCTGTCTGCCTGTCTATCAATCTATCTGCCCGTCAATCAATCTGCCCGTCTGCCTGTCTGCCTGTCAATCAATCTATCTGCCTGTCTATCAATCTATCTGCCTGTCAATTAATCTATCTACCTGCCTGCCTGTCTATCAATCTATCTGCCTGCCTATCAATCTATCTGCCTGTCAATCAATCTATCTGCCTGCCTGCCTGTCTATCAATCTATCTATCCGTCTATCACTGGAGCAGCAACAAAATACGACAAAGTTCATGACTCAACATACTCCAACAGGTTTCTGAAATCATTCCACACTATATGGCATATGGTGTAAATATTTGTTCAGCCTTTACATTCACTCAACTCATGCACAACTAGTGCTGATGGTGGCTCCTCTTTTTTTAGCATTTTGCACAATGGGGAAGCTGTTACGTTTCTGCGCAAAAAACAGAACTCAGAGCATAGTTTCACCATTTTGAGGAAAGTTTACACAGTATAAGTTTATGTTGTACTAAAATACACATCATTTCATATAACTAAACTGTGATCCGTATGTTGGTGACTGATTTTACTGTAGCTCTCTTTCTTATGTAGGAGTGCAGGGAGATGAACTGTAAAAAAAAAAAAAAAGGCCCAGCGGACCTTAAAATAGGCTAACAAACTGAGGCCACACAGTGACCTGTCAGACCAGCCAGTTGGGCACTGCCTGATTGCCTTGTAAGCCAGTCCAGCCGCGTTCCCATACTGCCAATAGAATGTAAAGTGTAGTGAGGCTGTGAAAACAGTTACCTAGGTAAAAATGAACTGTGAATTAATCTAACCTCATAACGCATCATTTGAATGTATCAATTTTTAAAAAAGGATCCATTTTATAACAATATGTTTCCTTTGTATACAAAAAGTCACTGTGTTTGGGGTTATCTACAAGAACACAGATGTAGTTTAGTCACCCTTTAGTGGAGTACAATATTAATCACTCACACAGCCATAGTCACAGTAACCATATTTGTGCTTCCATACCAGAGCAGAGACAAACATAACTACAAAAGAAAGAGCAGTTCATTTTAGCAATTAATGCAGTTTAATTGCAAAGACATAAAGGAATCACATATATTTTGCCAAAGAGTACTAGGATGAACTGTCATTCTAAATAGCTCCGTGATTATAAATAGTAAAACTACCAGGTAGTTTATAATTAATTAATAAATACATTAATAAATGTACAAGAATCAGATTTTGTAGATTAAGTAAATTTCTGAAGGCTAAGTTAGGTTTCCCTTGAAATGGCAGTTATTTCTGGGGTTAGCTTGGAGATCAGATTGCTGAAGTGTGTTTAATATGCTAAGTGTGTTTGAGGCTGCAGTACCACCTCCTGTCTACGGGGGCAGAGCCCAGCAAAAAAATAAACACACTTGGTGAAACACAGGTCCCCACAAGGCATTTTTTTTTAAAGTTGTAAAAATTTACACAGATGTCCCTGAAGTCATTTTTTTATCATTTAGACGATATTGTCTTGTGGGGACCTAGGTTCAGGTCCCCACAGTGCAACCAAGTCCCCACAGCGTGAGTGTGTTATCACACTCAAGTCCCCACAAGGGGAGACAGACAGACAGACAGACAGACAGACAGACAGACACACACACACTTCTGTTTGGTTAAGCACTCCACAAGAGTTCATGGGGTTTCAAGCTGTCTCCTTTCTCTGTCCACCCTCCCCACCACCGGACGGGCAGTGTGTTGCTCTCTGTCACCCATGATGTGCTTGCCCTAGTGTGCTTCTCACCCTTTGTTGCTTTCTCGCCCGTGTGCTTCTCCCCCAGCTCCAAGTTGCGCTCTCTCACCTATCTGGTTTTCTCTGCCATGTGCTGTAGGCGGGAACACAAAAACTACTAATACTACTACCATTAGTATTGTTATTACTACAACAGCCAATACCATTAGTAATACCAAATATAATAGCAATACAAGTGTTACCTCAACTGCAGGTACTAGCAGTAATACTAGTAATCCATTACTAGTAGTGATGTTAATACTGGTGGAAGTACTAGCACCAACAGTAGCACAGTCATTTTAGAATTTAAAATAGCTGCAGCCTGCATGTTGGTAATAGTACATGGGTTAGTAGTAGTGTATAGCGAGTCCATAGTCGGTAGACTGGAAAAATATTATTATTATTATTATTGCAGTTTATGTGATAAGCTGCTCTTTTAACTGAATGATGCCCATGAACTGTGATGAATTGGAGAACTGAAAAATGCATGATTCATACATTCTAATCAGATATTTTCAGGTAATGGGAACTGGAAAGCCGCAAGGAAAAGGTTAAAAGCTTTACTTCTGCCCCTGACTAAATCATCTAAAAATATCTTAAGTAATGTCATGGAAATGGGAAATTATACATAAAAATAGGTCACAACAAATGGGGTTAGAAGCAATCCTGAGTAAAGAAACGAAGCCGATGTTACCTGCTTCTTTCAATTCCAAACAACTGCCATAAATTGCACATTGATGCATTTGCTTTTTAAAGTGTGCAGTGGAAATTTAAAACACTTCTTTTGAAGTGCGATCCGGTGTTACATTCTTAAATATTGTCTCTAACAAACAGAAGCAAAAATAGGAATGGAAACGTATGTGCTATTTAATTTACAGCAATAATTACAGGACAATGCGATTTCTAGATTTTTTTCACCTAAGCAATCGAAATGCTCCCAGTCTTCAAGATCCTTTTGTAAATTACTTGCCACTTATTTATAACTAGATTGTGAACAACTTTGTGATTGTGTGCATGTTAGTCAGTCACTTGAATAAACACAGCTCTACAGAAGCCCTACAGAAGGAGCGCTCTGTACTGCATCATCTACGAAATTAATATTGGGACTACTCGGTGACTTTCAAATGTGCACGCCCAAATTATAAGCTACGAAACTGACATTGGCGTTCTTGAATCAAACAATGAGAGTTCATCAGCGTTCCAAATCACACAGATCAAATATTTTACATTGCAAATGATCCTTTCCATTCAGGTTTATGTAATCAAGACATTTTGATCTTCCTCCAACAAAGGTTTTTCTATAAATACTTCAAAATACAGATTGATTGCCCAAATGGGACTCAAACGTTGAAGAGGACAAATATTACCCTCCCCTTACAAAGTTACTTAAACTCTGCATACCTATAGGAGAAATGGGCGAGGGCAACCTTTGTGGACACACACTTCAGTCGTGTTCAGATAACCTGTAATCTTAAACCCCTCTGTTTTGTATGGCCAACATGGTGCTCAAAAAACCAGGGTTGAACGACAAAAGGTGCCCAGAGACTTAACAGCCGCCTTGAAAATCGCATATAAAGGTATGCTTGACAAATTATTCAACCTTACATCCAGCCCGATCCCCAATGTTTAAATATATAAGATGGATCAGGACGATAACAAATAAAAACAAGCATTTGCAATGCAATAGGTCTCGCATTACTGATAGTTTGAGGTATTGGCGTTGCAAATAATAATGCAACTCCAATAGCTCATACTTTCAGTAATGCAAGACCTAGTGCATTGCAAATGATTGCATAGTGAGCCAGGAACTAGCATTGTATGTCTCAGTGCAGTACCGCAAGCTGCTCCTAGAGCTCCCTAGTGAGCAAGGCACCAGCACTGCTTGTCTAGGTGCTGCACCGCAAGCTGCTCCTAAAGGTCCCTAGTGAGCATCATAAACTTTGAAGATATGGTAAATCCACCCTACCCATAATGCATTGCATGCAAGACAGTACCACAGTACATTCAATATGTACAATTGGTAGGGTTGAAATGTGACAAAAGAATTATTATATTAATTCCGGATTAGGTTGTACTCTATGTGGAGCTGATGAAGGGAAATTTATAGAAGGTCTAATATAGATGTATAGGTGCAGTACCGCAAGCTGCGCCTGGAGGTCCCTAGTGAGCATCAAACATTTGGTCACATATGTTACTCCCCTAATGCACTGCATGCAAGACAGTACCACAAGTACATTCAAATAGCTATGGTCGGGGGGGGGGGGAGATGTGGCCAACCATCATGGCCGCGAGGTCGTGATCTTGCTCGGCTCTGTGACAGAGCCCGGTGAGAGAGCACTTTGCAGCGTCCAGTCCCGGGCTGATGGCGGAAGGACCGACGGGACTGGACTTCTGACCGATGGTGACCTTCCCTGGACAACGATTGCGGGTGGAGAAGAGCCCGCAATAGCTCTGAGGAGGCTGATCGGGAGCTCGGCCGCCTAGCCAACATGGCAGCCGGACATCGATGCGGCTGGGGTCTCTCCGCTCCCTAGAGCACTTTCTTACCTGGCAGCCGGAGGGGGCACGGACGAAGTGACAGCCCGCCTGAGACCTCGGGGGACACTGGATGGAAGCGGAGACATCAGCGTGGCAGAGGCAGCTTGGGTGCATCCCGGAGATGCGCTGCTGCTTCAACAAAATGGCGGCCTCACCCGATGGACGTGACCGGCTGCAATAATGCTCCCCCAGAGACGCGGAATGCACAGGGCATTCGACGGGGGCTACTGAACGCGCAATCGCACCCGAGAGACGGCAGCCAGTGCGAGCAGACCCCGAGGCGCAGATCGGACCCCCAGATCAGACATGCATGAGCAGGTGAGAGTGGCCTCCGCCCCCGCAGTGCGCTCGATTACCAAAGCGGCAAACAGGGAGATACTTCACCCAAACCTAAGCAGAAGGGAGGCCGATTCCCCTGGCCGGTCCTGTTGGGTCCCACGGTGCGCTGGGGGAGATTAGAGCCCCCGGAGAAGTTGCCTGGCCTATCGCCTGACTCCAAGATGGTGCCTATGGCCCTCACAACCAGTACACGGTGATCCCAGCACCAAGAGAGCCGCCTGAAGTCACGCACTTAACCTATCTGAGGAAATCATCTACCGACGCGCTCCAGGGATCCAGGTGGCCCATTGGGAGGCGGAGGGGGTGATTAGAACCGGGTGTTCTTGTAAAACTCCCACGACGATACAGCACTCCCTCCTCTAACCACGAGGCCCTTGAGCTGAGGAGTGAGGTGTACGACACAGAGCTGCTCATACGCCGCCCAAAAAAGGGCAGCCCAACAAGGTCTCCAGTTATTTTGGGACCCCCAAGGCGGGAGAGGTGCAGGAGACGGAGGGCGTCCAGGAGGCGGGAGGGATGGCGCTCACCCGGGAAGACCTCGTCGACACTAAAGGACTTCAAAAGGGAGCTCAGAGAGGACATAAAAGCAGACATAGGCGCCTCCTTCGACTCCTTCAAATCGGAAATGGGTACAAAACTTAATGAGCTCCAGGCCGATGTGGACTCCATTGGGACACGCACTGTCGACCTAGAAGCGAAATGCCAGGACTTAGAAGATCGTCTCCAGCCGTTAGAGGAAGGATCAGAGTCTCTTGCGGCCCAGTTGAACTCTGCGCTTCTCAAATGTGAGGACTTGGAAAACCGATCCCGAACGGACAACATAAGGGTACGGGGCCTAGAGGAGGGACGAGAAGGAACGAATCTGGAGACGTACATGGTGGGCTTGTTCACCAGTATTGTAGGCGAGGGGTCAAACAAAATACGTCTGGAGCGTGTCCACAGGGGAAAAATCATCGACCGAGAGACATCCTGGCCAAATTCGCCTCCTTCAAGATTAAGGAAATGGTGCTCCATAAAGCCCGAGAAAGTGACAAGGTGGACTATCAAGGGGTGTCCTGTGCGCTCTTTCAAGATGTCGCCCAGGCCACGCTGATGAGGCGCCAACAATTCCGTCTGATCACATCCGCTCTGAGGGAGTGCCATATCAAATATAGATGGACATACCCATTCGGCCTTGACTTCTCACTAAACAATAAACAGCAACATTTCACCGAGGTTGAGGGAGCAGCGGCCTTGCTCGGGCTGGGGAGAGCGTCGCCACAAAAGGATACAACGCCAAAAGAAGCCTGCAGTGGAAGGCTCCCAGGCCGGGGAGCCCCTGGAGCTTGGCAGACACCCACAAAGGCTAACAAGAAGGCACCGTGATGGGAATGCGTAAACTCTGGACCTTATGCTGGAGCTACAGGAGGATCGGCTTTCCTGAACGGACTTTGGACACTATGGACCCACCCTCGGGGCACTCGATGAACCTCCAGATGGGGATCAATGTTGACAGGGGGTTCTTCTCCCCTCCTTGTGGTCTCTTGCGTCTTTGGGGGGTCGCTCACCAGGTCGCACTAGCGGACAAGCGCGGCTCAGATGACCCGAACTAAGTTGGAATCCTGCCAGATATAAGGTCTCACATTGATCTCTCGCGGGGCTCTGGTGCGGGAGTGGTCTTGCCCCAGTAGCCTGCTGAAGATACAGTCCATAGGGACTATACAGAACTTCGAACAGTTCATGTTTTTTGTTCATTTTATTATGTTACCACATGTTCTACCCAGGGAGCGCGGCTTGAAGGTAATGATGGGGTTTGGGGGAGGCCCAGCTACTGCATGACTCAGGGCGAAGGGGAGGATGGGGGTTAAACTATTGTCATGGAATATTAGGGGCCTCAATTCCCCTAACAAAAGGCAACGTTTCTGGAAATTTCTGGGGAGTCAGGGCCCACAGGTGGTGGCCGTGCAGGAGACTCACTTCAAAAAAGGAGAAGAGCATAGGCTGAAGCATAGACACTACCCCTTGATATATCAGGCCGCTAGTCCCAAAAAACAGAACGGAGCTGCCCTCTTGTTTCACTCCTCCGCCCACTTTATCCATGAGGCTACGAAAAGTGACAGGGAGGGGAGATTTATCATGGTTAGGGGGCTACTATTGGGCAGGGCCTGCACAATAGCCGCAGTATATGCACCTAATGTAGGACAGGCAGATTTTATCTCTTCCTTTCTGGATTCTCTATCTGGATTCGCATCCGGGGAAATTGTCATAATGGGGGATTTTAACCTCATCTGGGACTCGCACATAGACACAACACACCCACAAAGAGCCGGGGGTGGGGTGTTCAACAAGGCACTGAAACTATCC
Source organism: Calotriton arnoldi (assembly GCA_963921515.1). NCBI lineage: Eukaryota > Metazoa > Chordata > Amphibia > Caudata > Salamandridae > Calotriton > Calotriton arnoldi. The sequence goes on from CAWUFW010000840.1 coordinate 425,343, forward strand.
ATACAACAACTGGGTCTATCAGACATTTGGAGGACCCTAAACCCTACCGTGCGGGACTATTCCTTCTTTTCACACGCCCACAGGTCGTACTCGAGGATCGACCACATTTTTGTCAGCCAATCACTCTTACATGCATCCACGGCCTCCCTCTTCCTCCCCATGGGTATCTCGGACCATGCTCCCCTGACTTGCATACTAAACTGGCCTGCTCCCCGGTCCAAATTGACCAGATGGTACTTCCCGGAGGTGTTATGTAGGGATAGATTACACAGGGATGACCTCTGCAAAGCGATCAGGGACTATTTCATGCTAAACGATCCAGCGGACACATCCCCAGCAAACAACTGGGATGCGTTCAAGGCACAAATAAGGGGCCACTGCATTTCCCTAGCTACCTCCCTCAGAAGACTCCAGACGAAGGAGCGGTTAGAGTTAGAACAGGAGTTACTCAAGGCGGAAAGAATACACAAGGACACACCTTCAGCCCCAACCCTTACAAGTGTCACTGCCCTTAGAGGGAAGCTAAACGCCATCTACACTAATAGGGCAGAAAAGACGATACTGAGACTCCAAGCTCATGGATATGAGGGTAAGGACAAGGTAGGCTCACTGTTAGCAAGGCAACTGCGGGTCAAACAAGAGAAAGCCTATGTGAAACAAATCATTGACGGGAATGGGGCAGTACATACTAGTGAAGAGGGGAAGGCAGGCGCGTTTCACGACTTCTACAGCACGCTGTACCAGGCCGACCCACCCCAGATGATAGACCAAACACAGTACTTGAATACCCTGGATCTTCCCCAGGTCCCAGAGTAAACCAACGAAGATTTGGGCCGTGCTATTTCCCAAGAGGAAGTGCAAGCAGCCATCGATTCCCTCAAACGACACAAAGCCCCAGGCCCCGATGGGTTCACGGCGCAGTTTTACCGCACCTTTGCGGCTGAACTGACTCCTCAACTCACCACTATATATATATATTTTTTTTTTTTTTTATAAACTTTTTATTGAAATTTAAAATAAAACAGTAACATCCAATATATTGAAATCTTACGGTGCATATAGATAGACACATCAGGTTATTTAAGCTTTCAATGTAACAACACATATCGGAGACTGACCTGTACAAGTTATCTTATCTAATAAACAACGGTACCATATCTTACCATCTGCACACATTGTATCCCGATTATTCACTCCCATCCGAGAGAGAATCTTCATGTGGGGGTTCACAAATAGTCCCACGATAAGCATTCCATTTTCCCCATAACCTTGACCATTTTTTGGGACATCCCCGATGAGTGTATACAGCCTTTTCCGTCACCATTGCTGCATCCATGTTACTACACCATTGACGTAGGGTAGGAGTCTGCCCAGATCCCCAGCGCTGCGCTATATTGCGCTTCGCGAACGTTACTCCCAATGTTACCCACTCCTGATCTGCATTATTTAAGTCTGTGGGCTCCCATATATTCAGAAGGCAGTGTTTCGGCTCCGGAAGTATCGTGACCCCCAGCACCTGTGAGAGTGTACGCATCACCGCTCTCCAATACAGCGCTATCTCCGGACACTGCCATAGGGTGTGGAATAGTGTGCCCAATTCTCCACAGTGCCGAAGACAAAGTGGTGTGACCGTCCGTTTTATTTTATGTAGCAGTGTCCGTGTATAGTACGTGCGGTGTAAAATTTTTAATTGCACCAACCTGAGCCTAGATGATATTGCTGCCTCCCGCGGGGACGCCAGCGCCTCCCGCCAGTCTGCTTCGTCTATGGCACCCACATCCAGTTCCCATCTAGCCTTCAACGCCTCTGTAGGGTCTGATTGATTATGTATGATTTTACGATAGGTTTGGGAGATAGCTTTTTTGTGAAGGTGTTCTGTCAGGAGCCTATCTTCTAGCGGTGATGATTCATCAAGTCGTGTTGCCGGTGGAATTACTGACTTAAGGGCGTGTCTGATCTGTATGTATCGAAATAGTTCGGTCTTTGCCAGGCCATACGTGGCCTGTAGGTGGGTGAATGGAACCATTTCTCCCTTCTTCCATAGATCCCCAACCTTTGTGATGCCTATCAGGTCCCATTGTTGGAACCCTTTAGTGTTGCGTAGTGTACCTAGCCTTTTTGTGTCCCATAGTGGCGTTGCTTGCGTTATGACACCCTCCCATCCCAGCGCCCGCTGTGCCTCAGTCCAGACCTGGACAGTGTGTGCTGTCGGACCCGTGAGGCTGCTTCTCCCGACCTTATTGTAGAGTGCCCCCATAATTCCCATCTTGTCTAGTAGGTGTCTGTCCATTCGGTAGGCTGGGTCATCTTGGGCTACATGGAGCCATTGGTTTATGACAATCAGCTGGGAAGCCCAATAATATGCCTTGATATCGGGGAGGGCTATGCCGCCGTCGTACCAACTCCTCGTAAGCTTCTGCATTGCTATACGGGGCGTTTTCCCTCCCAGAGCAGACTGGTCACTTCCGCATTTATCGCTGTAAAATATGCTGGGGCTACTGGGAACGGTGTATTCTGTAGTGCGTAAAGAAATCTGGGGAGTGCCACCATTTTGAAAAGTGCTGCCCTTCCCAGCAACGTCAGTGGGAGCGTTCGCCAGTGTTTGACGTCGCCTCTAAATCTCATCAGGGGCTGTGTAAGGTTTTGTGCAATAAACTGTGCTTTGTTGTGTGTTATATACACTCCTAGGTATTTAAAGCCACTATCCGTCACCTGAAGCGTACAATCCCGCGGAAGCCGCGGTGGGGAGCCGTGTAAAATGTAAAGAATGGACTTTGTCCAATTTATGGTATATCCGGAAACCTGTCCATATGCCGTACAGATATCTAAAAGGCAGTTAATTGAGCGTGCCGGGGACGCCAGATATAAGAGAATATCATCCGCATAAAGCGAGATGCGATCCTCCCAGCCCATTGTCCACTTCAACCCCCGTATTACCGGACTTTGCCTTATCCACGCGGCTAGAGGCTCCAGGACCAGCGCAAAAGGAGCGGTGATAGTGGGCAACCCTGTCGCGTCCCCCTACCCAACGGAAAGTCCATCGATATATGCCCGTTGACTACAACCTGCGCCAGGGGTTTTGCATATAGCAACTGAACCCATGCGCAGAACTTGGGACCGAATCCCAAGTGGCGGAGGACCGCAAACAGGAAGGGCCATTCAACGAGGTCGAACGCCATTCGCGCATCCAACGATAGGATAACTGCATCCTCTTCTATAGTGGATCTGCGCGCAAGAACACTCTGCAGCCGTCTCAGATTAAGTGCCGTATTTCGATTAGGCATAAATCCCGATTGATCTGGGTGGACCACTGTAGCTAGATGTGGCTGTAATCTCGTAGCCAATGTTTTTGCTAAGATTTTGGTTTCCGCGTTTATCAGGGAGATCGGTCTATAGGACGAACATTCATGGGGTGGTTTGCCAGGTTTATGGATCGCAACTATTGTAGCCAGGCGCTGGTCCCTGGGCAGGGTCCCCCTCCACAGACTATCTGTGTACATGTTAAGTAAATGTGGTATGAGCTGGGAGGCTGCTTTTTATAAAATTCCACTGGGATTCCGTTGGGCCCCATGGCTTTACCTGTTTTTAATGCGCCTATCGCCTGAGCGAGTTCTTCAGGTGCTATATCCTTTTCTAGGTCTGCTGCTGCCTCCGGTGTCAATGTAGACATGCGTATGTCCCTAAGAAATAGAAGATTGTCATCTATCGAGGCTGTAGCCGTTGGTGTGTAGACAAGTTCATAATGCTCCGCTAAGGCATCGGTTATTTGTTGGGGTTCAGCCGTCAGTCGCCCATCCGGCAACCGGATTTGTGCCACCCAGTTACTGGCCCTTTCCTTTTTCCCCAGCCATGCCAAGAGCCTACCCTCTTTATCTCCTAATTCGTAGACTGTGTGCTGCGCTCGGGTGAGCCTAGCGATTGTCTCTTCCCGTGCGCAGGCTGTGTATGCCTGTTGTGCCAGATGTACCTTATGTGCCGTTTCGTCATTAACATCTGCTATATGGGCTGCCTCTGCTAAAGAAATTTCCATTTCCAAACTGTCCATCTGTTGTCGCTGTGCCCTCTTATGGCTCGTAACTAGGGAAATTGCTTGCCCCCGGAGCACTGTTTTATAGGCCTCCCATAACGTTGTTGGGGAGGTGACCGAGTGTTGGTTTTCCTCAAAATATGTCTTCGTGGTATTAAGGAGATCTTTACTAATTTTATGATTTTTGAGATATCCGGGGTGTAGTGGAAATAACCTGCTCCGTCTTAGGGTGGAAGTAGCATATGTAATGAGCACTGGGGAGTGGTCCGAAATACCCCTTGGTAAATGTGTAATCTCTGCCACCCCTATTAGCCCTGTTGCTAATGTAAAAATATAGTCCAGTCTGGAAAGACTATTATGTACTCCGGATCGGAATGTATAGGACCGCTCAGTTGGATATCTGATCCTCCAGGCGTCAATGAGGCCTAGTGCCTCTGTGAACTCTACTAGTTTGAAGTTTGCACCAGTGGGAGCTCTAGGGGCTTTCTATCCACGTCTGAATTCATAGTGGTATTAAAATCCCCTCCCATTATCAGCTCACCCTGTGGTAGTGTCAGTAGGAATTTCCCCAGGTCCGAGAAGGCCGTCTGGTGTAGCGTCGGTGGGATGTATACCGACACCATGTTGTAGATTTTCCCGTCCCACTGACACGTTAACGCTGCAAACCGTCCCTGGTCGTCTTTGTGGGTCCCAGTTATGATCAGCGGGAAGCGCTTACTGACCAATATTCCCACCCCCGTGAGCCGGATGTAAAGTCAGAGTGTACTATCATTTTAAACCCCCATCTGTCTAGAGCTTTGCATGTGGTCCCTGTCAGGTGCGACTCCTGGAGTAGTGCCACGGCGGGATTCTTACGCTTAAGGTATTGGAGAACAAGACCCCGCTTTATCTTATCTCCCAGCCCGTTCACATTCCATGTTAACACCGTAAGTGGAAGGCTGGACGGCCGAGAGGCCGGCGCCTGGGGGTCTGAGAAAGCAGTCCTCATGTTAGGTTGTGTCATGGTAGTCAGCCATTGTAGCCAGGCATTGGGTTGCCCGTACAGTCGTTTCTTTATCGTCCCCATGTGTAACCCCCGTGTCTGCACCTTTCATAAAGAATAAAACTAAAACTAAAACTAACCCCATTAACTGTTTCCACCCTCCCTCCCTTCTCCCTGTCCGCTGACATAATAAATGTAAAATTTTTCGCCACCAAAACTCAGGAGAGCGCGTGTGTGCGTTATACGAAATTATAGTCGTCAGCCCATTCGTATTATCACGCTTCATGGAGAACAACATTGCATAATATACAGCACCTCCTGAGAGGCTGCGGATCTGACACTGCAAAAAGAAACATAAAACCACAAACTGCATCATAACCCCTTCCCCCTCCCTGCCTCCCTGCCCGGCGGTTCTAAAACTACCCGCCCCCAACTGAGCAGAGCGCTTTGCCCCCAAAACTTGTACCATTGTAAGGGGGGTGAGTCCATCCGAGACCTCTCGAAAGTCCCTCCCGCAAATGTCTACATTTCTACGGCCGTCCCAATTTATAATCAGTTCATACCTGGAAGGGATGTCAGTTCGCACCACCCCTGTCTAAGCAAATCAAACCCATATATTGAGTTCTTACAGAGTGCAATTTATCTGTTCGGTGGTCCATTATGAGAGCAGGCATCTTCCTCCTCTACTAGCTGTCAATATTGGCCTTATAGCGTTCATTGTGGGCCCTGTCGTCCGGATCTTGGTCAGGTTCCCGATTCACTGCGCTCTCTGTGCGCGGACAGTTGCGAGTCAGTCGCTCGATGTTGCTGGTGTTTCCCTGCTGTCCGGGATCCTGTAGCTGGGCGCCATCCCTCCAGCCATTCCTGGGCCTCCTCTGGAGTTGCAAAAACCAAGTTTTGCCTTCCGCCTCTACCCGCAGCTTGGCTGGGAAAAGCATTGAATACTTGAGTTCTCTGGCGCGCATCTCTTTCTTCACTTCAGCGAAGTTACGTCTTTGTTTGGTGACCGCGGCCGTGTAGTCCGGGTAAAGTGTCACTGTGCTATTTTCAATCCGTATCGGTGGGGCTATTCTTGCCGTCTGTAGAATGGCGTCGCGGTCACGAAAATTGAAGATGCGCGCCAAGATTGGTCTGGGGGGGGGCCCCTGGGCGTGGTCTGCCACCCGGCACACCATGCGCCCTTTCTACTGAGAAGAAGCTAGACAGTCCCCGTGGTTGTAACCGATTTTTAATCACATCCTCCACAAAGAGGTCCAGGGCCGGGCCTCCTACATTTTCTGGCACGCCAACCAGTCTTATGTTGTTGCGCCGCGAGCGGCCTTCTTGGTCATCCAGTTTGGCCATGATAAGTTTGTTGTCTTCTTCCAGGCGGCGTACCTGTCGCTGCAGTGTCGCCGTATCCGTAGAGAGCGCCGCCGCCGTAGTTTCAACCGTCGCCAATCTGTCGGTCATTTTAGAAAAGTCCGCACGTATTAGGGAGATATCTGTGGATATCGTGCCAATGGAGGATTGAACTGTTTGTAGGGCGGCCATAACATCCTTCAATGTGATTTCTGCTGTCTTATCCGCCGCTAGGTCGGTCACAGGGGCCATTTCACCCTGCGATGTCTCTGATAGTTCTTTGGTATATGCGTACTTATCCAGCCTGGCAGTTTGTTGTCCTCTCTGGCCCTTTCCCCCATCGTGGCCCTCTCCTCGTGATCACCACCACGTTCACGGGTTGAGGCAGTAGTGTCCGCTGCCAGTCGCACGGCGATCCGTCGTATGCCACCTACCGGGTTGCTGGCCAGTTCCTCTCTCGGGTCCTTTGGCGTATTACCGGGAGGCGCACATATAATGTCGACACCACGCAGTCTCCCAGTCTGTATCGGCCTCCGTGTCCACTCACATGCAGAGCGTATACAGGAGTCAGGCACCGTGTTTTAGCTTTACCGTCTCATCAGCCTGCAGTGGCACAGGTCGGCGGCGGGAGTATTCCTATGAGCGCGGAGTCGGATTGGTTAGCGGGGTCCGCCGGTAAGCGGCTGCATCTACACAGACAGGGGGTCTCCGTCCGCAGTGCGCAGCCCGGGGGTCTCAGGACTGCCAATGCCGGCCGCTTAAGCTTCCCCAAGCGCCTCTTCACAGTTTGCGGTCCTTCAGCAGGCCTGGCACCATGAACTATCGGCCCCGCAAGAGATGTAGCCCCCAGCGCGCACTACGCAGATCTTCCTTTCGCCGCACCACTCACTGCCATCGGGGATCCAGGAACGATCACATGGTCTGTCCCTCCACTCCACCTCTCCCTCTGCAGTGTCACCAGGGAAGACGCCTCCAAGCGCCGTGCCCCCTCACAGTCCTCGGTCACCCCTACGGCTCCGGCTGCAGGGTCCGCTCCCGATTGCGCTCTCGGCCGCCACTCTCCCGAGGTCCAGGGAAGTACGCGAGGCCGCGGCGCCGGCGCAGGGCACAGGCCCTAGCTTCGCCGATCGTCTGTATGGAGCCGTTGCCCCGTTTCCGAGGCTCCGTAGCGGCTCGATCGGTCCCTCAGGGTATCGGAATCAGAGGATCGCAGGTTTAGCCGTGTAGAAGCAGGATAACTGGTCGGATTTTTGGGAGAGACTCCCGTGGTCTCGGAGCTCTTTTAGGCAGCGGCCATCTTACACGGCTGCTAGCCACGCCCCCCAACTCACCACTATATTTAATGCTATTGCGAATACCCAAGCAGTGTCCCCGTCCATAGGAGAAGCTCTAATCTCAATAATCCCGAAAGCGGGTAAAGACCCACAAAATTGTGCCTCTTACAGGCCCATCGCTCTACTAAATCTGGATGCAAAACTCTACTCTAGAATTCTGGCCACTAGACTCGAGAAAATTCTACCCACTCTCATACACCCCAATCAATCAGGGTTTATTAAAGGGTGTCAGACTCATGACAATATCCGCAGGATATTCCACCTTATAGATGAGGCCCAGAAGAAACGAATTCCGGCGGCCCTATTATCACTCGATGCAGAGAAGGCATTTGACCGAGTCGACTGGACTTTCCTACAGCTTTCTCTGCGTCGATTCGGGTTTTGTGAGGCCTTTGTGGGGATGGTACAAGCTAACTTCAGTGGCCCTAGATGTAGGATCTTGGTGAACGGGATGGCCTCTGACTTTTTAAACTTGGCTAGGGGTACTAGGCAGGGCTGCCCCCTATCCCCGATGCTCTTCGCCCTCAGCATCGAACCTTTCGCGGCAAAGATGAGAGCAAACCCGAAGATTAGCGGGATCCGATTTGGAACCGACGATCACAAAATATCCTTATTTGCCGACGATGTCCTCTTGCCAATTACCAACCCAGTTACCTCCCTGTCCGAAATTTAGCAGGAACTAGGGCAGTTCGAAAAAGTGTCAGGCTTTAAGGTCAATTACTTAGGTGTGCAAATTAGCCCTAAACTGAGCGATCTATACAGAGCTAACTTCCCCCCATTGCTTAGACAGCTTAACACAGATTTTTAAAAATGGAGCGCGGCCTATATCTCCTGGATCGGTAGGATTAACATAATAAAGATGAACGTGCTACCTCGTCTCCTCTACCTTTTCCAGGGGCTCCCTATCCTGCCTGAAAAGGGATTCTTTAACGAGATGAAAACCATGATTATCAAGTTCGTCTGGCAGGGGCAACGGGCGCGGCTCTCTCATTACCTCTTGACGAGGCCACGAGTTAAGGGGGGCCTCGCTTTCCCGGATTTTTTAATCTCCTACAGGGCGGCTCAGCTACGGGTCTTGAGTGAATAGTCACTCAGAGAGTCGGAAAAATTGTGGCTCCATATAGATAGACAGGTGACGGGTAGAACCATATGGGACTTACCCTGGAGACAGAAAATGGACAGGTCAGCCAATGCTTATCTGAGTATTCCAACTGCAACAACCCTCCAGGTATGGGATACGGTGACCAAAACCCTACCACTGACCACATTTCCATCCCCTTACACCCCCATCCATTTTAGCGCTGCCTTTCCCCCGGCACTCCAAGAAGGGCCCTTTGACCTCTGGAGGGAGGGAGGCTGCATCATGATTTCAGACCTTTTTCAAGGAGAGAAGATGCGCCCCTTCGCAGATTGCATGACCCATTTCAAACTCCCACGAACCGAAGTCTATCACTACACACAATTGGTGCATTGGGTCCAGCAGCCGCTAATTCGTCAGGCAGCCACTAGGGAACTGCTCCCGCTGGAAAAATTCGTGCAGACTGGTACCACAGGGAGGGGGTGTATCTCTTTTCTTTATACACTCTTGCTCACACTGGGCCCACAGCGCTCGCAGCGTCACAGAACATTTGGGGAGGGCATGTTACCGACACCACCCTCAGAGAAGCAATGGGACGCCCTGTACAAAGATATTGCGCACTATAAAACCTTGTACGACTGGTACCTCCACCCACAAAAACTACATTCAATCTTTCCCGACACGTCTGATCGATGCTGGCGAGGTTGCGGCCTCCTGGGGGACTTTAGGCACATATGGTGGGATTGCCCTGCCATAAAGACCTTCTGGAAAGAAATTCTGTCCCAAATCAAGCTCATACTAGGGTACCCGATTGGGGATTCTATGGAACATATACTACTGGGAGTGCGTGACCCGGTGCTCAAGTACCAAACCCAGGGGGACAGGTCCATCATGTGGCTGTGTCTAGGAGCAGCCAAGAGGGCTCTGGCTGCAGCCTGGAAGAAGCCGGAAGCTCCCTCACTTACCCAATGGCATGCCCGCTTGTGGCGCGCACTGGCCCTGGAACGACTGTCTGACATTGCTGAGGATTCCCGCAAGAGCTTCGACTATATTTGGAGCCCTCTTGTCAGCTATCTATCAGAGGGACTTCCCCTATTCGCTTGTAGTCCAAGACTGAGGGCACTACATCTCTTCCTGATTTAACTAGGGACTCCTTCCCCCCCTCCCCCCACCCCCGAGGATGGGGCTTCGGGTATATCGCCTTACACGTGGGCCCCCCAGCGCAGGTCGCGGGGGCTTCCCTCTCGACCCCGATCCCCACATCAGTATATAGGCTTATGTGCCTCCCTGGGTATGGTTGCTAGTGTTTCTTTTTCTTTTTTTTCATGTTACTTCACTTACCCATTGGGTCTTGGTTGTTCTACCTACGAAGGCGTTCAATGATTCCAGAAGTTTGCAGGGGGGACTTGCGCTTACCCTATTTTATAATTAATATGATTATATTCTGAAGCCGCGCAGTATCCTCCTCTCAGATTCTGCTCACAGGAGCGGTCCATAATATATTACGAAACTGTGCCTATACTATAGCTACCTATTGTCTGGACTATGCGCCTGTGAAGAAAGACCGAACGCAGTATGTTTTTTCTTTTTTATGAAATGTTTGTAATCTTTGAATAAAACTCAATAAACAGAATTTGACAAATAGCTATGTCCATATATACTATTAATAGCTTTGAAATGCGACAAAACAATTATTATATTAATTCTGATTAGGTTGTACTCTATGTGGAGCTGAAGAAGGGAAATTTATAAAAGGTCTAATATAAAAGCGAGATGTGTAGGTGCAGTACCGCAAGCTGGTACCACGAGTACATTCAAATAGATATGTCCATATATACAATTAATAGCTTTGAAATGTGACAAAACAATTATTATATTAATTCCTGATTAGGTTGCACTCTATGTGGAGCTGATGAAGGGAAATTTATAGAAGGTCTAATATAAATGTGAGATGTGTAGGTGCAGTACTGCATGCTGCGCCTAGAGGTCCCTAGTGAGCATCATAAACTTTGAAGATATGGTAAATCCTCCCTACCCATAATGCATTGCATGCAAGACAGTACCACAGTACATTCAATATATACAATTAGTAGCTTTGAAATATGACAAAAGAATTATTACATTAATTCCGGATTAGGTTGTACTCTATGTGGAGCTGATGAAGGGAAATTTATAGAAGGTCTAATATAAATGTGAGATGTGCTAGCGAGTAAAGTAACCGCTGCCAACCTTGTTTAGGACCAAGTGAGTGTCCTGTCTGAAGGTTTTTAAGAAAATAGTGCCTTGAGGCTGTAATTAAAACCTAGGGTGTAACAACACATGTAATAGGGGGTGTCCTCATGGGATGTTACAAAATAGAGACAGGGCGGTACCAAGGAGGAACTACAAAGCCTAATGACCAACGAAAAGCCACCATTTACAAAGGACAGGGACAGGAGCCAGTTAAAAAGATGGGGGGGAAGTAGGCGGAGCTTTATCCACATATCCTGATACAGCATGTTTCGAAGAGATAGCGCAAGCGCTGCCTAGGCGAGACCTAAAAATGAGGCGAAATGTTATTTACAAAAAATGCCTGAGCATTTCAATCTTCCTTCCCACTATGGGGAAAAATGACAATCTTTATTAACATAAGTGTTACTGCCAAAAAGAGTTGATTCACTTTATGTCCAAGGACGTGTCTTTTACCTTCAGTCTGGTTGTCTTCATCAATCTTGTTTCACATCATACATATGTTTACCAAGTGGATTTAAATTTTTTTTGCTGTTCCTTCTTAAACATAGCCGTTTTTTACGCTATGGTCACTGATCTAGCTATTTTCATCTATTAACAGTAAACTTATTATTCACTGATTTCCTAAGTAATATGAGTGTGTGTGGTCAAAGTTTGGGGGGGTGGCCAAGATGACGTAGAGGTTGGACGCATAAACTCCAAGTGGCCCTTCAAGCAATGTAGTTATCCTCCTGAATGGGCAGGCCCGAACTGACCTCACTGCGCCGGAAGCTGCCCTGGTAGTGCCATTATCGTTGTCGCGCGATGTAGCCGGCCCTCACTGCCTGTGTGTCCAGCAGATCAAGCAGCAGCGCAGCCTACTACAGCAGCCATTGCAGAGATGAGGGCCCTGCAAGCCCACCTGTGATTGTGGTGACTTGCTGGAGACAGGGTGACCCTTGTCCTCCCAAGAACCTGGGAAAACAAGGTGGGTGTGAGGACAAGGCTACTGGGTCTGCCATTGGCGCCCAGGTGAGCCTTTTCTTTGGCACCTGCCGTGAGCCCTGCTTAGAGATACGGACCTCGTAGATGGTCCAGGTGTGTGAGGGGGAGGGGAGAAGAGACAGCTCCCTTGCATCTTCTTGCAGGCAACTTTGCCAGGTTTTACAAAAGACATTTGGTGCCCTTGGGCTCTGGCCAACTCTTACCAGGGTAACTTAACCAGGATGCCAGGCACACAGAAGGACACAAGAATAAGCCTCATGAAGGAGCATAGGGACTGCCAGACATGACCAAGGGCCAACTGCAAGGTGAACATCCCATGGGCATGACTGCCTATGATCAGTGGACCAAGACCTATGTGGTGAACGGGCCAATGGATCTAGTGCAGAGAGATGCACCGCACTGTGTGTTGCAACTGCGCAGTGACGGTGAGCACCGATCGGAGATCCTGGATCCCCCTGCCACACATCCTTAAAGGCAGGCTGGATACCACCCCCTTTTCCCCAGCGGAATCAGAAAGGTGCAGAGCAAATGGCCCCATGACTGCTTTAAAAAGACACTTAACTACAGTCCCCTAAAAGACCAGAACCTCCACTACACCTGCACTCCAGGGGCATGGTAGCCTCGACAAACGACAATAGTGGGACCGGAGCTACTTGGCCCGCATGGTGGTGACTGATGTTTGGACTGCATGCTGCACGTGGGATCTTGTAGCGGGGCCCCTAACACTGCATGAATGGAACGATGGTAAAGATGAAAACAATAAAGCCTGCAGGGCCCAAGGAACTGTTAGCTACAAAGGCCGGACCCACTGGCCCCACAGACTTCATGATACAAGTGGGCTCCACGCAGGAAGAAAATACTGGCAAATCTGATCAGATACTACATGCAATCCAAGGTTCCAAGCCTGCATTTAGGAGAAAATCATTGTGGTGGGGCTGAATGTCGTCCTTCTGCAGGCAGGTCATAGAAAGTTTGTGGACAGAGCGGATACAAACAAGCCCACTAACAGTTCTCCGCCCAACGGTCAATGAGCCCCAGTACCAAATGGCGGCTTTACAAGGTTCTTCACTTAAAATCCTGAACTGTAGATGAGGAGGGGCATTCCCGGCACAACAATTACAGGATCATCAGGCTTCTTGAAGCGCCGGAGGACCCAAGCATTGACATGGCTTCTTGACATGGTACTAGCGGGTAAAGCCATCTATTTCTTCTCCAGCAAACAGGCCCATCGTGTCCCAGGACATTGCCCCCTACGGAGCCACCACCCCCAGACCGGTGTTGGCTCATCTCTTCAATTATCGAGATCCTGCACACTGCAGCCCCGATCATGGCCAGGCCCGAATTAGTACTATTCTCAGAGGCATTGCTATGCTCCAGTTCAACTCTCTCCAGAGGTCCACACTAGAGGCAACCCTGTCCCTGGACGAACTGAGGGAGGTCATAGATCAGATGGCATGGATTAAAATGCCCAGTACAGATGGGTTCCAGTGTGAATTCTATGCAATGTACAGAACTGCCCTATCCCCTAAACACCTCAAAATGTATACCACGTCAAACCAGATGGCCGTATTGCCAGTCACTTATAGTGGTCCTCTCGAAGCCTGGGAGAGATGCTCTTGATGTAAAGTCCTATCATCCCCTGCCAATGCTGTACCTGGATTACAAAATGCTGGGGAAAATACTAGCGAACAGGTTTCACACTTTGGTGAATGAGATCGTACATCCTGATCCGACCAGCTTTGTATGGACAGGAATACATTCCTCAACCTACAACACATATTTACTTTGTTACATAATGTCCAAGTGCATCATTTTCATCATACGGCACATTCTCAGGATATTGAGAAGGCCTTTGACAATCTGGGGTGGTCTTACCTCCTGACGGTTTTATAATGTTTGGGGATAGGCCCTAATTTTCAACAATGGCTCCGGTTGTTATGTACAAGTCCGGTGGCGCAGTTACAGGCTGGCAGGGTCCCAGCATCATAAACTTTATTTCATTTATCACAATAATCCTAAAAGAACATTGGTACAATTCTAAATGCAAAAGACAAAACTTAGCTGCACAATAGCTGCAATTAAAATAAGGCAGGTCTAGCTGGGTAAAATGTAATCCTCTTCACAGCGGTAAGATACATTTACATTGCAAGTTATCATTAAACTACAAAAGAAAGTGCTTTGATTGGAGGACGATTCACAATTGCAAGGTCCTGGATCATTTACTAAATGTCATTCAGCTGGATTTCCTAAAAGGCAGTGTAATAAATTCAATCTAAACCTAGTTAGCACATAGCAATGATCAACATTAGACACATAAAACAAATATGATTCTAAAAAAAGGACTAGTCCTCAAAAAGTGAATGTGCATAAACCGTTTGTTGGTTTACCCAAGTTATTCCTTTCTGTATGCTCCCGTGCAAGCAACATATAGTTTTGTTTTGTCCAGCTCAAATTGACTTAAGCAATGTAATCTGTATGTTTAAACAATTCAGGTTCAGCCCGATCAATAAACATGTCCTTAACATACCTGAGCTATGGGATATGCAGGCTCCCCACTGAACTTTAACAATCCCTTATGATTCGATTTAACTGGAGCTCATTCCTTAACAGGATATTAATCCACCTCAATAGAGGATGCAGTGCAAGGGTATCAGAAATACAGCCTAGCCCAAGTTCTTCATCTGCAATATTTCTTAAAAAATAATTCCCCCCCACATGACGAGCTAACGTGTCAGAATTACACACAGAAATCAGATCCTTAAGATGTTACTAAAATGCATTTTGTTTGATAGATCTGAACCAGAGTTGGAATGAGTTTTCTCACTATTCTCAATGCAAAATCGGTTATTGCCACAACTGATCTAGCCATTGAGTTTTCCTTACTAAAAAGAAGGGGTGACCAAGTACCTTTGTGGTCAAACAAAACTCCTAAGTAGGAAAACACATCAACTTTCCTAATGTCATTGTCCTTTACAGTAAATGTGCTAGTTTTAGAAGAAGATGGTAGGCCCATGACGATATGTGATTTTGTAAAATTTGTAGGCACGTCTGCCTATTCAGTAAAATCCACAACATTATTCAATGCTCGCTGAAGGCAGTTGGCGGCTCTAGCAAGCAGAACTGTGCCATCAGCATACAAGGCAGGGATAGGTGTGCCCCAAACTGTGATACATCAATGCCTTCACTGCAAACAGTAGCCTCAAGATAGTTGATATATAGGTTAAAGAAAAAGGGGAAAGAAACACCTTTGTTGTACACCCAGTTTGAGCTCAAATGAATCTGAGCACCTACCCTGCTAACCATATTTAACAATTGCAGTCATATCCCAATGCAGAGCTTGTAGAAAATGGACAATTTTGGTTTCGATCTCCACCCCCAGCAAAACAACCTTAGTTAACTCCTACTGCCCCTGTCAAACAAGGACGACAGATCCATAACTGCCTCGTGGAGGGAGCCACCCATGGCTACGATGCATTTACCAGATACAACGTATAAATTGAGGCACTGGTCTAATGAGCTCTAGTCTGGTCTAAAACCATACTGTAAGTCAGATAAGTTATTAACATCGGACCAGGTTATAAGCCTAGATAGCACCACCCTCAGAATGACCTTAACAACAGCGTGAATAAGGAAAATTGGCCTGTATCATCCAGGATCATCCTTATTGCTCCCTTCTTATAAACCGGGACTATTACTGAACAAGTCCATGAGGTCTTAATGCCCTCTACAGCAGCAGCATGAATCTTATTAGTTAACAGTGGGCTTCATAGGGCACTACCTAAGTGCCCTATGGAGGCCTGGGGCTTTGTTTTTCTACAAACTATCAATAGCTTCACTACCTTCCTCAAGGTAGAACTCAATTGTAGCAATATCCTGCCTGACCTCAGATGATAAGATCCGAGAATCTGTTCCAGACCACCCATAGATCTCCTCAAAGTGAGCTATCCATCTCTCTGATGTTATATATGAGCTACCCTCAGCCCTGCTCCCAAGACTGAAAAGAGGACTATTTACTAAGCCCCAAAATATAGAACTATTCTTAAGAATACTAGCTTGTGATACTACTCCCAAGCCTCCTGCTTTAGGTCCAGCCTCCAGAATGTATTAGGGATTTATACTCCAGGCGGCACCTCCTTACCTCTAGCCAAGATCTAAGAGTTTAATGCACAATGTGCTCTACAGCAGCGGGCATAAAACCAGCCATGCAGATACTGAAGCGTGCGACTTAGTGATCCAGTTAAAGTTAAGTCAGCCTGTACTTGAGCACAGATCCCGACAGGGTACTATCTGAAAAATTGCCCATCAGCAGAGGTATTCAACAAGGGCTTTAAGGTTTCAGAGTAAGGTTCAAGGGTTCTCTTCCTGGACGTAATTGCCTTAAATCGGCTGTTGGGGAGGCTATTCTCGAGGTATTGATCCTTTTATACCTCACTTTCTAAGCATTACTTGAGTGTGAGCCTGCCTCCTCCTTCATTTCACAATGTTCCTTCATTCATAGATAGCATTCTCAATACCAGGTAGTAATTTCCAATGTGTTCCTTTATTTATGCATTTTCATAAGTCCATTTTTCTTTGTAAAGTGAAGTACATTAAAAGATCCTGAACAGCAGACACGTGTTTCGCCCTACAGTGTCAGTCAGACCAGGGCTTTTTCAAGGCTGAAAAAAGATCAGACAACAACATCTATGATGTTTTTGCAAAAGAAAAAGCAAGCTCACCACCAAGAGCTAAGTGAGGTAAGTGAATTATTATAGTGATTGGTTGTTTCATTCAGTTACATCGTCATGTCCAAACAGTGAGGTGTGGTTTAGGGCAGTGATTGGGGAAGTGGGAAAAAAAGGTTAAATTAAGAGCTATGGTGCAAATCCTACAAAAATAAGGTATTAAAATTGATGTTTAATTTTATGCTTAATTTTATGCTGGTGCTGGCTATGAGTACCAAAGCAATATGGACATGATTCAACTGATAGTACTGGCTTGGAGTTCACTAGGTGTTGTTAGCAGGAAAATCACCCCTAATTGTGATGCTGATGTCAGAAGGTGAAATAGGTGCCATAAGCCCAGTTCATAGAACAGCAATTGTAACATGTACCTTATACGATAATGGCTTCACAATATTCAGGCCTCATTCCGTCATGGTACCTAGGGGGTCAATGCGTATCACAGGGATACTGATCTTATAGAGGGAAACCTGGGCAGACTGATTATATCAACAAGGCAGCCTGTGAGATTTTGGGTCTGCCTGTCCTCTATGGGCAGGATAGCAGTATTCAAGTCTGGAGCTGTTGCAATGGTTGATGTCACAGGTGTGGGCAGGGAGAGTAAAGAAGGTGGGAAGGTATGGGGGAAGAAATTAGGGCCCAACAAATTGGGGGAAGACAGCTGGTTACTGTTGGCTGCGGTTGCTACATTCCAGACACTGTAGACATCCTAATGCACCAGGCCTATCACTTTGGTCCACTAAACCATCCAGCTCCTTAACTTCCATGCATGACAAGACACCCTGGATGGAGGCTGGCGTGTCTGAGTTGGGTGATCTCTATGTACCAAGGACACTTAGCACTTATCAAGGTCTCCAGGACGAACTAGGACTGGGGCCAGGTCACTTAATATCATACAACACAAAAAAGTGACCAGACTAAGAAAGGCATGGGGGCTGAATGGTGTACTACCCCCTGTGAAAGAGATTCCTATTTATGGGCTTATGCCTTACACATATCACGCTTCATTACCAAAGGGGCAATAGCTATATGAATAGTATCTTTTCCAGATATACGTCAACTAGGACCCCAATATCCTCCTCCCAATTTCAGATGGTTCTTTTAAGATTCAAGAAAATTAGAATTGGAGGAATGATGATCTCGGTGATCACCCCGAAAGTCTGGAATAGCATATCTGTTTCCAATACAACCCAACACAGTTTAGGAACGATAACAATCTTAATATCTAGTTCAGCATAGTTATCTTTCTCTTCTCTTTCTATACTGCAGTCCTTCTGAGCACCGGGACATCTCTTTCTGAGGTACATCAATTTGTACTTTACTAATGTCTTACATAGAGAGGTCTTGTCATATTCCATCATCTCCATTAAAAAAATGTGCAGTAGCCACAATCTGACGATCCCTTACGAACAAGTCTGGTCAGGTTTTACAAATCTATGAATAGGATTTCCACACAGAATGGAAAGCTTTGTGAAATCTTGTAAGGGGAACGTCACAACTTAATTTGATGATAGCATACTGACAAAGATGAAAAATGACAGATGTTATCAAGAATTTCATATCTATTGGGTTTGTGGTTTATTTTCCAGGAAAACCTATGTAACAAAAGAGTAGAATACCTAGGAAGCACTTTTTGGGTCCTTCATCTAAGAATCAAAAGTTGTAGGATTTGAGTCACACTTTACAATCAAAACACACAAGATGATGGACGGAATGTTGCACATTGGCAAACATTCACCCCCAGTCACAGATCTGGGTTTAATTCATCGTTATTTTGCTTCACCACGCCACCCCAGTTCAGACATAGCCATATGCAAATCAGTCTTGACCCTGTGCCTCATGGGAACAGTCCAGACCGAACTGCCAAGCCATGTCTTCCCTGGACCGGAATCAAGCATCCTAGGACCGGTTTCGGGCTTTCAGCCCTCATCAGCCAGGATAGCTTGACTCCAGTGGCGTAGTGAGCAAGGGACCCACGTCTGGGCATACCCTTCCCACTTAGGGCGAAATGCAAAACACACAAGATGATGGACGGAATGTTGCACATTGGCAAACATTCACCCCCAGTCACAGATCTGGGTTTAATCCATCGTTATTTTGCTTCACCACGCCACCCCAGTTCAGACATAGCCATATGCAAATCAGTCTTGACCCTGTGCCTCATGGGAACAGTCCAGACCGAACTGCCAAGCCATGTCTTCCCTGGACCGGAATCAAGCATCCTAGGACCGGTTTCGGGCTATGTCTGAACTGGGGTGGCGTGGTGAAGCAAAATAACGATGGATTAAACCCAGATCTGTGACTGGGGGTGAATGTTTGCCAATGTGCAACATTCCGTCCATCATCTTGTGTGTTTTGCATTTCGCCCTAAGTGGGAAGGGTATGCCCAGACGTGGGTCCCGTGCTCACTACGCCACTGGAGTCAAGCTATCCTGGCTGATGAGGGCTGAAAGCCCGAAACCGGTCCTCAATCAATCACAGAATTTGTAAAGCGCACTACTTACCCGCGAGGGTCTCAAGGCGCTGGGGGAGAAAAAAGGGCGGGGGGTGCTGCTACTGGTCGAACAACCAGGTCTTGAGTAGCCTCCTGAAGGTCAGCAGGTCTTGGGTCTGTCATAGGCTTAGTGGAAGGGTGTTCCAGGTCTTGGCGGCGAGGTGGGAGAAGGATCTGCCGCCGGTGGTGGTTCTTCGAATGCGAGGGACGGTGGCGAGGGAGAGGTCGGCGGAGCGGAGTTGGCGGTTGGGGACGTAGAGGAGGAGTCGTCTGTTGAGGTAGGCTGGGCCAGTCTTGTGGAGTGCCTTGTGTGCGTGGATGAGGAGTTTGAAGGAAATTCTCCTGTCGACGGGGAGCCAGTGCAGGTTCCTCAGGTGGGGGTGATGTGGCTGTGGCGTGGTACATCGAGGATCAGGCGTGCGGAGGCGTTTTGTATGCGTTGCAGTCGCTTGATGAGCTTGGCCGGGGCTCCCGCGTAGAGGGCGTTCCCATAGTCGAGTCTGCTGCTGACGAGGGCCTGGGTGACTGTTCTTCTCGTGTCTGTCGGGATCCACCTGTAGATCTTGCGAAGCATGCGGAGGGTGTTGAAGCAGGAGGATGAGACTGCGTTGACTTGCTTGGCCATGGAGAGCGTTGAGTCGAGGATGACTCCCAGGTTGCGTGCGTGGTCGGTGGGTGTCGGGGCTGCTCCCAGCGTCGTTGGCCACCAGGAGTCGTCCCAGGCTGAGGGGTTGGAGCCGAGGATGAGGACCTCGGTCTTCTCCGTGTTCAGTTTTAGTCGGCTGATCTTCATCTAATCGGCGACGGCCTTCATCCCTTCATGGAGGTTGGATTTGGCGGCGAGGGGGTCCTTGGTGAGGGAGAGGATCAGTTGAGTGTCGTCGGCGTAGGAGATTATGTTGAGGTTGTGCTGTCTGGCGATGCGTGCGAGCGGGGCCATGTAGATGTTGAACAGTGTTGGGCTGAGGGGCGATCCCTGGGGTACGCCGCAGATGATCTCGGAGGCTTCGGATCGGAATGGTGGGAGGCGGACTCTCTGGGTTCTGCCGGCGAGGAAGGAGGTGGCCCATTCCAGGGCCTTGTCTCGGATCCCTGCGTCGTGGAGGCGTGCGCGTAGAGTGCGGTGGCAGACAGTGTCGAAGGCGGCGGAGAGGTCCAGCAGGATGAGGGCTGCGGTCTCACCGTTGTCCAGCAGGATCCTGATGTCGTCGGTGGCGGCGATGAGGGCAGTCTCAGTGCTGTGGTTGCTGCGGAACCCCGATTGGGATGGGTCCAGGATGCTGTTTTCTTCGAGGTATCGGGTTAGCTGCTTGTTGACGATCTTCTCGATGACCTTGGCTGGGAACGGAAGCAGGGAGATGGGCCGGAAGTTCTTGAGGTCTCTCGGGTCCGCCTTGGGTTTTTTGAGTAGGGCGTTGATCTCTGCGTGTTTCCAGCTCTCTGGGAAGGTCGCGGTCTCGAAGGAGAGATTGATGATGTTGCACAGGTGGGGTGCGATGGAGCTGCTGGCTTTGTTGAAGATGTGGTGCGGGAAAGGGTCTGACGGGGAGCCTAGGATGCTTGATTCCGGTCCAGGGAAGACGTGGCTTGGCAGTTCGGTCTGGACTGTTCCCATGAGGCACAGGGTCAAGACTGATTTGCATATGGCTATGTCTGAACTGGGGTGGCGTGGTGAAGCAAAATAACGATGGATTAAACCCAGATCTGTGACTGGGGGTGAATGTTTGCCAATGTGCAACATTCCGTCCATCATCTTGTGTGTTTTACACTTTACAATCAGTCAGGGAAGCAAGATCAGGGCTTGATTAGACAAGCATTAAAAATATAAAGAAGGAATTTGCACCAGGTAAGTCACAAATTCCTTGGTGTGTGTAGCTCCTACCAACCCGCTAGAATATATTTGTAAAACATATACTGACGTGCAGCATATAATAGGCTATTTATTATTAGTGTTGAGTGCAGGAAGGGGCCATGACTCACGAAAGGCTAAGCCTCAATTCGCTCACGATGCCCCTCACCTCCTTTAACTATGGTAATAAACATCAGATTACACTGCGTATCTGCATACGGCTCTGGCTTGTTCCATGCCATTTTTTCATGTGTATTTGTTTGACCTAAAGGTATTTTACCAAAACCAGGATGCGAGGGGTTACATTCCACAAAGAGGAGGCCTCAAGCTTGTTAGGTGTGTCTTTTCCACGTGTAAATTAATTGCGACATGCCATCTGTTGGGCAATAAGCAATATTTTCCCCATGCTAATTTTGTAGTACTGTGGTCATAAACTGGAATTTGACCTTTGTACTGTAGTAATAAAAGAATAAATGTGTTTTATTCGTGCCGTTGCTCTAAACAACATGTTATTGGGTCACATTTGTTTCACTGCCATGGCATAAATCGACAATTAGCATGAACATGAAGTTTAAGATTTTAATTTGAGTGAAAATCCAGCATTCCACTTACAACATTTATATGTACTCATTGGCTTCCACAGATTACTATTAAATCCTCCCACCCCAATTCTACTGAAGTCAGAATTGTATGCTGTACCCATTTAAAGTTGCAAAGGTTAGTCTATGTGCGACATGGCAGGTTAGCTTCTTGTAAAACTATCATAGTTGAATCCCGTCCTACCCGCTTGCCCCCGACGACTTCACACCACTCACCCTTCTGATATCAGACCCAGACAGTTCCCATCTCATCGCTGAGCTCTACCGTGCATCCATGGCTCTAAAACGGTCCAATATGAAGGGTGGGGGTGGGGGGAGGAGGTGTGGGATACAGTGGGAGAGGGACTTAGGACACCCACTCTTTGACAAGGACTGGGCTTTCTGTCACGGTTAGACTAGGCTGATTTCCCCCAACCACAGACAAACTTCTGCATTTCCACTTTCTCCACAGAGCCTATGTTACCCCCTACGGACTGCCCCGCATTGACCCTTCCAGATCCGCTCTCTGCCCCAAGTGCCGCAGCCCAGACGAGGATTTTCCCAATCTAACATGGACCTGCCCATCGATAGCCTTGTACTGGACGGAAGTGTTTCAGGTTCTCTCTGAGATGATCTCAATGTCTATTGACCCATCCCCCTTCATGGGCCTTTGCTCTATCCCCACTCGCAAATTTGCTGCCATTGCTCTACTCCTAGCTAAGCGAGAGATCGCCCTCCATTGGGGCTGCTATGTACGTCCACTGCTAAGGCCTGGCTTCCTACCATGACCTTCTGTGATTTGACAGGTAAAGTGTATTCCTCCCTACGGCTCCTTACAGCCCGTCCTAAAGATATTTGGCAACCTCTCAGCCAGTATCTCCTCGCACAGACTCCTGACTCCCATGCTCTTATCCCTCGAGTGCCCCTTAGCGCTTCTACCTCGGACTGCTCCAGCCAGGAGACCGACGCATAGTGTCCCATACTCAGTTCCATCATCTTACTCCATAGAATTCCACCCTTACGGCGCGTTACTTAACCCCCTCCATAAATGTCTGCTGGCTAGCTATACCGTACTATCCTTCTTAAAATGTATTTTATATATGCAACAAATCTCACAAAATCTTGTAATGCAATGTTATTTACTGCTCGTCACTACTGTTTTCTGTTTCTGTACCATTATAGTGAAACTCATAAAATAAAGGACAACAAAAAAAACTATCATAGTTAGCAGGTCACAACACAGACATTATAGGCCACAGTTTATATCAGTTAGTCAAACTGTCTACACAGAGATAAAGTCAAATTTCTTTGCCATTTCCGTGCAACAGTTGTCTAGGAAATGTTACCCTTTTGTTTGGCTTCAAAGAGAACATTTCACATCCACTGGCATCTCTTGCTTTGCTGTTCCGTTAACCACGTTTCCTTCCAAATCCTACTTCACACACATAGCCATCAACCTCTGTTCTTCTCCTCAATCCTCTTACTTCACCCTTAAAGGAAGGTCCACTTCATCCAACTGAATATTACATCCTTATGTTTTGCCATTTGAATGCATGGACTGGGAAGTCCAACAAATTGAAGGTTGTTGCGTCTGGATCTATATTTTCAACATCCTACACCCTGACCTCTAGGGTCTTGGTGTGTGCATGTAACTTTGACACGTCGGTTAGAATGGCAACCATTTCAACTTCAAGCATTGAGACCCGGCCCTCAGCTTCTGAGATCCTGTCCAAGACATTGCGTAGATCTCGTTGGAGAAGCGACATGTCGGTGCCCACCTCACCAATTTTGGATTCACAGACACACTGGAAGCCTGTATTTCTTGCAAGATTGTGGCAGCATCATCGGCCTTTGCATTTGCTGGGTGGGGTCATGGTCAAGGCCTGCTCCAGGTGGCCCTATCGGAGGAGCCGTAAACTGGTGTATCTTTGTCTGTGCCTGCAGGCTGGGACCTTTGTTTTTACCCATCTAGCGGCCTGGTGGACAAGTGCGTGCAGTTCAGGGTCTCAGCCACTTTCTGGAAATAAGGCACTGTGGAAGGTGGCTAGCGGTCATAGAAGCAGCCCAACAGTCTTTGCCATCCGGTAGCTAGGGAATAAAGGAGCGATCCGATGTGCCTCCTTGAAAGGTTACGGAGAAGTGAAAGGAGGCAGTCGGCCACCAAAGCAGCCTACTCGCCGGCTCGCTCTGTACAGCAGTCCTGGAGATTGGGTAAAAGGATCTGATGAGCACCTCAGAGGCTTAGACTTACAGCCCAGCTCACTTGCACGGTCTAGATGAACAAGGACGGGCAGCACGAACAGCCAGGAGAAACAGCCGATATCTGTCATGTGGCAGTCCTTTAGGCAGGCCCGCAAGCCGAAACACTGACAGCTCCCAGTAGCTGCAGCTTCAGTGAACCTAGTCGATCTCCATTCCTCATGGGAGAGGAGGCAGGTGCATACCCTTCAGAGTGTATCTCAATGATGAAGTGAAAGTTAGCATACATGGGACATCCCAAAGGATAGAGGGTGGGTGACAGAGATGGTGGTGTCAACCCATGTTGCCCTTCTCCTTCTCCCCCCAGGGTCACCCTTCCAACTTCACAATGATTCACTATCTGCCTCCTAATTCACCGGGAGGTGCCTGTGCCAACAGTCCTTCGCCATGCCCTCACCTGGTCAATCTTACAGGGCCACATCGCCCTAGTGGTTTCCCCAAGGCTTTAGTTCTAGGCCCCAGGGCACGGAGGCCAAATCTGTCGCTCCATCCACCAGGCCCCATGATGTTCTTCAGCCCACCTTGGCAGGGCCATCAAAATCGATTGCCATGCCAAGTAAAGGTAAGGGAGGTGGTCTGGGAGCGCTATCACTGTGAGCCCCCCATCTTTGTTGGTTCGGCCATGCCCCCAGCCTCTCTATTTTCTTAGTAAGCCCACAACTTATCTTAAAACGGGAAAAGGGTATATGGGAAAGACCACATTATATCCAAAGTTAAGCCTGTTCCTTGTGGCAAGATTTGCTTCACTGATTTATGGGGCAGATGAGCCCTGCTTTTTGGATACTACGTTTAATAAACTTGAGCCCATAGAAACAGGGCTTTGGGTCAAAATATATCCATCAGCATTAATAATTACATGTTAGTTATGTGTTTGATTGTAATATGTTGGATTCAGAGACTTTAAATTATGACAAATGTACATTGGGATAAAACACTAATTAGCAGTAGCATTTTTAAATGTTCTTAGACAAGACACAGTTGGACTGTGACCTTCTAAAAGAAGAGTATTGCTCTTTCAAACAGTGTTTATTTAAAAAAGGATGTTTGAAGAAAAAAAAACACATTTGTAATTAAAGAAAAAAAGCTTTCTAAAATTCTGAGGATGTCACGCACTGGGGCTAAACAAAGACTGAAAGCCTATAAACCAAAACACAGGCATGGACCGGTCTAAAGCCTTAGATATTAAAATGCAGCTATTTTAAGTTCAGTTGAGTTAAACAGTCATGAAAGTAGAAGTGAAATCACACAATGGTTAAAAGTACAGCCTCAACAAGAGGTTTATAGGCGAAGCCAAGTCTTCTACAGAAAGACTTCATTTAAAAGAATAGTCACTGAAGAATTAATGGACATTTTAAAGGAGACTTCTCTCTATACACTAGGTCAGGGGTCTTCAAACGGGTGGGCGGGCCCCCCTAAGGGGGCCTTAACTGATCCCCGGGGGGCGCCAGGCTCTAGTTAAAAGAAAGTTCATACTGATAGCAGTGCTTTGTTTTAAGCTGAAAACAAATGATCAGCAGTAAGCCACTCTGTAATGGGCCATCACTAACCTCCTTTGTCATTTATATCTTGCTGGGCATATGTGTAAAAAGCGAAGGGACTCCAAATATTCTTCTAACCTCCCCGCCCCCATTTCAGATAATCACACCGTGGATACATTACACATTAGTAAGGCCTAGCTAACCATAATAGTATGTTTGGCAATCATGTATTCGATTGCCTTTTTAAAAGGTTTAACTTATTTAAAAATTAGTTAAGTATAGACATATTTAAACATTGCAAATTTAATAGAATAATTTTAAAAAAATCGGGGGGGGGGGACAATTATTATTTTTTATTATACTGGGGGTGGGAGGGTGCAACATTAAAAAGTTTGAAGACCGGATCTTAAAACTATACGCCTATTGTGCCCAGGCCAGCTTCCTACATTTCTGGCTGCACCCACCATCTTTCCAGGCGCACTTGGCGGCAAAAACAGACCAGGATTCCCCATGGCTGCTTCACACGGCGTTATTCATGCCATATAAGGCACCCCGATCTGAAATGAATACAGTGGAGTGCATGCGCTGGGCATGGGAGGGTATCCGCAAACAGACTGGCACTGACACACTATATGCGCCATCAATGAAGCTAGCAGAAAACCCCTCCTTCCCTCCACTACACAATGAAGGGATGGTGTGTTGCGCTGCATCACTGGGCATACGCACCCATTCAGACCTCTACCCGGATGGCCAGTTTCTCCCCCCCACCTACACACACGGCTGAAACAAAGTCCTTCCCGCTGGACACCCTACTTTACTATCAAATGCGGGCAACCAGCAGGAACACTAACAAGGACTTCCCACATGCCCCTCCGGTCAATATGGCCCTTGAGTATATTCACATAACCACGTCACCCCACAAACTTATTACAAGGCTTTACTCGCTTACACTGGCAGCCTCCCCAACGAACACTGAACGTGCCTGTGGTACCTGGGCGGTAGACCTGCCGACTTGGCTGACTGTGGACCAGTGGCACTACTGCTGCAAGCAGACCGAAAGACTCTCCCCAACTACAGACTGAGACAGATACATCTCAATTTTTTACATAGACTATACCGCACCCCCTCGGCCCTCCACAAAATGGGCTTAGCTGCTGACGCAAACTGTGCGAGATGCTCCGCGCCAGACGCCACGTTTATACATCCAGGTTGGACATGCCCAAAAGCCGCTGACTTCTGGAGAGCAGTGTATGAAATCACTAGTGCCATTACCCTAGACTGTGTCACGCCCGACCCGCTCACGTGTTTATTAGGACATGTTAAAGCAATTCCCGATGCCTGTTGCCGATTAGTGGCGATGCTGCTGATATTGGCAAGGAGACGGGTGGCGGTTCACTGGGGTCGTAAACCAGCACCATCGACTAAGGCGTGGCTTGCTGATGCAGCACATTGCCAAACACACCTGACCGAGTACTGGAACCTCTTCAAGCCGCCCACACGATATTTGGGACCCCCTGGAGGCATATCTTCACCGACTGGATGACCCTGACGAACATATTAGCTCCCCTAATGTGACCTCCCAGCATGCATTACCCTGAGTGGTCGCGTGTAGCAAGTCCGCCACTCTAGCTAGAGGCCCACACCTGGTGATACTAGACGTAAATATGCCTGCAGGTCTCGTTTATGCCCACATAGTCACTTCATGTACTGCTCATCTGGTTGCCTAACTGTAATGTTGTCGCATTGTATACTGTCAACTCTGTATGCTGAAGCACGCCAAATTCCGTATTCACTGTAATTTGCACAAAGTTCAATAAAATTAAAAAATATTTAAAAAAGTTTTAAGCCCACTGCACTAGGTCATCTAATTAAAAAGGCTGCGTATCGTGCGGGAGTGCCTACCATTTAGATCCAAAGTAGCAAAATACAAAGGGTTTTGTCTGACAGAAGATGGAGTAAAACAAAACCACGAATTATGCTATGTTAAGCCATGTGAATAATCATACAAAATGCTGGTTTAAGAATGAACAAGTGAAATATGCTTTAGTAAGGCAGCAGTCGGCTACACCCAGGCAATAGGTACTGTGCAATGAAACATCTCTCTATCTTATCCAATATAAATTGATCAGAAAGCCAAAGATAAAAATTGATAGTGTTTCCATCTCTAAAGCGATCATACGCTCTCAAAATCATAAGGATGTCGATGAAGTTGCAGGAAAGACAGATATCCACAGGAAATTTCCTGGTTATCCAAATAAATCCACTATAGCATTCAAGATACAATTTACCTATGCATGTAAATACTATTGAGACTTATGCCCAAAATCTAAATTCAGGCAATGTGAAACAGCATTTTTGATTCGGGAGTCCAAAAGAAAACAAGATTTAAAAGAAACCAATTTAAAGCAAATACTGTCAATGCTTCACAAGTTAACCTCTTAAAAAATGTTTACTACTTGTTTCCATATTAAAAAAAAAAAAAACTCATACAAATATGTTATATAGTGTTAGAAAAACTCCCTTTTAATCTTTTCACATCTAAAAAACAAAAACACCCCTGAAATTAACAGTTTGTTTTAGCAATAATAGTGGACCAAAAAAGTACTAATAAGATTACTTAAAAGGGGCCAGGTGTGGCGGGGGACACGGGGTTAAAAAAGTGAAATTTCCCAAATTAAATAATGAAGGATTTTTTTTGTAAAAGAACAGAACAACGCAGATAAATTTAATTACATCAAACTTGCCATTAAAGTCGAATTTTACTTAAATGTATTTGCTTGGCTTAAATCCATTCAATCGTAATTGAGAAATTAGTGTTTGGAAAAGTGTTTTTGTGGGCCTCAAATTTAGTTTGTCAATCAAACTTAGGAAGCTAGAGATATCTTCAAATGTGAAAATTATTATTTATGTGCCTATAAGTTTAGCACACTTTGACATCTTCGTATGAAATTTGGCAGACGCTTATTATGTTTAAATTACTCATGGAATTTTTAAATACGTGCAGATCCATCCATAGGGTCACAGATAAAACGAGCATCTGCAATGCAATAGGTCTCGCATTTACGCTGAGTTTGAGCTATTGGCATTGTAAATGACAATGCCTTTTATTTATGTTTTGGTTTTTAAAGCATAGATAAAAGGCATTGTCATTTACAATGCCAATAGCTTAAACTCTCGCAAATGAGAGACCTATTAAGAATCTGGAATGAGTGCATCCTGTGCCGGAATGCTACCTTCAAGCACCATGAAAGAGGGAGCAGCCTGACATCATAGAGGTGACTGGAGGTGCCCTGCATGAAGGAAAGTCTGGAGGTGTCCTGCGTGAAGGACAGTCTGTAGGTGCCCTTCGTGAAGGAATATCTGGAGGTACCCTGAGTGAAGGAAAGCCTGGAGGTGCCCTGCGTGAAGGAAAGCCTGGGGGTGCCCTGCGTGAAGGAAAGCCTGGGGGTGCCCTGCGTGAAGGAAAGCCTAGGGGTGCCCTGCGTGAAGGAAAGCCTAGGGGTGCCCTGCGTGAAGGAAAGCCTAGGGGTGCCCTGCGTGAAGGAAAGCCTGGGGGTGCCCTGCGTGAAGGAAAGCCTGGGGGTGCCCTGCGTGAAGGAAAGCCTGGGGGTGCCCTGCGTGAAGGAATGCCTGGGGGTGCCCTGCGTGAAGGAATGTCTGCCTAGAAGAGGACGGCCTAAGAAGCTGTGCAGGAGGACCGGGATGTTGGACCCCTACGGTCCATGAAAGATCTGCCATATGGGGAGTTCCTGTGACCCTGGCCACCTGAAGCTAAGTCAACAAAGCTGTGATAGCGTTGGGCTCTTGCCACCTGATCCACAGAGCCTCTCAGAAAGTTTCAGTGGAAGCTCCGAAGTAAAGAAGCATCGGAACAGTGTGGCGCTATAAAAACCTTATAACCACATTTGTTGGTGTTATAAAAACCTTATAACTACATATGGCAATTTATGTTGCATAAGATCACGCAGCGCTCTTGAAGACCTGGAATCACAATGTACCACAAATGCCATCAGAGATTCATGAAATAGCAAGATTGGCACAAGTGTGCATGGGCCTTGTGACCTCTGACCGCATAACCTCCTCCTCTGCTGACCCGGAGGAGCATAGCTGTGCATGGCTGCACCGCGGAAGGACAGCAGAGCAGCACGTCAGCTGTGGCCGAGCCCAGCACTACTGCGCCCCTTAAGAGTGTGTGAGTGAATGTGCCCACGACCAGGAGCTGAACTGCGCTGCCCAAGCACTGCAGGAGGCCCCTTTAAAAGTGTGCGTGAACATGCGCATGACCAGGAGCCGCACTGCAGGAGGTCCCCTTTAGCGTGAGGGTGTGCACGACCAGGAGCCGCACTGCAGGAGGTCCCCTTAAGAGTGTACGTGAAAAGGCATCGCTGGGTTGCCCCCTTCTGTCTCCCATGGCCCCTGAAGCGCTCCCCGTTTGCTCAAGTTAAAAAGAAACCAGTGGTCACAACTGCGCATGAGAGACCCTTCTGTAGTAAGAGAAACTCCTTAAAGAAAATAGTGCTTACAGACTAAAGAAGCCGTACCGTGTAACACCCGAAGTAAAAGGGCCAGTCCTCATGAGAGGTTACAAATGAAGATAAGGCGGTACTAAGGAAGGACTAACAAGCCTAATAACGAATCAGAAACCAGCATTTACGAAGGACAATGACACAAGCAAACTACAAATATGGGCGGAGAGTGGGCAGGGCTTCAAGTACACACTCCAATACAGAGCAGCACATGCTGCCCAGGCTCGACCTTAAGGAAAAAAAAGGGGGATAAAAAAAGTTTTCCTATGCTAATAACTATGGCATCCGTTCACAAATCTACATGACATTTTGCTTACCATACCATGTGTAGTCATATGTGGGTATGACCTAATTAAAAAAAAGTAAAACTCCCACATTGGACGATGGCATGATCTGCTTCCATCTATCCACTTTCGATCTGCAGTCCCAAAGTTGGTTTCAAAACAGCCAAAATAGGATCCCTTACAAAAAGTAAAAAATTAAATAAAAAAACGAGACAAGCCACTGGCCAGACCTTGTGGCAAGCCCAACTGCACAGATTAAACTGTGCACAGTGGGGGCTGGCTGCCCACAGAGAGTCTGGTGCATAGACTCCAAATGAAAGGCCTAAGCAGAGCATGACCTAGCATAAGTTATGATTTATTTCTGCAACTATAACTAACGAATTTCAGTGGTTTTTTTTAGATTTAATTTTGTAATCATAACATCTCTTTAACTGGGTTTGTTCCCATGAACGCACACACATGCGGATAAGATATATAAATGTTACATTTATATTAAGTAGTTTTGATTGCACATCAGGGGCCGTATCTCAGTAAAGGCGCATTTTCATTGTTTGCGCCAGGCGCACCTTTTAAATGGTGCTCCCGTTGCAAACAATGAAAATGGGCCCTATTACCATGAAAGCGCCGCCCCATGGCAGTGCATTCAGGTGAACAACAGAGTGGCTGCTTTAAACCGCCTGCACTTTGAAGGGGGATTAGAGATCCCCTTGCAGGCGGGTGCAAGGGGATGTCTGGGGGGGTCCATTGGGCCCTCTCCACCCTGCCCCCCTGCCAGAGGGCTTCTCTCAGGGGGCACAATGACAGTGCACCCGCCTCCTGAGAGCTTCTTTGCCTCTGCACCCGCATCTGTAATACGGTGCACTCCCCAAGCAAATGAGGGAATGCCCCCTGCAGATAGCGCTATCGGTATTACGGAAGGGCCCACACAATCGTCTGCAGCCCCTGTTGTAATATCAAAGTGCCCTTGGTGGGGTGGGCAGGGGGTGCAGGTAGGCCGCAAAAGCCTGTTGAACCCCCAGGGCACTCTCTGGGCCATTTTGGAGTTTTGGGTCGTCTTGAAATTCTTGCTTTGTATATTCAGGTTCTACTCCACACACAAATGAACAACACTGGGACTTGCTTTGTGGGATTCTAGTAATGAACCACTGTTCCTTTTACTCTCTGTCAAACTGTCATGCATTGTTAGGCCACTTGGAAAATAGGGTAAAATATACGTCTGTAAAATGTATCAGATTAGGAAGAAAAAAAAAAGTTTATGAACATTCGAGCCAGGACTCAAAAGGCAACATCAAGGGTTATTGTGAGACTTTATGCAACTGTTTTCACAACAAAATAACCAGCAATACTTTTTGGGAAGTGAAATGTGTAGGTATGTGTTAATAGTCCACAATTCATTAACATCAGAATAATCTGTTAGTTGTGATTTCATTTCACAATAAAGTACGTCGAAAAAGAGTTGGTTTGTGTGATGGTTCTTAAGATATAAAATATCGTAAATCACAGTAACACCAATGTTTAAAAAAATAAAAAAACGATGACATCACTTGGGTCTAGGGTGACTAACAGTAATCCCATTCACAAAGGTTTGCATTCTAAAATGGTTTTCAGATGTAGCCAAAAGTTATAATCTTTCTATGCAAAGTTAATCAGTCAATCCCTGCTGGCTCTTTTCCACTATTCAAGACCAAAATCAATTAAAACGTCAAAAGCTACTAGCCAAGTTCAATCATGCCTGACTCAAGATGAGTTAATGGACTGCCTGCGAGAGCACAGTGCATAATGCAATAGCAAACTAACATTTAAGCAAGTGCAGGCATATGGGTGGTATAAATATACCTAGCAGCCTCGATTTCCATGACACTGTTCCAGAATAGTGACTGGTTTCAACTCTGAGATGCAACCTACAATATATGATAGTCCTTCACATACACGTGCAGGTTGAAGACGTTTTCTAGACAAAGGTTAGTGCAGCTGTTCTGTATCTTAAAAGGGGGCTCAGTTCCCATTGCCGAATTACTTCATTCGCTTTTGTGTGGAACTTATTATTTTTTTTGTTAACTTCCCCTGGCTGCACACATTTACGATACTTCTACTAAAGCTGTTCAAGCCCCATTCACTGTCAAGATAAAATCTCTTCTCACAGAAAAGGCAGACAGCTTCTAACAGTATGCTGGAATGCTTGCTTTGTATTACCTAGCTGTGTAAAGCAGGTGCTTTAGCCTAAAATGTTTGTGGCATTTCCTATTCATGCCTCAGTACCTTTCTTTGCACTTTGTAGGCACTATCGGATTTCAACTTAATCTATTTGGTCATTATGATCAAATTCTCATTATGATTAAATTCTAAATGTTGTAAAAAAACATTGCACATTAAAAATAAAAGTTAATATACAAGAGCTATGCTATATTTTACTAGTCAACAGGCAACCACAAGTGCAGTTATCTTGCAGGCACTAGGGTAATGATTTGAATGGTGCAGTGACACTGGGTCCAAAAGTTGTCAGACTGCCTCTAAACACATAATATTGCTATTATGTAAATTAAATCTATTATTTCCCTCTTTCATTTCATTTTTCAAAATGTTGCTATTACTTACCCGCAATATACCACTAGTAACAGTACAATATATTGCCTTTTGTACATAAACAAGTCATAACACTTTAACCCCTTCGGTGCTCATGACGGAATGGTTCAGTCATGAGCACCAGTGCTCCTGTGCTCATGACGGAACCATTCTGTTTCTTACGGTCTTTGAAGTTCTGCAAAATACACCACATATTGTCGGCAGATGCAGGCAGATGTTCATGGGCTTAAATTGAGAATGTTTCTGTATCTTCCCTCATCTCTTAAACTGAAAATAGGAATAAAATGTCAGATAAATATCAGATACTGGTTATGCTGCGGCGTAGAGATGGGTTCTAGATTTACTGTGTAATGGTTTTTTTCCAGAAATTTCATCTTTTTGCAGACTGTTGTAAAACATTAATAATGAGATATTTAAAAACATTTTTTTACACAACCTACTCCTGCAAAGTTATTGCCTACTTTACTCATGGATATAAGTGGCACACACACACTCACAACCCCTTGGGTACATATGACCCTTGCTCTTACTACTTATCAGATCTCCCACAGACATCGCTGAACATCTGCAAGCTGCAGGTGTGCCAAAATATTACACTGGATGTTATTTGCCTACAGGCTACACAATCCCACACTGTAGCTTCTGCCAGCTCTATATGTAAAGCAGTTACTCATTATTAACTTTAAAAAGATGACTACATTTTTACAGTAAAACCTTTAATACATATAAAGGAACCACATTTAATAAAAAATGTCTCAATATAAACATCAACTATAAAACATTCTTCTTACTTTGAAAATAAGATCTTCTCACACTTAAATACTCCACCTGACTTCCCATATATCTGTCACCATAAAAACTAAACACCGGCTCCAGATAGCCAAAAGGAGCACAATTGTATAAAAAAAATAATGTATATACAACGTAAACTATTTCTATTTTAAAGTGGACAGGGTATCTCCAAGAATCTCCCACCCTTCTCGCTCAACAACCCAGCACTTTCAAAAGATTGTACCCCAAATTACCTTTTTTAAAGCAATTTATTTTCAGAAAAATATCTTAAAATACAAATTACTGAAGAAGGCACATTAAATATTAAAGTTAATCACACAATATTAAAGCAATATCTGTCTTAAGCAACACCCTTAAGGTACTAGTCTTATCCAAAAAAGCTAGAATGAATTTGCTTTATTAGTTCATAAAACAACATCCAATCTAGACCACAAACTCCAAAAGGTTTAGATCAGGATTGACCAGTTGGAGAAATTATTAGCCGAACAAGAGCATGAATAGAACTAATTGACTGAAGGGTAACATTACCGAGAGACAAAACACAAACACATAAGAAAAGACAGAAGATAGTGCAAATCCCTCCAGGAGAAACAATAGTAAGAGTTATTGGCATCAAACCTGAGGTCCAATTTACAAGGTCACCCACTTTAATGAGCAGGGAACGAGAATAATCATAACAAAAGAAAATCTTGTATCTATTCATTAATTCAACATTATTCCTGAATGCATTTTGTGACAGAAGACGCTAATAAATATTTTAAAAAATCTTTTTATTTTTATTTAAAAATCCATTTTTATATGTATTATAAAAAGGTCACGATTTTTAAAAAAATCCACACTAAATTTACTGTCACATCAATGGAAAATTGTTCGAAAAATTGTAAAAACAGACTCGCACATACTCTCATTCACACTCTAAAAAGCAATCGTCTGCTCATGTTAATCCTAATCAAGATTTTAAACATACATTACATAAACATTGATGGTCATGATCGATGAGATGCAAGGAACGCGATGCACGTTTCGGTGGTTTACACTCATACATTATACCAGCTTGTTAAGAACAATTTCAAGTACTGAGTTTAGGACCTTCAAGAGGTGGTTTTGAATCCAAAAGGAGTCCCATCACGATGCTGCTGGCATTATTATAAATATTCTTGGGGCTGATCCATAATAATAAGTCCAAAACTACAATCTTGTGCTTTGTATTATACCGTATAAAATGTTGCCCCAAAACTCTGACCCTTTTAACTTTATTAATTATGTTTGTCTTTTTAGCAACTCTTCTCTCATATTCTAGGTATGGCCCACAACTGTGAATTCATCAAATTTATCTTGAGCGTCACCAGGTCAAAGAACAAAGAACAATCAGTTAGTACCTGCTGCAGCCCAACGCCTTGAGATCGATCCCCTCCTTGCTTTTCAACGTTGCTTCTATGTTACAGCCTCATACCCCATCACTCGCACAAACCTGTAAAACGCTTAGTCGCCATGCTCTAACAGAAAACGAAGATTTTAAGATGGAGCTAGAGAAAAGTTAGCCTTCTTGGCCTTTCAGATCCACTAAAAGCTGCCATCTATTTTACTTGTGAGAATGCATCTCTTTCAAATCAAAGCAAGTGATGCCCAAAAATGATGATATCACAACAGCACTCCAACAGAAATCAAGACAGAGATAAAAGAGATAAAACAGCAAATTATAAAGCTACAACTTACCTGGCTCAAAACTAACAACAATGAAGACAAACTTCACCTACAGAAACTTAACAGATTATACAGTCAACAATCAAAAAAGCTAAGACAACATACGATTCATACAGAATTCAAAATGCTAAATATGCAAATAAAGAATTCTATAAAATTTTCACCGAATTTCGTAAACGAAATTGCTTAGAAGGAGCTCAACTCACTACTCAAGATTTCACAGACAAACTGGCAATTCATTACACGACCAAAGCAGACATGTTGGGCTCCTATTTAAAACAAAGAAAAACCACCAGCACCGACCCCTTTCCAAAAAAAAAAAAAAACCACTCCAAGAGTATGCAAACCCACCCTCTCCATTCCTTCCAACAAATATTGCACGATGAATTTATGGACCTGGTCAAAGCAAGCAGGCCTGCCGGCAGCCCTTCTGACCCATGTACACCACAAACCTTCAAGAAAATTCTTCTAACTACCTCTGCTGCCACACCAGTAAGAAGAATGATCAAAAATTCCTTCACCACCAAAATATTCCCAGAATATCTCAAAAAGTCATACATATACCCACTACTAAAGAAAACAAACCTGGACCCGCTTAAAACCCGACAACTACAGACCGATTACAAATGGACCTTTCCTGGGCAAACTTATAGAAAGAGCTGCATTTGCCCAGATGTCACAATTCATTGAAAATAATTCCTTACTTTCAGACTTCCAGACAGGATTCTGTCCAGGATGAGGCACAGAGTCTGCCCTCGTTGCCATCTGGGATGACCTTAAGAACACAGTTGACCGGAACGGGTTGCTGCACTACTTCTCTTGGACCTTTCTGCTGCCTTCAACACAGTTGACCATGACACTTTAATACAAAGACTCTACGAAGCCAGTATAGAGGGGACTGCTCTCGACTGGATCATATCCTACCTTCAAAAACAGAACAAAATGTCATCCATACCCCCCTTCTCATCCAAACTGTACTTCACAAAAGCAGGGGTGCCTCAAGGCTCTATCATCTCACCCATGCTTTTCAACAATTACATGAAGTCACTGATCAATCAATTTAACCTCATATGAAATAAGTATGCAGATGACACACAAATACTCAAACTGTGGATCAGTGGATGACATGGAGCCATCTCAAATTGAATGCTTCCAGAACAAACCAAGTAGAGAAAGGCAAGAATCAAACAAGAAGCAGTTGACAGTGACAGTAAAGGC
The DNA here is from genome assembly GCA_963921515.1 of Calotriton arnoldi. Lineage (NCBI taxonomy): Eukaryota > Metazoa > Chordata > Amphibia > Caudata > Salamandridae > Calotriton > Calotriton arnoldi. The sequence continues at coordinate 461,804 of CAWUFW010000840.1, forward strand.
AACCAATCCTAAACAACTGCCCCAGTGTAAGTTCTGGTGTGCACACAATAGGTCTTTTTGCAACCAGACAGCTTGTTCTGTCTGGTAGTAGAGACTAAAATTGGTCTTGATGTCAGGATATGTAATCTTATCCGTAAGGTTATTTACAACAGTTATACCTGCATCTGTCACATCAGGGATGGGGTCAAGAGCACTCCAAATGGTGTAGGAGTTAGAATATGCACATCTCTATGTGACTAATGGGTCCTAAACACAATTTGCTCATTTCTGTGGTTTTCGTTTTAAATTCACAACCACAAAGCCACTTTAACTGCTTTTCCCCCCAGTGAATTTCCAAAGATGTTCTTTTTTTTTGTTTAAATCTTTTTATAGAAGGTTTGATTCAGTTACCAGGTTTACAATTCAGAATATGAAAGAGCAACTAACAAGAACAGCATTATAATGAATTCTCCTAATTCCCCCTTGTTCTTATAACGCCCTCTCGGTTCTGAGCGTAGGTAGTAGACTACACTCTATAGGGAAGTTCAGTCGATTTAGGAAACTTTAGCAGTCCGATGTAATAATTGCGTTAATCTTTAGCCACTTTTGTCCAATGGAATAACCATTCACATTTAAGGGCATTACCTCAGTAGAGCAGCAGATGTGAACGGTTCGACCAGAACTTTGAGATCGTCGTTCTAATGCTCACACTAGAAGGATCTTTATTTATTTATTTATTTTTAAACAAAGTTGGGATGCAAGGAAAAAAACCTTAAAAATGGTACCCAACACCAGTGGTGTACTGTTTTTAATTGGAGGAAATGTGGGAACGCTGGGCAGTAGCAATTTTGTGGATCCCTGCAGATTTCGAAATTCTATCTCACAGAAATGTGAGGAAAAAGTGTGATTTTAGCCAATGTTGGAGGTTTGCACAGCATTCTGGTTAAGAAAACATAGAGGTACTCACACAAGTCACACCACCCTGGACTCTACTGGATGTCCAATTTCCAGAAATCACTGGGTTTAGTAAGTTCCCCTTGGCGGCGTATAACATTTGTTATTACCAATTGGATTTCTCTCCATTTTTTGCTTCTAAGTGTAAGCCAGAATGAAAAGAACATATTTTGGAAAATGCCCTCTAAATCGTATGACAGTATGGATAACCCCAAATTCAGAGTTGTTCAAATAACTACTATTCCTACACTCAATACACTGTGCACTTTTAAAAAATGCATAGATTTCCATCATACCAATTTTTCATTTATTAGATTTTACCATATGAATATAAACATAGTTGGTACACAAGTTAAAATTATTAGATGCAGCTTGGTTGTTGACTCTGGGTATCACGTGTTTTTGGAAAACCATCAAACATTGTTTATCCCTGCAGCATGATGGACGTACGGTATACTACTTTATTTCTGACTAATTATTTTCATAATTTCAATTATTTCAACGATTAGTTTATTAGGGGAAACTATGAGAAATCTACATGAATGTGTCTTGTTGAGACGGGGCGTGGCTAGGCGCCGATGTGAGGGGAAGCGGACTCCGGAGCTCCGTCCGTAGCTTCCCCCCGCCCGTAATGATCCTGACGAACCTGTGGCGGACACACCGGTGCTGGTGGTGAACGGCTGCAGAGAGGCGGCGGAGCTTTGCCGGCGGCGAAAACGCTGATTTTCTTCCCGAGAGCTCCGAGGACCGAGGAAACAAGATGGCGGCTGGGCGCCGATGCAGCACTTTCACTGTGCGCGGACGGAGTGATTCCGGGCTCGCAGTGAGTACTGCTAAGTGTGTAGCGCACCTCGGCGCTTTTGTCACTGGCATTGGAGAGCGCGGTACCCCGCTGTCTGTGGAGTACAGAGAGCGCGCCCCTGCCTGGGGAGACGAAACACCTCCACAAAATGGCGGCAGCAGACGGTGATGCCGAGCCCTGGCGGCTGCAGCGGTGAGAGGCGACCTGTGGGTCTGCGGCGTGGGGGTGACGGCTGGGGACCGACCCGCCTGCACATCGCGACCTAAGAAGAGCTGGGGGGACCACCCTGAGCACTGAGCTGAGGTGCTGTGGCAGAAGTGGGCGGCGCTGTGTCGAGCCTGTGCCGGGGAGGCTCCTGCCCGGGAACATAGCACGATGAAGAACGGCTGACGCCGGGAAGGTGGGAGCTCACTGGGCCTACTTGGGAGCTGGTTGAGAAGTGCGCGGAGGGCGCCAGCACAGCGGGAAGGTGCTGCATCGTTTGGGAGTTCCTTTGCAGCTGCCATTAGTGGGTGATGGTACCTCTGGAGGGGTGACTCCCCGCGCTGGTGTGCCGCGTCGACGGCCTGTGTGCACGGAAGAGGCCCTCGGGGACAGAACTCAACGCTGACGGCCTGCGAGACCGATCGAGGGCTCCGACCATAAGTCCTGTGGTCCGATGGTGCGGACTGGCCTGCTCTGCTGCCGAACGCGGCGCCTACGATTGGAGTGTCTTGCTGTTGCTGCTCTGGAGACCCCTGCGAACCTACATAACTGCTAACAATGGGGAGGGTCTCCAGAAAGAAGGGGTTCGCTGTGTTGCAAGTAGAGGACACGGGACCGCACACAGATGAAGAGGACGAGGTGGCGGTGAGGAAGAAGGATGCCATCCCACAGGGCCCCACTCTGGTAGACATCATGCAGGCCATCACTTCTTCGAGAGAAGCTCTGGAGTCAAAGATGGATTCTATAGGGGGAGACCTCAATCTGTTGAAGGACGACCATCGTAAGCTTAAGGAGCGTGTGAAGCTTAACGAGAAGCCCTTGGAGGAGGTCCCGGAGGCAGTCACTGCACTACAGCATTCGCTGAAAATAGTGGAAGCCAAGGTCAGAGTGCTGGAAGTGAGAGCAGAGGACAGCGAAGGGCGCTCCCGCCGGAACAATCAGCGTTCTGTGGGGATCCCGGAGCGAGAGGAAGGGGACGATGCAGTGCATTTTATGGAGAACTGGATTAAAACGGAAGTGGCCCCGGAGGGACTGTCCTCCTTCTATGCACTCGAGCGAGCCCACAGGGTCCCGACTAGACCACCCAACCCTGGGGCCCCTCCTCGGCCGATGGTGGTGTGGCTGCTTCATTACTGGGATAGGGATCACATATTACAGCAAGCCCGGGAGAAGCAGAATTTGCAGATTGGGAATGCCAGGGTGATGATCTTTCCGGATTTCACCAGGGAGGTACAGAGACAACGTGCTTCCTTCCTGACTCTCAAGCGGAAGCTGCGCCAGTTGCAAATTTCCTATGCCATGTTATTCCCGGCATGTCTCCGGGTGATCGACGGCACAGAGACTCACTTCTTTACTGCCCCCAGGAGGCTTGGCACTGGCTGGAGACGCGACAGACACATGTAGCAAGTACTTCGCCACCGAGCGGTGCACGGCGGGCATCGGTCACTCCCCCGCGATCTCCAAGAGCTCCTACGCCAACAGGTTGCCAGCTGGAAAGACACAGGGCCGTGCGGGCCGTTGCGGAGATTAGCCATGGGGAGGCTAGTCCAAACTCAACTGCCAGCGAACATGGCATGGACAGATCTGAAAGCTCCCGTCTCAGTAGCACGAACGGAGACTCTGAAATTGAACTGCCAGATGTCACACCACAAACAGCGGATGGCATAGTCTGAAGATTGCACGACGAGCTGCAGAGGAGATGGTCATCGTGACGATGGGAGCTGTCTGTTGGAGAGGCTTCCATGAGGTGGCAATAGACCACTAGCACCAGAGCAACTGATGGGGCTACCACTTATGCTACGGGGTGGGTGGGTTAGCCGGGGGGGGGGGGTTCTGGGTCCTGCAGGGCCAGCCTATGCTTCTCCACTTTTTTCGTGACTAGTAGGTCACCACACTGGTTTGGATGGGGTCTTGTTGGTTCGTACCTGTCCTGGGGAGGGGGTGTTTGGTTGTTGAGGGGGTTTTGTTTGGGGCCAGGCATGTCGCTGTGGGGAGGTTCGAAGGTGGACTAACGTGGTTCGAGCAATGGGATCTCCCGTAGGAATCAAATGCATCTCCCGGAATGTCAGGGGGATGCACACGATGTTACGTCATCATAAAATACATGCGTACCTAGTGAGGAGAGGGGTACAGCTTGCCCTGTTACAGGAAACTCATTTGACGCAGAAGGAAGGGATCGCATTGCAGAAAAGATGGAGGGGGCAGGTATTTTGCACTACATAAATCGGCCTATGTCAGATGCACATTGATTTGGGTGCGGGCGGGAGTTCCTTTTCAGAGTACCAGGCAGCTGGTGGACCCGGATGGTAGATATGTGGTGGTATCAGGGCGGTTAGACGGCAGGGATATAGTGATAGGGAGCCTTTATGCCCCCAATGTGGACCAATCTACATTCTTTGCACACCTCTCGAGGACGCTGGCGACCATGCTGACAGGGTCGGTACTGTTGGGAGGGGACTTTAACAGTATTACTGATGTTGACCTGGACCGCTCTCACCCACCACTCCCAGATGCTCCCATACATAGACTTGCAGCGATCAGACGTGACTGGCAGCACCACTGGGGGTTGACGGACACCTGGAGGGCCCATCACTCGGACGAAAGGGATTATTCCTACTACTCTGCATTGCACGAACTACATGTTCGGTTGGACTCGATCCTATGTTCCCCAGACGTGCATGGTGGGGTCACATTCAGTGAATATTTGGCTAGAACGATCTCTGATCATAACCCGTTGCTGCTGTCCTTAAACTGGCTACGGCTCAGAACTACTATACCTAGTTGGCGATTGCGCCCGGAGACATTGGAGGACCCAGTGTTTCGGGCCACAATAGGTTCAGTTATTGATGACTATTTTTTAGATAATGCCGGAACAGCGACGAGTCCACTTATTGAATGGGACGCCTTTAAAACAGTCATTAGGGGACGCTGCATTGGAGAGGTGGTTGGAGTGCGGAGGGTGCTGCTACGGGAAGTGCAAACTGCGGAGCGCAGGCTCCGGGACCTGGAGAAGGAGAGACCGGAGCGAATAGATAGGCAGGCTGATCTTCTCGCAGCCAGAGAGGTCCTAGCTACGCAAGTAGAAAAGCTGCGCTGCTTCGATTATAAGACATACATTACCCGGGCCCATACGGAACGGGATAAATCTGGGGCACTGTTGGCTTGGCTGGCCAATCCAGCGCGTAGAGGAAGGGCGATCTTGGAATTGAGGGGACAGGGGGACGAGGTATTCTACAGTCAACAAGATATCAATGCTCAGTTTCTGGAGTATTACGCTTCCCTTTACCAGAGTAGACTTGACCCAGGGGCTGAGGACGAGACCGATTTCTTGGCTGATGTGGAGCTTCCTAAGGTTGATGCTGAGGCAGCGGAGGAACTAGGCAGAGAGGTGGGGGAAGTTCGTAGCGCCATCAAACATATGGCTAGGAATAAGACCCCGGGGACGGATGGGCTCCCGGTGGAGTTTTACTCTGCATACATAGATGTATTGGCTCCACGGCTAGTGGCACTGTATAACAAGGCGAAACAGGAAGGTCGTCTTCCTGCTTCAACGAGGGAAGCGGTAATTGTCCCACTCTTAAAACCTGGTAAACCACCTGAGGACCGAACGGTGTATTGGCCCTCGCCATGCTTAACTTAGACTATAAAATATTAAGCCGTATATTGGCAAGTCGGCTCTTAGCCCATATGCTGACGCTTATCCATGTGGATCAGGCAGGTTTTATCCCCTCCAGAAATACGGCGATGAATGTCCGCAGACTGCTGCGTATATTGGGGGCAGACACCTATTGCAAGGAGGAAGCATGCATTTTTACGGTCGACATCGAGAAGGCTTTTGACAGCCTAGAGTGGCCGTATCTCTTTAGGGTTCTGAGAGCCTTTGGCCTGGGGGACCGCTTTGTGGAATGGCCGGCGCTCTTGTACAAAAATTCCACTGACAGAGTTCGGACGGGGGGGTTGATTTCGGAGGCCTGTGTGGTGGACAGAGGTACGAGACAGGGCTGTCCGTTGTCACCCTTATTGTTCGCGCTGGCGATGGAACCCATGGCTGCGCACGCCAGGTCAGGCCGTTATTATCAGGGGCTGGAAGTAGAGGGACAGTTACAGCACATTGCGCTATATGCGGATGACCTACTGTTTCTGGCCAACTCGGGGGAGGCCCTACGAGGAGCCAAGGAGCTGCTGGGTGTCCTGGGGAGAGTTGCGGGGCTTAGGGTGAACTGGGCCAAGTCGTGTCTTTTTCCCACATGGTCGAGTAGGGACGGATCAACGGAAGCAGAGGAAGTGCCTTGGGAAACTAGATGCCTACCTTACCTGGGCACTCGGATATACCACGACCCTGTAGATCTCCTAGAAGGTAACGTAGGGCGCGCAGTACGTAGCACAAAGGGCAACTTTGAGTTCTGGGGGACCCTCCCGCTATCTGTGGCATGAAGGGTGGCGGTGGTGAAAATGGTTACGTTACCCAGGCTTCTCTATTTCTTCGGGACGCTCCCAATCTGGATCCTACCTAAGATTTTTGCTCAACTCAACACAATGCTCACGGGTTTCCTTTGGGGCAGCGGGAGGCGGAGAGTGGCTCTCACCACTATGATGAGGCACAGGGCGGAGGGGGGTTTCGCGCTGCCGGATTTTGAGGCCTATTACCATGCAGCACACATACAGTGGTACACGAAATGGATGGCAGGACGCCTAAAAAACACAGTAGACCTTGGTGGCCCGGACCCAAGCCTGACCCTCCTGTCCCGGGTGCTGCTGCGTCTGCCCTTGGGGATGGGGGTGGTCCCCCCGGACTTACAAACGGTGCGCCAGTGTTGGAACCGACTAGCTAGGAGGGCACAAGTGCGGACCCCGTATGCGCCTGAGATTCCGTTGGTTGTTTGTGAGGCATTGCCTCATGGAGGGGACTGGAGCAGGTTGCGATTATGGAGTGAGGCCGGGATCTCTACTGTAGGGGATTTATTTGAAGACAATACCTTGCTCCCTTTTAATGATCTACTGGAGCGGTACGACCTCCCCAGAGGTGATTTCCTCCTACATGCCGCTTTGACGACAGCCATACGGAAACACTGGCGTGAGGGGATGGTGGAACCCCAGACCTCCCTGGCCTGCCAATATGTGGTGATGGCGGCTGGTACTATCAAAGAGGTCACTTGCCTCTACAGGCATATCACACAGGGAATGCGTCGGCCCCTAACGGCACTGCGCCTCAAATGGGAGGAGGACCTAGGTGAGGCTATCGATGAGAAGCCATGGGGAGAACTGGTGGAAGGGGCCTGGAAGAGCTCTAGGAATGTACGCTTCCAGTTGATTCACTTCTATGTCTTGCACAGGGCGTACCTCACCCCGGGAAAGATTAATGAATACTTCGGGGCCCGAGCTGTGTGCCCGAGATGTAATTCAGAGGATGCGGGGTTCCTCCACATGTTCTGGGATTGTCCACATCTGGGAGAGTTCTGGAGGGGGGTGACAACTGGACTGACGGCGAGAGACATAGCATTGACGCCAGGTTGTTGCTTGCTGCACTGGTTCCCCCACAATGATAGGAATAAAGTCACTAGTAAGTTCATAGATCTGGGGTTGGTGTTGGCTAAAAGGGAACTCACTAGTCACTGGAAAACGAAAAAACGGCCCAAGTGTGACACGCTGGTCTAGGGAGATGGTGAAGTGGGCGGACTGCGAGGGGACCTTCCAACTGCAGATGGCCAACCGCACTGGGAATGAGAGAACGCTGGAGATGGCACGGGCGGCATTGGTGGACCTGTTGAAACACCCGACTGACGACGCGGTCGATGATCCAGGGGAGGTGGGCCTTTTAGCGGGGGAATGATCCCGAGATTACCTTGTTGGTCTGCGGGCGTCTCTGGGTTGGGATGACGTGGTGCCTGTCCACTCCGGTGGTGCCGATCACCAGAGACGTGGGACATAGCGCCCCTAATACATGGCTGAATTGACCACTGCCCGAGTACAGGTGCTTTGAAGTATCAGCGACATGCCTGGGGGGTGGGGAGGGAGGGGGTTTGGAGGGAGTTTTGAGGGAGTTGGGTGGATGGGAGGGGGGGTCTATAGGATGTTATTTGCATAAGGACACCAAGTAGAATTTAGGGCGCAAAAGAGTGCACTAACAAGCACTACAGGATCCCGAGCTGAGGGAGGGCAATGGCCTGAGATGTGCATTCCCATTTTTTCCCTACAGGTGGACTGGCACTTGACACTGATGGATTCTCTTGCACTTTTGTATACCACTATGTTGAATATTGAGATGGTCATCATGCCTTCCGCAACGCCCTGCGGGCTGTTTTCACTGTTTTATTGCAAATCAATAAAATTTGTTTACAAAAAAAAATGAATGTGTCTTGTTGAACTCAGAATTTTGTCTAGTTTTCAGAAATGTATAGTCTTCTGTATTTCAGCATTAGTTTCACACCCATTTCCACCACAAACTTCAATTATGTTGAAACCTCAAAGAAATAAGAAAAATGGACTACTGCTGAGAAAAATGCAAAAATTGTGGAATTTTTTTTTCTTCCAATCTATATTTTCTTGAAAGCGGGGAAAATAGAGATGTTAGCACACAAACCTTTTGCCAACACCATTTTAGGACATAAATATGCTTTCTTGCATTGCACTTTTTACCACTTTCAACAAAATCCTCTCTTTTGGCTATTTTCTCAGTTCCCTTGGGGGCATTTACAAATCCTTGGTACCTTTAGAATCCCAAACATGTTGAAAGGGTGTGGGGGATGGGAGCGGACCCAAATTTTGTGGGAAAAATAAGTTATGAAGGCTTAAGTACAAAGTCCCTCAAACAGCAAAAACAAACAAGCATTGGCATAGCCAATAGGTCTCGCCTTTGGGACCTTATAAGTGTTTAGCCATGCAACAGTTAATGTTGTTGCAGTAAGGATATTGTGCTGCATAACTAAATACTTATAAGGTCCCAAAAGGCGAGACCTATTGGCTATGCCAATGCTTGTTTTTTTTTGTATAAATCAAGCACTGGCTCTGAGTCAAAGTCTGATGACGAAATAATGACCTATGTAGTGGGCAGTAGTGTCATTGACATCTGCTCACGCGAGATTTGATGACGGAGGCCTCGTCAATAATAGCCACTGTTGCACGTGGCACTGCTTAGTTACCCGAGGGGCCCGGCCCGCTCAAAGAAAAGTGTTGCTAGTGAGAGGGAAAGACAAGAGCATCTGGGCGGTGCGGCGCGTCGGAGATCCTCTCAGCTAAATATGGCGGGAAGGGGGAACCGGGGCGAGAGGAAGGGAGACCAAAATCATCTTTTTTTCAAAGGTAATTTACATATTCTTCGTTTGTTCCTTGTCACACTTCCTAAACTTTCAAAGTGGCTGTATGTGTCCTACTGTGGGTATCCAGCGTGGGGGGGAGGGCTGGCCAAGGCGGATCTCCTGCAATTACTGACTGCATGACTGACCCACTGTTGTCTGTGGGGCAGCCTGGGATTTATAGTCCAGTAGAACTCAGGAGAAAACTGAATAATAGTGCTTTAAATTGACCGGAACTCGCCGAGTACCGGGACTTCTCCTTGGCCAGGGAGGGTACCAGTACTCATAGTGGCAGCCAAGCCGACTCTGATGTATTAGTTCTGTACCTTATCCATGTGCTTGGACGCGGAAAGGTACTGATGTGCATTATCTCGGGGGGAGGGGGAGTGGAAAGGACCAGGCATGTACTCTTAATCACTACGAAGGTTCGAATTATAACCTGCGCAGTCATTCAAACTGTACGTTTGAAACAGGGGCTTTACCTGCCATGTCTCTCGATGCATTGAGAAATGTCCATTAAAAACGGCATTGTGGATCTCCAGGACATTGGCAACAAACGCGCGCCTCGCGCTGAAGGTAAAAAAAAAAGAAGCAAAAGCGCGCCTCGCGCGGCAGCGGGGGGGGCCTGCCGATTGCCTTGCGGGAGCCAGCGGCTATAATTGATACCACATGGCGCTGCCGCTCGCTCCCGCAAGGCAATCGCCACACGTGCACGCGTTGCCATTGAAGGCAATGGAACGCGTGCACGTTTTTGGGGAAAAAAAGGGAACCGATGACTAAAGGTCTCCTCCTTTGCAGCGCATGCGCGCTGCGTAGGCGAGACCTAAAAAAGGGGGGTGGGGCTCAGTACCGGGTGGGAAAAGCCCTCAGAAGCTAAGAGGTTAGCATATGTTTTGGTCCTCTGCAATTCAAGAGTTGGGAGTTTTTCTGGGGGATTATTTTCAATATGCTTAGGTATCTGGGATATCAGAGTTCTCTGAATACAGTTGAGAGTAACCCCCAGAACTGGTACCCAGAGTGTGTTGAACCCACAAGGGTTGTTTATTAGTGAGAGAGGTTCTACATTACCAGAATATACCATATGTAATATAGCAAATCCTGTAGTGGGGGGTATCTCTACTTTCCTTCATCAAGCCAAAATTGCCTGTTTCGCTGCTAGTGATGCGAATGATATTTGTTTGCCTTTCAGTGAATACAAAAAGACAGGTGAGCCTATTGGGTAAACCACATATTCTGTAAGTGGGGAATCTGGGCATCTCTATATATAACCAGTCTACTGCGCCCAGCATTTTTTCCAGTACACCCAAAGTTATGGACATGGCCAGATTAGAAGATGAGACAGGGTTCCCTCAGTCACGCCCCCACCAGTATTTGCTTATGTTTCTGGGGTCCCACTCGAGTCGTTTGACTGCCGTGAGGTACCAACAGTTCACTAACTGTACAAATGTGTATTTTAAGGCAGTCACTCGGGTGGTGTGTTTTGAGGTGTATCAGGGCCCAGTTATCTGCCCTATTTCTGTCCCCCTATCTTAATTGCCTTGGAGAACGGTCTCATCTAGTGCCGGACTGTAATAACTTGCATATATCCGATATTAATCCCTGATCACCCTTCTTCTGTAATAAACATTATTCGAAGGCAGTCAGGTTTGAGCCGCTACTTTTCTAATATCGGGCTACAAAACCCAATGTCTAAATTTGTCAGTACCGATATCTTTCCGCCTTAATCTTCTATCGGGGATTCAAAATCTTTGATGCGCACTTCCTTGAAAAAGTACCCTATTCTGCTAGATCTTGCTTCCAACCATACTTGAAGCTCTGTTTTCCACGGGGTGAGACATACAAGAGTTGCCAGTTTGAATGGCGATGGGAATGTGGTCAGACCCTTTTCTACCACTATCTTGTACCACACTGTTAGGGGCACACTGATTATAGGTGATGAGTATTGTCCCCATGTTCTCAGTTTTCTCCATCCATCCACGATACCTTACAGTTGTGATCCCGAAATTATCTGATCTATGACGAACCACTGCTTTTCTGATTGCATGCGGCCCCATTCTAGCATGAATCACGTCTGGGAGGTTGGGTAGTATTTTGTGATGAATGGGACACCTAGTACCCCCTCCCCTGTAGCTTCATGGGCCTTTTTTTGCTTTCATTTAGTTATGCAGGACTACTTCCCTTCCTATATAATTTTGGCAGTAGCACTCTAGAGATTCACTAGTGTTGTGAAGTAAAGTGGGAGCGGTATGGCCTGCATTAGAAATAAGCTCCTAGGCAGGGTTGTCCTTTTGTTTGCCGCAATGTGCCACATCCATAACAGTCGTGTATAGGCCAGGTCTGATGATCCTCACGGATTTCCTGTATTAGATGGGAGTAGTTGGTCTCCACCAAGTTATTTAGTGACTAATTTTGATGCCCACATAGTTACTGTTTTTTCGCCCAGGCAAAGAGAAACAAAGCTGGGAGTTCCTTTATTTTATCCTGGGGAAGTGTTAGGTTTAGAGCTTAGGACTTGGTTTGGTGTTGCCCTAAGATTTCCAGCTTAGCCAATCGAACAGCTTCTCTGCATCAAGCGAGAGAAGGAAGACATAATTTCACTTTCAGTGGACATTATCGAGATGTAGGATCTTTTTGTGGTACCTCCACAGGTGCAACAGGGAATGGAACCTGGATTGGTGCGGATCTATTAAACCTAGCATCAGGCGACAGTCTGGTGGCCAGCGCTCCTGAGAAACTTTGTGTATGTTTTTATCAAGCAAATGGGGCTTAGGAACAACATTTTGTGGGGGTCTTCCCTATTTTCGGAATTACCATAACTGTAGCCTCCTCCATTGAGTTGGTGACTAGTTCCTGTTGGCTGAACGCATTGAACAACATTGTCAGTATTGGGGCTAGTAACATGCAGTAGGGTCTTATAAAACAGGTCTCACTGTGTAATCAATGCATGCAGGGTAATTATCTTTTATGGTCTGATGTGTTTTTCCAAGTTATCAAACTTGGCTTTGAAGGAGGCTGTATTTTGGTGCCATTGAATAAGTTTATTATCTCATTCTCTGAAGGGTTTTTCTGCTAGAGGCTTTCATAATATGACATGAAGCTGTGTGCTATTTCGCTCCTTGATCTACGTCTCGCCCTGTTCGTTCATGATGCAGTCTACTATTCGTTTGATGCTCCAAGTTTACCAACTAGTAATTTGCCCACTTTGTTCCCTCCGCTATCCTACTTTTGTTTAGTCCTCAGTAGTTCAGATTCTGTTTTGTCGTTGTCCAGTGAACTCACCTGTTGACTTACTGCTGAGTGGAGGGCAGATTTTTTGATAGCCTGTTCTTTCATGGATCCTCTAGTTTTTTTTACCTGTCTAAGATACATTGGTTAGTATAGCCTTCTACAGCTTACACCATAATTCTGGATTATTGTGCATGCGAGTTTCCTGCCTGCCATATTACTATTACACCATTAGGTTTTTTGTTAATGTCTGCAATGCCCACAAATGGTGAGATTCCATTTGGTTTGTACGACAATGTATCTGGAAAAAATTACTTTTTTTACCCTTTTAACTTTCCTCCATTTTGCTGAATTGTGCTTCTTTCAATACTTACAGGTATAAGGCCAAATTTGGACCCAAGGAGTGTATAAGTATTTGATATGCATGAATGAATATTGGTCACTTCACTTACCACAACAAAGCGTGTACATTACAAATAGCATACACAGAGACTGTGTTGGGGCAAAGTATCCCTACATTTAGAACAGGTGTCTCCAACCAGTGGATCCCGAGCTATCAGTAGCTCGCAAAAACGTTCAGAGTAGCTCATAGTCTTAAGTACATTTTTAAATAAGAACTGCAATAAATAAGTGGTGCGTTTTCCTTTCAAAGTTAAGGAAAGGCTATGTTTCCTTTACCTTATTATCAAGCTACAGATAGCAGAGCCGGATAATGAGCAGTGCTCCACTCAGATTTATGACGCATGTTGGTCACAGAGGTTCAGAACTGCCGCACTAAGGTATTTAACTCCTAAATAAAAGTTGTTCTTAACTCAATATTGGAGCATGAGAACAAAATGATATTTCTGAATGCTTTTAAATGAGAGAAAATTTAAATGAAGAGTTAACAATCATTAAGATAACTTAGTTTTTCCCTTTTCAAAGTGTCACATTTACAAACAGCAGGTATCTTGCTACCAGTGGCTGGTAGACACAGTGCCATATTTATAACTAAAAATTACAGTCATTTTCTTTTAAACAGGAGAAATTTAAAGTGAAGAAAAATGTTTCTATTAAACATTTTCTTAATGTTTTTCTCTACTACTTAAACCAGTCCTATTGTTTTATGAAGCATGTTTCTTCACTTTAAACTTCCCACATTTACAGAAATGACTGTATTTTCCTGTTATAAATATACCACCATGTCTATAGGCCACTGGGAGTAATATTCCTGCTGTTTGTAAAGACACTTTGGCATGAAAGAAAATAAAAATGAGGAGTTTTATGTAATACATATAATCAAAGTTAACTCTTCAGTTGTTCCCATTGCCAAGTGTCGCATCTACACACAGCAGGCATCTTGCTCCTAGTGTCTGGTAGCCACGCTGCCATATTTATAACTGAAAAAATACAGCCATTATTTTTTAAATGGGAGAAATTTAAAGTGCAGAAAAACGTTCCATCAAGTGCAGAAAATGTCTTATTAATAACATTTTTGCACAACCTTTTTCAGCACTTTAAATTTCTCCCATTTAAAAAAAAAAAAATGGCTGTATGTTTGTGTTGTACACGTAACAATTCAAATATCTGTGTATTGCGCACACCTGTTTATTATATAGCTTTATGATAATTACTTTACTCACTGTTGGTGTGGTTAGCGTGCTAGTCAGGATCGTGCGGCTGTCTACCCCACGTATAAATTGTACCTTATTGCAAGTGTCACTAGTCACTTGTGGCCTGGCTGCACAGCTTAAGAACATACCAAAGAATATTTACACCAAATAAGTTTGTGTTACAAAAAACCTTTTTTCAATCCTATTCATCTTTAATATGACATAGTGATTATTCATCTTTATAAGTCACTGTTAAATGCATATTCACAAAGGGTTGTACATTTATACTTAATACAATGATCATAAAGACCTTCAAGAAAAACAATCAAAATGGCCTATTTAACAAATAAGTTCACTTTCGCCAGCGTGTGATGAATGCCCAAAGCATTTCGGGATTTCTATCCCTTCTTCAGGGGCCACTATGGAAAATTAAAAACTTTATAGATAAACAACATTATACAGGGAGGCATACTCGTACACATCTTTTTGATTTATGATTGAGTTACAAAACGAAACTAATGCATATCCAAAATACCAACAGGTGTAGCTGGAGAAATTCCAGGTCTCTCTCAAAAATGAGATAACACGCCTTATTTTGCATTCAACATAACCAATAAAATCGTGCTCACGTGGAAAGTACACGCAGAGAGGCAGAAGGACTGCACTTTGATGTCAGTGTTTTTTGCAGTGAGTAGCCAGGCTTCGTAAAATCCTTTAAGGCGCTATAAAAGTAAGCATTCTCTGAGCACTAAGCACGTCATCTTGTGACATACTGGTTCAGTGATTCTTTGTTTCTTTTCTAACACCATGGATATATTGTCAGAAATCTTTTGAATAGGTGACGGTCACTACAAGTTTTCTTTCTCTCTAGCACAGGTTTTGGATGGGTGACGGTGTTTGAAAAACAAAATTCTCTCTCTAACAAGGGTCAAGGGACTGTGAATCACAATCTTTTTTATTGGTTATGTTGAATGCAAAAGAAGGCATGTTATCTCATTTTAGAGACACATGGACTTTCTCAAGCTACACCTTTTGTTATTTTGGATATGCATTAGTTTCGTTCTGTAACTCAATCATAAATCAAAAAGATGTGTACGAGTTGTTTATCTATAACATTTTTGATTTTTCATAGTGTCCCCTGAAGAAGGGATAGAAATCCTGAAATGCATTCGGCATTCATCACATCGCTGCGAAAGTGAACATATTTGTTAAATAGGCCATTTTGATTGTTTTTCTTGAAGGTCTTTATGTTCATTGTATAAAGTATACATTTACAACCCTTTGTGGATATACATGTTAACAGTGACTTATAAAGATGAATAGTCACTATGCCATATTAAATATGAATAGTATTGAAAAAAGTTTTTTTGCAACACAAACTTATTTGGTGCAAAGATTCTTTGATATATTCGTAAGCTGTGCATCCAGGCCACAAGTGACTAGTGACACTTGCAATAAGGTACACGTAACAATGCCACATATGGCGAAAGGTATGTCCTGTACCACAAGTACATACGAAACAAGCTCTAAGTCACCAGTACACATATATCCCATTCATTTACACACATGTTCATACATCCCCAAAGAGCGTGCACTCACTGATGCACATGGTAGACCCTATCACAATACCCCTAGTCACAGTTTTTTGTTCAAACCATAGTATCGAGCTCCATGGTTTAAAGTCAATGAAGCTTAGCGAGTGGGTGTCTGGTAACAGTGCACAAGTTACTTCAAGAGCTCAGGACAATTGTCACTGATCAGAAGTAACTCTCGTTACAGAAAAGGTAGGAGACCACTGATTTAGACAAAATAGGGATTCACTTGATTGAGTTCCTGATGAAAGCCACAACACCAGGTCAGGGCTGAAGTGGCTGAAACATGCAGACCACGACTATTTATGATGTAGGGTATCCTTAGTCTATTTCCATTGACACCCCTCTTGTTTTCAACCTTACCCTAGTGCCAAAAATACTTTAACATTTTTTTACCTGGCTACTAGAGGTAACTTTATCTTCTTAACACAGATCCCTCTGGAAATTCCCTTTAGAAGAGTTCCCACCCGCAAAGGGTTGAGCCCACCCAGACACACTATGACTTCTGGTTGAGGACTCGATGATTAAGCATGCCAGTAATGAATTCTAGTGGGTGAGAGTCTTTATAATTTTTTTTAAAGGATTCCCAGGTTAGGAAAGGTGTCACAGTGGTCCCACTCCCCTTTGATTAATTTGTTCACCTTTGTAAAAGAACCGGTCGCATTCATAATACTTCTAACTCCCCTCCCCCTTTTTTGATTATTCAGCAGGGGTACAATTCAATCTGGTTGGGCATTTTGCTCGAGTTAGTTTTAGACCCAGGGCAGCGTGTCCCAGTACACTTTCATTCAGAAGAAAAATGGAACAGAGACTGCTCAGATTTAAAGGCCTTTTACTGAAAGCAGGGGGCGTGTTTTAGGTCCAGTGTACCCAAGACTGTAGGTTATTGCAGTGTGGTGCTGCCAATATCTTTAGTACAGTGGGGGAGGTACCCTGCAGTGTCTAACGGTGCAGAGACCCTGTGGTCACGGTATGAGAATGTCCCTCTCCCCTCTTCTAGCATTGTGGCCTCAGCAGGTAATTCCAAGTCTGGAAGGAGTCACTCGGTGAGTGAATTAATGCTTTAGTGGTTTGGGTTTCTTACTGTTACAGTTTTTACCTCTCTTGTGATTCAGTAGGGCGACAGATCATTTGCACACAGTGCTCCTATTATAGTCTCTGTGGGCCCACCTTATTGCCTGGGAGCCCCCCTGTTATTCTCAGCCTTCCTTTACTTTGGCTGCTCACTCATCTCCCTCGCTTGCTTCATTTGCTGTATTGGGGCCTTTGGAGGGATCTTGTGGCAATGTGGTAGGCTTACACGTTTGTCTCTATTGTGGCCTGGGCTGCCCAAATTGTCTGCCACGGGCCCACCAACCTATATCCTATACTTACGGAACAGCAAGGGGTACCAAGTCACTTAAATGGGTCTCCTATTTGGCCACAATGGGCTCCCACACATGTGCCCATCACACCCCTCACAGTGCTCCTTGAACAGCCATCGGCTTCCAAGTCCCTGTCGGTTGCAAGCTACCCTGTGTGGACACCTTGGGCGCAGCTGTAGATCAGCAGTGCTCTCTGTATCTTCGAGGGGCTGTGGTGTTCTGGGCACTCAATTTATCATTCAGGAATGTCTGGCGGCAGTCAGCGGTGCCCATTGTGGCCGGCCTGTGGACACTCATCTTGCCTCAGGTGCCATTTTGGACCAGACACATTAGGATAATCTGCTTTAATCCACCCTGGGGAAGAACTTCCTACTTTAGATGGTTTTCCCTACATGTCTATTTTGCTTACGAGGGTCCTCCTGAGCCAGATATTATAGCTCGGAGCCTGAGGAAAGCGATAATGCAGGCTTTGAGTAGCGGAGGGCCAGGAAACAACGCTCCAGCATGCCCCTATCTTGATTGTCTTCTGCTAAGACTTTTTTTAAACCTATGTAAAGGTGTTATAAACAAAGCTACCCAAAGCTTCACTTTGAGAAAAAGTATATATTATGAAGTGGGAAGGGATGGTGTGGGGAAGCAATGGGCAAGCGAGAAAGGCAATATATGTACTCACACATAGTGAAACAACTGAATGAAAATAATAAGCTCCAAATGTTAGTAGCAGAGGGAAACATCTCACTCAATCATAACATAGAAAATTAGTGATGCTCCAGAGGTAGGACAAACAAAAAAATTAGGGCGCAAGCCATCGATGAAAAGCAGGGATCTGAAGATAAACAAGAAAGCTATCAAATCAAGAATAAGGGGCTGACCCAAATCAATAAATCTTTGGCAACAGACAGCTATAGCCGTCTATAGGTGAGACCAAACAAGATGGCCTAGTACTGGCACACTCCATTAAAGAAAGTGAAACCAATCCTCTCAGAAAGTGATTTCAGTACTGCTAGTCTAGTCGTCATACTCCTGCTCAACGATCTTCCAAAATCCACACTGGGCCCGTTTAAGGCCATCCAACACGCCACAGCATGACTCCATCAGGGTAAGAAGAATTGATGGAATGCCGCTGGCTCCCTTTGCCAGCCAGCATCATCTTCAAAACCAGCTACATCACCTACAAAGCTCACATGACTGGAACCCTAGCATATCCGGCTGACAAACTCACCATCTCTGGAGGCTCTTAGAACACCCACCAGGACACCATCAGACAAGAGGGAAAATAGTGCTTGAATTTGCACAATTCAGCAAAGACTGAAGCTACACCTCCATAAAGAACACTACACCACTACACAATAATGTTCAGTTTCTGTTCTAAGAACCCAGCTACTCTTCTAATCAATTGCTGCTTGTACCTGTGTCACTATACAGTGCTCTGCTGTCTTTCGAAGAGGTTCGAACTACAAAAATGAATAATTTTGTCCAAGACCCACTAGGGGAAGGGAATGTTAAAGTAAACAATCTCTCCACTCACTAAGTAATAAGATGCCCTAGGTTTTATTTTAGCATAGGTATAGAGTTGTCCACAGAGAGCAGGCGCAGCTGCTGGATACAAGAGAGTTAAGTTTCAACTTACAATCTCCATGCATACTACAATACACAGCAATGAATGTACATGAAAACCAGCCCAGCAACTGTATTGTGCAACCACTTAGCTAACTTGTCCTAAACAAATCGTATTGAATAAATTAAATACGTATATCACATCTCCTTTTCCACAGTACCATAAAGCAAATGCCAAATCTATTTGCCCTTTCAGGCAAACCATGGGATGGAGGACTATACAGAGCTCTTTTTAATGAAAAAATACGATGATATTTTTGCCACAATTTCATGCAACACACACACATACCCTTTCAAAAGGACAAAATAAAATGTAGTATAGATGCACATCCCAAGACAACTAATAGAAAACGAAGTCTCTCCAACCTGGTCTGGTAAATTGCATACCTTTTTATGCAACATCACTTGAAATGCTAGAAGAACAAGAGTTTTAATCACTAGCTCTAACTTTACTAGAACCAGTACAATTACAACCACAAGTATCACTACAGACTGCCGTTTCATCAATATTGTCTGGTACATTTGAAGTACCATCAAACTGCTCATTGCACTCATCCTGTACTTCGGACATTTTCTCTGCCTCCTCACTACTATAAAATTACACTACATTTATTCCACCATCCTTCATTTTCAACAGTAATGAATCAAGTGCTAATCTAATCACTTTGAAATGAGCACTGCAACTCAAATACCGGTTAGACACTCTTAGGTATTCCAATGAGTACAATATCACTAACCACAAAATCAATGACTTGAGCTGTTGTGCTTATTGTCGTAATACTGCCTAGTTTTGACTAGCTTATCCTGGACTCTTTAATTTCATTAACCAACTTCAATGAAACAGGAAATCCATTGCCCACAGAAAAAAGGCATTAAATTAGGTCTGGCCTTCCGGCCTCTCAATTAAAGAAATTGAGATACTGTAGCAGTGGAGTGAGGTGTGCTAAGTTGGGTAGACATTTTTCTTCCAAATATTATTTTACATACAAATTATTTGCCAATGCCATTTGCACCCCTACCTTTAAAAATCTATTTGCCCTTTTAAGCAAACCATGGATTGGAGGACTATACAGAGCTCTTTTTAATGAACAAATACCATGAGATTTTTAAAATTACACATCTTATCCAAAATAACTATGTGCCACTGTCCAGTATGAAGAATCTTGGAACCCTTTCCAAAGCAAGTCTCAATCTACATCAGTAGTTGTCTGAAGAACAAAATCAGTAGTAAATCAATTTTGAAAAGTAGTCATACGAGATTATCAAAAATGTCATTACTAGGAGAAAATGAAAAAGAACCCATGAAGTCCACTGCAACTTTTTCCCCCAAAGGCAATTAGGAAATAATATGCAGTGCAAAAGCTTCTGTTTATGTTATCAATGTTTATTTGATGTTAAACTTTAAATTAACAAATCTTTCAACCCGACCATCAATACCGGGCCACCAATATAACTTGAGCAATAAATTCTGTGTAGCAGTAACATCAGGATGCCCACTATGTGCGAATGCATAATTGTTTCACACGAAGCCAAGGGAGGAACAAAGAAATCTTGCCACAACAAATGTAAAGGCAATTCTGAAGAAACCTGTGCAAAACTATGTAAATGACTATCTAATACTTTATCATTCGGCCAACCACTAATTAATAATTATTTGACTTCCTTTACAATTGTATCAGCCTTGCAAGCTTCCAACCATTATCTGTCAGTTAAAATACCATTAAACACAGTAATCGGGTCAACGACAGTGACAACCCATCATGCTCACATCCCTGTAACTATATTGATCAGACACTTCAACTGGTTATCTTGATAAACAGCTTGGAAATTTTTACCACTCACAACATGCTTAACAGTAAAATATACTCTTGGATTTTTAGAATTATTCACAACCTTGCTGAGGATTTTACAACTCCATTTACAGAAGTTAAATACACGAGTAACTTGTTATTTGTCCATAAATTGAAGATTGCACTGCAAAAGATGACGGGGAATATAAATACACTCCCAATAAGTGTTTAAGTCACTACAAATTGTAAATGAGGAGCACGCCTCCAACCTAAAATGTACATTCCCCTGAACCCCGACTAATCACATTGGCCACTGTTACATGTGAGAAGAGATGTGCGGACACCAATAGTCATGGAAATCAGGAGACAATAGCAAGTGGTTCCTCTAATTCTCAACCCGTTTCAGGCCAGCTCAACAACAGGCAAGAGCCCACCTCACAGTTTGCCTGCTGCCACCCATACTGCCCAGTTCTACTTCTCCAGCTGCTACACCTACTTCGAAGCAGGTGCTGCAAGCTGGCCGAGTCAAGAATGTACTAGGAAAGAGAACTGCAGGTTGCCGTCACTGGTAATTGTGAAAAGTACAGCATTTTCTTGCCATTGTCAATTGGTGATGCTGTTTTTTTGTCTCTTGGACCAGGTTGCCTGGCCAGAGGGGAGCAGTACTTGTGTTAAGAGGACTCTACTACCTGGGAGTGAAAGTGCACAGATGATGTCAAACATGACAGCAGAGCTCCAGGTAAGACAAAAACATTGGGCGTGACTATTTGTATATGCACCTTCATTAAATATTAAAATACGAAAAAATACAGGGGGTGACAAAATTAATCCACCCTCCTCCACATTCTATTGGCACATGTAACACCACCACAATGTAATAGTGCAATAGATCTTCTAATTAAGCATTTCAAGGAACCTGATAATTCTTTGTATTGTATGGAACATTTACATACATCTATTTATATAAGCATTCGTTCACACAAAAATCCCCACTATCAACAATTTGCAAAATTATATAGAATGTACCATTGCCAACTTTTCATGGAAGCATCTCATCTGAGGGATACTGATATGATGGTCACAATAGCGCATAAAACTAACTCCTGTCCTGTGCCAAGAGTACCATGCTGCATCTTTTGGCACTTCACATTTTGCTTGAATATAAAAGAGCGGCTTTCTAACAGTTTCCAACTCTCTGAAATGTGCTGCTCCCCTAGTGCTAACCCAAATGTAATCATTTTTGTCACCCGTTTCCCTTTCTTTTTCTGTGCATATTTCCCAGGAGATGCATGCGGAGAGTCACCCTCTATCCTGTTAGGTCATTTAATTTTCCAACCACCCATCTCCAGCCATCACAAAGGTATATATGTACCAACGCCATTGACACATTGTGGACCTTTATTGCTACTGCTCAGATAAACCCTGTGCTTTATGTGTGGAGTCATATTCTCAGTCCACGCATTTATAATGTAAAAGCTTTATGCTGACACTGCATGTTGCAATCCTGCAAACACTATACATCTTCATTCCTTCAAATGCCTCCAGTGGCTTACTTAGATCAGTTCACCAGGCTCCCTCCAGTTTATACTACATGTGAGAAATTGGTCGGCCTACATGCTTTGTTTAACAGATTGATTCTCCCACTCCCTCCACTGAAAAAACATTCTGGTTGAAAAGATGGACCCAAGGTTCATTCATAAAGCTAGATCATGCCTTCTTTATTCCAGATGTAATCCGTGCATATGTAAGACCATTATTACTACTGATTCCCCAATGATTCCAAAAGGTCAGCAAAATCTTTTAAGGCGACTCCACAAAAGACATCAAACCTCCTGTTCAACTGGTAAAACTTCAACTGCATGAGCAGCGCATGGGAGGCAAGTCTCACTAACAGCCCAAAAGGCCCCGTCAAAAAACAGAGATAACATGTTTTTATAGGAGCAGCAAAGAAATGTCAAATAAAAAATAACCAGCTCCTGCCATAAGGACGGCGAAGGTCACCAACAGTAGCAAGGACTAATAGACTGGACTGATTGTAAGTGCCGATTACATTGTGCGTCTCTGTTCACATTTAACTTTGACACTAACAGAACCAACAGCGGACAGTAGCTGGACACTGGTGTTGGGCAGACAGAGAAACAAAGATGGGCAAAAATAACCAAAGACAACGTAAATCACCCATCAAGCAGCGCAGGAGCATTAGAGACCTAACTAGCAATCCTGACCCCCAAAGACTAGAGGTGCAATGAACAGCTTCCAGCAGAGGGTGAAGCTAAAACAATATTTCTGGATTTGAATTGAAGCCTTAAGATAAACGGCAAGCTGGATGTGAAGACGACCAGACTAGATTAATTAGCCAAGAGACTGGATAGGCTGAATCATTAAACATATGAAGCTGCAACTCAAATCTAGTAGATGATTATAGCACCTCCAACATGAAGCTCCTGAAAGTAGGGAAAACCCAGCAAAAAATGAAGATTTAGAGGCGCGCTCCCTTTTAACTAACATTTGTACTACAAGATTTCCAGAGACGACTAACAGGGCAGACCTGAATTGTTCATCAGTAAAATTCTCTGAGATACCTATATTATAGCATACGTTAACTTCTCTGACATTTTTGTAGATGAAAGAGTTCATCGATCCCTAGCACCAAAACCAGTACCTAGTGATACACTTAGATCCATCAATGACTGAGGGTGTAATTACGGCGACATGGTGCTGCACCTTATTAAAGAAAAAGGCCCACTGCAATATCAGGTCTCCCGTACTGTCATCTACCCAGACTTCACTGTTGTAATAAAAGACGACTGATAACAATTCTGAGAAGCAAAGAGATTACTGAGCACATAAAACATAAAATACTCTATGCAATGTCCATCTAAACTGTAGGTATAGACTGATGGAAAACAAAACTCTTTATGGACGTAAATGGCACAACCAAATTTGTGTAAGAGGAAATACAACCTAAGAACATGAGTCACTCGACAACTCGGACAAAAAAAAAATCACAAATGAAAAACAAGTATGCTGAGCGAAGTGAAATGACATATGACCTGGCAATGTGCAATATTATGATCTATCAAAATGAAAGCTATGCATTCATAAGACAAAGAACTCATGAAGAAGTGAAAAATTGATGCATGGAACTGGAATACCAACGAAGCTTGCGATCCTAAGCATATGTAAAGTTCTTGGGGTGATGCAGAAGGCATTCTTGTTTTCGTTTAAAGGATTGCTTTCACTGATAGATGGGGAGGGGTCATCAGAGTGAAAGAGAATTGTAACTGTTAATTAAAGGAATAAAGTTAGGAAATTGAATTTAACAATTCACACTAACAAAGTTTCAGTCTGCAATCTGCACACTCCCCACATTCATGCCACGAGGAAGAGCTGATGACTAACACAGGACAAATCATGTTTCTATCCTGGAACATAAGGGGTCTGAACACTTGACAAAAGGCATACGATTAATTTTTAGAAAGAGACAGAGTGGACCTGGCAATGCTCCAGGAAACTCACCTAGACCCTAAGCACCTAACCCATATTGCCACAAAGTGGGCCTAAGAAGTATACTTTGCCTACGTTAGCTCCTATTCTAGGGGAATGTGTATACTCATCCAAAAATCCTTACACTTTGGACTAAAGAAGAAACACATAGATACAGAAAGTAGATATATAGATAGAAGGTAAATATAGCTCCACAAGGCCACATACTAGGGCAGTTTGTTACACACATAAATAGATATGGTCTAAGTCTAATCGGCCCAACTCTAGATACATTTCGCAAGTCAGAGGCTGACATTTTGGGGAATGAATATGAATGCAACTACAAACCCGCAATTAGACAGGTCTAGACCAGAGTCGGCCATCAAACTCAGGCCAGGCACACTCTGCTGCAGATACTAAATCAATTGCAACTTGAGGATGCCTCGAGAATATGGAATGGGTTAGAGAGAACATCTTCATACTATTCCATCATCTATAATGCATAATCACTAACAGATTATTGGCTTGCATCAAAGGGCTTAGTTATATGGATCTGAAAGCCCATCCCATACACTCCCCGATACTACCTAATTTAACTAACCCACATAAACCCCAAGGGGCGCTTGGCGGGTTCCCAGCCATGACCTTGCTGGACTCTCCATTCTATATAGATATCTGCACAGTAATCAAATTCTTGGACTTAACAGGAGTACCATATATAGCTGTGCCACCCTTTGAGGGGCTTTCAAAGTCCATACAGGAGGAATAACAATATCCAAACAATCAGGTATCATTAAGGACATACTCAGTCTTCTTTAACTACTAGAGTGTCACAAATTGAAAAAACTGACTCACTATCTAATGTAACAAAAAGGTGAGAAACTGCTAGCGGAAATAAATGTGAAGATCAATGAATTCAGAGATGTAGTTAATTGAGAGATGAAATTTAGGGGAAATGTTCTTACTAGAAAAAATGGTGAAGGTGAAACACCAGGGAAAACACTATCTGGCACTATCACAAGGAGTGCAAGTTTCCCAGGCCGAGTAAGGATGCCACTAAATGTCAGTAATACAGACTGCAGTATCTGCTGAATTTTGATAATAAAATACTGGCTAAATTAATCACTAGGAGATTGATGCCACTGAGTACAGGCATTAAAGCCCAGATCAAGCAGTCTGCATTCAGAGTTGGTCAACATCAACTAATCTATACACACTATTTGCGGCATTACACCAGCAGCTAAACCCCAAGATCTAAACAGCAGCTGCATTTTTAGATGCTGAAAAAGCATCTGACTCGCCAAAGACTTTTTTTCTGGCGAGGCGCCGAAGGTTGGGATTCGGACCCTTTATACTTAAGGTGATATCTCTATTATACAAACAAACACTGACAAAGGTGCAGATTAATGCATGCACTTACTTCATTGGCAGGAGTATACAGCAGAGATGCCCCATCAGCCCTATGCTCTGGAGGCTTGATGTACCAGATATAGAATTCTACTAGGTTTAAACCGAAGAAACTTGTTTCATCCAACACAGGGAATGCCTCACTTAATTTTGAAGACAGATCAAATTGTAAAAACGTACTCTGCAAAGCCAAATACTACTGGGACAATGGCACCCAATTACAAAAGTACAGACTGTGGAGTCTGCCTGTTGGGTGTGAAACGAAAGCCAGCCCATTATGCATTTGCCAACCCTTCTGTAACCACATAACTCAATTTTGAAGCTCATTGAAGAGAAGGAAGTTATTAGTTCCCTAGAAAGGTAGGTATGCAGCAGTTGGGGAAAACTGTATGAGAACATGACAGATCAATGCTTAATGTGTTCACCGATTTTCTCTTACATAACCAAGGTCACTATGACCCAGGAAAGGTGCCCAGATAAACTTTTCACAAGGATCTTATTGTCTACGTTAATAAAAGACACGGAACTATACGAATTTTGTTCTGTGGATTCTTCCCTGTTTGGGGAGGGCTACAAATCTTAACTTCATGCTAAGTTTGCAACAGCGAGCCCTTGGCATACGTTTCAATAAATATATCCACAAGAAGTGGTACAAGAAAATCTATGTAGGATTTATAGAACTCGTTAGGCAATCAAAAAACAGAAAATCCAATGCCAGGAAATCCTTGGCTAAAAAAAATGAGTGACAGTGATGCTGCTCGTTTGTAATGCAGTGTTTAAAAAAACAAAAAAAGTAAAAGTAAAAAAATTAAATGCTGGAAGAAAAAGCAAAAGTATTAAAAGTATCTCAAAAGTTTACACTGAATTCGGTATTTTTAATCTTCATTGTTATGCATAAACATCTGTTATTCAGCACCAAAATACCCTTCAGTGAATGTGCGCTTTACTAATACAAGTTATGTTTATGTTATATTCAAATTTTACACTCTGGCAGCTCGGAACAGAATAAGGACGTGTAAAGGAAAATGATTGCCAAAGCCTAATTTGCTTTCCACAGGACTCAAATTAAAGAGGATCGAGTATTTTGGTTCACTCCAGTAGCCCAATGTGATATTTATGGGCTTTGAGAAGAAGAAACATCTCCTTTTCAGTCATGCTACTTACAGATTCTACTTGAAGCACCAGCTGAGTGTAGCAACTGTCCCCTACCCATGCTCATAAAAGCCTTTGGGTACCAAGGTCTGAGCTTTTGTGCAATATGTGGAATGCAGGATACAAGACAAAAGCAACCCTTAAAGTCCGTTCTTTATTCATATTCTGTCAAAAATGTACCCACTTCTTTACTTTTAGAGCAAAACTAGGCGGAGTGGAGAGCAGCACAGAGCACGAACAAGTATTTCGGGGGGGGTGCATTGCACGTGGGAGAGAGCAAGCAAACATGCACTCTCTCATAGAGGGCGTAAAACAGTGCTTGAAATGGAAAAATAGAAGTTGCTTGTTTCTGAGA
This sequence comes from Calotriton arnoldi, assembly GCA_963921515.1. Lineage (NCBI taxonomy): Eukaryota > Metazoa > Chordata > Amphibia > Caudata > Salamandridae > Calotriton > Calotriton arnoldi. The sequence goes on from CAWUFW010000840.1 coordinate 488,615, forward strand.
AGTGCCGGTACTCTCCAATTAAAAGTATTAAATTTTTCTTGATAAGTGCAGGTACTCTCCCTCTCAAATAAAATAGTGCCAGTCCTCAGTACAGGACAGTAAAACCCCATTTAAGGCACTGGCATAAAAGAAAAAATTGGTTTCCTAAATGTGCACAGTGGAAGGATACAAGACAGCCAATCAAAAGAATGGTAAAGAGGCTATACTCTCGGAGAGGGGCAACCATCAGCTAGTGAACTGCCAGATAAGAAGCAAGCAAATAAGAGTGACAGAAAGGTCAACCAACAGTAACCCATGGGAGGGGCTTTAAGCCCACTGTACATTTTTAGTATCGTCTACAAGAGGCTTTAGCCTAAAACGGTCTGTTATTTTGAAATGTTTTCCACTTCAATGTACCTGTGGGAAAGACAAATGTAATTATTTCATACAACTAGAGGATGTTTATATTTTTCAACCACATATGAGAAAGACATCTGTTTTTACATCCTTGCATTAAAACATATAGTGCAGAATGAAACAGGTAAATACATGCATGTATTCACTTCAAATAGTCATCTCGTTTCTCAGGAATCAGCGAGAGAATGACGTGGTTTAAAGAAAAAGGAGAAAGAGTGACAGGGAGACATCAGCCCCAAGAGCAGACATGCAAGTAACGCAACACGGATATTATAAAGATAAAACTACTTGAGGTGCCCGCTGTTATTCACTGCACCAAACACAAAGCAACAAGAGACTACTTCAGACAGTTTTAAATGAAAATCACAGACTTTCAAAAGCAACAAGAAGAGACTACTTCAGACAGTTTTAAACGAAAATCGCAGGCTTTCAAAAGTTAGGCGATGAACATTTGCAAATCACTAACTAGAAGGCTCAAGTGGCATAAAAGCCGCAAAACGCTCAGCAAAATGACATAACACAAAATATTGTGAATCCTATGGGAAAACAAGAAGCCTCGAGAATACTGAGTTCAGAAAATCGTCCAAAACCATACAGAACAGATACAACAGGAAGTCGATCCCCTTTATCTCTCAAATTAAAATGGAAGATGATGCTGTAAGGAATAAAAGCTGGAAACAAGTGGTAGTGAAGTAAGTTCTTCTTTATTTGAATACACCAACACAAGCTCCGCGGTGTGCGGAGCCCAGGAGAGACAACCGCTCCGTGAGTCGCCAGCTGTCAACTGTCAACATTCCAAGACTACCAGCTGGTGACAGGGCATGCAATAATACGTTGTCCGAGAGAGGACATAAGGATGCAGATCCCAACAGATGCCTCGAATATATTTAAAAGTACTTTAGACAATAAGGTTTTGGCAATACGCATATGACAAATCACACTATCAGAGTATTACTACACTGCATTTCATAATGTATGAACTTGGCTGTCAGCCCCTGCGTGATTCTATCCTGACCTTTCCATGGGCTAAAACCACTGTCATTCAAGCCCCATTCCAAGTTGGGGGTGGGTACGGGTTAGTCCGGGCCCGCCCCCGCGCAGCTGTGGGTGCTAGGAAAATTAAGCCCTGCGCAGCAGTGGTGGGTGTGGAGGGGCAGTCCAGCCGCAAGGAACCAGTGTAGGGCAAGATATAGCCCCACCCTCGCGAAGCTGTGGGTGGGGATGAAGGCGTTATCGAGCCCTGTGAAATGAAGAGTGCGGAGCGCAGGATAGTGCCTCTCGACAGATAAGCACTTACCGCAACCGTAGCGGGTTAGGGCCAAGATGGAATAGTGGAGGGCGGACAGGACTGGTACAAGTAAAAGCCGCGAAGGATAGGCTGAGCCCTGTACAGCAAGGAGCAGTTTGCAGAAGCAGCTCAGGCTGGGGCCTGGGCCCGGGGGGAGCCGCGGTGCTCAGGAACAGCGGGAGGGAGGGGCAAGGGGGGTCGCAGGAGATGACGTCCTCGTAACATGGATGCAGGCTGGGTGGCTCTCGGGAGCGGATGGTGCCAAAGAAGCTGCCAAGGGGCGGAGATAGTCAGATTGAGAACGCCGTGGGAACTAGTGTATTTTATTTTCCTGCAACGATTTCAGTTACGTGGTTCATCGATTTTCTTGACTGATTAAGCCATGGACCCTGACGGAATGTTGGGGTCGTGCAGCAGCTAAATAACTGCGCCTAGGGCATGTGTACTTTCTAGGTCTCACAGCTAATAAGATACTAGCAAGCGCCTCGCCGACCAATCGAAAGCCACGGCACAGGAGCCAATGTCACGGACCCAATGAATAACAAGTGCGAATTCACCCATCAAATCCCACGACAAAAAACTTAAAACGAATCCACTGTCGCTACACATTTCACGCAACTGGTGTAATATGTGTCCACCGATTTGATTTGGTTGAAGTACTTATATATTTTTGCCTCATGCTACTAATCTGCGCGCTGTAAATACGAGAGAGAAGATCGCCTTTATACTAGTAAGGAAGAGTAGCGGAATTTCTTTCCAAATAACTGGCTTTAGTGAAGTTCAGTAAAGCTTATGAATATTCTCTACAATTCAGGTAATACCAGAAACTCACCTAGCCTTGTAACATTTGGTATCACTTGTCTGTTGAGGTCGGAGCATGCCTGGCTGTCAACTTGGAGGTCTTCGGATGAGGATGGTGTCAGATGTTTAAGAGGTTGGTCTCGTTAATACGAAAAGAGAATACCTTTTTGTTGGGCGATGCAGGTTTTCAAAGAAGCTAACACTTTTGAACATTTATGGAGGGAGGGAGGCACGCTGCTTTTTAGGAGGGTAAATATCGTTGAGGCGGGTGAGTTGAAGGGTTTGGAAAATTACTTCAAAGAACTTCATATTTCACTACTTCTATTACTGGCACTTTCTCACCAGGTTGTTCTAGTGAGGCATTAATCCTGAGCGTATCTTCTTGTCGCGTGTAGGTATTAATGATTCCAGTTCTGGAATCTGGTCTCCATCCATCTGACAGTTAGTTGGTGATCAAATTGTGCTGATGGATGTGCCTTGGTGAGCTCCATTGGGGATACAATACTTTTCTTTTTCATTACTGTTGATGAAAAAAGAAAAATGGCAACTCGCACTTTGCCATGCTACAGGTGTGGATCCTCTACGCAGGTCAGCAGTTTTAATTGTCCTGCACAAGGGAAGAAAAGTAGTTAGTGCAAGAAAGTGGGGCACTTTATGCACATTTTCAAGTCTAATAATTCGTTACTGGTCAAGGTCAGTTGTATTCCTATGTAGAGCAAGAAGGTCTTATTAGTAGAGCCAACTCCAACCGCTTGGTTATTTTTTTTAAATCCTAGCTTTGTTATTCAACTCCATGTGCTCTTAACATTTATTGCATGCCAATACGGACGATACGTGACTCTTACACCATGTAATCCTAAAGGTAAATTCGTACTTGTAAAGCGCACTGCCACCCCAACTGGGGCATCCTGGCGCTATACGCATACCGCTGTGGAACCCTTCCTGGCTATTCCCTGTGAAATGTCCACTCCTGGGCACCCCCAAGGTGAAGCCAGGCATCCCAGCGCTGGTGGGGCTTAAGCAAGCTATTGCCCAGAGTTGCAGAGTGGGACCCATGATTAGAATAGGCACCGAGGCGAGAATTATCAGGTCCGAGGAAATTGAGTCCAAGAACCGCCGAGGTGGGAATTGAACCCTGGTCCTGGGCCAGATCTCTGCATCAGGGTCTGCCGCTCTAACCATTGAGCCACACTTCTCCACTTCTCCCTCATTGTTTTATGCAACATTTCCCATACATTGATTTACACACTTTCAAGATTTCTTACCTCCGCATAATGTGTGTGTAATTGGGATGAGTAGCTCTATAAAAGAAATTAAAAAAATAAAATAAATGAATGTTATTTATATCGTTATTAGTGTAATTACTCATATAGATTGATGTATCTGACATTCTTATGTTTTACATATAGGTGTTAAAGTCAAAAACCCACCCCCAAATCACAGTTTCTCTAACGTACTTGTGAAGTTATAACAAGCTATGTGCCTTTGTTTCCCTCCGTTACATCACCATCTAGGTGTTAGGCGGGCTGCTGGCCTTTTAAATGAGGCCTTTGTTTTGGGCTCGGGTGGAAACAAAAATAAGAAAGTCCACCCACCGTCTGCAGGGTGCTACTCTGAACAAAAATCTGTCAACGTGTCTGCGCTGCTGAATCTGTCCCAGTGTTGGCAAGTCACACCAGGATCAAGTTCAGCTTATTTCACTGGGGTGAACCTGGATATCAGGTCCAGCTAGATCCCCATCACTTCATGCACTGATTGTAAAAAGAAAATGAACTCTATATCACTACCCATGACGAGGCATTGAAGCGATTTATGACAGAAAGCACGCTACTCCTTAACCAAAAGTTAGTAGTTAATCTGGTGTGCAGTGGATGTTTCAGAAACAATTTGAAAAACGCCCTATCCAAAAGATCACGAAATACTAGTTACATCACTGATTCATTGAAAAACAGTGGCCCTCCCCAATGTCATAAAAAATAGTATGAATATTGTAAGTTTATGGAAACACTTATTGTACGATGGCTTGTTCACTGTCACTAAAGGCAGAGTAAATAGTTTCCTGGAGAAATTGTCTATGCTTGGGCCAAACATCATAATCGAAGATTGAATGCCAGAAGAAAAATAAAGAAGTTGAACAGGTTAAAATGTTGGACAATAGCTAAGATCATGGCTAATGGTCACTAGGGCATGCCAAAATAAAGACCTTCTAATCCCCCTAGTACATGTTGAAGAGGTCGTAACGGAAAGGGCCAGGCACATTCAGATTACAGAGAAAAAAGAAGACAATGTTGGATCCATAGTAAGGGCAGGATAACTGTTTTGTTGGGAGCATCCTAAAAGACTATAAGTATAGATTGAATCACATATAACGCTATTCACAGAAATATCTAGATTTTGTATGTGGTATGTCACTGTTCCTGACAAGTTAGACAACTAGTCAAAACATTGTACATGGGCACAGTAACACTCAGCCTCATTGTTATAGTATGTTTTAGTCAGCAAAGAAAGCGGAGGACAAATAGTGTCTAATATTTAAATGTCAATCTGGTAGATAATAACGCTAATTGTCTATAGATACACTATTAGTGTTGTTACTAGGTGAGTACTGAAAGGTAAAACATCAAATTGGGTAAGGATGGTGTCCAGAACATCGATCAAAGAGTGGAAGTGCTAGTACACATCAAAGGCTGAAATTGCAAATCATTTTAAATCAATAGAAAATCTCCAAAATATTAGTCACAAAAAGCACCCATGCAGCCATTGAAAATGCAAGTGCAAAAGAAAAGTCAGTGATGTGTGCTATTTTAAGTTGCTAGCCCATAAGTATAGTTATTCGTGTCTGTCTAGGACCCATCCCAAATAAACTACAGTCCCATAACAAGTTGACCCAATTGCTCATGACTAAGTTCAGTGAAAAAGATGTTGTGGTGAGCTAGCACCCAAGGGTACCTAACTTTAGTGTCTGGAATCTTAGAATTGGATGTCACGGTCAAGATTTTCCCATGGCTGGGGCAGCTCTGCAGTTGCTGGCTTTACGATTTCCCTCTGGGAATTAGACTTCAGAGTTAGGATTTGAGCAATTATACAAAACTATACATGTTAGCACTTTCCACACTTGGATTGTGAAGGTGGATTGACTCCTGGTCTTTCGGGGAATGGGGAGGGACTGGTACACCGCTTTAGAGGTGCGGGTTGTGCCTGCAATTGTGCAGGTTCACCAGCTAAATAATGACTGGTGACACTGAAATGAAATGAAAAGGCATTTGTAGAGCGCACTCATACTCCAAGGAGTCCCGGCACTAGAGAGAAAGGTCACCTGTAGACTAAAAGAATGAACATTTACCCCTCTTGCTGGAAAAGCCAGGTTTCTAGCCTCTTCCTGAAAACCAAAAGTTCAGGGATAACGCACAGTTCCAGAGGGAGTTTGTTCTAGCCCATTGCTCCGAGATAAGAAAAGGATCTTCCACCAATTCTGGCCTGGCGAATTTTAGGGATGCTGGCATAGGTTGACCGTAAAACCCTTGGAGGGGCATAAGCACAAATCCTCCTCCTAAGGTACACTGCTCCTTTCTCATGCAGGGCTTTATGAGCCAGGACCTGTGTCTTAAAGCAAATCCTCTTTTTAATGAGTGGTCAGTGGAGTGATTTCAGATGCGGGTCGTATGGGTTTTAGGAGCAAGATTGAGACTATTCTGGCCGCTGCATTCTGGACCACTTGCAGACAACTGTGAAGATAGTCAGGAAGACCTAAATAAAGTACATTTCCATAGTCGAGCCTGGAAGTAATCGGGGCCTGGATCACCATTTTTTGTGGTTTCGAAAGACAGAAGAGGTAAAAAAAATGTCAGTGTGTAGCATCCCAAAACAGGTGCCTGAATGTGAGGTTGAAAAGACAGTGCTCTGTCAATTTTGATTCCCAAATCTTTTACAGAGCTCTGATGAGTGGCAGGAGGAGGGACACCCTGAGGCCACCAAGACCTCCAAACCTCAGATGGGGTAGAGCAAAAAGAACATTCTCTGTTTTATCGTGATTGTATTTTAATTGGTTAATGGACAGCCAATCGAACATCTTAGTAAGACAGGATTTAATAACTCCTCCATCAAATTCTGCCCCTTTTTCACAAGTAAAGAGCAGCCGAGTATCAACATTGCACTGCCACAACGAAGATTATGCTCTTTAGCAATCCTTATTTTCTTGGATGTCCAGGCTTTAGGAATCTTGTTGTTTCTGGAGGGAACCTTGAGCTGTTGAGAAATCCTACACTATTTGTTTGTTGTGTGTTTTTAGCCAGCGGTGCTTTGTGCAGTCTTCCTGTGATTAGGGCACCTTTTCCTACCAGGCTCAGTTCTGCTCATTGCACAGGCTCTTAAGCTGTCTTTGACCTCTTCTTCTGTGTACTTATTCTACTTGCGTTAAGAAGGAATCAGCCCAAGATTTCAAAAGTTGCAAAATGATGATTTAATTACCATTAGGACAATATATGCTTGTCTTACAATAACATAATTGGTATTATATTTCATATTGGGCTACTTCTCCCTAGTTTGTGTCTGAAATGTGGGTAAGGCTGGGAAACAGTCAGTAACATAGCTGCCAAAAGCCCTTATGTGGTGCTAGATAGTTAGCTAACTGAGCTTTGTGTTGAGACTTAAGTGATGATAACTATCTTAGTAAAACAAAACTACACGTCCCACAAGTCAAAGTGCAGTTGTGTAAAGAGGCAGGGCTAGCTAAAGTACTCTAAAACTATATTAATCAACTTGGAAGTACTACACTTCTGTAGCGATCACCAATAAAAATGTAGAAGTTTATCACTGATTAGCAAGTTGTTGCCACTATTTGTTTAAGATGCAGATCGGTGTACAGATGCACTGCTGATGTTACATACCACTTATAAACCCAGCCACAGCCCTGTCTGAATCCTTGAAATCGGGGTAAGAGGGTACCAGATCCCAATGATGCTGCAAGTTTATATTAATGACAAAATGCACACAGCATAATAAATAGCCCTGCTAAAAGCAAAAAAGGTGTTTGTGAGGGAGAGGTCTGACATTTCAATGTTTGTGTTTTTTTTTTTTTTTTTTTGCTATGAAGTAGGCTGATCTGGTTTGAAGAAATGTTTGCGTGCCTTTGATATTGTTGTAAACCCCACTTGTTGCTTGTTACCTCTTCTTGCTTCTATTTGGTTCTCCCCTGCTTTTGTTATTGTACTGGCAGTGTCGCTCGCATTTCAAGTGAACTGTTTTCTAAGTGTTACCATTCTCGCTGCCAATTTGGTCTAATTCTGAGGATGATGGTCGGTCAGTGTGTTCAGTGTTTTTGGGTTGTTGTATTTTTTTTGTAGTCAAATTTCTTTATGAAAATGTAGAGTCTACCCATATAAAAGTCTAAGTGATCTCTTCAGAATCTTCTATTCTTTCCACGTTTTGTGAACAGAGGCCCTTATAGCCTGGTTTTATTCTCCTAGCCACTCAAGTTTTATTTGCCAATTTCTGACCTTTTCTTTCTGCCATGAACGTGCTAAAATCATTTATTAAAAGTGAGTACTGTTGTCAGTCACAAGGTAGGAGATTCCGTGATGGACCTGGGTTAGTGAAACCTATCTTGTCAGTAGGGTACCTTAGCAGAATCCAATAAACCCAAATGGATTCAAAAGTATAGTTAAAAGGAAATACCCTTTCGGCTTTTAAGAGAATGGAGTGCAGTTTAGTGCTGAAGCAGGAGAAAGACTTTAGTTAGAAGGAACATGTCAAGTTAGTGAGTGGGTGGTCTCACTATGTCTGTACATCAGAGGAGAAGTGACAACTCTAGTTTTATGGCAAAAATCTATCAATAGTCTAGCAGTGATATTCACTTTGTCTACCTAATGTAGGATATTCAATATCATAATTGCTATAAAGCTCAATCCTAAAGCCATGCACCCTTGTTGACTTCCCTTTTCTGCACCTGTTTTATATTATTAATTATATTTGATTTACAAATTGGGCCAGCGCGAATCCTAGCCTTCTCCAGATGTCATTTCTTGTACAGACTCCCATAAAATGATCTTTTCATAATAATGAGTATTAATTTGCATTATTTTTCCTAAATGATAAAGGCTAAAAAAAAACAACCTATTTTTAGGAATTTCAGGCCAAATGATTCAGCATATAAAACTTAAACCTCTTGGTATGTTCACCAGATTCCCGGGTAGATTGTTCCCTCCCTCAAATTGGCCTCTGGTCATTACCAACTTAAAGCAACACAAAAAAATGATGGACGGAATGCTGAACATTGTCAAACATTCACCCTTAGTACAGAGATCTGGGCCTAAATCCATCTTTTTGTGTTCATCATGCCATATCAGTTTGGACCCAGCCATATGCAAATCAGTCTTGACCCTGCTCCCCATGGGAGCAGTCCAGACCGAACTGCCTGCCCATACGTGGGTCCCTTGCTCGCTGTGCCACTGGATTCAAGCATGCCTGGCTGATGAGGGGTGATAGTCCGAAACCGGTCCCAGGATGGACCTGGCCTCGCAGTTTGGGCTGGGCTGTTCTCATGAAGAGCAGAGCCAAGACTGATTTGTATATGGCTGGGTCCAAACTGGGGTGGCATGGTGAGCAAAAGAACAATGGATTTAACCCACATCTCTTGATCGGGGGTGAGTGTCTGAAAAGTTTCAGCACTCCGTCCCTCATCGTGTTGTGTTTGCTGTGTTCGCCCTTAGTGGCCATGGGTATGTGCAAATGTGGGTCCCTTGCCCGCTGTGCCACTGGTTTCAAGTTAGCCTGGCTGATACAGGATGATAACCCGAAACTGGCCCCAGGATGCTTGTTTTTGGTCCCGGGAGGATCTGGCCTGGCAGTTCGGGCTGGACTGTTCCATGGGGAGCAGGGTCAAACTAGCTTCTGGTCATCACATTTAACCCCCCCTGTTCAACCATACGATGGAAACACTCATCATTCTAGAATCTTGGCGAGGCAGCACATTTCAGCCAATTTACAAATTGGGGGAGCGTTCAAACCCCAACAACTACAGACTAATTGCTTTAATTTATGTGGAAGCTAAGATATATTCCTCGAATTTGCTGTCTGAATTATAGGCCTGGGCGACCAGTGCAAACTTAGCCCCCAAAACCCACACAGGCTGTAGAGCAGGAATGAGTACTCTAACCAACTTAACAGCAGTTACTCTTTTGGCAAAGCACGCAGCCCTTAAATCTAGCAAACTTTATGCTTGCTTCATTGACCTAAAAACCGCTTTCAATAAAGTTCCAAGGGCCAGGTTGTGGAAAAAGATGACACGATGGCGAAATTGTTGGAGGCAATTATAAATCTGTACTCAAACACATGGGTGCAAATCAAGCTAGGAGACGGACGAAGTATAACCAACAAAATTGCCACCAATAATGGATTAAAGCAGAGGTGCATCCTTGCACACTGTCTGTTTAACATCTACACAGCCGATCTAGATAAACACCTATGTCAAGTGCAGGGCGACACCCTCCGCCCCACCCTCCCCCGCCCAGATTGGGCAGCGAACAAATTAGAAGCCTGCAATACGCAGATGATATAGTTCTGCTTAGTAAAACTCCGATAGGGTTGCAGCGGGTGATTGACCAATTACTAGACTATAACACAAATTTGGGCTTGGATCTCAGTTATAACAAAACAAAGGTCCTATGTTTTTCGAGTGCATACAACAAGAGGCAACCCAGATTTACTTGGTGGGCAAATGGCAATAGCCTGGAACTGTGCCATCCAGGCAAGCAACTGCAAATAAGCTGACTTTTGCATTTAAAACATTGCAGCAAAAGTTAAGAAATTGCTCTAGAAACTATCTTTTGCGGGTCAATATGGCTCAGAATTACTCAAAAACAGACGCCGCGAGTTTGAACACCTTACAATCAAGTCTTTTTAAAAAATTGTTTAGGATCCCACATCACATTTCGCAAGCCCACATCAGGCTGGAGTTCGGGCTGCAAAGTCCGGTCCCGGTCAGGCAAGGCACCCTAATAAAATATTACTGTAGAATGAGGGCAGCAGACTGATGACTCCTTGGCCCATCAGTCCTGGCTTGAAATAGAAAACAGGCTGGTGCTAGGAAATCAGTGTTCATTATCCTACAACAGTCTAACAAAACTACAATTAGAAGAGGCTTGGCGTACTACAGTGGAATACTCTGTGTTCAAACGGCCAACTAACAAGGCAGCCAAGCTTCAATCATTTCTAATAGACAAGACAACCTTGGCAAACAAAAGGCATGCGTGGGTAGTCTTGCCCTCATATACAGTACAGGGACCTCAGCTATATCTTTCTGCACATTTTTCGAGGCAAAGAAGCATGGCTTGATGAATATTAGGCTGGGCGTTTTTTCATCAAAGGAACTAACCCCTGCGTGGAAACAGACCTGGCCTACCACGGAGTGTCAACTCTGTGGACACAGCAGCGAAACACTGCTCCATCTGCTATGCATCCACCCGGTTCTACTATCCCCCAGAAAGAAACTACTACGTCCGTCACTAAGGCTGTTGCAAATAAGATCTTGCTGACCAGCTGTAATTGATGGAGCGGAAATTTCATGGTAATTTCCCAATGCAAACATCATTACCACTTGTTTTCCGCTTAAGGCGATGGAACTTTGCCACCGTGTGATCACCATTAGGAGACTTTGCATAAACATGAATAAATCAGATGCAAAATGATATTTAAGACAATAATGAGAGTTGTGAGTAGTTTTAAAGGGTTTTATTTTCTAATCAAATGTAAGTTTTCGGGGGCGTGGCTAGCAGCCGACGAAAATGGCCGCTGCCTGAGGGAGCTCCGCGATCAAAGAAGTCTTTCCCATTAATCCTGACACTGATCCGGTGACGAAACGGCAAATAAACGGCGGAGGTGACTTCGGAACGCCTGGTGCGCCGATTAAGCTGACCCGGAGACCCGGCTACCAAACAGCGGACGACCGGTGAGGAGTTAAGGGGAGGAGGCCTGCGGGACACGCTGATGCCGGGGCCTCGCGTGATCTACTGGGCGAGTGACGCAGACGCGACTGCTGCCAAGATTTAGGCGGAAGAAATTGAGACACCCAGGTGACGAGGACATAGCCGACTGCCGCTGCGAGGCAGAACTCGGAGTGTACCCAAGCGAAACAGTAAGTGTGCCTGCGCGGCGGAACGTACCGCATAGACCACAAGTGCGCCTGAGCGCGGCAGCAACACAAGACCCGACGACGCCAAGCGAAGGGGAGGAGACGAGTATCGATCAGACGGTGGATCACGACCTGAGCCGGGGTCACGGTCACAGTGCTGCACAGTGCCGATATCACTGACACATGTAGAGCCCGGAGGGTCCATGAACGAACTGCAGGAGGCCCACCCATAGTGCCTCACTCGAAACTGTACAGCACGCTCACGGGCATTGGATGCCCGACACAGAGACCACCGGTAAAGGAATGTAACGAAGGGGCGCTTGTACCGACAGAAACTGAAGCACTGGCGTTCCTGGTGTTTGCACTGTCGGTGTTATATGGCCTCACAATCCATGAGCAAAGACAGTTCAACCTCTCCCAGCCGATAGCGGACATCGTCCCACTCCTGGCATAAGCGCTTTGCCGACTGGGTGTGAAGACCTACCCCCGTCGGTGCAACTATTGGGACTTGTAGACCTGAGACTCCGCAACACCTGGAGGGGCGCCAAGGAATATATAAGTTGCGCGAATTTGTGGAATCCATCCCACAGCGAATAGGCCCACCAGACCCCAGGTGAACCACGAACCCAGCGGCAGGCCCAAGGTGACGGACTGTAAGGCCACACTACATATACGCCACAACCAGGGCGAACCGCCACTGAGACAGCGTCCGCCTCTGATAGCGCGAGGGAGGGAGGCAGGAAAACCGAAAGGCCGCGCGTGGCTGATAGTCCCGCAAGCAGGCAGCGGCGATTACTGCCCTCCAACCGTACGACTTGGTGAAACTCCTGGTAGACAGGACACGATGGGGAGCCGGGGCCAGCGCACTGTGCAAAACGTCAAATTAGACAAGTACGCATATAGTAAGGACCCGCAGGACAAATAGACGAATACTGAGCATAGAGAGGCCCCTATACCCGAGAAACCCACGGAGGTCACTTTACAGGACATCATGGCCACCCTACACAAGGTCCAAACTTCCATTGGCACGATTTCCACAGACATTTCATTGATGCGTGCAGATTTTTAAAAAATGGCCACGAGAATGACGGAGGTCGAAACTACAACAGCAGCTCTCTCCACATACATGGCTGCTCTACAACGCCAGGTGCGACAACTAGAAACAGACAATAAGTTAATGGCAGCCAAACTCGATGACCAGGAAGGTCGCTCAAGACGCAACAATGTTCGTATAGTTGGTGTGCCGGAAGGTGTGGGAGGACCGGCCTTAGACCTGTTCGTAGAAGACCTCATCAAGAATCGGTTGCAGCCGCGCGGGCTGTCCAGCTTCTTCTCGGTGGAGAGGGCACATCGCGTGCCTGGGGGCAGGCCTCGGCCGGGTGCCCCCCCATGGCCCATACTGGCACGTATATTCAACTTCCGAGATCGTGATGTGATCCTGCAGGCAGCGAGAATAGCCCCCCAATACGTGTCGAGAAATGCAATATAACCCTTTATCCAGACTACACGGCTGCAGTAACCAAACAACGGTGTAGCTTCCTGGAAGTCAAGAAAGAACTGCGCACCAGAGAACTCAAATACTCTATGTTGTTCCCGGCGAAACTGAGGGTAGAAGCAGAAGGGAAAATCTGGTTCTTCACGACACCCGCAGAAGCCCACGACTGGCTGGAGGGATGGCGCCCAGCCATGGGACCCAGAAGGCTGGGAAAGAAACAGCAGCACCAGCCAGTGGAAACACCGTTATCAAGATCCAGAGAGTCGAGCGAAACGGGAGACGTATGACACCACAAAGATGAGAACTAAAGTTGCTGTTTAACTTAAGGATTTTAGAATCCAGTAGAAGAGACCCCCAACTGGACTACCTGGGGGACCTGGGAGACCACCAATTCACCTGTAATGGTTTACTACGAATGGTCGAACTTGTCATACTACACTGCGCCGAATGGCGCCTTGGCTGTTGAGAAATAGACACTTTCATATGAATAGCTAGCCGCTATAGAGTATTTGTTTAAGGGGATGATTTAAGGAGATCGTTGGACGACTCTTCCCCCTTACGCAAGTACAAGTTATGGGAAATAAGCACTCTGCTCAGTTGGGGTGGCGGGAAGTTTTATGTCCGCCGGGCAGGGAGGGGGGTGGGGATCAGTTCTATGTTCTGTTGTTTTTATTGTTACAAGCACACGGTAACTTAGAAGGCTACGTACATTATGACAGCATGCCACGCATATCACAACGCGCTTTGTGCTCGCTCACAGACGACGTCATAAATGACACGAGCGGAAACACTGACTGACGGTTCGGATGCCCAGTCCTTGATTTCTAACACATCGGGCCCTCCCCTCACTATTATATCATGGAATGTAAATGGTCTAGGTGACAAGATAAAGAGAGGATTGGTCCTACAATATCTTAAACGTAAAGCGCCGGCTGTGGCTTTAATTCAAGAATCCCACTTGGTGGGTTCGGCGTGCAAAGCCTTAGATAGATGGGGCTTTAAAATGGTGGCACACTCGGAATTCACCTCTGGTTCTCGAAGGGTAGGGATCCTGATCAACAAACACTTCCCCCTTATTATAACTGGGTCTTGGACTGATGATCAAGGACGTTTTGCAGCGGTATCGTGCCAGTGGGAGGGACGCTCATACAATCTAGTATCGGTCTATATCCCGCCAGCGCTACATCAGATGGCCTTTCCGGCCCTGGGTAAATTCCTGTTAACACTCCCGCAAGGCGAATTGATTATGGGAGGCGACTTTAACACCACGGTTGATGCTACCATAGACCGAAAAAACCCCAGAGACCCCAGTAGCGTAAACCTTAAATTAGTAGAATTCATGGACGCCTTTGGGCTCATCGATGCTTGGCGATCTAGGTTCCCACAGGAGAGACAGTACACTTTCCACTCGGGAGTCCATAACAGTCTCTCGAGAATAGACTACATTTTCACACTAGCAATAGGTTTAGAGAGAGTACTAGAGATACTGCACCTGCCCAGGGGTATTTCAGACCACTCACCTGTCCAAATTAAATATACGTCGCATATCCTGGGACGACGGCGCGTTTTTCCACTCTACCCCGGATATCTTAAAAACCCCAAGATTGGGAAAGGCCTACTCAAAGCCACAGGGCAATACTTTGCAGAGAACAAACACTCAGCTACATCCCCGACGACTCTATGGGAGGCATATAAAACTGTATTACGGGGCAACGCAATCTCATTAATTTCTAGACATAAACAGGAACAGCGACAACATATGGAGACCCTAGAACAGGGAGTGTCCCAGGCCGAGGGTGAACATGCCATGGACACCAACGACATTACGGCGCATAAGTTAAATCTGGCCCAACAGGAATACAGGGCCTATGCATGGGAGGAGGCAAAAACTAGACTCCCCAAGACACAGCACACGATTTATGAAGTCTGGGACAAGACTGGCAAGCTTCTAGCCTGGTTAGATAGACGGGAAAGAGCTAGTCGATAGGTGTCACAACTAAAATTAGATAACGGGACTATCACAACAGACCCACAGCAGATAGTCGATGCATTAGCGGTCCACTACGAGAGGGTATACACGCCTACAGCCACAACCACAATAGCTGATAATCTAGCCTTCCTCAAAGATATCCGAATGCCTACACTAACCCCTAGTGCAACTCAAGAACTGGAGGCGGATCTGACCTCAGACGAACTAGCATTAGCACTAGGTGCATTGCACACTGGAAAGGCCATGGGACCCAATGGTATACCTATTGAATTCTATAAAAAAAGCTGCCACTCCACTCATACCACACTTGCTTAACATGTACGAAGATAGCTTAAAAAGAGAACTACCCAGGGACCAGCGTCTAGCAACGATTGTAGCAATACTCAAACCAGGCAAACCGCCGCAGGAATGTACGTCTTATCGGCCGATTTCATTAATAAATGCGGAAGCCAAAATACTGGCGAAAGCATTGGCCGTCAGGCTGCAACCCTACCTTACAACGCTGATCCACCTGGCCCAATCGGGGTTCATGCCGGGCCGTAGCACGGCACTCAACCTGAGGCGAGTATGTAGTGTTATGGCATGTATACCCACTATTAAGGAGGATGCTGTCATTCTCTCCTTAGATGCACGCATGGCATTCGACCTTGTCGAATGGCCTTTCCTTTTTGCGGTCCTCGGGCATCTGGGTTTTGGCCCCAAGTTCTGTGCGTGGGTCCAGCTGCTGTACACAAGACCCCTGGCACAGGTGGTGGCAAATGGGCGCATCTCGGCGGACTTCCCACTGGGAAGAGGTACAAGACAGGGCTGCATGCATGCTGCATGGATACGGCAGGACCCGGTCATCCGAGGGTTAAAACGGACGATGGGATGGAAAGATCGTATTTCGCTATATGCAGATGATGTGTTGCTGTACATGGCATCCCCTGCACGTTCCATTAATCGCTTATTGGACATCTGCGCAGCATATGGGAAAGTCTCCGGTTACACCATAAATTGGGCAAAATCACTCCTGTATGTGCTTCACGGGCCCCCTCCGCGGCTCCCGCGGAGCTGTGAAATGCAAATTGCGATCAGAGGATTTAAATACTTAGGATTGTATATTACGCCCCAGCCCACGCAGTTTATTGAGGAAAACCTCATGGAGCCCCTAAAGATTTCGCCGTGATGTTAAACACTGGAGATCACTACCGCTGACACTACTGGGGAGAGCAGCCCTCTTTAAAATGATGGCACTCCCCAGATTCCTAAACGCCCTACAAAATACCCCATTCCCGGTTCCCCCGCATATTTCAAAGCGATTGATGCCGAAGTGACCAATCTCCTGTGGGATGGGAAACCCGCCCGCATAGCCATGCATAAACTGGTGAAGGGCTGGTACGATGGCAGAATTGCTCGGCCAAATATAAAAATGTACTATTGGGCTTCACAGCTTACAGTAATAAACCAATGGCTTCATGCCTCCCAAGGGGAACCAGCGTTCCGCATGGACAGATATGTCCTTCCTGCCGAGGGCTTTATGGGTGCACTGTACAATAAATCAAGGAAGAATACCCTCACGGGTCCAACAGCGCACACTGTCCGAATTTGGTTCACTGCACAGCGAGCAGTAGGGTGGGAAGGAGTTCTAACTCAGGCCACGCCACTCTGGGAAACCCGACGGCTAGGCAAACTACGTAATACCAAGGGGTTCAGACAATGGGACCTGATAGGTATCTCAAAGATAGGGGATCTGTGGAAAACGGGCAAAGTCATTGCTTTCTCTCAACTAAAAGACACATATGGCTTGGCACCAACGGAAACTTTCCGCTACATGCAGATCAGACACGCACTCATGGGAGTCATCCCACCAGGAACGCAATTACCAGAGGCCTCACCGTTAGAGGACAGACTTCTCACGGATTACATGTGTAAAAAGGCCATTTCCCAAACCTACCGAAAAATAATAAACAATCAACCGGATCCCACAGCAACCCTTAGGGAACGGTGGCAGACTGACATAGGAGAACTGGATGAAACAGATTGGCAGGAGGCCCTCGCGTCCCCACGAGAGGTTGCGATATCCTCCAAATTAAAATTAGTACAACTAAAAATCCTTCATCGCATCTACTACACGCGCATAACTATGCACCGACTAGGTCGAACGAACACACCACTCTGCTTACGACAGTGTGGCTTGCCAGGCACATTCTATCACATAATATGGGACTGTCCAGGGATCACACCCTATTGGGAGGCGGTCATGCGCACGATTTCGCAGGTTGGTGGAGCTACTGTCCTGCCGGAACCAAAGAGATGTCTCCTCAATATTTGGGAGCCCACAGATCTGAATCATATGACTCGAGACTGGGCGACGCTGGGTATGGTGATAGCGAAACGAAATATAGCCCAACACTGAGGAACGGGACTGACTCCCACCTATCGACAATGGGGTTGTAACCTGGACAGCGCAATGATAGCAGAGGGCGGTCTTTATACATAGAGGGTGCCCCAAGAAATGGACACGGGTATGGGGAAAATGGAATGCTTTTCGGGGCAACATCTGTGAGCCCCCTCAGGAGGAATCGATATCAGATGTCAGTGAATAATGAATCTGGGACAAAGACAAAATGTCGTCTATAGTAATTCTCTGTGATATGTTGTCAATGAATAAGGGTCATAAATTGATAATACAGGAGTTTAACCATGTAATATATGATCTTTTCCTACACCGTGTATGCAACGTTAAATTTTAATGCTATGTTATGACTGACTATCAACAATTGCAAAATGCCAATAAAATGTTTTTGTTTTTTTTTAAATTAAGTTTTCTCTGACTATTCATTAGTCAAATATCAATCAGGTTACAGAATTGAAAAATAGGAAAAAATAGAATTAATACAGAACATATTATAGATTGCATATAAAGCACTCCATAAAGGAAGAAAATCCCTATTTCTGTGGAAAAATGAGGCTTAAAAGTCAGTCCGAACTCTTAAAGAGTTTTTCAAGGAAATATAATATGAGTGAGTTTTGCAAATCTAAATCAATAATTAATAATTGGAAAAAATCTCCCATAAAGATAAATAAATGCATAGGACAAATACATCTTTACAAAGCCAGTTAGTCAAAGCATAAAACTTAAAGTTTTAGCATCTAAACCTGCCCTCGTTCTCTCAGCTGATTCTCTCTGGCTTCGAGCTGTTCATCTCTGCCTATCTGTGTCTACCACAGAAGCTGCCCATGGGCCCCTCCTTTCTCTCTGCAGAACTACAAAGTGTAAGCGTCCTGCTAAAAAATAAGGAAAAAGCCCCCACACCTCTCAGCTAGCAATCAGTATATATTTCTGACAAAAACACGTGACTTGATCTTCGTACGTCGTCCAATTGGAGTTTCAGAACACATCGACACCCCATGGGCTGACAGCTCACGTCATCATTCAGGCGAGTTCTTGTAACACATTTGAACCTTGTGCTAAATGATTTCATCTCCTAACATCCTGCTAAAGAAACAATTACATTTTCAAAACATTTACACTAACAAAAAGTATTTGTTAGGCGGAAACTGTGAATACATATTATAATAATAATCAAGAAGAAAAATATGTGCTTTGCAGTTTTCATTCTACGTTATGAAGTGAATAAAGCATTGTCCAAACAACTGCATACTGATAAAGGTAAGCCACAAGCGTAAATTATAAGAGGTCTTTTCATGAAGACAGGAGGAACAGGGAGGAAATTCCATTCCTATCTCAAGGCCACAGTGAGCTTTCCAAAGCAGAATAAATCACGAGCTTTGTATTTCAGCTTTTCTACACTATAAAATGCGTGTTAATTCAGCACAAATATATGCTACTTTGAAAGTTCAAAACACATTTCTAAATGAAATGTACATTCTATAGTGAGGTAGAATCTAAACTAAACACAAATTAAACAACCGTGAATTAAATAATAGAGCATGGTTTTACATGATTCATTAAGCATCTGAGCAGGCCTCATTCATGTTTCCACTTGCACCAAAACTCTGCCTGCCATTTTTAAAAATGCAATTTATGTCTGAAACTTAAAGCAGCTTTTTGTCATATAGTCATATAAATCTTATAGGTGTAATCTGAGCTCCATCAGTCCACCCTTTGATAATAAGCAAATCATGATACCTCAAATAATTTGTAAATTATCACACTTATTTAATTTCACAGGTGACATTTGATCAAAGAGCACACTCCTCATTAGTTGAGTCAAATATATGTTTTTCTCTCACTAATATATTACTACTCATCTTTAGTGTATATAGACATGGTAATCTCATTAGCACACTTAATTTCACACAGGTATATAAAGAAAAATCCCATTAGTATGTTCATTATCACTTGTTATTACAAAAGCTGAGCATATAACAATTTTACCTCTATTTCTAAGGCAACGCAAGTTTGTCTGTAATCAGATCATATATAGCCAAGCTCAAAGGTTTAGTGCAGAGTTCTGTAAGTAGCTTCTTGAAACAGTTGGGGCCAGATGTACGACAGTTTTTCTTCGGTCGCAGAGGGGTGTCAGACCTCTTTGCGACCGCAAAAAACGAGTTTGCCATGTACTATTCCTATTTTGCAAGTCGCAAAATAGGAATAGCGAGTCGCTATTAGGAAGGGGCGTTCCGAGGGCGTCCCTTCCTAATAGCGAGTCCTCCAGCTATGTATGACTCTTTTGCGACCGCAATTGCGGTCACAAAACAGTCGCAGTTTACCACCCTTCTCAGAAGGGTGGTAAAGCATTCGCAAACTGGAAGGGGTCCCCAGGGGACCCCTTCCCCTTTGTGAATGTAGAGGAAAATATTTTTTAAGGGCAGGCAGTGGTCCCAGGGACCACTACCTGCCCTTAAAAAATGAAACGAAAACGTTTCATTTTTTCGTTTTTAAATGCATCCCGTTTTCCTTTAAGGAAAACGGGCTGCATTTAAAGAAACCAACAAAAAGAAAACTGCTTTATTGAAAAGCAGTCACAGACATGGTGGTCTGCTGACCCCAGCAGGCCACCATCCGTGTGAGGCTGGCCATTCCCAATGGGGTCGCAAATTGCGAGTGGCTCATGAATATTGATGAGCCTCGCATTTTGCGACCCCATTGGGAATCGCTAACAGTGTCTCTGACACTGTTGTACATTGGATTTAGCGCCTCGCAATTTGCGACTCGCAAATTGTCGCAAATTGCGAGGCGCTAAATCCAATGGTCGTACATCTGGCCCAATGTTTCTGCAAAATAAGTAACTAAAATATTAAAAGATCCAACAGAACAGTTCTCCTTTTTTTTTTTTTTTTTCTTTCTCTTTCATGTTTGTTTTCTCTTTTCAGCTCTTGACAGTTTTCACTTTTTTTTTCTTCCAGCATTTCTTGGCTCTTTTATCTCCAGCTTGCCATTAAGGTGGCTCATACAATTCAAGCCTCGCATTACACAGTTCATTCAATGTGGCATTCTGTACTTTTTCAATGCAATTTGACCACTCGGGTGCTGAAAAACTCGTGACAGAGCATCATCAATTCTTCCCACGTTTTCAATCCAAACCTTTCACTTTTATCTTCACTTTGTTCAGATTAGATGTTTCAGCTATGGGTGCAAATTATTTTTCAGGGGACCACTGTAAACGTTTTGGATACCCTTTCAGCCATCTTTTTTCTACCTCCACTCGTAGGCCCACAACACTAATTCCTCCTTCAGAGGCTACACCTGACTCATTCACCCTTTTGATACCACTTTCATCTGAGCCAGTTTCCACTTTTTGCTTTTCCAGTGCCACTTCAGTTTGCTCTAGTGCTGCTTCAGACTCTGTGTTTTCCCTTACAGCTTGACTGACCCTCTTCTGTGGACTTTTGACCACTGCTGGCATCTCTTCTTGAAGAGGAGCTGTTTTGACAAGGGGACACGGGACCCTACGTGTATGAGAGGCATGCACCCAATTTGGAAGGCCACCACAATTCACAGCAGTCATTGCCAGGATCATTTGGAACAGGCCTTTCCATCTTTGTTCCAACCAAATCTTCAGATTGTGCATTTTGTTCACAACTTCTCTCAGATCAATGTTTTGGCACTGTCCACTATGTAGATCTTGTGTAGCAGCTGCAATCTGGTGAGAAACTGCAAGCTCCACATCAGCCAATCCTTCACAGCAATGGCTAGTCTTCTCATCTGTTTTCACAAGTGCATTTGCATGTACATTTTCAAGCCACTTCAGTGATGCTGAGACATAGTCTTTTGCAAAGTGAAACTCTGTGGTGTCTTTGTGTTGCTTTATTATGCTTGAAATTTCAGGCAAATAGCTACAATCCAATCTTTGTCCAAACTGTGGTTCTGCACACATCATCTTTAAGACCTCATTATGATCTGATTTCAGAGAAACTGGCAATCTATACCTGGGCATCAGTTTTGCAGTAACACATTTGCAGTTGTCATTTTTCTCAAAATCTGTTCTGATACAACCTTGTTGTTCTGCGTCTGAAACATTTTCTTGAGCCTCTTTTAATTCTTTCCAAGTGTAAGTCATTAACATCCACATCAGATAGACAGTATCCTTTTCAGATTCATATGTGAAAATTCCATTGAATGCATAGGCTAACAGGACACAATATTGTACAACTGAATTAGCATTTCTCTCTCCCATGACAATAGTGACTCCAGTTTGAGCAGTTATACTGCATGCTATGGTAAGAACAATCAATTTCGAATTTTGGGCTGAGGTAACTACTGAAAGCCATGAAGCTTTGACAACATAATGTATAGGGAACACAGCATGTGCTGCTCCTAATGTGCCATTGTTACCTCTCAAACATAAGCCATCTACAAAATGGACATTGTTTGGCTCAATCAGAGGTTCATCATTAAAGTCTAACCTTGGCTTCAGACATAAATTCGTGACACCAAGACATTGAAGTTCAGTTTCATCACAAACAATTTAATTTGCTGGCAGTAAGCTCAATACATTTGAATTTAGACATTTCTTGATCACAGTATTTTCCCAAAACAACTCCACAAAGGAAGGGACCATTTCAGTAATTGAACATTCCATCATTATATTCTCACTCTTTTTATGACTGACATCTACCACAGCTACTAAGTTAAGGCAGCTGGGTATTTCTGTGACAATGGGGTCAAGGGTCATTGGTAAATACGTCACAGACTTTTGAACACAATCATGTTTTTGAACAGGCACTGAGAGAGCGCAGCCCTCTCTCACTGCAATTTGGTATATTGTCTTTTAAATAAACTTGCATCCCTAGTGCTGAGGTGCGACACTTTCTCTTTCAACTCTAGGAATGCTTTTGTGCAATTGATGTCCAATGGAAGCGGATCAGACACATCCTTGTGTGTCAGCCTCAGTAAAGGCCTAGCCACTAGCGAAAGGTTTGGTATCCACTGTCTACAGCAGCCAACCATTCCCAAAGACATCCTGACTTCTTTCTTAATTTGAGGTGGATTCATCTTGTGAATTGCTTCCACTCTCTCTGGTGACACCTTTCTAGCTCCTTTCCAATTATGTGTCCCAGATATTCATCTTCTTTTTGACAGTACTCCTGACTATCCTCATGCAATGGCACTGTGACATGAACTTGGAAAAAATCAATAACAGTAAGCCATTCTTCAGCTCATGGAATGTGAAAAAATATGTTGGCTGGATTTGGTACCATAGGACAACATGGAACAGTTATGCTGCTAATCTCTTGCACTATTCTGTTCTTTTCATTTAGGTTCTGTAAACCTGTGATCAGAAAGTTATATAAACTTCCAATCAAAACCATCAAAAATCCTTTACTCAGTTTATCTCCAATTATTGGTAAACTTTCCGCAACTGATGGTGTTCTCAAATACATGTCATCTGGTTTTAATTTGGCTAAAACTTGTTCTGCACATTTTATTAATCTGACATCTTTTTCTGTGAACTCCCTTACTTCTGTGTTTATTATTTCTTCCAAATCCGAGGGTAATTTTTCAACTACTATTTCTGAAAACAATCCTACAGCGGTCTCTTGTTGCACCATTTTAAACAGTACATCCTCATCAGGAATCTGATATTTAACATCATCTCGTGTACAGTAATCTGTGCTGTTTAATTTGCAAAACAAATGCTTTCCTGCCAGGTCTTTAGTGCTTGAGTCACAAACAACAAATTGGTAACTTTTCTCAAATGGGCCTATTTCTGCTGTAACCTTCTCTAAAACTGGGTTTGTAATTTCTCTGCTTAAAACTCCTACAACTAAGTCTGGACCTTCCACTGTTTTCACAATGGACTTGGTAATTTCAGAATTGTTAGGGCTAAAACTCTCATTTTCAAATACAGCAACCTGTTGAAACACGTTCTGATTTTGTTTCTGGAAAAAATTCACATTTGCTCTGGACAACTCATTTAAATTAATTTGAGCATTTTCCATATTTTGTGGGACCATCTGAACTTGAAAAACTCCTGTCATTGGCACCTGTTTCTGAATTGACATTTGCATTTGCTGAGCTGGAACATTTTGCACCTGCATTACTCTCTGTTTGCACATTTCCATTTACTGCGTCAGGTTTAAATTTACATTTCTTCTTACAATGCTCAAATCCGTTACAAAGATGGCAAAAGGACACTTTTTCCAGCAGTGCGACACTCATACCTGATTTTGCAAAAACCAAAACACCTTTACTTCTATCCTGTGAAACACCAAAACTTACTTGAGCACCTTTTATTTCTGCTTGTGAAACAACACACTATAACTCACTTTCATTCTCTGCAAACAACTGATTTTGAAAACTTTTCTGAGCAAACTCCCTCAGAACCATCATAGGTTTTTCCTCAAATATTTTCTGCTTCATTCCTTGTCCAACTGTATACCCTTCTTCCTTCAGAATCCCATCTATCAACTTTCTTTGCAAACCAGCCAATATTTGCTGTACGTGCACACTGATCTGATCAAGGAACATTAATCCAATAACCAACTGAGTCGCAAAGAATCTCATGCCACTGGCATCAGGACATTTTCTCCCACTGTGTTGTTGAAACTCTAAACACACACTTTCACAAAACTCATGAACCAATTTTTTTTTAGCTCGTGTGTTTCTTTTAATCTGTACCCAATTAAAATCTTTTGCTGGCACTCTGCCCTTCGGGAGAGTAATCACTGCTTCGTTTTTCTCCATAGCAACAGAAAATGATGGTGCATTCATGCAAACATTTTTCATTGTCTCCTCATCTGGCCCTTGCACAACAACTTTAGATTCAAACCACAATTCAGTTTGCATGACCGGGTCCAAGAACATTTTCAAATTAATACACAACTTTTTTGAAATTTCAACAAATCCATCAACTTGTGGGTACCACAGCATAGGCTTGTCTCAGTTTTGGGAATGTGTTCAGAAATGCTGCAAGTTCACTTTTGTTCCGTGGCACATGAGCATGCACTTCTCCCACCATTTCTCTCAATGAGTAAGCAAAAGCTTCTCCCTCATCCTGTCTATTATTTTCCTCAACTAGATCTGGTGGTTTCTTTTTCTTATCCAGTTTCTTTGCTAGATCTGGTGGTTTCTTTTTCTTCTCATGTTTCCTTGCCCACTTGTCTCCTAATTTTTCAAACCCATTGCATTTGAAAATATATTTCACCATTTCTGCAAGGTGTAACTGCATTTCTGAAAAACTCATTGTTTCATTTGCTTCATCATTCATATATACACTGAAACTTTTCAGAAGTGGAAAACTTCCTGAAACATCAATTTCATGTTTTTGAGCCAAATCAGTCCATCTATCATGTGTAGTTACTGCACATGTAGTTTCCTTACTCTGGGAAATTAATTCTTTTTTCTGACACTAGTTCACACTTTCATAATTTAAACAGCAGGGACTGTTAATTTCTTCATGTTCAAATTTGAAACATTAAGCTGTCGCTCTTTTTCGGGGTTCGTGTTAATTCGTTCCCCCATGCTCTCAATCTTTTTAATCACTGCTGCTTCCTCAAAGCAGGTTTGAAAAATCCCATCTCCAAATATATTCGTTTCTTTCCTGGGCTATTGGTGTTCTAAAGACCATTTCTCCCCCCCCCCCCCCCTCCCCATCTTGCAATGCTTGGACTGTCTGGGGTAGTTTCTGTTCAATAATCTGTGAATTCTGAGATTCTGAAATAAACCCTGACCTAATTACTCCTTCTGCAGCTCTTTGAACTTTTTGAGTAGGGACCATATTAATTAGGGCAGTCGCAATTTGTCTAGGCACTGTCTGTGCGTCTGCAGTGTGAAGTATTTGTACTGAATCAGTCACAATTGAAGCAGTAACACCTGGAGAATATCACTGTCTGTGCTGAATCAACAGGTAGTGGGTCAATATGAAATGTCTGCACAGTTCTCTCACTCTGTATTTCTCTTGGTTCAACAGAAGCAGTAGCCACATTATTGCTTACTGGTACAATATTATCAGTATTTGTAGTAGGGACCACATAAGGTGGTGGACACTCAGTTAACAATGCATCCAATATTTCAATCCCTACATCACTATTTATTTGAAGCTTTTTGTCATCATTAATTCCCTTCTCCTGTATCTGATCTTTTACCTTTTTATCCTCTCTTGCTTTGTCTCTTGCTGTTTTTCCCCACATGCTTAAAGCTTCAAATTGTGCAGCTCTAGATGGTGTCTTTATTTCACATAACACTTCCCATAATTTGCAATTCAAAAGTACCATCTTTTGGAAACCTCAAAGGACCCTCTTTTTAGTAATCTTGCACCATTGGTGAACCCACAAACATGAATGTTGTCCCAAATTGGTAGACATAAAATGCACAGGTGTTCCCGCAGGAGCATCACCAATTAAAATAAATTTTTTCACTTTACCTCACAACAGTTTCTTAAAACCTTTAAACAATTTCATTTCTGCAATAATTTAATGCAATTTATTTTCTTCAATCCTGTCACAATTGACAATTTCAGTCAGTTTAACTCCTGCTACTGACCCCTCCTTTACAAAATCAGCGTCAATGTCTTTTAAGGTCTTTTTAACAAATCAAAACAAACTACATAAACACAAATTGTCTGCTCCACTAAAAGAAAAATCGAAAGTATATTCATGCACTCAAAAATAAAACCCTACACTCCAACAATAAACCACGACCAGCGTGATTCTTGTTCTCTTACAATGGAGGACTCTCGGGACTTCCCCAGTTGCGCTTACTGAAGTGACCCAAATTACCCCTCTTATCTCATTCAACAAAGTTCCCTTTACAATATTTTCAGTTCGACGACAGCCTAGTATTGTATTACCAGCAGACAATGTACATCACCTTAGTGTACGCAAACACTAAGAACAGCTCTTAGGCATATCCCGGGATCTCCGGCCTCGACAGACCCATAACAAAAACTCAATGTGACAAAACTAACTCAACATATATTTAAACCGTCAAAGTCTGTCTAACTCCTCCTCTGTCAAGTCTAATGAGCAAAATTTCATCATCAGTCAGAACTTTACTATTTTTCTAACACTACTAATAATACCATCTAACACATTAACAACATTTCACAACCCTATTGATACTCACACCACTCCAGCATTCGCCTTCTTGCATTACCTTCCAGTACCGCTTTGCCAGTCTACAAGTTCTGGGCATTGGAATCAGGACTTTTTGAGGATCTGGACATTTATCTAACTTGGGCAAATATTTTGTAGCGCTATTTAGGCATTAACCTAAATTCTGCTCCTCTTGGTGATGGTGTTTAACCGTAACTTTGCTACCAAACTGATGTAGCGGAAATTTCACGGTAATTTCCCAATGCAAACATCATTACCACTTGTTTTCCGCTTAAGGCGATGGAACTTTGCCACCGTGTGATCACCATTAGGAGACTTTGTATAAACATGAATAAATCAAATGCAAAATAATATTTAAGGCAATAATGAGAGTTGTGAGTAGTTTTAAAGGGTTTTATTTTCTAATCAAATTTAAGTTTTCTCTGACTCTGTATTCATTAGTCAAATATCAATCAGGTTACAGAATTGAAAAATAGGAAAAAATAGAATTAATACAGAACATATTATAGATTGCATATAAAGCACTCCATAAAGAAAGAAAATCCCTATTTCTATGGAAAAATGAGGCTTAAAAGTCAGTCAGAACTCTTAAAGAGTTTTTCAAGGAAATATGAGTGAGTTTTGCAAATCTAAATCAATTAATAATTGGCAAAAATCTACCATAAAGAGAAATAAATGCATAGGACAAATAAATCTTTACAAAGCCAGTTAGTCAAAGCATAAAACTTAAAGTTTTAGCATCTAAACCTGCCCTCGTTCTCTCAGCTGATTCTCTCGGGCTTCGAGCTGTTCATCTCTGCCCCTCTGTGTCTACCACAGAAGCTGCCCATGGGCCCCTCCTTTCTCTCTGCAGAACTACAGTGTGTAAGCGTCCTGCTAAAAAATAAGGAAAAAGCCCCCACACCACTCAGCTAGCAATTAGTATATATTTCTAACAAAAACACGTGACTTGATCTTCGTACGTCGTCCAATTGGAGTTTCAGAACACATCAACACCCCATGGACTGACAGCTCACGTCATCATTCAGACGAGTTCTTGTAACATATTTGAACCTTGTGCTAAATGATTTCATCTCCTAACATCCTGCTAAAGAAACAATTACATTTTCAAAACATTTACACTAACAAAGTATTTTTTAGGCGGAAACTGTGAATACATATTATAATAATCAAGAAGAAAAATATGTGCTTTGCAGTTTTCATTCTACGTTATGAAGTGAATAAAGCATTGTCCAAACAACTGCATACTGATAAAGGTAAGCCACAAGCATAAATTATAAGAGGTCTTTTCATGAAGACAGGAGGAACGGGCAGGAAATTCCATTCCTATCTCAAGGCCACAGTGAGCTTTCCAAAGCAGAATAAAGCAGAATAAATCACGAGCTTTGTATTTCAGCTTTTCTACACTGTAAAATGCGTGTTAATTCAGCACAAATATATGCTACTTTGAAAGTTCAAAACACATTTCTAAATTAAATGTACATTCTATAGTTAGGTTAACCCCTTCGCTGCTAGGCCTTTTCCCCCCTTGTGCTAAGCCTTTTTTTGGCTATTTGGGGTATCCACGCCAAATTTGCGTCCTTTTTTCCCAACATCATGGGGATTCTAAAGGTACCCAGGGTTTGTGGATTCCCCTGGAGGGGACCCAGAAATTAGCCAAAATACAGCTTTATTTTTTTATTTTTTTTAAATGGGAAAAAAGGGCTACAGATGAAAGCATCTGGTTTTTTCCCTGCAAATGGTATCAAAAAAGGGGTTGTGGTGCTGAAATCACCATCTTTCCAGCTTTCAGGGACAAGCAGACTTTTGTCAGAAAACCAAAATTGTTTACACAGTTTTGGCATTTTTCTGGGACATAGCCTATTTTTGCTATTTTTTGTGCTTTCAACCTCCTTCCAGTTAATGGTAGAAATGGGTATGAAAGCAATAATGGATCTTGGAAAGCTATACATTTTAGTAAAGTAGACAAAATTCTGAATTCAGCAAGGGGTCATTTGTGTAGATCCTTCAAGGTTTCTTTATAGAAACTAACAGTTAAATATAGGAAAAATTGAAAATTAGTTGAAAAAAACAGCCATTTGTGTCAACGTTTTCACCTGTAACTTCTTCTAATTATGACAGCTGTTTGAAAGCAATATACCGTTACATCCGCTGGACCTTTCTGGTTGTGGGGATATATAGGACTTGTAGGTTCACCAAGAACCCGACGAACCCAGAGCCAATAACTGAGCAGCGTCTTGCAATAGTTTTTTATTATGTACCGGGTATATAGCAATTATTTTGGGAAAATGTATACATGGAAAAATAGGTATGAAAGACACCTATGTATTTCTGAAATGGGAACAAAATATAGAGTTTAGAAACAGTAGATATTTGCACATTTCCGAAATTGGGAGTACCCATACTAGCATGAGAATTATAGGTCATTTTTCAAAATGACTTCTTTTTTACACATTGTCTTTCATTTGGAAGGCAGAAATGCATCGAAATCAATAGGTAATAACAGTTGCAAAGTGCCTAGCTGTAGATGTTGAACCCTAGCTCTGCCGGCACCTAGGGAAACCTAGCAAACCTATACATTTGTGAAAACTAGACACCCAGGGGAATCCAGGATGGGGTGACTTGACTGGCTCTCACCAGGTTCTGTTACCCAGAATCCCTTGCAAACCTGAAAAATGTGTCCAAAAAAACACATTTCTGTGGTGGAAATTTCTGGAATCTGCGTGGATCCACAAAATTCCACCCACCCCGCGTTCCCCAAAGTCTTCCGAGAAAAATGGTACCTCACTTGTGTGGGTAGGCCTAGTGCCCGCGACAGGAAACGGCCCAAAACGCAACGTGGACACACTACATTTTCACAGTGAAAACTGACCCTTTTTTTGCAAAGTGCCTAGCTGTAGATGTTGAACCCTAGCTCTGCCAGCACCTAGGCAAACCTATACATTTTTGAAAAATAGACACCCGGGGGATTCCAGGGAGGTATGGCTTGCGTGGATCCCCCAACGTTTTCTTACCCAGAATCCCCTGCAAACCTCAAATGTAGCTGAAAAAATCACTTTTTCCACACATTTTTGTGTGGGAAAGTTGTGGCATCACCGGGCTAACACAAATTTCCTACCACCCAGCGTTCCCCCCCAAGTCTCCCGATAAAAATGGTGCCTCACTCGTGTGGGAGGCCCAAGTACCCGTGACAGGCAAGGGCCCAAAACGTATTGAGGCGACATCAAAATTGCCTATCACAAAACGACCTGGTTTTGCAAGGGGGGGTCACCTGGGTTTTTGGCCCCGTGCTCGGCGGCTAGTTAGGGAAACCTACCAAACCCACACATTTCTGAAAAGTAGACACCCGGGGGATTCCAAAGAGGTGTGGCTTGCGAGGATCCCCCAAAGTTTTCTTAGACTGTGGCATTTTTTGGGGAGATGTGGGCATTGTCATGCCCTTTTTGGGTAGCCCCCACCCCAACATCAATAAAAAAAATCCCTGGTTTCTAGTTGGCTTTCTGCCCCCCCCCCCATCCCCCTGGGGGCAGATTGGAGGCTACTGCCCCCTGAGGGGGCAGAAAGACTGACATTTCTCTGGTGGGGGGGAGCATTGGCATGCCCTTTTTAGGCAGCCCCCACCCCAATGTCAATATATAAAAAAAATAAAAATCCCTGGTTTTTAGTGGGCTTTCTGCCCCCCCTGGGGGGGCAGATTGGGGGCTACTGCCCCCATCTGCCCCCCAGGGGGGGCAGAAAGACTGACATTTCTGTTGGGGGGGGGGGAGGGCATTGCCATGCCCTTTTTGGGCAGCCCCCACCCCAAAGTCAATAAAAAAAATAAAACAAAATCCCTGGTGTCTAGTGGGCATTCTGCCCCCCAGGGGGGGGCAGATTGGGGGCTACTGTCCCCGTCTGACCCCTGGGGGGGGGCAGAAAGACTGACATTTCTCATGGGGGGGGCATTGGCATGCCCTTTTTGGGCAGCCCACACCCCAACGTCAATTATTAAAAAGCAAATCCCTGGTTTTTAGTGGGCTTTCTGCCCCCGGGGGGGGGGGGCATTGCCAAGCCCTTTTTGGGCAGCCCCCACCCCGTCAAAAAAAAAAAAATCCCTAGTGTCTGGGGGCTACGGCCCCCAAAGACTACGGCCCCAGAAAGACTGTTGTGCCCAAAAGAAAATGGGGGAGCAAAGGCCCTTGCCCAAGGGGCCGCTCTCCCCTCCCTGGTGCTAGTGGGTGGATCCCTGCTTGGGGATCGCCCTCCTGGGGTGATCCCCAAGCAGGGATCCACTAGTGAAGGGTACCATTGGAAAGGGAGATTCTCCCCTTTCCAACGATACCTCTCCCATCTTGTTCGGTGCTCGGGGGGCTGAGATAGCCCCACAAGCACCGAAACTGAGAAACTGAAACTAAGTTTCAGTTTCGATTTCGTTGTAATGGCGATCGCGCGCCATGCGCGCGATCGTCATAACAAGGAAATACAAAAATATGCCTGGGGAGGTTGGGGAAGCTCTTCCCCCACCTCCCCAGGCAAAAAAAAAAAAAATGGGAAATCCCTCTGCTGTCTGCAGCAGAGGGATTTCCTGAGCATGTGCTCATGACGGAATGGTTCCGTCATGAGCACACTAGAACTTGTGCTCATGACGGAACCATTCCGTCATGAGCATGGAAGGGGTTAAATCTAAACTAAACCCAAATTAAACAACCATGAATTAAATAATTGAGCATGGTTTTACATGATTCATTAAGCATCTGAGCAGGCCTCATTCATGTTTTCACTTGCACCAAAACTCTGCCTGCCATTTTTAATAATGCAGTTTATGTCAAACTTAAAGCAGCTTTTTGTCATATAGTAATACATAAATCTTATAGGTGAAATCTGGGCACCATCATAATCAAGCTATTGGGAGGGACCCCGGTCCAACTAGCATGCAAAGCCGTGAATTTTCAAACTTTAGCAGCCAAGGAGTTGGAAAAATCGAGTGAGCTCCCGTGAGCTCTGGTCTGGCCAGGCAGAGGTTCTGTCAAGTGTTTATGACTGGCAGAATCTAGGTGTTCTCCATCACACCCAAGGTCTTGGGTTTTATAGTATCTTGCCCCAATCATTTAATTTTAACATGTCAGCCCTTGTGGTTGAGACGTTTCAAGAAAGATAACAACAAATTGTGTTATGTTTCATACGTTTTGAACACACTTTTATTTAGTATGTATGTTATTGTGGTAAACCCTCTTAATATTTCGTATTTTGCGCTTGGGTATTTAGCACCTGCACTTTTCTGCACCATAAGCAACAGTGGACAATTTATTAGTTTGCTAATAAGTTTTTTATGGAATTTCAATAGGAACTAATGATGGATATATAATGGTTTTTATGGTCTCCTAGTATTTTAGGAGCACTGATTTTAAGATGTTTTAACTTAATCTAAGTTATGGCCAAATTCACTTTGCATCGAAATATTTTACTTTTACGGCTAAACTAGCTGAATAAAGTTCTTATTGCTACAAAAAAAGACTGATTTACATATGGCTGGGTACAAACTAGGGTGGCTTAGTGCGCAAAAGAACAATGGATTTAACCCAGATCTCTTGAAAGGGGGTGAGTGTTTGAAAAGTTTCAGCACTCCATCCATCTTGTGTTTGCATTACCAACTTCCTCCTGCAGTAACATTTTGAGCAGTTTCTCCTACCCTGTAATAACCCCTATACCTTCTTTTTAGGTTTGACATTAACAAAAGGTTGTGGCAATGATCAAATAACATAGGTGTTCTCCCTGATGTATGGCAAGGCAAACAGCTGGTACAGGTTGTTACTAAGGAAACAAAGTTCTTTTGTCAGTGGGCAAAAGAAAATCGTTCCGCCAGCATTGCATGGCAATAAATGGAATTGCTCATTTCTGTACTTGTGGTGTTTCTTGTGTGCATGCAAATGGCAATAAAATGGATGCAGAGCTTGGTGGTTGGGAAATAAGTATCTCGCAGTAGGTACCAGGGAGTGGAAACTTGCAGCAGAGGTAAATATGGGTCGGCATTCAGGACTTCAGTAAGTTGCAAAAACGAAGGCAAAATAAAATGGTTGCATTATATTGTTCCCCTTTTGTTAAAAACATGCAAGGAAAGTAGATATCTCCTGAACTCTGATGCCACATACAGAAGTGTCCTTGCGAAGACGGTGCATAAAGAGGCAGAATATTTCAATGAATTCTTATGCAAAGGCACAGCCTATTAGAACATGCAATTTTTAACATCACACACTTTTTTAGTTCACATTTTATTAGCATTTTTGGGAAGTATACAACAGGAAGCAACCCCTTGATATACACTAAAACGGAATAAAAAACTTTACCCAAATGTGTACAGTAAACAACCCATAAATACATCTGATTAGTACCAAGACTGACCACATGAAAGATTACATTTTGAATGAATTATCATGTGAGTATAACCTATTTGTGCTGTCAGGTTCAAATAGAAGTCTATGGATAAAGTGCATTGGCAGTGTTGGAAAGCAAGGTTATTATATTGACCAAAGCAAGAACCAGGTGCTTTGCCCCATACAAGTAGTAAGGATAACCGGGTTTAACCGCATTCAATTCAGGATCAGCACATTTTCCAGGTTCCCTGAATCTTTTTTGGATAGTTCCACAAGTTCTCACTATGGTAGTTTTTGTGCTACAGTTCTGCATCTGAATTCCAAAATATCATCTATTATTGGGAACCCTGTTCCAGCATACTCTGCTTTTTTTTTTTCTTCAAATAAGTCTTTAATTAAAAATCAACTTCTTGTGTTTTACTCATTTAGAAGTTGTCATGAGTTAAGGCTTTTTCCCATTTGTGGTTTACAGCACACATCAATTACAGTAATCAGTCCAAAACCTGGTTAGATTTTCTTGATAATGGTCCACAGTTTCACCCAGAAATCATGTGGCACCTGAGTTTTGGAGAGGGACTTGGTTGTGCATGTGCTCTGCATACACTTGTGCATATTCACCAGCCTCTCTCTCCTGGTGCATTTGAAAGAAAGCTCACAGACTCGTAGAAGAGATGGGCCAGTGCAAGTGAAAATGTAAACATGCACATGCTAAGCCAACCATAGCTCCAAATCCCATGTTGGATAAGTCTTTAGGTATTTGTCAATGCCTAGTTTTTGAAGAAAGGCTCTGGCCTGGTGAGTCTATTGTCTCCGTAAGTTATAGTTTTCTTAATGATGGACGGTGTCATTTTTCATCTGAGAAAAATTAACAAATTCCAAGCATTTCTTGTACTAGTCAAGTTACACACTACTGTTAGATTGAAAAATGATGCTAAAGCACTAAATAAGTAAGATCAAATTTGTCAGGGCTGGGACTTAAAGCTGTACTGGATCCTGTTTCATGCACCATCTTTACAGTTTAAACACTCAATTAGGATTTTGGCATCACTATCCTTGACACAAAAATTCATCTTCAACTTGGAAGCATATGCATAAAATATTGCAAGGTGATCTCAAAACATTAATGGCTCTGCTTTAAATGTAGGAAACGTGGATTATTTCTAAAAAAAGTTAGCTGCATTGTATTTGCTTCCTAAATTCCAGAAGACTACTGTAAATTAATCTGTCCTGTTGCATCTTGTGCTCAATTCGTGTTTTTGTCTACTATCAAAACAAGTGTGTTTCTTCATTCTGTACTGTGTACCAGGGACTATCACGTGTGTTGTATACTGTTTCTGTGGTTATTACATTGATAATGAAACTGAGCAGGCATTGACTTATCATGAAAGG
The DNA here is from genome assembly GCA_963921515.1 of Calotriton arnoldi. Taxonomy (NCBI): domain Eukaryota; kingdom Metazoa; phylum Chordata; class Amphibia; order Caudata; family Salamandridae; genus Calotriton; species Calotriton arnoldi. The sequence goes on from CAWUFW010000840.1 coordinate 522,956, forward strand.
GCATTGCTTTGACTTCTACAGGTTTGCTCCCTTGTGTCTAGACAAAGCTATATCTCTCTTGACAAGCTCTAATAAAAGCAAAGCGCGCATCCTGGGTTGTTTTTATTAATTTCAGGTTGGCGTAGATGGTATTTTATCAATCCAAAGGTGTAGTACTGTGCCTGGAATTGTAAAAAGGCTTTTGTAATTTTTCAGCTCTGTTTGGAGAGCACTTGCTAATCCTATGCTTAAAAAGTTTGCTAGAAAAACAAACATTTGTGGCGCTCAGATTTGGCATGTTAGTAGTGTTGTAGAGTGTTCCATGTAAAGAAGCTGCTCTCTAACAAACTTGGGAATTACCCAGAGTTCCCTGCTTCCTTTTTACATCATAGAAAATTTGCACACCATTATACATCGAGGAATCCCTCCAAGTGAAGGATGGGTATTTTATGAAAAAGCCCCTGTAATTTTGGATATGGCTCTAATACTATGACTGAAAATGTCTTTCTTTGAAATAATGATGCTATGCCAAGAATATGGGCACTTTCATAAATACTGCATTTCCCCCAAACCCAGGTAATTCATGTGTTAAATTCAAAAACAGTACTAGAAGAGCCAGATGGCAACGTGGTGGGAGGAGGGGGCTCACCACCTTTCCCTCTAAGCACGGCACTCCTATACAGGCTTCTCTTTTGCTATGGAGGGAGAATGATTTTTCTAACTTGGCACTAGGAGAACGAAGAACAAGGAGCAAATTGTTCAGGCAAGGAAACATCAAATCCTTTGAGCAGTGCAAAGAGGAATTTAATATCCAAGAGTCGAACTGGCTTCAATATTATCAACTAAGACACTAGGCTTTTTTTCCCACCTAACGCAGCAGCTGCCTCTCGTCTCACATTCTTTGAACAACAAATTTGCCATTACTCAGGCTACAGGGGTCTAATCTTTAAGACAAAGCAGATGATTTAAAATAGTTAAAAAAGAGGGAAACATGCCTTCCAACACAGGTTGGAATTAAACCAGGGGCAGCTCTTTCTGACAAACAAAAGCTCTGGATAAAAATGGCGAAGGTTTTTTTGTAGCATCTCCCATGAGAAATCAGCCTATAAACAAATGTAATAATGATACATTATCCCTGCTCGCCTTCGTTTTAATTTCTGTATCTGTTGGGCGTATGTTGCCTCTGTAATAGGGAAATTAGAACTTTTCTACATAAATGGTGCTCCTTTGCAATAACCCATACGTTCTGGAAAGAAATACTGAGACACATAAGAGGGACATTGGGCTACCCTATAACGATCACTCTGAAACTAACAGTACTCGGGTTAAGGCCGGACTACTTTGATGGGATGGCGTCTCGTGCCTGAGCTTTAGTAAGGCACATCACAAGGGAAATGACTTTTTTAAAATGTAGATCTTGTAGAATTTAGTCCATTCAAATTTCTTCATGATTCTTAAAAAAAAAAATATATAGGCACCCAACATTTTGACAGTAAGTCCCAAAAACATATCCTCAACTCTGTTCCGATGGCTTGAATCATTGCTTATCACAGGCGGGATTATTCTTCTTTTTTTTATTTTTTTTTTATGTTGCCGTACCTACAGCTTTGGAGTACAATAATCACCAATCCAGCATTACGGCTTTACAGCCGTATAACAGTATTGGGGCAATTTCTCCTGCAATTGATTTTAAAAGTGAGCTAGATGAACAACCCCCCACACCACCATACATAATCTCAAAGCGGATTAGGGCTACCAAGGAACTAGAAAGCTTTAACTTTCTTTTTCTCTAATATAAGTGCCTGGATTGATTAGTATTGAAAGTCAAACATAGATACTGATTCTCGTTAACCACTTCCAATTTGGTTCCTGCTAGCCTCAAAGAGTGAGCAGTATTTTTTATTGCCAAAGCATAAAAAATGTGTTTATTCTCACTTTATTGATGTCACAGTGAACGTCTAGAGCATAAAATGTTCTATGTAATTCTAATGGGGTTTGAGCCAATACAGAAAAGAGAAGGGGACCAAAATGGAAACTGCCAACTTTAGGTGAAAAGGAATGTGATTTTGCCATTGAGACTGGAAGATCAGCCCAAAAAAAAAAAATCTGAACAAAGTTTGAACCCTAAGGCAGCCTTATTTCCGGCTGTTTCTGATTGGTATTTCTTCCATTAGACTTCCATTGATCAGTACCTCCACTTTGGCCCGATTATCTGAATGTAACAATTATATAACAAGTGCACAGTTTATATCACCCATCTTTCATGTTTGGTCCATACTTGTAAACGATCAACAGAATCTTGAAATCGTACTAAAAAAAGCAACATAAAGACCTTTTTGGCTTGAAACAAATTATCTAACCTATCCCTCAGTACAAAACATTAAGCCATAGTGGATTTGCTCTGTTGGAATCTTACTTGATCCAGAAAGATCAAACATTTTTCATTTGACTGCTCATTTAACCTTATTAGAACAGCTTTTGTGGCGAAATTTGTAATGAGATGAAGTGGTAACATGCAGGGTTATCTCTTCAACCATTTTTGAAAAGGGGTTAAATGTTGGCCCCCTTCCAAGAGGTCCACAATTATTTTGCAATACTTAGCTCTATGTGGATGTGATAACACAGCATTCACCTTGTTTGTGATCACATTTTAGTTTTCCCCTCAGCTTAATGCTTGTCTTGTGGAGTTAGCCAATGAGCCTAGGTCCTCTTTTACCCTCTCCTCATAAGTGTGAAGGCCATGTTGATGGTTTGGAGTGGTTACAGTAATGGATGACTTTTCCTAATAGCAGATGTGTATTGTAGAATTCAAGTTGGCTGCTGTGGCTATTGTAAGGGGATTGATCTCCACAAAGCAGGACTGTTGATGTAATGTTTTCTTCAATACACAATGATCATTCTGCCAGCTTCTATCCATGGAAAGGGATTGCGTATTGGACAAAATACAACCATTCCTGTTTCTTTCACGCACTTCCTGTGTCTGAATGCCCTTTTGGAGCATGTGTGAAATTTGAATTGGTTATTCCACATCTGCATTACCAGATAGTAACTCCAGATACGGACACCTCAGGTGCTTTAAACCTTTAGACAAATCCAATTTCGTGAGACCTAGTAAGTTTGTAATTGCGGGTCTTGCAGTCGGATTTACTGGCTAGGATCCTAATTTCCGGGTGTGAAAATACCACACCTGGGTACTGCCCTAGTAATAACCAGGACCTTAAGTCCGCTATGTTTATCATACGTTGTATCACTTGTATTTAGGGTGTTTTAATTGTTGTAAAAATAAAAATGGTTTTGTTTCTAGTTCTCATAAACCTATTTCACACAGTAATTGTGGTTGCTGTTTACAATGTTTTTTTATATTAAAGGTAAGAAGCAACCGCAATGAGCAAGCGTAAATCAAGGGACAACAACCTGACAATTGGGGAATGTATTTCCAAGGTGACTTAATGTTTTTTGAATAGTCTATACAATTGTCTGTAACCTTTGAAAATAACCTATATGTAATGCAAACTACTGCAAAAGTGTGATCAATGTGATGTGAGCAAATGACTGCACTAACTCGACATTTATCCTTAGAACCTCACACTAGCAGACGCCTTTTAATCTGTGTGCACCATTACAAAGAAATACATTTTCTTTGCATTATTAAGTTTTGCTCTGTCCCTGTAAGCATTTTTATTTTCTAAAACTATATTGCATTACATAAATATTAACAATGAAGCATATAAATGAATGTGGCTCAAGGGCAACAGAACAAGAGTACACTCAATAAGGAAGAGAGACCTCGATCTGGTTGTGCTTAGATTGGAAATATACATTTTCCACTCTATGAAATGTATATTTCCAATCAATTTATATAGTAATGTATGCAAGCCTATTGAAGTGACTCTAGTATCACATATAGGCAAATTAATATGAATTAATAAAGGACAACTACAAGAGTATATTAAGGCAAACAGTGAATGTTCAGAGCTATAAAGTGTCAGAGAAAATCTAGCACATTTAGTACAGTGTCCCGTTTTTAGCCCTGACAAGTTTTGTCTTCCTGCATCTCATCTTGGACAGCCCACTATTTACTGTCTGCCGCTGCCCACTTCTATCATTGAGTAACAAAAATTAGGCTCATCCTAAATTTCGATCACTGTGTTGCTCACCTGGCCAAAATCTATCCGGTAAATACTTCCCTCAAATCATCAGCCCCCCCTCCCCCGTCCCCACCCTCCCGAGGAAAATTGAACACTGATCATTCAGTTCTAGCCAACCTCTTGTGTCTCCTAGACAAAAAAAAATGAAAAAGCGTTTAATAAACAGTGTTCCATCTACATAGACGTTTATCTGCTAAACTCCATCCCACCGCAGTTTGGAGCCAACTATATACAAATCAGTCTTGACCCTGCTCCAATAGGAACAGTCCAGCCCGATCTGCCAGGCAGGGTCCTCCCTGAACTGGAACACAAGAAACCCAGGACCGTTTCGCCCTAGTTATGGGCTGTTCAGCTTGGTTCCAGTGACAGTGTGCACGGGACCTATTTCTGGGCATACCTGTCCCACTTAGGACGACACCATGAGTATACAAAACAGTGATGGGTGGAATGCTTGAAATAATCTCAGCCCTTGTTAATCACTCTGGCCGCATTTCAATCCATTGTTATTTTGCACACTGTGACGCCTCAGTTTGGACCCAGTTTGGATCCAGCTACATGCAAATTAGTCTTGACCTGGCTGAAGTGGGTCCCGGGCCACTGGAACTAAGCTATACCTGGCGGATGAGCCCCAACTAGGGCAAAACCAGTCCTAGGTTGCTTGTTCCGGTGCAGGGAGGACCTGACCTGGCAGATCGGGCTGGACTGTACCCCATGAGGAACAGGTTTGAGACTTACTTATTTGCATATGGCTGGGGCCAAACTGAGGTGGCATAGTGTGCAAATCGATTGATTGGGATGCGGTTCCGAGTGATTGCCAGTGGCTGATATTGAATCAAGCATTCCATCCATCACTTTTTTTTTTTTTTTTGCATTATCCCATTCAGGGCACATAAATTCTCCTTTAAATGTGAAGTACCTCAAGGCTCCTCTCTGAACCCGACATTATTCACTTTCTGTATGACACCATTGGCTAAACTGCTAAAATCCTTTGGCTTTAATCTTCTATTATATGCCAATGATACACAAATAATTATATCCATCTCCAAAAATGTTACTGACACCAAAGCCATCTTTGTTAGGTGTATGAACATGGTGCAAACTGCCTCAAAATGATCGTGACACAACTGTGGTTTTAGACTTTAGCAGTTGTTCCTGGTCTAACAAATGAACAGTACTGGCTTTGCCAAAACACTGAGTAAAATCCTAACTCTTATTCCTGTGTCTTCTCGCTGAGTCATTGTTCGCACTCTTATAGTTTCAAGAATAGTTTCCGTATCTAGGCACTCTAAAATACATTCTAAATCAAAATCAGGTCACTCAGAATGCTGCAGCCATACTTATTTTTGACATTCAAAAAACATCATCCAGTAAAAGTCACTTAGACTTTTTTCTCTGGCTTTCAATGAGTAAAAGATTTCTATTTAAAACCCTTTGTATTTGCCCATAAAACTTTAAACCATGCTGCACCATCTTACGTGGCAACAAAACTGGTGAAATACAGCCAGGACAGAAATCTTCATTACACCCACCACCACATGCAAATGTTGGTCAATGACGACCAAACGTGATTTATTCCACAACAGAGTTCAAGCTTCAGTGGCTGGCATGTGTATAACACTTCTTATCCTCTGATGAAGGCCATTATGCCATGCCTTTGCTTGATATCTGTGAGAAGTTGGCCTGGTATATGCTGTCCACTAATTAAAGTGGTCACCCTGTACCAGTCCAAACAACCCTTATGGTGATTTAAGATGTCAAAGATAACTTTAGAAAGCTATCCAAGTGGTAGCTGTGGAGAGCAGCCTTCGGGCTTAGTCTTGAAGGAATGTTAATAAGCAGAAAACAATGTTCACAAGGAACTCATTTAACATAGACAATTCTCGCAGCGATTAGTTTATCCTGCTTGACTCAGTCAGAACAAACAAATACAGAATAACTCCTTAATTAAATAAGGCATTCCAATGTTTTAGCAAAGTATTATGTCAAGGCCCACAGAACAAGATTTTTTGTAGTCCTCGCTGCAGCCGAAGTGAGTGTTATTTATTTTGCATAACAAATTTACACATACAAAAATAGCATGAAATAGTCACTGTCTGTGTATTTACATTATATACATTAGCAAATTTGAAAGTGATTCGTGAACCCCAGTGAAGTGACCATAACTAACGTAGTGAGATAAATGTGGTGCTATTGAAAGATTTGTGGTGATGGTTATTGGTAAAATAAAAGAGGAGCCAGTTGGAGATGTTATATAATTCAATTCTTCAAGAACAACTAAATGTGTTGTTGGGGCTCTGCCTTTGTAATTAGCTGACGACGTTTCGACCTTCTCGCGGTACGGGGTCTCTTAAGGACGGAGATTCTGGGGACTAAAGACAGGACAAGGTTTTAGTGATGGTGAAGGAGATTAAAAACTGTGGGCCAATTGGCATAAGGTTGAGCAATTTTACCGAGCAACTCAGGAGGGTGCTCGAATAGCAGTAGTCCTTCTTAATGTATATCTGGGTACTCCTTAATGCTGGTAGGGATACGTAATTCCTAGTAATGACAAGGTGGGGAGAAATTACCACCTGCATGGATGTAGAACGGAAAAATGTAAAGTGCTCGGAGGGATGGCTTACCCTTTATTTGAAAGCCACGGCCAGGCTTCAGTAGTAGTTCACAGTAACAAGGAATACTGTAGGTCCTATAGATAGGAAACTAGATTAACTCATTGTCTAATTACAGGCTCTAATTGTGTAGTATATAAATCAATCATATGCTCACCAATCTTAGTAGCGAGTAATATTCCAGGATGAGGACAGTACTTCAATATCTACTTAGAGGCATGATGCCAAGTGTTTTGACGGTGACCCTTGGATAGGGCTGTGATAAGCGGAAGGGGTCACTTATAAGGGGAAATTGGTCCTATTAAAAAAAAAAAATAACAGGATGGTTGCAGGCAATGCAAACACTGCTAGCTAGACAATGTGAGTGTGGACTGAAAAGATGGCCGCTCGGGAATAGAGTTCCGATCGCCACTTAACTGAAATTTCCCCACATCCGTTTACATATATCCGTTTTGCCCATTCTACCCACGGACCTGGAGCGCCTGGTGCCCAGGCGTCACCCGACCCGAAAACGAAGAAAAACTGGCCTTTCATTCAAGAGATAGCCGCTCTGGAGTTGGCGACCGCGAGTAAGAGCGATCCAGCCGTGACGTCGCACGACGCTCTGCTGCGTGAGACCGGGACATCAGACACAGGCCCGAAGGCCCTGCGCTGTGGTGTGTGGTGCGGCCCCGCCTGTGTCGGGACCTCGCGGCTCGCCGTCTCCCGATAGAGTGCTCGCATGGACTGCTCTGGGGCGGCGTAGGGGGCCCCCAGTGGTGTGCGGGCGGACTGACTTACTTTGTGGGCTCCGGTGAGCGGGGCCGCCCGGGGGCTCTTCTCGCGCCTCCCGTGTGGTGCCAAGTGCTGGAGGTGTGAGGTGTGAGGCGAGGGCCGCGTTTGGATCCGGTCCCTCCCCCCCCCGTGGTGCTCGTGGACTGGTGTGAGCTCTGCACCGGGAGGGAGGTGAGTTGCCCTCAAGGAGAGGATCCATCCCCTTGCAATTTACTGTGCCCCTCCCCCGCGACTACGGGCCAGCCTGAGTGGGGCATTTCAGACTGCACACAACTTGGGGGGGGTGAGGGGGGGCCTTGATCACTGGTGCCCCCCGCTTCCCAGGTGACTACGGTGCACTAAATGCACAGTCAGCCCCCGGGCTCCCTTGAGGATCACAGGCTTTCTCTGCACCCGGTAGTACCACTTTAACCGGGGCATTGGAGAGTGGAGACGTGGCGCAGAAGGTGTGGCCGCTGAGAATCACGTTTATGGATCTCCTGGTTCGACCACAATTACTAATTCCTGGGACCTCTGCGGGATTTGTGTACTGTGGGTACCTGATGAAGGCTCACTACCATCACTATCCGGCCACGCTACCGGCAGACCCTGTTATCTAGGCCTGCACTGCTCCTCTGGCTTGGGCTCCCCACCCAATATTAAAGCTTACCGTCATGGCTACCGCAAAGGGCTCCAGGCAATCCCACGTGGTGAAAGTAGCGAAATTCACCCACTCCAAGTCCGACCCTGTCGAGGAGAGACAGGACGACTCCGAAACTAAGCGGCCGGCCGACGAGGGGGACCCGATGCTGGTGGACGTGATGGAGGCCATTCGGGGGGGTTCGCACTGCGCTGGAACACAAGATTGACACGGTGTCCACGGAAGTTACTCTTATACGTGCTGATCTGTGAAATTTGGGTGAAAGGCGACCCCCTGGATCGAGGATTCAGTTTCAACCCTTCAACACTCTACAAAATTACTCGAGACTACGGTCAAGCGACTACAGGCCCAGACATCGGACCTTGCAGCTAAATTGGAGGATTACGAAGGACGTGTACGCAGAAACAATGTGCGTATTTTGGGGGTTCCAGAGAAAGCAGAGGGGCAAGCCACAGATCTCTTTGTCGAAGACCTGATTTCGAAACACCTACATCCTCGCTTCCTCTCAATACTTCTCCGTGGAGCGGGCCCATAGGGTGCTTGGGGGGCCCCCCGAAGACGGGAGCACCGCCGCGTCCCATACTGGCAAGAATTTTTTTATTTCCATGACAAAGACATTATCCTCCAAGCGGCAAGGGCCGCCCCGCCACTCAAGTTTGAAAACTCGATCATAACCTTTTTCCTGGACTTCACTTACAAGGTTCAACAGAAACGCCGGTCCTTTCTGGAAGTCAAGCGCGCGCTCAGAGGCCACAACCTGAAATACGCAATGCTTTTTCCAGCAAAATTGCGAGTGCAAGCAGATGGAAAGTCGTTGTTTTTTCAGACTCCAGAAGACACCTGGGACTGGTTGGAAAGTTGGCGATCCTCTGGCTTACAGAGACACTCTTCCCCTAATCGTATGCAGAGACCTGAGAGTCAATTGCAGAGGACTGATCAAGACGAGAGTGTCTGACTTATGGCTGACCGCAATCCGTGGTGATGGCCCATCCAACCTCTCGTGAACGGACGGGAGCCCGGACACCTCACAGGAACTATGAGCAGCTATTGGCCCACTGGGGCAAGGGTGACTATACTTGACAAAAAAGTTTGTTTTAACTTCCACTTTTTCTGTGCACTCACTATTCCGGGGCCGCAATCACTGTTTATTACGGTTTTAGACCAGTCATGGTTGGTCATCACTTGGGGTGGGATTGAATACCTTGGGTGGGTATGTATCACCCTAATCGGAGCACAGGAGGTCTAATGTACGTTATTTGGGCACACATAACTGCTTTTATGGGGGATATAGGCCACAACCTAGGGTAGTTTCGGCTGTGTAACGTTCCCCTCTACACAGTTTATTTGTCTTGGGTACACAGGCGCTCTGCAAAATTGGGGGGTGGGCAGTTCTAAGTCCACGTTGCAGGGAGGCAGGGTGGGGGAGGGCTCCAGGGAGTTTTATTGGGGTTTATTGTAGTTGTTTTTTGTGTCTTTTGTGCAGTCTGATAGCTGATGTCGCTTTGAAAGTCACCTGGGTCGCTAAAGGTCGATTTAAAAAAAAAAAAAAAAATGTCATGGTCGAAATTGTGATGTATCCACCTTTGTGTCATGCAGTAAAGGGTCGCATTGATATTCACTGTTGCTCCATTGCCCCTGTGGGGCGCAGGGCTCCTAATCCTAGGTATAGATGAGTGTCGACCATAATACAACTCCATCACTGGGTCGCCTTAAATTACTCTCGTGGAATGTGAACGGACTGGGAGACCGAATTAAGAGGGGAATAGTATTACAATATCTAAAACGTCACGCTCCTGACCTAGTACTACTTCAAGAAACACATATCCATGGTACCTCCTATTGTGCACTTAACAGATGGGGTTATAAACTGAGAGCTCATGCGGGTTACGCTCGGGGATCCAGGGGGGTGGGCATCCTGGCACGCAGCTCCCTCCCCCTTCAGGTCCATAAAATAAATCGCGACCCTTTTGGTCGCTTTGTCATTGTCTCTGGACAATGGGAGGGTAGGTCCCTCAACGTGACCTCCTTATATATACCCCCCCCAACCTACATTCCGCTGCTTTGACTGACCTGAGTCCACATATGCTCGGCCTGCCCGAGGGAGATGTATTGATGGGGGGAGATTGTAATGCTGCCTTGGACGGCGAGCTTGACCGCGTGCCACCTAGGCGAGGGGAACCTCCGGGGAAGCTATTGACCGATTTTCTGGGGGCCATGGGACTGATAGATGTTTGGCGAATACGCCACCCTACCACCAGACAGTACAGTACACCTTCCACTCCGTGGTGCATGGGAGTATGTCCCATATAGATTCTCTTCTGCAAAGCCATCCAACTTCCCATGTTCGGCGAGATCTCCTTCCTTCCTAGGGGTTTCTCCGACCACTCTTCCCATTATGACTCATTACGGTGGCGTGCCACCCCACACTTGTCACGAAATGGTCCTCAACCCTTGGTACCTTCACGTGCCAGCGATACGGGACAAGCTGCTGGAGGCCACCAAAAACTATTTTGAGGAAAATGATGGCTCTGTTGAGTCAAATGTAACGCTATGGGAGGCATATAAGACGGTGATCCAGGTTTGTGGGGTGGCGGCAGTAGCGGGCCACAAGAAAGAAAAACGTAAACAGCTGGAAGAAATAGAGAGGGAGGTGGCCCTGCTCGAAAACGAATTGGTGACATCTGCATCATCAGACTCCTCACATAAACTAGCTATAAAACAAAAAGAATATAGAGACATCGCAGAAGATACAGCCAGGACCCAATACCGGGCCACGCAACACCGTGTGTATGACATCGGTGACAAAGCCAGTAAACTGTTGGCATGGCTTGATAGGCGAGAGTTAGCCAATAGGTGGGGGGCTGAAATTGTAGATTCAAACGGAGTGAGGCAACATTACAGAGTCGGGATTGCGCAGGCATTTGCTAACCATTTTGAGCGTGTTTATGTCCCTTCGTCCGCATCCACCCAGGAAGCGGCAGCCGAATTACTCTCCACTCTGCCCCTGCCAATGCTAGACCTTCAGAACGTAACAGAGCTTGACGCCGCCTTGACTCCTGTCGAGGTATCTAAGGCGATTGGCGCAATACAATCTGGAAAAGCCATGGGCCCGAGTGGCCTCCCAATTGAACTTTACAAAACTGTCTCCTCGGTGATTGCTCCGTTTCTCGTGCGAATGTATGACGAGAGTGCAGATCGGGGGATTCTGCCTGCAACGCAGAGATTAGCAAATATAGCTGTCATACACAAGAAGGGGAAACCCCCGGAGCAATGCGGTTCATACAGACCTATTTCTCTCCTTGATCCGGAGGTTAAAATATTAGCCAAACTTTTGGCCCTCCGCCTCTCGCCACATCTCCACAAACTGATGCACCCACACCAGTCCGGCTTTATGCCTGCTAGGAACACCGCGCTCAATCTTCGTCGCCTTTTCGGGGTACTGGGCAGGGCCTCTACCATACAAGAGGATTCAGTGATTATGTCCTTAGACGCCAAGATGGCTTTCGATATGATAGAATGGCCCTTCTTGTTTGCCTCCCTCGAGAGATACGGATTTGGTGGTCGGTTTTTATCCTGGGTGCGTCTACTTTATTCAAAAACCCCTGGCCCGGATTACGGTTAACGGTGGCAGGTCGGCAATCTTCGAGTTGGGAAAGGGTACGAGGCAGGGTTGTCCCCTGTCACCACTGTTTGCTTTGGCTCTGGAGCCCCTGGCTCTATGGATTAGGGGTGATCCCCTTATTCGGGGACTTGATTGGTCACCAGAGTGGTCGGATAGAATCTCCCTCTACGCCGACGACGTCCTCCTCTATTTGGCCAAACCCCGTTCTTCGATTCACAGGATATTACACATTTTTGCCCTCTTCCAAAAATACTCCGGTTATACCATCAACTGGGATAAATCATTGGTCTACGTTTTAAGTGGGGACCCCCCGAACCTTCCCACGGGTTGCAACGCCAACATAGTTACCGACGGTTTCCGATATCTTGGCATATATATCACGAGAGATGCAGGGGTCTTCCACCAATAAAATCTCTTACCTCCATTACATCATCTCCGAGCTGACATGCAGCATTGGAAAACATTACCTCTTACGCTACTAGGTAGAGCTGCCCTTTATAAAATGATACAAAAAAAAGGGGGTTGCGTCCGCCTCGGGGGGCCTGGTAGGACGTGATACAATGTATGAAAAAACAGAAAACCTGGCCACCACTTTGCAAGGCTGCTATTTATTTAAGCAGGCTGAAGAGCAGTGCGTTTAGTCACTGCACTTTACTTCATTACTTTGTATTTTTTTTTGCACATTTATACAACCATTTCAGTATTCATTGGAGCATTCAAAAGATACATTCTTAAATTTCCAGATGAAATTAAAACAGACATTTAAACATTAACGTGTAGATTACACAAAAACAATTGTGACATTTAAACATTAACGTGTAGATTATACAAAAACAATTGTGAAAATTATGTACAAAATATTACAGACAATTACACCAGTCTGTATTGGTTTCACATAAACTCTCTCAAGACAAAGGACCTTATACTTTGCTTCTATTTGGAGAGGAGCTCCCCTATGGGGAAAGGAGTGATCAAAGTCTCTAGGGGGAAATGTTTGTACTGTCAACCCTCTCTAGAGTCCTGTGTGAGTAATATCCCTCATAGGGGAAAAGGAAGATGCCGACGCGTTTCCAATCCCCATACAACTTTGGGGATTATCATCCGGGCTGAACCACGGTGTAATCTGTACTTCAGATGTGGACATGCAGACTGCTTGCCTGGCCGTTTCTTCGAAGCAACCTCAATGTATCGGGTTTTCTAACTTGTGCATTAGACTGTTCCCAATTGGTGACTCCACTCGTGAATGGCGATTTTGAATTGGGGAAGTGACCGCTGATACTTTTTTTGTCTGTTACAGGGGTGTCGTGAGGCCGTCTCTCTGTGTTTGGAAATTTACTGTTTTCACCCTCTGGTGTCTTGGCGTGATTGAAGGTCGGCGCTCAGCGCCCTTGTTTATATGTTTGGTTCTTCTTTTCGTCTTCTACTGCTGATTCATTCGAGTAACTCTTCAGTCGGTCGACATTACTCACACAGGACTCTAGAGAGGGTTGACAGTACAAACATTTCCCCCTAGAGACTTTGATCACTCCTTTCCCCATAGGGAGCTCCTCTCCAAATAGAAGCAAAGTATAAGGTCCTTTGTCTTGAGAGAGCTTATGTGAAACCAATACGGACTGGTGTAATTGTCTGTAATATTTTGTACATAATTTTCACAATTGTTTTTGTATAATCTACACGTTAATGTTTAAATGTCACAATTGTTTTTGTGTAATCTACACGTTAATGTTTAAATGTCCGTTTTAATTTCATCCGGAAATTTAAGAATGTATCTTTTGAATGCTCCACTGAATATTGAAATGGTTGTATAAATGTGCAAAAAAAATACAAAGTAATGAAGTAAAGTGCAGTGACTAAACGCACTGCTCTTCAGCCTGCTTAAATAAATAGCAGCCTTGCAAAGTGGTGGCCAGGTTTTCTATTTTTTCATACTTTATAAAATGATGGCACTTCCCCGTTTCCTCTATGCCTTGCAGAATACGCCATATTTAGTCCCACCTCAATACTTTCAGTCAGTTGACTCCGAGGTACTCACTCTACTTTGGAACAACGGCACGCCCCAAATCGCTCTCACCAAGCTCACGAAAAGCTGGTATGACGGGGGTATCGCTCTGCCAGCCATTAGACCATACTACTGGGCCTCACAGCTGGTGGTCCTTAATCATTGGACGCACTGACCTATTACAGACCCAGCATATAGAATGGACAGGCACAATATGGTTGCAGGCAACTACTTGAGGACACTTTATGGAGGGACAAGATACGCACCTTAATACATCCCAACTTCTACCACAGTTTCCATCTGGCACGCTGCAACTGCCGCTTTGGGCTGAAAGGGCAAGATCACACGCGTTACTCCACTGCTAGAGTCCTGTCAATTAGCTATGCTCTCAAGGCAGCCGGGGTTCGACAAATGGGACCTGATTGGTCTCTCTAAGGTTGGGGACATGTGGGCAAAGGGAGGGGTTGTCCCGTTTGGCGAACTGCAGACACAGTACCAACTGCACGTGGGGGAAACCTTTAGATATCTTCAGGCAAGAAGTGCATTATATAAAGCAATTCCCAACGGTTCTGACCCACCTGTCTCCTCGCCTTTGGAGGACAGGCTCCTGGATGATTACCTCCCAGAAAAAGCCATCTCACTAACCTATCGTAAAATCCTCAATTCACCCGAGACTCATGATAAAATACGTACAAAATGGGTTGACGATGTAGGGGACCTGACCGATGAGGATTGGAGGGAGGCCCTGGCCTCGCCCCGGGAGGTGGCTATCCGCTCCCGTTTTAAACTTATACAGCTTAAAATACTCCACAGAGCCTACTACACTAGTTCAGCCCTTGTTAAGATGGGGCTTCTTAGCTCCCCGGTCTACCCCCGTGGCTGTGGCTCCACTGGTACCTTTTTACACCAGTGGTGGGAATGTCCTGTCCTTCAGCGGTACTGGGATAGGATTGTACCCACCATATCCCAGATATGTCATAAACCTATTGAGGCTTCCCCTCGGCTTTGTCTATTGAATATCTGGGAAGCTACCGATTTGTCCAGAACTCAACAAGTGTGGGTCTCGGGCTGCATGGTGGCAAAACGCAATATCGCCAGAACATGGAAGGGAGGAGTTGCGCTTAGATATACTGACTGGGAGTCCGACATGGACTGGTGTATGCAGGCGGAGAGGGTGGTTTATGAAAGCAGAGGATGCCCGGGCAAGTGAACGAATATATGGGGCCCCTGGAACAAGAGCAGAGGTTTACTTTGTACCCCCTTTAGCGACACTCCTCCATTCATTGTTGATAGTGAGACGCTGTAAGGTCTTAATAGATAACTGGGACTGTGATTCCTCCGACTGTGTTACTGACCCATTGTGCTGATTTGTATTGCCGGACGACGCACGCGTAGTGTGCTCGCCGGTAGGTGTATTTGGACAGACCTCCAAGGCGGCAGCTATTACATAGTGTAATGCTCTGAGTTGAAAAACAGCGCAGATAGCATTTAAATATTTGTTATGGTCTCAAGAATTGCAGTGAATAGGATAAGGAGACTTATTACAATTTAAAAAAAACTTTTTGTCAAAATAGAAAAGTTTTAGATTTTAAGTCACTAGTTTACACAAGGAACATTTATATTGACATTTTCCTGAAGGTTTAAGCTCATTGTAATTGCTGTAAGCAATCAGCAATCCATGCGTGTCATAGTGTGGTATCAACAGAGGTGCACTTGAATTTGCGTAAAACAGTTACTATATATCTCCCAAGGGTTCAGTGAATGAAGGGGATAAAAGGACTTATTACATAAATAAGAGTCAGTATTAGCAATAATTTAGTAAAACGCTATAATTAAGGTCAATATCATTTAACAACATACATATTCATTGACATTTACTTGAAAAATGTAAACATTCAATAATCCATCTGGATTTATATTCTGAGTAAATGATTCTGAAACACTGAGCAGAGGAAAGGTCTTGGTGAGTAGGTGCAACGACCCAGAGAAAGAATCGAGGTCAAACTATGATTGATAAGCAGAGCAGTGCATAGGCTCTAAGTAACTTTGCTGTCACTCGATAATGTGCACAGACAATTATCCACAATTAAGGTTCATATTGTACCGACCATGGTGGTTGTGACCAATGATTCTCTACAGATGGAAAGTACAATGTATATGTAGCTACCTTCCTTAGGAGCGGGTGACCTATAAGATAAATCTAGACCTAGGTATTGAAGTCTAAACATTCTGTGCTGATTAACGGGTCCAGTGTATATCTGGCTGCCTTCCTTAAGGGCGGGTGATGTACAATTTGCGGGTGTGAATGATCACTTAGCTAAGACTATGTAGAACATACTCCATTGCTGGTGGAGAGTGACCATATCCAGTAACCAAGGGCGACATGAAGGTCAATGTGGTGATAGTCGTCAGTTTAGGCTGATGAATTTCCACCACTCTTCCAGACTATTCAATCCTTTTCTGATTGAGTCTCATTTCTCGATCCATTTACATTCCAAAGATTGCAGAATAAAGGAGACGTTACCACCCCTGGGCGGTATCCTGGCTTTCTCAATAACTTGCCAGCGTATATCCTCTGCAGTATGTGATTTGTCTTTGTAGTGACCCGACAAACTGTGCCACCACTAACGTTATATACTGCATTTGGTGCCCTTGTGACCTCATTTACATAGGCAAAACTACCCAACCAGTCAAAACCGGAATTGGCCAGCATCGTAGCAGAATACGTTGTCGGGTAGAAACTGCTCCCTTGGTACAACACTACATAGTCTTAGCGAAGTGATCATTCACACCCACAAATTGTACATCACCCGCCCCTAAGGAAAGCAGCCAGATATACACTGGACCTCCTAATCAGCACAGAATGTTTAGACTTCAATACCTCGGTCTAGATTTATCTTGTAGGTCACCCGCTCCTAAGGAAGGTAGCTACATATACATTGTACTTTCCATTTGTATAGAATCATTTCTCACAACCACCTCGGTCGGTACAATATGAACCTTTATTGTGGATAATTGTCTGTGCACATTATGGAGTGACAGCAAAGTTACTTGGAGCCTATGCACTGCTCTGCTTATCATTCATAGTTTGACCTTGATTGTTTCTCTGTGTCGTCGTACCTACTCACCAAGACCTTTCCTCTGCTTAGTGTTTCAGAATCATTTACTCAGAATATAAATCCAGATGGATTATTGAATGTTTACATTTTTTCAAGTAAATGTCAATGAATATGCATGTTAAATGATATTGACCTTAATTGTAGCGTTTTACTAAATTATTGCTAATACTGACTCTTATTTATGTAATAAGTCCTTTCATCCCCTTCATTCACTGAACCCTTGGGAGATGTATAGTAACTGTTTTCCGCGAATTCGAGTGCACCGCTGTTGAAACCACACTATGACACGCATGGATTGCTGATTGCTTACAGCAATTACAATGAGCTTAAAGCTTCAGGAAAATGTCAATATAAATGTTCCTTGTGTAAACTAGTGACTTAAAATCTAAAACGTTTCTATTTTGACAAAGTTTTTTAAAAATTGTAATAAGTCTCCTTACCCTTTTCACTGCAATTCTTGAGACCATAACAAAAATTTAAATGCTATCTGCGCCGTTTTTCAACTCCAAGCATTACACTATGTAATGGCTGCCGCCTTGGAGGCCTGTCCAAATACACCTACCGGCGAGCACACTACGCGTGCGTCGCCCGGCCGTGGCTTCACGCGCACCGGCGGCAGGTATAATTGCCAGCCGTCCAGCCGCATCTGGCTGCAATCCAAGCCAGTTTTCAGCGCCCTGCCGTGCGGCGGATTAGGTAAGCCGGTTTTCAGTGTCCAGACTTTATACTGCTTTCTTAACAAGTCGCCCCTCTAACTGTGACCCTCCTGATCAATTACAGTTCCTGCTGGGTGCCGACTCAATCGCTATTATGCTATATGCCTCATATTACTGAAGCATTATACTTTAAACCCTGTTGCTAACCACTACTAAGTGAGGGGTGTGTTCTACCATTCTTAGTCCACACACACATTGTCTAGCTAGCAGTGTTTGCATTGCCTGCAACCATCCTGTTATTTTTAATAGGACTATAGCAGTGTTTACTTTGCCTGCAACCATTCTGTTATTTCTTTTTATAGGACCAATTCCCCTTTATAAGTGACCCCCCTCCGCTTATCACAGCCCTATCCGAGGGTCACCGTCAAACACTTGGCATCATGCCTCTAAGTAGATATTGAAGTACTGTCCTCACCCTGGAATATTACTCGCTACTAAAATTGGTGATTATATGATTGATTTATATACTACACAATTAGAGACTGTAATTAGACAATGAGTTAATCTAGTTTCTTATCTATAAGACCTACAGTATTCCTTGTTACTGTCAACTACTACTGAAGCCTAGCTGTGGCTTTCAAGTAAAGGGTAAGCCATCCCTCAGAGCACTTTACATTTTTCCATTCTACATCCATGCAGGTGGTACTCTCTCCCCACCTTGTCATTACTAGGAATTACGTATCCCTACCAGCATTAAGGAATACCCAGATATACATTAAAAAGTACTTCTGCTATTCGAGCACCCTCCTGAGTTGCTCGGTAAGATTGCTCAACCTTATGCCAATAGGCCCACAGTTTTTAATCTCCTTCACCATCCCTAAAACCTTGTCCTGCCTTTAGTCCCCAGAATCTCTGTCCTGAAGAGACTCCGTACCGCGAGAGGGTCGAAACGTCGTCAGCTAATTAGAAAGGGAGAGCCCCAACAACACATTTAGTTGTTCTTGAAGAATTGAATTGTATAACATCTCCAACTGGCTCCTCTTTTATTTTACCAATAACCATCACCACAAATCTTTCAATAGCACCACATTTATCTCACTACGTTGGTTATGGTCACTTCAGTGGGGTTCACAAATCACTTTCAAATTTGCTAATGTATATAATGTAAATACACAGACAGTGACTATTTCATTCTATTTCTGTATGTGTAAATTTGTTATGCAAAATAAACACTCACTTCGGCTGAAGTGAGGACTACAAAAAATCTTGATCTGTGGGCCTTGACATAATACTTTGCTAAAACATTGGAATGCCTTATTTAATTAAGGAGTTATTCGCTATTTGTTTGTTCTGACTGAGTCAAGCAGGATACACTAATCGCTGCGCGAATTATTTATTGTCTATGCTAAATGAGTTCCTTGTGAACATTGTTTTCTGCTTATTAGCACTACCCAGTTCGCAAGGACATATGGGTCGCCCTTGTTCCTTTATGAGAATTGAAGGAATGTTAAGCAGCTTGTTTTACCAGAATGCAACCTTATTGTATTGGTTAAATGAAAAGAGCACCACACAGTAGTTATAAAAATATGTATTTATTATTATAACACACTACTTACAGTATCTGCTACACTCAGATAGACACAAAGCACACAATACTGTAGCTCAGAAACAGTCGTAAGTAGCACTAATACACAGTGGGCTCCAGGGGGGGACCAAACCATATACTAAAATAGTGGTGTAAGAACCACGACTCGAATCAAGACAGTGTCTAGAGGATGTAGAATCGCTGGGACCCCAAGGAACCACCCAATGAGTAAGTAGCGACCCCACGGAGGACTGGTGCAGTGTGAGAACATGACCGCGTGCTACGTACCATTCAATGGGAGAGTCACGGTTGCAGTTTTAGTGTTTACGGACCTTTCCCAGTGGATTACGAGGAAACCCTTTGGAACATAGAAGGTTGGAGAGCAACCCCACCCGTGGATACCAAGGTACCAGAGTTACCTATCCCAGGGAAGCCGGGTGAATAGGGCTGAAATGGCGTCGGAAACCACAGTCGTTCTCAATGGGAGTCTTCAAAGAAATGCCACTGCTGGAAAGAAGAAAAGTGTCCGGTGGAACTCACAGGTGGATTCTTGATGGAAGGAACCTGAAAGCAGAGGGGTCAGAGTCTGGGTCACTCAGGAGTGACCAGGGGCTCGGTAGACGAATGCCCACCGATGTCTGGTGCTTCAGGTGTGAAGATGGAGACCTTGACTCTACAGCTGCAGGGACCAGGAGACGTGGAGGACGACCAGGAGCCGGATACGAGCTGTCCCACAAAGGATGTCGAGTGCTATGGGGTCGGTGTCCGGCGGGAGCCCCAACAAGCCTTGGCAGTGGCGACCCACAAAGAAGGTCAAAGAAGGTTACTGTCTGGCACAGCAAGGACCAGGGGACTCACCACAGCAAGGGGAGTCAGGGCATGCCTGGAGCAACCAGGGAGCCCAAGAAAAGCAGTGTTGTCCCTCAAATGGACCGACAGGCCAAAGGCACAGGAGTCGCAAGGGGACCTCTAGCAGTTTCACAAAGTAACGGCTTGCAGGGCACAGAGTGCGAGGAGGCTTAAGTCCTTTGTACAAATTGTGCGCAGAGGTTGGGGCTATCGATAGCCCAATGCACTTAGTTGGGGAATGCCAACAAGCATATGCACTTGCAAAAGTACACGGTGCACAGGGGTTCGGGTTATGCAGTCCCCACGAGGAATACTGGCCTCAAACTTGGTGAGAGGGCAGCTCAACCTCAAGAAACGTAGGAACCCACCTCCTGTATTGCTGGAGCCTTCGGAGTCCGCAGGAGCTCAGGATCAGCAGACCGGTCAGTTGCATTACAGTGACTCCTTCACCCCAAGGGAGATACTTCAGTTGTCCTTGATGCTCCACAGGTCCTGCACGGAGCCTGTATGGTGCACAGACACAGTCGATGCTTTGGACGGAGAGGGAGACGAAGTCGGGCCCAGTCGAAGTCCAGAGTGTCCAGACGGTCGAAGGTCAGTGGTTTCTTGTTCAGAATCTTGTCCACGTCGAATCTAGGGTCCTACAGCCAGGTAAGCCCTTTTGTACCCACGGGAGAGGGTTGGACAGATTCAGGGGACCGTCCCAAGGGAGGATCAGGACAGTGGGGAGGATACTTCTGTCCTTTGTCCAGTTTTGCGCCAGATCAGGAGCCAATGGCCCCAAGGACTGGTTTGAACCGGACTATGCACAGGAACACCAAGTGTGCCCCAGATGCAGACTTTCAGGCATTTTGAAAGTGCACCCACCCAGCCCCAATACACTAAATCCTGTCTGGGAGGTGGTCACACCTCCCTGTGATAGGATGCCTATTGTGCTGCCTTCCTCTGCTCGAGCTTGGCTCAGCAGCAGGAGGGAAGAAATATGTCTCTGGTCGGCAGCAACCATTTTGTGCTGTCTGGGTCGAAGGCTGGTACCGGGAAGACCAGGGACCCCACGAAGCTTGCTTCTGAAGGGTGGAATCATAACTCCCACACCGGTTACTGGTGTGGAGGTATGATTCCAAGGTGTTTGATACCAAACACGACATGGTTTGTTGCAGCTGTTTTCGAGATAGCATTTTACACGAGCATATAATGCACCTCTACCTATATGTCTGGCTGCGTCACCGAAAACCCGGGAGAATGGTCTCCGAAGGCTGAGGAGGGGCTCTGCTCATGCAGGGGCACCCTCTCACGTAAAACCCAGCACCCTGCCTTCAGGATTGTTAAGGCCTGCTAGAGGGGTGACTTATGGGTTTTAAGTGTAGTGACCTATAGATATAGTAAACCTATATCTAACGTAAGTGGTGCATGCACCATCTTACACAGGCTGCAATGGCAGGCCTGTAGTTCCATTTTGCATGGCCTCTCATGGGTGGCATAATACATGCTTCAGCCCATGGGAGGCCTCTGGGGTACCTATGCCCTGGGTACATGTGTACCATATATTAGGGACTGACAAGGGTACCCCAGTATCCAATCTGGAGTGTACCTAAGTACATGGTATAACCCATTTAGGGAGAAAGCAGATAGACTGGGGTCCTGATTAGCAGGATCCCAGTCAGACTAGTCAAAAACAGTGTAACATCAAGCAAAAAGTGGGGGTAACCATAAGAAGCAGATCCTACAATATCGAAAACGTTTTTCGATACAGCAGGGTTGAGACTACATGCTTGAGGTCTTGAGAGAGGTAAACTTTGGACAAGGGGTTATCAGATAGATTAAATTGCTGTATATTTGTCCTGAGGCTAGAGTCTGCACAGGAGGAATGGTGTCTCCTAATTGGGAACTTGTGTGGTTCACATGATAAGGATGCCTGCTGTTACCTCTATTGTTTGCCCCAGCCATTGAACCATAGGAGAACACTTTGCTTGGAGAGGTGAGGGACTGGGGAATAAAGATTGTCTTGGTGACACATGGTGTCTATGTGTACTGATGATACCTAGGTCTATATGCGAGACCAGGGTGACTCAGTGCTGTGCTTTTTAGGACACCTGGAGGAATGTCGGCAGGTGTCGGGGTGAACTACTAACTGGAACAAATCCAGACTGTTCTCGATGGGTGCCGTTGCAGACAAGTCCGAGGGAGAACAGCCTATCCTGGGAATTCTGTGGCACCCGAAATCCTTGAAATATTTAGGGATACATGTGACTCCTACCCCACCAGAAGGTCTTGCTCTAAACATTGGAAGCCTATTGGAGGGCCTATAAAAGACCACCCCAGTCTGGAGGAAACTACCATTGTCTCTTCCGGGCAGGTTAGCGGTCTGTAAAATGATCCTACTCCCTAGATACCTTTAAGTGTCCCAGGAGACAATGAGCCTGCTCCCAAAGTCACTGTTCCAACAGCTAGATAAGATGATTACTGCGTTTTTTTTGGGATGGCTCGCGCCAAAGGATAATGCTACACCCACTAAAATGCCCTATGAAATGGGGGGGATGGCACTGCCTGACTTTGAATGTTATATACAGACGCAATTGCAGGATCCAGTTGTGGCAAACTGACACACCCAATTGGGAGAGGACGCTCATTGAAGGTTGTTGCCTCCAGGGGAACTGAAAAGGGCATATTTAAACAAGCATTTGCAAAGCCAATAGGTCTCGCTTATGTGACCCTTTGGGTTTGTCAATGGTTTTAGCCATATAGCACAGCAGCATAGCTGCTGTGCAGCATGTCCCAAACGTTTTACAAAAATAGCATTATGACTCGGCACATCAGAGCTTTTTTTTTTAATGCTGGTGGAGGGCGGAGTGATTAAACTCTCTGGTTCAACTCGGGCCGGAACCTAAAGCTGCATGTTTAATCCATTGGTTATTTAGTAAAAATCAGAATTCAATAAATAGTAATGAAGTCCTTTTTTTGAGGGGTTTGTGAAAGCCTCTTAATTATTCAGTTCTGAACCAAAAAAGTATCTTCTCGCGAACCCACCACTCGTCATCTTGTGGGCTAAAGAAATGGATAGATGTATGTTGGCGGAGACTGAGGTGTTCAAGGCTCGGGGGTGTCCCAAAAAGTGGGATAGGAAATGGTCACAATGGAATAAATATCGAGGGGAGCCCTGTGTGTCACCCACGGTTGAAATGGAGATGCATAGACTAGTAAGTCTTGTAGGAAATGCTTAATATGTAATCAAAGTACTGTCTGCTTGCTTATGTTGATGACAACCTCGAATATGTAGTCCAATCATGTGATATATGGCTGTGATTAAAACCAATAAACAAAGTTTAAAAAAAAAAAAAAAGTATCTTCTCAAGCATCTAGTGGCATAAATATTATGCCTGTGTTTAAGATCAAGTACATTTGTTACATTTTCTCTCTGACACTTGACAAAAAAAGCATAATTATGACAAAACAATCGGGGCGTTTTACAGAATGTGAATTCACAATCCCATAGAGCGCCTGGGATTCCACCCCCCTCTTTTTACGCTATTTAATTCAGCCGAGGCAGCCCGTGGACGCGCTATGGAGCTCTGCTGCAGCTGGAGCCCAGCAACAGTTCCTCCTTGCTATGGCCGCTGCGCACTAGCTCTGCTATGAAGGCTGCAACTTCTTCTGCCACAGAATCGTGCTAGCCACCCTTTCAACTTGTATTTGTAACTCTCACCACAAGTAAATGTAGTAGATACACGTATTGTCACTTACTCTGAATTCCTTATGTAATGTACCTAGTTCTGTTGTAAAGCGCTCTGACACCTGTGGCTAAAGTACGCGCTATATAAAAATGCATAAATAAATACATTCACCCACAGACATGCGGGGCACAGGCAACAGGGAGCCCCATCTCACCGGAGGCTGGGCAGGGAGGCCGTGCAGCACTAGGCTTTGGTGAACATGTGAAGCGACAGGTAAACCCCAAAATATCACGTGTGCCCAGCGAAAAGAAATAACTGTTTGATGCAATAATGATATTCACAATACAGGCTACGTGAACACTATTCGAATGAACTTAGCAATGCGCTAATCCATGGGATAAATGCCAGCATGGTGCCTTTTAAAAAGAATCGGCGGATAAGGATGACGACATTGTGCCCCGAGGACCTCCAACATCCATGTTGAGCGCCACAAAACATCACACAAAGACTTGGGTGCGCCAGGGTGCAGGCTGGCTGGATGAATTGAGTGCTCGCCGTTTAAACGTGCAGTGAAGTCCAGGTCTCTAGTTCGACTCGAACCCTGTGGAAGTTGGCAGAATGATTAGCATAAAGATGGCACTTGCTTCAGCAGATGAAATATATGAAGAGCGCGTGTACCACCTGAATAAACACACACAGGAAATCAAAGCAGATTTGTGAACTCACGAAGTTGGGACCCGGAATAGCTAACAAGAATGAAAAGAAGAAAACCGCATACAATTCTGCATGCTTGGATGCCACTGAAACACTTGGAACATAGAAACAAGCGAAAGCACGGCGGGCGCGTTGGCTGTAAACAGTAACCTGACCCACGAGGAATGCAGCTGCCGCCCTGCGTGCCGCTGCTCGCTCCTGAGAGCAAAACGCAGTGGGAGTCAACATTACAAAAAAGAGGTGGGACATGCACCCGCCTTCAGCCATTTGCGTGCTTTCATTCTTGAAAGACATACGCAAAAGCCAATCCTATGCGTGGGGGGAGTCCGACCCACACAGAGTAGTTTAGAGTAGTTACAAGAAGCCTCGCAGAGCAGCGCATTCGCGCTGGCTCAGGCTCGACCTAAAAAACAACAGAAGGGGCGGGTGTTTGGCTGGATGGGTGACGTAGGTATAAGGGGAAATCTATATCCCGTTCGAGAAGACAGAACAATATTTTGATATCGGGCAGAGACAATGTCTGATGTTTGCCAGACTGACTGCGGTAGTTTGCCATTGTTGGACTGCCTTTCCAGGGTGACCACCGGAATCATACACACTGAAGGTCATGGTAGACCTGCAGCAGTGGGGTGATTGAGTCCCAGGTGTATAAGGCATTGGTCCTGGATGGAGAGAATCCCCCCTGACTCTGAGGGCTAAATGGGAGCAGGATGTGTGAACTCCTTTCACTGACTCTGAATGGGATAGAATCTAGGGAACCACATGATTGTGACCAGTAACACCTGGGTTCGTCTGATGCAAGTAAAGCTACTTTATTGGGCCTCTCACCCCCTTACTTTCAGTACAATTTACCTAATGCATACAGGAGAATGCCCTTGGTGTAAACAGACTGTAGCTGTTCCCCACATATGTTATGGACCAGTCCTGTGGTGACAGGTTTCTGGACTAGGGTGACTGAGTGTTTAATGATGATACCACATTTGAAAGTAGATTGCTCCATGAATTATTGTGTGTTGGGTGTACATCCGAAGTACAAAAAAGTAACATTTGGACCAATTTGTATAGTTGCCGCTGCTTCTGGTGAAGGGTAGAATCCTGATCCATTGGATGCACCATGGGGGGTCCTCCCATAGCATGATGGTTTGCTGATGTCTGGGAATGGTTAGCTGAGGAGATAAGACTCATGGTGCGGACAGACGATATAACACAGGAAGACATCCAAACCTGGTGCAGGACTTGAGGCAGACTGTGCGTAGAAGACATGGACTCCACAAAGTTCAGGGTCACCTCAACCTGCCTGAGCCGCGACTAGGGTAGATTGGGGTGCATGGTTGTGGATTAATGTGTGAGCCTAAAATGCAGAATGGTACGTTGTTTGATATTAACGGATGATGGGGCTGTCTCTATATGAGTGCTGTTCTTGTTGTTTTGATGTTATACAAAACCTTGATCAGTGTTATGTAAGTCTTATGTTAGTATTTATAACATTGGTTTAAATATGAAATTCTGAAATAGTCCTACAGGAACTACAAATCTGCACCTCTGAATGATTTCGAGTGGTTTCCCCGCAAGTTTGTTCCTCTCCTTTACCATCACTTATTGCCTTACTAAGCTCAGTGATGGGTTTCACCCTCAACTAAGTTGAGCAGTAAAATAAAACGATATGCTCCTCTGATTCTTTTTTTAAGCCATGCTATTGTTCCTTTTTTTTTTTTTTAACTTCCATATGCTGGGGGTATGGTTCCATATTCAGCAGGAAAGGATGGACGGTGGTGCATGGTTTTGACCTTCATGGTGATCACCTTTTTTTAAATTGGTTTAGGACCTTTAAAAACTATTTCTGATTTTTGCTATTTTGATAGTATCATGTGAATTCAGGAAAACAAGTCCTACGATATGGTAGTTGATGTAATCTGTGTTTCAATGTCGGTTTATCAAAAATGCAAATGTTGTAGATCTTTCTTACTAAAAATGAAGATCATGTGTAAATCAGTTAATTCTAAAAATGCATATCACATGTAAAGTAGTTAATTGTTGAGAAAGGGTACCATGTACGACAAGGAAAAAAACATGAAATGTATGAATCGTTGCAATAGGCAGATAAAACTTGTACTAAATGCCTAATTTAAGTCGTCATTGTTGCTTCCTTTATTGAGGGATTGTTTACTCCCATGTCTCTCTAACAAACAGGTGCATAGTATTCTACGGGAAAGATTTTGCAACCACAACTGTCATGGGAAACGGTTTGGTGTGGAGTCTCAGTACCAGTAAGTGAAATTGTTTCAAATGTCACAAATAAGTTTCGCCTTTGGAAAGGTGGGACAAATCCTCTTTATATTGTATTAGACAAATGGTCAAGGGGACGTGTTCATCTATATCATAATGTGTTCAGTGTTGGGTGCTTCATCCCCTCAAAGTTGCTTATCCGTAGTAGCTGTTTACCTCTGAAAATAGCATGACCTCTGAATAGAATACAGAAGCGGCCATTGGGATGGAAATCAAACCACAAATATTGGTTTAGGAATGCTCTGGACATTACATCTGAATACATTTAGAGCCAGGTATTTGTGGAGGTGATAGCACTTGAACTGAGATGTGACAGGACAACCAGCCTCTAAATCATTGAAGGAGGTCTTATATTATATTCCTTGTTGATGTTTCGAAATTGTCTGCACCATAGTTTCACATTTGATTCAGGATGAATGCGTAAAGGGTGAAATATTTTTTACATCTGGAGCCAATTTTAATCTGTAACAGTTAATTACTGTATTTACGTTTGAGGTTTTCCTGATCAGCCGTTGCCTTTTTGGGCAAATAAAGTGAGATGGCTTTCTCCATTTTATTTTATTTGTATTCTTAGAGTGCCTGGCTCCATAGTGTCTTTGATTCTTAGGTCTCATTTGCTTTCCTTCATATTCTTGTATTTCGGTAAGCCTGCATGCCTTCCTTTTTTCATTGTCCTTTTCTCACGTCACTTTTCCAGTCTTTCATAGTGCTTACTGCTTGGGTACCCCCCTGTAATTTTCCATAGTGGATTTGGGTTGGACGAGGCGACATACCAAGGCGATCCCTTTGGTGCCCATCGACAATAGGGGGCACACCACTTACCTCAATAATTCTCATACCAATCTATAGAAATATTTGGGGCAAAGACGAGTTAAACTACATTTATGCTTGATTGACTTCCTGTTGCTTTCTTTGCAGGCACTTACTTGAGCTATTGAAACGAACTGTTATTCATGGAGAGAGCAACTCTGCACTTATTATTGGACCTAGAGGGTCTGGAAAAAATATGGTAAACTTCTGTAGAAACATTTGTCTCACTATCTGTTGCGCACTATTACCTCTTTATATAGCATTCCCATCTTCAGTGTATGATGCCAAAAACTGAATGCTTTGCAAGTAATATCAGCAGAAACTGTTCTATTAATTATGTTGACGGAAAGGAGTGGTGTGATAATAGTTTGGGGGAGAACTTCAACGTGTAAGTTAGCTTGTGGTGACGTCTGGTTGCAGCTTAGTGAGAATGCAGTAGGACTGCCGCTCCTCTCCCCCCACTTTGGCTCATTGCAATGGATTACAGAGGAAGCCATGGTCCCAAGCATGCATGAATGAATTTCATTAAGGGTGAACCTGAATGATTTCCATCGGCAAACAATTGCTAGAATAGCAGACTGAAATTTCTCGTGTACCACTCCAGTAGTCACATGATTGCTGACCTCTAGAAATTCAGGTATAAGTAGAAGCGATCAGGTGATTGTATTGAGTGAAAAGAAGATTTATATAGCCCACTTTATAAGGGTACATTTTATCTTTGATTTTTCATTCATCCTGGTAAACTCTCTGACCACAATCACAGCGGCTCACACTGTTTTGAGTTTTTTCACAATATTTATATTTGCTATGCTTTTCTGTAGTTTGATTTCCTATAAATTGTATTGTTTGCCATATCACATCAAGCAAGTTGTTTTACTTCAATAAAAACATGATTCCAATATTTTCTGTACAATGTAAGTTTCCTCTCTTCCAATGCATTTCAGGGTACTAAACACATTAGGGGAGTCAAATTATTTGGAAACACTACGATGCAAGAAAATATATTTAACATCACAGCTCGTCCTTCTAATACTTGGATTGTCATGTAATCAGTTTCCCCCCTTTTCTGAGCTTTTGATTACCTATACATATATGAAATTTGCTTTAGACGCTGCGTGTATGCTGCCAATCAATATCTCTCCTCTCCTTCCCTATCTAGAAGATGGCCGCTGGGCAACAAGCATGATAGCATGTTGCTCCCCATTCACCTGACACAGCCCAAACACATCATTTTGTCATGTTGATGGCCCCTTGGTCTCTAAAAGATCTTCTCCGGTTAATATAATTCTGTAAACTTGACATCCTCTACATTCTAATCTTATGGAACCCTTAAGCATGCAAGCTCTTATACATCGCATTTCATAGTTCAAATGTTTAGTTATCTTTCCATCCATTTCCCCCCAGGTTCATACCCTTTGAATACATATACTTATACGTTTTCCATAATCTCCTGAGTGCCTGCTACCGGTAAACATGTCTCTCCTCTCCTTTTCTGTATCTAAGATGACTGCTGCGTTAAACCGTATTGCAGCACAGACTCCTGACACAACTGATGGTATTAGTTTATAATCTTTTCATTTCCCCATATTTATAGACCTATGGATTTCAAATTCATGTTTCACATCATTATTCGAATACAGGAAATTTCCCGATTATTACTCCAATTTGTTCCTAAGTAGGATTTCTATTTCTATTGTAGTTCAAGCATACTGTGTTATACTGATTGCTTAATAATAATAAGGTGACTTGTAGAACGCATAGTTACTTCAGCTGAAGTGTTCCAGCGCTAAGGTCTCTTTTCCAAGGTTCAGAACAAAAGTGCTAAAGAGTCACAAAATTATGTGGCCAGGTTTTTAATTTCTTGTGAAAAGATAGCTCTGATTTTTCCTGCCTAAGCAGGAAGGAAGGGAATTCCACAACTTGGCTGCCAGGAAGCTGAAGGAGCATCCTCCAATGCAAACTCTTTTAATGCTGGGGATACAAGCTAGAGAGGCCCCAGCTGATTTCAGATTTCTTCTTGGGGAGTAAGTTATAACGAGAGGATGCAGATAGTTAGGCCTTCACTATTGATTCTTTGACATTAGCACATAGCTTTGAAGGAAACCCTTTCCTTCAAAAGAAGCCAATGCAGCTTTGCTAGAGCAGGAGCTGTGGGGGAGTATCTAGGCAGATTTAACAGAGACCGAGCTGCCATGTTCTGCACACG
This sequence comes from Calotriton arnoldi, assembly GCA_963921515.1. NCBI lineage: Eukaryota > Metazoa > Chordata > Amphibia > Caudata > Salamandridae > Calotriton > Calotriton arnoldi. The sequence continues at coordinate 552,623 of CAWUFW010000840.1, forward strand.
CTGGAGTGACTGAGAGGCCCCAAGATAAACGACATTGCAGTAGTCCAGCCTGGACATCAACATAGACTGGGCCACTGTCTTCCTAGCTGCCCCTGGCAGAAAACCGAGGATCTTTTTCAGGATTTTTAGAATCCCAAAACATTGTCCCGCTAGGCTCGTGATTTGACTGTCAAATGATAGCTTTGAGTCAAACTAGGTGCCAAGGTTTTTCAGTCTTCCCAGCATTTAGCTTGAGACAACTGAGGCTCATGCACTCAGCCAATATGTTTTCTATGTCTGTTGTTGGCATATATTGAATATAACCACAGATTGTTCTACCTAATATGTCACATCAATATTACTCTACATCCAAATATAAGATTACTACTATTCCTAGTACTTTAGTCCATTTATATTGCAAAGCATATTTTAAGTCCATTCTCTCAATTTGTCCAAATCCTTCAATTCTTTTATTTTTTTCTTCACTAATCCGAGTTTATATACACAACATATAAATATCCCATATGTAGATTCTTCTCCATAGGTTGAGCTGATTTCCTTATTCAGTGAATATATGCAATAGTTTATTCAATTTGAGTGACCTCCCCTCCCCCCCTTCCCATTGCCCATAAGAAACAATTACATTAGCAGGCCTCATAAATTCCTTTGGAGGTATTTTGTCCCCAAATATTCAATTTACAATATTTCACATTTTAGAAGTTGTATCTTACCTCCTCTAGGTGCTATCATGTCTTTCTTAATTAAAATGTCTAACCACTAGTACTTTTTCATTACATGTTTTGTATTTCTAATTTATGTCTGAACTCCTTGTTTTTATTGTCCTCATAGTTTGACCTACATATAATTTCCTGCGTGGACCTTTTAATTGATAGATCACATTCTTTGATAATTAGCTCGCACAATGCTGTATTTTGATTTTCTTTTTTGTTGGTTGTATAATCATATCTGATTAGATTACCACAGAGGTATATATGCTAGAAACCAAAAGACCACCAAATATGGGGGCAAGAGAATGTACAAAATGATGTTGTTTGCTTGTGTCAGGTGACCATGGTACAATGTGCTATTAAGCGGGTTGTGCAGCAACCAACTTGTAGAAGGACAGCAAATATATATATTGATCGGCGGAAGGCATTCCGTATCTGAAGGAAATTTAATATATGTACAGATGTTTAAAAGGCCAAAAAGTGGGGGAAACTGATGAAGTGGCAATTCAAGTAGTTGACTTGGCAACTGTTGATTTAGATTGCTTGAAAACCTCCTTGAGACAGAAATATGGCACCACCACCACGCCTTTGGCACGGCACAGTAGGGTGCTTCAGGGCTGAAAGGAAGGACTGTAGACAGATGAATTGTTAAATATATTTTTTTTTTATACTAGTGTTTCCAAATGATTGAACTCTCCTGAAGGTGAGGTTAATATCCCGAAACTCAGTTGAAGAGGAAAAGCTTATATTGTTCAGGAAATACAGATTGGAATAACATTTTTTTTTAAATGGAAGTAAAAAAACCTTGAATGAATAGGATAAACAATATGATTTATTGAAAATCAAATCATATAACCGAGTAATAAATATGAAAATGTGAAAATAAACTCCCAGTGTGAATAAGGAGTATACAGGTAGCACCAATAAGCATTTGTTAAGCATTGAGTAAACTAGTAGACTTCACGATGAGATAGTTCTTTGGAAATTCCATCTGTGACCATTTCTGCAGGGGAGGCAAATGTATGCTGCAGTGGGCCTTGCACAGTACCAAAGGGATCCGGATTTCTACATCTGTAAAGTGTTTGCTTTTAGCCCAGATCTTTTCAATCTTTATGAATAAAGATTGAAAGCCACATAATCCTCCATAACGGGGTTTCCTTGATAGCACTACCCAGTGTAAGTTCTCAGCACATTTGCAAATACTAGAACACTTATTAAAATCTAAGCTATTTCAATTTTTTAAGTAATTCAATTCGTGAAAAATAAATAAGCCCATAAGAGACATTACTTACCAATTGTATTAAGTGAGGCTGATTAAGTCTAATACAACGTAATAAAGTATATTTGATCGAAAACGTCACTCAAGAAATTTATTTTAAAGTGGAAAAGTTAAGAGTAGAATTGTGCACCTATATGTAACTTCAACGTGTGAGAAACCCAATATTGCTACTAGAGGGATTCTAGTAGCTTGGACTTTTTCACCTTGTAAACGAAGGTCATTCAAGTATTTTTATTTTATTTTGATCTGACTTGATAGTGCAGCTGTCTGCATGACCTATTGTTGCGTAATCTTTAAATTATGGGTGGGGCGAAATTTGGTTCCAACCATAGGATTATTACTCTCTCAGCTAATTCTCTTCAGTATACCCTGTATTGTCCCTACTCCTATGGAGAGCATGCATTGTAATGCATGAGGGACTGTTTTATATCTGGAAAAAATCACTTAATCATCGGCCTTTCAATTCTTTTAATTTATACATGCATTGGTACAGAAAACAATCAATTTTTGTAATTCTACTTACTGCAGTAGGCTTTTTATTGTTTTTATCAGAACTTGAGTGCAAGCCAATGCCGCCACCACCACCTTTACTGCCAATATGATTCTGACCATCACCACCAACACCATTACTACAACACTACAATCACTGTTGCTGCCACCACTACCACCACCTTGGCACATCTTTTGTAAATACCTGTATTTCTATACTTTCCCACATGACAACCCGAGTTGTTTGCTTTGCCACTGCTTGTTTCCTCTTGTTAACCAAGATCCCAGACAGCTACAGCCTTACAACTGTTTCTTTTTGACTGAAAATTCTGCTTTTTTTAAAAAAATTATTTATTTATTTTTAACTGTTTACTCCAAATCTGGGGACCTCTAACTGACATCTCAACTATTTTGTGAAGGTAGGTTTAATTGTTCCCTTTCTTCTGTTGTGGTCCTTGTAGACGCTTTTGCTTTTTGTTCAGGCATCATGCTGCCTCGCTTCACCAGATTCCTTTCCTGTGGTTGAAACATATCCTGGAAGTGTGAATTTGAAGTTTACATTGTCCTTCCAGATTCCACACTGTTGAAGTGTGAATCTGTCTAGAGTCCTTTCTATCAGCTCTGAAGCACCCCTTTGTTCCTTGCCAAAGGCATGGTGGTGGTGCCATAATTCTGGCTCAATTAGGTTTTTAAATGTCCTAAATCAACAGTTGCCGGGTCAAGGCAAACTTGCAATGCAAGGGTAATGTTGGACCAGACAGTAAGAATAGACCTTCAACATTTGTTCTCCAGATAACTCAGCCAAGTTACATGTCCTTCTAAGGCATACTTTCCCACCGTCTCCGTGACTTAAACATTTACAGACTTGGTCTTATGACACCACGTTCGAGAAAATGCCCTCCTTTTCAGTTGAATATTGTTCTATCACCTTGAATGAGGTCCTCCATTCAAACAAGGTAATCTCTAGTATTTGTGTTTCCTAGTTGCCTTTAAGGAACTAGAACTTCAGCCCACAGGTTGAGCGAAGCTATGAGGATGAGTGAGCTGTGAGCTGCGAGCTCTTTGCTGTGATGATTCTTATACTGTGTGCAATCATAATATGCCTGAGAACTCAGTCTTCGTTCTTGCCCAAGATTATTTCAGACGTTCACATTAGCCCGTCCCCTACAGCAAGTGATGCACATCACCTGTCTCTGCTGCCACTCTGAACTAAGCTCTTTTCAGCTACTGAGATGCTTCCACACAGCTAAGACTTTTCACCTTGGACTTTCAGTCCCACACTAAAGTCAACCAATGGTGCAAAACCATCCATCATAAGATTCAGATGACCAGCCAGGAATCAGTCTTTTTGTATTGTGTGTGCAGTCACCAAACTCGCGATTGCCCAGTCTAAAGTGGTGGAGCTGCATGACCACTGAGACCTACAGATGTGGTCTGCTTTCCCCAAGGCCGCTGGTAGACCTACTGATCTCCTGCAGCAGGTGAGGCAGAGCATAGGTTCTGATGGACCCTGCCCTGCACACCCCCAAAAGCACTCTACAATATTAGACACAACCCTTTTGATTTTGCTGTGAAGTGGAATAATCTAGATTTCCAAATACCACATCAGGAGGAGGTGGTGTATGTCTTAGTTTCAGAGCCAGTTTTACTAAGAAACATGGAATGCAATCTAAAATCACAAATTGGTGGGGGGTGAATAGTGCGAGGCTCAATGCAACAGGAGGACCCTATTTATTTGAAGAAGAAATCCATCTTACCCGTGACAGTGCAGTATTGAGCATAAAACCACTGATATTATTGTTTCTTATTTGGTGAAGCTCAAGAGCATTTGGTCTACTTGCAGATGGATGCTTGCATGATTTAGTTCGGACTTAGAGTACAGGGAAAAGAGTGGGGTTGCTAGACTCTGTGACAATTCTACTGGCAGTAATGTGGATTGAAACCATGGGTGCAGAGTAATGGGGAGAGCTGGAGAAATGTTTGTATATGTAAATTCTGCAAAAGCTAACAAAGATAACCACTTTCCCGGTTCTTGACTACAATACAATGTAGATATCACCTAAGGATTCTGATTCACTATCTCTGTTTAACAGACTGTTTGCGGACGATGGAATTTTGAAGTGACCAGTTGCAGTCCAGTTGACTACATGTGCGATTTATATTCCCTGAAAAAAGAAAGTTAAGGGGAAATTAAGAATAACAGGTTGTAAATATAGGTAAAACCTAAAAGGACAGAAAATTTACTAATTAAGGTACTACTGTACCAGGCATTAAGAAATTCTTCCCTCAATGAAAATGAATGCCAAACTCACCCAAATTGTATGTCAAAGTCCAGATGGTAAAATACCGAATCCCATAACCTCCAACGTATCCCCAAAAACATCCTTAGTAAACATAATCAATCAGGGAATTGTAAGCACGCTACTCACCCGTAAGGGTCTCAAGGGGGGGGGGGGCGTCCGCAGATCTGTTTAGCCGAAGAGCCAGGTCTTGAGGGTCTTCCTGAAGGTGTTCAGGGAGGGGGCACGTCTGATGTCTGCCGGTAGCTCGTTCCCGGTCTTGGCTGCAATGTGAGAGAAGGATCTTCCGCCTGCTCTGTGGATGCGCGGGGTTTCGGCCAGTGCGAGGTTGGAAGATCGGAGGTTTCTTTTGGGTACGTGGAAGTTGATTCTGTCGTTGAGGTATTTGGGTCCGTTGTTGTGTAGGCATTTGTAGGCGTGAGTGAGGATTTTGAAAGTGACTCTTTTCTCCACGGGGAGCCAGTGGAGACTTCGTAGGTGTTGGCTGATGTGTTCCTGTCGGGGGGGGTGCCGAGGACGAGTCTGGCGGCGGTGTTCTGTATTGTCTGGAGTTTGCGGAGTAGGGACTTGTTGATGCCGGCCATAGTCCAGTCTGCTGGTGATGAGTGCGTGGGTGACTGTCTTCCTTGACTTGGGGGGGATCCACTTGAAGGTCTTGCGGAGGGTGTTGAAGCAGCTGGAGGTGACGGCGTTGACCTGTCGGTTCATGGTGAGTGATGAGTCGAGTACGATGCCAAGGTTCTTGGCGTGGTCTGAGGGGGTAGGTGGGCTTCCGAGGGCGGTCGGCCACCAGGTGCTGTCCCATGCAGAAGGGGTGGTACCGAGCACGAGGACTTCTGTCTTCTCGGCGTTGAGCTTCAGGCAGCTGTTGGTCATCCAGACTGCGACGTCTTGCATTCCTTTCTGGAAGTTGAGTATGGCAGTGGTGGGGTCTTTGGTGAGGGAGAGGATGAGCTGGGTGTCGTCGGCGTAGGATACGATGTTGAGGCGGTGTTGTCGGACGATGGCTGCGAGGGGGGCCATGTAGATGTTGAAGAGGGTAGGGCTCAGTGATGAACCCTGTGGGACTCCGCAGGTGATTTTCGTGGGGTCGGAGAGGAAGGGTGGGAGTCTGATCCTTTGGCTTCTTCTGGTGAGGAATGATCGGATCCAGTCCAGGGCTGTTCCTTGTATGCCTGCGTCATGTAGTCTGGCGACCAGTGTGCAGTGGGAGACGGTGTCGAAGGCCGCTGATAGGTCGAGTAGGATGAGGGCTGCGGAGTGGCCTTGGTCCAGGAGGGTGCGGATGTCGTCTGTGGCGGCGAGTAGGGCGGTCTCTGTGCTGTGGTTGCTTCGGAATCCGCATTGGGACGGGTCGAGGACGACGTTCTCTTCAATGAATCGTGTCAGTTTCCTGTTGACTGTTTTCTCTGCAACTTTGGCTGCGAAGGGGAGGAGCGAGATGGGCCGATAGTTCTTGAGGTCGGTGGGGTCAGCTGTGGGCTTTTGAGCAGGGGTCTGACTTCTGCGCGCTTCCAGTCGTCTGGGAAGGTGCCTGTTTTGAAGGCGGTGTTGATGGTGCGTTGTAGTTCGCGTGCGATGGCGGCCGCGGCTCTGTGGTAGATGTGAGGGGGGCAGGGGTCGGTGGGGGCCCCCCGAGTGGATGCTTTTCATGGTCGAGGCGGTGTCTTCGGCCGGGATCGGTGTCCAGTTGGAGATGGTGGGCTGGCTGGTGTTTCTGGGGGGCGGGGGGCCGTCTGTGGCGCCTGGTGGATGGTCGATGAAGTTGTCGTAGAGGTTTTTGATCTTGAGGTGGAAATAGGTTCCAAGCTTGTTGCAGAGGTCTTGGGATGGGGTGATGTCTGTGGCTTCGCTGCGTGGGTTGGTGAATTCTTGAATGACACTGAAAAGTTCCTTGGAGTTGGCCAGGATTTTGTTGTGGATGAAGTTCCTCTTGGTGGCTCTGATCTGGTTGTGGTAGTCAGTCATGGCGTCCTTGTAGGTGGTGTGGTTTTCGGTTGCCTTGGTGTTTCTCCAGGCGTCTGCAGGTGCGTCTGGCTTCTTGGAGAGCGGTGGTGAACCAGGCGTCTTTCCTGGGGCGTTGTCTGTCGGGGTTGCGTAGCGGGGCGAGCTCGTCTGCGCAGTTGGAGATCCAGGTGTGGAGTTCTCTGGCTGCGTCGTTTGCGTCGGGTGTCCAGGTGTGGTTGTCTCGGGTGAGGGTGGAGTTAAGTTGCTCGTCGGTAACCTTCGTGGTGGGCATGGGGCTGGTTTGGGTGCCTTGGGTTTGTTGATGGCGAAGTGTACGCAGTGGTGGTCGGTCCATGGCAGCTGCGTTGTGTGGCTGAATTGGACGCTGTTTCCTTCCGCGAAGATGGGGTCGAGGGTGTGTCCTGCTCTGTGGGTCGGTGTGTTGACGAGTTGTTTTAGTCCGATGCTGGGGAGGTTGTCACGAAGGATAGTGGAGTTGGGGTCGCTGGGGTTGTTGAGGTGAAAGTTCAGGTCTCCAATGAGTATGTAGTTTGTTGAGGCGATGGCGTGGGGTGCGATGAAGTCGGTGATGGTGGTGGCGAAGGGTGTTCGGGGGCCGGGGGGTCTGTAGACGAGGGTTCCTCGGAGTGTGGCTTTGGGGGTGGTCTGGAAGTGCAAGTGTTCGGCGGAGGGGAAGGTTTCGCTGGAGGTGGTGAGGCGGAGGGTGCTCTTGTGGGCGATGGCGAGGCCCCCTCCTGGGTGGTTGGGGCGGTCTTTCCTCTGGATCTTGTATCCGTCTGGGATGGCGGTGCTGATGTCGGGGCGGAGGATGCGTTGGTCCAGGTCTCTGTGAAGAAGGCTATGTTGGGCGAGAGAGTCGATTAGGTTCCAGATTTCCATGCCGTGTTTGTGTACGGAGCGTACGTTGAGGAGGATGCATTTTAGGGTGTCGCTGGTGTTGGAGGCCGGGGTGGCGGTGAGGGTCTGGCGGCAGTGGAGGCAGGAGAACTGGCCGTGGGTCGTGTTCGGCGAGGCCTGTTGGCATTCTCTAAGTCTTCCAGGGTTGAGTGCGAGGAGGGTGGTGGTGTCGTAGCGATGGGTAGTGGGAGGTCCAGGGTTCCTGGCTGTGGTCGGGTCGTGGACGGGGGCAGACGGGCGCAGACGGGCTAGCCTTTGGCGCGCCAGCGGCGCGACTGCGCAGCGGCCGCCATTAAGTAGGGGAGGTGGGAGGGAGGAGAGGCGGGAGCGGGGGAATTCCGGGGGGGAATTCCAGTGGGGGATTTCCAGGGGGGAGGGGCCGCAGGGGCAGCAGCGGCGAAAGGAACAGGCGGGCACGAGAAATAAAAACAGTGGTGGAATTAGAGCAAGACACAGATGGGCACAATAACAGTGGCACAACAGGGAAACAATTAAGAAAAAAAACGGCTGAGAAAGGTGGTTGCAGGCAGTCTGGTCCCAGTTGGAGCGGGCAGCAGGCGCAGGAGGGGGCAGCAGCCTCGAACCTCCCAAGGAGGAGGTCGGGGTCTGGAGGCAAGAGACGGCGCAGCGGAGCTGCGGGGAGAGAGTGGACCTAGACCGAGGGTCGGAGGTCTTACTCCAGTAACATAGTTAGTAAACATAGTTATCAAAAACCCTGGTGGAGGTAAGGCAGGGATGCTAGATGCAGCTAAGGTTTGTGGAGCAGCGATTTGCTACACTCTGCTGTTTTTAAGGGGCATTAATGACTGTCATCAGCATCCCATGTAGTGATATGGAGGAACTCCTCCCTGCTGTATGTTTTCTTAATGGCCATCTACCTGCCACTCAGTCTGTTTAAAGATGAGGTGGAGCTCACCAGTTGAGCTCCTCTCTTTGAAAATCAAAGCTTTGACTTTGAGGTATTGTCCATTTAATCCCATATTGCTAGAAGGAATGCATCATTTCATAGCTATTGCAGTCGGAACGGTAAAATTCTATTTGGGACCTGGAAGTGAGGATTATGCTGATCTTGCTGTCTTCCTTTATTACCACTCAGGAGCTTGTCAGTAAAGGAAAACAACATTTCCCATAACTACAGAGAATGAAACCTCTTAAATGACTTTTCCCCTAACCTAACAAAGTGCACTCTTGAGAACAACCTGGTACTTTCTCGTTCTTTGCATGATTTAGATCGCTAACTTCTTCCACTACAGTGGCATTGTTTATTCCTGCTTCTGTTCTCCACCTGAAACAACAAAATACTGAAAAAAGGTTGGAAATTATACAAGCAATTCAGGACATATTCAAACCATCTCATTACCAATATATTTCTGAGTGTCAACCAAAACATCTTTGCCAGACAAAATCAAGGAAAACTGATTAGCTTACTTGAAAATCACTGGACATTTTAGCAGTCTTTTAAAGAGAATATAGTTCCCAAATCAACTACAGAAATTTATATTAACATACCACCCCTCACTTTTCATCGGATGGGTAACCTGATTGCTGTTGGGCAGAATTATCTTTACCTCCATCCTTTTCCATCATAACTAGTAGTTTTACATTCTGTTATGAACCCAAAAGCGAGGGTTATGCAAGTTCATTGCATACTGATAACCACACCTGACTACAAGAGTAAAATGTCTTGAAGGCCAATTTTTGTCAACCAAAATGACAACCTCGTTACATCTTCAGTTTGCATCCAATAAGCCACTCTTTAGTGGCCATCACACCCCTCTCAGAATCTGCTCCAAATGCATGAGACTTCAATCCCTACTTCTAGCGTCAACTGTTTAACCCTTCTGGTCAGCGAGGACGAAGAAATCAGAACAAACTGTATCTTAATGGAAGTCAATAAATATATAACCATTCCACCATTGCGTTCAACTTACCAGTCACATCTTTTACAATTTAACCTTTTAGTGATTGCACTATCCACAGTTTCGGCTTCCGGAAACACAGGGTACAGCAAAGACCGAGTATTACTTTTTGTCCTGGCAATAATAAATTTTGCTCTGTCAGGGTTAGACATCCTGCCAGAAAGTTCTCAGTCCTAAATATATGGTACCCTTCTTTCTAAGTCCATCTGGGTCAGGCCAACCTACATGCCTTTGTGAGAAGCTGCGACATAACAGATTATCATTCTTTTGGCTACATTGAAACATAGGGTGCTGAAGAATACAAAAAGGTTTGCACATTACAATCCGTTTCAGAACTAAGTGCGACAGGTATACCCGAATGGGCGAGAGAGCAACACACAGAATAGAGAAGGACATTAGGGAAACAGCTGGAGCCACACGCACCCTGCCGGAAATGTTTAAATCCTGAACATATTGTACCCTTCCGCATAAGTCTATCTGAGTCAGGCCGACCTATATGTCTTACTGAACAAGTGAGGCTGCGTGCTCCAATAGGCACACAAAAACTGTTGAAATATTTCTTTGGCTACCAAAAATTCTTAAAATGACTCTGGAGAGAGAGTCAGAGATAGGCAGAGACGGAGAGAGGATTTGATATAGAAATAAGATAGACCGATGTGACATTTTAGAAACTGGGAGCCCTGGCCAATTGCCATCTTTGCCCATGCCTTGAAACGTCTCTGCTGTTCCTCCACAGAAGCTGCTATTTCAGATTTGACTATCCGGGCTCTACCCCTTGCTTTGCTGCACGACTCTGTTTTCCTTAGCACCAGGCTTTTATGAGTTGCGGGTAGGGCAGGGATGCAATCACCAGGACACTAGCACCCCTTCAGTCACAGGGAATTGGCAGCCACAGGAAGGCCTGTGTGCAGTCCTGAATGTGTAGCTATAGCTTGTAATGAGAGCTTCTGATTGGTCGTCCATTTTGCTAATATATATTATCGTGAATTAAGCGGATAAACAACTGTATTGACTTCTCACCCTGCTTGAAAGAAGGCAATAAAAAAGAATATCTAATGCAAGTAATTGTTCACTTGGAAAGCTAAGGTATTTTTTTTTAATTCCATTTAGTTATTGAGTGATGCATTGAAGGATCTAGTGGAAATTAAGCAGGCAAAAGAAAATGTTCTGCAAGTTCACCTTAATGGTAAGTAATTTGATTAATACTATAATATTCTACACAATATTTATTGCGATATATTGAAATATGTTTGGTGTACTTCCTTGCGTATATAGTACCGAAGTATATTATCTTTAAGCAAAACATGTTTTGCCTCACTTTATTCTGTCTAGACCCAGATTTGTTGCTTCAACATGGCGGTTTTCAGACAGTTTACAGTAGGTTTGAGCAAATCATGGGGTATGCCTGTGTTTCAATTTCTATATGATCCATGGCTCAACTGTTAAATAGCTCTAATATCAAAAAGTTACAATTTTGGGTTTTTTTCTCCAAAAAAGCGCAATGAAATTCTGCAATTCACATTCCTGTATCTATATAGACCACAATTTAAACAACTTTCACTCATCAAAATGCATCGTATTTCCACTAAAGACCCATTACCCTTAGAAAGTCCTTCCACTAAAGGTACATGTGATCTAAGCTAGACATGAAATCATTGCCAAAGCAGCTTAGTGTATTTCACCTATCACTTGGAAGTCTATTTGGTCTACTCTTAGTATGTCTTTTGTAAGAGGCAGAGCTCATTCAAACTCATAATTATTAAACTAATTGACATTGCATAAGCAGAGGGTTGTTTGTAGGTGGAAATCTAGGGCATATAGCAGGGTTGTGTCTTCATCATTATTTTTGATTTATCTGAGATCGCCTCAAAGTTTTTATCAAAGCTAAAAAGTCTTATACAGCTCTAGTAGCCTCTTATGTACTTGGATGTGGCATCAGATGCTTTTGTAGCAGCTAGCTCTAGAGGCATTGTGAGTACAATTGTGTGGAGGCAGAAGCAGATGCTTCCACATTGGCACATGGTCCTTAACAAAGTCCTTAAGAAAGTTACGATAATACCAAATTTGAAAAAGAAATGTTAGGAGAAATCCTTATTAAAAGAAGAAGCACAAGCCCCTGTCCTGTTGGGCATGATACCCATCAGAACATCTTTTTCACATCTATTCGTACATCTTGGACCAGGCTAAGCTGCTTTGGAAGATGTCCTGTTGCGCTCTGGTGGTTGCCAAATTCCTAACAGGAGCAGAGGAATTCATCTGTTGCTTTACACCTTCCAGTGCTGTACTGCAGTATTGTGGCTGCAAAAGCCTTCTCTGCTACTCTGCCACCAGAAGGAGAGTTAAAGCTTTGGGCCATGCCAGGCAAAGGTTTCACCCATCGTACATACTAATTAAACGGCAAGTGTGGCTGCCATTGTGGATTTCACTGTTTTCTACTACTAAAGGTGTCAAGAAAATTTGTGGATATAGTTTTTACAAAGGGACGCTTCATAATATAATAAATAGCTTCTGAATGAGCAGATCTGTGTATAAGCTTCTCAGTGAAACTTAGGAGATTTCATTGGAGGAAAAACATGCTCCACTCTGCAACCAAAAGAGATAATTCATCAGTGAAAGACAGCAGTCCTGACATCTTAGTACTTGCCTCTCTGAATCACCTAGCCATCAGGCCCAGCAGGCAGCCCAATTTAATTTGGACACTGCTGGAGCAGTAATTTTTAATTAAAGACAGTGACAAGCCGTAGGGTCATTGTAAGTTCAAAAGAAGACTTCAGCTTGCTTGCTGTGGACTCATGCACCATCTTCCTCTGAGCCAAATATGTTTGCTAGACTTTACTTCAAGGTTTTTTTTTCGAGCGGTAGGGATAGTGCCTTATTGTTCATGGCCAGAGTTTCCTCTTCTTAGTCATTGGATAACAATCTCAACCCTGTATTAGTCAAAAATTCATTTTAACTGGGCTCCGTTTAACCTGTCCTCCTTTTGAGAATTCAGTGCTGCTCAAATTGGCTGTTGTAACCGTTTCTTGAAAGAGGGTTGTTTTATGGCTCTGTCCCTTTATTTATCTTTACCCCGTTGGCATGATTGCATAGATTGTCAGCCATCCATGTGTTGTAGATCGATCTATCCTAAATATTCCATTCTTAAATGTATGGTACTTTGCTGTGAGCATTGCTTCCTAGTTTAAGTTGGTAAGGGAGCTGTCCGTGAGGACTTCTGCTAGCATATCCTATCTATGAATACATGTTGTACTTTGAGGTACTTGTTACTGGTGGTGTGTGGAATAACTTCCTTTTGGTTCAGCTTAGCAGTTAAATTCTAGGGCAGACGAGTAAAATTGGGTTTTGGGAGAAACTTAACACTCCTTCTCAGCAACGTATGGTGATCAACAGCTAGTAATTTATTAAAATCAATTAAAAATATTTGTGAGCTTTGATTCCTGTGTAAAGGTAAGATCAGTCACAGTGGAACTTTAAACTTCTTGGCCTGTTGCCAACTGCCTGAGTGTGTGTTGAGTGTTTGTCCCACGCTCCATTTCAGAGAGCTGGTGACATCAAATTTTTAAGTCTTTCACAATGAAAAGAGCCTTGGAGCAAGTAGTTCTGGGAAAGTCTACTTCCTCCACTAGCGATAACAGCTGCTCGTGTCAAATTCTGATATGAATTGCCCATATGTAAAGCGCTACAGCTGCTTCAACAAGGAAGCCTCCTGGTGCTGGCCAGCTGGGATAAATTCAAGGAATCCTACTTGCCTGCAAAGAGGTTAAGGTCTTTAGTTTTTTGTTTTTTTAAATAGTGCTTCTGAATTGAGCATTCTAAGATCAACTGGCAGTTTATTCAATAACTTGGTGGCAAGTGTCGAAAAGGAACAACCACTTATTCTACATTTCGTTGAATTTTGGAACATGAAGGAGGCTCTGATTAGCTGAACGAAGATCTTCTTGTAGGTTGTTTTACGTGGAACCTGTTCCTAAAATAGGCTGGGCCTTTTTTCATGATTATCCGGAATGTGATTAGCAGAGCTTTGAACTTAATCCACTCTTTGATTGGTAAACAGCGGCGTAGTGTTAGGCCTGCGTGTTTGCATGTGATCAACAATAACTACCCTCCCATTTAGCCAACAGTCTTCTAGTAGTCATTCTGAAGTAGACCTGTGAAGAAATAGAACAAATGTATGGTTTCATGAATCTTGTCTACAATGTTGCGCCCCTTGGCTGAGTTCTGTGGACAGGCCCATGCCATGTTTTTCACTTTTGCCCCTTTTGCTTAGTCGTACAGCTTTGAGACGCTGGAAAAGCTTATGACTATAGCTTTACTGACCACTATTACATATTGTGATGTCACCAAGTTTAGTTTGAGAAATGCAGCATTTTCTTCTTTTTTGTTTTAAGTCAAATTTCCTGTACCGAAAACATAAATAACTTAAATAAATCTCTTCAAGTTCTTAAAAGTGGCATAGGTTAACTGAGTGTATTAATTTGGAAGTGTAGTAAGCTGGGCCAGTATGAAATCAAAAGTAATGGAACGCTTGACCAACTTTTGATAATTTTACTCTTCCCTTTTTTCATTAAGGATTGTTGCAGACCAATGACAAAATAGCGCTCAAGGAAATCACAAGGCAACTCTGTCTGGAAAATGTGGTTGGCGATAAAGTGTTTGTGAGTATATAATGTTTGCAGTTCATGTTTGAGCATAGGGCCTAGCAATCAACAATGTCAGTATTATATAAAACATATTGTGGTAAATATAATTTTCGTATTATGTGGGTTTCTTGTTGCACTTTCACTTATTCAAGTTATTGTCCATTTTAAGCCTTCTGCATGATATATATCTCTTCTCTTTATCTCTTTCATTTTCCCCAACTCACCTAGGCATAGAAGCAAAAAGTCTCCCCTTCACGTGTCGACTAATCTCCTGTTTAGCTATTGTTAATAAATTAATGTTTCCATCCACATTAAGGAAAATTTGGGGCTCCTTTTTCTCTGCATTGGCTTTAATAATCTGGTCATTTATCAGGTAACTTGTATTTATCGTGCTTAACTGACAAAAACCCAGTTTTTACCTGTAAATCTATCCTCGGAGAGCACTGAAGTGGCATTAGTAATAAATACAACAAGGGGCCAAATATGGAATTAAAGAACATATAGTAGTTATGAAGCTGATGATACCGTCATTTTTGTTTCCAAACAGTGTTTCCTCTGTGACAGTTTTGGTGGATGTTGTACAAACAATTGGGTCCCTGTCACATATAAAGTTTATTTTGGTAACTGTGAAATAAGGTTTTGATTACTCACCTGCAATCTCATCAGTAAAATTGTATTCCTGTCTCAGTCCTTGCTTAAGGAGGTATGTCCACACCGCTTAGACTGTCACCCTGCTGCTTACCATAAAGGAAAATATTGAACTCCTCCCACTCCAGTTGTGCCTTTAAATATCTAACAAGATTCCTTCTCAGTCAACTACCAAAGGAAAACATCAGGTCTATATCAGAGCCAGGCACATGGCAGGGAGGATACAGACTCATGTGAATTGGAATGTGAAAGACAAATTGGAGTGATCATAGTGCTGCTAGCTATTTAAAGCATTACCTCATCATCGCTTCCTTGTCCCAATGCTTACATCATTAAAGCAGACAGGACCGGCTTCAATGGACTACCAAGGCATCTCGCCAGAAAGGTTACGTCCAGTCACAGAAAAAAAGGGAAGGACTGTAGTTGGAAAGTCCACTCGGCTCCAAACAAAAGTGCAAAAGCAAGGTGGCAAGGGCTGGAATTCCTAGAGGCAAAATGTTCATTCAGGGCACTAACAGAAGTAGGCCCCCAAAACGCCAGATGCTGATGAGCCGACCCGCATGAGTCAACTGGAGAGTCAAAAAAAGCTAATGCCAGCAGAGGCCCAGAAACTCTTCTGGCACATCCAGTGACATTAAAAAAGCCCCAAGATCACAGTTAACAGCACAAAGATAAGAACCAAGACTACCAATTCACCTCGACAGTGCAAGCACAAGCAACAAGCAAAAATGTGAGCGGAGATGAAAGACCACCATCGACCTGATCCCCTTCCCAAATCTGGGAGGGGGAGATGTTGTTAGGGACCAAATTAGCAAATGGGAAGTCCAGGAGACAGCTGAAACACAAAGCCATAAAGCAAACTCAAACTCTTGCCTCACGGGGAGCACAGGGCAAAGGCCACTTGGCACAATGTCATGTCCAAAATGGTCAAAACAGAACACACCTGCCTGGGCAAGGTACTAAAGGGCAAACAAAGAGTTAAGCCAGAAGCAAGGAACACAGTCACCTGTAAGGGAGCAGAGCAGTGTCTTATCCCACAATGAGGTAAGACCGCTTAGTTGATCAGGCACCCCAGGAAGAAACCTGAAGAAGGCCCCATGGGAAATTGACACTCGCACACCAATGTCAGGATTTGTGAAGCCAATGAAGGAAACCAGCCCAGATTGCGGAATACACAAACTAACTCCAAAGTGTACCCACATTGAAGCAAAGACTAAGCCAGTCAAATGCAGGAATCCCATTACACCTTACATGGTTGTGGATTGTTGGAGAACCAGAAGCAAGGAATGAAAAATTCTATTAAGGACACGGAGGCGAGGATTAGGCTTTTCCTTCTTCGCTTTTTATTACCAGCAGACTTTTCAAAGCATTTCTTAATAAACTACATTTCCCATGACACATTGGGAACATGAACAGAAAAACAGTCCATCCAATCGGAGTGCTGCACTGTATATAACGGTCCCTGTAGACATTCTATCTCCCTCTTTCTTCCTGCGAACACAGTATTTCCACACGTAGTCTACTCCTGTTTATTGGGCTCCGATTCTGGAATAGAGGTATAAAGAAGGTGTAACATTTCCAGTCTCGCATACCATATCCAATTGCATCAAGCATAGAACACAATTAATCATCACAGGATAAGCCATCTGAGATCTCAAGTCAAAGCATTAAACGATCCAAACGTTTGAACATTCCCAAATACTGTACACAACCATCATTGTTTCTCTGACAACCACTTATCAATGTCCTTCTGTCAGGGTGGGTGCCGGTATATGACCGATATCGGCTGGGCTAATCCTCCCCTCTGTGTCCTTAATAGAATTGAAACTTTCTGTTACGACCGCTAGGAAATTTTTCATTCTATGTCAGGACACGGAGGTGAGGATTAGGCTAGTTTAAAGCTGGCTCACCACTACATTTGTCAGATATGACAACGGTTTAAATAGAACTTTTTAAAAGTGGAGTCGGATGATCAATCAGCAGCATTGACGATATCCTCTGGACGCGCTCCCAGAGAAAAAGGTTTGGAGGCCAAGGCGCCTCTTACTGAGTGGGCCCCAAAGTGGGTAGTATTAATGCCTTTTTCCTGCATTACCCATCTGATCCATCTGGCATTCGTAGGGGAGGAAACCGCTCTGTGAGGTTGTCAAAGCAATCAGCAACTGTCTTTCCCCATGAGGAAGGAACTCCGTGACCGCCTCATACAATTCAAGGACACAAACCACACAATTTCGGCACTCCTGGAAACTCTGGGTTAGACACCATTCTGGAATTACATTTTGTTCTGTGAGCAATATGAAAAGTCACCCCTTCTATTAGAAGGCCAGCACTTAAAGAGGCTAAGAATCTTATTCACATCCCTTAAAACAGAGTATCTGGGTTCGGGAGGAAGAGTTAATCTGATGCCCCTTAGGAGCTTGCACACTAGAGGATGTTCTCCCATCGGATGCCTGTCCACGGGTAAATGTCCCGACGAGATTGCGGATCTGAAAGTGTTAATGGACCGGTAGGTCGAGCCTTGAAAAGCCAGGTTCGCCAGAAAATTCAGAATCTGGGCAATTTCTGCCCCCACCTAGTGTTGAATGCAAAAAGAACAATTGATGGACAGAATGCAGAACAATGTCATACATTCACCCCAGTACAGAGATCTGGGCCTAAATCCATCGTTTTTTTGCTCACCATGCCATTTCAGTTTGGACCCAGCCATATGCAAATCAGTCTTGACCCTGCGCCCAATGGGAACAGTCCAGCCCAAACTGCCAGGCCAGGTCCTCCCTGGACTGGAAACAAGCATCCTAGGACCGGTTTCGGGCTTTCAGCCCTCATCAGCCAGGATAGCTTGACTCCAGTGGCATGGAGAGCACGGGACCCACGTCTGGGCATACCCGTCCCACTCGGGGTGACAAATGCAAAAAGAACAATTGATGGACAGAATGCAGAACAATGTCATACATTCACCCCAGTACAGAGATCTGGGCCTAAATCCATCGTTTTTTTGCTCACCATGCCATTCCAGTTTGGACCCAGCCATATGCAAATCAGTCTTGACCCTGCGCCCAATGGGAACAGTCCAGCCCGAACTGCCAGGCCAGGTCCTCCCTGGACTGGAAACAAGCATCCTAGGACCGGTTTCGGGCTTTCAGCCCTCATCAGCCAGGATAGCTTGACTCCAGTGGCATGGAGAGCACGGGACCCACGTCTGGGCATACCCGTCCCACTCGGGGTGACAAATGCAAAAAGAACAATTGATGGACAGAATGCAGAACAATGTCATACATTCACCCCAGTACAGAGATCTGGGCCTAAATCCATCGTTTTTTTGCTCACCATGCCATTCCAGTTTGGACCCAGCCATATGCAAATCAGTCTTGACCCTGCGCCCAATGGGAACAGTCCAGCCCGAACTGCCAGGTCAGGTCCTCCCCTTTGGTATCGCTTTGTTCGCCCTAAGTTGGCAGGGTATGCCCAGACGTGGGTCCCTTGCTCACTTTGCCACTGGATTCAAGCTAGCCTGGCTGATGACGGCTGAATAGCCAGAAACCGGTCCCAGGATGCTTGTTTCCGGTCCAGGGAAGACATGGCTTGGCAGTTCGGGCTGGACTGTTCCCATGAGGCACAGGGTCAGACTGATTTGCATATGGCCATGTCTGAACTGGGGTGGTGCAGTGAGCTAAAGAATGATGATGGATTAAACCCAGATCAGTTGACTGGGGGTGAGTGTTTGATTAGCTCAAGCGCTCCGTCCATCATCCCCTTTGGTATCGCTTTGTTCGCCCTAAGTTGGCAGGGTATGCCCAGACGTGGGTCCCTTGCTCACTTTGCCACTGGATTCAAGCTAGCCTGGCTGACGGCTGAATAGCCAGAAACCGGTCCCAGGATGCTTGTTTCCGGTCCAGGGAAGACATGGCTTGGCAGTTCGGGCTGGACTGTTCCCATGAGGCACAGGGTCAGACTGATTTGCATATGGCCATGTCTGAACTGGGGTGGTGCAGTGAGCTAAAGAATGATGATGGATTAAACCCAGATCAGTTGACTGGGGGTGAGTGTTTGATTAGCTCAAGCGCTCCGTCCATCATCCCCTTTGGTATCGCTTTGTTCGCCCACCTAGTGTTGGACACACCATCACAACCACCTAGACCGGCCGATCGGTACCATTGGGTGGTGCTATACACCCAGGCTCTGGCGAGTAACGAGGCAGCCTCTGCTGAAATTCCCGGGACTTTCCATCGATCCCGGTAATCCTCCACGCCATAAGGCGAAGGGAGCCTGCCAACACCTGGGGGTGAGGGTTGCCCTGAGGGTCCCTCAGAAGATCCGGACGTAGGGGTAGAGAGATTGGAAAATCCCAGGAAAGTTCCTTCATCACTGGAAACCAGGCGTGCGACCTCCAGATTGGGGTGATCACAACCAGGTCTGTCCCTGTCTGCGCACTTGAGCTGACAATCGCATTATTGAGAATGGAGGGAACGCATAGGCCTGTTCCGTGCTCCAATCCTTAAGTAAGGCGTGCGTGGCCACGGCCTAGGGATCAGGGGCCTGATGTACGAACAATTTTAGCATGCGCAAACGGGTTATCGACCTGTTTGCGCATGCTAAAATTGCCATGGCCATGTACCAACACAATTTTGAGAGTCGCAAATGAATTGCGACTCACAAAAAAGTGTTTAGAGACTCGCTATTTGGAAGGGGCGTTCCCTTCCAAATAGCGAGTCTCAACCCCATGTACTAATGTTTTGCGACCGCAATTGCGGTCGCAAAACACTCGCAATTACCACCTACTTCAGGTAGGTGGTAATGCATTCGCAAATGGGAAGGGGTCCCCAGGGGACCCCTTCCCCTTTGCAAATGCATGCAAAATTATTTTTTAAGGGCAGGCAGTGGTCAAGGGACCACTACCTGCCCTTAAAAAAAAAAAATGAAACGAAAACGTTTCATTTTTTTTTTTTTTTTTTTTTAAATGCAGCCCGTTTTCCTTTAAGGAAAACGGGCTGCATTTAAAAAAAAAAAAAAAAAAACGCTGCTTTATTTAAAAGCAGTCCCAGACATGGTGTTCTGCTGAGCCCAGCAGGCCACCATACCTGGGAGGGCCTGTCATTCCCAATGGGCTCGCAAATTGCGAGAGGTTCATTAATATTAATGAGCCCCGCAATTTGCGACCCCATTAGGAATCGCAAACCGTGTTAAACACACTGTTGTTCATGGCAAATTGCACCTCGCAAATTGCGACTCGCAAATGAGTCGCAATTTGCGAGGCGCAATTTTGCTGGTCGTAGATCTGGCCCCAGGTCTCCAGCTGCAATACCTGTCCAATTGGAAGTCTAGGCAGGACGCAAAGAGGTCCATGGAGAACTTGTCTCGACCCGTCTCGTCTTGAATCTGTTGGAAAATCGGGGGATGCAACTTCCACAGGCTGCCATCCCTCCAATGGCGGGAGTGCCATTCCGCTATCTGGTTGGCCCGGCCTGGGAGATGTTCCTCCGCCAGGGTAATGCGATTGGTTAAGCAGTACTCCCATAGAGTCCGAGCGAGGTCCGACAGGGCTTTTGATCGCGTCTGGGGCTGTGGAACTGGGTAGGGGGCCCCCATAATACTCTATGTGAAACCTTTGTACTGTCTGAAGGACCCACGCATCTGTAGAAAGAGTCTCCCAGTTCGGGGAAAAATGCCGCCAAATGACCCCCAAGCCAGAGCCCTTCCAGGCTTTACGTTCTCACCTTGTGTATTGCTGTAGTTGTTGTAGCCTCTAGGACCGCCTCTGGCTCCCCTGCGGCGGGTGTAGGTTCAGGTTGGATAGAAATTCCTGAACTTGTTGGAGTTCTGGTATTGGCCCGACAGGAATCTCCCCCTCTGGAGGCGTGGTGAAGAGGGTGGCCAGTGGAGCCCCCTCTACCTTGGCCGGCACGGGGGTTAAAAATTCTCTTTATAAAGATCTGGGCTTTGTCCAAAGAGTTAAAAGTATTGACAAATTTTCCCAGCTCTTGTATGAAAGGATCCACAAAAAGGCTGCCCTGGATGACTGTACTTGCCTCTGAGGTGGAGAGGTCCCCTAATTTGGGATCAATCTTAATTAGCAATGACCTGCGCTGTTCTGTAGAAATTACACAGTTTGCGTTTCCTAGAAAGATAATCGCTCTTTGAGCCCTGCTTGACAGGGCATCGGGAGAGATCAATGAACCGGAGGCTTTCGCATCCTCCGTCATGTCCATGATTTTGGCCAGGGGACCTGCCATGTCGAGCAGTTGGTCCTGGCACGAGCGCCAGGACCTGTCAATACCCTTCTTGGGATCATTGATGAACTTGGCGAGGAAGGTGGCTATCTTCGCGTCTATCTCTGTGGTGAGGGCCACTTTCCCCTCCAAGGACTGACGAGACTTTCTGCCACGAGACAGTTCCTCACCTCTTTGTCTAGGGGCTTTCTGAGCCTACTTGGCATATATACTGCCACTTTGGGCGCTGGGTACCACTCCGCTGAGCGCGGGTACAGTAGATCTTCATGGTCCAACAGATCTGTCGCCGTGGCTGCGCTGTTGGTGGGGTCCATATCGGGCGGGAAAAGAGAGCACAGGCGCCAGGGCCTGGATTGGTCCCCATTGCCGTCGGAAGTATTGGAGTCATCCCCGTCCCCAGGGTTATCTTGAGGGGGTTGGTTGGGGCTTCCCCGGGGGCCCCGGATTTGGGGGGGGGTCTTGAATGGGTTGAGCGTCCATAAACTACTTTTTCAGGTGTACAAAGGCGTCGGTCGCCCCCAGACTCCTCGGCGTGTTTGTGTTTATCAGAATTGGGGGTAGCCGTTTTTCCTGGAGGTAATGGGGCTCGTGACCCGAGGCGTCTTCCCTCTGGTCAAGGGGCTTCTGGCATTGCACTTGCAAAGCCATAAGTTTCTTCTCCAGGGGGACTACCAATTGTGTCACCACTTTGAGGATGGAGGCATCCATCACCTGACAAAAGTGACCATCAATTGAGAGGTAGGTAACCTCTTCCTCCTTCATACATTCCTCCTGACCTTTAAAATCCTCCATAATTCTGATTATATCAATATATATATTTATATATATCAGTATGTTCGAGTATAAGCCCTGAGTTTTATTGGCCCTGGCACAGGGATTTAATGCCTCACCCCTGATATAAACCCTTACAGGGGGTGTGGCTAGTGGGATGTGCCCCCTGTCTTTTATTGGGGAATAATTCCTTGCCGCCTGGGACAGTCCCACAGAACTTTATTTCAGATCTATGCTACCCGAACAGGGTGTCAGGTCTCCAGGCGTTGGCTTTCATAGGTGTTTGAAACGCCGAACTGATTTTATTTTCTTAGGTATTTTTAGACTCCCTCCCCCAAACCTCCTCCTCCCCCGCCCATGTCAACTACCGCAGCTGGCCGCGCTTCACTGGGATAACAGCTAAATTGACACGCACCGGCTGCCAGGGGGGGGGTAGAGAGGGGCCAAGTGCGGGCTTGCAAGGTGCGCGGGCCCCCTGGCGGTCGGCTGAGCAATGCCGGCATTGCCGATGAGAATGCGTAGGAGTGGAAAAAATGCTTCCGCAGTCGTGTGTGAACAGAACTAAATGCTGGAAGAAAAAAAAAAACAAGCAAGAGCGTGGCAGGGCCGCTACTTTACATAAGCCTTCACCGTGAACAGTAAACATTAAGTAATTACTTTGAGTGAAATAAACACAAAAACAAGGTTCAAGAGAGTAAAGCACTTATCTGTATGCAAGTGTAAGAAAGAGGGAGATAGAATGTCTACAGGGACCGTTATATATATATATATATATATATATATATATATATATATATATATATATATATATATATATATAGTGTGGCACTCCGATTGGATGGACTGTTTTTCTGTTAATGTTCCCAATGTGTCATGGGAAATGTAGTTTGTTTATTCAGAAATGTTGCTTTGAAAAGGCTGCTGGTATTAAAAAGCGAAGAAGGAAATGCCTAATCCTTGCCTCCGGGTCCTGACATAGAATTAAATGGCCCTGGTCATGATCAGGTTTATGCACTGACACTTGCTCAGAAGAGTGCAGGTGGGAAGGCACCTGATCAGAAGGCGGAGATGAAGCACCTAGCTGCCACAAGAAGCCATATAGCATAGGTTTAAGGCTGTTCAAGCCCAACAGAAAGCAAAGAGGAGTCCACATCAAGAATCTCACCAATATAAGGTCCAACAAAGAAAGCCACTGCCTGCAGCTAGACCAACTATGGTGTCCAAAAGGACAGAAATGTTCCTTCCTTGGAGAAGGCTTGGGCATGCACACATGGGAAAGTTTGCATGCCAAAACAAATGTACACCACAAAAGGTGATGGGCGTTTGTTTTGCCAAAATGAGATGGGAGTGGGGGGGAATTGCTGACTACTGACCCTCCCTACCCCCCCTCTCCTCCCCAAGCCCTAAAAAAGGGGTGTAATGGAACAAAAGCCCAAGCAAGAATGCAAATAACCCATTTACCATCAGTGAGGCTGGGAGAGTTATTCCCAAGTGGAAACTTCATGTGGAAAATCAGGGAAGAAACTCCATAGGCTTCACGCCGAACAGAAAGTGAGTGGGGACCCCCACTGTGAGGCTAATCACACCGGGTAAGTGTTCAGTCCCAGCTTATGCCCAGTCAGAACAGAAGCCTAGAAAATAGCTTTGTATTCAAATAAGTTCAAAGAACAATGGAATGGGAGAAAGACCATGCTAGAAAGCAACAACTAGGCACAGAGAAGGGTGGGCGACCCTTCCGCAAACATCAGCATGGAAATGAAAGTAGTGGTAAACCAAGCGACCCAAAATAAGGCAGCAGTGAAGGATTCTCAGAAAAGGCAGAACTACAGCCCTATACTTGATGTATAAGTTACCCTGTGAACAAACCCCTGCACCAAACACAAAAGGCAGTGGACAGGAATGGTCACAGAATGGAACAGGGTGTCAAAGCCCCCTCCCCACAAACGCCAAGGCACAGCAGAGCAAACGGGGCACGTACCACTTCCAACCCAAATTGCACATCGCAGAACAGGCCCAGCACAGTCCAAGGCCCGCGAGGAGCACAGAAGACAACATACCACAACACCCTACACCAGTGGTTTCCAAACGTTTTAAAACCACGTCCCACTTTTTAGAACTGCAAACTTTTGTGAACCACCTAACCTTGATGGACATGAGGCAGGTGAGTTTTATTATTATTATTTTTTTAATGTAACTAAATCATACTGCGGTAGTGCACTGTCATTTACAGACAGCACATTTTCCATTGAAATGGCCACTAAATTTTCAAAGACATACCGTTTTACTGAAAAAACTATATAGAATACAAATGATGATGTGTGGCAGTCAGGTTTCAGTGAAAATTTATAATTTGTGCACCACCAAGTAAAGTGTCTTGATTTGTTTTGATCCTATTAAAATCCTTGTTTCCATCACACTTCAGAATTACTAAAAAAATGGGCTTCATCTTTGTTCTCCTAACTGCTAAATGTGTTCAGTCATTCGCAGGTATTTACATTTTGTTATGTTACAAAAAATGGCATCCTGCAGCCTTCCCTTTCAAAATCCTGTACCCCAGCAAGATTGTCACATAATTTTCTTTACTTTTGTTTCTGACTTCGGAGTGAGAGGAGTTTGTAAACTCCAACCCCCATGTTAAAAAAACAGCAATTTGTCAGAAGACTTAGCCCGACACTTGACCTGTCTTTGAAGTACAGCAAATGTGACAAGATGGGTACAGAATTTAAAGGCTTCTTTATTTATTGCTTGAACTTTCACGACCCTCTAAAAATTGGCTTGCGACCCACAGTTTTTGGAAACATTACCCTACACTTAACACAAAGTGGGGTAACTAAAACCATGGATTGGGGCTAAGATTCCCAATAAACCCCTCTTTCTCCGGGAAGGGTGCTCCACCCACTGATGAGCACAGAAAGGACCTTTGCCAAGGAACAGTGGAATCCAGTAACACCAGGCAATGTGAACACGGTTGGTACTAAGTGAAGGAAAGTTTGCTCGCATGTTGTCTAACTGATTGATTACCAATATTGTGTACAAACATCGGTCAATGAGGACACTCCTTAGGAAGAGTAGCACCTACAAGATGTCCGATGCGGTCCAGAGATATATCAAGCTGGACCCAGAATTAACTCTGCATTCTTGTCTGTCGGTCAGCCAGGGTGTTGGCGCCAAAACAATTATCAATGTAGCTGCACTTATGCATGGCCTGTTGCAGTCTTATTACCAAAAGCTATGTTATGCTATTCTAAGAGCTGGCAAACTACACAGCACAGTTCCCAAGTACTTTTGATTTGTGGGCTGATACTGGCAATTCACGCTGACTCCTGAGGCCATGGAGAAAATTCTGTGCTCTACACTGGAAGACCTCTCGTCAGTTTAAGTTCTTATACATTGGATACAGGAGCACATCTGCCACATTCCAGAGTTTGGTGAACTATATGCCAGCTTGTCCTAGGCATGCTTTGTATTCTCCTACAGTAACATAGCGGTCTCCAGCAAAAGCTAGAAAGAACACTTGAGCACCTGTGCAGGCTTTGCTACAACATGCCAAACTCACCATAAAACCAATCAGGTACTGAATTAAGTGTTCTTTAATGTTTCTCAGTTATTAGGTGAGCAGTAGACAAGACCACTGGAGAACCAAGAACCATGTTGTGCTGGATTGGAAGGTCCTCTCAACCCTAACCCAGCCATGATCCTATCTGTCCAAATGGGTATTATAATAACTTTGAGGCCAACTATACATCTTAACGTGCATGAGTAAATCTAGATATGCATAATTTTTCATTGCATTACTACCAGTGCTGTAATATGAGTAGCAAGAGACCGACTTTTCTTGAAGTTACACTTTTCTGATTACTTCATAGATGAGACCTAGAAATATCAGGTTCTGGTGTTTGTCAGACAGCAATATGCTCTCCAGCATTGTGGCGGCACCACTTTCCTACTGAGTAGGCTTACTCCTGCACCAGCTCCCTAGAAGATGGACACTCAGCCACCACCTGTTACGTTAGGAGAAATGCAGGATAAGCACATGCTTGGTACTGTGTATTGACACAAATGCAATACTTTCTCACCAAAGATCTTTTTGTTGTAATTGCGGTATAAGTATCCTCATCTTTATCAAACCATCGGGCTGCCACAGCCTCCAAACGAAATTTATTCCAGTACTTTATTTAGGGGTTATGAAGGTGGCCTGACTAGCCTATAGAAGGTCCTAACAATGTCCCTGTGAGTGTGCATACAAGCTCTGATCTATCTCTTGGGACCTTTAAATGTTGGTTTAAGGGCCAAGGGATCTATGTATTGATTTGAAAATAGCCTACTTTACAATCCCTCATTCCTTTTTTTCTCTTGTTTCAGTAACATTTCCCTTCTGTTTATTATGGATTACAGAATCTCTGCTCATTTCTCACTCTGGTCTAGTTTGTGAAAATTCAGTTTTCGGAGTGATGGTGTATTACCTCTGGTACACTTCATTGCTTGCTTCCGGTTCAGGGAAGCCCTGGCTTGGCAGTTCGGGCTGGACTGTTCCCATGAGGCACAGGGTCAAGACTGATTTGCATATAGCTGGGTGTGAACTGAGGTGGCGAAGTGAGCTAAAGAACGATGATGCATTCAACCTAGATCTGTGACTGGGGGTGAGTGTCTGAAAAGTTTCAGCGCTCCATCCATCATCTCCTTGTGTTTACACTTTATTGCTGGCATTCAGTAAACCAATATCTGCGTTGGGGGATCCTAAACACACCAGTATATCCAAGGATTTTGCTCTGCTGTTCTGACTCAGTGCTAGGGTGTAAAAGTGTCAGGTTTTATCTGCTTGCATTTTATTAATCTCCTCATTGCACCTCATTTTTACTTGGTTGATTAATTGCAAACAAAGGAGAGGTATTGCAACAAATACCTACAAAGCCCAACTAAAAGACTTCGTAACTCGGAGAACCAGTGATGCTAGTCTTCCTCTACTTTATTTATCTGAGGTTAATAATGTTTTTTCACTATTACCTTACTATTACTCATTTTCTACAACCTGCACCAAAGGTTCATTCCCAGCTCTTTTTTTACCCCAAGAAAACAAGCCTAGAATTCTTTCCAGTTCCCGAACGTTAGTCTTGGTGTGTTCTTTCGGTTTCCTCATCTGTTTCTGTTATCCCTAGTGCGTGCTGGTTTTTCATAATATTTTTTGTATCAATCCTCACCTCTTCATTCGGTATCTTTCAATGCTGTGCTGTGATTTGTATGCTGTATTTTGGACTACCTGTTGTTGTTCTGTATGCTATGTTGTAAAATTACATTTATTATGTGTGCCACACCGTAAATCTATGGACAGATTAGTGTTCAATTTTGTGCATAATTTTTGCCCTTTTCTGTGCTCCTTGTGGAAGCTTTTAGTTTGTGTTTCTGTTTTTTTACTGTCTGCGCAATGCTCTGATTCACTTGAGGACTATGCATCACAATAGAAAATTCACCGCCACAGACGTGTTCACAATTTGAGTGTAGTATCCCATTCCTCCTTTTTGGAGAATAACCTGCAGATTTTAGTCTTTTCCCCATCAAAACGTCCATGTCCCTGTAAAATGGAACCTTTTTCCCCTGTTAAAAAATTATAAGCAGGTTTGACCTGACAAAATTTAACTGAGGGTGCAAAATGTGTTGCACCCTGTAATTAAAGTACTATTGTCTCCTCATTGCCACTACATATGTGGAAAGTTAGAATTGGGGGTGGGGGAAATGTAATTCCACCCATTGGTCTCTGCATAAGTAAGTAATACCACTGCAGCAGGCAGACTGGTTAGAAGCTCCCATCCTGAAGTGTGCTCCAGCTTTTTTTATTTTATTTTGCAGACTCCTATTCGTAGCATGTGTTGACTACAGATACACATGCCATGCATACTCCTGCCATCTAGTGTTGTGCCCGGACTTTGCACGTTGTTTTTCTTCGGTACGTTTTATGATCTGAGTTGTCTCTCCTCACCCTCGAGATATTGCGCATGTTCAATGACTGCCTTTGTTATAAAGTTTCCCCCCCACCATCTGGCTCAGACTGACTGCGTCAGAGCTCTTGAAGATTCAACCCCTACGCAACCTACATTAAATAAAATTCAATGGGAGAACCAGTGAACTATATCCAACAGATCTGAAACGCCGGGAGGCAAGTACCCGGCGACACAGACACACAGACACACAGACACACACACACACACACACACACACACTCTCTTCTCTCTCTTCTCTCTCTTCTCTCTCTTCTCTCTCTTCTCTCTCTTCTCTCCGACACATGTGTAATCTGTGCTTGTCCCCAGAGCACAAAGAAGATGAGTGCGCAGCCTCTTGTTTATAAACAAGTCGCTTCAGACCAAAAGGAATGGTCTCCTGGCACATGCCATGGAGCTGGCAGCCGATGCAGAGTTCTGGCAAGATAGTGAGGAAGAAATCGAGGCCGGTGCACCAACAGGAGTTGGAGGTAGTCATCACCAGCCCCCACTATGTCGCCTCCGGTTTGTCCTCCTGTGATGAACAAGCTCTGGTACATCTCAAGGAGCATACATCGCTGATTCTTGTGTCTGGAACGAGGACCAAGGCGACACCATGTACCGTGAGTACTGTTGACCCACCACGTGCCAAGACTATCTAGCACACACCTCCCCGCCCCCCCCACCACAGTGCACCGCAGCCCTCTGGCTCCTGTTAACACCGTGAACATGCCTCGGGCCGAGAAGGGACGAAAATATTCTCAATGCCAATCTGGCAACAAGGTCACATCTCGGAGACGGTACAGGCATCACATCGGCACCAACAGGCACATTGGCACCGAAAGCTACCAAACCGACCCCATCTTAAACATCCGCTCCGAACAAACGCTCGGGATCAAGCATCTCGGAATCGAAACAACCCTCTGGGCAGAGGGTAGACAAACACCATGGCTGCACTTCGGGACAGAAGAAGAGCCATACATCTGTGGTTACAAAGCCACATACAGTTTCTGATGACACTCCACCAGCTCCAAATAAACAAAAGACACAATCTCATATGCTAACTGACGAGCAGGGCATAGTTTTTGAGGTACTGCAACAATTCATGCAGAAAAAACGTAAAGATACTGCCAAAACAGTTGCGAGCAAGATCTGCCCTTGCCCTCACCAAAAAGGGTGACACTAGAGCACAGGGCCACAAGCCAAGTGACCTTTAACCCACCTGGGTCCTCACAAACAACTCTACAGGAAGAGAGGGAGATCCCAGATACAGAGTCACAGGGGACACATGACACCCACTACACCACAGACCTGTGGGAGGACTATGCCGTGGTTCTCCCTAACCCAGATATGGAACCACTAGAACCATCAAAGCCATCACCACCACATTACACCTCGTATCCGTGTCATTCAGAGAGCGGCAGAGTATCACAAACTCCCAATGCACACCACTGAGGAGCAAGCAGATTTCTTGGAGATACTTTCGCTCACTGAGCGTACTGTGCAGTACCTGCACATGATAGGATCCGTACTGAATGTATCTAAAGACCTCTTCCGAGATCCAGTCAAATCCAGGGTCTTAACACCTCATTCCGACCTCTACCTCCCTCCACCCCCCCCCCCCAGCAGACTCCCTAGTCGTCACAACTGCCATGAAAAGAGCTGCAGCACAGGGACCTGGAGGAGCACCTCCTCCAGATATAGAACACAAGAGGATAGATGCTGCAGGCAAAAGGGTATGCCAACCATTGGAAGATTGCCAACTCAGTGGGGCTACTCTTCCGCTATAACAGAGCAACCTAGGATGAGATGCTGGAACTGATGCAATATCTCCCAGACTAATACAAAAAGGGAGGAGAAGACTTAGTAAATGAGGGCAGGCAAATATCTAATGCCACAATCCGATGTGCACTAGACTGGGCAGACACAGCTGTGAGCGGCATCAATACCTCCATCTTGCTGCATAGACATGCGTGGTTACACATTTCGGGCTTCAAACCAGAAGTGCAGCAACATATTCTGAACATTCCCTGCGATGGGGAAAACCTCTATAGGCCCGCTGTGGATACGCAGCTTAAGAAAATCAGACCCCGATACTGCAAAATCAATGGGTGCCTTACAAACAACAACTCGGAAGCAGCAACCCTTTCGGCATTACCAAGGTAGAGCTGCCACAAAGCCGTCTACCAGTGATGCCTCATATCAACTCCCACAACAACTGTACCACCTGCAAAACCGTGGCTACTATAGAGGCTGATACTAAAACCGAGGCAGAGATAGAGACACATCCAATAAGGGGGCCTCTACACCTAAACAGTGACTTGCCCACACTTCCCCCGATCACAAAACACCAGTCGTGGTAAGGCTGCAACAATTTCACCAGTTGTGGCCATACATGATATCAGACCAATAGGTACTACAAATAATCAGGCAGGGATATTGCCTAGAACTAACTCAACAGCCACAAATATCCAGCCAAACCGACATATGCCAAATCCACAGCATCTACATGTGCTGAAGGAAGAAGTAAAGGCCTTATTACTAAAAGGGGCCATAGAACCTGTCCAAAGGAAACATCTCAACTAGAGAGTCTGCTCCCTTTATTTCCTTATACCAAAAATGGATGGCTCACTACGACCCATCCTAGACCTACGTCTGCTCAATGTGTTCGTACTGTCGGAACACTTCCATATGGTGACATTGCAGGGCATGATACCGTACTACAAGAGGGCGATTTCATGACTTTGTTAGATCTGAAAGGCGCATACTTCTGCATCCCAATCTGCCATGTACATCGCAAGTACCTACAGTTTGTGGCACGTTGATGTCACTATCAATTCAAAGTGCTACCATTCTTGGTGACAACAGACCCAATGGTGTTCACAAAATGCAGAGCTGCAGTAGTAGCAAAGTTAAGAAGGGAAAACATACATGTATTTCCATATCTAGACGATTGCCTGATCAAGAGTCCTACCAAAGCCAAATGTTTAAAAGACACTCAAAGCACAATCAACCTGTTAAACAAACTGGGTTTCACAGTCAATGCAGCGAAATCCCATCTCCAAACACAACCATATCTTTGTGCGATACTCCATTCATTATTGGGGACAGCATACCCCAATCCACAAAGGGTTCTCAATCTCCAGAACCAAGTGGAACATTTTCAGCCACATAATCTCCTACCAGTCAAAATAGTGACATGCCTTCTAAGGATGATGGCTTCATGCATAGCAATAGTACCTCATGCAAGGCTACATGTGAGACCCCTCCAAGAGTGCTTAGCATCCCAATGGTCACAAGCGGGGGTGGGGGGGGCAACATGACGATCTAGTGTTGGTTTCACCCAAGGTCCATCAGGCACTAAAATGGTGGAACACCTCAAAATTGCTGAAAGGAAGAGCCTTCGAGGACCCAATCCCGCAAGTGACCATCACAACTGATGGATCACTTATGGGTTGGGGTGCTCGTATGAAGGACATTGTGGTTTAGGGTCACTGGACCACACAACAACAGACATTACACATCAACATGTTGAAACTATTAGCCATTTACATGGCTCTCAAAGCATTCCTACCAAACATAACAGGAAAAAAAAGTCCTTCTTCGAACAGACAATATGACCGCAATGTATTACATTCAGAAACCGGGAGTGACCCATTCGATTCAGCTGTTACACCTAGCACAGACCATGGGGAAATAGGCAAACAGTCACAAAGTCCACCTCCTAGCACAATGCATATCAGGACAGGATAACTCCATGCTGACCTGCTAAGCAGGACGCAGCAACAAGTCCACGAGTGGGAATACACACAATTACTACAACAATACTTCCAGTGGTGGGGAACCCCAACAATAGATTTGTTCGCCACCATCGAAAATTCCAAATGCCAAAGTTTGTATTCAGAGTACCCACACCCTCAATCGAAGGGGAACACACTACAGATGAACTGGTCAGGGATATTTGCTTACACTTTTCCGCCTCTCCCATTATTTCATACGTGGTCAGGAAACTCAAACAGACTTCTTTAATCTTGACACTCATAGCTCCCACTTGGGCTCTACAACTATGGTACACGACACTACTAAAGCTATTCCTAATATCTCACAGGAAGCTACCCAACTATCCAAACCTTCTCACTCAGTGTGGATAGGGCAGTGGTTCGTTTGTACGTAAAAAAAAAAAAAAGGGGGGGGGTGGGGAGGTTCGGGCTCTCGTCAGGAGGCACCTTGCTTCAGCCCACTTCTCCTGTTAGCGCCGCCTAAAACAGAACCAACTACTAACCATGAAAGTGGGGAGAGGATGGAATGGCCAGAGCTGCCGACTACGGAGCTTAGGATATCAGGTTCGAGTCTCCGCGTTGGCTCAACATCACTTAATCTTCCCCTGCCTGCCATAAATGAATGTGTCCTTAACTGACTCTCATCAAAAGCACCAGTGTTGATGATTAAGTGCCGGGACTGAGCACCGGAAACCACAGATTAAGCACTGGGGCAAGGTAAGACATCCCAACACTCAACAGCTCAATCTTGCAATCTGGCTCCTGATTTCACAGAGTTTGGATACTTAAATCTTTCTCCAGAATGCATGGATATTTTAAAAGAGGCCAGAACACCAACCACAATGGCATGCTATGCTGCAAAATGGAAACCTTTTGTTCACTATTGTGCGTCACAAAAGATTCATCCATCCTCTCCAACAGAACAACTAGTTTATTACTTGTTACATTTGCAAAAAAGCACAGTTAGCATATACCTCCATACGCCTACATTTAGCAGCCATTGCAGCATATCTATAAAAAAGGAAGCATCAAAATCTTCATGGAAGGATTAAAGAGTCATTCCACCATGTACACCACCTGTACCTACATGGAACTTAAACATTGTGTTAACAAGACTTACGGGGCCACCATTTGAAACACTTAAATGTCAAATACAATTCTTAACATGGAAGGTAGCTTTCCTAGTGGCAATTACCTCCCTACGAGGGGTTAGCGAAATACATGCACTCAGTTGAACTATATTTTCATGTGTTCCCAGATAAAGTAAGTATATGTACAAACCGAGAATTCTTACTAATAGTTATAAACTTTAAAGTTACCCGTTCTCCCCAAATCAAGAAACTGTAGCAGAATGTGTGTTGCATACATTGGAAGTTCAGCGTGCCCTTCTATATTACTTGGAATGCACAAAACCATTCAGGAAAACACAACAACTGTATCTTTCTCAAATCCATGTAAAGGTAATGGTATCTCAAAATCAGGAATAGCACGATGGATAGTCGAATGTATACAGATTTTCTATGCCAAAGCTAAACAAACGCTATCAACCATGCCAAGGGCTCATTCAACAAGGAAAACAGGAGCAACGATGGCTTTTCTAGGGAACGTCCCTCTCATTGACATTCACAAAGCGGCAGCATGGATTAACCCACAAACTTTTACAAAACACTATTGTGTGGATATACAAGCCAGGCAACAGGCTCTAGTTTAACAAACAGTTCTTCGAACATTATTTCAAAGAAATGCATAACCTCGTGACTAAAGCCATAGCGAGAGGGATGCTGCTTTACAGTCTATGCATAGCATGTGTATCTGCAGCAAACACATGCTCTGAATGGAGTATGTTACTTACCCTGTAAGCATCTATTCGTAGCTTGTAGTGCTGCAGATTCACATGCACCCTCCTGTCTCCCCGGCAGGTATTGGATGTTGGCAAATATACAGAGAAATACAGCATGTTCTACAGCATATTCTTGGCAAACCTTTCCGCACAGCGCCTAGACGCCCTCGGGCATTTGTGCGCTATATAAATTTAAAAATCAAAGCTAACTTAGACTATATCCTCGCTCCCTGTACGGCATGGAGAAAAAAACATAATCTAACAAAGGAGCCGTTGAACATGTGCAATACCTTGAGGGGGAGGAGAGATGACCACTATCATAAAACGTCCTCGAGCAAAAACAACTTGCAGAGTTCAGGCCCAACACTAGATGGCAGAAGTATGTATAGCATGTGAATCTGCAGCGTTACACGCTACAAATAGATGCTTCAGGGTAAGTAACATACTCCTTTCCAGTTGTGAGTATTTAGACTGAGATGTTGGAAATTGGGGAGAGGAAGGGGAGTTACTTTCATAAATGTGCACCTCTCAAGAATTTTTAGGTGCATCCTGCTGAAGCTTCCAGCCTCTGCAAATCCATATTAACAGGCCATTCTGGTGGGCCCATACAATACTCCAGTTCACGGTTCAGTAAAGAAAATAGTCCGAGCAAACAAGCTGTCTAAGCACCTCAAAATAAGCTAATCGCTACATTTTAGAAAGGCATCCCAATTCCCAAGACTCATCAGGCAGTCACAAAACCGTCCAGGCCTCTGTAGATTTGACTCCCCTTTCGACCTGACTGTGTCCTATTGTAAGTCTAGTTTCATGTGGCATGCCAGGAGCCTCCAGACATGAAGGCTGTCATATATTGTACCAATTCACTGATAAACCTTGGCTTTGTTTTCTCACAAGAAAATCAATGTGGTAACCACAGTCATGTAAAGGATTTTGGTTCCACTGGCTAGAGCTTAGCTTTAAAAAAAAAACCCCAAAAAAGAAGCTTGATCAGCATCTCACTCTCGCCCCTTCTACTAACCATTGCCTTATCCATAACGACAAGCATAATTGCACAGTGTAATAGCCGCTGTGTTGATAATGAAGAAATCATGATTATTACCTACTTTACTTGCTTCATATTCCCTTTAAATACATACTAATGTCTACACCTGATGACAAACGCATGCCCACATGTTAGTATGGTCGGATTATATACTCTTGGTGTTTAATTCTTGACTTTGTGGATACTTTGTTGTTCTGTGGTGAAGCACCGCAGCATAGACGATTCATTCAGAGAGAAGTCCAGAAACTCACAAGATGTTAATGTGCCCCCCCTCGCTTCAGCTTTTATATATTGGGAGACTTTAATTTGATTTACCATTAATGTTACAGGTAGGCATTGAGCCTGTAGTATGTAGAGTGTCTAAGCCTTGATGGCAAATGGAGGTGGTGGGATGTAGTGTGGTGGAGCAGAAGCATTGTGAAAGACATTCACTTGCAAGTCTTCATCCTGTCTACTCCCACTTATAACACAGTTTGAATTGTCTGAGAGGGATCAATCAGCCTCTCACCAGAGTTATTAAAGACCTCCATTAAACAGAAGCAAATGTTATTTTATTTTATTCCATAAACCATATAAGCCCAATAGATGGATATTTTTAATACATCAGTGGAATCCATTATCCCATGCTTTGGATCATGTGATCTCTTTGCTGTCCGCAGGGATGTCTTTGCACCTATCTTTTAACTACTAACTTTGTTCTGGGTCTACCACTCGTGTGTCGATGCACAGCAAGCCAAAGTCCAATATTCCTTTGCCGTTGCACAATTGTTACTGAGCTTTCAGGTTTATAAGTACCCCATTTGCAACCCTGCTACCTGGTTTATTGGACGCGCTTTAATTTTCATCAAATACAGCCAATAATTCTATTGGTCCAAACGAGATATCCTAATGTCTGGCTTTGCTTTGAGTGTGTCATTTGATGTTTCTTTGTTCACATCCTGGAGCTTTCCTTTTCATGTCACTGATTTGTTTTTTCAAAATGCCAGAAACTCAAAGAAAATGCTATGGTGAATATTGTGCTTGACTGCCAACATCTGCCAGTGGCGCTCCTAGAAATTATACTTTGAAAGCATACTCCTGAATTCAGAATTGTATCCCTTTCTTCCCCTCCTCTGTCTTGGGCCTAACATTTCAGACACATTGGGAAAATTACAAGGAGACAGACTGAACATCTTGGAACAACGTGCATTATTTAGAAGGATTTGTTGACACCTTCATATACTTTGTTATACTTGCAAATGTTGTTGGCAGTTTCTGTCCACTTCGCCTCTCATTGCCTTTTTTTCTGAATTCCACCTTCCTTCTCATTTCCATATTTCAGTATTCCACCTTCTTTCTCATCTCAATGTTTCTGAATTCCATCACGCAGAGAGCTGCTCTTATCCACATACGTAGAATTGAGATCCAAGCTAAATGTCAATCACTGCTACTTGGAAGCACTGTCTAGCTGTCATTGTTTCCTAGAAAATGTGCATTGCATTCTTGTTTTCCTTTGCTTAAGGCAAGTGGTGAAAGCAAATGAAGTAACATTATATTAATATGCTGCATTCACTGAAATTGCTGGGCTAAGTCAAAAGTCTGACCTATTCTCATTTCTTTTGAGTGCCTTTGGTGGTCTGAATAGGCTTCCACTCAAAGCCGCTATAAAATGGTACCTTTGTAAGCAAATTATATTTTATGAGAATGTTTCACTACTTCTTTATCACAAGCATGCTCTTTTTTTAAGCAACTTTATTTTCTGTTTCAGAAAAGGGAAGAAGTACTGTAAGATTAACAAGTGAGGAGTAGTGAAAATGAAGGAGTGAGATACTGGAGCATAATCTACAGTTAATTTCCTTTTCAATAGAACAAGTAAAAAATCAAATGGTAGTCTTGAAAATAGTATTCAAGGTCAAACAGACACTAACATCTACAATTAAATTGAAAGTTGGCGATCAAGACGTTAAATATTTTCAAGAGTTAGCTCAGGAATCGAATCTGTGCATTCTTGCTCTCTGCACCACCACAGATTGGTAGCATTCTGACCACCTTAACATAGTTCACCGACTAAACTTCTCATCCTATTTTTCCCTGTAACAGTGGGACCAGGTTGAAATTGATGAGCAGAACCCAGGAAACAACTGTTCTTAAAGAGGTCTGCTAAACAAAAATAAGTCTCTTGAACTTCCCTCTAGGTTCACTGGGATAATCCTCCAATGATTTAGAAGAGGAGATAGGTGAAAATCATTTTCTTCCTCTCTTTTGAGTTTACCTTATTGTTGCATTTAAAAACCTTTTCTATAGTTTTCTATAGTTTTTCTATAGTTTTTAGGACATTCATTTTCTCAGGTTTCATACCTTCGTGTGACAGCCTTAGTCTTCAACAACCGAATTTGTGGTAAAACTATCTATCTAGGTTTGCCAGATTATATGCTAAGACAGTTTCCGAGAATACAAAACTTGGCAGTTCGAGTCTCTTCTGAATTAAGGAAACATGATGTCTCGCTGCACTGGCTCCCTCTTAAACAAAGAGTAATGTTTAAAATGCTATGTCTCATGCAGACAGTGTATCAGCTGGAGAAACCTCTGCGTTCCTCAGTTTAATCATTACAGAGCTACTAAATTGTTACGAATAATAGTCATTTACGGTTTGTTATTGCACAAGTAGGAAATCCAGAATAGGAAGCAGGTCTCTTTCGCAACTTGGCCCAAGGCTGTGGAACATTCTTCCCATTGGAATAAACTCCATTCTGATTGTGTCATTCTTCATTTGCAAAGGCACTGAAAACTTACCTCTTTTGTTGAGCAGTCTAGGAATGTCATAATGATTCATCATTCTAATCTTGTTTACTTAGTGGAAGATGACATTGTATGGGGAACATTACACTTTACATATATTCTCAATCATTCTTTCATTTTATTCTAGTCCCATTAGTTGCTTAAATTTTCAGCCACATTAAATCAAAAGCATTCTTTTTTCAATTTATCAGAGACTGATTGGCAAGAAAGATTATCTGAACTGCTGTAGACAGACTGGTAGTCTCTCTCAATTATCTATCATATGACATGGTTTTAGCTACATTGAGAGCATTTACATCGTGGTATGTTACATCAGGAGTGCCTTTATCTCGTATGTAATTATTACAAACGCTAACACACTTTTTATTTCTAGTTTTAAAAATAAGTGTTATATTTTAAAGGAGAATAACACTGCTTAAAAGGTAATGTTATATAGTTTTAACTAATGTAATTAATTTTAGTTCATATTTCATTTTTTTTAAATTAATTTTACATTACCCTTCTCTGAACCCTTAAACACTACCCATCCCTGCATCCTAAAAAAAACTACCCCGATAGGTGGCCCATCCCAAATTTCTAAGGGTCTTTTAATAATATTTCCTAACTATATCGTCCCTGTAACCTTTAGTTTTTTTTGTGAATTTCTAGGTTTTTTAAATTATGTTTCCGATCTGTAACCTTTGAGAGTGAGTGTGTGAGTGGCTGTATGGGTCTGTGAGTGGATGTGTGAGTAGCTGTCTGGTCGGTGAGTGGGTGTGTGAGATTCTGTGAGTCAGTGTGTGAGTAGCTTTGTGGGTGTGTGACCGGTTTTGTGACGGGCTATATGGGTCTGCGAATGGGTGTGTGAGTGGCTGTATGGGTCTGTGAGTGGCTGTATAGATCTGGGTGGGTGTGTGTGTGTTTGTTTGTTTGTTTTGCTATGGATTTTGGGCATTTCCATACTTGGGGTATTTAAAAGGGAGCACAATGGACTCTGCTCTCACCAGGAGACGACAAGAAAGAAATCACTCTACAAATCAGATTGCACTCCAATAGAACAACTATGAATTCCCCCTCCATTAAGGATTTCATATTGTTTTTCAATGTGGAATATGAGAGGAAACACACTTGCTTTACCTTTGCGAAGTCCAAGAAGTTTTGTGCTTTAGTAAAGTAGAGCTTAAACTGGGGCACCTGCTTTGTTTTATATTTGTAAGAGCTTCCCATTGAGGTTTAATTTCTGTGAAATGAGCATCTAGGCCAGAATAAACCTCATGCTTTCCAAGAAGAGTGCACAGTTTTGCTGAAAATGTCTGCCCAACTGGGAGAAGGTGCAGGCCGCGAACCCCTGCTCCCCGAACTGATTTCGGCCCCAGGGACCCCATGTGCAATGTTGGGGACCGCCGGGGGAGACTGAATGCCACAGTGGTCCCTGCCAGCTCCCCTTCTCCTGCAGGAGCTGGCATTGCTCCTGCACGCAGAAAGCTGCTCAAAATGAAGCTCCCTGCATGCTGGAGCAATCCTTTCATCTGTTTTCCTGGCTGCTTGATACCTGGCAGGAAAACAGATAAACTCTGCTCCCAGCAAGCGGGAGCAGTTTTCCTGCTCCCGCCTCTGGGAGCAGAGTGATTGTTAGCTCTCGCTTGGTGAGAGATGTGAAAGCTCCCACCAAGCGAGCGCAAACAACCATGTCCTGGGCACCCAGGGACATAGAAAGCCGGCTCTGGGAGGTGACGGTCCCCAGGGCCATTAATGGCTCCAGGAGAAGGGTTGCTCGGCCCTTCTCTTTCTTTGCATTTTTCTCTTTCTTTGCATTTGGCCATGACTCAGGGAGGTGGTGGTACCCAGGGCCAAATATGGCTCGGGAGGGGTGCCTTGCAGTCCCCCTCCCTTTTTTTTTTCAGTACTTGACCCGGGGGGTGTTGGTCTCCGGGACAATTAGGAAGTAGAAGGGTTGTTTGCGTGGCCCCCCCCCTCCTTTTTAATTTATAAGCCCTGGGGAGATGGTGCTCACCGGGGCCTTTAAAGGTCTGAGGAGTTGGTCTGCGCACCCCCTCCTGTTATAAATAGAAACCCTGGGGTTGTGGTGGTCCCTGGGAGGTAAAACTCCACTTGCTGAGGAAGGCCACATGCACCCCGCCCCCTCCAATTTACAGTTTTAAAAGCATGCTCTCTGGACATGGCCCCCCAAGGGGTTCATAAAAAAATGTTTTTTTGACCAGGCATGGGACACCAGCACCAGTGCTAGGGTGGTCCGGGTATTCCTGATTGGCTGCCAACACTTCAACTAGGAAGTGTTGGCAGCCAATCAGAGTTTAGCACAGGGACTGTTGGATTCGTAGAGTATCCGCATCCCTAGATATAAAATTTGTTTTTCAGTTAATATCTCTAAAACTACTGAATGGACTTACACCAAATCACAAAGAGCATGCTTTCTGGACCAAGAGCTAGCTTTCGGCCAAATTTGGTGTAATTCCATCCAGCGATTTGGGCTGTAGTAGTGTTCAAAATCCCTATGGGAAATTGCATGGGAAAAATGAGTTTTGGGACCCTTCTTTATCGTCGGCCCCCGATTGACAAATCTCCCTGAAACTTTAAATACAGCAGCTAGTGAGTGTCGTAGTAAGTTTAAAAATTTCGTGAAGATTCTTCAAACTTCGCGAAAACAGAAAAAGGTTTTCCTTTGAAAATAAGGTCGTAACTATAAATACCTACTGGTAACTGCCAGTAGGATATATGGAGATATATATATATATATGTTGAAAAAAAACCCGACATTCACTCCTTCTTGAAATCAGGAACAGACCACGATGAGCTGAACTTGAAAAGTGCTTTATTGCGGCTTAATCCTCCAGCATGACGCGTTTCGACCGGGTCCCCCCGGTCTTGATCACATATATATAGATATACCCTCCGTGTGTAGCCCAAGGTAGGACGCCGGCGCTGCTTGCTGGGGGGGCGGTGCGTATTCCTCCGGCAGGGCCACGCCGGTAACAATTCATTCAATTGATTTCCGAGGCAAAAACGGGACCGCACTCACTCAGGATTCCAGTTCAGGAAGTTTTATTAATGCAAAGAGGCTATGGGCATGGCAGTAGCCTCTTTGCATTAATAAAACTTCCTGAACTGGAATCCTGAGTGAGTGCGGTCCCGTTTTGCCTCTGCAATAAATTGAATGAGATATATATATATATATTCACTGAAAAAAACAAAGGTTACATTTAGGCTGACATTTAGGCTGACATTTCACTCATACAAAACCAGAGAATTTCAGCAGTATCTCGCGCCCCGCAATGCACTGCTTATGACCTCACATATTACATCACTCATTACATGGTCAGTGACATCACTGATGACATCTCAAATGACATCACTGATGATATCACTGATAACGTCCCTGGAAACTTTGTTTTTTTGTCAGTGAATTTCTAAGGTTTTTTGAATGCTAATTGTTAACTATCACGTTCCTGTATCCTTTGGTTCTTTCAATTTCTAAGGCTTTTTTAAATTCTATTTCTTAATTGTAATGTCCATTTTTTTGTAAGTGAACCTGTGAGATTTTCATACTTTCTTTCTATAATTGGATGTTGTGTATTATATTTGTATAATACACCACTCTTTTGATTTCATGTCTTTATCAGAAAATACATTAATAACTGATTTTATTTTTAACAATTTTGTAAGTCAGCACAACATTGTTGCATTTACAGTGGAGATTCTATCTTCAGTAAATATATTTCACCTACTGAAAAATACACTTAAAGAAATTGTTTAAATAAAGTTTAACTCAATACTTAGTAAAATATTGTTTTAACTTTTCTTTCTGTGATCAATTTAGAAGAAAGCCACCTTTACAAAAAAAAAAAAACTATATTCACAACTATCCAAGTCATTGTGATGACGTCGGTAGTCTCGAAGAGCTCGTGGTTTATACAAAGTGTAAAACATACATATGGACACATTCTACAGTTTATGTAACAGTAGAGCTGTATTAGTCTACTTTTCAAACGCCTATTTTACAAGTGAGTTTCCAGATTAATCGCCTCCAAACACTTTTTCCCATTTTTGCGAAGACCGAGTAAGTCGCAATGATGTCGGTGGTTGCGGATAGGTCGTGTTTTTCCACCACTCTGAAACTTATATGTAGAGGTACTGTGAACAAGTTTAGTATATCTGTTCACTATTATAATATTGAAAGTTCTGCTTTTCTTTCCAATTTTAAACAAAACTACTTTAAACTTAAATTGTGCATTTCCTCTTCACCGCGGTAACCGCGACTATTTCGGTCACCGCGAATATCACATGACCGGGAAAGCAAGGAATATGATTGGATAATATAGTTTTCAGCAAAATCAATAGGACGTACACACCCCCTCCTCCTTCTTGAATCTTCTTTCATAGAACTTCATTCTGAGCAGGTGGATTCATTTTGCTCTGGAATTTTTTTGCTCAGAAATGGCAACACAGCAAGGAGATGGGGGTCAGCAGGAACAACTGCTGGACCTGGATGTGAAGGAGGTAGACAGTGAAGATCTGGAAGAACAGGAACCTCCACAAAAGAGACCCAGTGAGGCTTGGGATTTTATTTACAATCCCATCAGGTGAATCAAAAACAGCTGCCAAACTTGTGCAGTGCACAATTTGCAAGAAGACCCTCTCTACAGGTACCAACAAGAAGTATTCATGTGGGACAAGTCCATGTTATACCATCTAAAAACCTATCATCAAAAAACCTCTCCAACTGGCGATCAAGCAGAGGGAATCTGGAGGACCATCCACTTCAGTGGCAGCAACAACAATTCCTGGTCAAAAACTCCCTTCTGAGGTGCAGAGTACTGCAACATATATGGCTCCAGAGATACCAAGAATGGTCACGTACTGCATGGACTGTAGTGTTGTCATAAGTGCTGGTGAGCAGTCTCTTACAGCTATTCACAGTGCTGCAAAACAGCATACATGCAATTTGTTTTCCTCTTTTATGTTTTGCACATTTTTTCAATTCCTGCTGTCCCAGTTGCCATTTTTATTATAAAATCAGCAATTTTTTTTTTAAACTTTAGAAAAGCCTTAAAAAACAAAAAAAAGGTTCCTGTTGTAACTACCTTTTACAGTTAGATAAAGTATGTATATATGTTGGAATGAGTGTATGACGTATATGACTGCTGTATGGATAATAGAATGAGTGCACAACTGGTGCATGGATGTTACAATGAGTGCAGCAGTGGTGCCTGAGTAAATCTATGAGTGCATAAGTAGTGCCTGAGTGATTGGATGAGTGCAAACGTTGTGATTGGGTGATTCCATGTGTGCATGGGTAGTGTGTGGCTGAATGGATGAGTGCATATGTAGTGCCTGAGTGAATGGATGAGTGTATGGATAATGGCTGGGTGAATGAATGAGTGCATGGATAGTGCCTGGGTGATTGGATGAGTATATGGGTAGTGCCTGAGTGCAAGGGTAGTGCCTCAGTGATTGGATGTGGTCATGGGTAGTGCCTGGGTGAGTGGATGAGTGCGTGGGTAGTGCCTGAGTGAATAGGTGAGTGCATGGGTACTGACTGAATGATTGGATATGTGCCTGGGTTAATGCCTGAGTGAATGGATGAGTGGAAGGCTAGTGCTTGGGTGATTGGATATGTGCATGCGTAGTGCCTGGGTGAATGGATAAGTGCATGGATAATGCCAGAGTGAATGAATGAGTGTATGGGTAGTGCCCGAGTGAATGGATGAGCGCAGGCATACTGCCTGAGTGAACGGATGAGTGCAATGGTAGTGCCAGGTGATTGGAAGAATGTATGAGTAGTGCCTGGTTGATTGGATGAGTGCATCAGTACTGCCTGGGTGACTGTATGAATGCATGAGTAATGACTGGGTGAGTGGATGAGTGCATCGGTAAGGCCTCAGTAAAAAAATGAGTGCAAGAGTAGTGCCTGGGTGATTGGATGAGTCCATGGATAGTGCCTAGGTGATTGGGAGAGTGCATAGATAGTGCCTGAGAGAATGGATGAGTACATGGGTACTGGTTGGGTGATTGGATGAGTGCATGAGTAGTGCATCAGTGAATGGATGAGCACATGCGTAGTGCTAGTGCCTCAGTGAATGGATGAGTGCAATGGAGACTGGATATGTGCATGGGTAGTGTCTGGGTGAATGGATGAGTGCAAAGGTAGTGCCTGGGTGATTGGATGAGCACAAGCGTAGTGCCTCAGCAAATGCATGAGTGCAAGGGTAGGGCCTGGGTGAATGGATGAGTAGAAGAGTAGTGCCTGGGTGAATGAAGGAGTGCATGCGTAGTGCCTGAGTGAATGGATGAGTGCAAGGGTAGTGCCTGAGTGAATGGATAATGGCTGGGTGAATGAATTAGTGCATGGGTGAATGGGTGACTGCATGGGTAGTGCCTCAGTGATTGGATGAGTGCAAGGGTAGTGTCTGGGTGTTTAAATGAGTGCATGGATAGTGCATTGGGGGATGGTGTCAGTGTATAGATAGTGCCTGAGTGAATGGATGAGTGCATGGGTACTGCTTGGGTAATTGGATAAGTGCATGGGTAGTGCCTGGTTGACTGTATGAGTGTGTGAGTAGCGCATAGGTGACTAGATGTCTGCAAGAGTAGTGATTGGATGAATGCATGAGTAATGACTGGGTGTTTGGATGAGTGCAAGGGTAGGCCCTGGGTCATTGGATGAGTGCAAGGGTAGTGGCTTGGTGACTGAGTGAGTACACAGATGGAGTCTGGGTGATTAGGTGAATGCATGGAAAATGTCTGCGTGATTGGTGTAGTGCATAGATAGTGCATGGGTGATTGCATGAGTACTGCCTGGGTGATTGGATGAGTCCATGAGCAGTGCCTCAGTGAATGAATGAGTGCATACATAGTGTCTAGGTGTTTGCACAGTGCATGGGTAGCGCCTGGGTGATTGCCTGAGTAATGGCTGGGAGATTAGATGAATTCAAGTGAAGTACCTGAGTGATTGGATGACTGCTTAGGTAGTGGCTGGATGATTGGAGTAGTGCAACTGTTGTGCATGGGAGATGGGATGAGCACATGAGTAGTAACTCAATTAATCCATTACGAGATTAGTGATTTGACACGTAATATATCTCGACCTCCAACCACTGTAAAGAAATAAAAAGGACAAAAAAATATTAGAAGTTTATTTCGAACATTAGGGAACCAAACAACATACAATGTTTTTTTACTAAAACTTTAATTCAACATAGACAAATATTTTGTACTGATTTTTCCTGTTTTCAGCTTTCATACTTGTTTACTTTCAACAGTGTTTTGAATGAAGACTCATCATGAAACAGTGGGAAAAAACAATGGATTGTAAAAAAAAAAAAATGTGCACAGTAGATCATTATAACTGTCATACTGTTCACTGCACTCACTACACGTTTGTTTAATACTGGCTTGCTGATAGCTTACTACCTTAATGAAAACAACTATATGGTCAAATTGTTTCTGATATTATTATATCTGGTACAAAATATCCAACAATTATGAAGCAGTCTTCATTTTTGCATATCCTTTTGTAAACATCATCACGGTTAGGCCAAATGATGTCTAAACTGTTCTTAGTCCTTGTATGAAAAACATAACTTGTAGTACAATGTAGAAGTTGCTGTAGCAGAAACAAAAGTGGACTTTTTTTTTATGGTGTACAGACTTTTCACATGCCACTTATGGCTACTG
Source organism: Calotriton arnoldi (assembly GCA_963921515.1). Classification (NCBI taxonomy): domain Eukaryota; kingdom Metazoa; phylum Chordata; class Amphibia; order Caudata; family Salamandridae; genus Calotriton; species Calotriton arnoldi. The sequence continues at coordinate 597,553 of CAWUFW010000840.1, forward strand.
GTATTATAGTACATCCACTTACTTTTTATCTGTAGTGACACAATGTAGTCCTCCAACATTTATAAATTCCTTTCCCGCAGTTAAAGAGTCCTTCATTTCTAACAGCTTGCTGTAAACAATACCTCCCAATAGGCCGAATAATGTCTCAGGAACACATAATCCGTTTATATAACAACACAATACCACATTTTCTTATCTTAGATTCTCCTTAGAACTTCGGTTCCAGAAACCGCAGATATGAGCTTGGTAACTTTTTGGGTAGTCTCGATTTGAATGTCACTTGTATGTCAATGCACTCTGTCCATCCTGTTTGACATCTTAAATATATTGTGTAGTGTCCAGAGGTTATATTAACTTCTTCTATGAAATATGATTGCTATAGTTGTGAAAGTTCTTTCTGAGATGGAAATTTGTGCAGCTTTAAAGTTTGTAATTTCAGTTCCTAACTTAGTACCATCCACTCTGCATCGTTGTAGCATGACTATGATCTATTTTCCATACCTCTGTAGAAACAACGTTGACCTAAATTCTGATCTGCAGTTTGGGCAGGTCATATCTTGATGGGCGTTTGTAGTTAAATCTTCAAACGGCACAGCTTCACAATCTGGTAATGTCAAGTAGAGGAATCGTTCTGAATTGATTTCAGTGCTTGAAGTGAATTCACAATCTTCACAGTTATGGGTAAATTTATAAGTGAAACCAAATAATTCATTGATATTCACGTCTTCTTCATCTAATAGCCCTAGCATTACCATTAGAAATTCTTCCTGCTGAAGATTTTGAGACAACACTACTGATTCAGTACAGTCATCAGTGAGTTTTCTTATTCCAGTAGCAGAATGTATAATACTTCTATCACTTCTTAATTCTTCAAGTAAACTACACAGTTGTGAAGACCTTTTATCTACCTTTTCTTTAATAGAATTTGTAAAATGAGGCAAATGATAGTCCTTTTAACACTACATTTGCTTAACAGTTCACTCCAGATTTATTATCAAAGTGATAGCCTTGTATTTCCTCATTGTGCTGTCGTTTTCTTTTTTTTGCTCGTTTATTTTCTTTTTGTTCATCTATCTGTTCAACTGTCATAGTCTGTTAAGATATTTTCCACTTTGGACACAGTATTGCTTTTTGAACCACAGTATACTGGCCTAAATGAGGTGCAATTGAGCTCTTAACCGATTATACTCCATTACACAGCTCACATCGGCACTTACTTTCCTCTCATCAAAGTCAATCAGAAATAAACTAGACAATTTTCTAATTCGCGACAAAGCAATATATGACATTCCTTCTTTGGATACACTACTACCAATATTAACAAGACATCTATCTACACTTAAACCTTGTGATTTATGAATTGTTACTGCATATGCTAAAGACACTGGGAACTGCTTTCGCTGGACATACAAGTCTTTCACAAGTAGGAAACGTACAACACATCTACCAATCTGCTTAACTTCAGCAATATCATCATTTTATGGCTTAGTATGCCACATCATTTCTGGATAATTAGCACATTTCATAACTTTACCCATTGCACCTTTCACTAGCCCTTCTTCAACATTTAAATTACGACGTAAGATTACACGACAATTTTTACAGATGCGTAACTGTTTTTCTAATCCTACAGTTTTCAACACAGACTTTTCAAAACTATCCAATTTCGATTGCAGTTTTTCAGTTAGTAGCACTATAACTCCTTGACGTTCCATTTTATCATTTTCTCTAATTTCGACAGTCTCCTCTTTTTCCAGGTGCAATAATTGTTCATTGAATTTACTACACTCCTCAAGAGTTGGCATCAAACAAACCATAGACTTTTCTTCCTTAACAAAATTGTACATTACTTCAGCAGCTGAAACATTACTTGGAAACAGATTTTTGATGAGACGGGTTTGTAATACTGTCTTTCCCTCTTTTGTGAGGACTCCCACTCTTATATCCTTTAGTATATCTACATAATGCATATCTCATGCTTGGCGCATATTTTGGATTAACTCTTAGTATTGAAAGTTTTGTCAAATGTTTACATTTCCAATACTTCCTAGTGAACTCCTGGTTTCATTATGTAGTAGTTTCTTGAATACAGGTTGTCCTTTTACAGGAGTTAGTTGTAGCAGTTCTCCAAAAACTGTTAAGTGTTTTCCTCCAAAAAGTACATCGTAGTCAGTTTTTAATATTTGCTGCATTCTTAAATGTATAAAAGCTAGCATTAGGTTAGAACCATGCTCACTTCATCAATAATTAGTAGCTTTAATTTCTTTAATACTCTTCCCACTTCATGACAAGCATCACCAGATAATTTGTTGTATTGTAATTTGTTGTCATGTTCAACAGGCAGCATTAACTATTGATGAAGGGTAACTCCTTTAACATTATGAGCAGCTAAGCCTGTTGGTGCAATGATTACACACGACAAATTGGACTCTGTTCTCTTCTGTTGGTAACTTGTCAGTACTTTAATCAAGAAGCTTTTTCCAGTTCCAGCTTGACCACATATGTACAATAGAACTGGTTTATATGTAGAACACGCAAAGCATTTTATTCTCATGGAGAAACCCATGTTCTACTTTACCTTTTACCTCTTCAAAAATTTCTTTCTGATCTGCATTCAATTGCTGTATTAGTAGTTATAGATCCACAGTTTCCTGTCTTACTTGCTGCATTGCATTCTTCTCCTCATTCATAGCTATTGCAGCTTCATTTTCAATGATTGGCTGTCCAAGAGGATCTTGACTTCCAGGTGTTGAACTTTGACTGCTCTAAGAACTCTCACTTGCTATCTCAGCAGCAATTGTTTCTTCTTATTCAATCTCATCTCTCAACATTTGAAGATACACTGGAAACACAGAGCACTCAATGCTGTCTTTCACAGCGTTGAGTCTTCATAACAGTCGAATTCTCCAAGTAGCTCACTTTCAGTTCGCCATGGCTTAAACAACTGTAACAAGGCTAAATAGAAAAACTATTTTGTCTGTAGTTTGGCAACTTAGCTTTCGGTGGTTGATTACATTTCCTTTGTTATGTCTCACCAAACACCCTTCACATCCAGCCACAGCAAATTTACCTTCATCTATGTTTTCACTGACATTACTTCTGAAAGTATAATGTTTAAGTATTTCATAAAGACACATCCTTTCCAGAGGATGACTTCGTCTTGGACAGTACGTATCCAGCATGTAACTCTTCAGAATATCTGTACTGTGTGGCTCAAATTCTGCAAGATATTGAATTTCAGGAAAAGACTTCAGGACTCTGTTACAAGTATTAGCAATCCCGAAAATCACCCATAGAACTCCTTTAGATTTAGAAAACAAACTAGCAGAACTTAACCGGTCTACACGTTCATATGAGTCTATCTCTCTGTAAGAAAGCATTTTCAAACTAAAACTGTACAATTTCTCCGTAAGACTCTTTTCTGCTAAAATCTCCTCCCACATCTTTCATCTCAATTTTCTCTGACTTTGTTATGTAAGATGTAACATACCGAGCAACAGCAATTGAGTTGTCTTCAACAAACTGCACATCCATGTTTGCCTTCCACATCTTCAGAATCACAGGGTTGTAGTCATTAATGTACTTGGAGGCCTCTGTTCTTCTTAGGTTGGATGTATTTTTCAGTGATTTCCTTGTAAGTGTATGTCTGACTGCAGACAAAAAGCTGTTCACTCTTTCTTTTGAGATGACAGGTAGTGGGAATCGAAAACGGCATCTTATATGAAATTTCCCTTTTGCTCTGTATCTTCGCTGACTGTATATTCCGCATCAATGATTTTGGAATCGTAGAACTTGTGGTCTTAAAATGTTGTCACTACTCTCCTTTGGGATGGAGCAAGTTACATACTGCTCAATAAAAGACAACACAGACTCATCACTGTCAGTTTCAAACTTTGGGGCATCTTTTACCCACAACAGCATGTGAATATGGGGAGCACCTCTGGCTTGGTATTCTTTATGCCAAAAGAAATTAATCACTTCACCAAGAGGAGGTTTTGTTTTGTTCAACATGAAAGCCAACATTTCTTTAAATCTGTGATTTAAAAAAAAAGTCTGCAAACATGTGCAGGGTCTAGTGAGCACAAGTCTCCTCGCATCTTCAAATGAATGTCTTTTATATTTGAATTTGCCTCCTGCAAGAATTCTAGCAGGTCATCCCAAGCATATTCAGCACAACTCCGCGTCTGGAACCAAGTAGGTGCTCCAAAGTTCCTCAACATGCACTTGAGTTCACCATGACGCTGATAACAATATTCATTAGTCCCACGCTGACATGCCATTGGGTTTATGAAATTGTATTCCAAGTGCTCATCTTTTCGTTGAACTTTTTCCAAAAGTTCTCTTGCTGATATATTATGCAAATTAACTCCTGTTTTTATAATGTGATTCACAGCATATGAGAGGCCAGACAAGTCACTCTCAAATAATAGGTGAAATATATACGGAATACACTAACAAAATCTAGGGTCTTCTGAATAAAGCCTACTACATCTATACTCAGCTGCAGGTATTTGCACAGGCCGCTCGTCATACCTGCCACCTACTCCAGTAGGAAAAAGATGTGGGAAACACCGAGCTTCTAATCTTTTTCCCCACACACTTAATGGAGCTCCTTTTGCTTCCTTCATTTGAAACCGCTCACTGACATTACCAATAATCTCTTTAGAATGCAAAGGGTGGATGCTATAATGTTCATGCATTTCTTCTGTCCTGATCCACCTTCTCAATCTGACCTGTTGATGGAAATGTCTGATCTTCCATATGTGTGATATCCTGCAGGCTTTCCACATTTCTATAGTAAACATTGTTTTGTACCAGTTATAAAGTTGCTTTTTTAACTTTGGTAACCTCTACTAACTCCTGCTATATCTTCTTGTTCTGGGTAGGCACACCATTTACAGGAATTACTAGTCCTTCCTCTAAATCTCTATCTACCACTACAGTTTCAATGTTTTTCTTGACATCTAATGGCAAATACACTACTCTACCTTTTAGACCTTTTTGCAGCTCTGTTGGGGCGAACGTGCCTGTCTTTGGCTCCATAAGTACTATAGCCTGAAATGAATGTGTAGTTTGGATAAGAATGGACTCATAAATATTTTAACTTTGAAGTGCTTCTGGAATGGGAATCAGTTCTAACTTGTTATGCACAGCTCTAGCAGGCATTTTATTATCCTCTAATTTATTGTAGCAGTACTTAAATGTAACTTGTTGTGTTGACAAGTGAAATCTTTCTTCTGCAAATGAGCACAGTGCAAACTTTTGCCAGTTATCATTATTCTCTATTTCACTTTTTAAATATGTGAACAGTCCGCGTTTGATTCTTGTAGTGAGTGCGTCGCCAGCATATACAAACATACTCTGGTTTTTCAGCACAAACTGTCTAACATTTTGTAATCTCTTTTTCAAAACTATCAACTGTGTCCTGTTCTACAATTCCTCCTGTTATCAACTCTTCAATTTCCCTACAGTCCTGTTCTGGACCAAAGAAATAAAACTGCACATCATCACAAACCTTTTCTACCTCTGCCACAGTACCACGCAAAAGTGCCCTATTCATTTCTCCTAAACATAAAGCAGGAGTTTTCACATAATACAGCCTCCTAACTAAAGTTTGCATTGTTGAGTGGTGTTCAACTAACATCCTAAAATGAAGAAAGGTGCTTTGGCACACTTTCTTTGATAAACAAGCAGTAAGTGTCCCTGCACATTTGTATGCTTTCTCAGCTTGCAAGGATCCAAACCTTGTAAAGTATTTATTTTGTGTTTAAAACTTTGCTTTGGAAATATATGTAGGAATTTCCTTAATATATCAATGGATTGCTGTCTAATACTACAAATGCTACTACAATTCTATTTGTATACAGGGGCCTGACTACGCCTCCCTTGTACCTCTTCTGCAATAACTTATTCTACAATGCTAGGTATAATCACCTCTTTTCCTATAGAACTGCCATTCTTCATTTCATAACATAGTCTGCTTTCATCAATAGCATGAACTAATCTGTTATCCTGGAGATAGCTTTCTTTATTAAAGAAAGGCTCTGTACTAGAAGTATGCATCCTTTCTCCACTAAAAACTGTACAAAAGTTACTTCTATTCACTAATCTTTTCTTCTGGTTTTGTCTCTTCATGCACAACACTATTTTGTCAGGAGTCTTCATTCCATTTAGAATCTAAATGGAAAGCTTCCTCTTCCATGCAAAAGCCTTATCAACTACTCTCTCAACTCGTTGTCTGTTTCAGTGCCTCTCTCCTTCTATACTTCATAGTTCTCTGTAGATTTATAACCACTCTACAACGAAACATTCTGCCTCTGATTTCCCTAAACTGCTTCTGTCTCCTGGTTAAGGTGCGTCCATGTCTTTTACAATCTTTTCTGTTCTTGCAATGTACAGTTTGCCCACTCTTATTGTTTCTCATAGTCTTAACTTCATTTTCTTTATTTTTCTATTTTTTGTAAGTGCACATACTTTTAAAAAACTACTTTGTCCTCTTACCAGTAGCTCTTTTTTCTTTCACCACTCTTTCTGCATTTTGCCCCTTTTGTAACTCATTTCTGCAAACATACTGTAGTTGCTTCTGTTGCCTTTTCGTCTGAGCTTTTGTAGGTATTGTAACTGTGTGTAGTTATGTAGATATTGTTCTGTAAAAAAAAAAAAAACAGTATATTTTAATTTTTACCCTAGCCAATCTACCAACTACTTTACTACTAACTTACGCATAATACAAAAACAGTTTTTATGTTATGTTTCAGATTTAAATCTACAGATGAACCTAGAAATATTACTACATGAACTTACTTTAATATAAAAAACGCAGGGCAAAACTTTATTAGTTAACTTTAAACATTTTAGCTCCCTCTTGTACAACACAGCTATAGCATAACTCACTTCTCACTTATATATTTTGAAAGAACAGTTTATCCCTTCTGTAGTAAATTTTAAAATGAACATCAATGCAGGAAGGCATATTTACAAGCCCCATGCACTTTCCATGCCGTCACTTTTTTTGACACACCGGCACCGTAATGTGGTGCTCTATATTTACAAAGCCACATAAAGGCACTCTGCATAGCTTTTCATGGCTTTATAAATACAAGTGCTTTTCAAGCAGCACGTTGCGTGAAAGAAGCATGGCATGGGTGTTGCTGTGGGTGGTGCTCCCCAGGGGAGGTGTAGGGAGATGCAACGAGAACAAATACATTTCTTTCTCCTAATTTTTTCCTGTTTCTTTACATGCTGCATTCTACAGCACACATACAAAGAAGGTGTCCCTTCCTGCACAAAAACAATCATCCCCACTACACAGGCACCCTTGCACCATGGTACAAGGGTGTCTCCGTTGGTGCATGGCAGCCAGTTCTGCACCAGCACAGGGGAGAGCATAGGAGTCCAACATATTGTTGTAAATATGACGCATCCCTGTGCTTTGAAAGTAAGGCAGCATGACGCAGCCAAATGGATTGCAGCTCCGCACTGTGTTACTGTCTTCTAAATTTAGCACCAAGTTTACAAGTACATACAGTGCCTCAACACTATAAATACAAACACAACATAATAGCTATTGGATGCCTCCCTACCACTGTTAGTGCTCTACTTACTATCTCAGTACTGTTCTACTTAAATGTATCCGATTTAAATTTTGGGAAACGGTGCATATAACAATCTGCACGTTAATGTCGATCAAAGCATATACCTCACTAATTCTTCCAACTACATCCAAGAGTATGTCACAGCTTCATATATAATTCACCAGATGGTTCTAAAAGACTACATATTGTTCAGTGAAACTTGTAAAAACATGTATTTGTGGTTGAATAAATGAATACTCCATGGATGATTGAATTGGTGCATACATAGTACCTAGGTGATTATTTGAAGATGCAGGTACTGCCTAGATGAGTATATCAGAACTCCATGGGTCGTTCCATATCTGCATATTTACTACCTGCATGTTTACATGAGTATATCACTATGTGGGTGTTTGGATGAGTGCCCGAGTAATGACTGGGTAAGTGGATGAGTGCATGGGTAATGCCTCAATGAATGAATGAGTGCAAGGGTAGTGCCTTCATCTTTAAGTAAACTCAAAGGTCCCACCGTATATATAGCTATGTGCAACCACAAGAACCATATCTCACCATCTAAACATATGCAAAGCAGTTATATAAGTTAAAAACCACATTAACAAACACTTCCCAATACATACCTAACAAGTATTACTTCTTTCTAATTCACATACAGGCGGCCAACATGTTCTCATCTTTTAATTGTGACTACACTACTCCTGTGATGTATCTTTTCATATCACTGTAATACACTTTTTTTTTTATTTTTATTTTTTTATCATCAAACTCCCTTATGCATCTTCTTTTCTTATGTAATTTTTATAAAGAATTAAAAAGTTATGTACATACCAGTGAATTCAGTGTGTAGACTATATTGTTGTTTTAGCTCTTTGTGGATAGTTTGACACAGTTAGGTTTTCTGAAAACAAAGCACAAGAATGGTACACCACTCTCATACAAAGCAACAATAAAATGGCAACCTCTTCAACTTTGCACTCTGTGATCATGAGAAAGGTAGCAAATTAAATCATGTCTTTCATTTTAGACTACACTATCTCCTCTTGTGAATGGTTAGTATCTGTCAACCCTTTCCCTCTCTTTCAAAAAGATTCGTATCTAAGTGTGTTTACGATGTTTTTGCGATCATCGCACGGAAATCGCAGGATTTCAAACCTATATCTAGCTTCATTTTTTTAAAAATTTAAATACTATAGAACAGTTTTTTGCATAGGCCTGAGTTGGAAATTAAATCTTGCCATTACATAAATTGTGTCATCGCTCCTCAACCTTTTAAAAAATGTTCTGTCTCTTTAACACCCTTCCCCCCCATACACTCTTTCCTCATTGTACCTAGCAACCCAGTGCAACCAGTAGGTCACAAGTTCATAACACATTCTAGAAGGAACATGCTGCTTCCAAATAAGATACAGCAGGTGTGCTTTACTCCACAGATTCAAAAGCATATCAATGTCTGTATTACATTTCTTTCCTTAAACAACAGCCAATAATAAGGATTCTTGCTAAGGCATCCAACACACTACCTAATTTTATTCACTTTCATGCTGACAGCATCCAATGAAATATATCTTTTAAAAAAACAAACCTCCATTTTAACTGCTTTTTATTTGGAAAACTAACTTATTGAGCTCCAGCCTTCTCCTGAATGTTATTGCTCCTTCACTTCAAAATGCTTAGAGTATGCATTGTGGGCCACAGCTATATCTATTGGGCTAAAGAGACTGCAAAAAAAGAGGTATTGACAGAGACTCTGGTTTGCCAAATGTGCAGATTACTTGGTTTGGCCAGAGAGGGTTAAGTTTCATCAGTTGCTGGCTTCGGTTAAATCCATTGTGGATTCCCAAGCTTCTCACCTCAAGATTGTGCACTGTGGTGGCAATGACCTAGGCACATTGATTGGGGTAGGGCTGGAAATCCTAATGAAAGAAACCTTTGCAAAACTGATGTCGCTTTTCCCTCCCTGGTGTACTCTAATATATGCCGAAGACAGAAATGGAGTGGTCAAAACAATTCTGTCCACAGATTGACAAAGCCAGGAAACATGTTAATAAAAACGGTACACAAGGGGGCCGCGCTAGCGGTCGCGACGTTGCGAAAATCGCTCGTGATTTAAAAAAAAAAAATTTTGGACACATAACTTGTGTCACTAACTTCTCAGTTTCTAAACCATGGGGTCAGAGTATCTCCACCCTGACCACTTATGTGGGCTTTCACACACATTATCAGCCCCGGGAACCATTCCCGATAGATAAAATGGCAGCCGCAACTTTCTATTCAGGTTGCGACCAGCCAATCAGAGCATTCCCCTTGGCGTGTGTATTCGCGATTCATCTGGAAACCTTAGCGAAATATCCGTGGCCAGAGACATCACTATAATTTTAAACTTGCATTTCCCAAAAACTACTGAATGGATTTACTCCAAATAAGCAAAAGGCACTTCCTTGAACCGACATCTACCTCCCTACCAAACTTGGTGTAAGTCCATTCAGCGGCTCTGGCTGCAAGGGTGGCTAAAGGTTCCTTTGGGAATTAACATTACAAACGCAACCGTATTTTCAGCTCCAAATTCTCGGTCCCCACTGCTCAAAACACCCCCAAACTTTCCCAAACAATAGTACCCACCGTGACACTTTTTGGGCAAAATTTCATTCAGATTGGTCAAACGACGCTAAAGTTATAGCCAAGTCAAAAAATGCTTTTTCTATGGAAACTAGGTCCTAAATATAACTACCTACTGGCGACCGCCAGTAGGTAATATATATGTGTGTGTGTGTGTGTGTATATGTATGTATGTGTGTGTGTGTGTGTGTATATGTCTGTATGTGTGTGTGAGTGTGTATATGTATGTATGTATGTGTGTATGTATGTATATATATATATATATATATATATATGTATGTATTTGTGTGTGTGTATATATATATATATATAATTATTGGGAAAAAAACAAAGGTTCCGGGGGCATTTTAGTTAGGCTCAGATTTAACTCGTACGGAAGCAGAGAAATTCAGCAGTTAGTCAGCTGCGCTAACTATAACTTACGCCCCCGCTTATGACCTTGCATATTACATCACTGACATCTCAAATAACATCACTCGTATGTCTCTGGGTGCCCTGGTCCCATCCAGTGCACGCAGAGTGCACGATGGGGACCGGGGGTGGATCCTCAAGGCCCTGCAGTCCCAACCGGCTCCCCGCCTCCTGCGGGGGCCGGCATTGCTGCTGCAATCGGTGAGCTGCTGGAAATGCAGCTCCATGCGTGCAAGAGCAATAGTTCAAGACGTGTGCTGTAGATAAATATGCTTTGCATACTCCTGCCATCTAGTGTTGGGTCCGGATGTTTGCAAGTTGTTTTTGTCTTCGAAGAAGTCTTTCCAGTCACGAGGCACAGTGACTCCTCCTTTCGGTGATAGTGCGCATGGTCATCGACTCCATTGCTAGATTGTTTTTTTTTTTACCGCCATCGGGTTCGGACGTGTATTGCTGCGCTCCGGTTCGGAACCGTTCCTCGGGTTCCCCTCAGTGCGCAGTCCACTCTACCTATGGTATTGTTTCGAACGCGTTTCCCACTTCTCCGCGTTTCGATTCGGGAACGTAATCTCCATTTCCGATCAAAGTTTTGCGGACGGCCTTCGGGCCTAACCGTGTCGGTCCGGCTCTTCGTCGATGGACTTGACTCCATTCAAATTCTGCCCCCGGTGCCACGCCAAGTACCTGCGTACCGACTTGCACCAGGTGTGTAACTTGTGCTCGTCTCCAGAGCACAGAGAACAAGACTGCGACGTGTGCAATTCGTTTCGATCAAAGAAAACTCTCCGCGATCGTCAGGCTCGACGTCGGGAGATGCAGCGCCAGCATATCGACGACACACCAGATATCTTAGGTGAAGACTCCGAGCAAGATGACCCGAGCCCTCCGCGGCCGAGGAAGAACAGGCCTTCGCGGTGTCGGACTCCGAATCAGAGTTGGAGATAGACATCGACATCGGTGATGTGCCGCAGGGACCGGGTGACGTGAGTACTGAAGACCCATTGCCCCGTCCACCCACCCTTAAAAAGTCTAAGGCTTCTACACCACCTCCGCCTTCTAGCCAAGGTCTATAAACATAAAACAATAATAGGTGGCTGCTTGATTCATACACGTTTTTACTTTTCGTGAAAATCATTTCACTCTATAAACATGACCTCTAAATATTTTATACCTTTGATTGAGCACATATCAAGCTTTCAATTTCTTTACAACAAAAGAAGATACCAGCAAGTAATTCTCAAACATACACATTTTTCTTAAACATTATACTTCATGTGAAGAGAAAGAACATTGATTTAAACATACAAGAAATAATACAGTGAAAAACATAAGGTATTCAATGTTCACCAGTCCTATAATCGAAGTGCCAGAGCGATGAATTTACAACTGACACCCTTGGTATACAATGTGGGAGTCCAAGCTGATCTATTATGGGCATGAAGAAATTGCTTTTTACTAAAACTTAATTTGAATCCTCCATATTGATGTACGCTGTGAAAAGATCTCCCAAAGGTAATGGTCAACGCGTTTCAAACCCCAATTGTTTTACGGGTTCTCCTCAGGACAAGGGCCAGGTGAATTCTGAAAGGTGAAAGGGTAATATTTTACTACAAAATAAATGGGTGAAAAAAATGAAAATAAGAAGCACTTTCCATTTAAATTGTCATGCAAAGATGCATGAATTTTAATTGTACCTTGAAGAACGAAAAGGGATTTTTCTACTTTTTGGCGAAGGCACAGGATTGTCGATACTTAAAAAAATGAAAAAGAAGAAGCTATTTTGCCTCCCAGTGGTAACCGGATTTTCTGTTGATGAAGCTGCAAAGGGACAAATATATTGCCTCTTAAATCTAGAGTTCAGTTGATTCTATTATAAGCATGGAGACATTACATACTGTCAAAAGTGTTTTACCTTAGTTCAATGAAGGTTTGTTTTTTTGGCAGCAGTGTGGGGGCAATACCGTCTTCTTTGTTGGCTTCGTTTTTAATCTGGAAAACGGGGAGCAGGCCTCATTATTTGAATGTCTTTACTTAAAAAAGAGGTTGAAAAAAGCATGCAGTGCGCTTCAGGTATCAAATTCTGTCATTTGTTTCTTGCTCACGCTCAGCAGTTTATGTAATTAACTCTCATACAATGCGGACGTGTTTCAGATTTCCATTCGAATACATGCTGAAAGCGTGACACATAGACTGTTATCTTTATTGAATACGGGTTCTTTTCGAAAGTGGCATCAGGGCGGAAAGGTCCTCCTTAAGAGCTTTATTTAATTCTGAAATGAGGCAAAGGAGAACTACTACACAAGAGTTGAATCCAGGCAAGCCCTGGAAGATTATCAAGGGAGATCGAAAAACCGCTTCCTCACATTCTCTGACACTTCTTCTTCAGAATCAGCAGGTGACTCAAACCAAAGCAGTGGTTCTAACATATTTAACCCTGCCAGACAATTCTTTTTTAGAGAAAGGCCAACAAAAGAACTGGGTCCGTTTAAAAAAACCAGCCATGGGAGATGCGCACGAGGCGCCAATACTACGAAAACTAACTAATTCAAGTGTAGTTAATCTATCACCAAATACTTTGAATCAAGACCAAGAAAAAGTCCTTTCATTAGGCCTTTCCTTTGTGCCCACCAAGCCCACAGATTTCGCAAGATTGAAAATCGAAGCCCTTGAATTCTTTTAGGAAACTTAGAATAAAAGCTTTCTTTCTTAATAAAGAAGACAACAAATATGAGGAACCCTCGGGTCTAAAGAAAAAATCCACCTTTTGTCCACTGCATTCTATTCCAAAGGAATGTATTACTTATGAACAAACAGTGATGTCATCCATTGTTCAATTGAAAAATAAGAAACCATTTCTCAAAAGCAACATTACTAAGGAACAGACGACAGCAATCCACGAACTGAAAAATGATACCGCCGTAGTAATCAAGCAAGCAGACAAAGGGGGCGCAGTTGTTGTTTGGTCCAAAGAGAAATATGCTGCAGAAGCCAAGAAACATTTGGAGAATAGAGTGGTATCGCAATCTACCACATGACCCCACGAATGAGATCAAGGGGGAAATCCAACAGGTGTTACAAGAAGGCTTTGATAATGATATCTTAGGGCCAAAGGAATTTGACTACTTGAACAAAACAAACTCTAGGATCGCTGTGATCTATTTTCTACCAAAATTACATAAAGATGCCAATAATCCTCCGGGACGCCCCATAGTGTCCGGTTGTGACTCAGTCCTCGAGCCAATTGCACAGTACGTTGACGTCTTTCTAAAACCGTTTCTTAATGATGTTCCATCTTACTTGCGAGACACCTTGGACTTTATAAATAAAATCAAAGACCAACAATGCACCATGGAAGACCATTGGCTAGTGACATTCAACGTAGTGTCATTATATACCAAAATTCCTCAGGATGATGGGATTCAAGCGATTGAGATCTACCTAGAGTCTCGCCCCAGACCCCACATAGTTCCCACCACATTCATACTTAGATTGGCAGAACTGGCACTGAAAAGAAATGATTTCACGTTTGATAATGAATTCTATATCCAAGTGAAAGGGACTGCCATGGGCTGTCCCTTCGCGCCGAAGATGGCAGTGCTCATATGGCACAGTTTAAAAATAAATATATCGGAAACAATCCTTTTTCTAATCAAATTGTTCAATGGCTCAGATACATTGACAACATATGGTGCGTGTGGAAGGGAAAAGAAGAACAACTCAACAGTTTCCACAACTGGCTGAACATAAAACTCAGCATGACAAAGAGCAAGTCCACCTTAACCTTTCTGGATGTCGAAGTAATGGTAAGCAACGACACTCTGTATACTACTCTGTATCTAAAACCAACAGACAGAAACAAATCATTGCATTATAAAAGTTTCCACCCAAGGAACTTGCGTGATAATTTGCCATATGGGCAATTAATGCAGGAATTGTACAAGAAAAAAGGATTACTTCTTCCATGCAGAAATACTATAAGACAAACTAAAACAAATAGGTTACCCACGCAAGCTACTAAAAAATTCAATGAAGAGAGCTTGGTTTACACCACGTGAAAGTCTCCTTGTGCAGAAACTGAAAGAACCCAGCACCACATTGGTTTGTGTATTTACATATTGCCCTCACAACAAAATTCAAGAAAATCATACGCAGTAATTAGCACTTGATTAAAAATTTTGAATGTGGATTCGATCTCCCCATGTTTGCCATGAAAAAATGTCCAAGTGTGGGATCACAAATAGTAAGAGCGAGCTTGAGCCAACCGAAGAAACGTAGTGATCTACTTACAGTATGGAACATGAAGCCAGTACAAGGTCACCACAAATGTGGTCAATGCAGTGTCTGCAACCAGACAATCGAAGGACGCACTTTCACTGATGGCAGAATAAACTGGACTCGCAACAAATTTTCCAACTGTAAAACTAAAAATGTTGTGTATGCTGCAATTTGTCCATTCAAAAAAATCTATATTGGAAAGACCAATCAAGAAGTGAGGCATTGCATTGTCCAGCATAAGTCCAGAATAAAAGCGAATACTGTTGCAGCACCTATGGTCAACCGGCACCTATGGTCAATCCCTTTAATCAAATGGGCCACACAGAAAAAGAGTTCCATTGGAGAGTCCTTTGTGTAATTCAAGCAGACCCTAGAGGAGGGGATTTGGACAGTAGACTCATGCCCAAAGAAGCTTATCTGATTTTGAAATTCAACACGGTGTGCAGAGGGATAAATGAAATGTCCAAGACAAACTGCAATAGAGAACCGGGCTCCCTTGCCTGAATACACATCACTCCTGCTACAAGTCCTTGTCACTTATGCCCCACATCTTACACTGCAGCTCCCACAATTCCTTGCGGCAGTCCCTGGCCTTGATTTACTCTGCCTTAATTTAATCAGCCACGTAAGCAGGCCGCCATGTTTTTTTAATTGGAATAAGCCACGAGAAGCGAGACACAGCCTCATCATCCGAAAAGTAAGTGCAATAATGTCTGTCTGACAAACCTTTGAGTCATTTCAGAATTAAATAAAGCTATTAAGGAGGACCTCTCCGCCCTGATGCCACTGCCGAAAAGAATCCGTATTCAATAAAGGTAATAGTCTTATGTGTCACGTCTTCAGCATGTATTCTAATGGAAATCTGAAACACGTCTGCATTGTATGCGAGTTAATTACATAAACTGCTGAGCTAGAGCAAGAAAAAAATGACAGCCTTTGATACCTGAAGCACGCTGTATGCTTTTTTTCAACCTCTTTTTTAAGTAAAGAAGACATTCAAATAATGAAGCCTGCTCCCCCGTTTTCCAGATTAAAAACAAAGCCAACAAAGAAGACTGTATTGCCCCCACACTGCTGCCAAAAAAACAAACCTTCATTGAGCTACGGTAAAACACTTTTTACCGTATGTAATGTCTCCACGCTTATAATAGAATCAACTGAACTCTAGATTTATGAGGCAATATATCTGTCCCTTTGCAGCTTCATCAACAGAAAATCCGGTTACCACTGGGAAGCAAAATAGCTTCTTCTTTTTTCATTTTTTGAAGTATCGACAATGCCGTGCCATCGCCAAACAGTAGACAATCTTTTTTCACTCATTCATTTTGTAGTAAAATATTACCCTTTCACCTTTCAGAATTCACCTAGCCCTTGTCCTAAGGAGAACCCGTAAAACGATTGGGGTTTGAATCGCGTAGACCATTACCTTTGGGATATCTTTTCACAACGTACATCAATATGGAGGATTCAAATAAAATTTTAGTAAAAAGCAATTCCTTCATACCCATATTAGATCAGCCTGGACTCCCATATTGTATACCAAGGGTGTCAGTTGTAAATTCATCGCTCTGGCCCTTCGATTATAGGACTGGTGAACATTGAATACCTTATGTTTTTCCCTGTATTATTTCTTGTATGTTTAAATCAATGTTCTTTCTCTTCACAATAAGCATAATGTTTTTAAGAAAAATGTATGTATTTGAGAATTACTTGCTGGTATCTTCTCCTTTCGTTGTAAAGAAATTGAAAGCTTGAAATGTGACTGAGTCAAAGATATAAACAATTTAGAGGTCATGTTTATTGAGCGAAATGATCTTTGCGGAAAAGTAAAAACGTGTATGAATCACGCAGCCATCTATTGTTGTTTTTATGTTTATAAATTTTGGGGTCCATGGTGGTTGCAGTTAAGGGCCCAACTCCCCTATGTGAAAAAATTCTGGCCAAGGTCGGCACTGAGACGATGTTTCTGGCGCTCCGCCTCCCGGCTCGGCACCGAAACATACTGTCAAGCCTTCCGGCTCTGGACTGAGTCGGCCAAAATTCACTTCGGAGCTGAAACCTTCCGGTTCCAAGCACAAAGTCGGTTCGGAGCCGAAACCTTCGACACCGAAAACCAAGAAACAACCTTCGGAGCAGAAGTCTTCCGCGGCGAAAGGTCATTCCATCTCAGCTCTGAAACCTTTGGTGCCGAAAACCAAAGAAGTCCCTACAGCACCTTCGGATCCGAAAATAGACATTGTGCCGTCCAAATCGAATCCCAAGCAAAAGAAACTCTATTAATCCTGACACAGGACATATTCACGCCAAGACGCCATCCAAGCACAAGCTTCCTGATGACGACAGTCATCATAAAATCCCTTTGATGAAGAAAAAATTTCGTAATAGCCCTTTCCATCCACTACCATCATCATCTCCTTCTCCTCCCTCCTCCAGATACTTTACACATCACACCTCATCACTCTCCACTATCTCACCATGACGGAGACGATACTGATGAGGGGGACACACACTTACCAGTGGATCCATGGACGGATTATACAATTGACCCTCCATTGGATAACGATCCAGAACTTTACCCTGCCAAGCCATCTCCACCTGATGACCATGTGTCCTATCAAGAACTCTTTGCCAGGGCCGCACAATACCATGGGGTGGTGCTCTGAAGAGAATACTTAGAGGAGGACTTTCTATTTGAAACTCTAGGATCCACACACAGGTCGAGCCAGACACTCCCTATGATCAAAGGTATGATGAGGCACGCAGACGAAATCTTTAAAGATCCTGTACGTGCACAAATCCTGACTCCTAGAGTCGACCAGAAATACAAACCTTCCCCAACAGATCCAGTATTTATTAATCTCCCAGATGAGCATAAAGCGAAAGCTCAAGACTTAGTCCAGGAAGGTAAATTAATTTCCAACTCTTCTATAAGGTGTGCTGTAGATGCTGCTGACACCGCAACTAGAGAAGTCAATACTAGCATCTTACTCAGAAGGCATGCCTGATTACGTATTTTTGGGTTTAAACCTGAAGTCCAACAATTCATTTTAAACACACCTTTTGATAAAGAACATCTTTTCTGGCCTGAAGTTGATCAAGCGCTCGAAAAAAGGACCCTGAAATAGCAAAATCTATGGGAGCGCGTCCGTCTCCTTCAAACAGAGGTTCCTTTCGGCGCTCCTTTTACCGGGGGGGGTCTCCAAGTCAGCAGCCTCAGATCAAAACACTTCCTCCTACAAGGCTAAAAACCAATCCTTTTCTCCATGAGGATTTTTCAGAGGAGGTTATAGGGGAAACCGTTCCAAAGGCAGGGGTAAAAACACCACACCCCGTAACTCCCCTTCCCTTAATAAGCAGTGACTTCCCCACGCTTCCCTCCGATTATTCCACACCTTTTGGAGGAAGACTTCAACACTTTCTCCCCATTTGGAAATCTATAACAACCGACAAATGGGTGCTTGGAATTATCCAACATGGTTATTGCCTGGAGCTTACCACCAATCCTCCAAATATTCCACCTCGCTCTCACAAATTGTCACCAGACCACCTGCTGTTGTTCGAACAAGAGGTGCAATCTCTCTTACTGAAAGGAGCCATAGAACCAGTTCCACTTCAGTACCAAGGGTCAGGGGTCTATTCTCTCTACTTTCTGATCCCCAAAAACGACGGCTCATTAAGACCTATTCTAGATCTCCGAGAGTTGAACCGATACATACTGTCGGAGCACTTTCACATGGTGACCCTTCAACAGGTACTTCCTCTTTTACAGCAGGGCGATTTTATGTCTACTCTAGACTTAAAAGACGCATATTTTCACATTCCAATTCATCCAGCTCATCCCAAACAGCTCAGATTTGTGATAGCAGGCAACCATTACCAGTTCAAAATACTTCCATGTGGAGTCACCACTGCTCCCAGAGTATTTACCAAATGTCTGGCAGTAGTAGCCGCTCATCTCAGAAGACAACGTATTAATGTCTTCCCCCTACCTAGACGACTGGCTCATCAAACCCAGCACTTACCAAAGCTGTCTGCAACACTCTCAGGCAACAATAGACCTACTTCATCAATTGGGCTTCACGATCAATGCACAGAAATCTCACCTGTGTCCTGCACAAATGCAGTCTTATCTAGGAGCTACTATCAACACTCTTAAAGCTCTAGCCTCTCCCAGTGCAGCCAGAATTCTCAAAATTCAAACTATGGTACTACAGTTTCAACCCAATCAAACATTACCAGCCAGAGTTTTCATGCAACTGCTGGGAATGATGGCATCTTGCATCGCAATCGTACCTCATGTAAGGCTTCACATGCGTCCCCTACAAGCATGTCTAGCGCATCAGTGGAATCAATCACAGGGTCAATTAACCAATCTAGTGTTGGTAAACGGCCGCACCCATCGCTCTCTGCAGTGGTGGAACCCACAAAACATATCAAAAGGGCGGCCGTTCATTGACCCTATTCCACAGACTGTGCTAACAGCAGACGCACCTCTCACCGGTTGGGGTGCCCATCTCCAACATTACACAATCCTGGGTCTGTGGAGGGAGAATCACAAAAGTCTCCACATCAACTACCTAGAGCTTCTGGCAGTGTTCCTAGCACTCAAAGCTTTTCAGACTCACCTTATAGGCAAAGCTGTCCTAGTCCGCACAGACAACAGCAATGTACTATGTACAAAAACAAGGAGGGACACACTCTTCAACTGTCACGTCTCTCACAAAACATTTCGAACTGGGCAAATCATCACAAGATCTATCTCCTGGCGGAACACCTTCCAGCTGTAGACCATCAAATTGCCGACCTCCTCAGCAGACGGAGGCAGCAAGTTCACGAGTGGGAACTTCATCCCCAAGTTCTCCTTCCCTACTTCCAGCAATTGGGGATTTCCACAAATAGATCTGTTCGCCACTGTACACAATTGGTCAGGGATATTTGCCTACGCTTTTCTGCCTCTCCCACTACTTCCATTACTAGTTCGGTAGCTCAGGCAAACATCCCTCACACTGATCTTAGTAGCCCCCACATGGGCTTGTCAACCTTGGTACCCCACCCTGTTAGAACTGTCAGTGGTTCCACATCAAAAACTACATCTCACCTCCAGTCTCCTCACTCAGAGCCATGGGGAAATCAGACATCCAAATCCCAAGGAGCTCAACCTACCGATTTGGCTCTTGAAGTCAGAGTTTGGTTATTTAAATCTTCCACCACACTGTATGACTATTTTAAAAGAAGCAAGAAAGCCTACTACCAGAGGTTGCTATGCAGCAAAGTGGAAAGGATTTGTTATCTATTGTAATAACAAGATCAATCCTCTAGACTCTTCTGTACAGAATACGATCTGTTACCTGTTACATTTACAGCAAGCAGGGTTGGTTTACACACGTTTACACCTTACAGCAGTGGCTGCATATTTGCAAAACAGACAACATTTGTTTCTATTCAAAATCCCAGTAATCAAAGCTTTCATGGAAGGTTTGAAAAGATTAATACCACTAAGAGTTCCACCCGCACCAGTGTGGAATCTTAATATTGTCATTACAAGACTTATGGGTCCACCCTTTGAACCCTCACCTAATTGTCCTCTACAATTTCTTTCATGGAAAGTTGCTTTCCTCTGCTATCACTTCATTGAGGAGAGTTGGTGAGCTGCAGGCTTTAACCCTAGAAGAACCTTTCTTTCAACTCCACAAAGATAGAGTTGTTCTTCGCACCAATCCAAAATTCCTTCACAGAGTGGTTTCTGCTTTTCATATTAACCAGTCAGTTGAGTTACCTGTGTTTTTTCCTCAACCTGATTCAGTGGCAGAAAGAGCTCTCTACACGCTCGACGTTAGAAGAGCCTTTTTATATTACATAGAAAGGACCAAAGATTTTCACAAAACTAAACAATTGTTTGTTGCATTTGCGCCAACTCACAGAGGCAATCCCATCTCTAAATCAGGCATTTCAAGATGGATTGTTAAATGCATTCAAATATGCTATGCAAAAGCCAAAAGAACTTTATCCATACCCCCTAGAGCGCATTCTACACGCAAGATTTCTCGCCCAGATACTAAAATATTGTGGTCCAGGGAACAGCTACTTGAATTAAGTTCAAATAGCTGTCGAAATCCTACATGTTTGGATCCCGACACCATTGGACACTTACAATTTGACCAATGCCTACATTGTCCCACATGCCTTTTTAAGTTCAACAGAGAATGGTTTGGAAATAAGTGTTTGGCTACAGCTGCGGCCTCCTCCTCTAGTACACTGCCTATCAACTCCAAAACTACTATTGACGCCTGCTTAATTAATTGTAGGTCCCTCCCCAAACATGCGGATGATGTCTGGCTTATACTTGAATCTCGTGACTGGGATCTTATATTTCTTACAGAAACCTGGCTGAGAGAAAGCTCTAACCCGGACATCAAGATGGCCATCCCTATTGGCTACAAAATTACCATGGTCAATCGAGCTGGCAATCGATTGGGGGGTGGGGTGGCAGTAATTACACGAGATAACTGGGAGATCTCACACAAGAGAATTGAACTTACAGGGCTGATAGAAGCTATGTCCTTTAGTATTATAATCTCCCCCACGCTGTCTATTGCAGGAGTATTAGTCTACAGACCCCCTGACTCAAAACCTCCTGAGATATGGGAACTTTGCGATGTCATCGCAGATCTTTCATTGAAATACGCTAATTTTATAGTTTTGGGCGACTTTAATGTCCATATGGACAGCGAACTGTGTACTTTAGCCTCTCAATTAGCTGATATTCTTAAAGGACAAAATCTTATCCAAAAGATCTCCATGCCTACACACGTAGCAGGCCATATGTTAGATCTTATTTTTACTAATATCCCAACCCTCACCACCATGGACCCCATTCCTCTCACATGGTCAGACCATAGTCTGATACCATTCAATTTATCCGTGACTAAGTGTAAGAACCTGGTGAAACCCGTCTATGAAAACAGAAGGAACTGGAGGATAGTTACACCTGATACCTTTGGTCTGGTTCTACAAAATACTTCCATTGAACTGACCGGTGAACCTAACCAGGATGCTATCATATTCAATGACTGGGTCACATCTTCCTTAGACTCTATAGCCCCTTTAAAATTTATGAAACAGACTAGAAATAAACCTACGGCCCCTTGGTTTACGCCAGAACTCCGCATTGAAAAGAGTCTCTGTAAGAAGCTCGAGAGGATCTGGCGGAAAACCTATAATACTGAGTCTAAAAATGCTTACAGATTAGCATTAAAACATTTTCATAGATCAAAACGCAAGTCCATCAAAGAGTACTTCGCAGCTCAAATTAATTCTGCCAATAACTCCGCAAAAGATGACTCCCAGTCTGGCTTCAGGTCAGGACACAGCACAGAGACAGCGTTGTTGGAAATAACTGAGAATGTCCGGGAGACCTTGGACAATGGTCATTGTGCTATGCTCGTGCTGCTCGATCTGTCGGCAGCGTTCGATACTGGTGTCCCACATGATCCTGCTTGACAGATTAAGACAACTGGGAGTGACGGGGACCACTTTATCATGGTTTGGTTCCTTTCTGGTAGACCGGTCCCAGAAAATACTGCTGCATCCTCACACCTCATCATCACGCCCTACAGTTTGCGGAGTCCCTCAGGGCTCAGCCCTGAGCCCGACTCTTTTTAATGTCTACCTCTCCCCGTTAGCCCCGCTCATTGAACAACATGGGGTGAGTGTTGTCTCGTATGCTGACGATACTCAGCTTGTGTTTTCCTTCAGGGATATATCCGAGGCTGCTTTCTCTAACCTTAGACATTGTCTAGTTGACATCTCAGCATGGATGACTGAGAACTGTCTGAGATTGAATACCGACAAAACGGAGGTTCTATTTTTCAATCAGCCAGCTCCGCCCCATTCGGACATATGGTGGCCACCTGAGCTCAATCCTCCACCCCACCCTGTGCCCTCAGCCAGAAACCTAGGATTCAAGTTTGACTCTGACCTCTCTTGTAAGACTCAGATCAGTCATGTATCCTCTCTATGCTTTTGGAAGATGAAGTCCCTACGGAGATTCCTCCACCTATTACCCATGGACTGCAGAAGGACTGTAGTTCATGCACTCATTACGTCTCAGTTAGATTATGCCAACAGTCTGTACCTGGGTCTGCCTGACTACCTGATAAGAAAGCTACAGACTATACAAAATGCGGCCGCTAGGCTCATTAGAAATATCCCAACACGACACCACATCTCACCCCATTTACGGAGCCTACATTGGCTGCCAGTAAAAGGAGGGTAGAATTCAAGGCGCTAACCCTCGCTACAGGGTAATTAAAGAAACGGGCCCCTCTACCTGAGAAAAGACTCCGCAAATATCATCAGACGAGGGTTCTGAGATCTAATCACCAAGTACTTCTTGCCACTCCCCGCTTCAAAAAAGCCAGACTAAGTGGCCGGTCTTTTACGGTAAGAACTGCCCATCTCTGGAACTCCCTACCCGAGTTCATAAGGAAGGCCAATTCAGAATCTGTCTTCCGCAAACTTCTAAAAACTTGGTTTTTCAACCTTCCCTAGCACCTGTAACTCCTGGCAGTTCTCCCCCTCCTTCTGCTCTCCGCAATTAGCGCCGGGACACCTCCGTTGGAGGTAGCTGTGCGCTCTACAAACTTCAAATAAATAAATAAAATAAATAAAGATAGGGGCTACTATGGCCTTCTTAGGCAACATTCCTCTAGCTGGCATATGTAAAGCAGCCAAATGGTCTACACCACACACATTTACTAAACACTACTGTGGATGTGTTAGCAAGACAACAAGCTAATGTAGGCCAGGTAGTGCTTAAGACACTATTTCAAACAACTGCAATACCTACAGGTTAGCCACCGCTTGGGGAGCGTGCTGCTTGATAGTCTATGCAAAGCATGTGTATCTACATCACACATGCCTTGAACGGATAATGTTACTTACCCAGTAAGCATCTGTTCTTGGCATGTAGAGCTGTAGATTCACATGCGCCCACCCGCCTCCCCGGACACCTGTAGTTGTTGCAGTTCTTCCTACTTGCATACATACGCATGGCATCTCTGTTCTACACTTACGTACTCCATTCTCACCCTCTTGCGGGAAAACAATCGAACAATGGAGTCGATGACTATGTGCACTATCACCGAAAAAAGAAGTCACCGTACCTTGTGACTGGAAAGATTCTTTGAAGACAAAAACAACTTGCAAACATCAGGACCCAACACTAGATGGTAGGAGTATGCAAAGCATGTGAATCTACAGATCTACATGCCAAGAACAGATGCTTACTGAGTAAGTAACATTATCCGTTTCATCTCTTTCCCTGCCTGCATGTCTGCGGGCAGGGAAAGAGATGAAAACACTCCTTCCAGCGGACGGGAGCATTTTGACATTTCCCACCTGCTGGAACTTGAGTGTTTGCTTTTGCTTGGCGGGAGCTGTCTGCTCTCAGCAAGCAAAAGCAAACGGCTATGTCCTGGGGTGGGCACCCCGGGACATAGTATGAGCTGGACCTGGGGGGTGGTGGCCAAGGGCCAAAATTGTCTCCAGGAAGTGGGGGGGCGCGCAGCCCCTCTCCTTCTCTGAGCATGGGCTGGCCCCGGGGATGTCGCCATATATGGCTCCCAGTATTATTCATTATTTAGGCCCCAGAGAGGTGGTGGTCTGGGGTTTCCGTGTGGGCCCGCCAATTAATTTTATTGCTCTAGGGAGGTGGTTGTCCCCGGGCTTCTTAGAAGCCTAGGAGGGGGGACCGCGCGGCCCCCCTCCATAATTTAAAACAAATCTCCGGTGAGGTGGTGGTCCTCGGGGCTCAATGAGCCTTAGGAGAGAGGGGACCCATGCGCCCCCCCACCTCCTTTTTTTTTTTTTTTTTAAATTCCCCCTGGACCTGGCCCACCTGAGGGCTCTGTTCAAAACCAGCGTGGTTTTTGGGGGACCGCGGATTTGCGGCTCTGTTGCATTTCCGCTGCAAAAATTGGGAAAAAATGCTTTTTTACCCTGACAGAGTCCCTCTGGGACCCCATGACCAGAGCTAAGGGGTCAGGGTATTCCTACCCTGCCCCCTTTTTATTTTTATTTTTATTTTTTAACTTTTTTGTGGGACTTGTATGAAGCAGAGTCCCAAGATGGCTGCCAACACTTCCTGGTTGAAGTGTTGGAGGCCAATCAGATTTCAGCATGGGGACTGTCTGATCCTCGGAGGATCTGCGTCCCTAGATATCCAAATTTGGATTTCTTTCAATATCTCAAAAACTACTGAACAGATTTACACCAAATAACAAAATAGGTTCTTTCTGGATCAAGAGCTAGCTTTCTGCCAAATTTGGTGTAATTTCGTCCACCAGTACGGGCTGTAGTCATGTCTAAAATCTCTATGAAATTTAACATGGAAAAAACACTTTTTTGACCCCCCTCTTTTTCTCGGCCTCTGCTTGACGGATCGCCCCGAAACTTTTTTTGCACAACAAGAATCACCAGCGCACTTTTTTGGGAAAATTGTGTGACGATTCGTTGGACGTTGCCAAAGATATAAGGAAGTAAAAAATACTTTTCCTATGGAAACATGGTCCAAACTATAACTACCTACTGTCCACCGGCAGTAGGTAACCTATATATACATACACTGTTCCAGTTAAGACACTTCAAAAACTAACTTGACCGTGAGGTGAAAGACTGACACTAACTTGTGATGTCAAGCCTGCTGATGTAACTCCTGGGATGTAACGGAATGTAATGACACCCGATGTAGAGCCTGCGAAGTAATGGTAACATATCCTCACTCACATTCCTACCCCCTTCTTCTCCCTCTTTATCACTCTTTCTTAAATATTAAATCATGTCCTCTTTTCTCCAGTACAGTTGCAATTTTTTTTCTAGTGTTCATCTTCTATTCACATCTTAAACACACATAAAATGGGAGAGCTATTATTGAGGAAGAATAAAGAATATTTGCAAAAATGATCTAATAAATCACTGAATTTTACCAGAAAATAACCAACAGCGCACCTTTTTGTTGCTCTAATAAATGGCTGCCTGCTCATTATTTGCTCATTATTTGATAACTTATGAAAAGGCCTGATGGTGTTTTTAGGAACTGTAGTGGTTTACCCACATCCTTCGTTTCTGTCTTGCAAAATGAACATCTCTTAAATTGTAATGCAGCAGTGTATGTAGTGGGTTTTGTAGTTTTATATGACTTTGAAGATTTTGACACCGTGAAGAATGCATTTCAACATTAATCTTTTTATTCTAGGGAAGCTTTGCAGAAAACCTTGCTTTTCTCCTTGAAGCATTAAAGAAAGGTAAATAGCTGCCACAAAACTTGTCTCTGTAAGAAAGTTAAGCTCGATAATAATATAAATGTTTTGAATGAAGTTCTAAAATGTTTTTCGATGATTGACATATGTCTTTATTTTAGTTTTTTGATAAAGCACTGATGAAAGTTCTAGAAAAATGTTAGTTCCGCAAACATAAGATTATATTTTTGAAACCAGATTATAAACACAGTAATGTAATGGGGAAGGATTGGAAATTCTTAATTGGTGCAGAAATGGGGACAACAGACAGGGTTTTGATTTTTTTTATATTGCTCGTTTAATTTTGCATGGCACAATCCCACACAAATTTACACTATACTTTAAGGTGTAGAGAAAATAAGGGATTTGCCACAAATCACACTTTTACTTTCACCATTTGTCCAAGTATCTCACGCAACCCCTCTCAAACAAGCCTGACTATAGCCAACACCTTATCATCCGTGTCAGCACTAAATGTGGGCTGAAGTGATCCCAAAGGGGCTCGCTCTCATTTGCATGGGGACGTAGCCCCATGCAAATGAGAGAATCCTTTACCTTTATGCCTGCACCACACTACATATACAAGAACAGAGGCTAATAGGATGTCAGACGGCACACCAGCTGTGTGCCACGTACTGCCACATACTAGTGGTCCCTTGGGACCCACCAGGCATCCTCCTGCATGTGGCTGAAGTGACTCACTGCACTCAGCAGCTTCAGGCCACCGGTCTTCCTCCCACTGATGCACTGTTGATAGTGCTGGCACGAGGGTATTAACCATAATAGGACATACTGTCTGGTCTGCACCCAGTTAAAGGTAAGCCACAGCGCAGACCAGAGCAATGCATCCGATGTGTCAAAGTGAAATGCAACTGCCCCAGAATTCTCTTTGAATTCCATTTGAATGAGGAGGTTCTCTTCCTGACATTCTTTCCACGTTCACATGCCTCCTTGTCATAGGAGACGCTTCACAGTCAGGATGTCGGACGCAATTTGCCCATTGCTACAGTCTACAGGAAATCCAGTCTCCATAGGATTTCTAAGCACCCTGCATCTGAGCGAAGAAAGCATAGGTCACATTAATGAGATATATTCTTGGCTGAGACATGCGATCCGGCTTAGAGAGCTATTCTGTGAGCCTTCTGCTGACTCCGCTCTTGAGGCTTCTTCTTGGAGTGATTCTAAGTTTGTCAGGAAGGTCAATGCTGCCTGATGCTACCTTTTCCTCATTGCTTTCTCATTCTCAATTGCTGTGAAATGTAACCATGTGGTTTGATAACGGGGAAGAGCCAGGACATAAGTGTGGGATAAAGGTACCTCGTAGTGACTGCTCTTTAAATTCAGTCTCCTCTCACTGACAGCTGTATCTGGTATCCTCTGGGCCACTCCACAAGGGTTGCCCCGATTGTTCGGACCCCAGCGTCTCCAACCCTGATGGCCATCGATTTCGCACCTCCACAGGTCTGCCCTTGGTGCCTCCAGCGCCCTCCTAGTCTTCACCCTCAAGCACTTGGTGCAACTTATAACAGTGACACCTGCACTACCTGTGAAGCCACCAAAGTCACCAGACCTCATCCAAGTGTCAAACAGGGAGGTAAAGGCCTGTGTAGATATAAGCCCTTGGCTCAGCCCTTACCTGGGCCCAGAGATTTGCCTGTATGAAAGGACATTTCAGGTCTTACCAGTGTTTAATTTGAGCCGGCGGTTTCCACTGCTCTGCACCGGCACTTAATTGTCAACAACAGCACTTCTGACAGCTGCCACATGCTGGCAGTGTTTGAGTAATTTAGAGATAAGCAGAACAACAATTGTTTATTATTCAATATGCATTAAAAACAATTTATACCTGCCACCCAAGTCATTCTTATACCTTTAGGGGACTCAAACATTCCTTTAGCAGTGTGATGGTTAGTAGTTGTGTAGGTACTGTAATTGACAGTGCTGGCATTGACAATGGGTGGTGCAAGCTGCGGTGGCCTCCTGACAAGGGTCCTGGCACAAATTGAGCACTGGTACCGTCTGACTGTAATACTCTTGGCATGCTGTTAATGCCATAGAGTGGACGATGACCCGGAGACTGATAGCCCCTCCCCTCTTACAACACAGGTGCTGGTCTTTACCTGGATTTACAAAATGCAAGTGGTTTGGACACTTCTCCAGAAGGGACTATCCTTCACCCTTCTGGTCCTCCTACGGTGGAACTTTCTTAATTTACCTTTTTTGTAATGAAAAATATTGGCGTTTGCTGTGCTCTGAGGTCAAATCTGACTTTTAAACGGAAATTTTGCAGTCCTCTGCTGTTTCTGAAATTTTGTTGCCCTTACTCCTGCCCTGTACTGGCTGCCTGGGAGAAACCTTTCTCAAGCCCAGCAATCCACAGGCAAAGCGCTATAGGACATAGGCTCGCCTGTGTGTTCTGAAATTCATGTTGCATTCTTCATCAGAGTCTAGTGGTCAATACCTCCTCAGCAAAATTATACTGAATGCTTTTCACACTGTCCTCCAGACCAAGAGTCTAAAAGGCTGGAATTCATAGGCAGTGATGTCTTTGTCTCTGTTGGTCAATCCCGCCTCTTGGGCCAGTATGTCAATGCCATTTGGGAATTGGCAAAACTGGCCAAAATGAGTAGCTGCCAGTACATGAAGAAGCCATTCTCAGATTTTGTTTGTTGCTGTCAGTGGCGTAGGTGCGACAGGAGGTAAGTAAGCTCTGTTCTCACTGTGCTACAGATTTAAGTTACACCTCACTTGCAAGGTCTCAGTGTCCTAGATCCAGACTGAGGACTGCAACTGTTTGAAGCAAGATCAAGACTGAAATGCACATGGCAGGTCTGTCTAAAGTGGCATAGCGGGTGAAAAAAAATGGTCTGAAAAGCGGCCCAAGCTAACGTCAGTGACTAGGGTTAATCCAAGCATATCTTTCATCACCTTGTTACATGATACTTAGCCTCACTTTCTCATTCCTCTTGTTTATGTTGTGCCCACTTGTATGTTGTGCAACATTTCTTCACAAGATGTATTCTTTTTCTTGAAAAGACAGTGCACAGATATACAAATAGGCTTGAAAATTGATCAACATTATGGGTATGGCTAAAATTATAATGTGTCCTTTAAACAAATTAAAACGAGTTGAAAAGTAGGAACAGACCCTAGAACATTTACAGAGTGGATCCCAAATCTATTAGCTCTAAACATCGAGGATGGTTACCTTAATATTGGGAAGCACTACAGAATTAAAACACTAACGCCAATTCTGAGTTGGTCGTCGAGGTTTTCTCACCCCTGCACAAAACCTGTTTAAGCAGGGCTCAGACGAAGTAGTGGGAAAAGCATTCAGTACTGTGGTGTGGGTTCAGTAGTGGAAATTCCAGTTGCTGTCTTGTAAAGGAGAAGTGGGTAATAAACTCTGTGAGTGGGAGTCACCATGAAAATGCTTATGGTAGCGCCTCACAAGCTTGCTACAGAAATGAGCACATATATTAAAAAATACTTAATGAACCCCAGATTTCAGTTGGCGGATTCCAGTGTATGCTATAAATCAAGTAACTCGTTAATTACTTGGAACTGTCCACTTACCTGTAAGTGGCTCTCCTGTGTGCAGCCCTGCCTACTAGGTTAGAATGCTTTTGCGTGGTTGAATGAATATATGTATAACTTATTTGAAAAGTGTGTATTTGAGACAAATGTGTGTTTTTAGAAACCATAAACTGATGTTTTGAAAAAAATGATTGAATTTCCAAAATCTATTAGAGCGATAAATCAAGCAGTGTTGGGGAGACTTATTACTGGCATTAGCTTGGTGCCAAGGGCATTGCAGCTATGGTTTTATCTATTACCCATACAGAGATATTCCACATTGATAAAGCATTTTTTTAAATTACATTACTATTGGCAACTGTGTTTGAGGTGGTCACTGCTGGTAATCTTGCATATGCTGGCCACTAATGTAATCTTATCTGATATCACTAAACCAGTTCTAATAATATTAGAAGCTTGTGTTGATTTTCATTGAACATAAGTAGCTCTTATTACAGAAAATAATGGGGATCTGTTATAAATCATTAATATGCCTGAGGCGTGATAGAAAGAATCTGTAGATCATTTAGATTGTTTGTGTAGGTCTTCGATGGCATATCAATTTAAAAAAAGTAAATGACCCCAAGGGCATAATGAGAGTAAGGTATGCAAGAAATGTTGTATTACGACTGAATTTCCTTCTTAGGTGACCGTACAAGCAGCTGTCCAGTCATATTTGTATTGGATGAATTTGACCTTTTTGCGCATCACAAGAACCAAACTCTCCTATACAACCTCTTTGACATCTCCCAGTCAGCACAAACCCCAGTTGCAGTTATAGGATTGACATGCAGATTGGTAAGTAAAGTTTTGCCTCTCAATGTATTTAACGTCTTTTATATCATCCCCGCGTTTTACCTGCAGCAATCTGATGAAGGATCCCTGACGCCATCAGTGTATTCTGTTTACTTCTTTAAGATGTCTGTGCCAAAAGAACATTGTGCTTGAATGCTGATGAACTAACATTTGTTTGTTTCATGGAGTCTGCTGTGGGTTCACATTCTGTGCACATTTCATCCTCCTTGTGTTGGATCTGTGAAAAGGCAAGATGTTCTTCTCGAGGTTTTTATCATCTGTTCCTGGCAGCATGGCTAGAGAGATGGATATCCAAGTCACTCTGAAACCCAAAATTCACCAGGACACACACTTCAGCTTAGATTTGTTTTTTTTTTTGGGGGGGGGATATTGGGTCTGGATGTGCAGTTGCGGTAAAGGTGGAGAATAAAGAAAACTTCAAGGATTTCCATTAACTGT
Organism: Calotriton arnoldi; assembly: GCA_963921515.1. Taxonomy (NCBI): domain Eukaryota; kingdom Metazoa; phylum Chordata; class Amphibia; order Caudata; family Salamandridae; genus Calotriton; species Calotriton arnoldi. The sequence goes on from CAWUFW010000840.1 coordinate 628,574, forward strand.
AGCTTTGCTGCAGTGCAGGGCCAATGCATAGGCATATTTAACACTATGGGATTATAGCCACTTCACGTGACGCTCCAGGTCATTTGAACATGATTTTTCAGCAAATTTAGATAGAGCATGCCATTGGAGAAGTTCCTCCTTTACGTTCTGCGCTAGTACCAGTCACGTTTTCCCTGGAAAGACCAGTATAATTTCAGTGTTCTCCAGTGTTTTGTTGCAAAAGGATTAATAGTGTATGAAAGCAGTGTGACTGTATGAGGAAGCCAAAGTTTATACAGTAGCAACCCAATAGCAATTCGAGGTGGATTCTGTGGAGGAACACATTGGTAACTAGGACAAGGAGGGGAGTTTTCATGAACATGAACAGTAATGATATAGATGAGGAGTACCAGTGGCATTCCTAATTAAGAGCAAAAGAAGTGCAGGCGTGCTCTGGATTACAGCGGCAGACACCAGCCACAGCTCCCAATGCAGGCATAATACTCTACATTGAATGTGCAGGGACAGGATATTAAACTGTGTTCAAAAAATGCCATCAGATAAAATTTCATGTACTCTTTCTTCATAAGGGACCATGTGGAAGCAGCACACAAACGATTCCTGTACCACAATGACAAATCACCACTGAAGAAAAAAAGTAATCCCCTAAAAATCTTGGTGATATGGATGGCCACATGGAAAGCTATGAGCTGATGTGTGTAACTTACAAGCTTTAAGTTGTTATGGAGTCCTTAAATGGAAAGGGATGGAGGAGTTGATACAAAGACTTTAGAAGGCATAGTGAAAGTAAGCAAATGAATTGGGGCAGACGGGAAGACCATTACAACATCTGCATCGGAACATCTGGGAATGAAACAGATCATACTAATCTGTAAATATCCACAAACCTCAGTTTTCCCCGCCATATAATGCTGCACATGTCCAGGCTTCAGTTTGTGGTTCATTTCTGCTTCGAAGTTAAACACTTGCTGAGTCAGAAAGTGGATGAAGTTTTTAAAATAAAAAAAAATAAAAAGATACTGGCTTGGCAAAATCGATGGGAGAGTTTACTTCAGAACCCAGGAAGGTATCAAGCCACAGCTCACATGCTGCCCTTTCAGGGTAACCAAACTTTTAACTTCACTCAAACACCAGCACCAGTAGAAGCAATGTTGTCAACGACTGTTGTCTCAAATTCAAAGACACTACCTACTAAGCCTAATGAGCAGAAGACTAGATAATTTACCTTGCGCATTTGGGAAAATAATGATGACCCTGTTACTGAAGTGGGTCAGTTGGGAAGTTCCTTTAGCAGAAAGTGGGAAAAAGACTTTCTCATCTTCAGGACATAGGGCACTGACTAATTCAAGATTTCAGAATGCTCAGCCATTAAATGAGAAACCTCCACTTCAAGAAGAAAAAATCTGCAGGATAAATGGCTGCTAAAGGAGGGTGACACACTGGCAACTCTTGACCTCAAAGAAGCCTCTTTCCCGGTGCATCTGTTCAATGATAGTCCCTGAGATTTGTGGTGAGTGACAAACACGGTTTACTTACAACTCTGTTTAGAATCAAGTCTGCCCCAAGAGCCAATACCAAAAGTCTGTCAGTGGCTGCAGACCACCTGCACTGTTAGTTCATACATGTCTACCGAGGCTTAGACAACCAGCCAATGAAGGGGAAGATAGAACAACAGCATGAGACCAAGCAGAAATTCACTTGCTGTAGAAATTGGGTTTCAGTATGAATATGTCATGGTCACACTTAATGCCAACGCAAGATTTAGACCTTCTCAATGCAATTTTGGTTTCACAGGCTTCTCAATCCTTCCCTCCCAATGTATGCATATGCGTTATTTGCAACCGAAAGCAAACTTGTCAAAACACAGTGTAGTGCTGTACAGGGTCAAAGGCAAAGATACAGTCAAAGAATGTTTGGAGAGGTAGATGCTTTCTGGGAGCAAAAGTGTACTGTTCTATTTCATATAGGTACCCCGATATAGGTCTAGGTAACATCATAACCCTTCACCTACATTCTCTCCTATACTACATACATAACGGATTTGAAGGACTGACCTTTTACCCAGTTACAATACTACACACAAGTACGTAGGATTTTTCCCTGGACACTGGCCTCATAAATTATGCATGAGGATTCTTAGTTTCTTGGAATCACAGCAGGACCATCATCTCCTGCATAATAACTGTGTATAAACTTTATTTCCGATGTCATCCTAAGTCCGACACTGGCACAGCAAGGTAGAACTGCTGGGGATACCTTAGGGTATATAAAAAACACATCTTGCTGAGATAGTCAGAGGAGACCAGGACTTCCCGACCGACACACTGTCGCAAGACGCTGAAGTCCCTGCATGCAGATACTCCAGCTCACAGTGGTCTGACATCCCTAGCGGGGTGTTCAGCTCGAGACCAGAACGGTATCCCGCAGTCTCACATCAGGTAATGGGGTTGGCTTTATCCTAGAGGGATTCTTGGCTTTACACCTACTCACATGCTAGGTACATTTAGGTACATCTAGTTGGGGTGCATCGTAGGAGTATGCATTTTATTGCCATGTATTTTATATACTTGCCTGTATTTATGATTTTAGCAAAATGGTAGAGACCTACCATCTGTTTACTTTCTTAGTGCTTCTACTCATTTATCTATGCTACTGCCTACTGGTGATTTCAGTGCACGTAGTTTACGCTAGAATAACGACTGTTCGATAAATACTTATTGAAAACGTCCCAACCGTTTATTCGGTGTATCTCTCTGAGAATAAGTGAGCACGCGTGACTGAGCGAAAAGTAAGGTTCGAGGCATATGAGCTGTAGGTTGTACACTTTAGCATAGATCGCCATCTGGTGTTGGGCTCGGATGTTTGCACTTTGTTATTGTAGAAGTCTTTGTAGTCACGAGATAGGTGACTCCTCCTTATAGTGACAGTGCACATGGTCATCGACTCCATCCCCAGATAGTTTTTTTCCGCCATCGGGTTCGGATGTGACTTGCTGCGCTCCAGGCCAGTGTCGTTACCGAAACCCCCTTCGACGCGCAATCATCCTTCACTCGACGGTATTGTCTCCATTGCGTTCCCTTCTCGACGCGCATCTTCGACACTCTATAAAACTTCGATAAACTTTCAACGCGGGCCGTGGGGCCTACCCGCGCCGATCCGACGGAAGTCGATGGAACGGACTCCCTTTAAGAAATGTCCACAGTGTGGTGCTAAATTACCACACTCGGACCTACACTCGGTGTGTAATCTCTGCCTCTCTCCAGAACATCAAGAGGATACCTGCGAGGCTTGTCTCTCTTTCAAATCTAAGAAGACCATTCATGACCGTCGGGCTCGACGCCACGAGATGTCCCGAGGAAGCGGCTCCATTCCGGACATTTTCCATCCAGGTCCCGACAGCCTTCCGGAACCAGAACAGGAGGAACCAGTCTCAGTTTCCACAGATGACTCCGACGCCGAAGTCACCCCAGCTCAGCGGGCCATGAGTACTGAGACCCCTGCCCCACCCAAGCCCATACCAAAGGCTCCGGTAGCACCTTTGCCACAAGGCCCAGGTCCACACCGATCCACTATTTCAGATGCCCCGCCCTCGGGCCCGGCTATGAAAACTAAAGAAAAGCCTTCCAGCTCGGGCTCGAGCCAGCCGCACTCCGGTACCGAAAAATCACCTTCGGCACCGAAACCCAAGGCTACCGATAAGCCACGCCTTCCCCCATCGGCACCGGAAGTCCCTCCGGCACCGAAACAGCTCAGGGAAAAACCCTCAGAACCGAAACAAACAGGGAAACCTTCGGCACCGAAAACCTCGGAACCGAAACAGTCTAAGGACAAACCTTCCACCCCGAAACCACCGAAGCAAATCGCTCCGGAACCGAAGCAAATGACGCCAAAATCTTCGGAACCACCAAAGACTGCTAGACCGGACACTGTCCATATACCTAAACAGTCTAAACCCCCTCACAAAGAGAAATCTTCAGTACCGACAAAGGACACCGGCTCAGAACTTTTTCGGCCCGATCCCACCCAGAAGACCGTCTATATACATCCAAACACTGGTCATGTCCTCTCCAAACAACCTACAAAAAGAAAACTGGACCATTTGCAAGATCCACAGGTCCCAGCTAAAAGAATGGACATGGGCACTAATACCTCCCCACCCCCTACATCTCCTCCTCCTCCTCTTAATCCTAATTTACTTATCTCTCCACTACACTCTCCACAACACACTTTTCCACTCACAACCAGAGGATAGTGATGATGGGGATGGGGATGGGCAAGGAGATGATAATATAATTCCACATAATTATAATGAGGACAATCCCCCACAGGACCCGGATCCATGGATGGACTATAACACCGATCCCGATCTTACAGACCCAGATCTTTATCCCTCTAAACCTTCCCACCAGACGATAATGTCAATTTTGCCCAGCTGATCACTAGGGCCGCAACATACCACGGGGTAAAACTACATTCTGACCCTGTAGAGGAGGATTTTTTGTTAGTCTTTTGCTCAACCACAAAAAAACATGCACATCCTACCATTGTTGAAATGACTCACTAGACATGCACCAGAGGTGTTTAACGACCCAGCTAGAACTAGGGTTCTTAATCCAAGAATTGACAAAAAATATAAGGCGGCTCCTAGTGACCCCGAATACATTAAGGGTCAACTACCTTTAGATTCCCTGGTGGTAGCTAATGCACGTAAGAGGGCCAATTCTCAAGGTTCAGGGGATGCCCCGTCCCCAGATAAGGAATCCAAATTAATCGATGCCTCAGGTAAACGTATGGCATCGCAGGCTGCCAACTATTTGAAAATAGCCAACACACAAGCTCTCTTGGCAAGGTACGATAGGGCTCACTACGATGAGTTAGAGAAACTCATCGAACACCTACCAGACCAATACAAACAAAAGGCCAATGACCTTATACAAGAAGGCAAATTGATCACGAACACATCCATCAAATGTGCCTTAGACGCCGCGGACACCGCGTCCCGCGCAATCAATACTAGCGTATTGATACGCAGACATGCTTGGCATAGAATATCTGGCTTTAAACAGGAGGTACAAACCAGTATACTTAATCAGCCTTTCGACCAACAGCACCTCTTTGGCCCTGCGGTGGACACATCTTTAGAAAAGATGAAGAAAGACAACGAAACCGCAAAGTCTATGGGAGCCTTGCAGTTATCCTTTCCCAGAGGCTCCTTTCGGCGTTCCTTTTATAGAGCGGGCTCAAAAACTAACACAACAGAGCACCCATCCTCATCTTACAAAAGCCCCAATCAGAGTTCCTTTTCCAGAGGATACTTTAGAGGAGGTTACAGGGGTAACAACAACAAGGGTAGAGGCCGGGTTAGCAGCACCTGCAGCTCCCCTACCACCAAGCAGTGACTTTCCTGCGCTTCCCCCCCGACCACTCCACACCTGTCGGGGGACGCCTTTCACAGTTCCTACCTGTCTGGAATTCCATCACCACAGACAGGTGGGTGAGACAAATTATCCAGTATGGTTACTGCCTGGAACTCACGTGCACTCCACCACACATTCCTCCCAAGCACCGTCCAATGTCCACTCAACATTTGACTCTACTAAAACAGGAAGTCCTCTCTCTGCTGCAAAAAAACGCAATAGAACCGGTTCCCTTATCCCAGCAGGGCACAGGGGTTTATTCACTCTACTTCCTGATTCCAAAAAAGGACGGCTCTCTCAGGCCAATATTGGACCTCAGACCCCTAAACTACTACATCCACTTGGACCATTTCCACATGGTCACTCTCCAACAGGTGCTCCCACTACTTCAACAAGGCGACTTCCTCTCCACTCTGGATCTAAAAGACGCCTACTTCCATATTCCTATTCACCCTTCTCATAGAAAATACCTCAGATTCACAGTGGACGGACAGCACTATCAGTTCAAAGTCCTTCCATTCGGGGTAACCACGGCACCCAGGGTGTTCACCAAATGCCTCGCAGTCGTAGCGGCCCATTTAAGGCGACAACCCATTCATGTGATCCCTTATCTGGACGACTGGCTCATAAAGGCCAAATCCCACCAAAATTGTGTGCAACACACAGAAGACTATCCAACTACTTCACGACTTGGGTTTTACAATAAACTTCACCAAGTCTCACCTTCAGCCATCCAACATACAACAGTATCTAGGGGCTACTCTGGACACCTCAAAAGCTCTAGCATACCCAAATCCAGGCAGGATTCAATCTATGCAAGCGCTAATATTACAGTTCCAACCTCAACACTCGTTGCCAGCTCGAGTGTTTATGCAGTTAATCGGGATGATGGCCTCTTGCATTCTCATCGTTCCTTATGCAAGACTCCAAATGCGTCCCTTACAGGAGTGCTTAGCACTTCAGTGGAACCAGGCTCAGGGCCACCTAACAGATCTGGTGTTGGTGGACGGCCGCGCACATCGCTCTCTGCAGTGGTGGAACGCACAAAACCTTTCCAAAGGGCGGCCGTTCCTCGACCCGGTTCCACAAATAGTGCTAACAACGGACGCATCGCTCACCGGCTGGGGAGCTCATCTACAAAGTCAAACTGTCCAGGGCTTATGGACCTCCCGACAGAGACAACTCCACATCAACCACCTAGAGTTACCAGCAATCTTTCTAGCGCTAAAATGTTTCCAACTTTTGATACTAGGCAAAGCTGTCCTGATACGTACAGACAACATGATAGCAATGTATTACTTTCAAAAGCAGGGGGGGACACACTCTCTCCAACTCTCGCGCCTAGCGCAAGCTATATGGAGATGGGCTATTTCACAAAAGATATACCTCCTTGCAGAACATCTCCCAGGAGCACACAATCCGATCGCGGATCTGCTCAGTCGACAAACACAACAAATCCATGAATGGGAACTTCATCCTCAAGTTCTTCTTCCATTCTTTCGAGTATGGGGACATCCAGACATAGATCTGTTCACCACACACCACAACGCAAAATGCCTTAAACTTCGCCTCCAGGTATCCACACCCATTGTCCAAAGGCAATGCGCTATGGATGAACTGGTCAAACAAATTTGTTTACGCTTTTCCACTTCTCCCGCTCATTCCGTTGGTGGTTCGGAAACTCAAACAACATTCTCTCACAATGATCCTGGTTGCTCCAACTTGGGCCCGACAACCATGGTTCACAACCCTTTTGGAACTATCAGTAGTCCCACATCAAAAACTACACCTATCACCCAAACTACTAACGCAGAACCATGGAGAGATAAGACATCCAGATCCCAATCAACTCAATCTTGCGATCTGGCTCCTGAGGTCCTAGAGTTTTGTTACCTCAATCTCCCACCAGATTGTATGAACGTCATCAAAGAGGCCAGACGTCCTACCACAAGGGCATGCTATGCAGCAAAATGGAAAAGATTTGCTGTTTATTGTGCAAATAACATCAACCCACTAGATGCTTCCATTCAAAACATTATATGTTATCTCCTGCATCTACAGCAATGTAATTTAGCGTATACCTCTATACGTTTACATCTAGCTGCAGTAGCAGCTTACCTCCAAAATAGACAACATTTGTCTCTCTTTCGAGTTCCTGCTATCAAAGTGTTCATGGAAGGACTAAAAAGAATAATTCCACCTAGAGTTCCACCCTCCCCAGTCTGGAACCTTAATATTGTCCTTACCAGGCTTATGGGCCCTCCATTTGAACCTCTACACAAATGTGAGCTACAATTCCTCACTTGGAAGGTAGCCTTCCTAGTAGCTATCACATCTCTCAGGAGAGTTAGTGAACTCCAAGCATTAACCATACAGGAACCATTTTTACAGATTCATCATAGTAAAGTGGTTCTTAGAACTAACCCAAAGTTTCTACCCAAGGTAATTTCTGCCTTCCATCTTAATCAGTCGGTTGAACTTCCAGTTTTTTTCCCTCAACCAGACTCAGTGTCAGAACGTGCTCTTCACACACTAGACGTTAAAAGAGCATTACTATATTATATAGAGAGAACTAACCTTTTTAGAAAGACTAAACAACTTTTTGTAACTTTCTCACCACCTCACAAGGGCAATCCCATTTCAAAAACAGGGATTGCGAGATGGATTGTCAAATGCATCAAATGCTACCTCAAAGCTAAACGCACACTAACCATTCCCCCTAAAGCTCATTCCACACACAAACTGGGGGCTTCTATGGCATTCTTAGGAAATATTCCACTAGATGACATATGCAAAGCAGCAACTTGGTCTACACCACACACCTTCACTAAACACTATTGTGTAGATGTGCAAACAAAGCAACAAGCTAGTGTGGGCCAGGATGTACTAAAAACACTATTTTAGACCACAGCAACGGATACAGGTCGCCACCGCTAAGGAGACAAACTGCTATATAGTCTATGCTAAAGTGTACAACCTACAGCTCATATGCCTCGAACGGAAAATGCTCCTTACCAGTATGCATCTGTTCTTGGCATGTAGAGCTGTAGAGTTGTACACGCCCACCCACCTCCCCGGATACCTTTACCCGTTGCAGTATCATCTTACTTAGATACATCACACATGGACATCCTTTTCTATTTCCTACTAACTCCATCATTACCCTGTATGGCGAAAAACAATCTGGGGATGGAGTCGATGCCCATGCGCACTGTCACTATAAGGAGGAGTCACCCATCTCGTGACTACAAAGAATTCTACAATAACAAAGTGCAAACATCCGAGCCCTACACCAGATGGCGATCTATGCTAAAGTGTACAACTCTACAGCTCTACATGCCAAGAACAGATGCATACTGGTAAGTAGCATTTTCCTTACTGTTTCCACGGTCCTGAGGAATCGGGGTTGTCCTGTTCGATAGTTGCCAAAAACTATTCTCTCCTTGGTAAGAGGAAGGGATAGCGGCATCGCGAGCTAGCTGGTACACAAGCCAACATACCCGGTGGGGGTGTCTGGAATCAGTCTAGACACTAGTCCTGCAGTGTATGTTGTCTAAACGTGCAGATCCTGCATAGGTTTTATAGGAACTACACAACATGGCGCCGCCAACGTTGGTATTGGCACTTATTTAACAGACAAATCTGAGTAGTTCAGTCGTGCTGTTTTTCAGAGACCCCCTACTCACATTTCCCCAGAGAGTCTGGAGTGGGAGGGAACAAAATCCGCTGCAGCTGAGTAGGAAAATTCCTATGTATTGCCTGTTGGTCTAATCAAGCTTGAAGGATAGATTGTTCCTAATTGTGCATAAACACCTTATCTCAGTACCCTTGAAGAGCTCTTCTTACTAAAAACAATGTCGGTACACGGAGACCCGACAGTAGAACTAAACTTCTCAGCTGAAGAAGACGATGCAGATGCAATATACATTGCAGAAAATGTTAGCAATGCCGTCACCCTAAAACTAGTAGCATATGGTGTTACAATTAGGGGTGGGCAAGTGACTTTCGTGATTGAGGCACACGAATCATATAGAACAGAGGTATTCTATTCATGGATTAAATTTCTGCAGGCAAATGCACAAACAAAAACATTTCACTATGTCGAAGATGACATACCGAACGAATACAGTCCATATGAGGACATTGAAATTCCACTCCCTTACCACGAACATTTTTACTGGTTTAAAGGCACCCTCCCCCATACAAGAAATAGAGTAAGACTCGGCACGCTCGGAAGAGACAGAGCAACTTGGCCAGTGCTAGTGGCCTACACACCACATCCTGACATTGACACAATGCCAGGAGGAGACTTACTCGTAGAGCATAAAGAATTAATAAGACTTTACAGAAACATGACACAGTTTGTGATGAGAACACTCACACTTCGGCCAACACAGGCTACACAACCAGGACCAGTCCAAACTTCTACAACCAAAATTACACCATAAACACTGCACGCAGTGATGGGTAAAATGCCCACTAAACGTGAACAAATACCCTTCTGGATAGCACAAATAATAACACAACTGGAGGCAGTGTTTCCACACACTGGTCCTAAGGAAAAGCATAGAATACTGATGATTTGCTTGCCGATGGGGATAGCTCCCTCTATAGAAGATTGTACTTCTTGGGGTACAATTTTCGCTGCAATATATACCAGGACTTCTGGTATCCCTTCTTTAGCAGTTATACCAGATGTATTAAGACAAATACAGAGCGAGTATGGAGCAGAACCTGCTCTAAACTTAGGGATGAAGTTGTTAAATAACTTTGCCCAGGTATCTGCGATATTAGCAAATATTAATGGGGAAGCAGCATCAGTGGCAATACGCCAATGTCTGAGAGATTTCACTCCATCACAACAGGAGACAGAGCTACCTAAAATAATTGAAACTGCTTATGCGGAATTAGGTAGAGACAGTCTGGGAGCTAGACCTGTAAAACCTCAACTAGTGAGAGGTACAGATAAAGAACAGGCAAAGCAAACACTGGTTTCTTCAAAAAAGAAATGGGACAATAATAAACCGCAAAAGAACAGATCTCACTCCAGGGGAAGGTCTCCTCAACAGGAGCCACCAGAAAGGAGATATAATCTTAGGAATAGAGAACATTAAAAAACCTGACGGGTATCAGGACACTGATACTCGTTCCTTTCAGGGTTCATCAAAAAACTCAGAGAGGGAAGGACGGTCAGAACAAAGACAAGAAGAGCGTACAAAGCACAGAGACAGGCAACGCACTTCGTACTACGCTTCAAAGAAAGAAGAAAATCCCAAAGCAAAACCTCAATTTAAAAAGAAGGTAGCAGGTCTCAAAGTTAGACATGCCCAGAATTCTGAGTACCCAACTACTGAACAGGGAATGGGCTCTGACGATGCTAGACAGCGCAGCAGAAGTAACAATAGCTCGCCGGAACCTGATGGAATTTCTGGTGACAGCGGAGTTGAGTGAGTATATCACGGTGGAAACACCTGACACTAGGGTGAGTGTCCCACACAAGTTACATGAAATAACACTCCAAATGGAGTTGGACAAGCCCAGACAAGTGAAGGGTCTCTTTTGAGAGAACCTGACTTCTGGCTATGTCATCCTATTAGCAGAAAAAGATTGGCCGCCTACTATTGTTATGGAATGCCCAAAGGGAGAAACTGTGATTTTACCAGCTTTCTCTGACCTAGTCCCCACACACCTAAGACATACATATGCACAGGAGTGGGCGGTAGCCCTTGCTCCAGCATTATACCGCAACCACGTAGGGTGGGATGAAGAGTCACCCCACCATGTAATTCCAATAAAAACAAACCTAACTCCACAGAGACAGTATCCCATAAAACAGGAAGCTAAAAAACAGCTCAGGGAGATCTTACATCAACTTGAATACCAAGGTGTAATTGAACCTTGCACCTCATCAATGAATAATCCTTTGTTTCCCGTAATGAAACCCGACAATTCATATCGTCTAGTTTTAGACTATAGACACCTAAACTCATGCACGAAAACATTTGCAGTTCAGAATGCACATAGTGCCGCATTAATGAATAACATTGTGCGGAAAAAATACAAAACATTAGATATCTCAAATGGATTTTTCTGCCAAAACATAGCGCCTGAAAGCAGATATTTGACAGCCTTCTCAGCACTAGGGTCCCCGCGTCAATTTTGTCGACTCCCCCAAGGGTATAAGAATAGCCCGGGGTTATTCTCAAGGAGGGTAACAGAGTTACTACAGAATTTGGATGAAGAATCATTATCCTATGTAGATATTTATCTGACGGATGATGACTTAGAGGAACGCTTGACCAGGGTGAACACCATAATTTTGGGTTTCGCCTCTGAGGGCTACAAATTTAATTTAAAAAAATCAAAAATAGCCCACCTCAATGTCCTATTTTTGGGATATGAGCTTTCAAGTGAAGGCAAAAGCCTGGCAGCCCACTTTTTAGAAAAGTGCGCACTGCTACAACCTCCAAAATCATGAAAAAATTTACAGTCCATACTGGGATTTTTTAATTTTGGCAGAACATGCATTTTGGATTACGCAGAGAAGGTAAAACCTTTCTACGACCTAATAAGACCTGACTTTTCAGTTAGACAATGGACACAGGAACACACAAATGTACTTCGTTCCCTACAAGCTGATATGATATCATCAAAACACTTACAGATGCGTAAACGTACGCAACCTGGTGATCCGCGTAGTCGCAGGTCAATCAGGGTACACTTACATGAAGGCGAAAAGGTACAAATTGCATATAAATCGCATTTGTACACTAACGCTGAAATGCGTTTTGCACCCACAGAAAAAATTCTGACAGCAGTACAGACTGCGGTAGTGAGAGAGAGCACTGGCTCAGGGGAAACGAATAATTGTCGTGATCCCGGTACCGGCCTTAGAGGCTGCCACAAAAGCAAGCGTCCCAAATGCAAAAGCGTTACATCCAAGATGGATACAATGGGCTAATTCTCTCACTGCAACAGATGTAGAATACAGATATGACCCTAGTCTAAAAACATAAGCATTCCTGCAATATGAACAAGAATATCCTCTACCAAATGAAATAATGCCTCTAGATCGGTATGAATACATTATTTATACTGACGGATCTGCTCAACCGGCCACAGGGAGTAAACAACAATACAGTGCAGCATGCGCTATTGTAAAAGGTTGGATGCAGGACGGCAAGTTCCGTCCAAGCTGTACAAAAACGCAGTCTCTCGGAGACTGCACGGCTCAGTTGGCAGAATTAAAAGCACTATTACTGGCACTGATGAATACAGATCCAGAATTCCCCACACTAATATTGTGTGATTCCTTTTACTGTGTCCAGTCATACAACGAATACCTCCACTATTGGGGACAAAATGGGTTCAGAGATTCAAAAGGTGGCACAATCAAACATAGGAAACTGTGGGTACAGGTAGCAGAGTTGAAGAACGAACTACCAAGAGCTCCAACGTGATGGTGTTCACGTTGAAGGGAATTCATTGGCTGATGAAGCCGCGAAGGGGGCAGTACGCACTGCATCCGTAGCTGCATGCACCCGTTCAAAAACGAGGGTAGACGGCAGCACAATGGTAGCTGTGATTGCTTCGCGCAATAACAGTAAAGCACTACCTAAAGGTTTTCCACTCAAGTACACCTACAAGTTAGATGCAAACAACGTTCCATTTGCTCAGATTCCTGGAGTGGGGGATAGAGTAATACCAAACATGGATCGCAGGTTAGGTTTAATCTTGGCTGCACACGAGGGTCTGGGTTCTGCTCATACAGGAGTTATGGCGGCAGTTTCTTTACTGAAACAACACTATTGGTGGCCAGGGTTAACAAAGCAGACCAAAGACTTCGTCTTAAAGTGCGATATCTGTCAACAGATAAAAGGGTCCACCGTAGCTCGCCCAGTGCAGACACCATTGTTAATATCAGACAGACCGCTCGCGTGCATTTACCTGGACCACTGCGGCCCCTTACAATCTGATGGGGCTTACAAGTATATCATTGTGGCAGTGGATTCCTGTTCAAGATTCTTATGGGTATGGCCCCAGCGCTCGGCTGACGCCCGAACTGTTATAAAAGATTTGCGAGTCTTCATAGGGACATACGCAGTTGGCACATTACATTCTGACCATGGCCCCACGTTCACCTCTCCGTACCACCCTGAAGGAAATTCGGTTGTGGAGAGGAAAAACCGGGACTTAAAGCAATCTTTAACAGCTAGGGTATTAAGCTCCGGTGGTAGTTGGGTCAATCATCTATATGGGGTCCAGCGAGCCCTTAATAACCAGCCAAGAAGCTCTCTAGGGGGTGCCACTCCTTACGAGGTCCTGTTTGGAACAAGAATGTGGGTACCTGATCTTGATTGTGAAGGCACAGTGGCGGATGAAAAACCGTTTGACATCAATAAACGTTTGGCTGTTTTACAGGATCTGAATGAATCCAGAGCCTCCTTAAGTAACGTCGAGACAAAAAGAACTGCCACTGGGGAAGTCAAGTCAGCCACGACATGACCTGCCTGGATTCCTAAAGTTGGGGATCTGGTCAGAGAACAGATTGTGGACAAAAAAGAATTTGGGCCATCCTATCGAAAGCCTGTACCTGTCCTGGCCGTTGAAGGATCAAGAACTGTACTTCTACCATCTCTTGCCGGAAAAGAGAAGATATTCGTCTCAATCGATCTGATCAAACCACACTATGTGGCCGATACTAAATAGTAGGCCTCGTGGGCTCCTGAGTAGCCGACGTCCTCCTCTCGCTACAATACAGGAAGTTCAAACTGAAAGACTGATAACATTTGAAGAGTCACCTTTACAAAGCAATGGAATCGATAACAATGCAATGGAACTAGTTCCCCTTGACACAAACTTTCAAAATCAAAATGAAAGACAAATTTCAATTCAACCTAATAAGGATATCTACGTCAACATGCCTCTTCAAGAGCAATCTACAAGTTCAACAAAACCTGCTGAGCTACCAAAAATAGATCGAACTGCATCTGGCTATTTCATCGACTTCGATACCTTTTCATTGGATCCAAGTGAACCTGAAACGACGCCAGTCCAAATTTCTCGCAAACAACGGATTAAAGACTTTTTTAACTTTCTTAGAAGGACTTATTTAGTATCACCTTGGCTAGAACTTTGGATAATTTCACCGGTATATTATTTTTTCTTTTTTGGTTAGGATTAGTAATCACTTTCCACTTGCTCATCAATGGAACTTCTGACGTTGCAGAGCTTGTTGAAGATAGCTTAATTTTAAAACCTCATGTTTCATCTCATCGTGAACAAAGAGACTTGTCCTTCATGAACATTTCAGCAGTTCCTATACCAGATGGTATAGTGTGGGACAAAGTAAATTATGATATATTTGGACAGACCGAGCTTTTAAAGATTCCACATTTGTTTAAAATTTAATTGAACGATATCATTACCTCCAGTACATTTTCTGATGATTGGGATTTTGAAACTGTTAATAACTTATTGTCTGATTTGGAACCGCATTTTCTAGCACTGAAATGTTAGAGGACACATCAGATTTTGACAAAATGTATTGTTACCAACATTATGGTCATCATTTCTTGCATAAATCTAGCAAATCTAGAAATGTTTTCACATTCCACCAGTGGAACATTGCCCTACACCACCAAAAGGTAGTTCAAAAACATTTGCACAGAAATTCTCATATTTTTCAGGGTTTAACACTTCTACACAGAAAAATATGTTAACAAACACCAAACAGATTTACTCTGCTTCCTTTATTACCCAGCTGTCTGAACAGGGTTTTGACTTATGGATGGACACTGTAGACTTGAAATCAATCTGGGGTTCTAGGGACTGGCAAGTCCAGGGAACAGAAGCACTATTTAGAGCATGCTTCATTCCACAGCAGATGATTTTTCTGAATGACACTGTGCAACAGACTTCCTGTCTTGGAATAGCCAAGAATAAGGACTTGAACACGCCTCAAATTCCAACACCTTTAAACACCGAGGGGAATTTTACATCAGATAGAGGGGCTAAGATGGATGACATATTCCAATACAGTAGATCAGACCCCAATTGGAAGGGATGGTTGGTTTGGCCCACAGACACGTACAAATGTCAGGAAAGATTCAGGGGTACCTTCGAAGGGTTTAGTATCCATAGGCCAGACCCACGATATGTACAACAAGAACATCCGGGGGTAGTGACATCATATAGTGTTGGGAAGTTATTCCTCGATTGACTAAAAACCTCAACACATACCCCAGGTGAAACAACACTTATCTCTACTCTTGGAAGATGTGGACCTAAAGGATTTTTATTAGGTCCCAGAAAACCACGTCGGAAGCGTTTTTGTATGCGGTCTATAACGAAATCTGGAAAATCTCCCAACAAGAAGCTGCAGAGAGATTAAGAGAAATAGATAGAGTTAACCTTGAAAAGGCGTTAGCCGTAGTGGACAATGGCATGACTACATTAACATCCTGGATATATTCACTGGGCAACATTGTATCTTCAGCTATCGATGTAATAGAACAGGATTTGTCCATATTGCAACACGGACAGTCACAGTTACGTTCTATTATTTTATTAGGCTGGACGCTGCAGTCATTGCGCGCCGTTTATGTGCCTTGGCGTTTTATCAACATCACGTCATTATTTTCTGCATACAATCTAACAGAAAAACAGATGAAAACGGCACAGATGGGAGCAAAATATACAATGCTGCGTATTGAAAAACTGGATAGGTTACCCTTTACTGTGGCAGAGTCACCGTTCACAGAGTGGTTAATCCACGGCCATATAACATTACCGGTTGGTACTTTCCAGTTTCAGTATTGTCTAGAACAGCAACAGGCAGGCAGATATGAAAAAATGGCTAAGGAATTCATCAAGGAATCCTGGGATTTACCATACAGATTTCGATGCATGAGTGGGGATCTGGAAGTGCTTCTAAGCAGAACTAACTGCGAGAACGCTTTAAGTGGATCTCTCATATGCCAGGATATTATGCTACACGGGGCTTGTAATGGGTCTGTGGCGAACTTGTCCTGTCATTTAAGAAGTACCCCGGCAGCTGTGATTAATCCGGTGTTCAGGCTTCTCTCGAATGGGAGTTACTTGATGCTGAATGATCAAGGTTGTTGTGGGATGCTTCCGGGCATCACATATCTAGTCCCTGTGAGCTCCAGGGTTATTTGCTGTATGCAAGTATTGTTTCCACCAACACATACAGTCAGGGAGGCGCCGTTATGGCCTTCGCTAAATGTTTCCTTTATACGGTTTGATACTCTGAGCAGAATAAAAGCCATGCTTTTACAACGAACCGTGCCCTTAACCTCCGCCCAGGAGACTTTTGATCTCCAGATCGCAAGTTCCTCAGCTGAGATACAGGCACTTATACGTATAAACTGGCCCTTCCATTTCACAGAAATGGTAAGTCGTATCTTTAACATGTTTGATACGACGGGTGTTGTACACCTATTTAAGACCATAGGTTCCGGACTGTTAAGCACCTTTCAGACGGTCCTCGGAGTTATACCGAACTTTATACACTCCGTCTTTGGAAGCATTTCTGGAGGGCTTCCGCTGATCCTGTTTCTAATAGCAGGAATCCTGATTATTACTTTTCTGCTACGCAATGGACGTCACAGCCACCAAGGAGATAGCAACAGCACTCCTGGAGCGCAAATAACGTGATCGCATGGTACAACATCTGGACACACCTCGCCTACGGGAACTGAGCGCCTCTTGGTTCTTGTCATTTAGACCAGTTTGGATGGACTGTGTCCTACCTGTTCTCTGATGCCTGATCTGCGGAGAAGAATGCGTGTTGGACCTCTGTCTGATACTTCCATCGGTTGCGCCACCGGATGTTGATGCTTTACTGGACCCGATAACTGCCCATGTTCTGCAGTGTCCTCAGCGCATTCCCATGTTGTTGGCAGCATTCTTAGAGCCACCACAGGTAGTTTCTGCTCCTGTTGGTATGGACACCGGCTCCTCCAACACTCAGGCCTCGGATATCGCACAGACTGCCCCGGCATCTGCTGCAGGCAGTACGGAAGATCATCTGTGCTCAATTGACATTCTTTGTGAGGTGTTACAGGGATCGTCAGCTGCGTATGCAGACAGCAGCAATGTTGCATCTACCAGCAAGGACACAAACATTTGGCATGTCGCACGCTGGGAAGATTTGGCTTTTACCTTTTTTCGAAATTCCAAATTGAAACCTTTTGACCTGCATGGCTTTCAGATGCTTGCAGTTGTTCGGACTATATAAACTGACACTTTAGAGCCACTACTTGAATGATTTTTTAACGCTTTTTAACTTCTCTTAAAATGTTTTTATTATTTGTTGCGTACAAACCTCTAGACGCCTTGGTAGTACGCTAGATTTTAGTTATGTCGTCCAGTCGGATGAGGAGTGGATGTTCTATTTCATATAGGTACCCCGATATAGGTCCAGGTAACATCATAACCCTTCACCTACATTCTCTCCTATACTACATACATTTTTTTTTTTTAAACTTATTTTTATTAAGTTTTTACAATAACAATAACACGAATATTTTATCCGTCAAGGCTGATCATGGGCATTGCATTCTCATTTGAACAAAATATTCAAAAAAACATCATCTCACATCCATCCCCCAACATAGGCACAAACTAACATTTGTATACATGCTCCGCATTTATCACCCATGCGGTCTCAGTGATACTTATCCATTCGGATACAGTTTAGCATATAGGCAACACGTACATGGATTGTATTGTACTATCTAGTGCAGTTTCTACATCATCTGATAACATTTACGGTCCTGGACTATCCGTCCTGTCACTATTCTTGTAAGTCTTTGGTTACAAACACCTCCATCATTGCATTCCAGTCCAGGGAGATCGGTACCTTTCGCAACCCTTTCTGTTCTTCTCTCTGTATTTCTGCTCCCTCTGCCCTTCCCCATCGCACCATCTCATTATACCAGTCCAACAAGTTGGGCGGCCTGGTAGCCTTCCACCTCATGGTCACATTCCTCTTCGCTAAAATCAGTGCAAGGTTCACAAATCTGCGGTTGGGATCTCCCTTTTTTTCTTGGGTCCTAGACCTAGTATGCAACAGTCTAGTGACCGAATGTTCCCGGTCGGTGCCACACTATTCACTAGTTCTTGCACCTTTGACCAATAATACAGTAATCTCGGGCAATCCCACAACATATGTAGTAAACCGGCACTTGGGGACTGGCAGCGGGGACAATCACCTGATACCTCCGGGAACATTCTGCTAAGCTTGTGGGGGTTAAATACGCACGGTGCACGATCATGAGCTGTATAAATTTAAATTTCGGGTTCCTAGAGATCTTACTTGGGTGTTCCACCACTATCTCCCACTCCTTATCTGTGAGTGTGCGGCCAATATCCGCTTCCCATCTAGCACTGAGTCAACTGCAGCGAAATAGAGGTGTGTGTGCGGATACCCCGATACAGCCATTTCGTTAGGTGACTGCCATTACCCATCAAATACTGCATATGTGTGAGTGCATGGGTCTGCGGCTCATCGCCCCTTGGGGCCCAAACCATTTTGATATAGCGTCCTATACTACATACATAACGGATTTGAAAGACTGACCTTTTACCCAGTTACAATACTACACACAAGTACGTAGGGTTTTCCCCTGGACACTGGCCTCATAAATTATGCATGAGGATTCTTAGTTTCTTGGAATCACAGCAGGACCATCATCTCCTGCATAATAACTGTGTATAAAGTTCATTCCCGACGTCATCCTAAGTCTGACACTGGCACAGCAAGGTAGAACCCCTGGGGATACCTTAGGGTATATAAACACCACATCTTGCTGAGATAGTCAGAGGAGGCCAGGACTTCCCGACCGACACACTGACGCAAGACGCTGAGGTCCCTGCATGCAGATACTCCAGCTCACAGTGGTCTGACATCCCTTGCGGGGTGTTCAGCTCGAGACCAGAACGGGGTCCCGCAGTCTCACATCAGGTAATGGGGTTGGTTTATCCTAGAGGGATTCTTGGCTTTACACCTACTCACATGCTAGGTACATTTAGGTACATCTAGTTAGGGTGCATCGTAGGAGTACGCATTTTTTTGCCATGTATTTTATATACTTGCCTGTATTTATGATTTTAGCAAAATGGTAGAGACCTACCATCTGTTTACTTTCTTAGTGCTTCTACTCATTTATCTATGCTACTGTCTACTGGTGATTTCAGTGCACTTAGTTTACGCTAGACTAGCGACTGTTCAATAAATACTTATTGAAAACGTCCCAACCGTTTATTCTGTGTATCTCTTTGAGAACAAGTGAGCACGAGTGACTGAGCGAAAAGTAAGTTACTGTTTCCACGGTCCTGAGGAATCAGGGTTGTCATGTTCGATAGTTGCCAAAAACTATGCTCTCCTTGGTAAGAGGAAGTGATAGTGGCATCGCGAGCTAGCTGGTACACAGGCCAACATACCCGGTGGGGGTGTCTGGAATCCGTCTGGACACCAGTCCCGCAGTGTATGTTGTCTAAACGCGCAGATCCTGTATAGGTTTTATAGGAACTACACAACAGTACTGTTTCTATGTTCAGTGTTCTTTGAAAAGGTACACCCTCAAATCTTTCCTAAATTGCAGGGTTGTGACGGTCCTCGTGGCTAATGGGATGTTTTTCTGAATTCTGGGTGCGTACACAGAAAAGATCTGTTTATTTTATTTTATTTTTTTAGCACTTTTTTTTATCTCCAGTCTGTGTCCTGGCTGCGGATATGCTAGGAGCCCCCAGAGATGGTGAGTTAGTCAGTTAGGCATGGGATGCTTGAAAGTGTATGGGTTTGTAAATGATGCAGCTGGTTTTGAAGATGGTGCAGACCAGCAAGGTGAGCCAGTGGAGCTTCATTAGGTTGGGTTGATTTGATCATATTTCTCTAGGCCCTGGATGATGAGTGCTGCAGCGGGTAGGATTTCCTTATGAAGGATGGGAGACCTCAGAGGAGGGTGTTTTCACCACCCAGATGCAAAAGTACAGCAGATCTTAAGTTGCTTTCTTGGAGGAAGTGTTTCACTCTTAATTAGATAGAGCTGTTACCAAATTGTTGTTGTTTTCTTGGCAGTGTGTTCCTTGGGGATGAGGTTTGTTTCCAGGGTGAATCCAAGGCTCATGCTGGCCACTGACTAAAAACGATGGCCGTCTGAATCTGGATTTCTGTTGCGCCGAGAGGCCCCAGGAAGAAGGGTGTGAATAACCAGCTGTCCTCCCTCGCTACGATCGCTGGATGTATGTCTGCCTGGATAGGGAATCTGAAGAGCCAGTCTGAGAGCGCTGTACATGCTCTGCCAAGTACCGGCGGCACGAAGTCTCCTGGCCCCGTCGTCGCAGGAGGCCTGACATACATGCTGAGGTGATAATCATTGGACCGCATGGAGCGCTGTGGTTCATCAGCGGCAGTCATTGAAACCTCTACAGGAAATACAAATATAGTGATGATGAAGTGATATAATAGTGTTGCCTCCATGAGTCCTGGGATTTAGGCCATTTGACAGTTTAGCAGTTGATGAGGAGAAGCGACATTCAATTTTAGACCGCACAGAAAGAATCTGCACCTTGGACAGCAGCTCTGCAGACGATCTTGAAGACCCGTGAGTGGCGCAGTTTAATCTCTACGGGTAATGATGGATCATTTGTATCTTTAACTATCTCTGGCCCGAATTTTAATATTAATAATAGCACAATAATAATATAATTAAGGTAGAAGCTACAAAGCCTAGGGCTGGATGGAGGAACTGTATGGAGATCTCTGGCTGATGAAAAGCCAGAGATGTTGAGGTTCACAGAAAAGTCCTCTTCAGAGTATTATTGAACATTTCTGAACCAGGGGTGTGGAATTTAATAAAATATCTACTTGTCCATGGGGCAGGTTGCTTCATAAATCTACTTGTCCTGTAACAAAATCCCCTTGTCCCTTTGGTGCCATGTAGTGCGGCGACAAATTATGGCAACAATCTCATTATATAAGAGCTCTGATAGAGCCCCTCTGATTATGCCATGGCTCATACCATAGTAGTGTTTGAATACTTGCAATCCCCTTATGTTGCCACATTTCCACAGATCTACTTACTGAGGCTGAAGGTAGTGGTAAGCAATAGTTCCAGGGTTAGAATGTCCTCTTGAATCTGTGCAAACCTACTAATTTGCATGTTTGAAGGGGTTTCAACAACTGTTCTCTAATCTTTTCCCATACTGAGAAATGTTGGAAATTTACTCCTGACAATGGCAGACGTAAACCTTCTTCCAGAGTTGGGGAAAAAAGTGGTTGGAGGGAAAGTGAAATTGCAAACACTCAGATTTTCGCATGAGCAAATCTACACATGCATATTTGCTCATGCTAAAATGCAGTTCACAAATGTTTTCTAGGAGTACTAATTCTTGTACTACTCCTGTAAATTCTTGGGAATTCACGAAAGCCATATAGCTGCACTTAATGCAAGGACATATACCATGGGTGCACTTTTGAGACTTTCTTTAATAATTGGGCCCCTAATTTGGTCTGCCGTTGACCATGACATTTCGCGTTTATTAAAATTCTGTCTGTCTCTCTCTCTCTGTATCGGCTGGCTTCACTGTGAGTGACAGCATTCTGCTCTTTCACAAGGAGCATATCGGCACACAAAGTAGTTTTGTTCAGTGCTCGTAACTACTGTGTCAGTGTGTGCTTTTTGAGACCAAATTTTTTTTTTGCTTTTGCCAATGTTTGTTATAATGGTGAGGGCCCGGCAGCTCCCTAACCAATAAGGTTTTACAAAAAACCATGCCAAAACAATTCACACATTGACAAAACTAAAAAGCTGACCACCAATTTCAGACCTACTGGCTTTGCCAATGCTTATTTATTTTTGTTTCCCATAATCTTATTGAAACTGGTTACACTGATTTTCCATTATGAATATTTTTGGGAAATACTAGCATGCATCAACACATGTTTCTAAATGATGCTGCAAAGAAATGGTACCTGAAATTTTACAACAGTTTAGCTAAATGTTTTTTTCCTGCTTTCATTTTTTATGAACATTTTATTTTGAAAGCAAAGAATCATCAATCTTGCTTTCAAGTTTCTGCAAAAATTTGCATCAAATCAGAGCATTCTGGGAGCATTATACATAGCCTCATATTGCTAAACTTTGAAAACGTGCGTACACATTTTTATATTGGAACCACTATCAGTAGTGCAGTCAAAGCTTACAACATTTACTCAGATCGCTCATCCTAATAATAAAGGCTTTCAATTAATGAACCATAAATACAAGGTTGAACAGCATTAACATATGGACAAAAATATTACCTAAACTGCAGACAGGGCCCTTCACTGATCCATATTGTGGTACTGCAAACTGGCAGCCAAAGGGTTTGTCCTGCAGGGGGGTCGGGCCTACTTGTCCCAAGGACAAAATACACATGAAAACTTGTTGCCCTTGACCCCAAACAATATGTCCTAGGCGTCGGGCTATAGGAATTCCACATCCCTGCTGAACAGATCCCAACACACAATAGCTCACTTTCATTCTGCAGTTGTTAAAACAGAAAGCCAGAAGTAGCAGCATACTGCCAAGGGCTGGAATAGTGATTCAATCAAGTTATTCCCCCTCCTCAAATAACTGAGCTAGTGAGTACAAACAGTATATCCTTGTGGAGTACAGCTTGTCCCCCGACGGAGTGAGAACCCACGATCTGAGTACAATCTGTTCTCTGACTACACCAGGGCCCAGCATTTTGACATTCTTCTTGCAAACACAACTTGGCTTCTTGATCACCTGTGTCCGTAATTAGTTAAACTCCGTGCCAGGAATCTGAATGACCTAGCAGCGCCAGTATAAGTTGATGCCTGAGAGGATGCTATGACTATGGGTGCTCGCAACCAGATGCAGTCTGCCTCTAGTTCGTAACCTTGAATACCTCCCTTGCTTTCAGGCAACTGCTGATTCGTGGTATCTGCTAAGCACATGAGGCATTCTTTTCCAAAGGGCCCAAGTACTGCTGTAAACACTAGTAACCTGGTTCAATAGTGACCTGCACCCTCTCAGATACAGGTGGACATTACCAAAGAAACATGCACTCGACTGACACCACCTGATGCCCAACGACAGAGAGGAGGAGATAGAGACTGCCCGTACTGAGATATTGTCCGTTACCAAGGATCAAATTCACAGCGGTCCATGATGGCGTCCAGGAAATCAATGAGGCAGCTGCTTATCACAGATGAGGTCTCCCAAAATAAACGAAAGCTTCGCCCTCTTCACAAGGACCTTCAAAGTCCACATTGAACTTGATCCTCAAAGAGGTAACTTCGGTGCATCATAGGCTGGAGATGATGGATGTGAAAATTACTGACCTTACCACAGGGACAAAGTCGATTTTGTGCTGAGCTCTCTGGTCTCCAAGACCAGGTAGAGAACCTGGATCACAGCTTGTTCCCTCTTGAATCCAGGGTTGAGCTCCAACCAGACAGGATCCTGGAAATCCACGCTTTGCGCAACAAATTTGTGGACCTTGAGGACCAAAGCCTTAGGGATAATGTACGCTTCTTTGGGATCCCTGAAAAGGCAGAAGGCGTGGATGTTAGAGGCTTTCTTTGCAACTTTATACCAACTCTACTGGAGATTGACTTTTCACCTCCGCTTGAGATACAAAGAACTCATAGAATAAGACCACAGCAAGTCTCTGCCTCATCCGGACAAAGACCTATTGTTCAACACAAAATGGGGCCGCTCCCAGAGTAGTGACCTAGGTGCAGAAGATTTAAATTGTGAGTGTAGGCATCTCACAAAATGTGACGGACTGGTCTCACACACCACCTGGTGTCATGCTTCATCATTGATCAGTCCTCGCCCTCCAGAAACTCGGTTTGGTGGAGGGCGGGCATACACCTGACGACAGGGATGCACTTCTAAACTAAGTGGGGGCCTGTGAAGAGTGAGTGAAAATTAAAAACCATTATAGTTACCAAATTAATTTTAATGTGGCAGGCAGCTATATGGTTTTCAAAACAAGTGAACGGTGTGGTGGGGAATTTATTGTCCCCTCACCGTTATGGGTGCGGTCGACATGTTTCTGCCGTGTGGCCCAGTTGGGTCCATGGCATTCATCAGGACCTAAGAGAAAGGAATAAAGGGCTCCATTCTTACCAACCTTGTTGTGTTAAGATGCCACTAGGTGGGGTGACCTATGTCACACTCCACAGAAGAAAGGGCTCACTTTGAAGCCTGAAAGTAAAATACAAAAGGAATAAATAAGAAAACCTTCTGAGGTCACTTTGCCAATATTTGCATTCAACCACATGCACAAACCATTATTGGTGAGTGACTATGTGTGTAACACGTGACACTCATCTGTGCATACTTATTAAACCATATTACTTGAGAGAGTGTTTATCTTACCCTAGAAAATGAACCTAAATGCCCCATGGGAGGAGGGCAAAAAGGGATGACCCCTGTAGTCAAACACTAAATAGGGAAAGGGATAAAGAACAGACAATTTGAAAAAGTTTAAAACTTCAATTCCAGTACGTGCACAAAATGTTCTTATTTCAAACAATCATGTCAGTCGCCCACTTACTGCATCAAGGTGCGCCTCACGTTGGTGCACCTATATGTGTGCTTCTCTCCTCCCCGGCGATAAATGAAATGTGAGGAGAGCGTGGTTTTAAAGTTCTCAAAAATGGGCGGTTCGGTATAATTACCTGTGTGATTAAATAGGTGACTTCCAGGTAATGGGATCCGATGTCCCAAAATGCGCCAAAACAAATATGCGGAGAAATGCCTGACCTGCTCTCAGCGAGATCGTAAAGCTGTCGCACACGCGGATTACAGGTTTCCGGTGTCTGTGCGAAAGTAGTGTTAATTGAGGCAGGCGTGGGCCTGTTCGTGGGTGTGTCTCCCCGTTGCAAATCCGAGCGTGATCTGCGGTGTGGGCGGGGTCAGCCCCACGTGGGTTGAATATAGCTAAGAAAGCATCCTTCTTGAGAAAGCGTCCTTCCTTGAGTTTGGCCGTCCGAAATGTGAGGCCAAGGCGTGGTTAAGACCACGTGTGTTCGCCCTCGGAAGGTCTGCATTGTTAATGCGGCGGGCAGCTAGGCCAATCAGCTGTGGCCGTATCCAATCACGTGAGCGCAACTCGCTCCGTGATTCCAAGGTTTCTCGAAGAGGATATTAATACCAAGGAAAGCCCAAGGGCGCAACTTTCTCCGTATATTCCAGGGTTCATTTATACCGGGGAAAGCCCAAGGTGGCTGCAAGTTCTATTGAGTAGGCGATTGTAATTGTCAGAAAAGACAAAGTAATTTAGCGGGGTTTTGAGATAACAGAGAGGCTGAAATGCAAGTAGCAGTTTTACACAGATTGAGCATTTCAGACATTTCGGAAAAGGTTCTAGTGACTCTATAACAGAACATGGTTTTCCTATGTTGGAGAATACTCATGGTGCCATCTGAAAATGTAGGTAGTATCATAAACCCATGAGTCTTTTAATATTGCCTCGAAGTAGCCTGGATAACAGTACGTGGTTTTACCTGTGTTTAAGAATGCTCATGGTGCCATCTGAAAATAGGGTAGTATCATAAATCAATGAGACTTTTAGTGGTACATAAAAATGGCCTGGACACACAATGTGCAATTTGTGTCTGGTTATAGGTGGTTAAATGTACCAGATGTTATATCAAAAACAGAGGTTTTATCGTGCCATCTGAAGCCATGGAATCTCATCAGTGAGACCTGTTTCTCAAGAACGGAGCAGGTAAACCCACCTCTGTTCTCTGATATGCAAGGGTTTGGTCATATCGGTTTTTTGTTTTTTCATAACCTCTAGGACCACCCATTTCAACTCAGTGTCCAAGTGGTTGTGTTCTAAAAAGTGGCGGGTGACTTTTGTGTTGGTTTTTTTGCAACGTATGGTACTTCGGTGCTCATTGATCCGGATCTTGATTTTTCGCGTAGTCATGCCCACGTACATGAGACCGCAAGGACAGGTGAGGAGGTACAGCACATCTTCGGTATTACAATTACTGAAATTCCTGAGTTCCCATGGGTTTCCAGTGCCTATGTCCACCTCTTGGGTGGCCTTTGTCAGTGGGCAAGACACGCAGCTTCCACATGGGTAGTGTCTCATGGGTCTCTGGTGGGTCCAGAGCGTGGTTTGTTCTTCTTCTCCCTCCTGAGGTGGTGTTTTTGCATGTACCAGCTCATCCCGCAGGCTTGTATTTCTTTTAAATGCGAAAAGGGGTGGTTCCCACTGTTTCTTCGCACCGTTCAGAATATGCCAGTTCTTTCGAATAATGTTCTGGACGGTGTTAGATGTTGACGTATATGTGGTCACACACACAATTCTGTCAGTTTTTCTTTTGGGAGCATCTTCCAGGAGTGCCTCCCGATTGTTATTTTTGGCCCGTTTCTTAGCTTTCCTCACCATTTACCTAGGGTAATGACGGTCGAGCAATTTTTTCTCCAAAAGTTCAGCCTGTTCGTTGTAGGTTTCTGTGTCTGAACAATTCCTACGAACCCGGAGAAATTGGCCCACAGGGAGATTCTGTCGTAGAGCCCTGGGGTGAAAGCTTTCATAAAGAAGCAGGCTGTTTTTATCCGTGGGTTTATTGTGAACCCTGGTACTGACTCCTTCCGCCATCATCGAGATCTCAAGGTCCAGAAAAGTGGCATGGGTTTTGCTGATGTGTGTGTGAACCTTAAATGTTCATCCTTGCTGTTGACCCATTGCACAAATGTAGTTGCTTCTGTTTCGTTCCCACGCCATATGATGAAAACATCATCTATGTAGCGCTTCCACGTTTTTATATGTGCTGCATATGGATTGTTTTCATTAAAGATGTGGTCCTCCTCGAACTGTTGTACATAAAGGCACGCCATGCTGGGGGCAAAGGTGCTGCCCATGGACGTGCCTTTGATTTGATGGTATATCACATCTTCAAATTCGAAAAAGTTTTCTGTCAGTGCCACCTCTGCGCAATCCAGGATAAAATGTGGAGGGGTGGTGAATTCCCAGTCCATGTCAAATAGGATCTGTTCCACCACAGCCAGTGTACGTCTCTGAGGGATGCTGGTATACAACGCCTCTATATTCCTTGTGATAAACAGGTCTTCCGCTATGTTGATCTCTAGGTCACGTAAGAGGCAGAGGACATCCTTTGTGTCCCTAAGGTAGGAGGGTGATTTCTGTACGATAGGTCTCAGAAACCAGTCGCAAAATTGCGATAATGGTTCCAGAATAGATCCGATGCCTGACACTATTGGTCTCCCCGGAGGGGGCATTCTGCCCTTATGTATTTTTGGGAGAGTTTAGAATCTTGGGGTTCTAGGAGTCTCGCTCACAAGGAATTCTGCCTCATTCTTGGTGATCCAATCATTATTGAGGCCTTCATCAACCATGATTTGTATTCTGTTTTCAAGGCAGGTAGTAGGATCAGTATGGTATATCTCATAGCTTATTGTATCGGAGAGTAGACAGTTGCATTCAGCTTGGTACATCGTCTGATTCATCAGGACTATGGCTCCCCCCTTGTCCGCTGGTTTGATGATCAGATCGGTATTGTTCTTCAGTTTTTGGAGTGCTGTCCTTTCTCCCTTAGTCAGGTTCTGGAAACCTTTTTTTATTCCGGAAGTTAATCTCTTCCACTTCTTTCAGGACCGCCTGTTCGAATGCTAGTATGTGGCACGGGATAGTCTGGGTCGGTGGTACAAATGTTGATTTTCTTCTAAGGCCTGTATTGGTTTTGTCATCCTGCTCATCTCTGCTGTCCCCAAAATGATTTCTGAGTTTTATTTTTCTAAAGAACTGGGCTAGTTCTATATTCAGGGTGAATGGGTCATTGGTTGGTGTAGGCATGAAACCCAGGCCTTTAGAGAGAACCGACTCCTCATCCTTAGTGAGTGTATAGTCACTAAGGTTCACGATGTTAGTTACTCCTTGCTGGTCGACGGCCCGTTCCCTCTCCCCTTGCTCCTGGTCACCACTGTGTTGGGTGTATCGTCCTCCCATCGTACTCGTGTATTTTGTCTTTTTTGCCTTCCTCTGCCTTTGCCCCTGTATAAAAAAGACTGCGGGCCTTGTGGGAAGCCAAAACCTGGCGGGTAATATGGTTGTTGCCAAAATCCAAATTGCGGCATCGCTGGGTGCATCATTGGTTGACGGAAGTTTTGTTGTTGTCTGCCATATGGACCCCTCGTGCTCTCATCACTACTGCTGTCGCTTGAGGTCCTCTCTTCTCCCGAGCTGAATGTCCAATTCTGTGGGGTTGGTCTGAAGCACTGTTGTTTCTTGCCCCGCTGTGGCTGCGGTAGTTTATCATGATATTCATCGGTGGTATACGGATAAACAGTCTCCCGACTGAATTTCTGCACGTCTTTCTTTAACTTTGTTAGTTTGGACTGGGCCAGGTACTCTTTGTACTCTGAGTGGTCCTTATTAATTTCTTCAAGTTTTTTCTTAAATACTGTAACGTGCACTAATGTTTTAAGGCGACTCTCGCTCTGCTGAATCTCTATCAAGAGGGCGTCTGCCAACCGTCTAGCTGTGTTGATAATCAGTACCAACCAATCTTTGGTACATTTCCACGCGATGGAAGACCAATCTGTACGAAACTCTGTTATTCAAGAATAATCTGGGCTCATTTGTAACAATGAGACCCCTTGGTGCAGTGTTCTTCCGCAAGTATTCTGTCATGAAAGCCCCATGTAGGGCTGTGCGGATCTGTTCCTTCTTTTTAGATGACAACGTCTCCCATTCATCTGAGTTTTGAACTGTGTGCTACAACCGTCTCAGCTAGTAGAAATGGTGCGTTCAGTATATCGACTATTGCTTCATCACAGTTCGGTGTCCATGTTTGTTGTTATTGCGGGTCGATAAACCAAACCCAAGTGTATTAGGCTTTCAAAAAACTCTGTGTTTAATTGTCTATATTTCCAAGACACGTATTACTGTCTGATCCACGGTGATCATTACAGAACCTACCATAAGTTAGGTATGCCCCTTACTATGTTCCCACAGCCGTCAGCTGTACATAACATGTAACCACACTATCCCCAGGAGGTCCCGGGGAGGGAACTAGAGGCGCGGGGCACTAGGAGCAGGCCAGCCTCCAACATAAAATGTTCAACACAAAATGGGGCCGCTCCCAGAGTAGTGACCTAGGTGCAGAAGACTTAAATTGTGAGTGTAGGCATCTCACAAAATGTGACGGACTGGTCTCACACACCACCTGGTGTCATGCTTCATCATTGATCAGTCCTCGCCCTCCAGAAACTCGGTTTGGTGGGGGGCGGGCATACACCTGATGACAGGGATGCACTTCTAAACTAAGTGGGGGCCCGTGAAGAGTGAGTGAAAATTAAAAACCATTATAGTTACCAAATTAATTTTAATGTGGCAGGCAGCTATATGGTTTTCAAAACAAGTGAACGGTGTGGTGGGGAATTTATTGTCCCCTCACCGTTATGGGTGCGGTCGACATGTTTCTGCCGTGTGGCCCAGTTGGGTCCATGGCATTCATCAGGACCTAAGAGAAAGGAATAAAGGGCTCCGTTCTTACCAACCTTGTGGTGATAAGATGCCACTAGGTGGGGTGACCTATGTCACACTCCACAGAAGAAAGGGCTCACTTTGAAGCCTGAAAATAAAATACAAAAGGAATAAATGAGAAAACCTTCTGAGGTCACTTTGCCAATATTTGCATTCAACCACATGCACAAATCATTAATGGTGAGTGACTATGTGTGTAACACGTGACACTCATCTGTGCATACTTATTAAGCCATATTACTTGAGAGAGTGTTTATCTTACCCTAGAAAATGAACCTAAATGCCCCATGGGAGGAGGGCAAAAAGGGATGACCCCTGTAGTCAAACACTAAATAGGGAAAGGGATAAAGAACAGACAATTTGAAAAAGTTTAAAACTTCAATTCCAGAACGTGCACAAAATGTTCTTATTTCAAACAATCATGTCAGTCGCCCACTTACTGCATCAAGGTGCGTCTCCCGTTGGTGCACCTATATGTGTGCTTCTCTCCTCCCCGGCGATAAATGAAATGTGAGGAGAGCGTGGTTTTAAAGTTCTCAAAAATGGGCGGTTCGGTATAATTACCTGTGTGATTAAATAGGTGACTTCCAGGTAATGGGATCCGGTGTCCCAAAATGCGCCAAAACAAATATGCGGAGAAATGCCTGACCTGCTCTCAGCGAGATCGTAAAGCTGTCGCACACGCGGATTACAGGTTTCCGGTGTCTGTGCGAAAGTAGTGTTAATTGAGGCAGGCGTGGGCCTGTTCGTGGGTGTGTCTCCCCGTTGCAAATCAGAGCGTGATCTGCGGTGTGGGCGGGGTCAGCCCCACGTGGGTTGAATATAGCTAAGAAAGCATCCTTCTTGAGAAAGCGTCCTTCCTTGAGTTTGGCCGTCCGAAATGTGAGGCCAAGGCGTGGTTAAGACCACGTGTGTTTGCCCTCGGAAGGTCTGCATTGTTAATGCGGCGGGCGGCTAGGCCAATCAGCTGTGGCCGTATCCAATCACGTGAGCGCAACTCGCTCCGTGATTCCAAGGTTTCTCGAAGAGGATATTAATTCCGAGGAAAGCCCAAGGGCGCAACTTTCTCCGTATATTCCAGGGTTCATTTATACCGGGGAAAGCCCAAGGTGGCTGCAAGTTCTATTGAGTAGGCGATTGTAATTGTCAGAAAAGACAAAGTAATTTAGCGGGGTCTTGAGATAACAGAGAGGCTGAAATGCAAGTAGCAGTTTTACACAGATCGAGCATTTCAGACATTTCGGAAAAGGTTCTAGTGACTCTATATAACAGAACATGGTTTTCCTATGTTGGAGAATACTCATGGTGCCATCTGAAAATGTAGGTTGTATCATAAACCCATGAGTCTTTTAATATTGCCTTGAAGTAGCCTGGTTAACAGTACGTGGTTTTACCTGTTTAAGAATGCTCATGGTGCCATCTGAAAATAGGGTAGTATCATAAATCAATGAGACTTTTAGTGGTACATAAAAATGGCCTGGACACACAAAGTGCAATTTGTGTCTGGTTATAGGTGGTTAAATGTACCAGATGTTATATCAAAAACAGAGGTTTTATGGTGCCATCTGAAGCCATGGAATCTCATCATTGAGACCTGTTTCCCAAGAGCGGAGCCGATAAACCCACCTCTGTTCTCTGATATGCAAGGGTTTGGTCATATCGGTTTTTTGTTTTTTCATAACCTCTAGGACCACCCATTTCAACTCAGTGTCCAATTGGTTGTGTTCTAAAAAGTGGCGGGTGAGTTTGGTGTTGGTTTTTTTGCAACGTATGATACTTCGGTGCTCATTGATCCGGATCTTGATTTTTCGTGTAGTCATGCCCACGTACATGAGACCGCAAGGACAGGTGAGGAGGTACACCACATTTTCGGTATTACAATTACTGAAATTCCTGAGTTTCCAGTGCCTATGTCCACCTCTTTGGTGGCCTTTGTCAGTGGGCAAAAAACGCAGCTTCCACATCGGTCCTCCGGCAGAGCAGGCCCGCCAGATCCTGATGGCAGCAAGGGCTCCTGGACCCTATGATTTTGATGGTCACAAGATACAAGTGGCAGCAGACCTTTCAAAGGAAACAAGTGATAGGAGAAAGACTATTCTCTCCTTGCGACCACTCTTTTGCAAATGGGATGTCAGATTTGGCCTCTTCAAAACACGCATGTGGATTATAATGGGCGGAAAGTCGAGGAACTTCTTTGATGCAGGGGAGTTGCAGGCCTTTTTAGATGGGCTACATGAAGGAGCCATGGAGACTTCACAATGCCCTTCTGATCTACCTGCTGCGGAGGAGGACCCTCTTGTCCAGAGGAACTCTGAAACACATGCAAGGGTGCCCGACACCATGACAAAAATCAACTAATCCAAAGTGATCACGAGAAGATACTAATGGCGGTGGCAGAACACACAAGACGGAGGGCGAGACAAGTCCAGATCACCACTTAAGCCAAATTCGTATACTGTCTGATGGCTGATGTATCAGACGTAATACTGGTCCTACGGAACCTCCCCAGCCTACAGACTGAGTATAGTAGACTGCATGTTTGTCACTGGTGGGATCACCTCTCTCCTTGTCTGTCTTTGACACAGTGTTTATTGTAGTTCATTATTAAATGTTTTATATCGGGGTCTACCCATTGGTAGTCCGCCAAAGCAAACATTTACTTCCCTTTGCCCTCCCCTCCCTTAGAATAACATACAAAGTCATGCTCCACTGGATTGCACTTACCACTGACTAGAATACGAAAAACAAACGCACACAGATCTCCTCCACCTTTTGCCCTTTTTATATCTTTACCACCTCTAACTTACACTCTATTGAGTAATAACTCATACTGTGCATTGTATCGCCTAATGCCGAAACACAGTATGTCCTATTTCCCATCAATAGCCCGTCCTTGTAGTCATAAGAACAAGTTTTCCTTCCTTTCTCTTCCAGATCATTACTATCCACCCATCACCCTAGTTTTCTTCTCGATCACTGAACCCTGGGGCCTTCCGGATGCGACGGGCGTTCAGATGTAGACCCGCCAAATACAGTTAATAGGACACAGCAGTTATACTGCTTGTATATTTGATTTCTAACTCACAACGTATTGTTTATTTGTGCATTGTTCTTCTCTTTCACCACCCTAATTCTTCATTCCCATTCTTTCTTCTCTTCTGTTTTTGGTTAAACCACCTTTTCCTTTCTTTTGCGCATTTTCTTAAATGCCCCCGCCCCCAATCCTCTTGTCTAATCTGGTCTAACCTTTCAACAACAACCCGTAGACTGCCAACAGGATCTGATTAACATACCTGCGCACTTACGGCCCTCTGACTCTTCCTTTGAATCTTGTGATCTCCATAACCATGAACACATCTTTGCGCATTCTTTCCTGGAATGTCAATGGTCTTGCTCATTACGTTAAGCATAAAAAAATGCTCCCCTATCAACTCTAGACATGCCAACATAGCTCTTTCCAGGAGACACAATATCAAGAAAGAAGCTGAGAAGCTTTGGCGAGACTGGGTGGTAAAGGAGATACACAGTTGTCTTCTGAGAGTGGCCAACCTCACGGAAATGCTCATCATGCAATCATCTCTGTACGTTAGCTCATGCAGTCTAGCTAGCAGCGGACCTCCCAGATGAAGCCCTCGTTGGACGCACAAAAGGCCTTCGACTGGATAGAATGGGACTATTTGTTTGCCACGCTCTGGAAATTTGCTGAGGACTTTGTCTCCAGAGTGAGATGGCTTTACGATTACCCTTCAGCGCAGGTGAATTGTGGGGCCTTTCTTTCTGACCCCTTCCTGGTTCATAGCGGTACCGGTCAAGATTGCCCACTCTCCCCTCTGTTATTTGTCCTTGCAATGGAAACTAAAGCGGCGTCCATGCGCCAATCGGATAATGAGTATGCCAACGCCTGGAGGTCTCTCGACATTGTATCTATACCCAGATGACATTTTACTTACCTTTATAGTCCTTATCCTCCTCCATCCCTTAGTGTTCAAGACTATTGATGCCTTCGTAGCAGTATCTGGCTACAAAGTGAACTGGGGAAACAGGGACGCCTTGCCGTTGTCGCAGATCACCACCTGCTCCGCCGTAGCAGATTACCCATTTCAGTGGATAGGTATCTGGGCATTCTAGTAAAGAGGGGCCGGGATCGCATGATGGCAGATAACCTGGACCCATTAATGGAGCAAATGCGACTGGACTTCACGAAGTGGTCCCACCTAAATCTCTCTTTGTGGGGACGGACTCAGGCGGTGAAAATGGTTACCCTTCTCTGAATCATGTACATGTTAGGCATGCTTCCCCAATTAATACCCCTCTTGACCCTCGGTTTGATGGATAAGACCCTAGAGGCCTTCATCTGGGTCCCAGTGAGACCTTGTCTGGCAATTTGGAAGCTTATTGCCCACAGATCAGCAGGGGGGACTAGGCCTGCCCTTTGTGGAACATTGCTATTTAGCCCTCCATTTGGCACAAATGGCATTCATGCACCCCCCCGGGTTCAAGACCCTCTGTTGTGGGTTATGATCGAACGCAGACTCCAGGAGGCATTGTTGGGATTACAGGCCTTCTATCTTCCTGGCCCCATTGCCACCGACCTCACCAATCCCATGCTGAAAGCCATGTACGCTGCCTGGAATAGGGACCACAAGCTGATTTTGGTGGACGTTCATGTCCATGACAAA
Source organism: Calotriton arnoldi (assembly GCA_963921515.1). Classification (NCBI taxonomy): domain Eukaryota; kingdom Metazoa; phylum Chordata; class Amphibia; order Caudata; family Salamandridae; genus Calotriton; species Calotriton arnoldi. The sequence goes on from CAWUFW010000840.1 coordinate 663,240, forward strand.
GCTCCCATCTGGAACAATGTTGGCATTCGCATAGGAGGGACCATGCTTGACTGAGGGCCTTAGCACAGAGCTGGGATTCTGAGTCTTTGCACTTGATCTCTGGTGGTGACCTCAAGTCCTTTGAGATGCTCCGGGATGAATTTGGCTTGTCGCATACTCAAATGGTGATATATACAATTATGTAATTGTCTGCTGAGCAAATTGGGTCCCCAACCCTGGACCATTCCCTGTTCCCCCATTGCTCTCTTATCTCAACACTTGGTCAGTTTAAAGGCGTGATGTCCGCATTATATAACCTCTTGATTTGTCATCTTTACTCTCAGCCACAATTGGCTGGCCACAGGATGACCTGGCAGACTCATCTGCAGGTTGAATATGACGAGGAAGAATGGACAGAACTTTTAGAGGCCCTAGAACGAGGAGTCCATGATGCACGGATAAAACTCAGTCTATTTAAGATCCTCAGGGCTGGCACTGGACCCTGGCCCCGCTGCAGGGTTGCTCCCTCATTCTGCCTATTGGCAATGTGATTTTGCGCCTTGTGATATTGCCCATATTTTGCTGGATTGTCCCACTGTACACCCCTTTTTGACAGCAGTATAGTCTACGCTCCGGGAATCTATGGATTAGCCGTAGCCAACTCCGGAGCCCTTAATTCTCTTCCATGACTTATCGGACATTCCTGAATTGACCCGCCATGCTTGTCTATTGCTCGTCACTGCCCTTACAGCTGCTAAAATCTGTACTTTGCAACATTGGCGCTCTCCACAATTGCAGTCACATGATGAATGGCTTGCCGAGATGTACAAGACCGCATCATATGAAAAGATTGTAGAAAGCTGGCTCTTTATATAGTGGACCAGAATGAGGTACACTGTAAAAAGAGTCCAGGAGTACCCCAATTGGTTTACAGAGGCACAAATTATATCCCAAATGCTCTCTTTTGTGGTAGTGTGGGTGAGCAGTTAGGCATATCAGAGGGTAGTGCTAAGCATTTGTTGTACTCGCAGAGGCAATAAATGAGACACACACTCAACAAAAAATCTGAGTCCAATTTAGAAAAATAAGTTGTATTTTTATATAAATTTTGATACCAAGAACTTTTTATCAAGTAAGTACTCTTTAAAATGCTTTTCTGTGGAGGGAAAAGGCATAGATAGCATACAGGTATTTGCAATCGGTTTCTGGAGGTCTCCTTTGGGATTTAGGGTTGTAGAGGGCCAAGGTCCAAAGTACCACCAGCAGTTAATCGCTCCCTGCCTTGAGGTGTCCGGGTCCAGAGGTGCTGGTCAGATTGGTAGCTGTAAGCGCTACGCCGGTAGAAGGAAGTGGGGCCACCTAGAAACAGGCTGCAGAGGGAAACTTGTGGACAAGTCAGGGAGCTCCCAACGGGGGCTTGGGGCACAAGGGTCCTGGGAACAAGGGAGCACAGTCTGTTTGTCAGTACCCGGGCTTGGGCGCTCGGGTGCAGAATTCAAAGGTCAGCTGGGCTCTGTGCGTCCTAGGGCCTTGCGGTCGTCTGTCTCGCCTTGGAGGGTGCAAAAATCAGGACAGCTGGGCCACTCTGGAAGTGGGTCTCTGTGGTGCCGGCGTTCCTCGATGGCTGCTTGTTCTCAGTGGAGTCCAGACTGGACTCTCACTGTCTTTGTTTGCTGCCAGGGGTCCGGTAACACGAGTAGTGGTCCTGTGCGGCTCTGGTTGGTCCTGATGACCTCTCACTTTCTTGGGTGGACAGATCTGCCCTTCAGGAGCACAGTTACCTCTTCCTTGGGGGCTGCGGCGTCGGGCTGGCCATTGAGCGGCAACTCGGTGAACCGGACTTTGCTCTTCGATGCCTGCGGACTGCAGTGGAGTAGATTCTCTACTCCAAGGGAGATTGCTGACAATGTGTGAAGGGCTGGGAAAATACTGGGGCCCCTGTTTATAGGATAAAATAGCCCATAACAAGGCATATTCAAACTATAAAAAAACACACCTGGGCAGGGTATTTTAAATATTTCTACGGGCAAAAAAATCTAGAACATATTCAAAACATTTACAATTTTTATAAAAGGGCAAACAATTTTACCATGGGAAATATTTAACATACCCTGCCCAGGTGTTTTTTATAATGTGTGAAGGGCTGGCAATCTCCCTTGGTTCTTGGAAGCTGGTCAGCTGCAGGACTAGTTGCTGGTCACAATTGTCCAGATTTGGTGCAGGCATGGTTTGGCACCACAAGCTCATAGTCTTCTGTTCTCGCTATTCTTTCAGCTCCTCTTTGTCCTCTCTTCTTGAGCCATCGAATCTAAGTTTCTGGTGTTAGGGGTGCTACCTGAATACTAGATTTAGGGGTATTACGGGGAGTGGCAGGTAACTACTTACCTTTAGGGTGTCTACACCTTCTATATGACCACTTCCTGTGGAGAGTGGTTTCTGCCGAAACTAAGATGGTGGAATTCTAAAAGTCGTGATCACTTCAGTTAGCCCACCTTAGTGGCGGTACTAGCCTGAGAGGGGAACATGCCTCCTGACTAGCTAATTTGCGCGCCTCTCCTGATGCAAATGGGCCCGGGAGGTGGATAGCATTTCTCCTGTCTGGGAAAGCCTTGGGTCGCATATCAAAGGCGGCAGTGGCCTTTTAAGCATCCTGTCTAGATATTCTGATTACTAAGCCATCCTGCTTGGAGGAGGTGACAACACCTCCGGCCGGAGCAGGCATTGTTTCTGCCCTTAGAAAGCGCGGGCTATCACCTGCAAGGGGTCAGAAACCTGTCTGTGGTGGCAGGCTGCTCTGCACCAGTCAGCCAGTACTCAGGTAGTCGGTAGGTTTTCATGGGGCATCTCCAAGGAGCCCTCTGGGTGCCTGTATTAATAAATCCATCACTGGAATCAATGTGGGCTTATTAATACAAGATGTTTGATACCAAACATCTCTAGTTTCAGTGAAGCCATCATGTAGCTGGGGAACTCGTATACACCAGACCAGTGCCCAGCACATGTACTCAAAATGGCTTCCCTGTCCACTTGCAATATGCAGGAATCGACTTTGACTTCACAGGGGCATACCTGCTCATTCAGATATGTCCACACTTGTAGCATGGTGCATCCTGTGAGGCCTGCTGTAGTGGTGGCTTACCTATACTGCATGTAGTGTCTGCAGGCATGACACACAGGAGGTGTGCCATGTCGAATCTTCACTTTTCTCTGCACCATGGCACGCAGCCTGCAATGGCAGTATGCATGTTGGTGCTGAGGGGTCTCTTAGGGGCTCAATACATGCTGCAACCCTTAGAGATCCTCTTTAGCCTCCTTGCCCTAGGTACCAGGGGTACCATTTACTAGGGACTTACAAGGGGTACTAAAGGTATTGTCAATTGGGGGAGCAGGTGTACAGTTTTAGGGAAATGTGGCATTGGGGACCTGATTAACTGGAACCCAGTGCACTTCTGTCAAAATTGCATCAAATCCATGCAAAAAGCAGGAGTAACCATGTCAAAAGGTCACTTTTTCCTACAAAGATCATTTATAATCTGATGGACAAAGCAGATATCTTTATTTTTGTATGGGCCTCCTTTTTGCAAGATGTTCCGTCCTGCCCTCATAGTTCGCTTAGACTCTTGCTTCATCCTCATCACCATCATTGAACTCACTATCCCTCACTCCCCTCTTTCTTCCCTACTTTGTAGTTTCCATCTTGCTTACCTTCTTTTTCTCTCTGTCCTTTCTCACTTCCTCTTTACTTTCTTCCATCTATAGCTTATTCTCTCATCCCTCTCCCTTTTTCTACATCTCTTAAATAGTATATATAATTATTGTTTGCTATTGGTGTGTATATCACAATAAGCATTTGTATCTTTATGTGGGTACTAGCTGAACTTGCATGTCACTGTATTTGCTGTTATTTCTCAATTCTTAATTTTATCAATAAAATAATTGATACACCAAAAAAAAGATGAATCCATGTGACTTGGCATTAAGTGAAAGTTGGGTTTCAGGTTATTGAGCCAGGTTAGGACTATTTTCTGTTTTCCTCTTTTGGCAAATCAGAATTCAGTCTTGGTGGGGTTGAACTTCGAGTAGGCACTGGACATCCTGGTCTGGATGAGGTGCAACAAGTGTTTTAAGTGATGGTGGCTGGAGAAGAGGAGACTTTTTAGTCAAGATGTATATTGTTGATTAATTGGTGAATTGGAGGTGCAGGCATTTCTGAAAAGGAATCCTCTTTAACATACATCACCATATCTGACAGTGAGGAAAGTAGTATGCCTTTTCAGCATGATGGTATCAAGTACTCAATAGCCTCAAATGGTATTTATATTGGTAGTTGGCCTTGGTGTTCACTGGCAGGCATGTCTTGGGAGGATATAATGTAATGTTGTGTCCGTTCCAGAACGGGGAGGAGGTTGTCCTTTACTATATGGGATAGGCCCCTGTTTACACTGATACCCAAATATCGGAGCCCATTCGGTATGCATGTCAGGAATGCACTCCATATGCAGCCTTGGATGCATGCAGGAGTGGTGGTTCTAGTTAGCGGGAGGGCCTCGCTTTTCATCCAATTGAATCTATAGCCTGACGGTGTGGAGAAGTCCTCAATGATGGACATTACTGCCACTATTGAAGGTCGCGATTGGGATCAAAGGAGCAGGATGTCTTTTGCGTAGAGCATAATCTTGACCTCGCCAACTCCTGTGAGGATCCCGAGCAACTCTCGCAATACATGGATCACAGCAGATGGGTTCAATCACCAGGAGAAAAAGGAGCAGGGAAAGTGTGCCACAGCCTATCTGAGTCGTGTCGGAAAAGAACCCACAGCAGGACACTTCATCCGAAGCGGGAATAATACAGAAGATTAACTGTTTCAATGGAATCATTCACCAATTCTATGTGGGACAAAACCTTGGAGAGATCTGACCATTTGACTCCGGCAAAGGCCTTTTCAGCATCTAGTTGAGAGCGCTAACATCTCTGAAGGATTGTCCTTAGTGCCCCACAAGAGGTGTGCCTGTGTAGATTACTGGAGCTACACCCTAGTACAAAACCCAGCTGGGTCTCATGAACAAGTTACAGGATCGCCTTCCCCCAGCCGAGTCACCAGGATCTTCGCCATCAGTTTGAGGTCAATATTAATGAGGGAGTTTGGATGGCAGCTAGCACAAACTAGGGGGTCTTTATCGTCTTTGAGGAGAAGGTTGATTACTGTTTTGTCGCATCTGGCTCCTCAGTGAGCCATTATCCATCGCTTCATTGAAGACCCTTGTTTAGGATTGGGCATGAGAATATACCTCACAGTTTTATAAAACTCACCGGTGAATACAGTGAGGACTTACTAGTGACAATCCCTGATAGGACATCAACCACCTCTTTCTCTGTAAATGCCCCCACAAGAACCGCTCGGCCCTCAACATTCAGAGTTGGAAGGTGTAGAGGGTCTAGAAACCATAGATGTCGATTCACCAAAATGCTAGGGGTAGCGGAAATGACATGACATGCCCTTTGACCTTATTGACATCAAAGGAAGTGACCTCATGGATTTTGTCCCTGAATCTTCCCAGGAAGCGATGTGACTTGACCTTAACCCGGATTATATAACAATAATTGATATCACTGAAGTTACATTATAACTGTGTCATTAGTGTAAAAATACAACACTAATATCTCTTGGATCCACGTATATTAGGGTGCTGACAAAACCTTTGAAAGTGATGGGGTGTAATACAATACGTACCCTAAATTGTACTGAGCAAAGCGAATGAACCAGAGCTTTTTTTCATGAATTCAGGGATAGGGGGTTCTCCCCACTAACAAATTTTGAACAAATGAGTCGAGTAGTGCATTTCTAAGCAGTCTTTTTACATAAATCTGCTAAAAGGTTGTGGGCTATGCAATGGCACCTTTAAAATATGTCTTTTCATGATGTGCCAAGCCAATGAAACCGGATGTTCCACAGGAGTGGAGCCCCTTTTTTTCAGAATTTTCTATGGGTGCCCCAATATGCCAAAAATAACTTCCAGTGAGCCAGGGCCATCATTTTGCCATGGGTGACTGCCTATAAGTCCTGAGTGCCCCCTTATGCCAACAATTACATATAATATTCCAGTCCTGGAATTTTGCTATTAATGTTATCCATGTACCATGGGTGACCCTTATGTCAAAATTTACCTCTGGTTTGATGGGGCCAGCATTTTGTCCTGTTAGTACCCCTCCAATATGCCACACCGCCATCCTTCATGATAAAAATCACCTCCAACATGCTACATCCAGGATTTTGTCATGTCCTATACCAATAATTACTTCCAGTATACCTGCCTTTTGCCATGGATGTCTCATATATCCACCATTATCTCTAGTATGCCAGTTCACTGTCTGCTAATAACTTCCTCCAGCATGCCAATACCAGGATTTTGCAAGGGCCAAAAGAAGACTCACAGACCGCGCGCCACATTCTCTTTCATTCTAATTTACATTAACTAACTCACACTCATTTTTACCTCCTCACTATTACTCAATCATTCTCATTTACTCATTCTCCCTCTCTTGCAGCCAGTCTTACACATTATCACTTATTCTTACACTGATTAACTCACAACTATTGGCTCGCTTTTTTTAAAATTTGTTTATGAAGTTTTTCTAGAACATAGCGAAAACAATAAGCATGATAATTACAATCCATAGATAGATACATGCGTAGCATCAACAACGGTTCACCAAATTGATACGGTGTAGAGTCCAGCATAGTAAATTACGGCAAAAGACATCACCTAACAGAGGCATTATGCAGAATAAAAACTTCTTTCACACCATGTAAAATGCATATCAGAATGGGAATAAGAACAAATCTGTGCGCTCAAGTATAGATGTATTACATGCTAACAATCAAGTCGTAAGATGCAATGTGCGGGGGGAACGTGGATTATGGACTGTCTCGATCGGGTGTTCCAGGAGATACATCTTAAGTGGATCCCAAATATCCCTGGGGCGAGAGGTGAGGGGTAGAAGTTCAGAATATGCGTATGTTTGGTCTTGCCAGAGTATCATGTCGACAATCCACTCCTTAAATTTAGGTGCTCTGCCTCGACCCCATCGACATGCCAACCGCCTCCTGGCCAGCAGGAAGCTAAAGGAGACAAATTTGTGATGCGCTACGGCTAGGTTCTCTGTGTAGCCCAGAAGAGAAAGAAGGGGAGAGAACGAGAGTGTTAAGGATGTCATTAGTTCTAACGCAGTGATCACTTGCTGCCAGTAATTTAGTACAGGGCTACACTTCCAGGCGAGATGCAGAAAATGTAGTGTCGCGTAGTTGGTATTTGTGTAGCTTAACCGGGGTATAATACAAACGGTGTAGGAACTTATAATGGGTGATGCGTAGACGACTACTAGAGGTAACTTGTTCAGTCTGTTTACAGCAGTACACCCACTGTTGATCAGTGACTTCTTGCCCCAGATCTGCGGACCTCTTATCTCGGGCAGAGCAGGGGGTGTAGGTGATGCCGGTATAGAGGCTATTATATAGGATGGATACTAAGTGTGAGATGCTGTCAGTGCGTAGTTTGTGGCGTAGAGGAATGACGTCGGGGGGGGCTCTAAGGGGTATATTCTTTAAGACCCTGTCGCAGTCGCACATAAAGGAAGATGTCCATAGGGGAGGGCGGGGACTTGAAAAAGAGCTGTTGTGACGTGCAAAATTTGCCATTAAGGTAGAGGTCCCCCCAGCAAGTTATGTTGTATTTAGTTTTGGTATTTTTCAAAGCGCCCTCTTGAAGAACCGGCATCTTCGGATGGTAAGTAAGGGGAAGGAATGGTGGGTATAGCATGGGCATCCGTAATCGAGTAGAAATGCGTTGCCAGGCTTTCACCGTGCAGTCCACAGAGGTCGGACTGCTAGCGCGAGGTGCGGGTGTAGTCCGTATAACCCCATCCAGCGGTATGGGGTCCGCTAGCCAGTGTTCAGTTGCTACGTGAGGGGTGTATCTGGGGGGGTGAAACCAGTAATGGGCGTAATGCGCTTGAGCACATAAGTAATACAGTTCAAAATTGGGGACATCGAAAGTATGGGCGAGTAAGTGTGTCCCATTGTAATCGCGGGTGTTTACGGCCCCATATTAATCGGATTAACTCCGATCGAAGTGAAGAAAAGAAATGGCGGCCCGGGTCATAAGGAATATTTAAAAACAAATATAAGAATTTGGGGAGGACAACCATTTTGATAAGGGAGGTACAAACCGCCATGGTGAGAGGGAGAGCGTTCCATCTCGTTATGCAGCTCGTGACATGCTCCAACGCACGCCCATAGTTGAGTCTCATTAATTCTTCGCGATCGGTGGTGACGTGTACTCCCAAGTACTTCAAGTCGGTGCTGCACCATTCTATGGGAAAATCAGTGGTGAAGGGCAATGCAGAAGCAGTGAGTGGGAAGAGCTGAGATTTGGCCCAGTTTATATGGCTGCCCGAAAGACCGCCAAATCTGACAAATTCTCGGAGTAGCGGGTTAAGATTTTGCATCGGCTCTTTGACATAAAGAGTGACATCGTCCGCGTAAAGTGAGATGAGGATTGGGCGGAGGAAGCAGCGAAGGGCCTTGTCCTGATGGTGTTGCCTGATCTTGGCCGCCAGGGGCTCCATGGCAAGGGCGAAAAAAATGGAAGAGAGTGGGCAACCTTGCCGGGTGCCTCGAGTGATAGAGAAGGGGGAGGAAGTATGTCCATTAAGGAGGACTCTTGCTTCTGGAGAGGTATATAAGAGGCGTACCCATGCTAAAAAACCTTTGGGGAGTCCCATGCACTGGAGAATGGTGAACAGGTAGTCCCACTCAACAGAATCAAAGGCCTTTGTGGCGTCTAAAAAGACCGCCACTAGTGCCATTTGAGGATCAACGTTCTGCAGTATGGAGAACAGAGTGCGGAGATTATGAGAGGTCGCCCTACCAGGGATAAAGCCAGCCTGATCAGGCAAGATTAATTTGTCCATCAAAAGACTAAGTCGGTTCGCCAACAATTTGGCCAGGATCTTCGTGTCCGTATTAATAAGAGAGTGGGGCCGATAAGAGTCGCAGAGGTCTGGAGGTTTGCCAGGTTTCAGAAGGGAGGTGATGAGAGCCTCTCATCGAGCCTGGAAGGATCTGTGCCTCTTGGGCCTCCATGTAAACCTCCTTCAACACAGGGAGTAATTGATCTAGGTAAGTTTTGTAAAAGTCAATGGGGAGTCCATCGGAGCCAGGGGCCTTTCCTGATTTCATCTGCATAATTGCGGTTCGCAGCTCGCCGTCTTCGAACGGTGCCGCTAAGAATTCCCTTTGAGTATCTCCCAGCCATCCCAATGCTACATCTTCTAGGTAAGGAGTAAAATCAGGGGGTTCAGTCCTGCGAGTGCTGTAGAGATCAGTGTAAAACTCAGTGAAAGTATGAAGAATATCAAGGCTATCTCTATGGCGTACTCCAGCACTGTCCACTATGTCTAGGATATAATTAGAGAAACGGGGCAGGCGAATCTCCATCGCAAGCCTCTCCCCTCTCTCCATATCTACGGGCGGTGAAATATTTACCTCGAAAGCGAGCTTCACGTTCCGCCGTGGCCTTATACTCAGTGAGTTTGTCCCTTAGCGTGACACTCTGGGCTCCCGACGTGTCGTGCCATGTGACTGCTTCCAATTGTTTCAATTCCCCTTCAAGTTGGTGCCGACTACGCCGGATGTCTCGAAGGACTCCGAGCTTTTGAAATACATGAGCCGCACATGGTTACTTTAAAAGCCTCCCAAATTGTGCTCGTATGTCTGATCGAGCCTTTATTTCTCCTAAAAAAATCAGTTATTTCTTCCCCAAGTTCCGCTTTGAATGCGGTGTCTAGCAACGCCTCGGGCGAGAGTCGCCAACACCGTGGAGTGGCAATAGAGTTAGGGGGGGAGATCGTCAGACGAACTGGGGCATGGTCTGAGTAAGTCCGGGCCAAATGATCCGCAGAGATTATCCAGGGGGCGACCCCTCGGGAAACAATGCAATAATCCAGTCGGGACCAGGATGAGTGTGCTGTTGTGTGATAGGTGCCTTCTCTCCCGTCTGGGTGCACATGACGCCATGCATCAATAAGTCCATGGTCTGAAAGCAGGCCCGCGAGCGTGTCATGAGTCTTGGTGTAATGGTGGGGGAGAGGGTTAGACCTGTCGGACGTAGGACATAGGGTAGTGTTGAAGTCCTCCCCCTTCCCCCCCGCCCCCCAAATGACGTGTGTGGACCCCACTTTGAGTATTTGTCCCCAGAGGGTAGTGAAGTAGTCAGGCTCATCGGTGTTTGGCCCATAGCAGCAGGCGAGTGTAACCGACTGCGTGCCCAGAGTACCCCAGAGCATACAGCTCCTGCCGGAGGGATCACTATAAGTACCGCCCAACCGGAAGGGCGTGTTTTTTCTTACAAGAATCAGCGTCCCCTGTGAGTACGTAGAGTAGGAGGAGAACACTCTATCGGAGGCCCACTTGCTACCGAAGTGTGCGGGACGGCGAGGGTCCATGTGTGTCTCCTGAAACATGGCGACATTGTATTTATTGTAATTTATTTGGTGCCGGTCCAGATATGTGAGAAGTTGCCTGCATTTACGTGGTTTGCCAAGGCCTCTACATTCCATGTGAGCATATTAATGAGTAATACTTCAGCCTGCGGGAGCATTGCTAGAGAGAGGGCTATCTACATGATGCGCCATGTGAAGAGGACTACACGTGGTTATCTCGATGTGTGCTGGCATGTCTATCTGCTGGTGAATCATAGTAGTTACAATAAAGAACAACAACAAGCCCCAACCCACCCTCACCCACAGCAGCACCCCAATTGTGCTGGCAGTACATAGCCCACCCAACGTCCCAAAGACCCTTGACATTACAGTCCAGGTCGAACATGTCCAACATAAGGTCAAGATACATGGGGGATCGCCCAAATGAGGGGGTCGCTTGTGGGCCACAAGAACCTCCCTTCTCCCAAACAGCTGCAAAACAGCCTTCCCAATGGTAAGGGGGTGGAGGGGGGGGGGTGAGAAGGGGAGGGTGCTCGGCATAGTTCAATTAGAAAACTGTAGATTACATTAAGCACAACGCTCTGCCATGTGTTGCACCCAGGCCGCCAAGAACATTTATCTGTCATCGACGAGCAGCATTCAGTCCGAGCCATCAAGAGAGCGTGTAGCGGCCATCATGGCAGACATGAAGGGGAGCTTCCCATCGCTGCAGAGAGCATGAAACTGTAAGCAATTTTAGAGCTTGGGGGAAACAGAGCATTGACTATATGGTGCCTTCCTCTGCGTTGTGGGTCAGTCTGTGGCAGGAGACGGAGTTCTGGAGATTCGGTCATTTGAGTCTCTTCGTGGCGAACGTCGCTTGACTGTCTTGAGGAAGTCTTTGACCTGCTGCGGGTTTGTGAAGATGGTGTTTTTGCCCTGGTATGTGACCCGTAGACGTGCCGGGTACATGAGAGCGTACTCGATTTGCGCTTTTCGGAGCTTCTGTTTTACAGCAATGAACTTGCGTCGTGCCTCCTGAACAGCTACGGTGAAGTCCGGATAAATGGTAAATTCCGTGCCCTCAAAGAGTAGCGATTTGGTCTCGTGGGCCATCTTGAGTGCAGTGTCATGGTCACGGTAATTAAGAAGACGAGCCACAATAGGGCGTGGAGCACTGCCCGGAGGAGGCCTGGGACCTAAGGAGCGGTGCGCCCGTTCCACTATGTGCTGCGAAGAAAAGGTATCTTCACCAAATGTACTTCTCAGCAGGCGTTCGATGAAATCTTCCATGCGGCCCGTATTGGTGCTTTCTGGAATGCCTATGACGCGGATATTATTACGGCGGCTGCGGTCTTCGAGGTCCTTATTCTTAGCAGCGATTATTTCAAGAAGCTTATCCATTTGTGTCACTTGCTGCTGCATCTGGGACGTGGTGTCCTCATTGTCCAAGATGCGCCGCTCAGCTTCCTTAATCTGTTCATCGTGCTTATCCACCTTCAGGACCAGAAAGTCCAAGCGACTGTTCATAGAGTCCATTTTACTGGATAGGCTTGTGAGACTACTCTGCATAGCCAATAGCAAAATTTTCACTTCGTCATCCGGAGCCAACGATTGTGCTTGTGCCTGTTCTCCATTGGGCTGTTCGGGATCTTCTGAGCACGACCGTGTAACAGTCTTTTTGGCGTCGAAAACAAGTTTGGCCTGGCGGCGGTCTGGTTTCCCCATCGCCGCAGGGGTAGCGAGGAGTATGCACAGATGCACTAGTGGTGGCAGAGGACTCTCGTGCAGCACACTCCAGGACACTAGCTTGAAGATAGGAGACCAGACGTAGGCGACGGTGAGGCTGCTCTCAGGAGTTATAAAGGCCAATTGTCGGAGTGACTGTGATCGATAAGGCAGCCTTTAGGGATGAGGAGGAATCCACAGCACAAAACGCAGAGTAGGTGGATGATTGGGGGCCTCGCCGCAACCCGCCTGGTCAGGAACCCACGCCAGGTGCCCCAGAGACTCTGCGTCCGCTATTGCGACCAAGGGATGGATCGTATAGTGCTGCTGGCGCTAATTTTAGGCCGACGTGCAGGGCTGCCTATTGATGTGTCCCCAATACACAAAACGCTGAGTCTATTAACTGCCAGAACTGAAGTCAGTGATGGATGAATGTATGTCAGCAAACAGCGCTGCGGTGGTTACCTGGAGGCACGCGATTCAAGTGGATGTGCCGAAGCGTGTGTAGCGCCCCAGTGGGCAGGCCATCAGCGTGCAGGATACCCAGGAAAATTGTGGGGCCGCAGTGCCACACAGATTGATACCTCCTGGCAGTCCGTGAAGTAAGTTGGCGCCCAGATTGGCGGGAAAGTCGTGTCCCTCAGTAGGGGGGTATAGGCCGCACCGTTGAAAACCACCGCGAAGGAGCCTCTTCGGAGTCCGGCAGTGAGGGGAGGTCTAGCGCGCCTCCCGATCCTCTGCTTACATGGGAAGAGGGCCTGGTGCTCAACAGCTTGTCGCAACCGGATGTGCACAGTACTCTGGAATGGCAGGGACGCAGTGTGTAGTGCGGCGCTGGACTTATAGGGCAGCCTGTTGACGAGAGTAGGAGCCAGGGGAGTATCCGCCAGACTTCGGGGGCGAGAGCGGGAGCCAGGCGGGGATCAGCCAGGTTATGCAGGTGCGACGGGGTCGATTAAGGTCGCGGGGCTCCGTGAGATTGGCCGGGACGCAGCAGCAGCGCACTTCAGCCTCAGTAGTTCAGAACGCGCCCCAAGCAGTTAACGCTACCTCTCGTATGTAGCTCTGCATTCTCCGTGGCCAGGCTGGTGAGGCACCTCTATCCGAGCAGTCACTGCTAGGTGAGCTACGAGGCCGGCAGAAAAGGTGAGGTCGCTCCGCAAGTTCGCGCGGGGCCCAGCGCCACGTGCGATCCCCAGGACTCGCGTAGCAGCCACGCAGGGATCCAGGCACATCTCCACTCGCTCACCGCCGCCACCAAACCTCTGTCCAGGAGCCGCTTGCAGAGGTCGGGGAACTCCAAGTTTTTACACGGAGATTGTGTTCAGCAGTAATCGGCAGGCGTCAGAGTCAGGAATAATGAAGTAACAAGAAGGATAAATGAAGGATTATGCCGCCAAGCTGTCAGAGCCTCACAAGTGTGCGGCCATCTTGGTCGTGCGCCACCTAGCGCCCCCTGGCTCGCTTTTTTTTATTTGCAGTTTTATACAGCGCAAACTCGACCCAAAGGTATGAGAGCGCTTTACATGAGCACCAGTTACATTACAGAAGGACACAGTCCTCATTTGTGTTTTTTAGGCACAGGCAAAGTAAGTGATTTGTCAGGATGTTGATTTGACGCCGAGATTCGAACCTGGTTCCCCAGTTCCAAAGTCAGAAGCTCTGGCTGTTACGCCACACCCTCTCCCCACCTTGATGCTCCTTTCTCATCTTTTGTTCCCAACTTTCTGTCCAGGCAACCAACACCTACGTTTGGCTATCATTTGTAAACTATACTCCACCAACATGTGTTGTACAAGCATAGTACAAAGCTCCTCCCACAGTGCCTTGGACCTGATCCATCCTTTCCTCTCCTAAGCATGTTGAGGCAGCCTAAGGGCTTCATGAATCAGTTTAAAACCAACGAACGAAATCAACACACCATCACATTTACATAAGGTAACTAAATGTGAAGTGAAGAGACTATAAAAGAATCCTTTTTCTTTTAGGAAAAATACAATATAACATGCAAGCCACTAAACAAACATACTTATTCACACTGGATGATGGAGCACTGTGTGCTGTGTAATCTACTTAGTCAGTCATTCACATAAATCCAACTTTTTCAATACCAGTTAAGAGCACAAAACATTCAGACTTCAGATTCTTAAAGGTGTCTCAAAGTTCTGAAATACATCACTTTTGCTGTACTGGTAAAGAAACGCGTACAGTAGTACTATGCAAAACCATGAGATCAACCAGGGTGATAATCAGTGCTTTAGATCAAAAAACATTACACTATGCTTTATCTGGGAAGAGTTAAAGTACTGCAGCTCTTTTGATACTTAAAATTTAGGTATGGCTTAGACACAGCTTTCTTGCCTAACCAGTCTCATGCTTTTCTACATTGTATATACATATAGAGGACAGAAGCATATAAATAAAGAATTCTATAAAATTCTCACTGAATTTCGTAAACCATATTGCCTAGAAGGAGCTCATCCCATTACTCAAGATTTCACAGACAAACTGGCAAATCATTACACGGCCAAAGCAGACACGTTGGACTCCTATTTAAAACAAAGACAAAGCACCAACACTGACCCTTTTCCAAAACCACAATCGAAGAATACTCTAACCCAGCCTCTCCATTCCTTCCAAAAAATTTCACACAATGAATTTATGGACCTGGTCAAAGCAAGCAGGCCTGCCGGCAGCCCTTCTGACCAATGTCCACCACAAACCTTCAAGAGAATTCTTCCAACAACCTCTGCTGTAGCACCAGTAATAAGAATCATCAACAATTCCTTAACTACCGTAATATTTCCAGAAGAACTCAAAGTCATACATACGCCCATTACTGAAGAAAACAAACCTGGACCTGCTGAACCCCAACAACTACAGACCGATTACAAATGGACCTTTCCTGGGCAAGCGAATAGAAAGAGCAGCATTCGCCCTGATGTCACAATTCATTGAAGATGTTATACTTTCAGACTTCCAAACGGGATTCCGTCAAGGAAGAGGCACAGAATCTGTCCTCGTTGCCATCTGGGATGACCTGAAGAGCACAGTTGACCGCAACGGGGTTGCTGCGCTACTTCTCTTGGACCTCTCGGCTGCCTTTGACACGATTGACTATGACACTGATACACAGACTCTATGAAGCTGGCATAGAGGGGACTGCTCTAGACTGGATCACATCCTACCTTCACAACAGAACTAATGTCATCCATACCCCCCCTCTTTCTCGTCCAAACCGTACTTCACAAAATCAGGGGTCCCTCAAGCTCTATCATCTCACCCATGCTTTTCTATATCTACATGAAGTCCTTACCGGCACTGATCAATCAATTTCACCTCACGTGCTATAACTATGCAGATGACACGCAAATACTCCTTCAACTGGAATGCCCCAAAGACATTGGAAATGCACCAATTTTCAGTTGCCTCAGAGCCGTGGATCAATGGATGACGTGGAGCCATCTCAATTGAATGCTTCCTAAATGGAAATACTCACATGTGGCAACTGGAAAAATTATGACCCATTTGCCGCCTGGCCTGATGATCTGGGAACACCACCTAAAGTATTGAAGGAAGTAAGAAACTCGGAATTACCAGGGACTCCAAGCTATCAATGAATGCCCAAGTGGGCAAACTAGCAAGATCAAGCTTTGTTACTATAGAAACGCTGCTATGAATCTTCCCCCATTTAGTATTTCCACACAAGGTCCAGGCTACCATCTCTCTTGTTCTGTCCAAACTGGATTAAGCCAATAGCCTCTACCACGGATCACCTTTAACCACTATGAAAAGACTACAATGGATTCAGAACTCTGCTGCCAGACTACTTTTACATATAAAGCTGCAAGCCCACATCTCCCCTTCCTTTAAAGCCCTGCATTGGTTACCGGTTGCCAGAAGGTCTACGCTCAAGCTGCTTTGTATCGCCCTCAAATCAATACATGGAACAGGACTGCTCTTCATCAGGAATAAAATCACCAAATACGTTCAACAAAGGAACCTCCGCTCTAGAGTGGCACCTCGCCTCAAGATTCCAACATACAAGAAAAAAACATGGGTGTCAAATTCTTCTCTGTTCAATCAGCCAAACTATGGAACTCTTTACCCCCGAACATAAGATCCACGGATAACCACCTTCTCTTCAGAAAACTACTCAAGAATTGGCTCTTCCCCACATAACCAACACACCCAGACATAAATATACAGCATATCCCTCAGTATATAAGGATTTATTTGGACTATAGATGTGTACCTACATATGTGTATTGCTTTGTATAAATTTATATAATAATTGTTTTAAACAAAATAGAGATTCGTTAGTTCTGCTTAACAAATGTACATATTACTTATAGTTACATTATTCTATGTTTTTAACATGTATATAAGAGACTCCATAAATAAGTAATTTTTTTATCATAACTATCTACAATTGTTTCACTATTGAATTACAAAAAATAAAAACAAATAAATTATTTTAAAGTACTACAACACTTGAAAGCCGGAGTTTATTAAATGCATCTTTAATCTACATATATTGCCTTCCTTATGCATGTGTGTATATATATATATATATATATATATATATATATATATATATATATACCTTCCTTGTACATCTATATAAATATTACTTTTTTTCTAATTCAGCATCTCCAATGCACTACCCTATTTTTCACCCTATACTGCTCTCAATATATCCTCTACCTTAATTCTGACTCATCTCAAACCTCATTCTGCTACTCTTTCCAATGCACTACCCTATTTGTCACCCTATACTGCTCTCAATATATCCTCTACCTCCACTCTCTTTCATCTCAAACCCCATACCACTATGATCCCCAAAATAACCCTTTCTAGACTCTTCCCTCCTCTACCCCTCCTTGCATCGTCTCATACCTCTTTTACTATTCATATCTCCCAAACAAGCCTTTCTAAACCCTTCCCTCTGACTCTTCCCCCTCCACCTTACTCATCCAAAACCCCCCCTACTGCTATGAACTCCCCAAAAATATTCTAGACCCTTCCCTCTTCTATCCCTCCACTATTCCTTTTTCAATCCAAATAACAGACTAACATGTCCACCACTCAAATTAATTGCATATTTTCCTATACTAATTTGCGCTAATCCTGTTTGGGTTCGGGAGTAGCGTGCTGCTCATTAAAAATGCGCTTCAACAACTCATCAGGGGTAGCAAGTGCTATATAAATGCAAACCTTTTTCCTTCTTCTATCCCTCCACTATCCTTCTCAATCCAAATAACAGACTAACCTATCCACCGCTCAAATTACTTCATATTTCACTTTACTAATTCACCACTAATCCTTTATGGGTTCCTGTTTAATGGGAAGGTATGGGTACTCCTCACCAGGAGTGCTGCATTTTCCAGAGGTATGCAACAGCAGTTAACAGTAAGGAGACCTTAGCTCAGAGCTCTGAAAGAGCAGCATGCGAAGGGCAGGGGAAGCATTCGCACGCCTTTGGGAAGCATCAAAAAGACAGAGGGCAGTCCCAAAATGCACCAACATTGGGCTGGGGTTGGAGTCTATACAAAGAGAAGAGGGCACTGAACATGGAAGAAGCAGGCGCACAGCATTCACAACGCAGAGCTGTCTGGTAAGCATATGTAGGGAAAAGTGAGCATGAACTGGCCAGGACCCTTGCACTCACTTCATCATCATCACTCACCCTGACTCACACATACACTCTTGACATTTAATCTAATTTATCGCGACTCATATCACAGACTGCCACTTTCACACACACTCACTCTTGCACATAAACACTACCTCTGTCACACAAACACAGTCTCACCTGCACTCAACATACATTTTAAAACAGGTTTCTCTTACCTGATGCTCCAGTTTTTATTACATTAATAGTGAATAATATACAATTATTCACTGTTGGTGTAACTAAAAATTAGCTGAAAATAAGGAGGACGAAGCCGCCCCTGTCCTCTTGGCACTGCTTTTGCCACCTCTGAGGCCAAGGGTAGCAAAGGCAGTGCCAGGGGTCGCAGGGAGCAAGCCAGGGTTCGCAGCAGTGACCCCCTAAATAACGTCCATGCTAGAAATTGTCCAATCCTGTCAGGAGCAGTGCCCAGTTTGAAGGATTATAAGGCTGTGTAATAGGCCTAAAGGGGCCCACTAGGTCTCTGGGGCGCTCTAGGATTTGACCCGTGGTATCCCGGATCACTGGTATGGGGAGCTGGGATTCCTGCTGCTGCAGTTGAGAAGCCAGTAGTCTGCCAGCTTTCTCTCCGTGCTTGTAGCTGCACAGGCAGAGTTTGACTAATTCCTTCTCACCTGCCGCTGTAAAGAAGGAATTTTAGTTGTATCTTCGCCCACCCAAATTGGGCCAGAGGCCCTTCATGGGGTTGGCTGTATAACGGGCTGTAAGTGCATGCATTTTTAATTCCAGTGCCCCCTAAGATCTGTCCGGGCCTTGTGTTTCGTAAGTGCAGAGTCATGCATCAGCTGCCCCAGTAGTGTTGCCTTGCACGCTGCCCAGGGGAGGCACATAAACATTAAAAAGGGTCAGGCTGAGGGATGAACCCTGGGGCACTCCAAAGGGGAGGTTAAAAGCTTCTACCCTGCAGCCCTGCAGCTTACAATTTGTGTTCTGTTGGTTATGAGAGAGCAAGGAAGCTTCAGGGCGCTACCATGTACACCAACTTGCCAGAGACGTTGGGCCATCCTTACTGGCGAGACAGTGTCAAATGCTGTTATAGGTCAAGCATCACCAGAATGTACCTAACACAGCAACCTAAGAGGGTTAGACACCAAAAGGTGTTTCTTGTGTGAACCAACCCATTCAAAGTAGACTGAATGGTTGGAATCAGGGCAACCTTTGGAATCAGTTATCCAAGACAAACTAGAGTTTCACAAAGTCATTTTTGGTCGTAAAAGTAAGGTGACAGGCAAAAATGGTTCCATTCACACCAGCTAGGTATTGGCAAAAAGATTCCTAGGAGGCATAAATGCTTTTTTTCAAAACTGTGTAATTGTACACAGCAACTGCATAACTTACACGGTAAACCAGTGTGGCTCAAGGCTTTGTTTGCCTTGAGAAGTTGTGATTCACCCATTCAAACTCCTTTCCCATCTTGTAAGTGATCATAGATTTGATCCCAACGGAGAACTGGAGTAAATCCTATGTCAGAGTGGTAAGGAAATATATTGTGTACCCCTGCTTTTTAGAGGTCACACTGAGTAGATAGCCAAAGCCCCAGAGATGGATATGCAGAATTGGGCTCTGTGGTGAAAAGGACTATGGTTGAGTATACCTGCAACTCGCTCCTTCATGTCATACACACAGGGAAATAAAGCATGCAAATTAAACGACATACCTGCCAGAGAAGCCCTTTCATGGTATAGTTGCAGACTTACTGAGGAGGATGGGGTCCTTTCAGAAACCATATCTTTGAAAAATAAATGCCAGGTGTTTCCTTTGTTCTTGAATTTCTTACGTTCTGGTAAAGTCCTAGCACAGTATGAGGCTGGAGGCCTACATTATTGCAGAGTTTGAAATCTGGATTTATCATGGAGCGGTCATAATGTTCATACTTTTTCAGTAAAACTATGCCTTTGTTTGGACGAACAAAGCAAACGCAAGGAGATGATGGACGGAGCGCTGAAACTTTTCAGACACTCACCCCAGTTACAGATCTGGGTTGAATCCATCATCGTTCTTCAGCTCACTTTGCCACCCCAGTTCAGACATAGCTGTATGCAAATCAGTCTTGACCCTGTGCCTCATGGGAACAGTCCAGCCCGAACTGCCAAGCCATGTCTTCCCTGGACCGGAACCAAGCATCCTGTGACCGGTTTCGAGGTCACACCCTTCATCAGCCAGGCTAGCTTGAGTCCAGTGGCAAAGTGAGCAAGGGACCCACGTCTGGGCATACCCTGCCAATTTAGGGCGAACAAAGCAAACCCAAGGAGATGATGGACAGAGCGCTAAAACCTTTCAGACACTCACCCCCCAGTCACAGATCTGGGTTGAATCCATCATCGTTCTTTAGCTCACTTTGCCACCCCAGTTCAGACACAGCTATATGCAAATTAGTCTTGACCCTGTGCCTCATGGGAGCAGTCCAGCCCGAACTGTCAAGCCATGTCTTCCCTGGACCGGAAACAAGCATCCTGGGACCGGTTTCGGGGTAACGCCCTTCATCAGCCAGGCTGGCTTGAATCCAGTGGCAATGTGAGCAAGGGACCCACGTCTGGGCATACCCTGCCAACTTAGGGCGAACAAAGTAAACATAAGCGCCAAAACTGTGCAGGAGTCCACATACACCATCAGGATATGTTCACTTAGTCCTGGCTAGCTCACAGTGTACCATCTGTACCCCTAACCTAGCAAGGTAACAGGTTGTATGTTAAACCTCAGAACATGACAACCCCGACTCCCCAAGGAAATTGTGGAAACAGATCTAAAGCCCTTTCGTTTGGTAATTCCTGTATGCCCAAAGGGAAACACAAGAAATACTCAAATTGGCATTTCAAATATTTATTGAGGCAATAAGATTCTTGTGTATAATACATGGGCACTGCAATTATCAATAGAAGTGAACGAAACCAAGTAATCAGCATCACAAGAATGGTAAAGAAAATGAACAATTCAACCATTGTGTTGTTACATATAATATATGCTTGCATATAAGTAAAATTATATGTGTGCTTCTACCTAGCGTTCCCTATCCTAGTGTGCCTAGGGTGGGTGAATCTGCCAGAAGCCCTATACCGTGATCTAACTCCCCAGTTTACCTGTGGGTATGTTTCATTAGGGAACTCGTCTTGGTGTAAAGCTAGGCACCATCCTTCTCAGGAGGTAAACCGGATTCGCTGGGCTAGAAATCCGGCATGGGGCGACCTTGACAGTGTCAGCGAAATCCTCCTCTAACTAAACAAAGGAGTGGTGTTTTATATAATAAACTTCACCCATGTTGCCATGCCAAAGTCCTAGTCAGGCTGTCATTATTGATTCTATCCTGACAAAACTGTCGCAGAGCAAATTTTAACAAACAACATTTTGCGCAGTGAATTTTAGCGGTCGTACAGAATGTTCAAGGCTTTGATAATATGCCTACGAAGATGTGTAAATGTAAGCAAAGTTATTTCATGGAACATTATCCATACAAGCACGTAAGCAAATGTGTATCACATGTCAACGTTCAAGAAAAGATGTCAACTTTAAATGTGAGCATATAAAATGGTGGTGTTCTCGCCCAGGCCTAATGTGGTCACATAACAGAGCTCTGCAACACAATGGTGCATTAGCACAAATACTTTAAGGTCAAGCTAGTCTTGTTTTGATGAGTGTCATTCACCATCTTTTGTAATGTACGCTTGTTAAAGATGCGCCCCGCGGAAAGGCATAACAGCTTTCCATCGTTGAGGTCCTGCACAGGGCAGATGATGCTTAAGTTTATATTCACTGCTCACACCTTTGTAGATCTACAGATCAGTTGCACTTTTTTATGCAGCTATTCTAACCCTGTCAATCACTAACCCTGTCAGTCAACCCTTTATTTGATTTTGATTAAAATCATAAAAGTACACGTAAACAGCAGATACATCATAAAAATGTTAAAAGTATAAAAAGAACCTAAACGGCTCGATATAAAAAAAATATCAATTTTACATAGCAAGACAATAGTTTATACTATCTGCAAAACATAGCCATTTGCAAAACAATTCTGTTGCAATATGTAATTAAGCCCTGTTTAAAACTATCTGGATTGGCTAATACATCATAAAGTGCATAAAATAAAATTGCCAGGAGCATTTCAAGCATTCAGTGTCCAAAAGGCACTTAACATAAAGGGCAGTTTTATGCTGAACATGATAGAGCGCAGGTGTATAGCCTCCTACATATAAATCGCAACTTAATAGCGTAGCTTTACTATGGATAGCTTTGGAGGAACGCCAGGGCAGCCTTGCACTGCCTTACCTTCACCTGCTTCACGAGTGGTAAGATGTGTGTATATATAACAACTTCAATGCGGAATAGTATTTGCTAAAAAGGATAAAGTGCATGGTTCTCTGTATAGACAATCCATTGCAGGGACAGGCTAGAAGGGTGGCAGAAAAGATGCCGGGTATCTGATACGCCACCAAGAAATGGGCAGTGTTAAGGTGTAATCGAACCAACAGGTGCCTGTGCTGTTTTTTTTTTTTTCCACCCATAAAAGATACGGCTCAATACCAAGACAGGTTCTGATTTGAGCATGAGCTACAACCGTCGACAGGCCAGAGTTTTTTGCCATCCTTCCCTCTGCACATTTATCTAGGAAGGCTATCACCAGATGTATTTGGAAGCTGGTCCTAAAGGTGGTATGATTCAGGAAGAGCTCGTCTAGGGCCAGCCAGCTACAGGTTTTAGGTATATATGACAGCCAAGGTATTTTAGAGCGGTTTTCCAGAGCCAAGCAATCAGTCAGGAATTCACGATTTAATATAGTTTCCTCCTTCGTCTATATCCTTATCCATAAAAGAAGGGGCTGCAGTCTCTCAAAATCACTTGTATGCCCAACCCCAATTTCCAGGTGACATATATAATTGCTAGGGGATTTGGGTACAGCAAGCAGTCTTTTTATGAACCCATTTTCCCCTTTCTACAACCCCCGCTGATCACAGATTCCCCAAACACCGGCGCCATAAATTGCACAGGAGCGGCATTTAGCCTAATAGATTTTCAGCAACTCTTTAATGGGTTTGTGTTGTAAATGGCTTATTGCTTTAATGTCATGATGTGATGGTGGAATCTCATGGCTGTGAAATTCCACAGCATTGTTTGAGTGTGGAGTGTTCCTTGAAGGGCAGTTGATTACTGGCCAGGAAGGGATCGGTCCGCCTTAAGTTGTTTTCCAGCAATAAAGCATCTTACCTTCCTCATCTACGTTGTTCTGTACATTATTATCTACAACAAGTGGGGACGATCTGGCCAGTGAGGACACGATTGAGGTAACAACAAGGCAACGACGAAGACAGCAGCTGAAGCGCGGTGCCAGTTATGAATCTGTGAGGCTACCGGGTGAGGAAACCTGGACAGGTGACGATGAAGTGGAGTTTCATATTGTGGCATAGCGGCAAAGTGTCTTGGCACCCTCTGACCTTTTGTAAGGGTACTCCACACGTAATGATCTGACATAGTACCCGCCGCCATTTAGCCTCCGGCGAAGCAAAGAGAGCAAGGTCTAGTCTTGCTGTGACGCAAGACATCATTTTGACGTGGTTGCCATCTTGAAATTTCTTGGCCAACACAGCGGAATTAGTCAGGCAAGCTTATTCACTGTAAACAGGCTGTCAGGCAGATCCTGTCGCAGCGGCATAGATTTAGTAGTGCACAAGGCTCATCAGAGTGTGTGTTTGTGAACATGCTTCCTTCAATATAACATGTAAATAAGCACAGCATGTTCTCGGTGATGCGCACACCCTAGACCTTTTCTGTGCATTATTGCTGATGTGCATAGCATGTGGCACTACAGCGCATTATCGGTGATGCGCACACCTGGTAGCTTACCTGGGCTTTTTCGGTAATGCGCACACCTTTGATCTTGGCTGTGCACTTTTGGTGATGCACACACCATCTCAGAGGTACTGTCAACTTTATTTACAGCAATATATGCGTGCACTGCAGTGATCTACACACTCTTCTGTAACTAAGGGAGGTTTCTTTCAAAGTACTTAGCTTTGTGTTTAGCTTGTTTTATCACACAACATGGGAGAACCTTCTGAGAGTCCACTTAGCGTGAGTACACTTGTTGTAATGTCTTCACATATCTCAGTGACTCCACCACCACGTTTTCTAGTACAAGCAGGACCACCACCAGTGCCATGGGATGATTGGATTTCGATATTCGACAATTATTTAGAGGCTTTAGATGGACAAGATTTCCGTGCATCTAGGAAAAAGGCGTTGTTATTGAGTGTATTAGGAAACAAGGGACAGAGAGATTTCAGTTATTTACCTCATGTGACAGAACAAAATGGGCAACCGATTCAGGATGTGTTTAAAGAAGCGAAACGGCGATTAGAAGTTAGGTTTGCCAAAGAGGAGAATTTAGTGACAGCAAGATATAAGTTTTATACACAACCAAAGAGGGTTGATGAGTCTATTGATGAGTTTGTATCCAGACTACAAGAATTGTTAAGTGTAGGTTTGGGGACATGACAGATGAACTCATCAGAGATCAATTGATAATGCAATGCAGAAATAAAAAAATACAAAGAGAGGTTACGAGCTTTCAAGAATCCAGCGTTCAGGGATGCCATTGATATAGCTACGGTGTTGGAGCAATCAGACATTTGTATGCGTGAGTTAGAAAAGAAAAAACAGGACTGTGAAGTATCAGAAGTTGGTGCTGTGAGATTCTCTGTGTCAAAAGCCAGTAACAGACTTAATAAGAATTTTGCATCAGGTAGGCAACTTAATAAGGGGTGTTATTGCTGTGGTAGTATCACACATACCTCTTATTCAAAATTATGTTTTGCCAATAACAAGAAATGCAGAAAGTGCAGTCGCACTGGTCATTTTGCGAGAATGTGTAGAAGTAGTAGCCACAACAAAGTAGCATCTGTTTCTGAGATAAACTCATGTCCCACAGAATCTAGTGACAGAATTCTTATGGCGGGTAATGATGAAGAGGAAATGGAGGCAACGAAAAGAAAGAATCAACCGAAAGCTAAGTTTACCATCAATGGTTGTGAAGTACATTCATGGTGGATACTGGATCTATGTACACTATAATTCCCAGAGCATTATTTCAACAACTTTGGGCAGGTTGTACTTTTCAACCCAAAGATATTTCCCTTGGAGGTTACCAAAGAGAAACTATTGACATTGTGGGGTTTATGGATGCACACATCACATTTGAGGGTAGGAGTACACAGGGTAAAGTGTATGTAGCGGATCAGGGTCCACTGATCCTGGGATGAGTACACAATATGATTGACATATTATTGTTAATGCAAGGGCACCATCCCAGTTGATGGTGGTGGATGACGAATCTATTGTTGATATTCCTGACTCTGTTAAGCAAGTATTCAATGAGAAGTTGGGTCTATTGAAGGGTTATGTTTATAAGGTAAACCTGAAGAAAGGAGCCATCCCTGTCTAACATGAACTCAGAAGGGTTCTGGTGGTGGTGCGCGATGATGTGAAGAAATTAATTCAGGAGATGTTACAACAAGAAATTATAGAACCTGTTAAGGCATCGAATTGGGTCACCCCAGTAGTGATCATATGGAAGTCCGATGTCCGTCCTAGATTTTCTGTGGACTTTAGATCACTCAATGAGAACATAGTGGCAGACACGTACCATTGCCCAATATTAATGAACTCGTATTGTTCTTGAAGGGTGGAAGGGATTTCTCAAAACTTGATTTATAGAGTGCATATCACTAGATAAAACTTCACGATGAATCCAAGCATTGCACAGCATTACAATGGCAGGCACGTTCCAGTTTACACGCATTCCTTTTGGACTTTCTAAGGCAGCAAGCGTTTGTAAGCGCATGACCTCTGAAGTCTTTAAAGGTTTAGAAAGCATCTTGTACTTTCAAGATGATATCTTAGTCTTCGTAAGACCATTTAGGAACACAATATTGTCTTAATACAAGCTCTACGGAGAATTGCTGATGTGGGACTTAAGGAAAGATAAATCTTTTTGAAAGAGCACCTGGAGTATTTAGGTTACACATTGTCAGCTAATGGGGTCAAACCTAAAAGTTGTTGGAGGCAATTGAATTAGCTCCGAGTTCACATGACAAAGATCAATTAAGATCCTTTATGGGTCTAATTGAATATTGTGCAAAATGTGTCCAAAGGTTTTCCCATAAAACTGAGAAGTTGAGAGTACTTCTAAGGAAAAGGTCAAAATATTGTATGGATGTAAGAGCAAGAAGAGTGTTTCAAATTGATAAAGAAAGACATTTGTGAGGCTGGTGTCCTGGTACCATTTGATATTGGGCTTAATTCAGTTGTGACAGTGAATGCAAGTGCTACAGGTGTGGGTGCCATGCTCTCGCAGAAACACAAGACTGGTGAGAGAATGGTGGCCTTCGCTTCTCCCACATTAACTAATGCTGAAAGAAATTATTCACTTAATGAAAGAGAAGCGTTTGTGGCTGCTTGGGGTGTGGAGTATTTTAGGACTTCTATTTGGGGCACGCATTTCATTTTGAGGTCAGATCACAAGCCCATAGTTAAAATACTCCTCCTTGGTGGGGCTGGTAAAGGCCCTGCAAGATTAGCAAGGTTGGTGGCCAGACTCCAAGAGTATCGTTATGACATAGAACGCATACAAGGTTGGAGGAACGTGCTAGCAGGTTGCTTATCCAGATTGTCTGTAGATTGGAACAAGGTGGATGGCCCGGTTGTTACTGATCATGAAATTGAAGGAACTGTTGCTTCAGTTCAGGATGTGGTATTGGAGGTTGCTGGCGCTTTCACGAAGGAAGAGTGGTGTCAAGCTATGGGTGTTGATGGAACCCTTAAAGAAGTTATGTGCCTGGTTATATCTGGGAAAAGAAGGGAGAGTTGTGCTTCTATTTCTGTACGGCCATACGTCAAGTTGTTGGATAAGCGATCCATGTGTGGAAACAACACTTTGAAGAAAGGTGATAGATTTGTACCACCTGGGAACTTGAGATCCAAAATCAAAGCTATGGTCCATGAGGGTCACTTAGGGCAGAGTCTGACACAGAGGTGCCTTAAAGCACAATTTTGGTGGCCAGGCATGGATACTCGGGTCACTGATTGGGTAGTAAGGTGCATTGTGTCCAAGGAGGGTGACAAAAGGCTTCGGGTTGGTGCTCATACTGTCATGGGACACATTGATAATCCAGGAAAACCCTGGAATACTGTGTGTATAGATTTCATTGGCCCCATATGTGAAATACGAAGTGATTGTAGGTTTGCGATGGTGTGTGTGGATGTTTTCTCCTAGTGGTTGCGTGTAAAATTTATGAGTAAGATCACCACAAATGCCACAACCCGCATTTAGAGGAAAATATTTTTGGAGGAAGGAGTCCCTTCTATTCTAATTACGGACAATGGTACACAGTTAATTTCACAGGATATGAAAATATTCCTACGAGAGCATGGTATTAGACATCAATGCACTTCTTTATACAATCCACAAGGAGATGGTATTGTGGAAAGGGCCAATAGGTTGGTTAAAGGAGTCATTCAGACGGCGAGTGTTTCTGGACAGAGTGTTGAGAGAGCGGTGGAAGATATGGTTTTAGCCTTTTGTACCACCAAACATGAAGCTACTCTTAAATCACCATTCGACGTGATGAGAGGGAGGATCCCGGGTAACAAATTGGTACCATCGTGGTTAAAGGATTGGGTAGAAAAAGGTGGTAACATAGAGGAAAGTACTGTGTCATTCAAGGGAACGATTGAGGCAGGTGATTGGGTGAAAATCAAGATGGGCAGGGTGACAAAAGGTTTGACCAAGTTTAAAGGTTCGTTTAAAGTGAAACGTGTCTTTGAGTTCCATGTGATTTTGGAGAGTGGCGAACTATGGAACCGGCGCAGAGTCGCCTTGTACCAAAAAGGTGATGTATGTCCAGCAAAGGAAGGAGAAGATGGGAATGGTTATATGTTAATATAATATGGGGATTTCAGGCACAATGGAAGTTCACCTTTTGTTCCGAACAGTGGTGTGGAAAGGATTAATGAAGAGGTGGCGAGTCGCCCTGTTCCTATTGAGAGAGAAGACAGGGTTGTAACAGGGTTTGGGGAGGATAGGAGAACCAGAGTACGTAGACCTCCTTGAGTATTTGAAGGACTGGTTGTTGATCCAGGTGGATTATATGACCTTACAGACATGCCCTCCATTTCTTCTCTTATCTTGTTGTCTTATTATTTTTCATTTTTATTTTCTGGGACTATGTTTTTCTATTTTTATGCTCTTTCCCCACCTCCCCTGATCTTGTCTCTCCTTATTTCAATCCGCTTTTCCCGTTTCATTATTCTAGATCTGAAGGGAAAGGGATGTGTTGTAAATGGCTTATTGCTTTGATGTGCTGATGGAATCTCACGGCTGTGAGATTCCACAGCATTGTTTAAGTGTGGAGTGTTCCTTGAAGGGTAGTTGATTACTGGCCAGGAAGGGATCGGTCCGCCTTCAATTGTTGTCCAGCAATAAAGCATTGTTGTCCTGGACGTTATTATCTACAACACTTTACTACTCAGTCTAGTTGTAAAGCCTAAAACTGCTTCTGTACTCCTGGTTAAGGCAGCTACCCTGCCGTCTTTCAAAGTATGCCAGCTCAGTCTTTCATCAAACAGTACGCCCAGATAGGGATACGATGGAACTTTACTAATGACAAAGAAAGTCCTGCCAGCCCTTGCACGATGGCCAAAAACCATACTTTGAGTTTTGGACTGATTGACTAATAAATCTAAGCTAGACATAAAAATAACAAATTGGTCTAGTAGTTTCTGCAGTCCATATGCGGTTCTTGCCATCAGGGCGGTATCATCGGCGTAGGCCAAAGCTGATATACTTCGTCTGCCTACCATTGGGCAACAAGTGCTTCTCTAAATCATTAACATATAAAGAGAAGAGAAATGGGGCCAACACACAACCATATCATCGGAAGACTGTGCAATGTAAAATACAAAGCAAACAGTTAATGGTATTTGTGGAGATTCCACAGCACAACATTCTTAGTTTGTGCCTGTGGTTTGATGCTCAGCAGGATGGAAAGTTTTCTTCTAGATCTGCTTTAGGATTACCATATTGTAAAACATTGTTTTGTCGTAGTTTTTGACCATGCCAGTAGTAAAGCAAAGTCATACCAATTTTGTTTTATTTTTATTGGGCCTCTCTTGTTTGACATACTCGGGATGTCGGTGGTACCCATGTGGCCTGAGATCTTACTCTCAATGGTATAAATGTCTCTTGATGTGAATAGTTAATACAAAATAGAGGGAAAATTTAAAGACCTTTTTTCCTTTGAAATTCTTGCATGAACACGTTTTGTTGCTTTATGTTTGCACGAGTTTTACAATTTCTTTTTTTTTTTATAGGATGTTCTGGAGCTCTTGGAAAAGCGGGTGAAATCCAGGTTCTCCCACCGGCAGATTCATCTCCTAAATGCTTTTAATTTTTCACAATTTCTAAAAATATTTCAAGACCAATTGAGTTTATCATTAGAATTTCCAGACACGGCATTTGCAGAATCATGGAACCAGAATACACTGGTAAATTGGTGGACGTTTATGAATTGTGCCTCTGTTTTTCAGGGGTTCTTAGTAACTAATTACTGATCGCATCAAAAGTAAAATCCTTTCATTTCTGTTTTGTGTTTATACTTTTTCTTTTTGCAATTCTATATTTGTGCATGTTTAATGCAAAACATTGAGGCTGTCTCAGAGTTCTTTTTGAATTATTCTCTATATTGGGTGAAATAACCATAGTTGTTTTTATTTTTATTTTTTGTGGAAAAGAAAAGCTTACATTTGATTTGGTTTTCGGATTTGAAATCACCTTTGTAGTCTAACACTGCTAATGTTAAAAACATTCTCCATTAAGCAAACCCCAGTAAAAAGTATCTTTAACAGTTTCCACTCTATTGCAGCATGCAAGGAGCCCAGCCATCAAGGAGAGAGCACAATACACGTTGTTATTCAAGGGTTTCACTGTCACACAGTGTGTTGCATCATCGATTTACATTGAAATATAACACTTTTGTGGCACGAAATCAAGAGGCATCTGGTGTAGGACAGATAAAGTTGTGGTTCAGTCCATCGGACCATAGGAACAGTGTTATTGAATTACGTATAGCTTTGCCCACATTTAAGCAATGTGTACAGATCTTTCCATAAACGCTTTTGTCTACATATGTTTTCTGATATTTTTTGTATATGTTGGTAAGGGGGGAGTTGGGCAGTATGGCAGGGGTATCCCAAAAGCTTTTATGTAACGATACCTAACTTGGCATCAATGTTCCCTCTAATTTTTTTCCTCTGTGTGCGGCAGTGTAAGGTCTATGTGCGCTGCAACCAAGGCTATGTGCGCTAGTAACCAGATCGCGCGTGTGGGTGCAGCGCCAAATATCACTCCAAACTTTTGCTTAAAAAAGTGAAAAGACGGTGCATTTCCTCCCACATAGCAATTTGAAACCTTGGCAGCTATGTTGCTGCATTTCTTTTCTTAATAGAGCTGGACTGCGGGGTGATTGTGTGCATTTGTTCAAGTTTTCATGTTAATCATGTTTTCATGTTAATTTCAGCTCATGATGGGCGCTGCGATTAACATGAAAACTTTAACAAATGCTCTCTTTGAGCAGGAAAAATAAAATTATAATAACGTTATTATAATTTTACTTTTTGCAGTTTCAGGGCTGGGTTAGGGTAGGGCCGCATCAGGCTTTCGACTAACGCATTTTAATGCTAGTGTCCGCATCACTGCATTAAAATGCATTAGTCACATATTCTAGCGCCCCTCTGACAATACTGCAATTGAGGCACACTGCCAATGAGGCAGCACCAGCACGCTAAAATTGTCTAACATATATGAGCATGCAACTGCGCCTTCAAATTTAAAATGCTATGCGTCCGAGATAGAATATTCATGAACAGCGCTGAGCAGGCAGGCCAGAATTTAACAGATCAATTAGCCGTGCCCCAACTAGCCTTCCTGTGAGTCTACTCTGGGGGTACCAGCCATCACGTTGGTGATCCATGGAGCTGGTCTTGCCTGCTGTTTTCCCACAATCACACCACCCTTTTGGTGGCCAGAAGCACATACATGCTTTGAAAATTGGACACACCGGCGGGTGGTAGCTTTGTTTTCCTTCCCGCACCCCCCAGCAGAGAAGTCCCATTACCTGAGCCTCTTGCGCAGGATGTCATAGTTTTACAGCCTGCTGGGCCCATTCCCTCCTAAGCCCCCACATCAGCCTGCACAGAGATTGTTGACAAAACAGTCAACTTCTGAGCCCCTGCCGTGCCCTCTGAACATCTGTACTTTCGTGAACCGGAGGCACAGTATTGGTCTTGTCACTTGATCCCGGGACTTGATTGTCGTCAGAGCGGCACACAAGTGTTTAAGTGCGACCAGCAGAGGTAGGAGGCGTTTTTAAAAACAAGCTTATAATCCATATTTTTAGACATTCTGTTTGTATGATCTGGGTTTAAAGCAATAATCTCTTATATACTTCAAAACACTTTGTTTTGGAAATAATCTGCTTTGCCACACTTTTCGAATCATCGTCGTTTAACTAGTCTCACTGTCAATGAACCTTGCTTTACCTCTCAAAAAGACAATTTTTTTTCTTGGAAAATGGACTTCGGGAGATTCGGGTCGTTACCCAACCCTTACCTCAGCTACTACCTTCTCCACAAGGATGGGGCGCCGCAGTCTTACTGCTTTGTCACACGGTAGCTGCTACTGAGGGCACATCATTTCAGGGGTCAAGAATTAGGTTTTCACGGAAAGAAAATGGGATTGGTAATTCCAAATGTACGTGATTCAGGACCCCAAGAGTAAAAAGTAGAGCTTTCATTAGAATACTCTGCATGCTGCACAGAGAAGGGAATTAAACATCTTTCAGCAATAGAATGAAAATGCAGCTCTGCCGGGGTTTTCTCCCCTCACTGCCAAACAAACTATGTCCATCAGATTCCCTTTCTTTTCCGACTCCAAGCACAAACATTTTTTTGTAGTGACTCTGTCCAATCATGTTGATTCACCTCATGCACTCTAGCTCAGCCATTCTAGTAGCAAGACGATTATTAACCCTCGAAGTAGTCTGCTTGCTTCCTAAAAGCACCACACGTGCAGTGGTCAAAGTGGGTGAGATCGGCAGGGCACGGCCTGTCCCTACTTCTTTAATTTAATAGATTTCGTTCCCCTGCTTTTTTATTTTAAACATGCGTCCCAGGATGGCAGAAATAGCCAAGGCCCACAGATAAGGCTCGGCGTTCGTGGCAGTTCGGGCGGGGCGGGTAGAGAAGGAAAAGGACTCTGTCTCTTCCTTCTTGCCCAGAGAAGACAAGGACAGTGTCCACTTCTGCTCTGCCGCTGGCAAAAGCACTCACTGATTTCTGAATAATGAATGTAAAAGCGTTAAGGTAACCATATTGTTCCTGCTTACATTTCACATGCTTTACTTAAACTTGCATTCCCTATGAATGTTTGCTTTTTCCAGGATGCTGTTACTTTTTTTTTTAGGCAGCATATTACTCTCGTCTAATGCGTAATTTGAATTATGTCGCATCCAGGTGTTTATAGCGGGGCACAATTGGGTTGTAGCTGAAGGCAGTGCAAGTTTCTCTCAATGGGGCAGTATGGTGTTCAGTGGAGGAGAGGATGAGGCACTATGGTCAGAGCTGCTGAATTTGGAACTGGGGAACCAGGTTCAGCCTTCATGACCAGACCACTCTCCTGAGGGAGCACATTCCCTTGCTAGACCTTAGAAGCCCTGGTGTCTTAGCACCAGCATGTGGACCCTAACGGTGGCAATTGTGGGTTAACCTTAAAGGCCTGTCAACCACAATCCATACTGAAGTTCACCTCCAGTCTTGCGGGCAGGCCTATGAAGCAGCACATCCTAGAGCGACAGTCACTGAGGTCACAGGACCCTTGAGCAGGGTGGCTCAAGGGCGGTGCGATCGCACTGGGCGCTGACTTTGGGTGGGGTGTCATGCTTGCAAGTATATTATGTTTCTAAAAGCACTTGCTGCCTCCTTCCTGGCCTCCAGCAATTTTAGGCAACAATAAAAATGTCATGATAACTCCGGTGATTAATGTTCTTCCTAGAGAGAGATGGAGTTTTGTCAAGTGGAAGTTTTGACTCATTGAAAGGTAGCGCAGAGGGCTAATTTGCCTGCTGCAAAGAACATGTACCATCCAAATCTCAAAGTGCGCATAATGTAAATGGGTCAGTGGGTTACTGCTTTTGTCAGTGAGATCCTTTTGGTACTTGCAGTTTATAAGTCAAAATCCTAACATGGAACAGTGAGCTATTAACTGTCATCTAAGAGCTGCATGTTTTTTCCCCAGTCTGATTATCCTAATGTTGCAAAAAGGGTTCATTTGAATAGAAATCAATTCTTTTTATTAAAGTGAACCCCCATTCATGGTATTACGTTCTAAATTCAGTGTGTTTCTCCAGACCAATCACTTTTAAACTATACTGCCTACTAGTATGGATGTCATGTGACTCCTACACCTTGTAGTCCTTTGTCTTATGTAACATTTCCTATACAGAGATTTACACATATATGATTAATTGTCTCTGTGTAATGAGTGTGATGTAAAGTGCTCTGACACCCTACACTGGTATGAGCGGCGCTGTAAATCAAGTTAAATTCATCTGAGCGAGAGTATGGTTATGGAGACTTGAGGGGCACTGTTAAAGGGTGGTAGTGAGGGAATCCGTAGCGGAGGGAGTCATTGGGGGGGCACCAACAAACATTGTCGCACAGGGCTGCACCAGCGCTAAAGCCGGCCCTGCCCTTGAGGCCAGGCCGCCTGACCCATTGGTCCCTCCGTTGGCCTTGTTTGAGCAGTAGTAGCTGTAACTCACCAGGGGTCGGCAATGCAGGATTTGCAAGCACACCAAACTAAGTTCACAAACTTCACAGTCTCTCTGCTTCATGCACAAGCACTTTTAACATGTGCTGCCTACTTTGGGGCCACTGGAATTATGCAGCAATGGAGGACAAAATTATGCAGCAGTGTTGACTAAATTATGCAGCAAAAAAGAGGCTGCAGCGTAATGCAGTATATTTTCTGATAATTATTTTTACAGATGCTAACAATCTCTGGAAAATTGTTGCCTTATTAGTACCAGTGTAACATACAAATCCAGCAGTGACAAAGGTGATCAGTCAACCTTTGCAAAGGGCCGTCCCCTTCGCAGAAACACAAGTCACATTTTTTAGTAACATTTGATCCGTTTGAGCTACAAACAATTATTAGTTAAAATCATCAAATTATGCAGTAGATGATGCATTATGCGGTAAATATTGCAGAACCAGAATTATATAGAAAACATTTGCAAACTAGGATATTTTGCCATTCATGCTTGAACTGCTCTTGTGGAAAAAGAGAGGAGAAGTGCTGATGACAGAAGCTGCATGGCTCTGAGACAAATGGTTTGCGCTTCCACTTTTAAGCTTATGTCACCTGGAAGCAAATGCCGCGTTTGTAGGCTTCCTGCATTTCTTATCTTAATAGAGCGCAGCTGTGGGGTGATTGTGTGCCTTTGTTAACGTTTTCATGTTCATGGCAGCGCCCTTCATGAGCTGCAATTAACATGAAAACTTTTTTTTAAAAGGCATACAATCACCCCGCAGCCTAGTTCTATTAAGAGAAGAAATGCAGCAAGTCTACAAACACAGCGTGTGCTTTTAGGTGATTCTAAAAGCACACGCTGTGTTTTGTGCTGCATTTCTTTTGTTTTTTAGTGTGTGGCTGCGGGGCAGATTGTGTGCTTTTATTTAAAGCATTCATGTTAATGGCAGCTGTGACGCTCTGCAATTAACATGAATACTTAAAAGCACACAATGAGCCCCATAGCTGCACTCGCGAAAACAAAAGAAATGCTTGTTAAATGCCTCTTCCTCTGCAAATTAGAAATGCCCGTCTTTCGCGCTGCAGCAGAGGCGCGAATGCTGTAGGGGGATGTGTGTGAACGCCAGCACACAGCAGTGCGCGCTCGGGGGCACTGAGGTGCGCGCGCAGGCGCTCACCTTCAAGGGAACACTGCTTGGCATGAAGTTAGAATACATTGTACCATCACTCAAACTTTTGCTTTGGCTTGATGTCTACTGATTTGAAAACAACCCAAGGGGAAAGTGCCCAAAGTGTGTGTGTGTGTGTATATTTCAGCAATTTGCTTCTCAGAAGACTCAAACCCTGCTCCCGTAAAATGTGAACCGTCCAAACGGTTGGATCCAGAGCTGAAGGTTTGCACATCCGAAGTCTCTTGACCTGCCTGTGGAAACAAAGTGGACAGCCACTCTGTGCGAATAGCATCCCTAGTGGGGAGTACTCCAGCTGATCGCAAACTGTGCTGACAATTGGCCATTAATCCAGGCTGTGACTTTAGGACAGCAATACAAAGCTTGCGCCCACCCTTGTAATTTCTCAAACAATGGCCTTCAAATCCATCACTGTCCACAGAAGTCCCATTCAAACCGGTTAAATGCTTTATCTTTATCTAGAAAGTGTAGCACAAGGGGCTGCTAAGTTCCATCAGCCTAGTTTATCACTGTTTTTGCAGTAGTGGTGTGTCTTACAGTTCTTTTACAAAATACCCGTCTCTGCTCGTTCTCCAGCTCTAAGGTACCAACCATTAAGCGCAAACATCTAGCGAGTATGTTAACGTAGAATTTGATGTCCTCTAATTGCCCATAAGAAGCTGCTGTTCTAGAGAGCAAGGAGGTTGCCAGCATTCTAAATAGCACAAACAGGCATATTGTCTAAACTACACAGAATAGATGGTTGGCTCACCTTAATCTCTAACCCTCCCATCTCTGCTCCTATAATGTAATTTCACACTGTACTTTTATTGTACAAGTTCCCTTGTGCAAATTAACTACTGTTGTGTAAGTTACGACTTTGGTGTAACTCTACAAGGGGTGCCTTCCCACCCACGGGTGACAAGGGGTGAATTTGGTTCAATGCACCAGCAATGAATGTGAAAGACAAGTTATTGTAGCCCCGCAAAACACAATTCAATGTGTAAATGACATAGAAGTATTGCTTCTGGATGCTAAAAATCCCATAAAGGGATCAGGGGCACTGTGGAAACAGCAACAAACCTTATTTCGTTATTTACGCTGTCACCCACACACTCTACTAAGAAGAATTAACACTTTTACGTTAAAAGTATTTATTACTACAGGGACAATATGTTTCTCAGTACTTCTAAAACAGCTACACAGAATATTATAGAAACAGCAACAAAACACATTATAAATAACAAGAATAAAATGAACATTTCCAGCATTATTAAAATGTCACTTAAAATATTAATGTCAAACCTAACATCCTAACGCCTACTTCTGTGTTCTATACTTAGAAAGCATGAAAGGCAGAGCAACTTGCAGTCTAGAGTTTCTTAGGGAGAAGAGACGCACTGCATATCTTGTTGACCGCAAAGACTGTCTTGGACACGTGAAGACAGTGTTTCCCGCGAAGGGTAAATACCCACTGTGGAAGCAGTTAGTCTGTCTTCCTCCGGGACTTGGCTTTATCAGCTTCAGGCGAGATGTAGCATCCTCAAAGTGTAAAGTGTGCTGGCAGCAGGTGATACCGTCTCATGCAGAATCACGGGTGATAATCTGGGCGAAGGGCCTCTCCTGACAAGTGTTCAATTGGCAGTCCTTATATTCTAAATCTTATAAGAAATTGGAATTTTCTGACATAAGTTGAGGAATGTCTGACATAGATTATGTGCCTCAAGGTACGTGTCCCAGACATTTCTTTATACAAATATAAAGCAAAAGGACATCAATTCAGACTACATTATTTTGGTTATGTCTGTATGTGTTCTTATTTAACCTTGATATGATGGGAAGTAGACATTTGACCCAGAATGTCACATTTGATGTTGTATCTATGTCATTAATCGAAGCACTTGATACTATCACAGTTCTTAGAAAGATAAGGTATGGCGACATCTGCGTTTAAAGGCAGACATGACCATGATTCTGCATAAATCGGGGCATATGGCGGCTTCCCTTGTTTAAGTTAAGGAAGATGGCAGCCTCCGTGAACTAAGATGGAGTCAGGGACTACATAAGTTGGGAGTCGAACTTTAGGGACTTTACATTACTATGATGTTTTATATGCTTTCTTTTATAAATGGCTGCCATGCATCTGTAAGGCAGCATTTTATTACCTGTTCTGTGTGGAGCACTGTGCTCCTCTCTGGGGCTAGGTCAGTGATGTGTAAGAACCCCTATAAATGAATACAATTTGCATACTTTAAAGGATATGATTGTGCCCAGGAAGTGTTCACACAGACGTGCTTCCCCTGAGAGAAAGGTTTAATAGATTGCCTCGAGGAACACTTGGGAATCACACTGACAGTTGGTGCTTTGTTTGGAGGGGAAAATGTATTGTTGGCCAATTGAGGGACGCTGTATTTGATATATTGTAGAGAGTTGATTTGAGAACAAGCCAACTTTTATTGGAGCATGAGAATTTATAGGACACTTTTTAAAATTCTTTGGAATAGAGGAGGAGAGGTACTGCCTAGGTGTGAAGCGGATTCTACTTAGCACTGAAAACAATACAACACCTTATACGTCCTGACTGGTAGGCCACCCAAGGAATTGGGCACGGTGTCTTTTGCCCATTCTAGGAGCACTTTGAAAGGGACAATAAAGTATCAGAGACATACGATGAAGAGGGGCACTGTGAGTTTGGGGGACAGTTTAAAGAGATACATGGGACCCTAGGCAAGACAATGAAGGGGGGACAAGGAAACTCAATAGAAAATACTTTGCTATTTTATCTCATGCAGCAACAGGAAGCACCCATTATGGCAGACAGGTGGACTCGGGTGCATTGAGAAACTCTGGATACTTAATGTGGATAAAGTTTTGGTTGTTCAGTAGCCATTCACACTAAGAACAAGAGAACTAATTTTGAGAATGCTCAAGCCAAGGTTTGCCACGGGGGAATTCTCGTTTTTGAATGATTTAATTTCGGCATTTATTCTTTTTTCCCTTTACATCCTTGCTACCCCCTCCCTTAACTTAACTCTCTCCAGTGTCTCACCCCCCCCCCCCACACTTCCCATCTCTAGACCACACACCCCTCCTACCTCCTGCTTATTCTGGCTAGGGACGTCACCGAAGGTTCTCCTTTTACTCTCTTGTTAACCTTTGATCCTCCCCCATTTATTTGCCCCAGGGCACAAGTCCTAAAAAAAGAAGTGGGGGGACGCTGACGTCACGACAGGAAGTGACGTCACGAAAGGTGGCTTGCACATCAGACTCATTGCCTCCCCTCGCTCACCCCTTAGATGCGATTGCATCAGAGAAGCCAGCGCGTGAGCAGCGTTCTGAATGTGCGCCGATCTCGCCCCAGAGAGGCCAAAGAGTGAATGTGTGGCTCCATTTGCTCCAGTTATCGAGCTCCCGGTAAAATAAGTGGGGGACGCCGTCCACCCGCATGGTACCCCGACTCGAGCCCTGATTTGCCCCCTTCCTCTCCCCTTATCTCGACTGGCCGTTAGGTTGCTCAGGTCACAATATAAATATGGGGCATGAGTCACCCAATTTCGATGCTGCAGGCACCTCCCCCTTTGAGGGAGGAGGGTCCTACTATGTATCTTGTTGTCCCGGTTAACAACTCCCACAGTTGGACTCCACTTTGAGGATCGAATATTGCGCATCATTTTGTCACTTAAATATGAAAATTTTAGTTTCATTGCTTTTGATCAAATGTATTATTTTGGAATTTGGGTAATTACGTTTCAGACTGCTCCATGTTTGAGTATGATCAGAGCATGAAGTGACTCTCGTATACCTATTGGCACCACCGTTTTGCTGTTTGGTAGATGCTGGCATGTACGAGCCCTGAGAGATTATTTTCAAAACTAAACGTTCTTGTGATATACTTTTCGTTGTTTTAAGTGTTAGCGAGAATAAAATCATCCATTTTTAGGCATGTTATGCAAGTTATACCTCAAAGGTTGTCCTTTAAGTGCAAGACGAGATATGTTCCACTTCTTTTCAAGGACTGTTATTTAGGCATTGCTTCTTACCTTACTCTGTTAGTTTTGTAATTAAAATGCAATTTTTTTTATTGTTAAAGGCTGATTAAATAACTTCAATGATTGTGAAATACTTAACGATGGTGGTTACGAGGACATCAAGAGGATGTAAAATCTAAAGCTTTTTAGCAGAAAAGAAAAATATTTACTATATTTTAGACTATCTGTTTATATTTGTTTAACACTGCAATCCGAGCAATTCGATGTATATTACCCAGTTTATTCGTTTAAAAAAAGTAATTAATCTTCTGGTCATTTAGCAGTGTTTCTTGTACACGTGGCTTAAGCTTTAGATTTTTTTTAATGCTCAAATTGGAAGGTATATATATGACTTAATTGTTGACTTACTTTTTCTGCTCCCTCTGTGATGAAGTGGATCACGATTTCACGGTGCTCTCATTTGCGACTGTCCTTAGTACAACGTAGCTTTGGAAACCAGTGAAGATAAATGCACATCGTCTTGAGTGGACTGAAAAAGGAGAATATCCACTTTTGTAAAAATTCGGAAGTTTGAACCATTGACCTTCAGTTTTAAACCATGACAATTATGAAACATTTGCAAAGAAGCTTACAGCCACGTCTGGCTCCTTAAGCGCCAGGATGCACAGCCCATAAAGTTCACAGTCAAACAAAATCACCCATCTTCTTACTTTTCTCAGGCTTTATTCAATTTTTTTGTCCATTAGTGTTTCAGTTTCATTCACAATTTTTTCTCTTCTGTTTCAACAGGTGCCAAATGGCTTTCTTTGAACATGCTGCAATTCCCTGTTCCCCATAGCTCAATATAGCAGATAAAACCCAATGCGTTTCGGGTATGAATGCCCTTTCTCAGGGGTAACTGTAATATCATAATTAGCCAGCTTGAACACAATGACATCCAACAGAATCGTCTATTACTGCACATTTTGTCCTTCAAACAGGGTGTTGCCAGACAGTGAAAATGCTTCACATGCCAGAAATTAACATAAGTAAACCGTGCGAAGAACCCAAATAAGATTGCTACCATGCATGTCTGCATTAAGAAATGTATAACCGTGCTCTGTGCAACTTCTCGCAGCATCCATGCTGAGTCTGCGTATACCACAGATGTGTGCCACCCAACCTCCTGTCCAAATCTAATAGCCACATGAGTACTGATGTGTTTACCGGCAACTAAATGAACACGCCAAAACCTTCCGTTCCCATGTGTGTCTCAAAGTGATTGTGCGTAGGGCAAACCTGTGCTTTTCAAAAGGAAAGAAACCTCGTGATCCTTTCATGCCACATGATATCGGAAAACAAAAAAGTGAACAGATACTCTGAAAAGTGAATGCACTTAAAACTATCTCACCTGAAATTCTTTTACAACCACCTAATGTATAATGCAATGTACTTGCCCCCAACAACAGACTAATAATACAAAAAGTAAAACACAAATTACGTAATGCCAAAAATCCTACCCGTACTAAATGTAGAAAAAATGTGAACATGAATGTGTATTGTACGAGGAAAGCCATATGGCACCTGTTGAAACAGAAGCGAAAAAATTGTGAATGAAACTGGACCACCATTGGACAAACAATTGAATAAAGTCTGAGAACAGTAAGAAGATGGCTGACTGTGGACTTTCTAGGCTGTGCATCCGGGTGCTTAAGAAGCAAGACGTGGCTGTAGCTTGTTTGCAGATATTCACGCGCAAGGGCGGAGCGTGTTCCAGGGACGCACGCCACATATACTTGCCTTTGAGCATCATAAACCGTTGAAAATAATTAACCATGGAGTGCACGCCCAAAAATTGTGGTATGATCATGAAACATGACCACTTAGAAGGGGTGTCCAACGCAGGTCTGCAGGGATTGCAGCCGTGCTATATTTTCAGGGCTGTGCTATTTTTTCAGGCGATCAATTGTAATGTAAATCCGTCCTATTTAGATTCATTGTTTGTAAATTTGTCTCTTCTGCGTTGACTCTGGATCTTCGTTGGGCACCCCTTTATCAAAGGGCATACACCCTATCAAGTAGGAGCGTTAAACGGAAAGAGACCTCGTGTTAATGAAGTTAGAAATTGCCAGTCTCGTTGCAGAATGTTAATTTACAGTAAACGCTCAAGTACTGCAGAAATAGCACTAAAAACTGCTTGTGACTTGAACGTTATAAATGTGGAATCTTAAATATAGAGTACATTGATCTTTGAAGAGTCAGCTCTTGATCCAATGCCTGTGTTCTCATTCGTTAGTTACATATAGAGTCTGACTGTTTCAATTGTAGCATTCTATGTTTAAATGGTAGCCAAGAGCATTACCAGCAATTCTTTTTCTTGTTTTTGCTTTTCCCTGAACGTAATAATGAAAATAATGCCATTCGCCATAAAAGCCTTATATCCTTCTTATTTCTTTGATACAGGCTCTGTTGGAAAATAAGACAGTGGAGGATGTGCTGCAAAAACACTTCAATTCCACAAAAGATCTGCGGTCTCTCCATATGTTGTTGGTTAGTAGCCAATGCAAATTTAAATATTTTCAATCAATGCCTGGAATTTTCCTGTCAGTTTTACTAGACTTCCACAGGAAAAAGTATCAGTCCTGATTAAAAATTCTATTTCATTGCTACCTAGTAGCCCTCTGTCCCATGTGACACCTTCAGCCATTTTGGGGTTTTTAGCCAACAGCCCACTGTATTCTCGGGCCTGTAGTTTCACTTTCAATGCTGTAATTTCTAAATGAATCTTTGGCAGCCTTGGCAAAGTAGATCAGCATCTCGTGTTGGATTGTATTGCACAA
Organism: Calotriton arnoldi; assembly: GCA_963921515.1. NCBI lineage: Eukaryota > Metazoa > Chordata > Amphibia > Caudata > Salamandridae > Calotriton > Calotriton arnoldi. The sequence goes on from CAWUFW010000840.1 coordinate 704,951, forward strand.
GAAGTGATGCAGTTCATTGCTACTGCTGGTGTTTGCCCCGAAGTGCTTGAACGGGTGCTTGATAGAATGTATGTTGATAGTGTGACCTTGTGAGAAATGGTTGGTGCTGCATAGTAGAGCTGAAGATGTACATTAGTCTTGGTCCTGCGTGCTTGGGACTGTGTGTAGGCAGATCTGTGAGGCAGAGGAGTGCCTGATTGATAAATGATCACTTTAATAATACGCACATCCACTAAGTGGTCCATGGGCATTCTATGATAGACTCTTACTCTGTGTATGGGAGGTGATTGACCAGTTGTTGGTACGTTCATGAAACCTAAATGATGGCAGGTCACTGACTTGTCTGTGGTGGTGAGGTGAGATGTTACAGGGAACAGCCATTCCTTAATTGCTCTTTGGTGTTGCGAGAGGCGCAAGGAGGGGGTGTCTAAAGGCAGTGCTGGAGGTAAATAGAGTGAGTGATTGGATTTGAGGATGGGGGACAGCCAGTAAAGAAAAGGAGGGAGGAAGAGAAAAAGGGTCTTCTAATGCTTCCAAAGAGTGCTAGATGGTGTGCAAACGAGAGATAGCAAGAGATGGGAAATCTAGGTCTGATTGGAATGGGACTCATAGGATGAGTTCATGGATTGCAGGTTCTATCTGGTAAGTAAGCACACATGCAAAATTGTTGACGTTTGGTCCTGAATGGAATAGTGATACTCAACAACATCTTACAAAGTTAAGTGATAGTGCACATGGCAGTTGGAGGCCTGATAGGCAAGAAGACCTGAGAAAAACAGGGTTTATGTCACTAGCAAAGGCGTCTTTATCATTGTTGTGCATTCCTTAATTGTAAATCTAGTTTACACAGGGGCATGTCTTCACTAAGTTCTCCAGTTAACTTCTGGGCTCATGACAACTAAGAAATGCATGTCACGAGAGATTCATTTGGCAGCGGCTCACAACACCATTTCCTTCTGGCTCCACAACATTTATGTGTTGCAGCCAAGGGCAGAGAGGTGGGGCTGCAACATGGTTTATGATGTACATATTTATGTCAGCACTTCTTGCAGGTCGGGGGAGTCTAATCCACAGATTTATTTTTCATAGTGACATATGCTGAGTCCTAGCTAGTTCTGAAGAGCCCCACAAAGTTGAGGAGAAGGCATGGGAATGCATAAACTTGGAGTAATGATCTCACAAAAATGTATAGAATATCTGTTGATCATTTGAGAGGTGGGGCAATATTGGTTTCCTCATCGTTCTTTCTTTCGAGTGACCATTAATGTGAAATACCCGAATATTGGTCACTTTTATCTTTTTGTGTACACTTAGTTATGGGGCATGATATTGTCTGGTCTGCAGTAAGTCTGGGCAGTGAACTCCGCTCCGCTTGCGGAGTTTTCCGCACACTGCGTTACGCGGAGCTCGCGGAGTTCCGAAAAACTCCGCTCTGCATAGCGGAGCAGAGTTTTTACCCGCACTTGTGTTCGTCAACGTCAAGTTGGCATGGCCAAGCGAGGAAAATCCACCTCCCGGCGAGATTTGTCCTCGTTCGCGATCGTCAACATCAAGTTGGCGAGCGTGGAAAATCAACCTCCCGGCGAGATTTCTCAACACAGGCGGTCAGATTTCTAATTGTGAGTGGTCTCGTATGCTCGCGACCACTTGCGTTGAGAAACTGTCTGCTCGTGTTGAGAAACTGTTCGCTCGCGTTAAGAAAGCTGCCGCTCGAGTAAAAATCTACTTGAGCGGCAGAAAGGAAGCAGTGCCCGCTTGCGCTGTGCATTGTGCCATTCGTGATGATTGCACAGTGCAGACAAGCACCTGGCACTGAAAATCACAGCGAACAGCATTTATCCAACGCACTCCACCGCTTGCGGAGCTCCGCGTAGCGTGGCGTAGTTTTGTTTGCACTTCGCGGAGTTCCGCGTAGCAGAACTCCGCGAACGCCTCCCAGGCTTAGTCTGCAGTTTGTTGTTTATTGTTGCGCGTGTCTTCTTCAGGAGGTCCTGACTTTCTAACTAAGAGCAACCAGCACTTTGCATTTTGGGATTTTATGTCCCTATTTTCAATGCTAAAAAAATGATATGTTGGAGAATTCATCATGCTGGTTTCTGAAGGGTCAGGACTGGCTGGCAGTGTCACATATTGCAATGGGCCATGTGGCAAAAAATCAAGTTTCAGGTCTTTATTCGTGGAGGCAATCAAAGGTTAATCAGTATTGGGGCGGAGATTGCATTTCATATACAAATGTTATCATTCCAGTGCGAATAGGCACACTCTCACTCCTCTAAAACAAGATGGCTTTCAAAAACCTTAGTGCCCACCAAAAAGAAAGCCACAGTGGGGTGTGGCTTTCTATATTACACTACCACTTGGAAACCTGTACTCTCCTGTTGTTATGCTGTAGATGCGTAGCTGCTAAACTTGTCAGCAGATATTAAAACCTGTGTGCTGGGACCTCCTTTTCTGAGCAGAGCCCAAACTTTAGATCGACTCAAAGTGCTGTTGTGGGGAGCCTCTCAACTGAAATATTGCAGTGCTCCTTACCTTCCATCCTCTGTGTGCCTTGTCTCTCTGGAGTATAACCTACTCTGTCTCATGCCTTCCTGCCTTAATCTCTATTATTTTATTTTTGCAAATTACCCCCACCTCATTTCCTAGATCATAATTTAACAATATCCAATTGCCTCTAACCTACACAATTCATTACACCAACAATTTGCATGAACTCGCATATCCCCTACTAATGATCTCTACTTCACTCAAATTCATCTGTTACAAAGAAACTGAAGAAAATGCTTGGAATGTTTTCCTTGAAAGCGCATGACTAATCCAGTAACCAAAAATAACCAATAACCACTGGATTAACCACTAACCTTTGGTTCCGGAGTAACTTGCTCTCTTTGGGTCCACAAATCCTAGAAGGAAGACGAGTATGGGTCCACGAGTTGTCTGGGGTTGACAAACCTGGGTCCATGGGCGTGGAATGGCGACCAACAAGGGCCCTAGAGTCCTACGTGGGGCCCGCAGATCCAATAGCCATGTTTGTGAACCCAAGAGCCTCTATGTGGCATGTAGACCCTGCCCTTGGGTAACAATCGTCGCAGCAAAATTCACTTTTTTTTAGTTTTTTAAAGAGATGGGGCATCCTCTGGGATAACCCACATAGGCCTGCAGGTCTAAGTGTAATCATCCTGCTCTCTTAAGTGTCCTCTTTAAAAACAATATTGTGGGACAAGAGACCTGCGTCCTGGAATGGTGGTTACAACAAATATTTCGCTGCTTCAGACAGCAAATCAGACTTCAGGTTAGCAGGCCTGACTATGGGTCCTAGCGCCCCTGTAACCAAAATGGATGACGGGAGAAAAAAGCTCCCTCGGCCAGTGAAATGTATTAGTGTGGGGTTTTTTTTAGTTTGGAAACGGTTTTGAACCTGGATTCAAGGACAATTTATGAACTTAGCAGTCCAGATAGCTCTAACTTTTAAAGCTTCTAAGCTCACCTGATACATTTTTGTACCACTAGTTTTTCAATCTACTGAAGGTAGTTACATTAAACTAAGCAAAGGCACTATTCATCTGCACTCCTCTGAGAAGTTCTGATTTCAAACCACATTTTCATTCTGTTCAGTGTGTTATTTTCTGTAGCTGAGAGCAAAGTTTCCTGCGAGATTTAAAAAGAGAAACACTGCTTTATAAACCTCCCCCCTTACATTCCGCTTCTCGGACGAATCTGCATAAAACTTGCCCTGCCAAACCTAACCTGTTTCCTGCAGATAGATCACATGACATCAAAGATGTTAGCAAAATAAAACGGCTTTCAGTGGAAATTCTGGCCTAACAATAGCTACAGAGTTACTGATGTACTCTGAATATAGATTATCATTCACAATTTTGCCCTTTGGAGTGATCGCACATAACAGTATAGATTTACAAATGAGTACGCCAGGGCAGAATTCATGATTTATTACCACAGATTTTAATAATTTGTTTATTGATCCCTTGGGATCTTTTTACAGCTTTCATTATTGTAGAAAGCCCTTCGAGCTGACACTTTTCCTTCCTGGCAAAAATCTATGTTGAAATGATCCAAAGAATGTGGTTTAGATGTCAGTGGGTGGGGCTGAAAAAAGGTGATTTGTTCCAAACGTAAATAAAACTTTTTTAAACTATTCTTCAGTGGTATTTGACCCCTGTGCGACCGCCATCCATATATGTTGCCTCCAAAGGATACTGAAGGGGCTGTCAATATCTGTAATCATTAACATTTGATAGTCATATAACAAGGCAACGCCTTTTAAAAAGGATGCTCAGAGCCTGATGGATAAGTTAAAAGAGGTTGAAATGCCAGTATATAACTGAGTCGTCCGGCTAGGGGAATGTTGGTGAACATGTGTTCACACTTTGTTGTTTTGATGAGTAGACTGCTCTCTCAAATGCTCCTAGTGTTTGGTTTGAAGAGTGCTTGAAAATCTCCAGCTGTATCATAGAAAGATCTGGTTGTCCAAATGTTAGACAATACACTACATGGAAAACATCTCTGGGATGTGCAAAGAAAAAACATGTATAGCCTTTTCTGATCACAATAACAATCCTCACCATCTCAGTTTTCTCCCCAAACCTATTTATGTATTTATTTACTGTTTTATATAGTGCGAGCCAGACACAGTTGGATATCAGATCACTAAACAAAGGAGGATGAGATAAAGTGTAGTACCCCACAACAAAATATAGAAAAAATGGGATTGAGAGGCATATGCAAAAGTCTTAGTTGCATGTACCATTCGAAAAGTTACAGCATATGAAGAACCATACAAACAATAAGATAAATACTGTTAACTATTCTGTTGAGTGGCAGAAGGGAGAGGGTTGCTCAAAGGTTGTATATCATGATAAAGTATTTACAAAAATGAGATTTATGTAGCACATTTCAGAGAATTTGTTGAAACAATACATTTTCTCTTTCTTTTTTGAAAGACGTAAAGCAGTAGTTGATCCTCATCTCTGGAGGCGTTGAGTTCCAGACTTTGAGAACACTCCCTGAAAATGCTTAACATGAAGTTTTAGCCTTTTTCAAGAGGGGGATTTCCAGATGGAGGATGTCCGCACTTCAGAGAGAGAATATCTCCCCATATGATCTGTTTTCTATCTATGTAGTTTGCTGTCCCAGCATGGATTGATTTATGTACCACGCAGGCCAATTTGAAAAAGCTTCATTATCTAAATGAAGCCATTTGAGAGAAATTAGAACTAGAAAAGTGTGTCCAGATCTTTTGGTTCCATATACAAGTTGTGCTGAGACGTGCAAGGACGCCTTTAATTGAGCAAGGTGAATTTTAGGGATACCCATCATTAATGAGTTTCCATAGCCAATCATAGGATATGTGCTTCCCCTACTGTATTAAAATCTTCATCAGTGATGAGAGATTTCATTCTCTGACAGAGTCTGATTTGAAATTGAGCACCTGTTAGGGTGTTGAAGTTACTGCTTAGAATGAAGCCCAGAGGTTTAGCAATTTTGACAATGATTTGCTTTCAGTCAAGCAGATTAGCTGCATCAAGCAACAATTGCAGTATGGGTCAGTGAGTGAGGGAGAGATAACGCAAGTGTCTCTGTTTCTGTGGATTCAGTTTAAGATGTTGGAAGACATCCAAGACTAAAGATCTGAAAGGATCGCTGCCAGGACAGGGAGCCATTTCGGGGTAGAGAATTTTATATAAAGGTGTAGAAATTATAGGCAGTATTTGACTGTCTCAGGAGAGAACTAAGAGGCTGCAATTATATATTGAAGAGGGATAGAGAGTGTACAGAGCCTTGTGGGGCATACTGATGTAGGTTAGTATCACTGGATAGAGAGGTGCACAATTTAATTTGGTGAGAGCGGTTCTCAAGGTATGGGAAAAAAACAGCTCAGGATTGTACCCTTAATCCCCATCCACTCCTCCATAATCCTTTGATCCTTTGACTTCAGGTGTGGATAACTGTGTCAAATGCAGCTGACAAAACAAGGAGACTTCATTAACTTTCATCTAAAATGTGCAGCACATGTGGGGGGGGGGCTAGAGGGCCCACAGCAAGATGGCTGCGCCTAGTGCAGCTCTGCCGGGCAGGTGCACAGATCCCATAAAAATCCTTGTGGGAGAGCTGAGGGACCCTCATTAACAGGCTGTCAGGACTGGAACTCGCCTGCTAAGCCCTCGTTAATCGGCATCCTGAGCTGAGATCCGGCACTGGAGGGGTAGCACTGGCAGATCGTGCTGCTGCAAAATGGCTGCCACCCGACAAAGATGAATCTGCCCGAAGACCCGATGCGGCTGCACAGACTCCAGTAATAGTCTGCGGTCGCTGTGGACGCCCACCGCCACACAATTAGGTGAGCTCCCGCCTCAGAAGCTGTGATTAACGACGGTCTGGTAGTGGGCTGGGAGCTACGGCAGCCTAGCTGGATGCTCCATGAGGATTGACGGGTGTCCGTGCAGAGCCGGGACTGTGCAGCTGCAAACGTTTGAGTGTGAACCCCGGGGGACGCGGTGCATATCGGAAGTGCGGGGGGCTGAGAACACGCAGAGTGATTGATTGCGAGGCACCGGAGCGGTGGTGGCAGCCCCATTAACGAGGCTGGACGTCCTGCGGCCCGCAAGCGGGAACCGGGGCCGCGGTGAGCCGAGGCGTGTCGGGCCCTAGTGTGCTACGCTGGCAAGAGCTGCCCAGTGGCAGAGGGGGAAGGTCCCTGCCCCGCCGCGGAAAATCAAGCCTGATGAAGAGACGAGGATTGCACAGTTTGACCCTGAACTTGTGCTAGGACTGCTTAGCAGGCTGTAAACCGGAAAGCAGCGCAAGTGGATAAGTGAGCTGCACGCCGGAAAGAAGTGTGACTGTGGAGGTGTAAAAGACAATAACACAGTGCCAGACATAGGAGAGTAAGAGTGATCTGTGGTACGGAGCTGGATTAGGCCCTACAACACAGCTATATTGAAAATAGAGCGGCTGGCCTGTGGGAACACTGACCCCACTCGCAATATGGGGAAAACGGATAAACAGCAAGCACTGCTCACCATTGAAACGTGAAAACCTGCCAGGACACAGCAGCATGGGCTCTCAGACTTGGAACAGGAGCCACAGGAGAAAGGCACTACAGCGCTGGAGGCAACGCTCCTAGCGATGCAAAACCGCCTTCAGTCAATAGACGGAAAAATCGACGCATTAAATCTGTGAATGGACCACCTGGCGGCTAAATTAGACAAACAAGGTGCCAGGCTGGGGGAAGCTGAACAGGGTATATCGAATACGGAGAATGGCTTACAAACTGTCACCTCCAAGTGCCTAAATATGGAGAAGGTGTTGGCAGTAATTCAGGCTAAGAATGAGGACTTGGAGGCGCGGTCAGGGCGCAACAATTTGCGAATTACTGGGCTGCCAGAGTCGATGAACACGGGTATGCTGGAGTTATATATCGAGACGATGCTCAAAGAGATATTCGGGCCTGAAAATCTGTCTGTGATCCTGATAGTTGAAAGAGCCCACAGGGCACTCGTGGCGCGGCCTGTCCCCGGTGCCCTGCCGCGCCCAATCATTGTGAATTTGCTTAACTATCGAGATTGGGATGTGGTGCTGCGCCTTGCAAGGGTAAATCCGACTATTAACTATAAAGGGAATGACATTGCATTCTACCAGGATTTCACCGCCTCGGTTCAAGCGGCATGACGTGAATTCATGCCAGTGAAGAAGAAGCTGCAGGCCGAGCATCTTCAATACGCAATGCTATACCTGGCCCCCTGCGTATAGAGGTTGGGGGTAAGACTAAAATTTTCAACTCACCAAAAATGGCTATGGAGTACGTCAAATCACTTTCTAAGAACCGGAGCGATCAAGCAAACAAGCCGGACGATGATGCCTCTGACGGGGACTATACAAGCGTTACAGCAAACAAATGATGGACGGAATGCTGACAATGCAAACATTCTCCCCCAGTCAAAAGATCTGGGTTAAATCCATCGTTCTTTTGCCCACTACGCCACCCCAGTTTGGGCGCAGGGTCAAGACTGATTTGCATATGGCTGGGTCCAAACTGGAAAGGCATGGTGAGCAAAAAAACGATGGATTTAGGCCCAGGTCTTTGTACTGGGGTGAATGTATGACATTGTTCTGCATTCTGTCCATCAATTGTTGTTTTTGCATTTGTCACCCCGAGTGGGACGGGTATGCCCAGACGTGGGTCCCGTGCTCTCCATGCCACTGGAGTCAAGCTATCCTGGCTGATGAGGGCTGAAAGCCCGAAACCGGTCCTAGGATGCTTGTTTCCAGTCCAGGGAGGACCTGGCAGTTCGGGCTGGACTGTTCCCATTGGGCGCAGGGTCTAGACTGATTTGCATATGGCTGGGTCCAAACTGGAAAGGCATGGTGAGCAAAAAAACGATGGATTTAGGCCCATATCTTTGTACTGGGGTGAATGTATGACATTGTTCTGCATTCTGTCCATCAATTGTTGTTTTTGCAGGGGACTATACAAGCAGCATGAACATCTGGTGAGAGCCTGACATTGTGGCTGCTGGAAGGGAGTAAGACTGGTCACTAGGGCCGACCTTGTCATGTGAGACATAAACTGGCTGACTGCCGGAAGGGTGTTTTGCGTTGGGGGCGGGTCTTTGCTGCCTAATGCGGGATGTTGAGGAGAACTGCTTCAGAGAGGTTTCAAGTGAACTGGCTTGAGTTATGGGTGGGGGATATTGGCCGTCATAGGCCCTGGCTCTCTCACGCTTAATGTATGTTTGAACTTACCGCAATAATGGGTACAACCGGCCTCCTCCCCTATCAACGGGAGGGATCTCAGGCACTAGCGGCCCCCGGCAGGTATACCCCTACGACAGATGTGGGATGCTACCTTATTTTTGTACAAGTTTTTGTTAAAACTGGATGGCTTTAGCAAGTTGGGGGTGCTGACTTGGGTGGGGGAGGACTAACTGTTTATATTTTGTTGCAAATGCAGTACATGTCATGCATAATGAAGAGTCTAAAGCTGCCCAACTGGGTATGGGGGACACCTCACTGGTTCGATAAAGACATCTACTGGGAATGCCGGGGCAGGGGGGCGTGATCAGAGAGTTAACGTGGAATGTTTGGGGTCTCAATATATCCACAAGAAAATAAGGCTGGTGCTGGCTTACCTTGATAGACATGATGTACAAGTGGCACTATTGCAAGAAACGCATCTCACAAAACACACCGAACAGAACGTAGGGAAGAGTTGGACTGCTGTTAGAGTGGCCTCGTCATACTCCACATTTTCCAGGGGGGTGCTGTTACTAGTAAAAAAGAGACCCCCTTCACTCTAACTCACATGGAGACTGATGAACAGGGTAGATTCCTTCTGATACAGGGCTGTTTGGGTGGGTCAAGGGTGCTGCTGTTAAACACATCTGAAAGAAACACGATAGTGATAGATTCCTTACCTTAGAATTACCCCCAGGCGTCAGACTGGATCCGGAAAGTTTTCGTTAGCAGTACCTCTGCGCGTCGGAAGGTGGCGTCGGTCGGCTCCGCGTCCGTCGTCGTGGTCGCCGGGATGACGTCGCGGCAGCTACGTAGACGCTGCCCTCGCGCGCTGACGTCAGTTCTTTCTATTTCCGCGCCAGCCAGCGCAGATCTGGGAAGAGCGGTACCTCAGTCATTTTTTGACAACGTTTTTTCTCGACTTTTGTGGACGTCTTTTTCGAGTCTCACTACTCCGTAAGGTGCACAAGGGATGCCAGGATTCAAGGCCTGCGGTTCCTGTAGCCGACTGATGTCGGTGACGGATCCGCACCGCGTGTGCCTTTTCTGCCTGGAGCACGACCACGACCCCAAGTCGTGCGCCGACTGCCGGTTGTTGACGCCGAAGGCTTTGCGGGAGCGGTCCCGAAAGCTGCTTGAACGCCGACAGTCGGCTCCGCGCCGTTCGAGGTCCCGGTCCAGAGGGAGGTCGAGGGACCAGTCGCGGAGCCACCATCAGTCAGGATCGAAGTCTTCGCACTCTGGGTCAGGTAAGTCGAAGCACAAAAAGAAGTCGAAGAAGCATCATCGCTCTTCGACTTTTCCTCGTCGGTCGGCTGACCCGACGAGGCCCGCGGGTGGTGCCCCTCCCGCAGCTCCGCGTGCGGAGCCCAAAGAGTCGACTCCGGGTTTCCCTCCCTTTCCGGGACCCGGGGCGACTCCCGCCCAGCTTCGCACGTTCTACGAGGCGATGCATGCCATCTTTGGGCGGCCCGAACCCGCCGGCGCGCCTTAGGGCCCCGCGGACTCGGCAGGGGGGCCGGGACCTTCATTGCCGGCGGCTCCGGCCCCGGCGCCGCAGGCCCCCGTGGATCCAGGCCTGGATCCGGATCGGCGCCGGTTGACCCTGTCACACCTTCACCGGCGCCGCTTCCGACGGCACCACTACCGCGCCCGGCGTCGACCCCGACCTCCTTCTGGATGAAGATACGGCGCCGGCCCGGCGTCAACCGACGCAGGATCCGGCGCCGGGCGGGGTTTTTGTGCCCCTGTTCACTCCTGGAGTCCCTTTTAGGCCAGATTGGCACCCAGAGGACGAGGAGGAGGAGGATTGGGAGGGGTCAGGTGACCCTTTAACGGAACAGCTGGAACAGGACTGGAGAATGCCAGTGGTTTGGACACCTCGCCAGACCTTGGCATGCTGTCTCCTCCTACCGTGGCTACGGAGGATGGAGCGTCTTACGCAGTGGTGTTGCGTAGGGCGGCCGAGGCTCTTAACCTCGAGCTTCCTACGGTGGCAGTCAGGACTAACCTCCTGACAGAGGTACTTCAACCGGCAGCGAGCTCTTCGGAGCCCCTGCTGTCTTTTAATGAAGCTATCTCAGATATCCTTTTGGGCACTTGGTCCAAGCCCACCACAGGGGCTCCTGTGGATAGGATGATTGCCCGACGCCACCGCCCGGCTCCGGGCGACCCCTTGTTCCTTTCCCAACACCCTTCCCCTGAGAGCTTGGTAGTCCAAGCCTCGACGTCCCAGAGCGCCTTCCCTACCGCACCCCCGGATAGGGAATCCAAGAAGCTGGATCACCTTGGGAAGAAGTTGTTTTCTTCCTCCAGCTTAGGGCTGTGGTCTGTGAACACTGCATGCCTCTTGGGCCGTTATTCCCACTCTGTGTGGGACTCGGTGGCACAAGTGCTGCCTCAGTGTCCGGATGAGGCCCGGACCGTGCTCTCCCGTGCTGTTGCTGAGGGGAGAGACGCAGCTAAGTTCGCCATTCGGTGTGGGCTGGATACCGCCGACTCACTGGGCAGAACGATTTCCATGTTGGTGGCAATCAGACGCCACGCCTGGTTGAGGACGACTGGCTTTTATGGGGATGTCCAGAACACCCTGATGGACATGCCTTTTGATGGCCGTCGCCTGTTCGGCGACAAGGCGGACAGTGCATTGACGCGTTTCAAGGACTCGCGGGCTACGGCCAAGTCCTTGCGTCCTGCACAGTCTGCTTTTCGCCCCTTTCGTGGCCACGGAAGGGGTGCCCCACCACGTTCCCTTCAGGGCCACAGGCTGGCGCAAAACTTTCCATCCCAGCGCGGCCGGGGACGTGGGAACCAACGCCGTGGTTCTGGAGGCCAGCGGGCGGGCCAGTCCACCTCCACCCCCTCCGTCGCAGCCTCCAAACCCTCCTAGTCCGACATTTCAGGGCCACCAAACACCAGTGGGCGGCAGGATTCGCCATCACCTCCCCCACTGGTGCGACATCACGTCGTACAGGTGGGTTTTGCAAATCGTCCGAAGGGGCTACTCCTTACCCTTTGAGACTATCCCTCCCGCCATGTCACCCAAGTACCATCGCATATCGGAGGATCACCTGTCCCTTCTCCAGCAGGAAGTTACGGCTCTCTTGGCCAAGGGAGCCATCGAGCTCGTTCTTGTCCCAGAAGTAGGTCGTGGTTGTTATTCCCACTACTTTCTGGTGCCCAAGAAGGACAAAGGCCTGCGTCCTATCTTGGATCTCAGGAACGTCAACCGCTTCCTCCGGAAGGAGAAGTTCAAGATGTTGACCCTGGCTCAGGTCTTGTCTGCCCTCGACCCTGGAAACTGGATGGTAGCGTTGGACCTGCAGGACGCTTATTTTCACATCCCCGTCCTGCTGGCCCACCGGCGTTACCTGCGGTTCACGGTAGGCCATGAGCATTTTCAGTTCACCGTGCTCCCCTTTGGCCTTACCAGCGCCCCTCGGGTGTTCACGAAAGTGATGGCGGTGGTCGCAGCTCATCTGCGCAGACCAGGGGTTCCAGTCTTCCCCTATCTCGACGACTGGCTGTTGAAGGCGGGCTCGCCCCAGGCTGTCGTCTCCCACCTCCAGACTACGGCCGATCTCCTGCACTTGCTGGGGTTCTCCATCAATGCGCCGAAGTCGCTCCTGATTCCCTCTCAGAAGCTCCTCTTCATCAGAGTGGTTCTGGACACAATGCAGTTTCGGGTTTATCCTCCCGAACAGCGAGTCCGGGATATTCGGGCTATGATTCCGATCTTTCAGCCTCTATCCCGGGTGTCAGTCAGGAAGACCTTGAGGCTGTTGGGACTCATGGCATCCTGCATCCTGCGGGTCGATCATGCCAGGTGGCATATGCGGGCTCTGCAGTGGGACCTGAAGTTCAGTGGGCGCAGCATCAGGGGAACCTGTCCGATTGCGTCCAGATCTCGGAGGGCACTGCACGACAATTGCAGTGGTGGCTCACGAACCAGGATTGGGTCAACGGCAGATCCCTCTCTCTTCCCCAACCAGAACACACTGTGGTGACGGATGCATCCCTTCTGGGATGGGGTGGCCACATGGGAGAGGCGGAGATCAGAGGCCTCTGGTCTCCGGCGGAGTCCGGGCTCCACATCAACCTCCTGGAGCTTCGGGCGATCCGTCTTGCACTCAAGGCATTCCTTCCCTCTGTCCGGGGAAGAGTAGTGCAGGTGTTCACAGACAACACCACCGCCATGTGGTACTGCAACAAACAGGGTGGGGTCGTGGACCCTATGTCAAGAGGCTCTGCGCCTCTGGACATGGCTGGAACATCAGGGCATATCTCTGGTGGTTCAACACCTGGCAGGTTCCCTGAACGCCAGGGCGGACGAGCTCAGCGGCAGGTGCATGATGGATCACGAATGGCGTCTTCACTCGGAGGTGGCGCAAGGACTCTTTCAACAGTGGGGAGAGGCTTGGTTAGATCTGTTCGCCACCGAAGAGAACGTGCAATGTCAACAATTCTGCGCGTTGGAATTTCCAAGGCGGCATTCGCTAGGCGACGCTTTTCGTCGCGAGTGGAGTTGCGGTCTTCTGTACGCCTTTCCTCCTATACCACTTCTGCCCAGAGTGCTGAAGAAGATCAGGCGAGACCAGGCCCAAGTCATTCTTGTGGGTCCGGATTGGGCACGAAGAGTATGGTATCCCGAGCTACTCAGTATGGCCATCGAACCTCCGATTCATCTGCCTCTTCGGGAGGATCTTTTGTCGCAGAAGCAGGGGACGGTCCTCCACCCGAACCTGTCCAGCCTCCACCTCCTTGCGTGGAGATTGAGCGGCGGCAACTGACGTTGTTTGACCTACCTCCTGAAGTCTGTGATGTCATCTTGGCAGCCAGGCGTCCCTCCACTAAGACGGTATACGCCTGTAGAAGGAACAAATTTGTGGCATGGTGCACAGCAAAGGCTGTGGATTCCCTTTCTGCCCCTCTTTCTGAGGTTCTCTTGTTCCTTCTTTCTTTGGCCCAGCAGGGCTCTGCTCTGGGCACTCTAAAGGGCTATCTTTCGGCCATTTCTGCCTTTCTCAGGCTTCCTGATCAACCTTCTCTTTTTAAGTCCCCTGTTGTTAATCGTTTTCTGAAAGGCATAACGCATCTCTTTCCTCCGGTTCCTTTCGTTCTGCCTCAGTGGGACTTGAACCTGGTCTTGACCTTTTTAATGTGTGCTCCCTTTGAGCCACTTCACAACTGTCCTCTTCGTCTCTTGATGCTTAAGACTGCTTTCCTGGTGGCCCTCACTTCTGCTAGGAGAGTGAGTGAGCTCCAGGCTCTTTCTTCTAAGCCTCCATTTCTGGCTATGCATCCGAACAAAGTGGTCCTACGCACTCGTCTGTCCTTTCTTCCAAAGGTGGTTACATCTTTTCATATTGGCCAAACCATCACTTTGCCCACCTTCTTTCCGCCTCCGCATCCTTCAAGAGAGGAAGAGAGGCTCCACCGTCTGGACCCAAAACGTGCGCTCTCCTTCTACCTATACCGCACAAAATAGTTCCGGGTGGATGACCAACTCTTTGTTGGCTACGTGGGCGCCAAGAAAGGTCGGGCTGTACACAAGCGGACCATCTCCAGGTGGGTCGTCTTGTGTATCAAGGCCTGTTACTCTTTGGCTAAAAAGGAGCCTCCAGTTGGGTTGCGCGCCCATTCCACCAGGGCGACGGCAGCCACCACTGCTTTGGGACGGGGAGTTCCTCTAAGCGACATCTGTCAGGCAGCTACGTGGGCATCGCTGCACACGTTCACCAAGCACTACTGCCTGGACAGCTAAGTCCGGAGGGATGGCTTCTTTGGCCGTTCTGTTCTCCAGGACTTTCTGGTGTGATCTTGGTTCGCAGACCCACCACCGGGGTTGGTATTGCTGGGGTATCTATTCTAAGGTAAGGAATCTATCACTAACGTGTTTCTTTCAGATGCACAAGTTACTTACCTTTGGTAACGATATATCTGTAAGAAACATTAGTTAGTGATAGATTCCTTACCGCCCCACCCATCCTCCCCGTTCTGCGAACTGATTTCTAGGGTTAAGGACATCCCTTCAGGGCCCTAGTTTTGTGCACCAGTGGTCAGTATCTTGCATGGCTCTGCGTTTCTGGCGCGGAGAGTCGTGTACAGAACTGACGTCAGCGCGCAAGGGCGGCGTCTAAGTAGCTGCCGCGACGTCATCCCGGCGCCGACGACGGACGCGGAGCCGACCGACGCCACCTTCCGACGCGCAGAGGTACTGCTAACGAGAACTTTCCGGATCCAGTCTGACGCCTGGGGGTAATTCTAAGGTAAGGAATCTATCAGTAACTAATGTTTCTTTCAGATATATTGTTACCGAAGGTAAGTAACTTGTGCATACGGCCCAAATGTTGATGACCCTGATTTTTACAATGAGCTCTGGAAACATATGGGGGCTCTTCCTTCTTCCATGGTGATATGGGGTGGGGACTTGAATGTTTATCTTGATCCTCTACTGGATCGATCCGCCACGACTGACTGGCATGGGAAACAGGCAGCCGGAATATTACGAGAAATCGTGGAAGCTGAGGGATTGGTGGACATATGGAGATTCAGGAACCCCAACTCCAAGGAGGGGACGTATGTGTCCTCGGTACACGTCCCAGCTGGATTATTGGCTAGTCTCAAGAGATGTGTGCACATGGGTGGTTGGAGAATCACATTTGACTAGGACGCTGTCGGATCATTCCCCCGTGCTACTTGAGATGGAGACCCTTACACATGTTAGACCTCCGTTTCAATGGAGGTTACAGCCAATGTCATTGCTGGACCCTGTGTTCCGGGGCTCAATAGGCACCGCCATTACGCGCTTTTTTTCAAGAGAATGAGGGATCGGTGCAGGATGCTGGGATGTTGTGGGAGGCCTTCAAGGTCACAATATGGGGTGAGTGCATGGAGGTGCAAGCAGGAATTCTGAAATCACTGCGCAATAAATTGCAAGATATTGAAAGTAAGTTACACAGCCTAGAGAGGAGATATGAACAACAACCAGCATGTGACATATTAGCTCAGGTGAGGTATCTTATCTCAGAGCACACGGATACCGCTGAGCAAGAAGTGCATCATTCCTCTAGAATTTGGAAGGCAAGGGCGTATGGGGAGGAGGGTAGACCGGTGCACTCGCTCGCCTCAAAATTGGCAAAACCAAAGGCGCAGGACCCCATAGCAGAGATTGTAGGCCGTGACTCGGTCCCACGCTACATGATGTTTGAGATTATGGCAGCCTTCTTAGAGTTCTATACTGAGCTCTACGGGCCCAGGCCCTAGGCATCAGACACCGAGGTGGCTAGCTATCTGGAAGATGTCACTCTGGGAAGGCTGTCCCTGAGCCAAAGGGAGTATGCCCATGACAGTGGAAGAGGTGAAGGATGCTATTCTGGCATTGCCAAATGGGAAGGCGGCTGGGGCAAACGGGCTACGGAGCGAATTTTGTAAAGCTTACGCAGATACTTTGGCCCTGCACTGTCGTGTAGTTCCTATATTACCTATACAGGATCTGCGTGTTTGGATAACATAAACTGTGGGTTTGGTGGCAGACTGATTCTGTGCACCCCCACCGGATACGTTAGCCTGTCTGTATTAGCTAGCTCACACTGCCACTATAATCTCCTCTTATCACGGAGAGAATAGATTCTGGCAACCTCAGAACATGACAACCCTGATCCCCCAGGATCGTGGAAACGATATACTACCTTTCGCTCAGTCACTTGTGCTCACTTAGTTTGTCTCAGAGAGTTACACAGAATAAACAGGCTGGGCGTTTCAATAAGTATTTATTGAACAGTTGTTATTCTAGTGTAGAATAGATGAGCTGCAACAACCATTAGACAGTAGCAGAGATATATGATTAGCAATACTATAAAAGTAAAGGGATGATATAGTTCTACCATCTTGCAGAAATCATGAATATATACATGTACATAAAACACATGATAAAAAGTGCGTACTCCTACGATGCCTCCCTAACTAGATTTACCTAAATTTACCTAGGATCTGTGTAGGTGTTATGCCAAGAATCCCTCTAGGATCTAGTCCACCCCATTACCTGAGAGTTTAGAGAATGTGGGACCCCATCCTGGTCTCGAGTTGGACACCCCGCGAGGGATGTTAGACCACTGCTAGCTGGAGCGTCTGCATGAAGGAACCTCAGCGTCTCTGGTCAGTGTGTCAGCCGGCAAGTCACGGTCTCCTCTCTCTCTTCCTAAGCAAGATGTGCTGTGTATAAATACCCATAGGTCTCCCCAGGGGTTCTACCTTGCTGTGTTACTGTGTCGGCCTAAAGGATGACGTTGGGCCTGAACTTTATACAGAGATATTATACAGGAGATGGTAATCCTACTGTTAGTCCTGCTGTGCTTCCAAGAAGCCTCATGCATAATGTATGAGAATCGAACCGGGGAAAAACCTGCGTTCTATTCAGTGTCATATCTAGGTAAAAGGTCAGTGCCTAAGAACCGTTATGTATGTAATGTAGGGAAGAATATAGGTGAAAGGTTGCAATGTTACCTGCGCCTATATAGGGTACCTATATGGAATATAACACCCATTCCTCTTCCGACTGGACGACATATGTAACCTATTACTGTGCTACTAGCATAACTAGAGAGCGGTACGCACAAAGTTTATAAAAACATTTCTTTAGCTAAAAATGTTTAAAAACTTCTAAAAAATTTCTAAAAAAATATAAAAAGAAATTTTTTCAAGCCCTAGCTCTAAAAGTGTCCGTTATTATAGTACGAACCACTATAAGCATTAAAAAGCCATGTATGCCCAAAAAATGAAAGGAATGTCAATTTTGTTTTTGAGTTCCCAAATTGAGCTTGTTTAAAAAAAAGGACAAATTTCTTCCAGCACACGACGAGCCAAATGAGTCAATTGTTTATGTCCTGGCTGGTAGACGCAACATTTCCGTTGCCTGCTCCCGCAGTAGACGGCCCCTGTAACACCTCGCAGAGTATATCAATTGAGCACAGATGATCCACGCTGTCCGCAGCCGGTGCTGGGGCAGCCTGTGCGCCGGCCAAAGCCTGGGTGTCAGTGGAGGAGCCGGGGTTCATACCAACAGGTGCAGTTACTACCTGCTGTGGCTCAAGGAATGCTGCAATCAGCATTGGAATACGCTGAGGCCACTGCAGAACATGGGCCGTTATCGGGTCCAGTAGCGCATTCACGTCCGGTTGCGCACATGATGGAAGTGTCAAACACAGGTCTAACACGCATTCTTCTCCGCAAAACAGGCATCGGAGGACAGGTAAGATGCAATCCATCCAGACTGGTCGGAATAAGAACCAAGATGCACTTAGTTCTCTTAGGTGAGATGCGCCCAGATGTTGTACCATACGGTCACGGTATTTACGCTCCTGGAGTGCTTTTTCCATCTCCTTTGTGACTGGGACGTCCATTGCGTAGCAAATATAAAATAATCAGGATACCTGCTGCTAGGAACAGGATGAGCGGAAGTCCTCCAAAGATGCTTCCAAATACGGAGTGTATGAAGTTTGGGATAACTCCAAGTACCGTCTGAAAGGTGCTCAGAAGTCCAGAACCTATGGTCTTAAATAGGTGGACAATGCCTGTCGTATCAGACATGTTAAAGATACGATTTACCATTTCTGCAAAATGGAAAGGGCAGTTTGTATGAATGAGCGCCTGTATCTCTGCCGAAGACCTTGCGATCTGGAGATCAAAAGTCTCTCGAGCGGAGGTTAAGGGCACAGACTTCTATAGAAGCATGGCTTTCATTCTGCTTAGAGTATCAAACCGTATTAAAGAAACATTCAGTGAAGGCCATATCGGCACCTCATTGACTGTATGTGTCGGTGGAAACAATACTTGCATACAACAAGTAACCCTGGAGCTCACAGTTACCAGATATGCGATGCCCGGGAGCATGCCACAGCAGCCTTGACTGTTCAGCATCAAGTAACTCCCATTTGAAAGTAGCCTGAATGCTGGAGTAATCACGGCAGCTGGGGCACCCCTTAAATGACAGGACAGGTTCGCCACAGAACCATTACAAGCCCTGTGCAGCATTATATCCTGGCATATGAGTGATACACTTAAAGCATTCTCACAGTTTGTACCGCTTAGAAACACTTCTCGATCCCCACTCCGGCATCGAAATCTGTATGGTAATACCCATGATTCCTTAATGTATTCCTTACCCATTTCGTCATATCTGCCTACTTGCTTTTGTTCAAGGCAATATTGAAACTGAAAAGTCGTGACCGGTAGAGTTATGTGGCCATGGATTAGCCATTCTGTGGATGGTGATTCTGCCACTGTGAATGCTAATCTATCCAGTTTTTCGATACGCAGCATTGTATATTTAGCTCCCCTTTGTGCCATATCTGTTTATCTGTGAGATTGTATTCAGAAAACAGAGACGTACTGTTGATATAAAGCCAAGGCACGTAGCCTGCACACAAAGATTGCAGCGTCCAGCTTAACAACATAATAGAACACAATTGAGATTGCCCGTGTTGTAATATGGCCAAATCTTGTTCTAGTATGTCTATCGCAGAAGATACAATGTTGCCTAAGGAATATATCCTGGAGGTCAATGTAGTTAACCCATTGTCTACCACTGCTAGAGATTTTTCTAGATTTATACGGTCTATCTCTCGTAGTCTCTCTGCGGCCTGTTGTGATATTTTCCATATTTCATTATAGACCGCATAATAGAAACGTTTCTGACGTGGCTTCCTGGGACCCATTAAAAAATCCCTAAGATCCACATCTTGTGACAGTAAGGATAAGTGTTGTTTCACCTGTGTGAGTGTTGAGGTTTTTAGCCAATCAAGGCACAACTTCCCAACACTGTAGGATGTCACTACCCCTGGATGTTGTCTCTGTACGTAACATGGATCTGGCCTATGGATACTAAACCCTTCGGTTTTACCCATGAATCTTGCCTGACAACTATTAGTGTCTGTGGGCCAAATCAACCATTTTTTCCAATCGGGGTCTGGTCTGTTGTATTGTATGATGTCATCTACTGTAATTTCTTCCTGTGATGTTATGTTACCCTCGGTGTGTGATGGAGTCGGCATCCGAGGTGTGTTCAAGTCTTTGTTCTTGGCTAGTCCAAGGCAAGACGTCTGTTGCACTGTCTCGTTCAAAAGCATGATTTGTTGAGGGATGAGGCATGCTCTAAACAAAGCTTCTGTTCCCTGTACCTGCCATTCCCTAGTACCCCAGACTGATTTTAGGTCTATGGTGTCTTTCCATAAGTCGAAACCTTGTTCAGACAACTGGGCAATAAAGGAAGCAAAGTAAATCTGTTTGGTGTTTGTTAACATATTTTTCTGTGCTGATGTTGGTGCAACCTTATAATAATATGAGGCTGGGTCAGACATATTAAACCCTGAAAAATATGGAAACTTCTGTGTAAATGTTTTTGAACTGCCTTTC
The DNA here is from genome assembly GCA_963921515.1 of Calotriton arnoldi. Classification (NCBI taxonomy): domain Eukaryota; kingdom Metazoa; phylum Chordata; class Amphibia; order Caudata; family Salamandridae; genus Calotriton; species Calotriton arnoldi. Next base: position 725,117 of record CAWUFW010000840.1, read on the forward strand.
GGCGGTGTTGGACAATGTTTCCACTGGTGGTAAGTGAACACATTTCTAGGATTTGCAGATTTATGCAGAAAATGATGACCATAGTGTTGATAACAATACATAGTCTCAAAATCTGATATGTCTTCCAGTGTTTCACTATTAGAAAACGCAGCAGATTTTTCCAAATCAGATAGCATGTTATTAACAGTTTCAAAATCCCAATCATCGGAAAATGTACTTGAGGTAATGATATCGCTTAATGATATTTTAAATAAATGTGGAATTCTTAAAATTTCGGTCGGACCAAATATATCGAAATCAACCTTGTCCTAAACTATACCATGCGGTATAGGAACTGCTGTAATGTTCACTGATGACAAGTCTCTTTGTTCTCGATGAGATGATTGGTGTGGTTTTAAAAGTAAGTTCACCTTTTGGGCTGCAGAGCTTTGTCAAAGGTATCTTCCATTAACAAGCATGCTAAAAACTATTACTAAGCCTACCCAGAAAAGAAAGAAAATTACCCCGGTAATTATCCATAGTTCTACCCACGGTGATACCAGGTAAGTTCTTTTAAGAAAGTTCAGAAAGTCTTTTACTTGCTGTCGGCGTGATTTTTGGGCTGGCGTCTTTTCTGGTTCGCTTGGATCCAAAGAAAACGTATCAAAGTTTATGAAGTAGCCAGAAGCAGTTCGATCAATTGTTGGTATTGCCTCAGGATTCGTAGAAATCGTAGTTTGCTCTCTTTGAGGCATGTTGACGTAGACATCTGTATTTGGTCTAATAGAGAGTTTGTCTCTCATTTTGAGTTTGATTTTGAATTTGAACTTCAGGTTCAAGAGGAACGAGTTCCATAGCATTGTTGCATAGTCCTTCATTCCGTGCAGGGGACTCTTCGAACGTGATGTGTCTTTCTGTTTGAACTTCTTGAATTGTAGCGAGAGGAGGGCGTCTGCTACTTTGGAGTCCACGTGGCCTACTGCTTAGTATCGGCCACATAGTGTGGTTTGATTAGGTCGATTGAGACAAATCTTTTTTCCGGCAAGAGGCGGCAGAAGTGCAGTTCTTGTTCCTTCGACTGCTAGGACCTGTACAGGTTTTCTGTAGGATGGCCCAAATTCTTTTTTGTCCGCTATTTTCTCTCTGACCAGATCCCCGGCTTTTGGGATCCAGACAGGTCTTGCCGTGACTGATTTGACTTCCCCAGTGGCGGCCTGCTTCAGATAGACATTACTTTGTTGTGTCCTGGATTCATTTAGATCCTGTAAAACAGCCAAACAATCATGGATGTCAAAAGGCTTTTCATCCGCCTCTGTGCCTTCACAATCGGGATCAGGTACCCGCATTCTTGTCCCAAATAGGACCTCATATGGAGTGACCCTCCCCCAGAGAACTTCTTGGCATGTTGTTCAAAGCTCGCTGGACTCCATACAGATGTTTTACCCAACTTTCACCCGTGCCTAATACTGTAGCTGTTAAAGATTGCTTTAAGTCCCGTTTTTTTCTCTCCACAACCGAATTTCCCTCGGGATGGTCCGGAGGTGAGTACCGCAATGCTACACCCAATCCTCGCATGGCCTCCTTGTAAGCCCGAGAGCTAAACGCACGGCCCAGGTCAGAATGTAATGTGCCAATTGCGTATGTCCCTATAAAGTCTCGCAGATCTTTTATAACAGTTCGAGCGTCAGCCGAGCGCTGGGGCCACACCCATAGGAATCTTGAGCAGGAATCCACTGCAACCATGATATACCTGTAAGCCCCATCTCTTTGTAAGGGGCCGCAGTGGTCCAAGTAAACACACGCTAGTGGTTTGTCAGATATAAATAATGGTGTCTGTGCTGGACGTGTTATGGTGGAACCTTTCATCTGCTGACAGATGTCGCATTTCAAGACCTAGTCTTTAGTCTGCTTTGTTAACCCAGGCCACCAATAGCGTTGTTTCAACAAAGAAGCAGTCGCCGTAACTCCTGCATGTGCAGAACCTATCCCTTTGTGTGCTGCTAGTATTAAACCTAACCTACGATCCATGTTTGGAATTACTCTATCCCCCTCTCCAGGAATCTGAGCAAATGGAATGTTATTGGCATCTAACTTATAGAAGTACTTGAGTGGAAACTTTTTTGGTACTGCTCCGCTGTTTTTGCGACGAGCATTGATAGCTACCATAATCTCACCGTCTATTCTCGTTTTAGAACGAGTGATTGCAGCTACGGAAGCCGTGCGTACAGCCCCCTTGCGGCTTCATCAGCCAATGAATTCCCTTCAACGTGAACGCCATCACGCTGATGACTCGGTGTATGTATCACGTGAGCCCTCGGTAGTTCGGTTTTCAACTCCACTATCTGTTCCCATAGCATTTTATGCTTAATTGTGCCACCTTTTGCATCTTTGAACCCAGTGCTGCAAATATTCATTATATGACTGTACACAGTAAAAGGAATCGCACACAATTAGTGTGGGGAATTCTCGATTCGTATTTGCCAGTGCCAGTATCAGCGCTTTTAACTCTGCCAGCTGTGCCGTGCAGTCTCCTAGAAACTGCGTTTTTGTGCAACTTGGGTGGAATTTTCCATCCCGCATGCGACCTTTAACGATTGCACATGCTGCGCTATATTGTTGCTTACTTCCTATGGCCGGTTGAGCAGATCCGTCAGTGTAAATTATATATTCATACTGATCTAGAGGCATTATTTTGTTTGGTAGAGGATATTCTTGTTCGTATTGCAGAAATGCTTGTGTCTTTAAATTTGAGTCGTACCTGTATTCTACATCTGTTGCAGTAAGAGAATTAGCCCATTGTATCCATCTCGGATGTAAGGCTTTAGCGTTAGGGATGCTTGCCTTTGTCGCAGCTTCTAAAGCTGGAACTGGAGACACTACTATTATTCGTTTCCCCTGAGCCAGTGCTCTTTTGCTTACTACAGCAGTCTGTACTGCTGTTAAAATCTTTTCTGTAGATGCGAAGCGCATCTCAGCATTCGTGTATAAATGTGATTTGTATGCAATTGGTACTGTTTCACCTTCATTATATGTTAGATAGGTGTACCCAGATTGACCCACAACTATACGGATCACCAGGTTGCGTACGTTTACGGGTGTCTGTAAGTGTTTGGAAGCTATCATGTCAGCTTGTAAGGAACAAAGTGTATCTGTATGTTCCTGTGTCCGTGGTTTTACTGAAAAAAATCAGGTTTTATTAAAAGAGAAAGGTTTTACTCTTTCTGCATAATCTAAAATGTAGGTTCTACCAAAATTTAGGAATCCCAGGATTGATTGTAAGTTTTTCAATGATTTTGAAGGTTGGAGCAGCGCACATTTTTCTAAAAAATTGGCTGCTAGGCTTTTTCCTTCAATGGAAAGCTCATATCCTAGAAACAGGACACTAAGGTGGGCAATTTTTGATTTTTTAAAGTTGAATTTGTAGCCCTCAGATGCAAATCCCAAAATTATGGTATTCACTCTGTTCAAGTGTTCCTCTAGGTCATCGTCCGTCAGATAAATATCATCCACATAAGACAATGCCTCTTCATCCAAATTTTGAAGTAACTCAGTTACTCTGGCCGAAAACAACCCCGGGCTGTTCTTATACCCCTGGGGGAGTCGACAAAATTGACGTTGAGATCCTAGCGCTGAGAATGCTGTCAAATACCTGCTTTCAGGCGCTATATTTTGGCAGAAAAATCCATTTGAGATATCAAGTGCTGTTTTATATTTTTTCTGCACAATGTTATTCATTAATGCGGCACTGTGTGCATTTTGGACTGCAAATGTCTTAGTGCAAGTGTTTAAATGTCTATAATCTAAAACTAGACGATATGTGTTGTCAGGTTTCATGACCGGAAACAAAGGATTGTTCATTGGTGAGGTGCAAGTTTCAATCACCCCTTGGTATTCAAGTTGATGTAAGATCTCCCTGACTTGTTTTTTAGCTTCTTGGTTTATTGGATACTGCCTCTGTGCAGTTGGAGTATTTTTTAAAGGAATTATGTGGTGGTTTGAATCCTCATCCCATCCAACATGGTTTTTGTATAATGCCGGAGCCTGGGCTACCACCCACTCCTGCGCATATGTATGTTGTAAGTGTCTGGGAATATGGTCTGAGAATGCTGGTAATATTACCGTTTCTCCTTTAGGGCAATCCATGACGAATGCTGGCGGCCAATCTTGTTCAGCTAATAAAATATCATAGCCAAACGTCCGGTTCTCCCAAAAGAGACCTCTCACTGTTCTACTTTTGTCCCCCTCCATTTGGAGCGTTATTTCATATACTTTATGTGGGACACTTACCCTCGTATAAGGTGTTTCCTTCGTGATATAATCATTCAAGTCTGCTGTCACCAGAAATTCCATCAGGTTCTGGCGAGCTATTGTTACTTCTGCCGCACTGTCTAGCATCGTCGGAGCCCATTCCCCGTTCAGTAGTCGAGTCCTCAGAATTCTGCAACTTTCTTCTTTTTGAACTGTGGCTTTTGCTTTGGTTTCTCTTTTTTAGAAGTGTAATCTTGAGCGTGCTGCTTATCTCTGGACTTTGTACGCTCTTCTTGTCTTTCTGACCGTCCTTCCCTCTCGGAGTTTTTCAACGAACCCTGAAAGGAACGAGAGGAACGTGTATCAGTATCCTGATACCTGTCAGGTTTCCTAATAATATCCCTATTCTTAAGGTTGTACCTCTTTTCGGAGGGCTCCTGTGGAGGAGATCTACCTCTGGATTGAGATCTGTTTCCTTTAAAGTTTTGTTGTTTTTTATTGTCCCACTTCTTCTTAGTTGAAGCAGGTGTTTGCTTGGAAGTGTCCTTTTCAGGACTGCCCATCAGTTGTGGTTTTAAAGCTTTCCCACCCAAACTGTCTCTGCCTAATTCTGCATATGCAGTTTCAATTATTTTTGGTAGTTCGTGTTCCTGTTCTAAAGGACTGAACTCCTTTAGGCATTGGCGGATGGCCACTGAAGCTGCTTCCCCTTTAATATTAGCTAGTATTATGGCTGATACCTGGGCATAGTTACCTAGTAACTTCATCCCTACGTTTAGGGCAGGTTCTGCTCTGTACTCATTTTGTATTTGTCTCAATACATCAGGTACTACTGCTTATGACGGGATACCATGTGTTCTGGTATAAATGGCAGCAAAGACTGTACCCCATGTGGTACAATCCTCTAATTGTGGTGTTATCCCCATGGGCAAGCAGATTGTTAGCATTCTGTGTTTTTCATACGGGGTAGTATTCGGGAATACTGCCTCTAGCTGTGTGATTTTCTGAGCTACCCAGAATGGTATCTGTTCACGTTTTGTGGGCATTTTACCCATTACCGCATGTAATGTTTGTGGTGTAAATTTAGTTGCTGTACCCTGAATTTGAGTTCCATTTGTTGCAACTATTGCTGGTTGGACTGTAAGTGTCCTCATGACGAATTGCGTCAAGTTCCTATAGATTTTATTTAAATCTTTATGTTGTATGAGTAAGTCTCCTGGTGGCATTGTTTCAATGTCAGGATGTGGTGTGTAGTCCGCTAATATCGGCCATGTTGCCCCTTCTCTTCCGAGCGGGCTAAGTCTTACTTTTCTAATTATATGGGGTAGGGCGCCTTTAAATCAGTATAAGTGTTCCTGGTACGTGAGCGGAACCTCAATGTCCTCGAACGGACAATATTCCGCTGGTGCATCTCCTTCCGTGTAGGAGTGAAATGTTTTCGCTCTTGCATTTGCTGCTGGGAATGTAACCCATGAATAAAATACCTCTGTTCTGTTTGATTCGTGTGCCTCAATCACGAAAACTACTATGCCACCCCTAGATGATAAACCATGCTCTAGCAGTCTCAGGGTGACTGTATTTCTAAAATTTGGTGCAATTTGTATTGCGTCTGTATTTTCCTCGTCTGTGAGGGGCAGTTCTTGTTGCAGTGGGTCTAATTCTTGGTTAGTCATTGTTTTTAGTACACTAAATAACTTTTCAAGGGAGCCAAGATACGGTGTTTATGCACAATTTTAGGAACACTGTGTCCTTCAAGCTTGATTAACCAACAGCCATTAAATAGGATTTTTAGCCTACACAGCTGTGGCGGAGTTTGTGCCCACCCACTCCAGACGTTTCTGGTGTTTTGTGAGTAGGGGTCTCTGAGAATAGCACGACTGAACTACTGAGATTCTACGGTTAAATTAGTACCCAACCAACGTTGGCGGCGCCATGTCGTGTAGTTCCTATATTACCTATACAGGATCTGCGCGTTTGGATAACATAAACTGTGGGTTTGGTGGCAGACTGATTCTGTGCACCCCCACCGGATATGTTAGCCTGTCCGAATTAGCTAGCTCACAGTGCCACTATAATCTCCTCTGATCACGGAGAGAATAGATTCTGGCAACCTCAGAACATGACAACCCTGATCCCCCAGGATCGTGGAAACGATATACTACCTTTCGCTCAGTCACTCATGCTCACTTAGTTTGTCTCAGAGAGTTACCCAGAATAAACAGGCTGGGCATTTCAATAAGTATTTATTGAACAGTTGTTATTCTAGTGTAGAATAGATGAGCTGCAACAACCATTAGACAGTAGCAGAGATATATGATTAGCAATACTATGATAGTATAGTTCTACCATCTTGCAGAAATCATGAATATATACATGTACATAAAACACATGATAAAAAGTGCGTACTCCTATAATGCCTCCCTAACTAGATGTACCTAGCATCTGTGCAGGTGTTATGCCAAGAATCCCTCTAGGATCTAGTCCACCCCATTACCTGAGAGTTTAGAGAATGTGGGACCCCATCCTGGTCTCGAGTTGGACACTCCGCGAGGGATGTTAGACCACTGCTAGCTGGAGCGTCTGCATGCAGGAACCTCAGCGTCTCTGGTCAGTGTGTCAGCCGGGAAGTCACGGTCTCCTCTCTCTTCCTAAGCAAGATGTGCTGTATATATACCCATAGGTCTCCCCAGGGGTCCTACCTTGCTGTGTTACTGTGTCGGCCTAAAGGATGACGTTGGGCCTGAACTTTATACAGAGGTATTATACAGGAGATGGTAATCCTACTGTTAGTTCTGCTGTGCTTCCAAGAAGCCTCATGCATAATGTATGAGAATCGAACCAGGGAAAAACCCGCGTTCTATGCAGTGTCATATCTAGGTAAAAGGTCAGTGCCTAAGAACCGTTATGTATGTAATGCAGGGAAGAATATAGGTGAAAGGTTGCAATGTTACCTGCGCCTATATAGGGTACCTATATGGAATATAACAGCACCTGCTAGCTATGTACGCTGAAGCATATGAAAATGGCGCCTTGCCCCCCACCCTCCGGGAGGCCCTCATAGTCACGCTCCTTAAGCCGGATAAGGACCCGCGCTGCTGAAAGTCGTATAGGGCGCTCTCCATGATAAATATTGATACCAAAATTCTGGCGAAAGTAATAGCCGCTAGACTTCAACCTCTAGTGCCAAATCTGGTGCTTCCAGATCAGTGTAAGAGATCCACGGCGCACAACTCAAGAACCCTGTTCGCTGTGCTGCATCAGTTAAACCCGGAGTTGAAGGCTGCGGCTGTAGTTCTTGACGCCGCCAAGGCATTCGACTCCACACACTGTCCTACATCGTATGGGGATGCCGGGTGCTTTTTTGAAGTGGGTGCGCCTTCTCTACACCAACCCAGTAGCGCGGATATGCATAAATAATTTCATCTCGGATACAATTGAGATCTGTAGAGGCACTAGGCAGGGGTTCCCTCTATCCCCGATGTTGTTCTCCCTTGTTACGGAGCCTCTAGCGTGTAAAATCAGGCAGCGACATGCATTCGCCGCGCTAAGATTCCGCCAGCGCCCGCTTGCCATATCATTGTATGCCGATGATCTACTTCTATATGTCGGGGAGCCAGAGATGCATCTCGGGCCCCGGATGAGGTTTGAGAGCTATTAAGGCCTAAGGATCAATTGGGATAAATCTACAAGATTCCCCCTCACACAATGCACCGTCCCGTATGATTTGGAGTTCCCGCTGGTTTGGACAACTGAACCGGTTATATACTTGGGTATCTCGGTACATTGCGATCCAGAGGTAGTGGTCCGTATGAACTATGGACAGGCTATTTCAACATTAACGGACCAGGTTGCCAGATGGATACATCTCCCACTGTCATTGGCGGACCGCATTGCGATCATGAAAATGACGGTACTCCCCAAATTGCTGTATTTGTTTGTGAACATACCCGTAATACTGCTCAAAGCTTTATTTAAGTCTATCAAAACTTGCATGCTGACACTAGCATGGGGGGGCAAGCAACCCAGATGTAGCTGGGACACTGATAAAGCTGTATGAGAGGGGAAGCTTTGGCGCACCAGACATGCGATTATATTACTTATGTGCGCTGGCCCAATTCGCACACTATTGGCACTTTCCACAGCGTTACATGCCGCACCTGGCGGTGGAAGCAGACGATGCACCTCCATTCCGCTCACCGCCATGGTACTTCATAGTAGGCCAGAGATTTCTAGATCGGAGATAAATACCGTGGCTAGTACTTCCAAAGCTTGGAGCAGACTGTGCGACAGAGCGGGCAGGCAACCTATATACGCACCGGCCATGCCCCTGGCCGCACACCCTCATATATCAGTCACACATGAAACCAGAGCATTGGGAATCCTGAGAAATGCTGAGTTGACTATACTAGGTGATCTATACACTGATGGGCAATTCGTGACACAGGATGCACTCACAGCTGTGCAGCCTTATACGGCGGTGCTTGGATTCGCCTACACCAGACTCCGTGCCGCTGTGCGGACATTACAACCTGAATTCCCATGCGAGCCGCAGACGTTAAAAAAAACTACGGGGGGTGGCCAAGATGACGGTGTGAGCGGACGTGCTTTGCTGGCGCGCTCCGTCCCTGCCCGATCCAAAGCATGTTTAATTGCATCCCCCCGGCTGGTGTCGCATCCGGGGGGTCCTGTATATCACCAGGGCAAAGGGAGACGGACGGTGCCCGTTTGGAGGCTGCTTGGTAGGGCCGGAGACCTGCGGCGAGCACGGGCCGTGACACACGAGCGGCGACCAGAGTGGAGCAGAGGCGTCAGTGGTCCCCCGGTTAGTGGTGCATCCAGGGGGACCACATACCATCAAGTGCGGGGGCGACCGCCCCGCGTCCTGACAGCGCCTGAGTGGAGACTTCCTGGAGGGGTCCGACACCCGAAGCGCACCGCGGCCTGCATCGAGCACGGGCCGCGATACGCCCGAGCGGCGGCTGGAGCGGAGCGAAGGCGCCGGCCTAGAGACTCGCGGAGGACGGGGAGCGGGAGCAAGCAGAAACCAGCATTGGCCCGGAGGCTCCCTCAATTGCAGTCCGGACATCCGCAGGCCCCTGGCAGCGCGATCAAGCACATGTAGGTCCGCACCCTGGAGCGGGCCTGACTCCGGAACCTGGGGCCTCTGGCGGTGAGTGCATCTAGCGCGCATCAAGGCCTACGACCCGGCCTGCTCTCCTTGACACTGCACCCCCCCATATTACCCCCCGCATCTCTTCAGCCTGCAGTGCTCTTCGGGCCTGGGGGGGGATTACGGGCCACGGGACGGATCACACTGGGGCCAGTACCCAAAATGCTATTGCCCTGAGCCCTCTCCTGCCGCAGAGAGCAATGACAGAGCGGGGCCACCACCTGAGGCCCAAGCGCGGGTGAAGCCCACTGGGCAGGTCTTGAAGCAGGGGCCTACCACTTCCACACCAGGCCGCCCACGGCCAATTGGGAGCAACCCTGAGAACCACTACGCGACACTCAAACCCGCGTCTACTACATATGGCGAAAGCCTAAGGCAGGGATCTGAGCGGTGCACTGAAGCCACGTGGCCCTTTTCGGCCCCATAGCCTTCCCTCCCAAGCGGGCAGACCACAGAAGAAAGCAAGTGAACTCCACCGCCCTTGCGCGGGTAGCGGCTGCGACTTCCCTGAACGGCCCTGGCCCTGTGATCTCCCGGGCCCACCTCGGAGCTCCCCAGCATCTCTTGGCCCCTACAGAAAGGCGGCCGATCGGCACCTCGGCTTTCATTCTCTTGTGGCCCCTTACTCTCTCTGTTGTGCCGGAATCGACCTGAGCTAAAGGCCATAGAGGCAGCAAACACTGAGACGGATACACTGCTGGGAATCCAACGGCTGAACAACGTCACGGGGGAGCCGCAGCCATATGCCCATGCCAGCAGTGCTCATTCGATTTGATCGGGTCCCGGCCCTGCCCTAGATCGTGTTTGGGCCGTGAACTTGGTGGCACCGCCGCAAATCTCGCACCCCTTGGTCCCTGGGCCTGGAAGTGCAGAGCCATGGCCACAGCTAAAGGGAATCTGTCAAGGAAATGCTGCTTAAAGGCACGGTGGAATCCCAGCAAGAAATGGCGTCCAAGTAAGACTCTAAGCAAATGGGTGGAGGTGACGGCGCGGAGAGGTCGGTGACCCAAAAATTCCTGGAAGCGCTGTTCGCATCCTTGTGGGAAGACCTACAGACGGTTAAAAAAGATCTCATGATGGAGCTCAGGGAAGTGCGCCGAGACATCGATGAAGTAGGTGAGAGAGTGGTGGCCCTTGAGGAGAGCTCCCTGACGAGGGACGCAGAAATTGAAGCCCTCCAGCAGTAGATCATCCGTTTGCAAGACCAGCAGTTAGACCTTCAAGCCCACGCTGAAGACCTGGAAAACAGGTCAAGAAGGAATAACATACGCATTAGGGGGGCCCCCACAGGCGCAGAAGGTACGGACCTCGAGGGCTACGTCCAAGCCCTATTCAGAAGCATCCTTGGGGACAACGTGCCGAGCAGCACCAAGTTAGACCGATGCCACAGAGTCGGCCTCCCTAGGGCACCTCCTCGCCCACCAACTGACATTCTGGTCTGTGTCCATAATTTCACCGAAAAAGAGGCGATTCTCAGGGCTGCCAGATCTGTCCAGAAAACACAATTCCGTGGCCACTCACTCCAGCTATTCCAGGACCTGACGGCATCCACCCTGCTGAAAAGGAAAGAGTTCCGGCCGGTCACCAGTCATCTTCGCTCCCAGGGCATCTCATACTCCTGGGGCCACCCATTTCGCCTCATTTTCCAACTGAAGGATAAAACTTACCAGCTGCGTTCCCTGACTGAGGCCTGCAAAATTCTCAATCTCGAACCACCTGACCTGGATTCCCAGCGCCCCTTGGCTGACGAGAAAGTCCACGGCAGGATCAATCATGGATCCAGGCTAGGACCGCGCCCTGTGCTCCATCGCCCTGACCTGGCCACCATGGCCAGAGAAAGGACTGAGGTACTGCGTTCCCTCTCTGGCGAAAGCAAACCCGACGTTGACCCCCCCTCATAAGGTACTGTTCACTGGCAGAAGGGAGATTATCCTAAGGATGGGGGCGGGGGTGCCAAATCATACCGTTTATTGTTGGCTCACTGTGCCATGGTAGACCCCCACGGATCTGGACTTCCAAGTCACGAAAGACTCTGGACTACATGTTTACCCTGGTTTCTTATTTTCTGTTGGGGTTTGGGGATATTGTTTGGGTGTCCCCCTTCCGGCTGACTACATGTGAGCAAGATGACATACCTCTGGACCACTATGATCTCACCCCGAATGTATGGCTCCCATGCACTTCACATCTAACCTCACGTGTTCCCAGCTTACATCTGCTTAGCCCTCTATACATTCCGGATAATGGAGATAAAACCTACTTTGTCTTAATGTGAAAGGCCTTAACAACCCCACTAAGAGGTCAGCGATACTTTCCTTTTTAGAACACTTGCAAGGAGACATGTTTGCTCCAAGAGACGCACTTGCTCACCCAAGACACTCATAGAATGCACACCAGGAGATTCCCACAACAATATTGGTCATCGGGGAGGGGGAAGAGAGGGGGAGTGGCAATCCTTTTCTCCAAACGCTTTACCTGGGTGATTTTATGTACATGTCTAGAGATCAAGGGTCGTTTGCTAGCCATCCGGGTTCAATTAGGCACATGTCATTTCACGATAGCCTCACTCTACGCTCCCAACGAACAATAGGAGCACTTTATCATTGACGCACTTGCTAAGGTCCTTTAGTCCCCAGATCAGGCAATTTTGGTGGGAGGAGATTTCTATATAGTCATGGATGCGGTGCAGAATCGCTCTAGGCAAAGGACTGGGCATGCTGGGGCCCTTTCCCCAGAGGGGCTGGCATGGTTGGCAGACTGCGGGCTACGCAATGTTTGGCGTTAGCAACACCCTGATGAACGGGATTATACGTTCTATTCAGCGGCGCATAAAACCTATGCCTGCTTAGACCATTTCTTAGCCTCTCCCTCGGCCTGGAACCGGATAACGACTTCTTCCATTGAGCCCTGCTCACTGTCCGACCATGCGGCAATCGCACTTACTTTAACAACCCATGCGCCCCCCTCCCAGCTGCCGCCATGGCGCCTACGTGAAACGCTGTTGCACTCTCCTGATGTGGTGTCTTCAGTCAGACAGACGGTTTCTGACTATCTGGCCATTAATGACACAGGTGAGGTTCCCCTCTCCTTGGTTTGGGAAGCTCTTAAATTGGTTGTCCGAGGAGCTTTCATAGCAAAAGCAGCCCATGACAACAAGGTCCAGAAAGATAAAAGGGAGGAGTTGGAAAAGTCTGTATTGGAACTAAAGTCCATTCATAAACGCACCGGGGCTCCTAGAATCTGGCCCAAACTGGAACAGGCGAGACTGCAGCTCAAACGCCTTGACTTAGATAGGGCTGAATATGCAATGCTGTGCCTCAAACATAAATTCTATATTGGGACCAACAAGGTGGGGCGGATGCTAGCACACTGCTTGCGCAGCAAACAATACGCAAACACGGTCAAGGCCATCCAAACGCGCGCGGGTCTAGCGGTATCTGATGCCTCCGCTATCGTGGCCGAATTTCGGGCGTTCTATGCTAGCCTATACGCGGGGGACCACATGTCAACCTCGGATCCCCAAGCCTACGTACAGTCTGCAGTGATCACACCCCTCCCATCCGCTGAATCAGTCACTTGACCAACCTATTAGAATAGAAGAGGTGATCTCGGCGATTGCAAGGCTGAAGCCTATGAAATCGCCAGGCCCGGATGGGCTCAGCGCCATTTTATTTTTAAGACATTTTGTAATGAACTGGCTCCCCTTATGACTCGCCTTTTTAATTCCTTTGCCGGTATCGGATCACTGACAGAATTGATGCTGCAGGCCTCCATCTCAGTGATTCCGAAGCCTGGGAAAGAACCTAAGCAGTGCAGCTTGTACCGCCCGATATCCTTGCTCAATGTAGATGTGAAACTATTGGCCAGCATCCTGGCACATCGCCTTAACCCCCTGATGCCTGTCCTTGCTGATCCAGATCAGGCTGGTTTTATTCCCTCACGCCAGTGTGGGGACCACACCAAACGTGTGTGTCACCTCATTGATAAAGTCCAGCGCTCCCGGAAAGAGGCCCTTTACTAGATATTGACGCCGAGAAGGCGTTCAATAGAGTGAACTGGCCCTACTTGTTCGCAACTCTCAGGCGCTTCGTGGTGGGCGAGCGATTCGGGAGATGGGTTCACAGCATATACAGCACGCCTAGTCCAGTGGTCCGGGTCAGTGGTGTGAGCTCCAGCAAGTTTAGGGTGGAGAGGGATACGAGGCAGGGCTGCCTGCTCTCCCCGCTCCTCTTCGCTTTATATATGGAGCCCTTCGCTCAGAGGCTGCAAGATGACCCCGGGGCAACGGGCATTAAATTTGGAGCTGACCATCACTTGATTAGTCTCTAAGCAGACAATATTATATTCTCCATCACCCGACCTCTGTCCTCACTTCCTGCTATTACTTCGGAGCTGGAAGCATTTGGGGCCGTGTTGGGCTTCAAGGTAAATTCGCTGAAATCACAAATACTAAACCTCACCGTTCACCAAGACACATGGCAAACTCTAAGCGCCCAATACGACTTTCAGTGGGTGGAGACTGATCTCCCCTACCTAGGACTAGTACTGGCTCGGAGTCTCAGTACAAATGCGCAGGCCAATTACTCTAGACTCATGGCCACAATTCGTAAAGACCTAGATCACTGGCAACGCCTTCCTCTATCTTGGCTAGGCAGAATAGCCGCAGTGAAAATGAACGTCCTACCCCGGGCCCTTTTCATTTTCCAGACGCTCCACCAACCAGAGCGCTTCGCAATCTACAAAGGGAGATCGATCGCTTTATCTGGGGAAAGACAAAGCCCAGATTACAAAAAACTTCTGCAACGAACCAAACAAGAAGGGGCCTTGGTGGTGCCTAATGTCTTGCGGTACTACCAAGCCGCGCAGCTGAGATACATGATAGAGTGGAATCGCCCAATGACGTAAAAGCACTGGGTCTTCATGGACCAAACGGTAGCAGGTTCACACATTTGGAGAGAAGTCTGGCTCCCCCGTGTCCATAGATCCTGGGGTGTTTACTCATCCCCAGTCACCAGCCCTACACTGAAAATATGGGACAGGGTAGTGGAGACGGCCTGTCTCTCGTCCTTCCCCTATGACTCCTCTATTTGCAAACCCAGAGTTTCCACCTGGTTTGTCACTTAGCATTGCTAAGCGCTGGTTGGCGGGTGGCTGCAAGCGGGTCGGCTACGTTTTTGATCACGAAGGTCTTATTCCCTTTGAACAACTCAAAACACACTACTCCTTGCTAGAACAAGACAGATTCACTCACACTCAGCTGACTCATTAGTTGCTCAACACAGAGACGCACCCTAAAACTAGCAGACCTACGACCCCTTTCGAGAAATGGCTGTTCCTCAAAGAAGATGACCAGAAACTCATATCAGAAATCTACCGCCACTTAATGAAAGTGCCCCTCAGCTATAGGACCCCGGGCCAGCTCCGTTGGGAGGCGGAACTTGGGCGTAGCCTCACTGACAAAGAATGGGGAGACATATTCTATAGGACGCACCACATGGCGAATAGCGTAGGACACACCGAAACAGCATAAAAAATCAGCTCATACTGGTATTACACCCCTGTATGCATTCAGAAATGGAATGCGCTATGCGATGGTCAGTGCTGGTGAGGCTGTGCAACCCCGGGAGTCTGATACACCTCTTGTGGAATTGTCCCAAGATCACGAGATTCTGGAATCGATTTTGAACGATCTAGATAGCGCCTTCAATACTGAGCTTCCCCGATTCCCCCGTACATTCTCTTGGGGCTCCCTAATGCCCTCACATACCCACTTCGGTCCACTAGAGGCCGACAGATAGCTCTGGCCCTTAACGTTGCGCATAGGTTACTAAATCCCGGAACATAGACAATGGCTCCACCAGCTCTTGTCCTTGTTGGGCATGGAAAGGTTAGTGATGGCCCCACAACATATGCGGAAATATGGTCACCATTCATTACTATCTTGTCAAAAGAGTTTAGGGAGCTGACCTGTCCAGCGTACTTGCGTATCCTTAGACTTTTGCCTCTCGAACAGGGGGAGGCCGAGGCCCCATAATCCTAATGTCCCTGATTCACAGCAGTCCTAGCCAGACAACGTGCAAACCCAGCATGGTCTAGTCGGAAGGTGAGAGGGTGGGTGAGGGTTTTGTTCAATTTTGAAGGTTCCTTTATCTTTGTTTTACTGTTTTTCTTGGCATGCAAAGTGTTCAAACGCACTCAGCGATACTATGCTACGGTCATTACTATACTCGGCTGTTTGCGACAACTCTTGCATTCTTATTAAGTCTGGAAGGCCTCTATCTTTTGTCCCCCATACGCGGCCGGCCCAATTTGGGTTGTAGGCGACATGCTGTGCATTACCATGCCCACTTCGCGATTGCTACTTTGTTGTGTTTGGTTCTGCTCCTTGGTATGCATCTGAACTTCGAGGCCGGCCAGTAGTGGGTTGTAGGCGGCTTGATGTGTATGTGATTTGCCTAATTGTCTACCTATAAAAAGATTTGATCCTAAAAGAGCTACAGCTGCTACTAACCACTTCAAAGCGAAAGGGGTTGATAACAAATCTATATAACACATCTGTAAGGGAGAACCCAGAAGTTAGATCTGCTGCCCTGGATGGATGTAATGGGGTGCTTGAGACGCCTCGGTCTTGGGAGGACTGCGAGTCATGTTATGCTCTCGCGGGACGCCTCATACCAAACTGCAATCTTAGAATAAAATAAAAACATAAACACAATAGCCCTGCACTCTTCATATTATCTTAGAATAAAACACTTCAAGTTCATTCAGTAAATGTACTACACGCCTGCGCTGCTTCATCGCTATGGGCTGCGGGAGGATTCCCGCTGTGTGAGATGTGGGGATGGTATGGCGGATTTTTTGCACCTTTCCTGGAGCTGTAACCGTATTCACTAATTTTGGGTTCATGTGACTCAAATTGTATCACAAATGGTAATGGAAGAGGTACGGTGCACTCCGTAGATGTGTTTGTTGGAGCTTGTTTAATCGTTTAAGCCGTGCAACCGCAAGCTGGTAGCCATCACTGTTCTGCTGGCTAAGAGACTGGTGGCAAAAAAGTGGTGGGGGTGGGGGAAATGGCCCCTACGGTGACCAGATGTCTCAAGGATGTTGTCTATTGTAGAGAACAATTGGACATTTATGCAGAGAAATTGCATGTTTCTTCTAGACCTAAGGACATATGGGCCCCAGTTACAGTATTTTTTATTAGAACACCCTGATATGTTATAAATGTTAAAAGTGAGCACTGATGCCCAGTCTGGCTATGTGAGGAGGTCATGTACCTGTTGGGCGGTGGTGGGAAGGAGAACCGCACTCTTATAAGATTGTATACTATTATTGTGATGCATGGGACACTGTACTGCATAGGTTGTTGCCTCTTTGAGGTTGAAGTTTCCTCCTCTGTCTTCGTTTACTTTGCTTGATGGCAGATGCATGTGATGTATGCAATAAAACTCAATTTAAAAAAAAGCTATTTTCATTATAGCAGTTCTGTCCAGCACATGCAGTCGAAGTCTGACCAAAACTAGTCAAGAAGATTCTTTTTTATGCTAAATTGATTCAACTGCTGGGCAACACAGCTTCCTAGAGCTTGCGCTTTGAAAGGTAGGTTTGAATCTGGTCTGAAATGATTGTGGTTTTTAGATGATGGTGGCACGCAACCGGTTGTCAAGCAATCTGGTACAATTAATTGACAACTCCAACTGAGTCATTTATTTGAAATCTGTGCAAGTCACTGCCAGTTTGCAGATTGAGGCCATAGTCGTTGGATTATTTGTATGAATGAGAGAACATTTCTTATTTTTCTGGAGACTGATGGGGCACAGAGTTTGCTTGATAGTGAAGATCTTCTTAAGCTGATTTTTGACCATGTAGATCTCATTTACGAAGAATATTGATCTTGATTCTAGAATGTTTTTCACTTTGGATGATTGTCGGTGGCATGTGCGTTCAGCAGCTCTCACATATTTACACCCCTCATAGAGGCATTTGGAGAACGTTTGTGATTACTTTGTAGTTTCAAGTCATTTTAGTTAGATTAGAGCAAGATCATCTGCATTTGTCATCATAGTATTAGTGTAATGGTCTTTCAGCAGGTTAAGCTCTTGCTCTAGTTCTGTTTGGTTCTCAAGTTAGTGTGACAAGATCTTATTTTCTACATTGGTTTAATTGATATCTTTAGGCAGCTGTGGATGAGATGATCTCTTCCACTGCCTATCCCAGACTGTGGATGAGATCATCTCGTCCTGGCTTCTAGGGCTGGAAAACTTTCCCGTGCTCACCCATAGAGCTTCCCTTTTTTGGCCGGAAAGCTCCATGAGCTTCCCCTGCAGCCTGTGTTTTTTTTTGTTTTAATTATGTTTTTGTGAATGGCTCACTGGTCTCATTAGTGTTGAAAGTGAAAGTAGAAGGAACCTTTCAGCTCTTTCTCATTTCGCTCTGTACATGACAAGATTTTGGACACAAGTTCAATAAATAAACCTGGGCTCGACCCCTTTTAGTTATGACATAGAGCAGACCAGTTTAACTTGAGTGAAAATATGTAAAGTAAAAGTGCCAAACAAGAAAGAAGGAAACAAACGCATCTCACAGTGAAAATCTTGCAGCCAGTTTCTAAAAATCAAGAAAACTTTTTAATTTGAAAAATGAAACTAAAATTATTACACGCCAATTAGTGAAACTGACGATATGAATCTTTAAGTATGTAGGCCAAAAAAACACCAGGAAAAAGTAAACCACCAATCAGAAGTCGCTGTTCATGGTTGACCATGACCTAGGTGCAATTTCAGGTTCAACAAATATCGCCTACAAGAAATAAACATAAATTGAACAGTCTACACTGCAATCCATGCTTGGCCCTAACACAATATGATAATATCCCAATCGAGCCACAAATCCAAGCACAGCCAACACATGTTTAGTCTTTGACTCAGACTTCCTCAAGGCTACTGACATATATCACAAAAAAACACAATCATGTGATAATCGTTGCTACGGTTGGCCACATATGTATCTATTGTATATAATCACAGGAATAGTCCTTAAGATACTATGTGAAACTTATGAGAACGTGACATCAGACAGCGGTCCTTCACAGCGGTACTATGTAAGTAACGATCACTAGAGCAAAACCATTCAAGCACCCCCTTGATAAGAAACATCAATTTATGTTTATTTCTTGTAGGCGATATTTGTTGAACAATACAAGATTGTACCTGTATTGTCCCATTTCTTTGCTACATTGTCTTGTTTAATAAAACACTGATTTCTACATAAAGTTGTGACCATACTAGTTTAAATTGGTTTGTGCTCCAGACATATGTTGTATGTGTTGTATGTCATTGCCAAAGTACTTATTGCACTTCTTCGCAGAAGGAGTGCTGTCTGTTGCAGGACATAAAATAACTCTTTCCATTTACTGACCACATTTTGAGGGCGATTTCAGTGCTGGTTGCATTATTCCACTGCGGCTGTCTTTTGTAATAGGTGCAATTTTAGGTCGGCTGCGATGGAGCGGATCTTGAATACACCAAGTGGGTCGTCCCGTCTAAAGATTTTACCTTATGACTTTGTCTCTGAAATAAAAGTTGAAGTCCTCTAGCAGGGCAAGGATGCAGGCTATATCCAGCAAAGGCTTCTCGAAGTCAGATAGCTGTTGAACAAAGTCTCGTGGAAGCCGATGATTTTGTCAGGAAAAGTCCTCTCATAGGTTATATACTTTTTGCACCTTCGCCTGGTCAAGATTTCTACCTTTGGACTTAGGGTCTTATTTCGGGTTTTGGATATCCCGTCCGCCAAATTACAAGTTCTGCAGGATATAATGAAATATCGGAGTATCCCATCCACCAAACTTGTAATCGGGGCCTTAGTCTCTTTCCTGATCTGTTAACCTTCCAGCGAGACAGGCCTGGAAGCTGTATCTCACAAAGTCAACTTTGCTTAAGCTCCAGTGTTTTTGGGAGTCCAAACATTTTCTGAATCCCAACTTTTCAGGCTTTCTGGAGGAGGTCTGCTAAGGCTCTCGGGACCTCAGGGACAGCACTTTGGGGCATGGACTCACTCCAGTGGCTGCCACTCACAGGGTCCAGTCCAGTTGCTACTGGTCAGCTGGTCTCTCCAAGAGAAGGGCCTCATACTTTGTTGGATACAGGTGAGTTCATGAAACCTCACAGGAGGTTAGCTGTCTGACTCCTTGAGTCCACTTCTTAGTCTGGGTAAAAGTTGGAGAAGGTCCAGCCCTGCAGGCTATACAAAACATAAGGAAAAGAGAGGCAACAGAAATAGGTAGTTAAGTAGTCAAAGAAATGTTCTTGAGTCTTCAGTAAAAAGAATTCTTCTTTATTGGTTTCAACCCAGTGCACGTGCAGCCAACACGTTTCTCCCTAAACAGGGCTTCATCAGGGCTATGTGAACACCACCCAATGGTTTAGTGGGGTGCCATGTGTCACTTCTGAGTGTGTGTCCCACTCAAGATATTGTAGTCTTAGGGTTGAATACGCAGGGTCAGATCAGAGCCAAACATAGGATTCGTCCAATAGCGTGATACTTAGCGGTTGTTCTGTTTAGACTAGTGTGGAAATCAGGTACTCCCTCACGTGTAGGAGACATGATAAGTTCCAGGAAAAAGCTGTGTACGGCGTATGTGTCCAGAACACAGGACCAGAAAGTTCTCTGAGTTGGAGGGGATGTGCCACTTTTGTAGGATTGAATAATCAATGGGTTGGATGACTCTTGGACACTTCCAAACTAGTTAGAATACAAATGTTTGCCAAGGCAAACTGTTATAAATCCTTGGTTCTAAGACCCAGGTCTGCAGGGTTTGGCTTCCCAGCCAACAGGTGCAAGGACTTAGTTCTGTGTCCTATCAATGAATAGGGAAGTACAGTTAAACTCAAGCTCCACGCAACCCACCGAGCGTTCCTGCTGGTGAGGTGTTTGTATTTTCTGGGTTGCTAACAGTCCCATAAAAGGCTCAGTGAGGTAGTGGTAATTCAAACCCATCTTTGTTCTTAATATAGCACACTTAAGCATAGCACTAAGAAAGGTGCTATATATTTTAAAGTGTTTATTTCAACAGTCTCAACCTGTTGCTTAGTACATGGATAATAACCACACAGAATATATTTAAAACAACACTTGTGCATGTTGCTAGCAGGGAGAATAAAATGAACAGTTGTAACATGTTTAGAATGTTCCTTGCTGCCTACCACTCTAGCACTACTTCCATGCGCTACACTATGAGAGCATGGACTAGCTAAATTGTCTCTAGGTTTCTTGGGACCCTGTTCACTGCATATGTATTCACAGGGAATCAGTTTCATCTCAGCACCTCTCAACATGGATTGACTCATTGGCATAAGAGAGAATGTTCCTGCAGTCTGTCAACCAGTCTAGACCAGCAAGATGAAAATACGTCAATATGGACTATATGTTTATAGGGCAAGGTTTAACAGTAGATATGTAAGGTAAATATTAAAGAGTTTTATTCAGATTTGTGTTGCCCGATGTAATAACAAGTCAGTGTTTAGATAAAATTGACACTTTCACAAATTTTGCGAAAGATAATGAAATACTGAATGTGGTCCTTAGACAGATTCTCTAACTTAAGATTTTAAATATGTAGTCTTACTTGTGAATTCACAACAAAACCTTCCCACAGTTGCAGCACATCTTGTTTGCCTTACTGCACGCTATCCCACAGTGCAGTATAGTGAGTAAAAACCAACATGGCAGAACCCTTCTGCCCATGAAGGGAGCTGGTTGCCTAATCACGGCTGTGTTCAGGGAAACTAGCAGTCCCCTCCTTATCAGCCTCATCAAACTGGTTCTAGGACCAGCTCCCTCTCCCACTGGGATGGTGCCAGACTGGCTACACTGTACCCTGGGATCAAAGAACTTTTCTTTCCCAGGTCTCCCTTTACACTTAACTCTGAATGGACTTACCTCACACTTGTGCCTTTCAAGTTAATGAGGTTCTTCAACCTTCTGTCTTTCCTGATCTGAGAGGACCCACATACCTCATACCCAGATTCTCCTGCCAAAAGGCCTAAGCTATTGTTTCTGCTCCTGGAGTGGTTTTCACATCTTATTTAGGGGAATCACTGACAAGGGGCAGCTGCTGGCAGGCTAATGCGAATTAGCCTACTTGAGCTTTAGGCAGGCTATGAATAGCTTTTTAGAAGTTACTTTTCCTGTTTATTTAGCACGCATCCAACATCACCACTGGATTGGATTGCTAATAAATATAAAAAAAGACAGTGGTTGCATCACTTCTGTAGCTTATCCCAGACCACAGTCTGCAAAATAAGTATTTAATTTGATTGATTGTTTCTTTTTCTCAAATGATCAGCTACAGTCAGTTCAGGTCAATAGTCTTTGTTCGGTCATAACAATGATCATAAAAACAGACTTAAAAATGCATTATACATCATATGGCTTTCCAGAATCGGAAATTATTGCGAAAACTTCACACATCAATTACCATGAATTTAAAAACACCATAAAATATAATTTATATTTGCATTTAGCAAATGATATAAAAAAAAATGCTTTATGAGCTCCCTTGGAGGCTAACATTCATTTAAATACTGTTAACAATCTCACCAGGGCTAAAAAAAAAGTATTCTTATGAAGCATACCTCCTCCTCAATTTTATTGCAGACAGCATATAATTAAGAACAGAGAAATAAATCGTAGGAGTATTTAAGCATTTTAAAAAGATCAGCCCCTCTTGGTGCGATGTAAAGTGCTTGTGCTTTAAAAGTGGTCTTAAGAAACATCTTCTCAAGCTGCTATATAGAGTGCAAAAAAGCATATAGTGCACTGTTGTTTGAGGAGAAAAGTTATTATCTCGGCAGCCTGAAAGGGATCCAAACTAGGAGCCAGAGTTAGTGTAATCTGAGCCTCGTGAAGTAAAACCTGTGTTCTGTTTTTTCCACCCAGATTAGATACTGCTCTATCCCAGGGCATTGTGGAAATTGGCAAATAGTTGAGAACTGAAGTTAAAAGGCTGATCTTGCGATTCTAATCTCTTCATTGATCATGAGAAATTTTTCGTTAACTATGGGCTTAGTTTGGGGCCCAATACTATCTGGAGATTCTAAAAGGTTAGTAAGGCCCATATTATTAAAGCTTTCCCTGACCTATGCCAGCTAAGGGATAGAATATCTATTGTCCAATTTCAGACAATCACTCAGAATGTCTCTCGAAAAACCTGCTTGTGGGCTACTCCAAATTTTAACCCAAAGTGAAAGGGGGGGCCATTTGAACTTTGTCTTCCAAATAGCCGATACCCAATTTACTGTGGGAGATAAAGCTTGGGTTCGATTTAGGGATGGCCAGAATCCGGCAGAGTAGCTTGTTTCTACAGCCTTTTACATTGAAAATAGCTTTTGTGGACTAGTCACTGTAGGAACATGCCAACTTAAAAATCTAACTAGTTCCTCTTTTGAATACGAGACAGTCTACCTTGCGGGCTTAAAGGCCTAAGTAGGGGAGGCTTGTTTAATACTTCAAAGGAGGGTTCCTGTCTGGCAAAAAGTTTTTTGTTTGATTTTTCAAACAGGTTTATCTTCAGGTTTAAAAGCTTTATTAGCTAATCAACAACAGACATATTAAACTTTCTAATTGTACCATGTTTTAGGGATCCATGAGCATAAACTGGCAACTGGACATCAGTGCCCCAGTGTGCAGTCTTTAAATCCAGGAATACCATTAAGGAAAAAATGGGGCTGTGGATGCAAAAAGGGATTTTCTCACATTGCCAAATTCTCTCTTTCTAACTTTAAATATTTCTTTATTTCGATTAGTTTCTTTGGGAAACCCTAAAGTGATTTGCAAAAACAACCACTTGCTGAATTCAGAATTGTCTACTTTTCAGATAGGTATCACTTTCTGGGTGCAGTTGTGAATTTCGCACCTATTTCAACCACATATTGCTGGTAAGTTTAAGAAGCACATGCCAACACTAAAACGATTAAATAAACCGGTAAAAAGATTTTTTTTTTATTCCCGCCTGTTTAGGAAAGCTTGAAAGAGTGATTCTTGTACTGCAACCCTTTTCCGAATAACATTTTTCTAAACAAACATACACACTTTATCCACAGCACCTTCTCATATTTTGGCAAGTATCTCATGCCCCTCCACAAAACTTGCCAACCCCGGACAAATTTACATTCCCCAGCATGTGTGGCAAAAAGGACACAAGTTGACCTAGATACCATATGTGAACAAAAAAGTTAGAAATGCCTATGCGAGAACTGCCCATAATGGTTAGAGAGAAAAAAACTTACCATCATCGCTGGTGGCTGACCTTGTCTTTCATTTGTTTATTTATTTTATTTATATATTTATTTTTGGGTTGACACACTAAGGCCCTGATTATAACCTAGGCAGAGCAAAATGAACGCACCTTCCCTCCCCAACGCATCCATTCCCCCCCCGCCCCCCACACCTCCTCTCCAACGCACGCACCGACCCCTGCATACATGTATCACCTGTGGAAGAACCCATGGAAGATCAAGTTCCACGTAGTAATTTCCCATTCCAAGAGGTTTTACTCCTAATTGTGTGGGAAAATCAGTCCAATGCCATGCAACTCGTATTGAAGAGATTGTAGATATGTCAGATTATGTATGACCATTTTATACTGCACAGTCCGCCTTTGATACGGGTGATTTAGGTGCCACCCATGCCATTCCAACAATTTCATACAGACCAGAGTCTGAAACTTCCTCATGATACATTTAGGGTGTTGTAGTCCATGAGCTCTGTAGTGTCTTGGTATGTGATTGATCTGTGGATTCATATGCACAGAATAGTCTCATGGTCAGTTGGTTTGTTCAGTGGTGATTTGAAATCATTGGCAGTGCACATGGGTTTGCGTTGAAAGTATGTATTTTTTTCTGTTGAACACAATATAATCTTTTGGGTTCTGGTAATTGATCTGTCTTTATGGCTTATACTATTGGGAGTCCCATGATGGACATCTATGGGGTATATCTAAGCTGTGTTTAATGTGTTGGTAGTGTTCCTTTTAATGGGTGTTTTTGTGTGTTTCTGTGGCCTGTCTTGTTGGTAAATGCTGTTTATGGCAAATTTATTAAACACTATATGTATATGCGTGGTTTGTTGGATAAATGTGTAGTGCTTCATTTATGTTTTGTTGGAAGTTGAATTGATCTGTGAAAAAATGGAAACCAAGTAAACTGTCTGATATCGTACGTCAAAATTCCGATTACTGTTTCAAAATATAGGATGTTAGTGAAAGAAATCCAGTTAATAGGTGATATCAGCCCAAGATGATTTATGTATTTAATGCATGAATTGTGATCCCAAATACTGTGATATAGGCCAGTAACATAAGGCTGTAAAAGGAAAACTGGGGAGAACTGATCCACCAGTTTGAAAATCCAAAATAAGTTGGAAACAAATCATAAATTTTGCTTAAGGGAACATCACTGATTTTTAGGTCATCTTGGGGACATTCGGAAAGCTGACCTAGGCATGCATTCTGCCATTCTTTACCAGTGGCTTTGTGGTTTGTATCTCACATATGCTTGCTTTTTTATTTGCTGGCTTTATTTGTTTTAGGCTGTCCACCATGTCTTTGTCCCTCCCATTGAGCATAGCCTATTTACTGTATTCTTCCATGAGTGCTCGCTTTCTGTAAACAGGCCTTTACGTTTTGTTCTTATCTCTTCACATTTGCTGTGCATTCAAAGACCGAGGTCAAATGTCAGGCTGTCTTCCCAGGGACCTTGATGTTTACTTTTCTTTCTCTGACTTAAAAGTGAGAGGCTTTATCCGACTTTCTAAGGTTGTAAAGGGGTTGCTTTTTTCCATTTGATTATGTGTTACAACACTATGCAGCTTCACTTTAGGCCACTCTACTCCACTCTACAACACTCTATGCCACTCCGCTCTATTACACTTCATGCCACTCCGCTCTACTACACTCCATGCCACTTTACTCCACTCGGCGCCCCACCCCTCCACTCGGCGCCACGGCCCTTCCACTCTGCGCCCTTCCACTATGCACCCTTCCACTCTGCGCCCCTCCACTCTGCGCCCCTCCACGCCCCTCCACTCTGCACCCCTCCACTCTGCGCCGAATCTAAAAATGTTATTGAAACTCAAAAGAACTGGCTTTATTTGTTTTAGGCTGTCCACCATGTCTTTCTCCCTCCCATTGAGCATAGCCTATTTACTGTATTCTTCCATGAGTGCTCGCTTTCTGTAAACAGGCCTTTACATTTTGTTCTTATCTTTTCACATTTGCTGTGCATTCAAAGACCGAGGTCAAATGTCAGGCTGTCTTCCGAGGGACCTTGATGTTTACTTTTCTTTCTCCGACTTAAAAGTGAGAGGCTTTATCTGACTTTCTAGGGGTGTAAAGGGGGGTTGCTTTTTTCCATTTGATTATGTTACAACACTATGCAGCTTCACTTTAGGCCACTCTACAACACTCTATACCACTCCGCTCTATTACACTTCATGCCACTCCGCTCTACTACACTCCATGCCACTTTACTCCACTCTGCGCCCCTCCACTCTGCGCCCCTCCACTCTGCCCCTCCACTCTGCGCCCCGCCCCTCCACTCAGCTCCCTTCCACTCAGCTCCCTTCCACTCTGCTCCCTTCCACTCTGCTCCCTTCCACTCTGCTCCCCTCCGCGCCCCTCCACTCCGCGCCCCTCCACTCCGCACCCCTCCACTCTGCGCCCCTCCGCGCCCCTCCACTCTGCGCCCCTCCACTCTGCGCCCCTCCACTCTGCCCCCCTCCACTCTGCGCCCTTCCACTCTGCGCCCTTCCACTCTGCGCCCTTCCACTCTGCGCCCCTGTGCTCTGCGCCCCTGCGCTCTGCGCCCCTGCGCGCTGCGCTGTTCCACTCCACTCTGTTCCACTCCACTCTGTTCCACTCCACTCTGTTCCACTCCACTCTGTTCCACTCCACTCTGTTCCACTCCACTCTGTTCCACTCCACTCTAGGACACTCAACGACTCTACTCCACTCTGACACTTTACTCTGCTCTACGCCCTTCTATTGCACTCTATGCCCTACCATTCTGTTCCCCTCCACGACAATCCTTTCCGCGCCATTCTATTACACTCTACATCACTCTTACTTCCTCTACACCACTCTAGTCTACGACACTCCACTCAACCTCACTCTACACCACTCCACCCCGCTCTGCTCTCTGCCACTCTGCTCTCTGCCACTCTGCTCTCTGCCACTCCACTCTATGCCACTCCACAACTCTCCACTCTATGATGCTTTGAGGTTAGCTGCTTCAGGAACTTCCCACAGTGTTCAATATATCGCTATTTCTCAAACTTGAAAAGCGTGTTTTTGGAAACCTAAACTTTATTTGAAAATAATTTTTCCCATATTGTGCACTTTTCGCAGTGATGTAACCATCTTTTATATGAGAAAAACAATCTAAAGGAGGATCCCATCTCACAATGTAAGATTAATATAAAACATGCAGTCTAAACCGAGTCTAAAAATTTAATTGAAACTCAAAAGAACTCAATTTTTTGGGGTGTTATAACGATGATAGTGTCTTTATTTCATTTTTGAAGCTTTAGCTTTTCTATCATACTGAACAATAGAAACCCAAAAATGACCCGTCTGTAAAATAAATAAAAGAATGTAAAGCATACATCTACACTCATAACATATATTCTAAACAAATACTGAAACGATGAGTAAAGTATTTTCATATACCATTTACACCTACAAAGGGGCACATGCATCAAGCTAGGCAATTGCGATTCCTTAATAGCGATTATTAAGGAATCGCTATTAAGGAATCACAATTGCCTATGCATGTAGGTTTTGCAAAAATATTTGCGATTACTACAAATTCCTTAATTGCGAATCGCAAATTGCGATTCGCATTTAAGGAATGCCTATCCATTCATTCCTATGGGCCTACAGACCCATAGGAATGAATGGATAGGCATTCGCAATTTGCAGTACCAAATAGGTACTCGCAAATTGCGAATGCAATTTGAAGGGTGCTAGGGGGCATTAAAGGCCACCCTGCTGCACCCCCATACTTGGCATCTGGGCTCATGTGGCGCACACATATGCCATAAGGGCATATGTGTGCGCCACATGGCACTTTGAAAAATGCACTTTTGTGCATTTTTCATAGTTTTGCAAATTACCATCAAGTTCAGATTGATGGTAATTTGCGACTCCTATTAGCGAAATCGCTATGTTTTTCAGTTTAGTGCTTTGCATTTAAGGAATAGCAATTTGCGATTCCTTAAATCCAATCGCAATTAAGTAATCGCAATTTTGCGATTCCTTAAATTGCGATTTTTGCATTTGGGATGATGCATCCCAAATGCAAAAATACAGGTCGCAAAGGGGCAGATTCTGCGAATCTGCCCGTTTGCGGCCCGATTTTCGGATGATGCATGTGCCTGAAAGTTCCTCCTGATACCATTACACCTGAATGGTGATCAAGAATGTACTGGTGGCTCAGCCGGCCATGCTAAGTAATGGCCTGCACACACATCCCCCACACTGTTCACAGAAGCCTAACAAACTTATCCCAGGCTGTGGAAGGTAGTTGTTGCAACATGTTTGTGCACCTGTATTAAAGGGAGAGCAAATAGTAGTTTAGCATGTGCAGGAAGAGCTTGCAGTGGTGGTTCAGGGGTACTGCGAGTACATGCATGACTACAGCAGGGATGCACACATTCACTGGTATCCTCCAAAATGGGATTTGCTTCGTCCTCTCCACTTGAGGAATCTCTAATAGTCTGTTATACGAATGTGTTCTATGTGCAGCTTGGAATGCTTGGGACGCATTCTGGTTTAACAAATGTCATCCTTGAGTGTATGCCAAGCCCAGTCTTGCTGAATACACCGCATGTGACTGCAACAATTGGCGGAGCTCCCCAATATTAAAGCAAGTGGCAACTAAATAACAAGTCTTCTCTGTCAGGAACAGTATTGTTCTGGAATGCAAAATGTTGAAACCTCCCATGGTGATCTGAAGCTCCAGCATTATTTTAATCTCTCGGAACTGGGTTAACCGCCAACTAAGATGGCCGCTTGTTCGAGTGGCTCCGACTGCATAATCCCCTGCCACCTGTCTACGTATCTGTCCCCCAGCCGCAATCTCCTGCTACACTACTGATTGCTGGCCATGGGGAGTCCGGTGAGCCTACTACAGCTGTGCTGTGCCGCCATTCGAAGGACTGACGCACTTGTGGCCTGTGCACTGAATTGAAGCCCTGGCCTTGAGTCTGAACTATGCTGCAAAATGCCCTTTGGAGATGGTGAGGGCCGTGGGGGAGACTGCACTCCAGCAGTGGGGGCATCTCTGTCTGCCGTATATGGCAGGCACCGGACCCCATACGCTGTGGTAGTGGCGGGAGCCCCCCCATATTTATCCAGCAGACGAGAGAAAGCAGTGCCGGGACATGACTGCCGGAAGCCCCTCGGTCTGGAGGTTGACTGGGCACCAGACTGGCGCTGTTCTGGCTGGAGGAGACGTGGGGGGTGAGTCAACCAGTTGTGATCTCCCCGCCTGAACAACAATAGATTTACCTGGCTGAGTGAATGACTGCTTCACAGTGGACCGGATCGTGGAGCAGAAGCCTGTCCGCTCCCTCCAGCTCCCCCCTCCCTCCCTTCTGTCTATGGTGGTCAGCAGGGAGAGCGCTGGAAAACCGTGGGGAAACGTGACTGGATAGGGAGTGCATAGTGGCATGGAGTGCCCCGCTGCCTTTGAGACCTATAAACACAGCACACCTTCTACTACTGAATGATTTGGGCCCTGACTCTGCCACTGCACTATCATTTACTACCAACGCTGCACATTTACCTCTGCCTCCCATTGTGCAACTATTGTTTGCCATCATACTTTGCTGTGACTCTCCCTCTCCCCACACGAGATCCATTGACACTGCTGCCCCGTCTTCCTTATAGCAGGCTGGTTCAAGTGTACCTTATTGAACCTCACCACAACGTGCTCTCCGTCAGCTAGTGTGGTTATTTGAGGGTGCATGGTTGGGCCTTGGGGAGCGGCGCACACGTGCTGAGAAAGCAGACAGGCCGGGTGAAGGGCGGTGTGCACCCACAGGTAGGCGGCAGGGAGTATTCCCATGGACCCAGTGTCTCCCCTTTTTTCTCCCCTCGCCCCCACTTGAGCACCATGACGGGCGGCAATGGTGTTCGAAGCTTCCACCAAACATTATTGGACAAGTACACGCTCCCAAAAGGTCCAGAGGCCATAGATGGTTCTCAAGATCAAGCCCCGTCTGCCACAGTATCGCCATTCGAAGAGACGCCCCTAACGCTGCACGACATCATGGCAGCAATTCAAGGAGTTTGCACTGCACTGGAAGCGCAAATTGACTCGACCACGACAGAGGTATCGTTGCTGAGAGCTGATCTCCGTAACATGAATGAGAGAGTCATAGAAGTGGAGGATTCAACGGTCACCCTGCATCGCGACTCAAAGGTCCTCCAGGCCCAAGTTGCTGAGTTACAGGCTGCAAGCAAAATCATGGAAGCCGGTCTTGAAGTCTACGAAGGTAGATCACAACTTAATAATGTGCGCATATTAGGGATCCCGGAACGCGCAGAGGAGCCGGCAGGGGACTTGTTTGTTGAAGACCTTATTTTCAAGAACTGCAACCTCGAGGCCTCTCCAAATATTTCTCATTGGACTACCCCATCGAAACCCGGGCAGAAGTCCCAAACCGGGATCCCCCCTCACCCAATCATTGCCTGTATCTTCAATTTTTGAGACCATGATGTATTACCCCACTTTGCACGTAGCACTCCTCCAGTGACTTATGACAATTATTCCCTGATTTTGCGCTCAGTCCAGAGACAACGTCAGTTTTCTGGAGGTGAAACGGGCCTTAAGAGACAAGGCAGAGAAATACTCAATGTTTTCCCAACAAGGTTGAGAGTGCAGTCTAAGGGAAAGAACTGGTTCTTTTCCACCCCGAAGACTTGGATGGAGACTTGAGGAGCGGTGATATAATCTGCATCAAGAGATATCCTATCTTCCCACTCCTCCGTCCAACGCAACCAGTGAATTAACGGGTCTGTGTGGACCCAAGCCACCAGAGGTTCAAGGATCAAGGCAAAGATAAGCGTTGAGAGAGGGCATCCCTGCCGAGTCCCGCGCCAAAGGGGAATGTCCAAAAGGTCCGGCCATTCTCAACTACCTAAGCCAGGGGTCCGGAGTAGGTAGAGGAGTCTCAGCCAAGACAGAAGCTTGGGTCCAAAGCCCAGCCGCTCCAACACGGCAAAACAGTATGGCCATTCAATCTTATCGAAGGCCATGGTCGCATCAAGCAATAGGACTACCGCATCCAACTCAATCCAGCACTTCTTGAAGACGCCGCAAGTTGAGGGCAGTATTTCTGCTGGGCATAAAGTCAGACTGATCCAGATGTACTAATTTAGCTATTATTTGAAAGAGCCCAGATGCCAAGAGTTTGGCCAGAATTTTTGCTTCTGATTTGAGAAGTGATATAAGTCGATAGGAGGCATAGTTGTCTGCCGGCTTACCCCGTTTATGTATTACCACTATAGAGCCTAGTCGTTGGTCCCTGGGGAGGATACTCCTGCTACGGCTCTCCATATACATCCTCAACAAGTGAGGCATTATTGTAGAGGCGGTGAGTTTGTAAAGCTCTATTGGGAGACCGTTAGGCCCCATTGCCTTACCCGATTGAATATTACGAATTGCCAGCGCAATTTCTTCCTCCATGGGGTCGCTTTTGAGGAGAGTTTTATTCTCTGGAGAGAGAGCCAGGAGGTGTAAGTCAGCCAAGAATTCTCAAGAGTCTTTCTTGGTAGACATGCCTAGGGGAGAGTAGATTGTCTATTGAGTATACATTGAATCCTGTTCGGACCAGGATACCCCCTCCCAGTACCTCCGAATCTTGGGACAGGTCCAGAGGATGTGGAAAAAGGTGCCCACCCCTCTCCCCCCCCCACAACCCGTAGCACATTGACTGGAGTCGCAGTGGCCCAATCTTTGTTGCTGCATTCGGGCAATGTAGGACCCGTGTAGAATCCTAAGTTGAACTAATCTAAATCTTGCGCGTATGGCAATTTCCCTAGGGCTCTGTATGGCCTCCGCCCAGTCGTCATCTTCCAATAGTCCCAAGTCCGTCTCCCATGCCTCCCTCGAGGGGCCCAGAGGATCTGCTAGGTTATTCATGATCTTGCGATATATAAGCGAAACAGCCTTTCCCACCATTGGGTCCATCAGCAATCTATCCTCCAGTGGGGAATAGTCTGGCAACCGCTCTCCCTTCGTCACATAGCACCTCAGGGAGTGACTCAGCTGTAAATACCGGAATCGCTCCCCCTCTGCCAGCTTATATTCTGTCTGCATGTTCTCGAATTTACTCATTTTCCCATTCTGCCAGACGTCCCCGAGCTTGTCGATTCCGATGAGGCTCCATCTACGGAAGCCCAACAGGCGGCCCACCGCCGCCGATTGATCATAGTCCCATAATGGGGATTGGTCCGTCAGTTTGGATTCCCACCCCAGCAGTTTTGTGGCCACCCGCCATGCCTGGATCACCGTCCTCGTATGTGCCGGAAGATGCAATTTACGTCCTCCCTTATACAGTGCCGCTGGATATCCCCGGGGCCCCAGTGCGTGGCGGTCTGCCCTATAGGCTAGTTCCGTGTATGGTGCAAATACCCAGTCGTTCACATTTACAAGCTGAGACGCCAAGAAGTAACTCCTGACGTCTGGTACCGCCAGTCCTCCCTCATACACTCCTCACTGCAGCTTACGCAGTGCAATTCGGGGGCTGCCCCCCGCCCACAACAGGGTGCGTATTTCTGCATCAATTGCTCGAAAGACCGCGGTCGGTACCCGATATGGGGTATTCTGGAGTACGTATAGCAATCGTGGGAGGGCCATCATTTTAAACAAGACAGCCCTTCCCATGAGAGAGACTGGTAGCTTCCGCCAGTTTGCCACATCTCTACGTAATCTCTCCAGCTGAGGATACAGATTCAGTTCTAGAAACCTCTCTGCCGTCTTAGTGACCCTGATTCCCAAGTATCTAAATTCCTCTTGTTGCTCCAGAGCCGCACATGCAGACGTAATATGTATTATTTGGCCCCCTAAAGGAAAAACTAATGATTTATCCCAATTTATTTGATAGCCGGAATAATTACAGAAGGTTCTAAAAATATGGATAAGTCTGTGGATTGTGTGACGTGGTCTATGCGCGTAGAGCAGGACGTCATCCGCATATAGGGAGATATGTTCCTCCCAGCCCCCCCCCAATATCTATTCCTTGCACCAAGGGATCCCTACGCACCCATGCCGCCAGCGGCTCCAGAGCCATTGCAAAGACCATCGGGGAGATTGGACATCCCTGGCGCGTGCTCCTCTCGAGCGCAAATGGTCTAGATATCGCCCCGTTGACTCTAACTCTTCCCAGTGGGTCAGAGTATAAAAGCCGGACCCAGGCACAGAACCCCGGCCCAAAGACCAACTTGGACAAGACCATGAATAAATATGGCCACTCGATGCTGTTGAATGCCATACGGGCATCCAACGTCAACACTGCTGCGTCCTCTGTCCGGCGCGCTGTCACCTCATGCATTACCTCATATAGGCGACGGAGGTTCAGCCTCGTGCTTCTTTGAGGCATAAACCCCGATTGGTCCAGGTGAATTATTGAGGAAATGATGGGCCAGAGTCTATTGGCCAGCACCTTGGCCTCAAAATTGAGCAAAGAGATGGGTCTATATGAGCCACGTAACTCCGGTGATTTACCGGGTTTGGGAATGACCACTATTCTAGCAAGCCTAAGGTCCTCTGGCAGACGTCCTGCCTCCCGCGCCGCACAAAACATGTCAAGCTTGGGCTGCGCCACTGTGTCCGCCACACATTTAAACATTTCTGCAGGCAGCCCATTCGTGCCCTGTACTTTCCCGGATTGCAGCTCTCTTATAGCACTGGCAACCTCCCCCACTGTCCGGTCTTGATCTACTGCCTCGCTATCCTCAGCAGTGAATGTCAGCAGGGCAATATCTTTAAGGAATGCGGTGCAGTCCTCTTCCGTCGCGGCTGAGGCAGACCGGTATACCTTTTTGTAGTATTGCGCGAACGCCTCTGCTATTTCGGATCCTGCCCTGCAGCGCGTGCCCTCTAGATCCCGGATTTCAGCCACCCAGTTCCTGTCTCGATCCCTCTTTTCCAACCAGGCAATTAGCTTATTAGCCCACGTCGTATATCTTCCTTTGCGGTGCCACTGCGTGAGAGCGGGCAGCGTCCTCCTCCAGATCCCTAAGCTCGTTTTGTTTGAGGCCTAGCTTATGCCCGAGTGTCAAGTCAGTCCCCCCCAGCTGTCCCAATTGTTCTTCAAGTGCTGCCGTCTCTTGTTCTATTTCAGCGCATTGAGCCCGGCGCTCCTTTCTCCTACCCCCCCTCTCCGCCTGAGCATAGCCCCTCGCAACCACTTTGTATGCCTCCCACAACACACACTGTGAAGTAACCGAACCCATGTTCTTTGTAAAATATTGTTCAGTGCGTTCCCTAAACTTATCCTGAAATTCATGGTCCCTAAAAAGCCAGGGATCCATACGCGGTGGAAGAACTTGGTGCCGGGCCTCGCAGGGAAATTTCCACCGGGGAATGATCTGATATGCCCCTAGCTTTATGCTGTGCATCCCTAAACTATCCGACATGAACACACTGCGTGAAAATGTAGTCTAGTCTTGATCCATTGACATGCGCTGCTGATATATACGTATATTGCCTAGTGGACTGGTTATGCGCTCTCCACAGATCTAGGAGACCCATTGCGTCCGCAAATGTCCGCAATGGCTCAGGGCCCCCCGCCCGGGAGGATGGCTGGGCTCTATCTAAGTCCTGGGACATCGCACCGTTCATATCTCCCCTCAGCAGGAGAATCCCCGGGGGAAGGTCCAGTATTAGTTTGCTTATCAGCTGCAGCGTCTACGCGTGAAGCCTAGGCGTTACATAGACGGAGCATACATTAAGACTACGTCCTTCCCAAGTCCCTGTCAGCTCCACATATCTACCTAGAGAATCATACCATATATGTCCTGGTATAAAGGGCACTGACTTTTTCGCCAGTATAGCCACCCGTCTAGAGCCAGAGGTAAACCCTGCATGTGCCAGGAGGGTGAAGAATTGCCCTTCAGATGTGTCTCCTGGAGAAGAACCAGGCCCAGAGAGTGTCTACGTAAGTACTGCAGTACCATAGTCCGTTTAATTCTGTCATTTAGCCCATTAACATTCCATGTCATGGCCCTAAGGGCCGATATAGCCTGATTAACCATATCCTACCCGGGGATGATGTAGCCCATGTTTCAATGTGTTTATAGCAGCAACATCACAACATTAAACATAAACACCCCATTGAAAGCCAGTTCTACCCACCCTCCCAATACACCCCCCCCTCCCTGCTGCCCTGCTGATGGGCTTTGAACTACCCGCCTCCCCAACTTAGCAGAGTGCCTGTCGCCCTCCCGAAACAACGAAATGAGGTCCTTGGCCAGTCCGTACCCTCCCCGATTTCCACCCCCAACCCGAGCCCTTCTCAATACCATTTTACCGGATAGTTCCGTGCATCAACGTCTCGGGGATTGTCTCTCGGCCCGCTCCAGCCAGCACATGGACCCCCATGCCATGCAGGGCCCCGGGTGGGCGGAATCAGACCCCCTCCACCCCCAATGATCCAAAGTGAATCTGGTCAGCCCTGGCCAGTGTTCCGAAGCAGTCTTGTTATCTGTTCAGTTGGTGCCTAATTGTCTACTGACGGCCAACTCTCATTCTTTCCCGGTTGGTTCTGCGATGTCTTGCTCTGTTCCTTTGCAAACCTATTGGGAATGCTTGGTATGGGTCCATTTCTGTCTTGAGCGTCCGTCCTTGCCTGGGTTCCCAACCTGTCGCCAGCCATCAAGCCAGTCCCATGCCTCCTCCGGCAAGGAGAGGAAGCATGCTTTCCCCTCTGCTTCAACTCGCAGCTTCGCCGGAAAGAGCAGAGCATATTTGATGCCTTTGTCCCTTAGTGCTTTCTTGACTTCCTGCACTGTTGTTGTTGCACTTTGATCGTGAAATCCGGGAAGAAGGTGATCGTATTATTTTCACATTTTGTGGTTGGGGCAAGCCGCGCCGTTTGCAAAATAGTATCTCTGTCCCGAAAGTTAAAGACCTTTGCGATTATTGGCCTTGAAGGGGCCCCAGGCCTCGGCCTTCCGCCTGGGACCCAATGGGCTCTTTCATTCGAAAAATAGCTTGACAGACCTTTGCGTTGCAGGTGTTTAGTGATGAGTTCCTCGACAAATAGATCCATTGCTGGCCCTTCAGCACGTTCAGGCACTCCTAGAATGCATATGTTGTTCCGGCGCCCCCTTCCTTCATAGTCGTCAAGCTGAGCCTCCATCCTATCCTGCTTGGTTTGGAGCATCTGCACTTGTTGTTTAAGGCTGGCTGTATCAGTAGTTAGCGTTGTGGTGGCTTCCTCCACTTCCTTGACTCCAGTATCCATATTACGAAGATCTGCGCGCACCAGGGAGATTTCTATGTTTACTGTGCCCAGCCTTGATTCTAGGGAGGTGCGGACATTATTGATGGCGGCCATAATATCCTGAAGGGTAGGCTCTGGCTGTCCGGCAGGGGCACAGGCCTGTACTTGTGCGTTCGAGTTAGTGACTTCTGGTTCTTCTCCTCCCTTATTCCAAGCATATTTATCCAGTTTTGTTTGTAGAGCCGCCTTACCACGCTTGCCCCCTGCCATTGATTTGTGCGGCTTGTGCGCCGCGCGCTCGGGCCATGGGCACTGTACGGTAATCCCCGCCGCCTGCCTTAGGGATAATCTGCCCCTCGCGGCCTGCCGGGCTTCCCTTCCTTTATTTAGCCTTTTGTGGAGCCACTATTTCATAGAAAGTCTTATTTAGGGGCTACCTGGTGACAGTCTGACAGCCTCAGTTGTTCTCCTTCATTTATCTTTCTGTTGCCTTCCGGTCAGCTGTCGTCCTCCTTGTGTTGCACTGATATATTTCTAGTACATGCAATGTCCCCGCAGAGGAGGAGACGGGGAACCTGGAGCAGAAGCGAGTAAGTATGTCACAGTATTTGTAGTAGTCATCCGCTGGCCCGGCTCTTCAGGGCTTGGTATTGCACAGTTGCTCTCCTCCGGTCTGCATCCTCTGTTTGGACTTTCTGGGCAGTTTGCTACCCCGTGATACCTGGTAGCCCGGCCACGGGCAGTCTGCCCCTTCACTTGGACGTCCCCGCTAACGTCTGCTATCAGCTGAGGCCATTGCTGCTCTGGCTCATGTCCTTGTAGTAGCCGTGTACTCCCCGTGCCTCCTGTTCTCTCTACTGGTGTGATCGATTGCTTGCTTGGCCTCCAGCCTATGACTGCGTTTGATCTTCTTTACTGGACCATACGGCTCAGGGCACAATATACTCCGGCAGTGGAGAAGTATGGGCAGACCCCTCCGTGGTCGTTATCTGCAGGTATTATTTCCCCTGGCTCACACAGACAGCGCCTCCGGGGCACTCCCACGCATGCCAGCTCTTCTTACCCCCATGTGGTTTTGTGGCTGCGACACCCCAAGCCTCAGCCCAGCGTTCCACGGCGTCTCCTCATCCGTGTATTCCTGGGCCTCGCGGCCGGCAATCCCTCAGCCTTCCACAGCCAGGCCCGCAAACAAGTTGTTGATGTTCACTCCCCTCTCGGAGTCTCGGCCCCCTGGTGAAGGAGGACTCGTCAGCGCCAGTCGCTCCCACTGCCTGCCGTCGCCCGCCTCTCACTCTGCCGCGCCGTCAACACAGGAAGAAGCTAGTGACCTTACTTCATGAATGGTGGCGGTATTGAGCCGCCCGCCACCTCTGCTGTTTTGGGCTGCTCCGCCACCGCCCCTCCTGTCCGCCTCGGCCAGTTAGGCCTCCTCGGCTCAGTATCGCCGGCCGCCCGTGCTTTCGGCGCTGGCTCTAGTGCCCCGGGTCCAGTGTTGCTCAGCCCCCAGGCCGCGCCTCTCACTCCCTCCGGTCGCTGTCCGTGGGTTGCTGCCCACACACCGGGATGGGTACACGGCGGCTCACCTATCGCGGCCCAGTCAGGCGATTGCAGCCGCCATTTTCTTCTCCCCTTCTCGGCCGCACATATCAGGTTGCTTAGTCGTCTTTCGATGCAGTTGCTAACATGAAACGCTGATGACAGAGCCCGCGGTGTCAGGGGCTCATGTTGTCGATATTGTCTGGTTCTGAGAGCATATTTATGACGGATTTGCCAGGATTACAGGCGAGGGCTCCGGAGCCGCACTAATGCACGACCTTTCCCATCGGCGGTTTGCCACGCTCCCCCAGAGCTGACATTGTTGTGCCTTCACAACAAGATTTATCCTCTGATGATGATGATGTGGAGGAAGGATAACTTCAGAGTACTAGACCAGCTGGCAATGAGTGGGAAGAATATATAATTTCCACACCTGCTTCTCCAACTCCTCAATCAGCTGAATCCCCGTCAGAAGACATAGGCGGTTTCCATGCTTTAATTGAAAGAGCTGCCTCTTGGTTTCAACTGCTGGTGACAGTCAAGCAGTCTGACTGCTTTCTTTATGATTTTAAAGATCAATCACGAAAGACTGTAAGGGCAATCCCTATAATTGATCATATTTGGAAGGAAGGAGTAAAAGTAATGAGAACACCAGCGACTGTAATTGCAGTCCTCCGTAGGATAGACAAATACACAAGGCCCCTGATGACGCACCGGCTTGTCTGGTAACGACACCCAAACCCAGACTCAGTGGTCACTCAAGCCGTGCAGCGAAGATCAAAACATCCTTCGGCACTTATCACCACATCACCGGATAAAGAGGGTAGGCCCCTGGATAATATCGGCAAAAGGTTTACTACCACTTCAGGCACTACTGTGCGCGCAGCCAATGCTCTAGCGATGTTGGGAAGGTATGACCGTCAGATGTGGTACAATATCACACCATATTTGGACCTTCTTCCAGAATATAAGAAGCTAGAGACAAGCAAGATATTAGAGGGAGAAAGAGCTGCATCCGAGATCATCGATGCATCTATGGATGTAGCTTCCCTTGCTTTTTGTCAGCTTGCTGGTGTGGCCGTCCTTAGACGTCCGGGTAAGCTGAAGGCGACTACATTCCGCCCTGAAGTACAAAACAAAATTCTCAACATGCCTTTCGATGGCGATGCGCTTTTCGGAAAGCACATAGATGATGCCTTACAGGCCATTAAGACGGACACCAAGACCGCTAGATCCTTGGGAACGCTCTAGTATAAAAAGATTCCCTTTCATGGAGCTCATGGATGGGGAGCCTATTCCTTACGTGGAGGCTACCAAAGATATCAGCCTCAGTCTTACCAGGCATATCACTCCTCCTGCCAGCAGCACTAGGTTTATCATGCACCACAACAAGCTGCATACTCCAGACAACCTAAACGTAGGCAGCCCGAAACAATCCAGAGATGCTGTTAGAAAACAGTGACAATCCCAAAGCGCCTGTAACGGTTCCCTCTATCCTACCTTCCAAAGGAGCACGCATCTCTCGCCGTTACGATCAATGGCGAAGAATAACCGCAGACAAATGGGTCTTGGATATAATAAGGTCTGGCTAGGCTTTCCTGTTTTCAGTTTCTATTTTTGGTAAATTCTGGTGGGGTTTTTTCAGTGTTTTCAATACCTTAAAAAACAGTGGTTACACATTTTCGCGCCATTAAAAACAATAGAAACAGTGTTTTTCCGGTGTTTATGGAATGTTTTGCTGCTTGCTTTCTACACTGATAGTGCATGTGTATAGACAGCATGTGTACAGGGTATATGAGGTCCAAAAACATTTTTACAAATCAAACTTATTGTAGTGCACCATACAATACTTCTTTAGTGAGTCTGTGGTCATGCGCGCTAGCTCTTTCCTTCCTATGTAAATGTTTCTGTGAAAAGGCCCTCTCAACATTGGCACTTGAGATAGGCAGTGCCAAAACAGCCAGTACACAATTTGCTAACTCTGGCCAATGACATAGCTGTCCATGCCAGTATTGGTGCACCTGAAGATTGTGATTCTCTAGGACATGTTCTGCAACATAAGCGTTGAATTGGGCACATATGCCCTCGGTTATTGAAGCAGTCAAAAATGAAGCAGAACTTTTCAAAGTTTGGAGAAAATTCAGAAGGGATCTAGAACTTGTGCAGAGTACCTCAGTGAGGCTTAATTAACTTCAAATGCCATGGTTGGTGAAGGGGCATTTCTATGCATCATTGCAAGCCATTTCCTATAGACTGTAAAATAACATTTCCTGAATTGCTCCTCAACATTTCTTTGCTTATCAAGTGGCAAGAATTCCAACATGCAGCATGTTGCAGTGCCAAAGTCACTAAAAGTGTCGCCCAGCCTACTCTCAAGAAGATGTTTCAGATCTACACCAATTACGCTGAACACTTGGTAGACAAGGGTGTTTTCAGACTCTAGTATTTTGATTATGTCCACTACATCAGTCATGTATTCCTGTAAAAACCTAAGCATGCAGTAGACTGCACTTTTTTCACATCACTATCAATATGTGACCAAAGATCATCGCATTTCTTGCCTTTGGCATCATTACTAAGCAAAACTTCTGTAAACGGTTGCCCCATGGATAATATAGCATTCACATCCTCTAGGACTGAGAACCACCGGCTAAATGACACAGTTAGGATGACTCTTTAGTGCCACACAAAGCACATAATGAGAAATATTTGCATATTAGTTCCTGGGCATACCGGAACAGTGCACCAGAATGGACTACAAAGTCAATGGCATTCTTCATTAACTCTGAAGATTGTAAAGATGCTTTCAGCATACCGTCTAGCAATTGACAAGGATCTCTTACAGGGAAGCACTTCAGCTCAGGTATCGATTTTGACAGGTCAACATACAACTTTTTCATATACGTAGCTGAATTACTGCAAATACAAACAATATCATACCAATCTTTATTGAACATGGTAGGAACTTTTTGCAGCAGCATTCCAAGTGACACTGCGTTCCATGTTTACCAAACGTCTGGTGTCATGTTTTCACTACTATCTCAGATGCTTGGTGACAACACTCTTTTCACATATACCTTGCATTGAATGTTTAAAGCCTGGAGTGTTTGCCAATTCATCTACAATCAATAATGACTCGCTAGAAAAGGGGGCTAATGTATCAAAGGATTTCACCCATTTTCTGTCTGTGGGTAAATTTGATGGTATATATTGGGAAATATTCTTATGAAACCAGCCATTTTACCTATCAGTGAAATCAAATGTAGCCAGAATATTAAATATGATTTTGATATTTCCTGATTCTCTACAGTTTATAAAATAACTAAATAAGACCTAAAACATGCTTCTAAACACTGCATCTTTAGACCAAAGACCACAAAACTGAAAAAGTAGATGGAAGAAGAAACAATATTTTAGTGACATCCCTAAACAAAACAATTCAAGCAGAATAATGTTAGCCCAGTCTTTCTTGCTGCTGCCTTGTATAACAAAGTTACATTGTATTGGCCCCTTCAGGAAGAAATAAAAATGAATCTTTGCACTCATCTTTTCCTTTCTTTGAATGGCACTTAGTTTGTGGTTGTGAAGGTGTTTTTTTCACTGTTTATATGTTTACACTGGTGATGGCTATTTTCCTTTCGGTGGGATTTTATCAGTTATTATAGGTTTAAACCTAAAACCAGATAGCCTAGGTATGGCCATACCAGTGCTTAATTTGTATAATATTAAGTGCCAGGGCTCTGACAAGGAGGCCACTGCAGCTTGCACCACCCATCGCCCTTGTCATCACTGCCAAAACAACTACTAGCCATCTCGCTCGCATGTAAATGCGACAGTTCAGATTATTCCAGGTCCCCAAAGCTAAAGGAATTGCTTGGAAGGTAGGTATCCGCAATTTTAATGTATATTGTATTCCTAAACAACCCTTGTTCTGCTCATCTCTAAATTAGATGAGCAGCGCCACCATGTGGTAGACTGTTCTAAGTATGGTGTTGACAATTAGGTGCCGGTGCCGAGCACCGGAAACCAATTAAGTGCCGGTGCCGAGCACCGGAAAGCACTGGCTCAAATTAAGCACTGAGCCATACCCTGGAGTTTGTCACAGTTCCACCTCCTCATCCACCACAAAAATTTCTTCCATCCCGTCTTCAGTTGCTCAGGAAGGAAGCATTCATCATGCTGCAGAAAGGAGCCATAGAAAGAGTTCCACACTCTCAAAGGGGAATGGGTTTCTACTCCAGCTTTTTTCTTGTAAAGAAAAAGTCGGGAGAATGACGTCCCATTCTGGACCTCCGGAAGCTCAACAAATATCTACAGAAAAAGTCCTTTCGCATGGTAACTCTCCAGGAATATTGCAGCTGCTCGACCATTCAGCTTTTATGGCCAGCCTCGATTTACAGGATGCATATTTCCATCTACCTATCCATCCCAGTCATCGAAGGTTTCCTCCCCTTCTGTCTCCGCTCAGCTCCTCGGGTTTTCATCAAATGTCTCGCTCCTGTGGCAGCACATCTAAAATTAAGGGGGTCTGCAGATCTTCCCGTATCTTGATGACTGGTTGGTGAAAGCTCCATCTCTTCTCCAGACTTCAGGAGCCAGATCTATCTACCTACAATTGTTTCACTCTCTGGGGCTCTCAGTCAATTAACAGAAATCCGTTCTCTTGCCCTCTTAACGGATAACTTTTCTTGGAGCAACTTTGGACACCCTTCAAAACAAAGCATTCTTGTCCGCGGAAAGGCAAAACTGCCGTTTTGCCGCTGCCTCACAAACTATCCAGAAAAGAGTTTGCTTCTGTTCGTCTTCTTAAATCCTTTCTCGGCATGATGTCTTCAGCCATCCTCATGGTGCCTCACGCACGTCTAAGAATGGGGCCTTTCCAAGAACAGTTGGACAGGCAGTGACTTTAAGTGACCCGATCATTCGACGACATTATTCAGATAAAGATTGGCCATGAAAAAAGCACTTCCTTGGTGGCAGTCCGCCAACAATCTCTCTGCGAGTTTGACATACCTCTCTTCACTTCCAAATTTCATTCTCACCACGAGTACCTCACTAGAAGGTTGAGGAGCTCACCTTCAGCACCTCCAAGTGAGCGACAAATGGAGTGTGTCACTCTCCAAGATGCGCATCAACTTACGACTGCAATTTTCCTAGCTCTTCATTCATTTCTTCCAAGGATACAAGCATCCTCCGTCCTCATACGAACAGACAACACCACCTGCATGCATTACCCCCGCAAGCGGGGGGGGGGAAGAAGGTCTCAGATTTTATCCTTAGAAGCTCAGAAAATCTGGAACTGAGCATTACTACCCCAAATCTCCATCAAGGCTGAATATCTTCTGGACGTCAAGAA
Organism: Calotriton arnoldi; assembly: GCA_963921515.1. Taxonomy (NCBI): domain Eukaryota; kingdom Metazoa; phylum Chordata; class Amphibia; order Caudata; family Salamandridae; genus Calotriton; species Calotriton arnoldi. Next base: position 767,917 of record CAWUFW010000840.1, read on the forward strand.
CAATCTAGCAGACACCTTGAGCAGATCCGGTCAGGCATGTCACTAGTGGGAACTCAATCAGCTGATTCTTGACTCAATATTCCAGAGGTGGGGCACACCCAACTTAGACCTTTTCGCCTCTCACGAGAACCGAAAATGCGTTTTTTTTCTACAGCTGAGAACCTCAGAGAGGGTCCAGGGGTAGTGCGTTTTCGATAAAATGGTCAGGAATCTTTGCTTATGCTTTTCCCCATGACCTCTCATTTCCAGGGTTCGCATGAAGATGAATTGGCACGTGCCGGCTGATCCTCATTGCTCCACGTTGGCCCCACCAATACTGATTCACGGAGCTCCTTCTGCTCTGGGAGTCCAAGCCTTATCGCCTTCCAGTGACTACAACCCTATTGACCATGAGCAAGGGAGAAATCCTGCATCCACATCCAGCCTCTCTTCAGTTGCATGCATGGCGCCTGAATTCAATGATTTAGACATCCCACAAAACTGCAGGGATGTTTAGTCTAGAGCCAGAGCTGATTCCATTTACAAAACATATAGATTGAAATGGAAGTGTTTTTGTTCTTGGTGCTTTCAAAATAAAATCCACCCTCTTCTCTCATCTCCAGAACAAATGTTGCCTTATCTTCTTTCTCTGGCTAAATCAGGACTGGTGTATGCATCTGTTAGGGTTCACCTCGCTGCCATCTCTCGATACAGACGTTCTTACAATTCTTCATCCCTTTGTTCTTCTCATATCATCAAACAATTCATGAAAGGATTAATCTGAAAGAGACTATTAGTTATAGATTCCTTACCTTAGAATTACCCCCAGGCGTCAGACTGGATCCGTAGAATTTTTCTTCAGCTGTACCACTGCGCGTCAATAGGTGGCGTCGGTCGACTGCGTCCATCGTCGGCGTCGTGGTTGCCGGGATGACGTCGCGGTGCCTACTTAGACGCCGCCCCTGTGCGCTGACATCAGTTCTTTCTTTTTCCGCTCTAGCCTAGAGCAGATCCGGAGAGAGCTTGCCCCTTTGTCACTTTTATGACTAAACTTTTTTTGACTTTTGTCGATTGTCTTTTTTCGAGTCTTCGACTCCTGGTGCGCGAGAGATGTCCCATCGTCGGACCAGCTTCAAGCCTTGCGACTCCTGTCACAAGCTGATGTCCATGATGGACCCGCACCTCGTGTGCCTGGAACTCGACCACGACCCGAAGTCGTGCTCCGACTGTCGGGCCATGAATCCAAAGTCTTTGCAGGAGCAGTCCCGAAAGCTTTTGGAGGCCCGTCAGTCGGCTCCGCGACGCTCCCGGTGTCGCTCGCGGAGCCACCACACCTCATCCAAGTCTTCGCACTCTTCGGGTAAGTCAAAGCACAAGAAGGCGGCGAAGAAGCACCGTCGCTCTTCGCCTACCCACCCCGCTCCCCCCCCGTCAGTCGGCTGACGCGACCCGGAACCCGGAGCGTCGTTGCTTTAAGGCTCCGTCTCCGGTGCCTGACTCAGGGACGACTCCATGCCTCCCCTCGTTTCCGGGAGCCGGGGCGTCCCCTGCCCAGCTTTGTACGTTCTACGAAGCCCTCCACCGTGTTTTTGGGCAGCCCGACTCCGCTGGTGCGCCTTCGGACCCTGCGGAGTCGGTTGGGGGCCCTGGGCCTTCGATGCCAGTGGCTCCGACCCTGGCACCGGGGGGCCTCCGTGGATCCAGGCCTGGATCCGGATCGACGCTGGTCGACCTTACTCGACCTTCCACGGGCGCCGATCAGGTGACGACGCCCTCGGCGCCGGCCGTGCCCCCGGCCGACACCGTACCCATCCTCATCCCCGAGATGGAGCCGGTCTGACATCGTCTGACGTCGAATCCGACGCCGGAGGGTACTTTTGTTCCCTTGCTCATCCCAGGTGCTCTCTATCGCCCTGAGGGTGGTGATGAGGACTGGGAGGGGTCGCTGGACCTTTTGACTTACCAGCTGGAAGAGCCGGACTGGCGAGAGGAATTGAGTGATGCCAGTGGTCTGGATACCTCCCCCTACCGTGGCTATGGAGGAGGGAGCATCCTATGCAGTGGTGGTGCGTAGGGCAGCCGAGGCCTTGGGCATGGAGCGCCCTACAGTGGCAGTCAGGACTAACCTCCTGACGGAGGTGCTTCAACCGGCGGCAACTTCCTCTTAACCCCTCTTGCCCTTTAATGAAGCCCTCACAGACGTCCTTCTGGGCACTTGGTTCAAGTCCAGCACTGGAGCTCCTGTGGAACGGACGATTGCCCGCCGCCACCACCCGGCTCCGGGCGATCCCATTTTCCTCACCCAACACCCTTCCCCCGAGAGCTTGGTGGTCCAAGGGCGCACTCCCTTCTGCACCCACAGACAGGGAATCCAAGAAGCTGGATCATCTTGGGAAGCGCATGCTCTCTTCCTCCAGCTTGGCACTGCGGTCTGTGAATACCTCTAGCCTCTTGGGCTGAAAACCCCTATACCATCTGGAATACGGTTGCGCAGGTGCTGCCTCAGTGACCGGAGGAGGCCTGGGCCGTTCTCTCCCAAGCCGTGGCAGATGGGAGAGACGCAGCAAAATTCACAATTCGCTGTGCACTGGATACCACCGACTCACTGGGCAGAACGATTGCCACGTCGGTAGCCCTTCGGCGCTACGCCTGGTTGAGAACGTCTGGTTTTTCGGGGGATTTTCAGTCAACTCTGCTGGACATGCCCTCTGATGGCCGTCGCCTTTTTGGTGACAAGGCAGACTCGGCGCTGAAGCGCTTTAAGGATTTTCGGGCTACGGCCAGATCCTTGGCTGCGTCCTCCCGTCCACCACAGTCTGCCTTTCGCCCCTTTCATGGCTACAAAAGGGCACCCCACCACGTCTGACCCAGTCCAGCCACCAGTCTATGCAAGCTGCCCAGCCTCTGCGTGGCCGTGGGACCCAGCGACGCGGGTCTGGGAACCAGCGGGAATGCCAGTCCACCCTTCCCCCACCCCTCCACCCTGCAGCAGCCTCCAAACCCTCCTAGTCTGACCTTTCAGGCCCATCAGCGGCCAGTGGGCGGCAGGATTCGCCATCGCTTCCCCCACTGGCAATCCATCACGTCAGACAGGTGGGTTTTGCAGATAGTCTGAAGGGGCTACTCCCTCCCCTTCGAGACTACCCCTCCCTCCATGCCACAGTCTTTAGATCGCATGTTGGAGGATCTTTTGGCGCTTCTCCGCCAGGAAGTCTTGGCTCTCTTGGCCAAGGGAGCTATCGAGAGGGTTCCTGCGCCAGAAGTATATTGTGGTTGCTATTCCCGCTACTTTCTGGTGCCCAAGAAGGACAAAGGACAAAGGCCTGCGTCCTATCCTAGACCTCGGGCCCTCAACCGCTTCCTCCGGAAGGAGACGTCCAAAATGCTGACCTTGACTCGGGTCCTATCTGCCCTCGACCCTGGAGACTGGATGGTGGCGTTGGACTTGCAGGACGCTTATTTCCACATCCCCGTCCTGCCAGTTCATAGATGTTACGTAACGTTCACGGTAGGCCACGAGCATTTTCAGTTCACGTGCTCCCCTTCGGCCTTACCAGTGCCCCTCGGGTGTTCACGAAAGTGATGTCCGTGGTTGCAGATCAGGGGTCCTAGTCTTCCCCCATCTTGACGACTGGCTGTTGAAGGCGGGCTCGCCCCAGGCTGTTGTCTCCCACCTCCAGACTACGGCGGACCTCCTGCATTCGCTGGGGTTTACTATCAACGTGCCAAAGTCACACCGGACTCGCTCTCAGCCGCTCCCTTTCATCAGAACGGCTCTGGACACTGTGCAGTTTCGGGCCTATCCTCCCGAGCAGCGAGTCCGGGATATTCGGGCTATGATACCGATGTTTCACCATCTAGCCCGGATTTCGGTGAGAATGACCCTGAGGCTGCTGGGCCTCATAGCCTCCTGCATCCTGCTGGTGGATCATGCCAAATGGCATATGCAGGCTCTGCAGTGGGACCTGAAGTCCCAGTGGGCGCAGCACCAGGGGAATCTTTCCGACTACGTCCAGAATTCGGAGGGAACTGCGCAACAACTGCAGTTGTGGTTATCAAACCAGGATTGCGTCGGAGGCAGATCTCTCTCCCTTCCCCAACCAGAACTCATGGTGGTGACCGATGCATCACTCCTGGGATGGGGTGGCCACTTGGGAGAGGCGGAGATCAGAGGAGTCTGGTCTCCGGCGGAGTCCGGGCTTCAGGCGGACTCCAGGCGATTCGCTTGGCACTGAAGGCATTCCTTCCCTCCCTCAAGGGGAAGGCAGTGCAGGTGTTCACAGACAACATCACTGCCATGTGGTCCTGCAACAAACAGGGCGGGGTGGGGTCGTGGACCCTTTGTCAAGAGGCTCTTTGCCTTTGGACATGGCTGGAACATCAGGGCAAGGGTACTGCTGAAGAAAAATTCTCTGGATCCAGTCTGACGCCTCGGGGTAATTCTAAGGTAAGGAATCTATACCTAATGTATGTCTCTTACAGATACATAGTTACTGAAGGTAAGTAACTTGTTCTTCAGGACTTTTCCTCCCATTCGACCTCCTCCGCCAGAATGGCGTCTCAACATAGTCCTTTCGCAACAGATGAAACCACTGTTTGAGCCTATTCACAAATTAGAGCTCAAATTTCTTACCTGGAAAGTGGCATTACTTATGGCTCTCACCTCAGCAAGGAAAGTGAGTGAAATTCAAGCTTTCACCATAAAAGAACCCTATCTACGATTCATTGACGACTAAGTTTTACTCAGAACGAATCCAAAATGTATTCAGAAAGTTCCAACCCAGTTTCACCTTAATGAACCTGTTGTCCTCCGCACATTTGTTTCAAATCCATCTTCACCAGCGGACAAATCTCTTCATTCTCTAAATGTCAAAAGATGTCTTAAGTTTTATTTGCAACGGACTAAACCAATCCGGAAAACTGATCAGTTGCTGGTCTCATATGAGCCTCACAAATTGAGTGCTTCAGTCACAAAGACAACTATTGCACGATGGATTGCAACAACTGTTCAGCTCTGCCATGCTAAAGCGGGTAAACCACTCATGATCAAGGCTAAAGCGCATTCCACAAGGGCAGTATCCTCTTCTGCTGCCCTGTTTGCTGGTATCCCGTTAGACAAGATTTGCTGTGCCGCAACATGGAAGAACACACATACTTTCATGCTGCAATGTTGTTTGTTTGGATCTGGCAACTTGCAGTGACTCAGCTGTAGGAAAAGAAGTCTTAACGTCACCTGTTTCAATAAGCTAAGCCTCTACACTTAGAGGTGATCCATTTTCACTTTATATGTTTTTTCCATTATAGTTATATAATGCTTCTTGCTTTTACATGCTACACTGCTGATATGCTAATAATCAAAATATGATATGCATGTATGTTAAGTTTGGTTCTTTTTTACTAATGAATGTAGATAGGCTATTGCAGTAACTGTGCATTGCATTGTAGCCTATTATTATAGTATTTATTGCTTTTATAATGATACCGTGGGACTCCCACTCCAACGACTGGGATGATTCAAGCATGTGAATCTATGAAAGATAGCAATACTGGAGAACCGTAGTTGCAGGTAAGTAACTAATTTTCTTCTTGACCATAGCCTGGCGCCCCCACCCCTGGGGATCAATTGTGGCCTGCCCCCAAGTTTAAAGACATCTGTCTTAAAGATTCTGCTGGATTGAATATTCTTGGTTGCTGTCAGGAATGGCTCCCCCACATTACATCCTTCACCTGTGTGGCAAGAGAATATTTTGGTGGAACTGAGTCATTGTTGCCTGTGGCTACTTACATTGAGCTTACTGTTTTACTTCCTGTGGAGGCTCGTGAATCTATGACAGGAGGCACACATTACCTGCTACTCATGATCAGCTACTGCTATGAAAACATTTCCAGCCATATGCCCCGGCGGGTTCCTAAAAGGAATCTTCTGGGATCTAGGTACCCATCAGAAAGACTGTTATGAAAGGGAAGTTATCTTTTTCTCTTAAAATAAAATTGTGCTTGAAATTATGTTTATGCTGTACAGTAGATGTACCTTACATGCCTCATGGGCTAATGTTGAATCATTTTGGCCCACATAAACTTTTCTAAACACGTTCAGTATAAATATAAATTACGTTATGACACGTTTTCATTTACTTTCAGATGCTCGCCCTAAGTCGTGTAACGATTTCACACCCTTTAATTGATGCAGCAGACCTTGTAGAAGCCGGTAGACTACGAAGTATGGACTCTAAAGCAAACCTTCTGCATGGTAAGAAATTGGCAAGTTTAATTGTACCATGTATTTAGTACATCTTTCGAAAATGGGCATTTTGAGGATAAAGCTTCTCATTCCATTTGCCGATCAAGGGTCCATAATACCCTGACTATTCTGTGTTTGTTGATTTTACACTCCTTTGTGGCTTCTTTATAAATTAAGCCAAGTCTAATCATTTCCCTCTTCATAGTGATTGATTGTGCATGTGGCTAGCTACAATTTGCGGATGAGATGCAAAGGGTTTTACTATTTAGGAATCAAAATCACTAGGATCGCCGTGCTTTTTGTGAAATGGAATTTAACCTTGAGGAGATGTTCATTTGAGGGGGCTCTTCTTACCAAACTTTAAACCTTACTACTTGGCATCCTCCCGATTGCGATATAGGAAAGGACGTGTTCTCCAATTACTGAATCTTCACTCTGACTTGAGATGTTGTCCATGGGTGACCTGTGCTAATTGCATTACATATGTAGGAAGTAGAGTATTGGGTACCTACTGCAAGACACTCGCTCTGTCTTGAAGGCCTGGAAAAAGTAAAACAGTCACAGTGTCCATGTGTATGAATCCGGAGACATACTTGACATACTTGATATCGGAGTACAGTTCATAATAGTAGACCCCCAAGAAAGCGACATATCCATCATATAGATCATTACATAACCATATAACGGTTGTCATAGCATATAGTTGTCATATTATCTAATAAAAACCATACATGGACAATAACTTTGAAATAGCTTAGTAGCGTAATTCACAGGAGGAATACCTGGAGTAGAGGCCCGGAAGAAATACCTGCAGTAATTTTAAAATCACAGGTGGTGTTCCACCCGCAGCAAGAGGAAGACGAGCTGTTAGGTGACTCACTCTTTACCAGCTAAGAAGCTCCGATATAAGCTCCCAAAATTTTTAGGACGGCTCTGGGGAGGGAGCAGTTCGCTATATAATTCCGACTGTGTATTACAAAACAACATGTCCCTTGACCACTGGGCTATAGTAGGAGGTGGCCCCCGCGCCCAACGCAAAGCGACTCCCTGCTTTGCTATCAGCAATCCCATATCAACCAGTAGTCTTATATCTTTCCGTATCCGCTTGGAGTAGCCTAGGAGGGCCAGCAAGGGGTCTGGCGTCAGAGGCTCTTCAGTGATGGCAATAAGTTTCTGAAATATTAAGATATAATTAGCTATATCGGGGCCCAGCCAAGCTAGATGTAGGAATCCTGCTGATTCTGCACCACATCTCTCACACTTCGCTGTGTGTCGTAGACCATATCTATGTAATCGGGATGGGGTATAATAAACTCTGTTAAGAAATTTAAATTGAATGAGTCTGTGCCGTCCATTCAGGGAGATACATTGTGTGGCTTCACAACAAAAGCGCCATATATCGTCGTCAAGAGTGGCCCCCAAGTCAATCTGCCACTCCAACCTGGCTTTAATATAAAAATTCTTCTGATCACCTTGCACCATATTATAAATTCTGGAAACGATTTTACAAGGGGAATCCGTGCGTAGTATCAATGAGAAAGGAGTCACTTCTGGTGGCTCCAACATGTCCTCCCCCAGCACATCGCGGAGTGCATGCCTGACCCTATAAAAATGAAACAACGTGAGTGGGGAAATATCCTGCTTTTCTGAGAGTAATTCGTCCCATCCATGTCCCCTTCCATCATCAAATAGGTCTCCTATTTTAGAGACATCAAGTTGTGCCAGGGCGCGCAACACTTCTGGCTCACCAAATATCGGCAGCCACGAACACCACTCAATTGGTGTGAGTGGGGAATACAAAATAGAGGCAGCTTGTCGTTTTGGTAAATTCTGGCATGCGTGCGTAGTGGCATTTATAGAATCTAAAATGCCTGCACGCCTGGCAGGAGCCCGGTACAGTAATGTAGTTAACTGGGAGGGTGCAGCCGCGACCTTCTCTATGTGTAGATGGGGGGGAGGGGATTGTTGGTGGAGCCAATAAAAGGCATGCGAACTTTGGGCCACTCGGTAGCGAAGCTCCAAATCCGGAGCATCGAGCCCACCCATAGAGTATGGAAGTGTAAGGATATCCCACTTGACCCGAGGCTGTTTGCTAAATTAAGTTAGTGGACGTGACTGGAAGGGATGACATGAAAATGATCAGGGAACCTAGATTGCATATAAGGATAAGTTACTTACCTGTAATCCTAGTTCTCTTCCAGGGGTATCCTCATCAAAGTCATAAGCACTGAATATTCCCGCCCATGTGCGGGGACCCCGGAAATATTAAAAAATTATATATGAAAAACATATATATATACAGCTCTATCTATATATATATATATATATATATATATATATATATATATATATATATATATATATATATATTGCCACAATATCCCTTTTGACAGGGATTAGTCTCACCGCACTCGCTGCTCCTTATAGTAAACAACAATTAGGCACCAATCATCAAGTAGTAGTTCAAGGGTGTTTAATTTCCAAAAGCTGCCAACACACAACCCCAACGCGTTTCAGTCTCAGCCGAGACCTTGCTCACGGGGAACAATCGACAAACACAGAGCACCATTGTCTTTCCTCTAATTTTAAACAATTTTAAATAGTGTGATTTGTAATTTAGTTTTGCGCATCCACTTATGGAATCGTTTTGGTGTAATGTGAGATTATTTCCATGATGTGTTTTTATTTAATAATGTGGTATCAAGGTTACGCGACAACACAAAGCATGTGGAACTTCAAATACCATAATGCAACAGATGGCTTTGATAGGAAGTGAGGTCACGATTGTTTAAAATTAGAGGAAAGACAATGGTGCTCTGTGTTTGTCGATTGTTCCCCGTGAGCAAGGTCTCGGCTGAGACTGAAACGCGTTGGGGTTGTGTGTTGGCAGCTTTTGGAAATTAAACACCCTTGAACTACTACTGGATGATTGGTGCCTAATTGTTGTTTACTATAAGGAGCAGCGAGTGCGGTGAGACTAATCCCTGTCAAAAGGGATATTGTGGCAATATTCGGAACGGCTTGGTCCTGCCGTACTCTACACGCACCACCAGAGAGGCGCCCAACAGTCAGGAAACGGGACTATGCAGAAAGGAATATATATATATATATATATATATTCCTATCATTTTTTCTCATCCCAATGCCGCCCCCATATAGGAGGCTAAGCAATGCAATAATATGATAAATACTTGTGCAAACGCATAATGAATATATGAACCACAGTAGGGCAAGTATTACTTGAACTCCTTTTAATGAGTACAACTCATGAAAACTGCAAAAAGAGCAGGCATTGTTAGCCTACAGGCTGCATTGTAAGCCAATAGCATAGAAAATTAAAGCAATTGTACACAAACTGGCACCGTGCCTTTAAGGCAGCCATGACCCCTAGCTTCCCATCATGCCTCAGGGGTGACAGGTCAGTTGTTCTTTGCGGAGCCCAGAGATTAGGACACAAAGATAAAGCTTAACCAAACGAGGAAAAACCAGTCTCATTTGCCTGGGGAGGCGGGTGGGTTGCTTATGACTTTGATGAGGATACCCCTGGAAGAGAACTAGGATTACAGGTAAGTAACTTATCCTTCTCTTCCAGGGGATCCTCATCAATAGTCATAAGCACTGAATAGAATAGCAAGCCCATCTTCCACCTGCGGGCAAATGAGACGGAATGACCCAACAGACAACCATAATCATTAGTGATTGAACAGATTCCTCAAGGAGGCCTGGCCTACTTGGGTGTCCGTCCTGGTATCTGAATCAAGACAATAGTGTCTTGTAAATGTGTGTACAGATCTCCAGGTAGCTGCTTTACAGATTTCAGAGATCGGTACATTATTGAGGAAAGCAGTTGTAGCCGCTTTTCCTCTAGTGGAATGAGCCTTGGGGGGTAGCCCCAAGAGGCTTCTGTGCTAACTGGTAAGCCAATTTGATACATGAAACTATCCACCTGGAGATGGAACGTTTGGAGGCTGGAAAACCTGTTCTGATCGAACCGTAATTAATGAATAGTTGATCAGATTTTCTTATCGTTTTGGACCTGTCCAAATAGAATTTTAAAACTCTCTTCAGGTCCAACGAGTGGAGTGACCTTTCAGCTGGAGTAGAGGGTAATGTCGGTAATGAAATGGTTTGGTTGACATGAAAATCTGACACCACCTTCGGAAGGAAGGAGGGGTGAGTTCTTAAAACCACTCTATTTAAGTGGAACACCGTGTAAGGTTCTTTTGAGCTTGAATCTCGCTCACCCTGCGAGCTGAGGTAATGGCTACTAGGAAAGCTACCTACCACGTAAGGTGTTGAAGGGTTTTCTTTGTGGATAGGCTCAAATGGGGGACCCATCAATTTAGACAGAACTAAGTTCAATTCCCAGGGGGGAAAAGGAGGCCGAACAGGAGGATAGACCTTCTTTAGACCTTGTAAAAAATCCTTCACTACCTGTAGCTGAAAAAAGGATGGTTGAGAAGGAGAACGCCTGTATGCCGTAATGGCAGCCAGGTGCACCTTAATGGAGGCGAATTTAAGGCCTGCCTTGGCTAAATGAAGCAGATATGGTAAAATTACTTCCTCCTGTCCTTTGGTAGGATTACAATTATTTTGTACACACCATAAGAAAAAACGTTTCCATTTACAAGTATAGGAGTGCCTTGTGGAGGGCCTCCTAGCTTCTTTCAAAATGGTCATGCAGTCTTGAGGAAGTCCTAAATGACCATACTGGAGGACCTCAGGAGCCATGCTGCCAAGTTCAGTGAGGGAAGGTTGGGGTGATGAATCCTCCCGTTCATCTTGGACAGCAAGTCCGGTCTGCACGGCAGTCTCCTGTGTGGGCATTCTGACAGGTGCAGAAGGTCCGGGTACCACCATTGCCTGGGCCAATCCGGAGCGATCAAAATCATCCTCGTGTCTGAGTGTGAGAGTTTGGTCACCCCCTTTGGGATGAGTGGAAGAGGTGGAAAGGCGTACACAAATGCCCCTGACCAGCTGATCAAACGGGCATTCCCCTTCGACCCTGGTCGGTAGTACCTTGAGGTAACGTCTCTGCATTTTTGTTTGTGTCGTCCGCGAACAGATCGATGCTTGGACGACCCCATTCTTAGATAATGTCCTCGACAACTTCGTCGTTTAGAACCCAGTCCTGCTGGTCCTCGAAGTGCCGACTGAGAGCGTCTGCCCGTGAATTCTGCTCTCCCGGCAGGTGCACTGCTGTAATCGATAGATTACTCGCTAAGAGCCAATGCCAGAGGGCCTGAGCTTCCAGCGACAGAGTCCTCGATCGAGTCCCTCCCTGTTTGTTCAGGTAAAACATGGTGGTCGTATTGTCCGTCTGTACTAGAATGGAATTGATCTGAATCGAAGGGAGGAAAGCCTTGAGAGCCAGATGCACCGCTCTCAGCTCCAGCATGTTGATGTGGTACAACTGTTCTTTTGTTGACCATTGACCTTGTGTCTGGGGAGACCCCCTGTGAGCTCCCCAACCCTGTAGGGAGGCGTCTGTGATCAAAGATTGGGAGGGAGGAGCCTGATGGACTGGAACTCCTACCAGAAGATTTTCTTGTCTCATCCAGCATGGTATTGATGCTCTGGCTGCGTGCGACAGTTGTATCCTGTCTTCCCACCGAGCCGTTCTTTGATCCCACTTGTCCTCCAGATTTTGTTGTAAGGGACGCATTCTCAATCTGGCATTGGGTCCCAGAAAGACGCAGGATGCCATTGATCCTAGAAGAGATGCAACCTGGCAGACCGAAGGTAGGTTGTTGTGTAGGATCTGCTTGCCCTTCAGTGCGATTGAAAACATTCTCTCCTCCGAAGGAAACACTTTTCCTATTGCGGAGTCTATTGTTGCCCCCAGATAATGAATTCTCTGCGTGGGTTGCTGAGTCGATTTTTCGAAGTTTACGTGGAGACCCAGCTGCTGGCAAAGGTCTAGACATTGAAAGGTCCCTCTGGGGAGAGGGACCTTTCAGAAGCCAGTCGTCGAGATAGGGGTACACAAAGATGCCCCTGCGTCATAGAGCGGCTGCTACTACTGCCATGCACTTCGTGAACACTCGGGGAGCTGACTTCAACCCGAAGGGCAGTACTTGAACTGATAATGGGAGGACCCCACCAGGAAACGCAGGAACTTCCTGTGATGAGGATTGATTGGGACATGAAAGTACGCATCTTGCAGATCCAGCGAACACATCCAATCTCCCTGTTGTAGATGTGGATGTATTTGATGAAGAGCCAACATGCGAAACCTTTCTTTTCTGATGGACTTGTTGAGTGTTCGAAGGTCTAGAATAGGTCTGAAATCTGACTTTCGTCCCTTTTTCTTTACTAGGAAGTATCTTGAGTATACTCCTTGACCTCGTTGTGATGCAGGGACTTTCTCGATGGCTGACTTTCTTAGAAGGATAGATACCTCCTGCTGCAGTAGTTTTATCTGGTGGCATGTTGTTTTTGCTGGTGGGATCGAGGGAGGCCGATGTCGAAAACGTAGAGAGTACCCATTTTGCAGCGTAGTCAACACCCATTGGTCTTTTGTAATACTCTGCCACTCCTCCAGATGATTGGCAATACTTCCCCCTACTGGAGTGGAAAACAGTGATGGAGGAAGCGGACACTCATTGTTTAGTTGGTGTTTTTGCTGAGGTAGTCGACCGACGAGGGGTTCCTCTTCCTCTGGGGGTACGACGACCCTGGTACTGGGAGTTGGATTGACCCTGCTGCTGCTGTTGCCTCTGCCAATGAGGGGTTTGAACCCTCTGACGGAAGGGTCGCCGATCGTAGGGCCTGTAACGGCGCCGGAACTCTTTCTTCTTCTCAAGCCCAACCGCCTTCAAGGTATCGAGTTCTGACTTCATCCTCGACATTTCCTCATCAGTATGAGTGCCAAACAAGGATGAGCCTGTGAAAGGGAGATTGAGAATCCGGGACTGCGCTTCCGGTTTAAGTGCAGTAAGACGGAGCCACGATGACCTTCTGGCGCTGATTCCATGAGCATAGGCATGCGCAGACAGCATCGCTCCATCAGCTGCAGCGCTGATCACTTGGTTTGCCACCAAACTGCCTTCTTGCACAATTTCCTCAAAATCTCTGCGGTCTTCCCTTGGTAGCTTCTCTGTGAACCTCTGCAGAGAGTCCCACAGAGATCTGTCATAACGCCCCAACAGGGCCGAAGCTCTGGAGACTTTCATTATGGAGGCTGACGTCCCACATGCATCCTGTGCTCTGCTCTCCTTATCCGGTGGAACCGTAGATGAGGAGGCTACTGCGTGCGTCTTCTTGGCCGCAGCTGTAATAACGGAATCTGGTGGAGGATCAGATCTGAGGAATAAAGGGTCTTCTTCAGGCGGCCTGTATTTTTTCACGATTCACGCTGGCGCAGGCTTGAGTCACTGGTGTTAGAAATATGTCCATTACAGGCTGGAGCAGACCCGGGACCAGAGATAGCAATGGCTTGGCTGCTGATCTCTGATGCAAAGTCTTGAATATGACTGAGGACGAGCTTTGCTGAGTAGGCATAGAGATGTTTAACTTGTTTGCCCCTCTGGAGAGAACATCGTGAAAAGTAACGACGTCGTCCACCGGAGAGATTCTCGACAGTGGGCTGTCTGTGAGAGTCTGGGAGTAGTCCCTCTTCGAAGAATGTGTGGAAGAGGGTGAACTTTTTGGAGACCTGCTTCTTCTCCTTTGCTCTCGAGACCTGGATCTTCTTCTTGAAGAGCAAGCAGGAGTCTGTGTGCGATCTCTACCCCTCGGTGTAGTAGAAGGAGAGAGATCAGCTGCTTGCACGAGACGGGTAAGAGGAGACCTGTGTAAAGGACTGGAATAGTCCTGAGCACCTCCGTTTGTGGAGCGTCAGCTCTGCGCCACTTATGTAGAGGTAACAACCATCTGGGAGAGAGATGTACTGATGGAGATTTTCGCCTCTCTTCCCGAGCAGGAGCTTCCTGCGAGCGTGAGCGGTGTGCAGATGGAGAGTTTTGCTTCTCCGTTCTTGCAGGATCCTCAGCTGGATGGGTTTGTACAGGTGAAGAAGCCTGGCTATGCGACGTTGAAATGACCACCGGTGATCTAGAGGAAGAGAAAGAAGACCGGTTTGACAACGTGCGGTGAGATTCTGCTCTCGAAGTCGGTGATGGCGACGGAGAACAACCCACTGAGTGTGAGCCTGTAGCAGATCTGTGCTTCGACGTCGAACGTCCGAGCCTGGACACCGATGGAGTCCTTTGTCTTGACGGTGAACGTCGCTGCTTCGAAGTCGATAGAGACCGCTGTCTCGACGTCGAACGCCTTTGTGGTATTGTTGACGGAATCCTCTGCCTCGACGTCGACCGTCTTCGAGATGCCCTCGACGGAGACTGCTGCCTCGACGTCGACCGTCTTGCCGTCGTCGGAGTCTTCTGTCTCGACGACGAGTGTCTCTGCGCTGACGTCGACAGAGACCTCTGCCTCGACGTTGAACGCCTGTGCGTCGAAGACTGGTGTCTCGACGTCGATCTTCTGTGGGATGAAGTCGACAGAGTCCTCTGCTTCGACGCCGGAGACTGCGTTTTATGCCTCGACGTCGATGATCTATGTACAGATCTTGACGGAGACTTGTGCCTCGACGTCGACCGCTCAAGAATATGCGGAGACGGAGTGTCCTGTCTCGGCGTCGAACGTTTGGCCAGCTCCGACGGAGACCTGTTCCTCGACGTTGATCGTCGCCAACGGAGGGTCTTTTACCTGACGTTGAAGCCGCCGTCTTCGATCTTGGAGTTGAACGATGCGAGTGCACCGCTGAAGACTTCGACGACATCTGCTTCTTCGCCGGTGGAAGATTCTACGCCGATCCCGATGCCGAAGGTGAACAGATCGGTATCTTGCTCCTTGACGTCGATCGTGGTCTCTTTTTCTTCTGCCTCACAGGAGACCTACCTCTTTCAGAGAGTCCATATAACCGAATTCTCTCTCTATCCTTGAGTTCTTCTGGACAATTTTTTACAATGTGGACAGTTCTCTGGAGAGTGAGAGTCAGGGAGGCAGAGGAAACACACAGAATGTGTATCAGTCTTGGCCTTCTTGCCACAGGAGGGGCAAGGGTCGAAAAGTGAAGGCATTCTGACAGAAATAAAAACACTTTCTGGCAAAGAAATGGTCACACTTCACTCCAAAGACAAAAAGACTTCGAGTGAAGAGAAGAAAACCTCAAAGTTTAGATAATTTTGACAAAAAAGTCAAAAAGGACAGAGCTGTGGAATCCAGGGTCCTGACTGAAGGAGCCGGAAAGAACAACTGACCTAATTGTCACCCCTGAGGCATGATGGGAAGCTAGGGGTCATGGCTGCCTTAAAGGCACGGTGCCAGTTTTTGTACAATTGCTTTCATTTTCTATGCTATTGGCTTACAATGCAGCCTGTAGGCTAACCATGCCTGCTCTTTTTGCAGTTTTCATGAGTTGTACTCATTAAAAGGAGTTCAAGTAATACTTGCCCTATATTCATTATGTGTTTGCTCAAGTATTATCATATTATTGCATTGCTTAGCCTCCTATATGGGGGCTGCATTCATACTTGATAAATATATACAAAAAATGATATATGTGTGTGTGTGTGTATGTATGTATATATATATATATATATATATATATATATTCACTGAGAAAACCATAGGTTTCAGGCACGTTATAGTTAGAAATTAGCATTTAAAAAACCTTACAAATTCACTGAAAAAACCATAGGTTTTAGGGACAGTTATAGTTAGTTGGACATTGCACTCGTACAAAACCCGTGAAATTCCCCCTTTATAGTTAGTTCAGCTAACTATATCTCGCGCCCCCGCAATGCACTGCTGATGACGTCACATATTACATCACTCATGACATGGTCAGTGACATCACTGATGACATCACTGATGACATCTCAAATGACATCACTTAGAGGCCCCCCCACATAAATTTACATTAACCCCCGCATGCCCCCGGGACTTGGCCCACCCGGGGGCCAATTAACCACGAAGCGCGGGAGCCCGCGCTTCGTTTTTTTTTTTTTTTTTTATCGGCAGGATCCGCGCACCCAGCACGTTTTTTGCCGATTTAAAAAAAAAAAAAAAAAAAAGGCCTAGGGGGTCAGGGTGTTTCTACCCTGCCCCCTTTTTGCGTTTTTTGCGTCTGTTTTCGTCTTTGGCACAAGATGGCTGCCAACACTTCCTGGTTTGGAGTGTTGACAGCCAATTGGCATGCAGCTCGTGATCGGGAGGGTGCGCGGATCCACCGTGGCCATAGATATCGAAACTTTTATTTTGGATTTTCTCAGCAACTACTGAACGGATTTACAGCATTTTTAAAAAGGGTGCTTTCTGAACCAAGCACTTCCTTTTTGCCAAATTTGGTGTAATTCCGTTCAGCAGTTTTGGCTGTAGCCTTGCATAAAGTTTCCTATGGGAAATTGATTTTTTCACTCTTATTTTTTTAATTTCTCCGCAACTACTGAACGGATTTACACCATTTAAAAAAAAGGTCGCTTTCTGAACCAAGCACTACCTTTTTGCCAAATTTGGTGTAATTCCGTTCAGCAGTTCGGGCTGTAGCCGTGTCTAAAATTTCCTATGGGAATTAACATGGAGAAAACACGTTTTGGGACCCCCCTTTTTTCTCGGCCCCCGCTTGATGAATCACCCCGAAACTTTCAAGACAGGAGCGGACCGGAGCGCCCCACTAGTTTTGAAAATTTCGCCATGATTCGTCAAACGACGCCAAAGTTATTGGGAATAGAATGTTACGAATTTCCTATGGATAATAGGTCCTAACTATAACTATCTACTGGCGACCGCCAGTAGATAATATATATATATATATATATATATATATATATATAACTGTATATATATGTTTTTCATATATCATTTTTTATTATTTCCGGGGTCCCCGCACATGGGCGGGAAAATTCAGTGCTTATGACCATTGATGAGGATCCCCTGGAAGAGAACCTCTAAAAGAGCGAATATTTCTGATGTATAAAGCTATGCCTCATCCTATGGACATACAAAAAGAATCAACTGCCTCGAGTTGCTGAAATACTTCCAGGTGGTGGTAAGGTGCTTATCACTTAACGTTATATGAGGACAATGTATAATATTTATGAAACTATCAAGAGCAAAATGACAGGCAAATTTTACTTTGAAAGAAATGGAACACTGGCCTGGTTACTTTTATTGACATAGATTGGGATGTGACGCTTGTGCGTGACAGGGAGGTGGCCATTCAGTCCAGCTTAAGATTGATCCAAACACCTACATATTTAACACCCGTGCTTCAGGCCTTATGCCCTGGGACGAAGCATCTTCCAGATGTATTGAGTGCAGGACCAGGAACATTCCTGTTCTCTCTCCTAAATCTTTTGCACTTGCTGGATGAGGTAGGTTTCCAGAAACTCCTTTGTCCCTTATAGCTTTTCCCTTATCTGTGTGGAACTCATCCATCCAATGTCACTGTGAGTAGAGGCAGTCTACACTACAAATGATTATAAAGTCATGCGAGTGAGAGGTCCTTACTTGTATGTCCGGACAGGTCGTGCAGCAGAGACATTGCCTGTTTTGACTAGGGCTAAAATGAAATTTGAAGGCCGCACTCTCCTTTGTGGATTTATCCCAGCCTGACAAGCCACAAGGTGCCCCCTTGCTTGGGGCAAGAAACTCAGTTTGTTGTTAAATGGTGAAATGTTCGGAGTGGGAGAGAAGGTGTTGAAGGTAATAAGGAAACCAACATGTCAGGAACTGAAGAATAACTGATTTCAGGCTGTATTGGAGAACTGTGAACGTGACAATTGTCCTTTTAGTGATTTTCAACCCAGTTTGCTCAAGTTAGATGTGCCCATCATCACTTCTTTTATTGGGAGTTGTGGGCCAATATAGCTGTTAGGGTGTAAAAAAGAAATGTGAACTTGCTGACATTAGGCAAAGTCTTACTCGCCGATTTAGTTATGACAACTTTAAGATTAAATCATTAAAACCCTCCATTTCCCCAAGCAAGAGTCCACATATAGAAATATGCTGCAAACTTTGAGATGCTTTCAGAAAACTCATCTGCTTAAGGATGATCTATCCCTATTCTGCAATAGAAGTCCATTAAGAAACACACTTTATGACTCCAAGGCAGACAGAGGGAGGTTTACCATACTGAAATGTTTACTGAGAATTGCTTTTGCCACAATAGCCACTAATTATATCCCAGAGATTCACAATGAAAGAGAGGCTAACCGACTCACCCTTTTTGGAATCATTTCCAGAAGAGGACTTAATATTATAAAAATAACTGAGAGATGGCTCAATTGATAAAGATTTGACTGGAAGACCTCTGGCTGAAAAACAGTCTAATATTAGAAAGAGTTCATTTTTCTCATTTCTACAACTGAGATCAAATAAAACAGAGTATATCTTTATCAGAAGTGCCATAAGGCAAGATGTACTCTAGGCAGAAATGGGCAATATAACTCTATCAGAGCATAATCCATGCTTTGGAGTCCTGGCTATTTACCATACTTAACATATAAGTATCCCTGTCACCTAATTGCAGGATTGTAAACTGTTTCTATGGCTTTTTTGCAGTAGAGGTTTCCTCACTGGTTTCACATATTCATGCTTGTATCATACACAGGACCACCTGTGAACAAACGCCAGTGACTCAGATTTATTCAAACATTCCTTTCAGCACCCTGTTGTTTATCACAGTAGATGCCCAAAGATGGGTCTAGCACTCTCTGATCCACAGGACTTGAGCTATGCCTCGTTGGTGAGACTTAGGTAGGCTTAAACTAGTATGGGATTTCTTGTGTTCTCCCGTCTGGGGATGACTTGACCTGGCCTGGCAATTTGGGCTTGACTCTTCCTGTGGGAGCAGGAACGAGGCTAATTTACTTCTGGCTGCTGTCTGTTTAGATTGATACATTGGGTATAAAACGATAGATTGGAATGGGGACTGAACGATCACCAGTTGTTTGGATTAATTCAAGCATTACTTCTGTCACATTGTGCTTTTTGTAAGAAAAAGCAGAAGCCACGACGGTCATCAATCCCCACCAGTCTTCCTTCTCTAGATACCCAACTAATTCGGCTCAACAAAGGAGATGTAATGCACCATGGCGTAGGTGACTCTGCTGCCTGTATAGTAAGGGTTCTCTGGTGCCAGACAATGCCGGATCCAAAGACTGAACATCCCAAACTTTAGTAAAAAGGAAGACTTCAAAAGCTAGTTGCCATGTTTCTGCTTTTGACCCCCTTATGTTGTACACTAGAAATGTGAAGAAATAGTGAGGGTTTTTTTAGTCCTAGTTTGAGATTTGCAGGTCATTATGGTTAAGAAAAAGAGGAACGATTCACACAAGTCCTGTCTCGCTGGATTCCCCGTGGTCTCTAGTTTTTGGGAAATGTTTGGCTTTGGTTGGTTTCTCAGGTTATTTTATACTAGAAAAGAGAGGCAACAGCCAAGCATGTGTATATGGACAGTCAGTTCAAAGCGCAACTAGTAGGTCCCTATGTGTGCAATTTTTCTTCATTCATGTTCTTAATCCAAAAAAACAAAAGCGCAGCCAACCCGTTTCGCCTTAACAAAGGCTTCCTCAGGTCAGTTTTATCCATCCACTGGTTTACTTCAAAATTCGTAATGTGCAATCAAAAGACAACAATCCAAGGCTTATAAGGGTAGTTCCTTATGGAAGTTTCCCAGTGAACTTTTGTCAACATGTTCCTCCTGAAATTCGTAGACATCGTGAAGGCAGACGACGTAGTAACCATGGTCTCGCGGTCAGTCATTCCAACTCGTAGCAACTCAATATTCACTTCATCCAGAAAGCACCTCCTGAAGTTAATCCACATAATGAAGTCAGGAGGCGCCTCACTATGAGGTTTAGTAGTCAAACATTTCATCTGTGTACGGCACATATAAAGTCAAGTCCTAATACCTTCCAAAGCCGCTAGAGGAGTTGCTTTCTGGATGAAGTAATTATTGACTTGCTACGAGTTGCAATGACTGACCTCAAGACTATGGTTCACTACGCTGTCTGACTTCATGTCTACGAATTTAAAAAAAACATAAGGAACTACGTATTTATAATGGAAAATCAGTGCAACCAGTTTCAACAATATTATGGGAAACAAGAAAATAAACAAGCATTGGCAAAGCCAAATAGGTCTGCCATTCATGGTCAGCCTTTTGGTTTTTGTCAATGCGTGTCTTGTTTTGACTTGGTTATTGTAAAACATTAATGGTGTTGGAGCTGCCAGGCCCTCTCCGTTATAAAAAAACATTCGCAAAAATATATTTTGGTCTCAAAGTGAACCCATTGCCACATTAGTCTCTAATACTGGGGAAAAAACTACTTTGTGTGCCGATATGCTCCTTGTGAAAGAGCGGAATGTTTTACTCACAGTGAAGCTAGCCGATAGATAAAGAGAGAGTTAGCATTTTAATAAAAACAAAATGTATTGAACGCTGGACCTAATTAGCGGCCCAAGTCTTAAAGAAAGTCACAAAAGTGCACTATGGTAAATGATCTTTCATTAGTACAGATTTACGGCTTTCATAAATTTACAAGAATTTACAGAAGTAGGCCAGGAAATGGTCCTCGTAGAAGATATCTGTGAACTATATTTTACCACAAGCAAATACGCATGTGTAGATATGCTCATGCAAAAATCTGCTGAACGTTTACAAATTTACTTTTCCTCCAACTTCTATTTTTCACAACCCTGGAATAAATTTTACTTCTGCCCTTGTCAGGCGTATATTTCCAACCTTTCTCAGTATGAGAAAAAATTAGAGAAGAGCTGGTGAAAACCCCTAAAACTTACAAGGTTTGCACAGACACAAAAGGGCATTCCCAACCCTAAAAATATTCCTTACCGCACACTCCTCAATATGTCGATCTGCAGGAAGGTGGCAAAATCAGTGAATTGCTAGTATTCAAACTATATAGTAACATGAGCCTTGGCATAATGAGAGAGGCTATTATCAGAGCTCTTTAATGAGATTGCTGCCATACTTTTTCACCACACTAGCAGCACCAAAGTGACAAGTAGATTTGTTTACAGGGCAAGTAGATTTATGAAGAAGCCTGTCCCTTGGCCAAGTAGATATTTTATTAAATCCCAGACTCCTGGATGTAATTATGTCACGCAAAAATTTCGAAAAACAAATATACCTATTACATAGAAATCAATTTACTGTCGGGAGAAATTACTCTTGCTCACTTTCAGCACAACAAATGTGCATTTTCCATCTTTTGTTGAAAAATATTAAATGTTCTGAGGAAATGTCTCGTTTTAGTTTGGTATTTATCACTCTTCCTTGGGTGTTTCTTCTAGACGCACTTTTCACACGGGTTTAGGAACTTATTCTATTTATTATATTTTTGTACCTGTTGAGGACGTTCATAGCTTTAAGCATTTTAATGTCATGGATAAAGAAGGTTGCGTCATTATGCCCTTCATATGAATCACACTACCATTACTCATTTTTATATTCTATAACTTCAGTAATGCTGTTCACGTTATAAAAAGAAATGTTGCTGTTGTAGACGTTGCAATCAAAAATATTTGGAATGAATCTGTGACATCCAAGGTATTTTCTCTCCGTTTGTAGATCAGGGACTTGATATGGATGCATTTGGCTGGTCTTCAAAATGTGTTAAGGGGTTAGTGTTCTTCCCGGGGGGTTGTTGGAAATGCACAGGTTGGCTCTTCTAGAACGAGAGTTAAGACGGCAGTTAAGACTTAAAATAGGAAATACTAACGATGCAGCTGATCTATAAGTGAATGTGAACAATTCAAGTAAGTCAAAATATCAAAGGCTAATAAAAAAAAAACAGGTGCGTTTTTCAAAAGTTGAGCTAAAATATAAGAGGTTATTGATTCAAGTGATTCACAGACATTTTGGCGTATGGTAAATAATTTTTATATTCAATCCCTGAAGGGTTCTGAACAGATTCTTCCTGAGCTCCCTGATAATATTTACCCAGCAAATAATGTCTTGCGACACGTGGTCAATAAAGAATTTGTAGACTCTTACTCCTGCGCATCTTAGTAAGACTATCAAGATTATGAAGTTAGAGATGGCTAATGTGTGGTTTAAGGCTGTAAGAATGAACATAAAAGATATACACCAAATTACAATACCACAAAGGCAGGGTTGCAGACTTGCCCCCATCCTATTTGGTCTGTATTTCTCTGGCTTGCCACAATGCTTGGCCAAAAACCTTTTTTTCTCTGAACAGTTGAGCATGTCCTTGTTGCGTGCTTACTATACGTAAATGATATGTTTTCATAGATTATACCCCAATGTAAATTTGAAGCCCTTCAACAGTATTGTCCTGCAAACAAACTTCGTTAATGCAGTAAATCTAAAACTGTTCTTCATGGGGACAAGACTCACAACTTTACATGGTGACCTTTCTGACAATAAACGAGAAAATGTAAGCTTTTACAAACCTAACCTATGGAAGTGACCATTTTGAGCCCATTGAGTTTGTCATAACACTTGACCATCGCAAAGACTCTGGTCCATTTTCGGCTGAGTTCGATTTAACCGTCTGTTTGGATCCTTGTTGAAGGCCTTTAAGGACAAAGTAGTTTCTCTTACTACACTTGGAGCAGAGCTACTAGCTTGTGATGCTACCGCTTTGAAAAACAATGTTTAAAACGTCTGTTCTATCTACCACCTATCTGTCTTGCTACCTGTCAAGGTTTATTGGGCTTAATTTCATGGTTTTGTTGTCCCCATCACGAATGTTAAGATTCTTGCACTCTTTCAGACTATGTGACGAAAAGAAGGTCACTTTTGTGGTTTGTCTTGGCTTCTAATTTCACACCAGAATATCTTCTGCCTATATGAAGAGATTACTTGAGTTTACAATTCCTTACTAGTCCTTATGAGTGATAGTAGTAAGGAGGGAGCTAGATATTTTACTTCCATCAGTGGCACAGATGGGGATGTTATAGAATGTCAGATGATGCTGGAGAGATGTAAGCATGCAGTTTGCTCATGAAAAGCCCACCACTCCAGTTTCGGATTTCACAATATGTGAAACACACAAGTTAGAGGCCACATCAGAGCAACAATCTGATAGAGGGCTTTCGGCTCCACTGGGGGATCCTTTACTGGTGGGATAGTTGACTTGCAACATGGAGATCACCAGTAAAGAGATAGTTACTAGGTCTTTGGAACCGAATGCCGTGGAAATGGAGTCCATATTTTCTAAAATGCAACCTCCACCAACCCTCATCTTATACTAAAACGCCAGGCTCCACCAGCACATTTGGATCCAAAACAACCCGTTTCTCCTACGATTCTGAATGTTCATTGTCGGCCTGGGTTCCTGTCCAGTGTGGATCCTTGACAAAAGTGCTGATCCTATGTAGTCTGTTACTTTCCTTTCATGTTTCTTTTAATCATTTAATTAGAGGTATCCAACTATTATTAGTAACTTTATAAATGTGATGTGATGTACAACAGATTATAATCTACTTCATTTTCTTAACTAAAAGATGATCAAACTAAACCTTATTTCTTTCCCTTCCTTTAGGTATGTCTGTGCTTGAAATCTGTTTGATTATAGCCATGAAACACCTGCATGATATATATGACGGCGAGCCTTTTAATTTTCAGATGGTCCAAAATGGTAAAGTACCAATTTAAAATATCATGAATTTTGCCTAGAGGTCGTTACCTTAAATATTTTTGTATTGATTATGACAATATTTCTTGCCAATGCAGAGTTTCAGAAGTTTATTCAGAGGAAGGCTCACTCGGCATATAACTTTGAGACACCCGTGGTCATGAAGGTAAGCATGTTTCTGTTGGCATGAAAAATACTGTAACCAGTGTAACCGAAAGTAATTATCAGATGTAATTGCAATTATCAAGATTAAACAAACTAGACTTCCTTTTCCCTCCACTCCTGAAAGTCCACTCCGTTTCAGATCCTAACATTTGACTGATGAAAGTATTATAAACATTAATTAGATCACCTTTGTGTCACAGGAGCATGGTTCATCTCAAGGACATTCTTAACTTTAGCCATCCTCCAAATCAGGATACCTTTGATGAACAGAAGATGATTGGGGCAAGGAAGTGCTTTGTCTCAGTACATAAGTGGCAGGAGCTCAAGGTTTTTCTGCAGTGTGTGCCAGCCGCTGCTAATACCATCCTCTTGTACCACCCATGCCAGTCCACTGCCGGTAATGGGCAGTTAACAGTGCCTTTCAGTGATGGTCCCTCTGCCCCCAGGATGCCCTAGTGCTCAGTCTTTAGAGCATTCACCTTCACCCCAACCATTGCTGTCATCTTCCTTGCTATACTCCTCATCTTCCTGTCTGGAAGGCCTGGAGAGAGCATGTGGCAGATAGAAGATTTTGAGGTAGTGCCAGCGTAATTGTCGCTGACTGAGTGGCTGTCGAGTGTGTGGTCATAGACCAGGGTTGTGAGTGTGGTCATAGACCAGGTTGTCAACTACCCTCTCACTGATGACTAAGAGGCCACTAACAGGGCAGCGACTGACAAGGTAGCTGTCGATAGTGCGCTGGCAGATGACGGCTAACAAGTGCATCATTGAAGGTGGGTGGCCAAATGACTTGAAGATCTTCACTGATGAGAAAGCTGCTGCAAATGAGAAAATAATCGACAAGCCATGGTTGAACTTGAGAGTTGACAGAGGGGCCATCAACAAGTTCATCATGCATGGAGTGCATGTGCTCTTGGACGCATTTGGAATAGTTGTTGATGATTCTGTTGAAGATTTTTGTATACTGGATTTGTTATAGGACATGCCACCAGAAGTGTGCTTCTTAGAGGCAGGAGCAGAGGATTTGTTGAGGAGATCGAAAGAGCTGCTAAGGTAGAGGCTCTGACCAGGTTCTTCGAGTGGACGTATTCCAGGTTCCACTTTTTGGCCTTGAAAGGAGAGGAGGATGAGGCCAGACCTAACAACGCAGTTTTCAGTGCAACAAGATGTTCTCCCTTTGAGAATCTTGTTGCTGAAGGTCTTCCAGATATTGCCTTTTTAGCAGAATGTCCGAATGATGAAGTCTGTAAATAGATTAGTGTGGGTTTGTCAGTATAAACACTCTTAGCCCCACAGGAGTTTCAGCCCATCAAAAGGAGTTTCTTTTAAGAAGGTTTATCAGCTATGAGGTTACTTAAGTCATCCCCAGGGTCAGGCACAAAAGAAGCAACAAGCATTGGCATAGCCAATAGGTCTCGCCTTTGGGACCTTATAAGTGTTTAGCCATGCAACAGTATATGTTGTTGCACCAAGGATATTGTGCTGGATGACTGTGAGCTATTGTACCTTCAGACGCTTGATGTTCAGGTTTTAATTCAGGTTTTAATTCACAATATGTTGTAAGACCTTGTGGTTTTCATGGTACTGCTTCGGTGGGAGGTTTCATGAATCCTACTGTGTTGCATTGTTTTTGGTAATTTGGGACATCTGTGTAGTGTTCTGGAGCAACGGAACTCTGTGTATTTGTGTATTGTGTATTGTATTTGTGTATTGTCACAAAAGGAAAGGCATAAGTCACACCACTGATAACAGCTTTAAGGTAGGATTTAAACCATTTATTGATGGCTCTAAAATAAGTTAAATAATTAACTGCAGGTGCTAGGACTGGTGTGCCAGAAGTGCTGTGCAGTTTTAAGGGTTTGGTTTAAGGGAGACTCAGACGTCACATTGCAGTAGCACCGATTGAAGAAGAGTTTATAATTACGTCATTGGCGCTGTGGAACAGTCAGACGGGCAAGTACCAGTGCTATAGCCACTGTCACAGGGCAGCAGGGGAGGACCAAATTATGCCAGGAGTGACTAAATATTGCAGCAAGAGAAGGCAAATTATATGGCATAATGTGGCACATTTTTTAATAGCATTATTCAGAGTTAATTCGATTTTTAAATGAATATGGTATTTTGTAAAAAGGTGGATTTAGTTATTCCTTTAATAAAATGTAAAGAGTTAACTAGCTTTTCAGTCTTTATGAAGTAGATTTGTAATGTGTGCTGTGGTTGACGGCTGGATCGTATACGTTTTTTTTTTTTTCATCATTTTGTGCCCCCCTTTTTTGAGGTACAGCAAAAACACTGAAAAGAGATGGCTGCATTCTTCTGCAACAAATTTGTTTCAATTGCTAGGGTTTATTGCAGGATAGACCAAACGTGTTTTATGCTTCCTGTTTGAATGTTTTTTTATAAACCACGACCACGAATTAATAAACCATGCCACTCCTCCCCCTAGTTCTAGTGATGGGGAATCATACTCCATCACCGATCAGTAAGCCAACAGATGCATACAGCGATGGGAAGAAGCTCCGTGCTGATAGAGCGTATAAAGCACTGGGCACGCTGAGAATTTGTGGAAAAAATCACTGTGCAGGAAATGTGTGGTGATCTAGTGTTCATGGCTTCATGACATTGTCATTGGAATTCAAACATAAGATTAAAGTTCAAGACAATGTTACACCTGTGAAACACAAATTGAGGAATGTGCCTTTCAGTGTACGTCAAGACTTAGCAGATATCCTTAAAAAAATGTGTGTTGAAGGTGTGATAGAACCTATTGAGTCATCCTTATGGTTAAGTCCATTAGTTATCGCAAGGAAGAAGAATGGGCAATTGAGAGTGTGTGTGGACTTGAGGAGTCTCAACAAGGTCATTTGGGTTGACTCACACCCACTACCCAGGATTGACGACATTATCAGCACATTTTCAGGATCAAAATTGTTTTCAAAAATTGATCTAGCTTCCGCCTATCATCAGATAGTGCTTGAAGAAAGCTCACGACATCTTACAGCTTTTGTTTCACCTATGGGCTCTTATCAATTTAAACGGATGCCTTTCGGTCTTGCTTCGGCGGCGGCCGTTTTTCAACGTGTATTAGAGAATGTTTTGGAAGGAATTGAAGGGGTGGTAACATTCCAAGATGACATTTTAATAGCAGGAGGAAACCAATCCGTTCATGATAAACGCATGTGTGAAGTTTTAGAAAGATCAGAAAAATTTGGAATTGTAGCTAATCGAGGGAAGTGTGAATTTGCAAAGCATACAATAGAGTATCTGGGTCATGTAATCTCAGAGAGAGGGGTTGAACCAAGACCTGGTTTAGTTGATGCTATAACCAAAGCACCTACCCCCAAGACTAAGGAGAATGTAGCCTCATTTTTAGGACTTTGTGAATTTTACTCAAAATGTATTCATAATTTCTCAGCCAAAACTGTAGTGTTAAGAGAATTATTAAAGAAAGAGAAAAAATTCTCATGGGAGAAAGTCTGTCAAGATGAGTTTGAAGGTCTAAAAAAGAAATTGTTTCAGCTGGAGTCCTTGCACCGTTCGACTCTTCACAAGAGTGTATTATAACTGTGGATGCAAGTAATGAGGGTTTGGGTGCTACCATTGCACAGATTAAAGGCAAAACTGAAGTGACAATAGGTTTCGCTTCTAGATCCTTGAGGTCTAATGAGAAAATCTTCTCTGTCATCGAAAAGGAACTTTTGAGTTGTTGCTGGGCAGTTGAAAGATTCAAATGTTTTATATGGGGTAGAAAATTTGTGCTCAAAACCGACCACAAACCTTTAGTCAGTATTTTGAGTGGGACAACTATCAAAGATCATACCCCAAGAATAGCAAGATTGAGCTCTAAACTACTACAGTACAATTTCATTGTTGAGCACATCCCTGGTGGTAAAAACATAAGAGCAGATTACTTATCTCGTTCACCTTTAAGTTTTACTGATTATTCTGAAAACAGTGAAGAAAATGACGAAGAATGTTTAATTGCGAGTGTTGACATTTGTCATGACACTACTTTTTCTGAACATGAATGGTTTTCAGAATCCTCAAAAGACATGGAATTAGAAAGTGTGAGGAAGTACGTTATGAATGGGTGGCCAAAAGAAAAAGCACTAGCACAAGAATTACAACCTTACTTCAAAGTAGCAGATGAATTGTCTATTGAAGAAAAGGGGATGTTGGTACGGGGAGACAAATTCATTCCACCCGTTTCTTTGAGGCCAAGGATCATTATGTATGGTCACGAAGGACATTTAGGCCAAACCATAACTAAAAGAAAAATCAGAGATAGTTATTGGTGGCCAGGGATGGATTCTGCTATTATAGCCAGTGTTAGGGGATGTGTTGTTTGTGCGTCTAGTGACAAAGGACTTAAAACCGAAGCAGTGCCTTTACAGCCTGTTGAATTACCAAACACTGTTTGGTCTAAGCTTGCTATTGACTTTATTGGCCCTTTCGGTATTCTTCCACGAAAGTTAAGATTTGCTATTGTAATTGTTGATTACTACAGCAAATGGTGGGAAGTAAAATTTGTAGAAGAACCCAACACTCTCTCTGTCGTAAAATTTCTGAAAAATCTATTTTTAAGAGAGGGTTTTCCTAAAGAAATTGTCTCGGACAATGGTGTCCAATTTGTGTCTAAAGAAATGAAAAGTTTCCTTGACAGCAATGCCATCAAACACAAGTGCGTTGCTCTATATCACCCTCAGGCCAATGGTCTGGTGGAAAAGATGAATCGCACACTGTCAGAGTGTATCCAGTGGGCCATTCAGAACAAGTTTGACCTTTGCAATTCTGTTGAGGAAATGTTGTGGTCACATAGATGTTGTCCAAATGCTGTGTCAGGTCTATCACCATTTGAAATGTTACGAGGACGTCCACCTGCTTCTAGGTTGTGTCCTGCATGGTTAAGAGAGTGTCAGCATAAAAGTGATCACATGTCACTTATAGATCAAGTTGTGAGACCCAAAGTTGAAGCATCTCAGAGTAAAATGAAAAGTCACTATGACACTCTACACAGAGTTAAACCTGTAAGACAGGAATTATGTGTTGGAGATTGGGTTCGTGTCAAAGATCCTAATCATGTTCCTAAGGGGATGTCGAAATTCAAATCTCCTGTCAGAGTTGAGGTTGTTACCAGGAATGCGGTGAGAACCAGCAGAAATGAATGGTGGAACAAGGGAAGAGTGGTGAAGGTGCACTTTGATGTTCCTCCCCATGATTCTAGTGTTTCATTCAAGTCGTCTTTGCAATCTCGTGCTGTTCCTTCTTCATCCTCCTCTTTTGATATTGATGTTCCTGAGCCATGGTGTTCTTTTCATTCTGAACCTGAACGTAGGAGTAGTAAACGGAATATTACCAAACCATTAAGGTTTCGTGACTGATGCTCCTATTCAATTGTATATTTTACTGCATATTCTTGTATTTGTGTAATGTTATTCTATTCACTCTGTGTTCTGTTTCTGTTGTTGTAAAGAAGGGAGATATTGTGGTGATCTAGTGTTCATGGCTTCATGACATTATGTCATTGGAATGTAGAATGTCCTGTGAGGGTTGCTAAGTAAGGGATTCTATGTTGGGCAGTTACTCTGGGACATGAGAAGCTGTGGCTAATAAATACAATACGTGAAGAACTTCTGTCTCCCTGCATTTATTACAATACTCTTCACTACAAAATGCCAGCAAGTGAGCTGGCAAGATGTATTGTTCAGTTGGTGAATGGAAAAGCAGCGCTGGGCGGCAGTGGGGTACGTGAGACAGGAACTGCACACAGGGAGTGTGGGAAAAGCACTGTGAAGACCGCGAATTTAAGAAAGAGCACTGTAGTTAATGAGTGAGGAAGCATCACTTACTAGAGGTGGTAGGCAAGGGGCATACTGCTGATTCCAAGTTTACGAGAAGCAGTGTGTAAACGGCGAGTTGGCAGCCAGACGTGTGGGCGAGGAGAGAGGCGCGCGCGCGCTTGGGAGAGCAGTCTGCTCATTTTCAAGCACTGCACTCGTGCTTGTGGCGCTCCCCTGCTCGCTCCCGCAAGGTGGATGCCACCACAAGAACGAGTGTGTGCTTGAAAATGAGCAGAGCGACGGCTAAAGGCCCTCCTATGCAGCGCATGCTCGCTGCATAGGCGAGACCTAAAAAAGCTTACCTTTTCACAGTGGGATGCTGTGAGAAAATAAAAATTCGAGAGAGGCCCAACAGAAAACCTATATTAACCATGCAAAAGGGCAAAAATCATAGGATTCACATTCACTCTCTTGATGTATGGCTGAAATTCTGAGCTCTTCAGCCTCTTAGGGTAGTTGGAGCTCTTTCTCGCCACCTGATTGCCCAGGATTTGGGTCACATAATGAGGTTGAGCGACTTCATGAAGTCAATGGCTGTTTTTAGTGTCACTTAAGTGCTGCGGCACCATTTTAAAAACATCTGTGCATGCAGGTCAGCCAGTGGACACACTTACTCTTGAAGGGATCCCTGGCAGCTGTCCGTGTGTGATTAACACACCCCACCCGGGGACCAGCAAGGAGTATGTTCATAATGTAGAATGCACCCACAACACTGACTGTAAACCATCTAGGTCCAGATAAATAAACGCAGGTAGTGACAATTGGCAGCTATTGAAAACTGTAGTAAAGAACACTCTTGATAGCTTAGGTTTAGTACCTTACCTGAACAGTATATTCTACTTACTGTATTTGCCTAACAATGATGGTTGACGGGCATTGTTGAGCTGCTGCAAGATGAGTATGTTGAGAAGAGCTGAGCAGTATATATTACTATGAGACTCCCATTGAGATTGCAGAGTTATCACATCACAGGCTTCACAGTTTGAGATAGAAGGCTTTAATATATGTAAGGCCACTTGCTGTGAGCATTCTGATTGGTTAATTATTTCGCTACGTATCCTACTTGATTTATTGCCCTCTCTATAGCAGTGTTAACTACTGTAAATTGCCTACTCAAATGTAAATGGATCCTGCCAAAGGCACTTAAGTAGAAGAAACGCAGTCAACCTCTCTAAATGCCAGACTGTATGTGCACAGTAAGGCCAGTGGCATCATCCACCTAATTTTGCCTAGCAAAGACAAACCTGCACATTCTTTGTGTACTTCTTGTCCTTTCCAGTGAACCAAGTATCTGGGCAAGCAATAGTTACTACCAGCATTCTGTGCATTGTAGGTAGATCAGTCAGCCTCAGCATTACATCCCATCATCTGCATTCCGATGCATGATAGAATACCAAACAAGATTCAGTTGTGGAAAAGAATTACCTCAGGCAAGTGGGTGGTTGATGGTATGTGTGAATGGTGCATTTCAAATTGGTAAACAAAAACTCCACTGAATCCTCTAAACAAGGAGATGGAGGAGCACCTAAAAGAAAGAGTAACCATGACGCAAACTGTGGTATACAAAATTTCTAAAAAAGGAACAGATTTTCCCATGTATTTTCTAAAAAAAAAAATGTGGAAGAGTGGAGGCTCATTATCAACTTGAGAGCTCTCAGCCGAAACCTTGGAGAACAGCTTTTTGTATTACCATCCTTTAAGGCATTCTGTCCATGCTGCTTGTTAGAAATTGGGCTTCTGGTTGGCAGAGGTAAGCACCCTCTACAAGCAGGAACCACAATCCTAGTCAGGGTAAGTCACAATCACAACCTAAATTAACCTGTGCTCATCCTCTGGTAGCTTGGCACAGAGCAGTCAGGCTTAACTCAAGAGGCAATGTGTAGGGTATTTGTGCAACACATCCAAAAGTAACAGTGAAAAACACAAAAGTGCTCCACACAAGTTTAAAAAAAATGGATTATGATTTTATAAATGAAACAAGACCAAAACGACAAAAATCCAACAAGTAGAAGTCGAGATAAGCAATTTTAAAGATTTAGGTGAAAGTAGCGCATCAAAGTGCAAAGCGCCAACTGAGGTTGTCTGGTCGTGCGGGACCGAACAAAGTCACAAGTTCAGGCCGACCGTGATGGAGGGCGGGCCGGTTACAGGGACCCACTTGAGCCCGCTAATCATAGTACCTTAAGTCCTGGTGAGCCCTCTGTGCGGCGTTGCTTTGCGAGTCTTCGCGTCGTCCTGCGTCTGATCCGAGAAGCTGTGTGGCGAGGCTTTGTGGGGCTTGGCGTCGGTCCCAGGGAGCTATGCAGCATGGCTTTTTGGAGCTTGGTGTGGCTTTGTGTCGTTCCCGGGGAGCTGGGCGGCAAGGCTTTACAGGGCTTGGCGTCACTGTGCGTCTGTTCTGATGAACTGCCCGGCGTAGATTCCGGTGAGGTTGACAGCTGTGCGGCGAGGCTTTGTAGGGCTTCACACTGCTTAGCAACGGTTCCAATGAAGATCACAGAGGGGAGAGCCCTTACGCCAACTTCCAAGGGTCCAGGACTGGGGTGGTACCACTTGGCAGGTCAGACTCACAGATGACAGAGTTTAGGTGCAGGAGCAGTTCGGTTGGAAGTCTTTTGTGTCACTGAAACTTCAGAAAATAGGAGTCCAGTTAGCTGGCCCTTGGAGTCACTCTGGGTTGTAGAGATGCAGTAGTCCAGCAGAATGGCAGTCCTTGTAGCAGCACAGCAGCTCTTCTTCCTGGCAGAGTATCCAAAGGTCTAAAAGTGTACTGAGTTGGTGGGTCAGAGATCCAGTAGTTATACCCAGTTGGACCTTTGAAGTGGAGGAGACTTCAAAGAGATGCCTTTGAAGTGCATAAGTCCATTTCTTTCCTGCCCTGGCTCCAGACTCACTACAGAGGAGTATGCAACCCTTTTTGTGGGGACAGGACACAGCCCTTTCAGATGTAATCGTCAGCCCCTCCCTCCCATCCTGCCCATGTTAGCCCATCTGGATGTGGATGAACCATCAGTCACACCTAAGCTCCCTTTTTTGTGTGGCTGTCTAGCGAGAATGCACAAAGCCAGCTGTCAACCACCCTAGACGTGTATTTAGAGACAGACAGAAGACACCATTTGTTTACAGTAAGAAAATGCCAGCTTTCTAAAAGTGGAAAAATTATTATTAGAGAATGCACTCCTTCCCTTATGTAAACTCGTTCTTCAAATTTTTTGTCGTCCATTAATGCGTGCGAAACAGGTGCTGTGTACCGTCCCAAGGCACAGCCTATATAATCGAAGTATCCTGGGGCACTTGAACGCGCCCCACCTGCCTCACTGCGAATGTGGGAAAGCTTCCCTCCTTATATCCATTTCTTCCAGTATTATCCAATGTAATCTTGTGACACTCATAGATTACTATGAGTGTCACAAGATTACATTGGATAATACAGGAAGAAATGGATATAAGGAGGGAAGCTTTCCCACATTCGCAGTGCGGCAGGTGGGGCGCGATCAAGTGCCCCAGGATACTTCAGCTTTCTAAAGGTGGCATTTTCCGAATTGCAATTTAAAATCCAACTTACCATAAGTTGTGTTTTTTAATTGTGATTCCAGACTCACCAAACAAGGTAATCCCAATGTTAACCTATGGGATGGATAGGCCTAGCAGTAGTGAAAAACGAATTTGAGTTTTTCATTACTAGGACACGTAAAACCCAAAAGTGGGAAACAGCCATCACATCGCATGCGTTACAACGCATGCGATTACAACACGCTTGTTAAAACGACCCCGTTGTTACATCGCAGTACCATTACAACGCAAATCGTTACGACTTGCTCTAGGGGGCGCGCTGGATTTAGGAATAGTATAATTTACTATTCCAACTCCAGTGTGTGCAACAGTAGGGAAGGTGTTGGAATAGTAAATTATACTATTCCTTAGTTAGGAGCGCATGCGTTGTAAACGACTATATTCCTCAAAAGTACCTCCTACCTATTAAATACACTGCACCCTGCCCTTGGGCTGTCCTAGGCCTACCTTAGGGGTGACTTATATGTATTAAAAAGGAAGGTGTTGGCCTGGCAAGAGGGTTAACTTGCCAGGTCGACATGGCAGTTTAAAACTGCACACAGAGGCTCTACAATGGCACACTTGAGCTATGTTTAAAGGGCTACTTAAGTGGGTGACACAATCAGTGCTGCAGGCCCACAAGTCGCATTTAATTTGAAGACCCTGGGCACATATAGCACACTTTACTCTGGACTTAAAAGTAAATTAAATATGCCAGTTTTGGATAAGCCAATGTTACCATGTTTTAAGCAGAGAGCACATGCATTTTAGCACTAGTTAAGCAGTGGTAAGTTGCCCAGAGTCCTAAAGCCAACAAAAACAAATTCATCAATAGGGGGAGGAGGAAGGCAAAACGTTTGGTGGTGACTCTGCAGAAAGAGCCATTCCCAACACTGCTGCAAGGGACCTATCCGGTTACTAAAAACCTTCAAGCTGCCTCTCTCTGTCCATGTGCCCATTCTCACAAAACACTGCAAGTACCTGCTTTTATCTGTGGGAGCCCAACTCTACCAATAAAATGTATAGTTTCAGATCTGTTTCTCTAGTGCCATTTCAATGTATTTAGAGACCTCATCTCCGTGTGTATCATACTATAGTGAACTGACACCCCGGGTAGATAAAATAAATGCTTTTGTTATGAAGTTCCCTCCCTCAGAATTGTTACCAAATGCTTCACTCCTGTGGCCACCAGCCTCAGGAGCAGCCGCGGCCCTTGCAGGTAAGAGCGGTGGTGCCGGCTGGTGGGGATTACGAGAGACGACCACGAGGGAAAATTAATTATTTATTTAATTTTCCCTTGTGGTTGTCTCTCGAAATTCCCCCCTCAGCCGACCACACCGCCACACCGCTCTTACCTGCAGCAGCCGCGGCTTCTCAGGAGTCAAAAGCATCTTGTATGTCCATGTGTGGATGCTGAAGGCAATATCCATCATGGAAGCAAGTGCCACTACTATGGCTACCCTCTGAACACCGCAAGAGTGGAACTACAACAGCATGCTGTGCTCTAAGGGACAAAGCCGGATACTCTTCAGTCCTTCGCTTTTATCTCAAAAGAGCGAGTTGAAGTGCTAAGAATGCCAGTAAGCCTCTACACAAATTAGAAGCTAATGCACCGTCCAATTTCACAAGTTACTTCCCTCACCCAAGTCCTGCTGTATTCCTCCGATTTCGCACAGCCAGCTGCACGTGAGCCAGACGCAAACAATACAGACAGACAGGTGACAACCTGGAGGAAAAAGTCAAAATCGCATTACTGCAGAGGCAGTGCCTGGAGCAGGTGTTTCCAACCGGTCAGTCGCAAGCTACCGGTAGCTCGCCAACAC
Source organism: Calotriton arnoldi (assembly GCA_963921515.1). Classification (NCBI taxonomy): domain Eukaryota; kingdom Metazoa; phylum Chordata; class Amphibia; order Caudata; family Salamandridae; genus Calotriton; species Calotriton arnoldi. The sequence goes on from CAWUFW010000840.1 coordinate 803,147, forward strand.
CGTCTTAGTCGCTCGCAGCCTTGCAGCTTCACTGACATGGCCCTGTCATCCCTATAATAACAGTGCATTCCAGCTGCTGCAAGGGGCGGGTTGCGCATTTTAAAATCCTGTCATTATGTGGTCCTGCTCCATACACTTACGTTGAACGTAACCGCGCTCAGGGACTTTGCACAACGGCAGGAGCAGGAACAACCTTCAAGCTCCTGCTGGGAGTCTGAAGGCCCGAGTGGAACCGAGCAGCAGCACAGCACCGGAGACTTGGAATAGCAGGCCCGGAACTTGAACTGCGGTTGTGCTAGTGCCCAGCTTAGCTTCCAATCTTCGGGCTTAAGGAAAGCGCTCCAATACTTTCGGGTCGCGTTCGCGCTATATAAATCTGCAGAAAAATAAAAATAAAGCAGCTCCCAGCAGGGAGGGGTGCATGAGTCTCTGCAGGGAGCCTAAATCTGCTTTGTGAGTTGACTCCAGGGCAGGGCTCTAATATCTGGAGGAGCAGCTTCACTGAGGTACTTTGAAAATAAATACAAAGAATGCAAGCGTGTTTATCAATGGAAGAGCGATTAAAATATCATTGGGTGTGTCTACTGGCAGCAAGATGCTTAAATGGAAAAAAAATAAAATGAAGAGCTATTTGGGTTGATAAGGAATATTTTTACACCTCACTTTAAATTTCTCCCATTTAAAACCAGTCTGAATTTTTCAGTTATAAATGTAGGTGCATATGTGGAAATATGTGCTCTATGCCATAAGTATACTACTGTGGACTATGGCGATTTCCCCCCTCTTTAATTTTGCCTACTTCAACAGTTTTTATTGCCAGGGAAAATGTAATGAGCAGCCAGTGATCGGAGTGCTGGCTGCATGTATCAGGGGCACTGCTTTCCCGCAGTTTGTAACTTTCCATCTAGGCCTCAAGGCATTTTTACCTGGCCTCAAGGATGTGTCAAGGCTTTGTGAAAGCTGACAAAATCAATGTATTTTGTACAGAAGTTTGTGAAATCCCAAGCAGGCAACGGTAACCTACACTGATTTTGCCTCTGGATTCATGCAGGCCGCCATGTTGAGCACCTCTCGACAATGTCTTACAAAGTGATGGTGGGTGTGGGACAGTTTTCAGCACGCGGGTGCGCTGGTCGTTGATGTCATCTCAATAAAGTTATAGGGGTTGTAAAAATACGAGTACTACTGAAAGTACCAAGCGGCCAAATGTTTAGTGTGAGAGTTGGGTTGGGGAGGTGGAGTAATAAGAGGTCCATTCGTGCATTTTAGAGCACGTTTTCACAAGTTTGAATGAATGCCTCATACAGAAACGTATTGTTACAAAAAACAAGGGAACCCAATATGCAATTGGTCAGGGACTGTAGTGTAGCTCCTATTTCCCTAATAGGCTCTGCGCATTGGAATAATATATCCTATAGGTTTGACATAGGACTAAGGGAGTAGTTTCTGGCAACCGCAAAACATGACCACTTTGTTTCCCTTTAGAATCAGAACGTGTCCCAGAGTCGTGGAAACAATAGATAACTATTTCACTCAGCTCAATCGTGCATGCTTAGTTTTCCTCAAAGTTACACAGAAAGAATAGACGGGCGTTTCAATAAAAGGTTTATTGAACAGTCTTGTTTCTTGTGTAAGTAAAATGTGCTGTTACGATCACAAGACAGTATGCGAGATAAATACTGTACAGTGTGAGCAGTAGAAATAAATAATACTGTGATAGCATTATCTTTTAGTATATATGCATTTACATAAATGACACAGACTAAAAATGCGAGTACTCATACGATGCGTTTCTAATCTAGTTCTACCCCAATGTACCTAACCTAACCTAGGTGTAGGGAGAGGTATGAAGTAGGTGAAGTATTCCTTACTATGGTATACTAAGAGTATGTTAAGCCTAGTATGCCTAGTATGCCAAGAGTCCCTCTAGGTTCTAGTCGGCTCCATACCTGAAGAATGAGAGAGGTAGGAATCTCTTTGCCAGACTCTAACTCCAACACCCCGCAAGGGAAGTCAGATCACTGGAAGCTGGACTCTCTGCGTGCAGGGATGACAGCGTCTTCTCAGTGCGTCAGGCCGGGAAACGGGCTCCTCTGAAGTAGAGGTCTCCTCTGATTTACAGGGGCTAGGGAAGGTATATTTATACCTGAGAATTACCTCAGAATGTTAGCATTGACGTGAGTCGGACAGCGGAAGACGTCATGAATGAACCCCTAAGGAATAATGGTTCATGCATAATATATGAGTCCTTGAAGAAATCAATAGTCCTGGGCTAGGGAAACTCCCGCAGCCTAAGGGTCTGTTCTTCACGAACTCGTTGTGACGTTAGGGTGGACGGATGTCGGAGACCATGCCTGTATTTGTAGTGCACCGTTTAATGCCTAAATAAGGACTGGGATTTTATGCCTATATAAGGGCAGGGCGAATTGTGCCTATATAAGGACATGATACTGGAAAGCCCGTTTATGGACACCCTAAGAGGAATACAACACCCACTCCACTTTCGTGTGTACGATAATACTAAAATGCTAGACATTTAAAATGCTAAACATAAAATGGAGTACCGCATATTTAAAAAATATTTCTTAAAAGCATTAAAAAACATAGTAAAAATGCAAAAAGGTACTGTACATATTAAGCAATGCTTTTCATTTCAGGCATAAAGTTCGAAATTAAATGCAATTTGAATGAAATAAGCAGTAATATTTACATATGACAAAAATGATCGATACGTTTTTCAAAAATCAAAGTCATTTCATGTCATGAAAATTAATGAACTGTTCTAGACACACAAGATGACTAAGTGTCCGTGGAAGTACCGCGAAGTCTGTACTATAAGGCTAGTTCTACTTTAAGCAGATTGAAGTGCCATTTTAGTTCAAAAAATGGGAAAAAGTTCAATTTTGGTAGAGTTCCAAGTTTTTTGAAAATGAAGGCCAAATTGTTACTGCATTTCTGGAACACTGTATGCTGAATCAGAGTCAGTTTACGGGTCTGGTGTAAACATGAGATCATCTATTTCTATAGACAAAACATCATCCACTGTAGTTGGTGTCAGTTGGAACACCTCGTGTAGTAGATTAATTTCACAGAGATGGGAAGCATCGCTTTCAGCATAGGTTGCCGCAGCAATGTTCGCGTCCGTTGTTACCTGTGTGCCTGTAGATCTTTCTCGTACCTCAGCAGCAGCAGGAAGCGTCTGTGAGATCTCAATGAATGCTGACATCAGGATTGGTAGCCTCTGGGGACAACACAGAGCATGTGCCGTTATCGGGACCAGCAGAGTATCGACATCCGTTGGCGTTGCTGATGGAAATGTTAGACAGGTGTCCAACACGCATTCTTCACCGCAGAGCAGGCATCGTAGAACAGGTAAGATGCAATCTTGCTAGATTGGTCTGAATGACAGGAACCACGTGGTCTTCAGGTCCCGTAGACGAGTCATGCCCAATAGCTGTACTGTTCGCTCACGGCACTTTCGTTCAAGGAGAGCTTTCTCCATTTCGCTCGGAGTGATGTCTGCGAATAGGCTGGCCATAGTGCAATAGCAGGAAGAGAAATAGAATTCCGGCAACAAGTGCTAGAATTAATGGTATGCCACCAAACACCGAATGTGCAAAGTTCGGGATTATGCCGAGTATTGCCTGGAAAGGTGCTAACAGACCGGAGCAGATGCTCTTAAATACATGTACAATTCCGGTTGTATCAGACATATTGAAGATACGTCCTATCATTTCTACGAAATGTATAAGGCAGTTTGTACGTATTAAAGACTGTATCTCAGCCGAAGTCCTTGCTACTTGTAGATCATAGGTTTCTTTGGCCGAGGTCAAAGGCACTGTTTGCTGTAAAAGCATGGCTTTCATTCTGCTCAAAGTATCAAATCTTATAAAAGAGACGTTCAGCGAAGGCCATAGAGGCGACTCCCTGACTGTGTCTATTGGGGGAAACAATACTTGCATACAGCAAGTGACCCTGGAGTTGACCGTTACTAGATATGGGATGCCTGGCAGCATTCCGCAGCAACTCTGATCATTCAACATGAGGTAACTCCCATTAGAAAGTTGTCCAAACGTTGGATTAATCACAGCAGCTGGTGTACCCTGCTGATGGCAAGACAAATTTGCCACAGAACCATTACAAGCCCCGTGTAAAGAAATGTCCTGACATATAAGTGAACCGCTCAGTGCATGTTTACAGTGTGTAACGCTCAAAAACACTTCACGATCCCCACTCCAACATCTATATGTATACGGTAAATCCCAAGATGTCTTAATGTATTCCTTACCCAACCTTTCATATTTGCCTGCTTGCATTTGTCTGAGGCAATACTGAAACTGAAAAGTAGTCACAGGTAATGTTATTTTGCCATGAATAAGCCATTCTGTAGCTGGTTTTTCTGCCACTGTGAATGGTAACTTTTCCAGTTTTTCAATGCTCAGCACTGTATACTTTGCTCCTCTTTGTGCCAATTCGATCTGTTTATCTGTTAGATTGTATTCTGCAAACAGAGCTGACGTGTTGATAAAACGCCAAGGCACATAGCCCGCTCGCAAAGATTGCAGCGTCCAGCTTAATAACACAATAGAACGTAATTGAGACTGACCTTGTTGTAACATCGCCAAATCTTGTTCTGGTATGTCTATAGCAGAGGATACAATGCCATCCAATAAATATATTCTGGAGGACAAAGTTGTTAACCCATTGTCGACCACAGAGAGGGTTTTCTCTAAATTAATACGATCAAGTTCACGTATTCGTTCTGCGGCCTCCATCTGTGACACTTTCCATGCTTCATTATAGGCAGCATAAATGCCAGCATATATGAAACGTTTTTGACGTGGTTTTCTTGGTCCAAGCAAGAATTCCCTAAGATCTGCGTCCTCTTTAAGTAAGGATAAGTGTTGTTTCACATCATGTAGTGTAGACTTATGCAGCCAATCGAGGCATAATTTTCCTACACTGTATGTTGTTACTACCCCCGGATGCTGTCTTTGGACGTATCTTGGGTCTGGCCTATGAATAGTAAAGCCCTGAGTTTTATTCAGGAATCTTTCCTGACAGTTATTCGTGTCTGTGGGCCAGATCAACCATTTTTTCCAATCAGGATTAGATCTGTTGAGTTGTAGTATATTGTCAACTGTCACCACTGCCTGTCTATCGTTATCACTTGCAGGTGTTGGTACAGAAGGTGTTTTCATCTCTTTGATCTTGGCTAATCCAAGACAAGAAGTTTGTTGGACGGTTTCATTCAAAAACATTATTTGTTCAGGGATGATACAGGCTCTAAATAAAGCTTCTATCCCCTGCACTTGCCAATCTTTAGTACCCCAGACAGTTTTGGTGTCTATTGTGTCTTTCCATAAGTCGAAACCCTGTCTAGACATTTGGGCAATAAATGCTGCAGAGTAAATCTGTTTTGTATTAGTTAACATCATTTTCAGTCCTGTTTTGTTTACATTTCTAAAGTAAAATGTTTCTGGGTCAGATGTATTGTAACCTGAAAAATATGGAAACTTACTAGCAAATGTTTTTGAACTACCTTGTGGTGGTGTAGGACAATGCTCCCATTGGTTAAACATAAACACATTTCTTGGATATGCAGATTTATGCAAATAATGATGACCATAGTGGTTATAACAATACAGTTGTTCATAGTCTGATGAACCCTCTAAATATTCATTTTTAGAAAATGCAGCAGATTTTTCTAAGTCAAACATTATGTCATTAACAGTCTCATAGTCCCAATCATCTGAATAGGTACTGGACGAAATTAGATCACTTAGTGAAATTTTAAACAAATGTGGAATGTTCAATTGTTCCGTCTGGCCGAAGATTTCATAATCTGTTTTGTCCCACACTATACCATCCTGTATAGGAACGGCTGTGATGTTCACTGATAACAAGTCTCTTGCCTTACGATGGGAAGATTTATGAGGTTTCAAAAGTACGTTCACGTCTTTTCCTTCAGTGTTCACATGGATGTATCTGCCACTTATAAGCACGCTCACTGTTGTTACCAAAGCTAGCCAGAGCAGGAAAACAAATAGTCCAGATGTAATCCAGAGTTCAATCCATGGAGAAACCAAATAAGTCTTTTTCATAAAGTGAAGAAAGTCTTGTACTTGCTGCTTGAGTTTGAATGATGCTGGCGTCGTTTCAGGTTCACTCGGATCCTCTGAGAACGTATCAAAGTTAATGAAATAGCCAGAAGCAGTTCTATCAATTGTTGGAATTGCATCAGAATTTGTAGAAATCGCTGGAACCAGTTGATCACTTGCTACATTGGTGTAGACAGGCGTATTTGGACGAACTGTTACTTGGTTTTCAAGAGGGATGAGTTCCATAGCATTATTGCTTAGTCCTTCATCTGTTACAGCTGAAGTCTCGATTGTTATCAGTATTTCAGTCTGAACCTCTTGGATAGTAGCGAGAGGAGTGCGTCTGCTACTAGGTCGGAGTCCACGAGGCCTACTGTTTAGTATTGGCCACATACTGTGGTTTGATGAGGTCAATGGACACAAATCTTTTCTCCTTTCTTCCAGCAAGGGGCGGCAGAAGTACTGTTCTTGTTCCTTGAACTGCTAGGACAGGTACTGGTTGTCTGTAAGAAGGTCCAAATTCCTTCTTGTCCGCAATTTTTTCTCTGACTAGATCCCCAACTTTTGGAATCCAGACAGGCCTTGCTGGGACCGCCGATTTTTCCCCAGTGGTGGTTGGCTGTAGGAATACGTTGCTTTGTTTCGTTCTTAATTCATTGAGTTCCTGTAAAACAGCCAAACGATCTTTGATATCAAACGGTTTATTTTCCACCACTGTGCCTACGTGTTCAAGGTCTGGTACCCACATTCTTGTCCCAAATAGGACCTCATATGGAGTGACCCCCCTAGAGAACTTCTTGGCAGATTGTTCAATGAGCGTTGGACCCCATTAAGGTGTTTGACCCACCCATCACCCGAACCTAATACCCTAGCTGTTATAGACTGCTTTATGTCCCGGTTTTTCCTTTCCACAACCGAATTTCCCTCAGGATGGAATGGAGAGGAGTACCGCAATGCAACGCCCAGACTGGCCATGGCTTCTTTGTAAGCCCGAGAGCTAAACACAGGACCCTGGTCAGAATGTAGCGTGCCTATTGCGTATGTGCCGATAAAGACTCGCAAATCTTTTATAACAGTTCGAGCGTCAGCCGAGCGCTGTGGCCATATCCATAGGAACCTAGATTCAGTATTTGTGGGATTGCACTTGTTCAGTAGGACGCAGGCGCGTAGATAGTCTAATGCTGTCTAACAATGGTGTCTGTACTGGGCTGCCGCATTCGCAGCATGGTGTCTGGTGGCATTCTCGCTGTAATTTACAGTCTAAGCAGTTATTGATGAATATGTGAATTTCTGTATTCATTCCAGGCCACCAGTACATCTCTTTTAATGTTAAAATTGTTTTAGAGATCCCTTGATGTGACAGACCCTCCCCCAAATGTGTTTCATAAATCAAGGCTGCTCTACGTTCCATGTTTGGAATTACCCTATCCCCCACTCCAGGGATTCGAGCAAAAGGAACGTTGTTCGCATCAATTACATATGAGTACTTGAGTGGAAACTTTTTGGGTAACGCTGCACTGCTGCCCTTGCTTGAAGCATTGACAGCCAACATTATCTCACCGTCTATTTTTGTTTTTGAACGAGTGATCGCAGCTACGGAAGCCGTCTGAACAGCCCCCTTTGCGGCTTCGTCAGCCAATGAATTCCCTGCAACATGAACGCCATCACGTTGATGACTCAGTGTGTGGATCACGTGAGCCTTTGGTAGTTCGTTTTTCAACTGAACTACTTGTTCCCAAAGCATTTTATGCTTTATTGTGCCACCTTTCGCATCTTTGAAACCATTTTCAAGCCAGTTTTGTATATAGTCATTATACGACTGAACACAGTAAAAGGAATCGCACACTATTAGTGTGGGGAATTCTCGATCTGTACTTTCAAGTGCCAGTTTGAATGCTTGTAGTTCAGCTCGCTGAGCTGTACAATCTCCTAGAGACTGAGTTTTTGTGACCATAGGTCTGAAGATGCCATTTCACATGCGACCTTTAACGATCGCACATGCTGCACTGTAAGCTTGCTTACTCCCTGTTGCGGGCTGTGCGGATCCGTCAGTGTAAATTATGAATTTGTACTGATCAAGAGGCAGAATCTCAGTGGGCAGAGGACATTCTTGTTCATATTGCAGGAATGCTTGTGTTTTTAAATCTGGATCAAAAACATATTCAACATCTGTTGCAGCAAGAGAATTAACCCATTGTATCCATCTTGGATGTAATGCTTTAGCATTTGGAATGCTTGCTTTTGTGACCGCTTCTAAAGCTGGTACTGGGGTTACGACAATGCGTTTCCCTTGGGCTAAGGCTCTTTCTTTTGCTACAGCCGTTTGAACTGCTGTCAGAATTTTTTCAGTTGAACTGAAGCGCATTTCCGCTTGTGTGTACAAATGAGATTTGTATGCAATTGGTATTTTCTCACCCTCATTGAAGGTTAAGTAGGTGAATCCGCATAGACCCGAAATTATTCGGATCACCAAATTTCGTTGCCTTACACGTGTTTGTAAGTGATTTGTTGCTAACATGTTAGCCTGTAGTGAACGCCAGATTTCTGTGTGTTCCTGTGTCCAGTTTCTGATCGAAAAATCAGGTTTGATTAATGCGTAGAGAGGTTTAACCCTTTCTGCGTAGTTTAGAATGTATGTTCTTCCAAAATTTAGGAAACCCAGGATGGATTGTAAGTTTTTTTGCGTTTTTGGAGGTTGGAGCAGCGCACATTTCTCTAGAAAGTTAGCTGCCAAGCTCTTGCCTTCACTTGAAAGCTCATATCCTAAAAATAGGACATTGAGATGGGCAATTCGGGACTTTTTAAAGTTGAACTTGTAGCCCTCAGACGCGGAACCCAGTATAATGGTGCTCACCCTGTTCAAGTGTTTGCCCAGGTCATCGTCTGTCAGATAGATGTCATCGACATAGGACAATGCCTCATTGTCCTAAATGTGTAGTAATTCCGTTACCCTCGCTGAGAATAACCCTGGGCTGTTCTTGAACCCTTGTGGGAGTCGACAAAAGTGACGCTGGGTCCCCATTATGGAGAATGCTGTTAAGTACCTGCTTTCAGGTGCTATGTTTTGACAAAAGAAACCATTTGAGATATCTAATGTTGTTTTATATTTTTTACGCACAATGTTGTTCATTAATGCTGTGCTATGTGCATTTTGCACTGCAAAAGTTTTAGAACCAGTGTTTAAGTGTCTGTAATCCAAAACTAGACGATATGTGTTGTCTGGTTTGGAGACAGGAAACAATGGATTGTTCATTGAGGAGGTGCATGTTTCAATCACCCCTTGATATTCAAGTTGATCTAAGATCTCCCTGACCTGTTTTTTAGCTTCTTGCTTTATAGGATACTGCCTTTGTGCAGTTGGTTCATGTTTCAGATGTATTTTATGGTGAGGTGAATCCTCATCCCATCCTACATGATTTTTATATAATGCTGGGGCCTGGGCCACTGCCCATTTCCTGGCATATGTATATCTTAGGTGCATTGGTATATGGTTGGAGAAGGCACGCATAATAATGTCCTCGCCGTGTGGGCACTCCCTGACAAATTGTGGTGGCCAGTCCTTTTCTGCTAGAAGTAGGTCATAGCCCTTTGATAGTCTTTCCCAAAAAGTGCTTTCACCTGTCTAGGTTTGTCTCCCTCCATCCGGAGTGTTATTTCATATAACTTTTGTGGAGTACTAACCCTGGTGTCTACAGTCTCTACTGTAATGTACTCATTCAAGTCCACTATCTCCAGAAGTTCCTTCAGGTTCTGGCGAGCTATTGTGACTTCTGCTGCACTGTCCAGCATTGTCTGAGCCCATTCTCCGTTCTTGAGTTGTGTTCTCAGTATTCTCGGCATGTCTGATCTTCAGACCTGCTACTTTCTTTTGGAGAATTGAGGTTTTGCTTTAGTTTTTGGAGCGTGTTTTTCGTCTTTCGATTTCACGCGTTCTTCTCTATGTTCTGTTCGTCCTCTTCTTTCCGAAGTCTGTGATGAGATCTGAAGGGGACGAGAGGAACGTGTATCAGTATCTTGATACCTGTCAGGCTTTCTCAAATTATCCCTATTCCTGAGGTTATACCTCCTTTCAGAGGGCTCCTTTTGAGGAGACCTACCCGTGAATTGAGAACGTTTCTCGTTTGAATTTTGTTTATTAGTCTCCCACTTCTTTTTAGAAGATGTAGGAGTTTGTTTAATAGAGTCCTTCTCAGGACTTTCAGATAGCTTCGGCTTCACTGGTCTTCCACCCAAACTATCTCTGCCTAATTCTGCATAAGATTGTTCTATTATTCTGGGTAGCTCAGTTTGATGTTCTGTAACATCAAATTCCCTTAATTTTTGGCGGATCGCCACTGCTGCTGCCTCTCCTTTAATATTAGATAATATTATTGTTGAGACCTGGTCGAAATTTTTCAGTAATTTCATACCTAAATTTAGAGCAGGCTCTGCCCCGTATTCGTTTTGAATTTGTTTCAGGACATCAGGTATTACCGCAATTGACGGAATGCCATGTGTTTTAGTATAGATGGCAGCAAAGACTGAGCCCCAAGTGGTGCAATCTTCCAGTTGTGGTGTGATCCCCATCGGTAAACTGATTGTCAGTATTCTGTGTTTCTCATGCGGGCTAGTATTTGGAAATACTGCTTCGATTTGAGTAATTTTTTGAGCTATCCAAAATGGAATTTGCTCACGTTTAGTGGGCATTTTACCCATGACTGCGTATAGAGTCTGTGGTGTAATTTTTAGTGTATTCCCCTGTTGAGGAGTTTGATTTGGAAGTGTTAATGGTGGTTGGACTGTGAAAGTCTGCATGACATATTGGACCAATTGTCTGTATATTTTTATTAACTCTGTAAGTTGAGTAAGTAACTCCTCATCTGACATTATATCAAGTTCAGGATGAGGTGTGTAGCCGGCTAGAATCGGCCAAGTTGCTCCTGGTCTACCTAGTGGACCGAGCCTGGTAATGTTTCCGTGATGTTTTAGGGCGCCTTTAAACCAGAGCTGATGCTCCTGGTATGTTAATGGAGTTTCAATATCCTCGAAAGGAATATATTCCTCTGGTTGATCATCTTCTTTGTAGAAGTGAAACATGTGTGTTACTGGATTGGATTCAGGAAATATTACCCATGAATAGAATACCTCTGTCTGAAAGGATTCGTGTGCCTCTATCACGAAAACTGCTCTACCGCCTCTTGGTGGTAGGCCATGTTTTATTAGTTTTAGAGTGATGGCTCTTCTTAAGTTTGGATGGATGTCTATAACACCCTCCTCGGTTTCATTTAAACCTGTAATGTTAAAAACTGCTGCTTGAGCTGGATCAGCCGCAGCTCCACCGTTTCCGGTGGCATTGTCGGAGTCAGGCATTTTTGGTTTTTTTGAAAAATGTAGAACAAGTTTCAAGGAAACAAAGATAAGGTGCACAATATTTTGGAACACTGTATCCTTCAACGTTGAGCAAACCAAACAGCTAATATATAGGGTGCTACCCTATGTAGCCTTGGTGGATACTTAACCCTGCCCACTCCAGACGTCTTTTGGAGTATATGGGTAAGGGTCTCTGAGAGAAAAAAGCAGGGCTGAGTTACTCAGTATCTAACGTTGAATTACCGCCTTACCAAACGTTGGGCGCCATGTAGTGTAGCTCCTATTTCCCTAATAGGCTCTGCGCATTGGAATAATATATCCTATAGGTTTGACATAGGACTACGGTCAGTATGTCCCTATCGAGTATATTAAACTTAATTACTTGTGCCAGCTAGCTCAGAGGCCACTAGAAACTCCTTGACGACAAGAAGGGAGTAGTTTCTGGCAGCCGCAAAACATGACCACTTTGTTTCCCTTTAGAATCAGAACGTGTCCCAGAGTCGTGGAAACAATAGATAACTATTTCACTCAGCTCAATCGTGCATGCTTAGTTTTCCTCAAAGTTACACAGAAAGAATAGACGGGCGTTTCAATAAAAGGTTTATTGAACAGTCTTGTTTCTTGTGTAAGTAAAATGTGCTGTTACGATCACAAGACAGTATGCGAGATAAATAATGTACAGTGTGAGCAGTAGAAATAAATAATACTGCGATAGCATTATCTTTTAGTATATATGCATTTACATAAATGACACAGACTAAAAATGCGAGTACTCATACGATGCGTTTCTAATCTAGTTCTACCCCAATGTACCTAACCTAGGTGTAGGGAGAGGTATGAAGTAGGTGAAGTATTCCTTACTATGGTATACTAAGAGTATGTTAAGCCTAGTATGCCAAGAGTCCCTCTAGGTTCTAGTCAGCTCCATACCTGAAGAATGAGAGAGGTAGGAATATCTCTGCCAGACTCGAACTCCAACACCCCGCAAGGGAAGTCAGATCACTGGAAGCTGGACTCTCTGCGTGCAGGGATCACAGCGTCTTCTCAGTGCGTCAGGCCGGGAAACGGGCTCCTCTGAAGTCGAGGTCTCCTCTGATTTACAGGGGCTAGGGAAGGTATATTTATACCTGAGAATTACCTCAGAATGTTAGCATTGACGTGAGTCGGACAGCGGAAGACGTCATGAATGAACCCCTAAGGAATAATGGTTCATGCATAATATAGGAGTCCTTGAAGAAATCAATAGTCCTGGGCTAGGGAAACTCCCGCAGCCTAAGGGTCTGTTCTTCACGAACTCGTTGTGACGTTAGGGTGGACGGATGTCGGAGACCATGCCTGTATTTGGAGTGCACGGTTTAATGCCTAAATAAGGACTGGGATTTTATGCCTATATAAGGGCAGGGCGAATTGTGCCTATATAAGGACATGATACTGGAAAGCCCGTTTATGGACACCCTAAGAGGAATACAACAGGACCTTGGGTACGTTTACTGTTTTTAAAGACAATGATCCCTAGACAATTAGGTATAGTGTAAATTAATATAGACCCAATCAGTACTATATTATCTGTCCAGCCAGACAGTTTTTAATGTACAATAACTTTATGAAGCAAATAAAACGAAAAATTCAAGCGGGACACAACCTGCGTCCTGCTGACGTAGACTTACAAACAACATTGAGGGGAGGGGTTCAGGCAAGGAAAGCGTGTCTGTATTTACATTAGATATAAGTACAACAGACAGAATACGTTGCGCACACCATTACAAGTTTAGCATTGTAGTATAGTCAATGTATATGGTGTACAGTTGTCGACGACGTTTCGATCCCTATTTTAATCAGTGGGATCATCTTCAGGACATTAGGGTGACATGCCTGTATACAATTGCTCAAATTACTTAAACCATAAATTGAATGGGAGGAAGAGGGGGAAGGAAGGGATAAAAGAAAAGGAAATTACACAGAGGAAGATGGTGATCCATACAATTTGGTACAATTTATTTACAAGTGATGTTCAAGGGTTTGGCCGTGACCAAAATAGTCTCTAAAAGGTGCAAGATAGAGAGTATCGAAGATAAGATGTGAACCAGATAGCAGATAGCATGTGACACTCCTTGAAATCTGTCTGACCAAAAACTTCTTTCTTTTTAATGACCACTACTATGGACAGGTCAGGGGTACATCTATGGGGGCAGTTTTTGCCCCAAATCTAGCTATCTTGTATATGGACGATCTAGAAACAGGCAGAATACTGTCACCTTCTGACCCCTTTCACAGCGTCATCGCCCTGTGGAAGCGGTATATAGATGATATTTTTATGATCTGGCGAGACTCTAATGATGCCTTGGACCAATTTCTCCATTGGCTAAATAACAACTGTGGAGTTCTCACCTTTACCCTTTCCAAGAGCAAATCCACCATTCCCTTCCTCGACCTCAATATCCAACACAATGAGGGACATCTGATAACAAGCTTGTACAGAAAACCTACGGAGCGCAATACGCTTCTTCGATACGACAGCCACCACCCCCGTGCTCTTAGGGATTCACTACCCTACTCCCAATTCCTCCGGATCAGGAGGAATTGTTTCCTGAAAGAGGACTACTTTAGGGAAGCACAGATTCTCAGTAACAAACTTACTACCCGTGGATATTCACGTAGACTAGTTCGTAATGCACTCAAACGAGCTTGGTACTGTCCCAGGGATGCCCTCCTAGAGCCCAAGATTAAGAAAACACAGGACCGGATGATATGCGTAACAACTTTCACACCAGTATCACATGCCATCCGGAAAAGTATCATCAAACACTGGGCAGTACTGAATGCAGGAGTACTCAATCTGGAACGCCCCTTGTTTGCCTTTCGTAAAGCTAAAAACATTAAAGATCATTTGGTACGAGCAGCTCTACCATCCACAGACACCAAAAGCACTTTGAATGACCTTTGGGGGTTACCACCATTAACCGGCCATGCCAAATGTGGGGATTGTATTGTTTGTGAATTGACAGTAGAAGGTAAAGATTTTGAATATGACAAAATTAAGTTTGAATGGAAATTTTTCTCCAATTGTAACACGTGTAACATCATATATGCCATTGAATGTCCATGTAACAAGATATATATTGGGCAAACAATTCAGAAAGCACGCTTAAGAATCTGCCAGCATCGTACCAGGATTCACTGCAATACGCCAAATGCCCCATTGGTCGAACATTACAATGCCATGGGACACTCAGAGAATGACATGAAATGGACCATCATTAACGTGATCAAAACACCTCCCAGGGGAGGCGACATTCATCAACTACTTAATAAAGAGGAACTGAAATGGATCTTGAAAACTGGAAGTATACATACGGGCCTGAACCGCCTCGAAGACTGGACTTCCTTGCTCTAACTGCCCTCCATTCCAAATTGCTCAAGAGGAGCAAAAAATGCGTGTCCTGTAACAAGATGTGCTGTTCAAAATTCTGCTATTCATGTGTATAAGAAATTTTAATATGAATGTCATTGCGTTCTTATGCTCACAATCACCGTGCACCACTAACCCTTTCACTGTATATACTTGCACCTTCCAAAATGGCCGCCTCGGTTTAACCATTATCCTTATGGAGCACCATCTGTGCTCGTTTTTGCTTAATCGCATCATATTGGTTGTTTATAAAAACATTGTCTTTTAAACAATTATATATCCACTATTGTATTAGAATGCACACTATCCTTTACTCCAATAGTGCTTTTTCTGTCCCTATTGCATTTTCCAACATGTCCGCCAAGTTAGGTACATATTCTAGCCACACAAATGACTAGTCACATGACCTTATTATGGTCTCCTGACCGTTTTCCGGCCCCTCATTATCGCCAGCCGATCTGCCGGCTTTCACTATCTCCTGAATGCACTGAGGATTCGCTCGTGTTACCCGCGGGGACTGTGCCCTCTTCAGAAGCCGAGACTCGCTCGGTAAGTCGTATAATTGGAGCTGGTTGGTAGATTCCTTAACCGCCTTGGTTTTCTTCCCCCTTCTAAGTAGTACATGCTCTGTTTTTTTGCCCTAGGACTTCATATTCACGGAGACCGCGCATGCGGCTCCATTATAATTGCGGTACCCTTAATGCAAAGGTAAGCGCTGCCCCACTGCATGCGGTTTTTACATAGCTCCGCACCCGCGGCCGATCTGTTAACGTGATCCCTTCCTTACAGGTGTGCCCTTCCTTAATTTCGCGGTCCCCTCAGCCATTGCGCAAATCACCACCGTCTTAGGTAAGAACCTTCATTTCCTTAGCACTATTGAATAGACGCCCATTTCCGTAATCCGAGCTAACCAGTTCCATCCTCCGCATACAGGCGCTTATTAGGCACACCAGACGGTCCCTTCATTATCCGCCTAGGAACCCACCGGCATACCAGCTCCAAGTAAGCGTGCGTTCTATCCTTTCGCGCACACGCGAACACACTGTGCTTTGTATCTGTTCTATATAGAAACCCCTGACAGTCTCCCTAGATTGGTGCTCTCGTTTTGGGCAACTTGCATTACACGCTACGTAATGGCGTGCACTAGCATTTTGGTTTTAGGACACGGCCTTTGTCGCAGTCACTTGATTCCTTTTCGCCAGAGCATGTCACATGCTATCTGGTTCACATCTTATCTTCGATACTCTCTATCTTGCACCTTTTAGAGACTATTTTGGTCGCGGCCAAACCCTTGAACATCACTTGTAAATAAATTGTACCAAATTGTATGGATCACCATCTTCCTCTGTGTAATTTCCTTTTCTTTTATCCCTTCCTTCCCCCCTCTTCCTCCCATTCAATTTATGGTTTAAGTAATTTGAGCAATTGTATACAGGCATGTCACCCTAATGTCCTGAAGATGATCCCACTGATTAAAATAGGGATCGAAACGTCGTCGACAACTGTACACCATATACATTGACTATACTACAATGCTAAACTTGTAATGGTGTGCGCAACGTATTCTGTCTGTTGTACTTATATCTAATGTAAATACAGACACGCTTTCCTTGCCTGAACCCCTCCCCTCAATGTTGTTTGTAAGTCTACGTCAGCAGGACGCAGGTTGTGTCCCGCTTGAATTTTTTCGTTTTATTTGCTTCATAAAGTTATTGTACATTAAAAACTGTCCGGCTGGACAGATAATATAGTACTGATTGGGTCTATATTAATTTACACTATACCTAAATGTCTAGGGATCATTGTCTTTCATACAGAAACGTAGGCTCACTTGGTGGGTAGCTCTGTCCTAGGGCATGACAGTACGGTAATGATTCTTAGCTGCTAAAACAAACAAAAAAAATGTGTTTCTTCTGCGTTCCAACTCACAGAAGTGGCTTCGGTTACATTTTAGAATTGCACTGTTCATTTATGAGAGAGGAATTTCCGCTGACGCAGCCTAATTAGGGGCGAGAAAGGGGAGTTATCAGTGGGACTGACCAATGGTGTTTGGGGATACTCGCATACACTGTACACTGCCAGTCTCAACCTGGAAACATGGGTAAGTTTACAGGGGGAAAAGGGTGGTGGAGGAACCCCTGCACTCCGTCGTTGCTGTGATAACTATTGCAGTTTGACGTCTCTTATCATTTGACATAACAGGATCCCGTAGTTATGCCAGTGCGGTCAACTGCGCCCTTTGTATTCGCTGGGGTGCAGTATCCGTGCCTGCCCGTCACTTTATCATTCAGCGAATACGAGCAGTTGAACTTTGAAGATCTATTTTAAAATTGCCATATTTAATGAAGAATTAGTAGAAGTTCAACTCTAGTTTTAAAAAGTTTGCGTGATAATTGTTATGTGTACCGTATTTTTGAACAATTAAGTAACGCGAATTAAAGGTCTTTCTTCGAAACTATTGTATGGTGTTTGACTGCCATCTGGTGTTAGTTGTGTGTCAGTTTTTGTATGCACGAGTTTATCGGTAATTTGTTTAATATCTTTTTGTGGGGACCACAGATGTCGAAGGCCCTAAAGGTTCCTATGCTTTTATTTTCCGTATGGAAAGAGATCCGTTTTTTCTGGCAGCACTGATATTCAGTCGTGGAGTCACCCCATACATGGTACCACGTATATATCTTTAGAAACAATTTATTAAACCGTATTTTGCAGGCCAGGAGGAAATGTTTAGCTTTTAGCGTAACAAATGAAAGCATTCTATTATTTTTGACTCTGTGGTGTTTTTTAGAGGGATTTTAATGGAATAACAAATTTTAATTCAGGACTGTTTGCACTTTTATGCATTTAAATAATGGGAAAAAAGTAAAAGTAAAGAAAAGACTCTCTGGTGTAAAAGTGAGCTCCTTTGGCGTGCAGTAAATATTTTATCATATTTTTTCAACGCTATGACAAATGATAACATACGCGTTTAGAGATGCCACATTGTAGTTTCTCATTTCTCTTCCTTAACATATCTGGTATTGGGTCCGTCTGTTACGGTTACCTGGCAATTGTATAGCGTGTCTGTACCACTGGCACGGTCTTGCAGCGCTCTGTGCTTGGGTAGGTTGGAGACTGCACCCTCCTACGATCTGTGCCAAGCCGAAGCCTTCGCGAATGGCTAGAAGACTGTGTGCTTTTAGAGTGATCTTTATGGTAAGACAATGATGTTTTAAGTGTAACTGTAAGTTGAGAAGTGTGGATGGATGGTGCGCATAGGTGTGCTTGTGTCCAGAAGGTGGTATAGAAGATAAAACACTTTCATTTATAACTGACATACGCGTCTCTCATAGCGAACTGTGCCGTAAGTACCATATTATGTAACATCAGGTGGGAAGCATTTCTCTGGTTAGTGGTTTGAGAGCCTGTATGCCAAGCTAAGAAAGTTTTTTTTTTTTTTTTTTTTTTTTTTCGAATAAAAAATATCAATCCTTAAAAACAGCACAAACTTAACAGTTAGCATCACACATACATATATTTTATATATATGTATGTGTGTGTGTATATATCACCAGCTCAAATAAGAAGGGAGGCAAAGGGCACCAATGTCTAATTCTAGGGACACCATTTTTGGGCACCATCCCGTTTATCACCGTCCTTGCTTTATGTACCTCCTAATGGGCTTAATCCCGTTGCGAGTGTCCCTACCCAGAGAGGAATCTCTGGCCATGCGTCTGCTCCACTGTGCAGGACTGAATATTTTCTTAGCATCCAAAACAGTAATATTAGCGCTCATTAAAGTTTGGAGGATCAGGAGCCCTGCCCAAAATTTGCGGTTTTTGGATCAATCAATCAATCATGTCACTTATAAAGCGCACTACATACCCGCGAGGGTCTCAAGGCGCTGGGGGAAGAGGGGGGTGGTGCTGCTACTGATCGAAGAGCCAGGTCTTGAGGAGTCTTCTGAAGGCCAGTAGGTCTTGGGTCTGCCGAAGGTTGGTGGGGAGGGTGTTCCAGGTCTTGGCGGCGAGGTGGGAGAAGGATCTGCCGCCGGCGGTCGTTTTCCGGATGCGGGGGACTGTGGCGAGGGCGAGGCTGGTGAAGCGGAGCTGGCGGGTGGGGGTGTAGAAGCTGAGTCGTCTGTTGAGGTAGGCTGGTCCGGAGTTGTGGAGTGCTTTGTGTGCGTGGGTGAGGAGCTTGAAGGTTATCCTCTTGTTGACAGGGAGCCAGTGCAGGTCTCTCAGGTGGGGTGTGATGTGGGTGCGTCGGGGGATGTCGAGGATAAGACGTGCAGAGGCGTTCTGGATGCGTTGCAGCCGTCTCAGGAGCTTAGCCGTCGTTCCTGCGTAGAGGGCGTTTCCGTAGTCCAGCCTGCTGGTGACGAGGGCCTGGGTGACTGTTTTTCTTGTTTCGGTGGGGATCCACTTGAAGATCCTGCGGAGCATTCGGAGGGTGTTGAAGCAGGATGAGGAAACGGCGTTGACCTGCTTAGTCATGGAGAGGGTGGGGTCGAGGATGACCCCTAGGTTGCGTGCGTGGTCGGTGGGTGTCGGGGCTGTTCCCAGTGATGTCGGCCACCAGGAGTCGTCCCATGCTGAAGGGTTGGAACCAAGGATGAGGACCTCCGTCTTGTCCGAGTTCAGCTTCAGGCGGCTGGTACTCATCCATTCGGCGATGGCCTTCATTCCTTCGTGGAGGTGGGCTTTGGCGGTGTGAGGGTCTTTGGTGAGGGAGAGGATCAGCTGGGTGTCGTCGGCGTAGGAGATGATGTTGAGGTTGTGCTGTCGGGCGACGTGGGCGAGGGGTGCCATGTAGATGTTGAACAGCGTTGGGCTGAGGGAGGAGCCTTGGGGTACGCCGCAGGTGATCTTGGTGGCTTTGGATCGGAAGGGGGCGAGGCGGACGCTTTGTGTTCTGCCGGAGAGGAAGGATGTGGTCCAGTCCAGGGCCTTCTCTTGGATCCCGGCGTCGTGAAGGCGTGTTCGTAGTGTGTGGTGGCAGACCGTGTCGAAGGCGGCTGATAGGTCCAGGAGGATGAGGGCTGCTGTTTCTCCGTTGTCTAGCAGGGTCCTGATGTCATCGGTGGCGGCGATGAGGGCGGTTTCGGTGCTGTGGTTGCTGCGGAAGCTGTGGATGCTTCGTAAACATATAGTCATGCACAGTGGAGCTCACGCAGGGGCAGAGATGACTGTTTCAGGAGGCACACTAGCAATGGGATTGAGCCCATTAACACTATCCTTGCACTAGGTTTCCTTTAGTGGGCGTAATTCCATTCCAATGTCCCTCTCCAGAGCGAATTCTCTGGCATTGCGTCAGTATCTGTGTGCCCGACTGTGTTTTCTCCGCATCCAGAAACCCATCCCTAAATTAGTACCGTCAAACCTGTGGTTTACAGCCTCATTTAGAGGCTGAGGAACCTCTAGGTGTCCAACAGTGAAGTCTCATGTGGCTCTACCATTGGAAACCTATAACCAGTTAGCCACTCTATTCTCTATTGTAGATCTCCTTCAGATCTTAAAGTTTAGCCCTGGTTTTCCAACTTTCATACCTCACCAAATTTCTGGCTTATCCCACTAAGTGTAATCTCTTGGGCCTCCATAATACTTCAGCTATAGGAGTAACCTCTTGTGTTGTGTAGTTCCCATTAATCCATAGGATCTGTGCGTTTGTTGGGCAACATAAATTTTGGGTGAGGTGTCCAGACTCATTCCAAACACCCCGTAGGATATGTTGGCCTAGAGACCAGCTAGCTCACGGTGCCACCATAAGCCCCCTAACCTTACCAGGGAGCGAACAGTTTCTGCTTAACACTGAACACAACAACTCTGACCCCTCGGGGATCAGTAACAGATCAGAACCTTTTGCTCAGTCACTCGTGCTTACTGGTGCTCAGAGAAATATACAGAGAATACACAGTAGGATATTTTCAATATATTTATTGAACCAATGTTATTCTTGTAAAGAATACATGTGCCGCGATAATCAGTATACAGAAACAGATGAAAGTGATTACAAGCACTAAAAGAGTAAATAGTAGATACAGTTCTACCATGGGGCTAAAACAGTGTATATATTCAGGCATACGATACAAGGCACTAATCAGGCGTACTCCTACTATGCGTGTACCTAGAGTGTGTGTAGGTGTGAAGCCAAGAATCCCCCCAAGGGACGATCCAACCCCATTACCTGGCTGGAGAGAATATAGTACCTCGTTTTGGTCACAAACTGGACACTCCTTACGGCGTTGTGAAGTTTCAGCATGTAGGGACCCTCGGTGTCAGCTGAAATGCCTCCTCTGCTAATCTTTTAGGATGCTCATTATTTATAATAGAAAGCATCCTTGTGATGTACGTATGGATTAGCAGTGTTATGGATATGTAGATAGCCCTGTCGCCCGTGGCTGAAGATAGAACGACATTTGTACATTGTGCGTAAAAAGGCCTTGTACATGGTGTTCGAGGCATCATGATAATGTTATGCAAAGCTAGATGTGTAAACAAGGGCAGTTTCAGAGAAACTAATACAACATTGTAGCGCACACAAATATATGCAAAAGGTCACAGCAGAAATGTTATATTTTGCATCTCTTCGTGCCATCACTATCTGTCTTTCTGTTAGATCATATGCGGAAAACAGACTTTTGCTGTTGATACAACACCACAGCACGTGGCCAGAACGTAATGTTTGCAACGTCCAGCTTAATAATACAATGGACCCTAGTTGTGATTGTCCATGTTGTAAAATAGACATATCTTGTTGTATTATGTCAGTTGCAGAAGACACTATGTTGCCCAGTGAATACATTCTGGATGATAATGTGGTCATACCGTTATCAACCACAGCCAAAGCCTTTTCTAAAATTAACCCTATCAATCTTACGCAGTCTATCAGCAGCCTCCTGTTGAGAAACTTTCCACAGCTTGTTGTATATTGCATACAAGAAGCGCTTTTGACATTGGTTCCGGGGACCTAACAAGAAATCCCTGAGATCCATGTCATCAGAAAGAAGGGACAAATGTTTCTTCACCTGAGAGTGAGTTTTTTAGCCAATCAAGGTATAACTTCCCAACACTATATGATGTCACCACCTGAGTGTTCTGATTGTACATATTGCTGATCAGGCCTAT
Organism: Calotriton arnoldi; assembly: GCA_963921515.1. Lineage (NCBI taxonomy): Eukaryota > Metazoa > Chordata > Amphibia > Caudata > Salamandridae > Calotriton > Calotriton arnoldi. Next base: position 825,112 of record CAWUFW010000840.1, read on the forward strand.
TGATCCTAAACCCTTCGGTGTTGCCCAGGAATCTTGATTGACACCCATTTGTGTCCACAGGCCAAACCATCCATCCCTTCAATTTGGGGTCTGATGAGTTGTAAGAACCATTTTGTATCATGGTATCTACTGTATCCTCACTGTATTGTGTGAAATGCTGCCAGTTCTCAAAGCGTTAGTGTTAGACCTGGCGTCTTTTGGCGTGTTTCCCCTGTCTCTTTGCTTTTTGACCTCCCAGTGTTGACTCTGTTTTTGCTGGTTTAGTGTCTCTGCGCATTTTCTCACTGCTGTTCAGTGTTAAAGTGCAAGTGCTCCTATTGTACATTGTATTATGGATTGGTGTTTCCATGACTGGCATATTTGATTTACTGGTAAATCCCTAGTAAAGTGCACTGGGAGTGCCAGGGCTTGTAAATCAAATGCTACTAGTGGGCCTGCAGCACTCATTGTGCCACCCACAGAAGTAGCCCTGTAAAGGTATCTCAGACCTACCACTGCATTGTCTGCGCGCAGTTTTTACTGCCATGTCGACTTGGTGAGTGCACCCACTTGCCAAGCCCCAACCTTCCCTTTTATTGCATGTAAGGCACCCCTAAGGTAGGCCCAAGGTACCCCTGTGGGCAGGGTGCAGTGTATGTGAAAGGTAGGACACGTAAGTGTACGTGTGTGTGTGTGACATGATAGTGAATTACAGTGTATTTCGTTTTCACTATGGAAAGGCTATCTGCCCCATAGGATAGAATTGGAGTTTATTTATAACATCTGATAAGTATAACTTCCCATTGGGACAAGGTAGAAAGATGGAGTTTAGTATGCCTGAACTCCGAATAGAAAAAAAGCATCTTTTAGTAAAGATGATTTCTATACTTTTAAAAAGTGGGTATTTTCTTGCTTAGCCATCCTATGTGCCTCTGCTGGTTTGTGGATTGACTGTCTGGCTTTGGAGTGACAGGGGCTGGGGATGTGCATTCTCTTCAGACAGCCACTGGGGGGGGGTGGGGTTGAGGTGTGTCCTGCCCTTCCTGGATGAGTCAGGGCTGGGCCGAATAGACCTGGGCTGCATTTAGAGTAGTGGGAGGAGATTTCCTTGCACCTGAATAGGCCTGGTCTGCCTTGGACAATGCTGTCTCCACCTTGTGCCAGGACGCTGGGCCAGAGAGGACCGAACTGGTTTGGACTGAGCACAGACACTCTGCCCAAGAGAACAAAGAGAAACTGAGTATAAATATTTAGGGCCCAGACCCCAGAACTTTAGAACTCACTTGGATCAAGGAACCTGCCAAGAAGAACAGCTGGAAGAACTGCCAGGAGGAGTACTGCCCCTTTGCTGTGTTGTTGCTTTGCTGGGTTGGCCTGCAGTCACTGCTTCTGCCTTGGGCAGTGAAAGGACTGGACTGAACTTTCTTCACTTGTTGCTGAGTATCTCCAAGGGCTTGAAATATAGCTTGCCTCCTGTTCACGAAGTCTCAGGGACAGCAAAGACTTCACTTACCTCTGGGTACCACCTCTGGAACCGTGGGTTTCAGTTGCCACAGAGGGGGAAAGCAGCCGACAATGTCACCGACACTGCTGCTGGCTCCGTGTCCTGAAGGCACCGCAGAAGACACCGCAACCCTGGTCTGACAGACGACTACTGCTGCTGCTATCGAGCCGCGGCTTGCACCGTGACCTGTGGGCACCGCACTCCACACCGCCTCCCTTCACTACGCCGCCCTGGTCTCACTGACATCACTGCATGCTAACCTCGACACCCGTGAATGCACCAAGGTTTGGGGGCACCGCTCGGAAGTCACATGACACACAGCCCCATCCCACATCACAGTCGGGGCCGACCGTTGCCAGCTCCCATCAACCGGCACTACCGCTTGCACCGTGACGTGTCAGCACCGCAACAAGCACTGCCTGCTTAGCACTGCAGCCGTGGGCTCACCGACGCCGCTGGATGACCATCACTGAGCCACTGCCTGCACCGCAACCTGAGGGCACCGCACGCCGCACCGCTATGCTTCACATCGCAACCACGACGGTGGCCACGGCCGGCCCGCACCAATGCAATCGGCCGCAACCTAAGGTACTGTTTACGAGTATGCTGAAACTGACGCCGGTCCACACCGATGTGGTCGGCCAGAACTGTTGGATTTTGTTGTTTTCAGCACCACGGTAACCCTGAACGGAGCTACCGGCTTAAAGCAGGGATGTGGAATTCCCATAGCCCGACGCCCAGGACATATTGTTTGAGGTCAAGGGCAACAAGTTTTCATGTGTATTTTGTCCTTGGGACAAGTAGGCCCAACCCCCTACAGCACAAACCCTTTGGCTGCCAGTTTACAGTACCACATTATGGATCAGGGAAAGGCATTGTCTACAGTTAAGGCAATGTTTGTGTCCATGTGTTAATGCTGTGTTCAAACTTGTATTTATGGTTCATTAATGCAAAACCTTTATTATTAGGGTGAGCGCTCTCAGTAAATGTTGTAAGCTCAAACTGCACTACTCACAGTGGTTCCAGTATAAAAAAGTGTACACACGTTTTCAATGTTTAGCGATATGAGGCTATGTATACTGCTCCCAGAATGCTCTCTGATTAGATGCAAATATTTGTAGAAGCTTGACAGCAAGATTGAGGATTCCTTGCTTTCAAAATTGAATGTTCACAAAAAAATGCAAAAACATTTAACTAAACTACAGTAAAGTTTTAGGTACCATTTCTTTGCAGCATCGTATAGTAAAATGTGTTGATGTATGCTAGTATTTCCCAAAAATACTCATAATGGAAAATCAGTGTAAGCACTTTTAATAAGATTATGGGAAACCTAAACAAGCATTGGTAAAGCCAGTAAGTCTGATATTGTTGGTCAGCCTTTTGGTTTTGTCAATACGTGACTTGTTTTGGCATGGTTTTTGTAAAACCTTATTGGTGTGGGAGCTGCCGGGCCCTCACCATTATAACAAACATTGGCAAAGGCAAAAATTGTTTTGGTCTCAAAAAGGACACATTGCCACAGTAGTTTCTGGCACTGAACAAAAACGATTGTGTCTCGATATGCTCCTTGTGAAAGAACAGACTGCTGTCACTCACAGTGAAGCTAGCTGATAGACCGGGAAAGAGACAGAATTTTAATAAACACAAAATGTCATGGTTAACCCAAGACCTAATTAGGGGCCCAATAATTAAATGAAGTTTCAAAAGTGCACCCATGTCCTTGCATTAAGTGCGGATATATATCTTTCATAAATTCACAAGACTTTACAGAAGTAGGCCAAGAAATAGTACTCCTAGAAAATATTTGTGAACTGCATTTTAGAATGAGCAAATATGCAGGTGTAGATTTGCTCATGCGAAAATCTGCGTTTGCAGGTTTACTTTCCCTCCAACCACTTTTTAACCCAACCCTGGAAGAAGTTTTATGTCTGCCATCGTCAGGAGTAAATTTCCAACCTTTCTAAGTTTGGGAAAAGATTAGAGATGAGTTGGTGAAAACCCTTAAAACAATTAACATGCAAGTTAGTAGGTTTGCACAGGCTCAAAAGGGCATTCCAACCCTGGAACTGTTGCTTACCATTACCTTCAGCCCCAGTATATAGATCTGCAGAAACGTGGCAACATAAGGGATTTGCTAGTATTCAAACCCTACTATGGAAGGAGTCCTGGCATAATTGGAGAGGAAACAGTTGGAACACTGCAGCCTTAGCCATGCGTGTTCCGACATCGCAAGCGTAACCACGCTTCCCTAACCACGCATATGCGTGGTTAAGGCTTATGCGCAGTCTAGTTGCTGGCTGCAGCTCGGAACAGCAGGAAGCAGGAAGAGGAAAGATCGGGACGAGGCGGTGAGGTAAGTGGGGTTTTGGTGGAGTGGGGGGTAGTTTGTAGGGGTTGGGGGTAGTTTTCATGGCTTGGAGGGGTTCGGGGTAGTTTTCAGGGCTGGGGGGGTAGGAGTTCAGGGCAAGGGACGGGGTAGTTTGTTTGGGGGTTGTTTTGGGGGCTGGGGGGTCAGGTGTTTTAGGGCTCAAGGCACGGGACAGGAAAGGGGCAGTTTACAGGCTAAAGGGGCAGTTGGGCTGGGACAGGGGGTAGGTGAGGGTAGATTTTAGGGGGTTGGGGCTGATTTTAGGTCTCGGGGAGGGGGGCTGAGGTAGGAGTAGTTTTTAGGGGGCTGAGTTTTAGGGCTCGGCAAGGGACAAGAAAGGGGCAGTTTTCAGGTTGAGAGGGCAGTTGGGCTGGGGCAGGGGGGAAGAGGGGGGTAGGTTTTGGGGTGGGGCCTGGATTTAGTGCTCAGGGAGGGAGGCTGTGGTCGGAGTAGCTTTTAGTGGGTGGGGGGTTGACTATTAAGGTTCAGGATAGGGGGTCAGGAAATATTATAGGGCGGGTAAAATAGACTGGAGAAGGGCCGAATTTGAGGGCTCAGGGCAGAGGGGTAGGAGTGTGCTCTTTATCACACATGTCCCTTTACCAATCATGTCTTTACCACGAAATTGCGTGGTAAAGGCATGTGTGGTAAAGACGCGGTCGTGGCTAAGACCACGTGGTTCAGGCATGCGTTGTTGAGGCATGTGTTCCATCACACAACCTAATCAGAGAGGCAATTTCTGAGCTCTTATATAATGAGATTGCTGCCATAATTTGTCGCCGCATTACATGGAACAAAAGGGACAAGTGGATTTTGTTACAGGACAAGTAGATTTATGAAGCAACCTGCCCCATGGACACGTAGATATTTTATTAAATTCCACACCCCTGTAAAGGAACTGCATTTTAAAGTAATTCTTGCAAAGTGCATATTTTTGATTACTGTATGTTGGTCTTTTATCGTTTTGGTCTTGTTTGCACAGATAAATATTGGTTATTTTTTTAAACTGTTATGATGTCCTTTTGTAGTGTTTTCGCTGTATTACTAGGTGTTATATGCAAATGCTTTGCACATTGCCTCTGAGATAAGCCTGACTGCTCGTGCCAAGTTACCAAGGGGGTGAGCAGGGATTAATTTAGCCTGACTAGGAAGAAGGGTGCCTACTTGGACAGGGTAATAACCTGCCAACTAGAGACCCCTTTTTTAAAAGTGAGAATGTGGGAAAATGAGGTGTGTTCAAATCCTTCATCTTGGCTGTTCCAAGACAGGAAGTCTGTTGCACTGTTTTGTTCAGGTAAATTATGTGATGTGGTATGAGGCATGCTCTGAACAAAGCCTCAGTTCCATGAACCTGCCAATCTTTTGTCCCCCAAACAGATTTTGTGTCTTTCCAAAAGTCGAAACCTTGTACAGACAGTTTGAAAAATAAGGAAGCAGAGTATATCAGCTTGGTGTTCGTAAGCATATTATTCTTTGCAGGTGTAGGTGCAAGCCTATAGTAGTAAGAGGCTGGGTCTGATGTGTCAAAACCAGAAAAAAAAGCAAACGTGTGTGCAAATGTCTTTGAACTACCTGCCCAACACTGTCTTTGATGGTGTTGGGCAGTGTTCCCATTGGGTGTAATTATAGACAGCACGTGGGATACTAGCTTTATGTAAGAAGTGGTGACCATAGTGTTGATAGCAAAACATATCACCAAAATTTGATATACCATCATACAAATCGTCAGAAGAAAATGCAGCTTATTGCTCTAGATCTGCAAGCAAATTGTGCACAGTTTCAATGTCCCAATCGTCAGAGAAAGTACTAGAGGTGATGATATCGTTTAAGGAAATTTTAAACAAATATGGCATTTGTAAAAGTTCAGTAGGACCATACACATCATACGATACCCTGTTCCACACTATTCCTTCCGGAACTGTAACTGCTGTAATGTTCACCAGGGACAGGTCCCTTAGTTCACGGTGCGATGATGCATGTGGTTTTAGAACCAAGTTCACAAGTTGTACTGCAGAGAAGTCTGGGAGAGGGTGTCCATTCAAAAGTAGGAAAAAAACAGTTACCAAACCAATCCCAAAGGACCAGGAAATGTAATCCAATTGTAATCCTGAGATGTAACCAAGGAGTAACAAAGTATGTCTATTACAGCGAAAGATAGAGAGCATGCACTAGTAGCTTGAAAGAGAGAGTCGGTGGTATCTCCGGTTCACTTGAATCCGATGAGAAGTCGTCATAATGCACGAAGTAGCCAGAGGCCGTTTGGTCTATTTTTGGCAGCTCAGCAGGTATTGTAGAACTGGGAGATGACTTGATCTGTGGCATATTCACATAGACGTCGTAAATTTTCTGAATTGAGATTTGTGTTTTTGTACTCATTGACTGTACAGTTGTAGTTGTTTCAACAGGAAGAAGTAATACTTAATTGTTTTTTACTGTTTCTCTTTGGAGAGGTGTTAGAAATGGGGGTCTCTAGTTGGCAAGGGCTTGCACCTTTGTCCAAGTAGGGACCCTTCTTCCTAGTCAAGATAAGGGAGTTACACTCCTAAAATAACCCCTGCTCACCCCCTTGGTAGCTTGGCACGAGCAGTCAGGCTTATTCTAGAGGCAGTGTGTAAAGCATTTGCACCAAACCAACAGTAACACAATGTAAGCACTACAAACGGACACCACACCAGTTTAGAAAAATATCCAATATTTTTATATACTTTAAACAAGACCAAATACGATAAAAATCCACTATGCAGTACTTCAGAAATAGTTACTTCTCAAAATGTCTTTAAAAACAGTTCCTTGATGTCGATAGCTCCGTCCGGGGCTATCACGGCGTCGTGAACAAACAAATCCAAACAGTTCTGGCTGACCGCGGCGTCGCGGGTCAGCTACGGTGTCGGGAAGACCCGCAAACAGTACCTTTCAGAAATGCAGGGCGTCGATGACCTCGCGGTGAGCTTCCGAAAACACGGCGTCCGCAGGCGTCGGTTCCGGAGGTCGGTGCGGCGTCGTCGGGGCCCTCGAAGTCACACGCGTTGCAGATCGATCTCCTCTGTTGAAGTCAGGAGCGCTGGCGTCGGCCGGCGTCGGGTGCTGCGGTGCGAAGTGCAGCGGAGCGGCGTGCGGTGCTCTCAGGTCGCGGTGCGAGCAGCGGCTCGGTGGCGGCGTCGGATGGCGTCGTCGGTGAGACCAGGGTCGCGGTGTGAGATGAAGGCGGTGCTCGTCACAGTGCTGGCAGGTCACGGTGCAGCAGTTGATAGATTCGAACGGTCGACTGCCAGGATACACAAAGAAAATTAGAAACCAGCTCAAACTAAAACTGAGACTCGACAAAATAAGCAAAAAGAGAGCATTTGAACACCGTGCCAGTAAAAGCGGCTGCTCCATCATCTTGTGCGGTAGGATGCCGCAATCATGAAAGGTTTCACTTATGAGGCCAACAAAATCGAGGCTTTCTCTTTCCAGTCTGCAGCCGTGGAACAGCTGTCCCTAATACGTGACAATTGAGAAGCACCAAGAGTGCATCAAAAGAAGCCAAGGTTACACCGTGCCCTAGCCCTGACGAAAATCCCGAAAACTAAAATTGGGATTGGAAACGCGTCGGCATTGTTTCTTACCTTACGCCATGATGGGTATTAAATGTTCTCTGAGGAGGTTTTAGAATAAAATAGACCCCACAGAGTGGTACATTATATTTAAATTGTTTTCCCTTTTGGCAGCAGCTCCATAAAAAGCGTCACAAAACATAGAATGTAAGGAACTGCTCATATATAATTGGCACAAACAAACCGCTGGTGTAATTGTATATACTCTTGTATATAAAAAAATGTTTTTGTATGGTTGGGTTTGTTATAATCACATTGTCATTTCTTGATATTATTCACGTTTTTGTATGCACTTTATATGTATTATAGCTTCTGTGTATTAGATGTGTATTCAACACAGACATGTACAAATGTGTTGAGAAAGGTGTTACTACATTATAAATAATTGTGATTAAGACACCTAAAAGTGCAAGAACTTTGAGTTTTGCACTTTTGACCGCTTCAAATAAAGTGCGGCCTTGAAAAATAAACAGCCAGGTTTCTCTTTTTTCATAGGCAGGTCACGGTGCAGCAGCGGCGTCGTCGTAGCTGCAGCGCTGTCGTTGGCTGACGAACTGGAGTCGATGGCGTCGGTGGGCCAAGGCTGCGGTGCGGGATGAGGGCAGTGCGTCGTGTAACTTACGAGCGGTGCCCCCGAACCACGGTGCAAGCAGCGGCGTCGAGTCCGGCATGGAGCGGCGTCGTCGGGAAGGCCACGGCGTCGTCGTGAAGCGAGGCGGTGCAGAGTGCGGTGCCCACAGGTCGCGGTGCGAGCAGCGGCTCGGTGGCGGCGTCAGCAGGCGTCGTCGGTGAGACCAGGGTCGCGTTGCGGCGGTGCCCTCTGCGGTGCCGTCGGGACACGGAGTCGGCAGCGGCGTCGTTGAGTTGCTTTTCTTCTGTTGCAGCACAAAACACACAGTCCCCAGTGCTGAGGGCAGAAGAACTTGAAGTCTTTGCTGTTCCTGAGACTTCTTGAACAGGGGGCAAGCTCTACCTCAAGCCCTTGGAGACACTCACAAAGTAGATTGCAGAAAGTTCAGTTCCAGTCCTTTCACTGCCCAAGACAGAAGCAGCCACTGCAGGCCAACACAGCAAAGCACACAGCAAAGTGGTAGTTCCTCCTCACAGATTCTCCAGCTCTTCTTCTTGGCAGTCTTCTTGATCCAAAAGAGTTCTAATTTTCTGGGGTTTGGGTCCCCCTTTTTATCCTCAATTTCTCTTTGTTCTCTGAAGGCAGAGAGGCATTTGCCTAGTCCAAACCAGTTCTGGTCAGTCCTGGAGCACTTTGTTGACAAGTCTCCTTCTTTCCTTTCACAGTGCAGGCCATGGACATCAGACGCACCACAGGAGGTGGAGCCAGCATTGTGGAGGGAAGGCCCAGCCCTATTCAGGTCCCAGGTGCATATCCTCCCACCCATCTACATGTAGATCTTGCTATTCAGCCCTGTGCTGACTCACCCTGTCTCCTGGCATCCCCCAGCCCCGTCACTCACACTCCAGACAAGGAATACACAACCTAGCAGAGGCAGGCTTGGATGGTTAGACAAGAAAATACCCACTTTCTAAAAGCGGTATTTTCCAACACAGAATGTTAAAACCAATTTTACTAAAAGATGCATTTTATCATTCTGAGTCCAGGCATACTAAACTCGAATTTCTACCATGTTCCCTGGGTCAGTTAGGATTATAAGCTGTAATAATCAAAACTGCCCATTCTGGCCTATGGGGAACAGGTAGCCTTGCAATAGTGAAAAACGAAATAGGCTGTAATTCACTACCAGGGCATGTCCTACCTTTCACATACAATGCACCCTGCCCACAGGGGTACCTTGGGCCTACCTTAGGGGTGACTAACATGTAGAAAAGGGAAGGTTTAGGGACTTGCAAGTGTGTGCACTTGCCAAGTCGACATGGCAGCCCCAGGCTGCGCACAGGCTCTGCAATGGCAGGCCAGAGTTACACTTTACGGGCTGTTTGCGTGGGTGGCACAATCCAGTGCTGCAGCCCACCAACAGCATTTGATCTATAGGCCCTGGCACTCTCAGTGCACTTTACTAGGGACTGACACATAGATCAAATAGGCCAATCATGGAAATACCAATCCATAACACATTTTGTACAGGAGCACTTGCACTTTCCCACTGGACAGCAGTGAGGAAAGTGCACAGAATCATTACACCAGCAAAAACAGAGTCAAAAACCAGGAGGTCAGAAAGCAAAAAGTCAGGGGAAACACGCCAAAAGATGCCAAGTCTAACACATGTCCCCTCCAGCTGAAAGTAGGGAGAACTACCCAACCCCATTGGAGTTCTCTTCACTAAGGCGGAAGAACCTGGACAGACCATCTGCGTTGGCGTGTTCTGTACCAGGGCGGTGTTCCACCGTAAAGTCCATTCCCTGTAGGGAGATGGACCACCTCAGCAGTTTTGGATTCTCACCCTCATTTGCATCAACCATCTGAGGGGCCTGTGGTCTGTCTGAACCCGGAAGTGAGTCCCAAACAGGTATGGTCTCAGCGTCTTCAGTGCCCAGACCACAGCAAAAGCTTCCCTTTCTATGGCACTCCACCTCTGTTCCCTGGGGAGTAGTCTCCTGCTAAGGAAGACTACAGGCTGATCCAGGCCCTCTTCGTTCAGTTGTGAGAGCACCGCTCCCACACCATGCTCTGAAGCGTCAGACTGCACGATGAATTCCTTGGAGAAGTCAGGTGCCTTGAGCACGGGCGCTGTGCACATGGCTGCCTTCAGGGCATCAAAAGCTTTCTGACAGGACTCAGTCCAGATCACTTTCCTGGGCTGCTTCTTCGAAGTCAGCTCTGTTAAGGGGGCAACGATGGTGCCATAGCCCTTAACAAATCTCCTATAGTAGCCGGTGAGACCTAAGAAGGCTCTCACCTCTGTCTGGGTCTTGGGGGGTTCCCAAGCCAGAATGGTGTCAATCTTGGGTTGTAGGGGCGCCACCTGGCCGCTTCCTACCTGGTGTCCCAAGTACACCACAGAACCCTGCCCGATCTGGCACTTACTGGCCTTGATCGTGAGGCCTGCACCTTGCAGAGCCCTCAACACTTTCTGAAGGTGCTGTAAATGTTCTTCCCAGCTGGAACTGAACACAGCAATGTCATCCAGGTAGGCGGCACTGAAATCCTCCAGTCCAGCCAACACCTGATTGATCAACCTCTGAAAGGTGGCAGGGGCATTCTTCAAATCAAAGGGCATCACCCGAAATTGGTAATGACCTTCTGGGGTTGAGAATGCTGACCTCTCATTGGCCCCATCGGTTAAGGCAATCTGCCAGTACCCAGACGTTAAGTCAAACGTGCTGAGGAACCGGGCAGCTCCCAACCGATCAATGAGCTCATCAGCTCTGGGGATGGGGTGCGCGTCAGTCCTGGTGACGGCATTGAGCCCACGGTAGTCCTCACAAAACCGGAGTTCTGGAGTGGCACCTGGTGCAGCAGCCTTTGGGACCAAGACCACTGGGCTGGCCCAAGGACTGTTGGAGGGCTCAATCACCCCTAACGCCAACATCTTAGAGACCTCCTCCTTGATGCTGACCCTGACCCGGTCAGTCAACCTGTAAAACTTGTGCTTCACAGGAGGTCTGTCACCAGTGTCCACGTCATGGGTACACCAGTGAGTAACACCGGGGGTCAGAGAGAACAGTGGGGCGAACTGTCCCAACAACTGGTGACAGTCCCCCTGCTGCTCCTGAGTCAGTGTAGGGGAGAGGATCACACCTTCCACTGACCCATCATGCTCCTTGGTAGACAGGAGGTCAGGGAGAGGCTCACTCTCCTCTTCCACCCCATCATCTGTCGCCAAGAGCATACTTACTTCGGACCTCTCGAAGTGGGGCTTGAGGCGGTTCACATGAAGGACCCTCAAAGGGTTCCTTGGAGCCTGCAAATCCACCAGGTAGGTGACGTCACTTTTGCGCTCCACCACCTCATATGGCCCAGTCCACTTGTCCTGCAAGGCACAAGGTTCCACTGGGGCCATGACCCACACTTTTTGCCCAGGTTGAAATTCGACCAGAGTGGCATTCTGGTCATACCACCTTTTCATTTCTTCCTGGCTTGCTTCTAGGTTCGCCTGAGCGAGTTTCCTGAAGCGGGCAGTTTGGTTTCTAAAGGCCAGCATGTAACTAAACACATCCTGGGGAGTTTTCCTGGGAGCTGCCTCCCAGCCTTCCTTTACCAAACTCAGAGGTCCTCTGACAGGGTGGCCATACAGGAGCTCAAAGGGCTGTACCCAAGAGACTTCTGAGGCACCTCCCTGTATGCAAAGAGTAGGCATGGCAAGAGGACGTCCCACTTACGCCTCATGGGTTCTGTTAGACCCTTGATCATGCCTTTCAAGGTCTGGTTGAATCTCTCCACCAGACCGTTTCCTTGTGGGTGGTAAGGAGTGGTGAACTTGTAGGTTACACCACACTCCTTCCACAGAGATGTCATATACTTGGATATGAAATTGGTCCCCCTGTCAGAAACCACCTCTCTGGGGAAGCCCACACGGGAAAAGATCCCCATTAACGCCCGGCCCACCACTGGCGCCGTCGTTGTCCGGAGAGGGATTGCCTCAGGGTACCGGGTGGCATGGTCCACCAAGACCAGGATGTACCTGTTGCCCATGGCTGTCTTGGGATCCAGTGGCCCCACAAAATCCATCCCTACCCTTTCAAAGGGTGTTCCAACAACAGGAAAAGGTTGGAGAGGAGCTTTGACCTTCCTCCCACTCTTACCACTTGCCTGGCAAGTTTGGCAAGACCTACAGTGTGCATCTGACTGCCTTCGCATTTGGGGCCAAAAGAAGTGGGTGACAAGCCGGTCAAAGGTCTTGTCCTGCCCCAAATGTCCTGCCAAAGGCACGTCATGAGCCAGACCCAGTAGGAAGGTCCTGAAGCGCTGGGGTACCACCAGCACACGGGCTGACCCAGGCTCAGCAACCTTAGGCTCACTGTATAGGAGACCATTCTCCCAGTAGATCAGATGTGACCCGGACTGATTACCAGCTGCCTGGTCTGCAGCCTGCCGCCGCAGACCCTCCAGAGTAGGGCACTCGTTCTGCTCCCTGCTGAACTCCTCCCTGGTGGGACCCCCTTCTTGCTGCTAATGGGTTAGCTCAGAGATGTCTCCCAGTTCGGCTACCTGCTCCCCTGTAGGCACCGGGGCGTCCCCCTCGAGGTCCGCCTCCTCCCGGTCCGTGGGAACTTCGGGGGCCGGTTTCCCGCGCCCCCTGCCCTTCCTCTTGGCAGGGACTTGGGCCATTGTTCCAGGCTCCAAGTCCTCTTGATCACCCTTTCTGGCTGCCATTGACCGAGTAGACACGCATACCCACTCTAGCAACCCAAGCATCTCCAAGTGAGACCTGAGCTCAACATCCTTCCATAAGGACTGCTCCAGGTCGTTACCTAGCAGACAATCTACAGGCATGGTAGGGCTCACAACCACCCTCAAGGGACCTGAGACCCACCCCCCCCATTCAAAGGGAACCTGCGCCACCATACACTGGCGCTCAGAGTTGTCCACAGCAACTACTTGGTGGACTGCCCCTGGGACTACCTGCTTCTCAGAGACCAGGTGACACCGGACTGAGGTCACACTGGCTCCAGTATCTCTGAGAGCCTCTACCCTTTTCCCATTAATGGTCACCCAGGTGCTATATTTCTTTGTGTTAGGGGGCACCTGGTTTCCTGGGACCATCTCACTTTCCCCTAGTGAGACAAGGGTCATTTCTGCGAGATCCCCACCCTCCTGTGGGCACCCCTCCTCCCCAAGCGCTACACTGGCCAACACTTTGGACTGTCCACCGGTGGGTGGCTGTGTCCCCTTTGGGCACTTGGGGTCCCCCTTCATGTGACCCACCTGGTCACATGCATAACACTTGCGGGGGCCGGTCTCAGCAGGCTTTCCTGTAGAGACCCGTCTTCTTATCACCTGGGGGATGGGAACCTTTACCCTGGGTACTAGTTTGGGGCCCTTTAGAGAACTCCTGTGCTTTACCCTTGTCCCCCCCGCCTTTCTGCTGGGGACCCCCCCCCCCCACCTTTGGCTGAGTCTCCCCCAAACGCTTTCTTGTGGACCCGGGTACTCACCCAGCGGTCCGCCTCTATAGCAAGCTTCCTGGGGTCAGTTAGCTTACTATCAACTAGGTGCTGGCGCAGATCTGCAAAACATAGACTAGACAAGTACTCCCATGCAATCAAATTGTAGAGCCCCTGAAAATCTGTTACATTATTGCCCTTCACCCAACCATCCAGCGACCTACAGAACATATCTACACATTCCAACCAAGTGTTGGCCTCAGACTTTTTACTGGACCTAAACTGATCCCTGTACTTTTCAGGTGTGAGCCCATATCTAGTGAGGAGAGCGTCTTTCATGTCAGCATAGGTGAGGTCCTGCCCCTTACCCAAAGCTATCAGAGTATCCCTAGCTTCCTCTGGAAAGAGAGGCCACAACCCCGCTCCCCAGTTCCTCTCAGGGACCCCATTCATATGAATAGACGCCTCGTACCCTTGAAACCACCTTTGAATGTCATCACCCTTTTTGTACTCTTTACCTACATTCTTGGGGATGTGTACAACCCTGTCTGTGTGTGCTGAAGAATTGCTGCCACCATCTGAGCCGGTTCTACTCTTTAGCTCCAGCTCCTTAATCACTTTCTCATGATCTAACATCATCTTCTTTTCCTCCATGGCTATTCTCTTGTCTTCCCTCTCACTTTCTATTCTGAGTTTCTCCAATTCAAACCTCCTTACTTCCCGCCTGTCCTCCAGCTCCTCTGGGGACAAACTACTGCTGCCTGGCCTGGAGGGTTCCCCCCCTCCCAAAAGCACATCCACCCTAGGAACAGGCTCCTCCACCTCTCCATTGAGATCACCAGATTGCCCACTGACATGTCTGGCTGCTACCCAGGCCCTCAGCGCCTTTTGTAGCTCCTCCTTCCTGGTGAGGCCTCTGACCTGGACTTTCAGGTTCTTGCAAATCGATTTTAACTGCTTGACATTGTAGGCTTCTAATCGATCCTCCTCAAAGGCAATTTCTACTGATGCAACTGATGATACTACAGTTCCAGGCATGTTGAAGTAGCAAGTTCAAACTGGCAAGATCAAAAATAGGCCAAAAAGAAAAAGAACCTGTAAGTGGTACGTAATGGTCTGCGATATGGTAGTAGTGCACACCAATCACTGTAAGTCAAGTGCAAACACAAGTCCTATCCTCACCGCTGACAACCAATGTTAGAAACGGGGGTCTCTAGTTTGCAAGGGCTTGCACCTTTGTCCAAGTAGGGACCCTTCTTCCTAGTCAGGATAAGGGAGTTACACTCCTAAAATAACCCCTGCTCACCCCCTTGGTAGCTTGGCACGAGCAGTCAGGCTTATTCTAGAGGCAGTGTGTAAAGCATTTGCACCAAACCAACAGTAACACAATGTAAGCACTACAAACGGACACCACACCAGTTTAGAAAAATATCCAATATTTTTATATACTTTAAACAAGACCAAATACAATAAAAATCCACTATGCAGTACTTCAGAAATAGTTACTTCTCAAAATGTCTTTAAAAACAGTTCCTTGATGTCGATCGCTCCGTCCAGGGCTATCACGGCGTCGTGAACAAACAAATCCAAACAGTTCTGGCTGACCGCGGCGTCGCGGGTCAGCTACGGTGTCGGAAATCAATCAATCATGTCACTTATAAAGCGCACTACATACCCGCGAGGGTCTCAAGGCGCTGGGGGAAGAGGGGGGTGGTGCTGCTACTGATCGAAGAGCCAGGTCTTGAGGAGTCTTCTGAAGGCCAGTAGGTCTTGGGTCTGTCGGAGTTTGGTGGGGAGGGTGTTCCAGGTCTTGGCGGCGAGGTGGGAGAAGGATCTGCCGCCGGCGGTCGTTTTCCGGATGCGGGGGACTGTGGCGAGGGCGAGGCTGGTCGAGCGGAGCTGGCGGGTGGGGGTGTAGAAGCTGAGTCGTCTGTTGAGGTAGGCTGGTCCGGAGTTGTGGAGTGCTTTGTGTGCGTGGGTGAGGAGCTTGAAGGTTATCCTCTTGTTGACAGGGAGCCAGTGCAGGTCTCTCAGGTGGGGTGTGATGTGGCTGCGTCGGGGGATGTCGAGGATAAGACGTGCAGAGGCGTTCTGGATGCGTTGCAGCCGTCTCAGGAGCTTAGCCGTCGTTCCTGCGTAGAGGGCGTTTCCGTAGTCCAGCCTGCTGGTGACGAGGGCCTGGGTGACTGTTTTTCTTGTTTCGGTGGGGATCCACTTGAAGATCCTGCGGAGCATTCGGAGGATGTTGAAGCAGGATGAGGAAACGGCGTTGACCTGCTTAGTCATGGAGAGGGTGGGGTCGAGGATGACCCCTAGGTTGCGTACGTGGTCGGTGGGTGGCGGGGCTGTTCCCAGTGATGTTGGCCACCAGGAGTCGTCCCAGGCTGAAGGGTTGGAACCAAGGATGAGGACCTCCGTCTTGTCCGAGTTCAGCTTCAGGCGGCTGGTCCTCATCCATTCGGCGACGGCCTTCATTCCTTCGTGGAGGTGGGCTTTGGCGGTGTGAGGGTCTTTGGTACTGTTTGCGGGAAAGACCCGCAAACAGTACCTTTCAGAAATGCAGGGCGTCGATGACCTCGCGGTGAGCTTCCGAAAACACGGCGTCCGCAGGCGTCGGTTCCGGAGGTCGGTGCGGCGTCGTCGGGGCCCTCGAAGTCACACACGTTGCAGATCGATCTCCTCTGTTGAAGTCAGGAGCGCTGGCGTCGGCCGGCGTCGGGTGCTGCGGTGCGAAGTGCAGCGGTGCGGTGTTCTCAGGTCGCGGTGCGAGCAGCGGCTCGGTGGCGGCGTCGGATGGCGTCGTCGATGAGACCAGGGTCGCGGTGTGAGATGAAGGCGGTGCTCGTCACGGTGCTGGCAGGTCACGGTGCAGCAGCAGCGGCGTCGTAGCTGCAGCGCTGTCGTTGGCTGACGAACTGGAGTCGATGGCACCGGCGTCGGTGGGCCAAGGCTGCGGTGCGGGATGAGGGCGGTGCGTCGTGTAACTTACGAGAGGTGCCCCCGAACCACGGTGCAAGCAGCAGTGTCGAGTCCGGCGTGAAGCGGCGTCGTCGGGAAGGCCACGGCGTCGTCGTGGAGAGAGGCGGTGCGGAGTGCGGTGCCCACAGGTCGCGGTGCGAGTAGCGGCTCGGTGGCAGCGTCAGCAGGCGTCGTCGGTGAGACCAGGGTCGCGGTGCGGCGTTGCGGCGGTGCCCTCTGCGGTGCCGTCGGGACACGGAGTCGGCAGCGGCGTCGTTGAGTTGCTTTTCTTCTGTTGCAGCACAAAACACACAGTCCCCAGTGCTGAGGGCAGAAGAACTTGAAGTCTTTGCTGTTCCTGAGACTTCTTGAACAGGGGGCAAGCTCTACCTCAAGCCCTTGGAGACACTCACAAAGTAGATTGCAGAAAGTTCAGTTCCAGTCCTTTCACTGCCCAAGACAGAAGCAGCCACTGCAGGCCAACACAGCAAAGCACACAGCAAAGTGGTAGTTCCTCCTCACAGCTTCTCCAGCTCTTCTTCTTGGCAGTCTTCTTGATCCAAAAGAGTTCTAATTTTCTGGGGTTTGGGTCCCCCTTTTTATCCTCAATTTCTCTTTGTTCTCTGAAGGCAGAGAGGCCTTTGCCTAGTCCAAACCAGTTCTGGTCAGTCCTGGAGCACTTTGTTGACAAGTCTCCTTCTTTCCTTTCACAGTGCAGGCCAGGGACATCAGACGCAACACAGGAGGTGGAGCCAGCATTGTGGAGGGAAGGCCCAGCCCTATTCAGGTCCCAGGTGCATCTCCTCCCACCCATCTACATGTAGATCTTGCTATTCAGCCCTGTGCTGACTCACCCTGTCTCCTGGCATCCCCCAGCCCCTGACACTCACACTCCAGACAAGGCATACACCACCTAGCAGAGGCAGGCTTGGATGGTTAGACAAGAAAATACCCACTTTCTAAAAGCGGTATTTTCCAACACAGAATGTTAAAACCAACTTTACTAAAAGATGCATTTTATCATTCGGAGTCCAGGCATCCTAAACACGAATTTCTACCATGTTCCCTGGGTCAGTTAAGATTATAAGCTGTAATAATCAAAACTGCCCATTCTGGCCTATGGGGAACAGGTAGCCTTGCAATAGTGAAAAACGAAATAGGCTGTAATTCACTACAAGGGCATGTCCTACCTTTCACATACAATGCACCCTGCCCACAGGGGTACCTTGGGCCTACCTTAGGGGTGACTAACATGTAGAAAAGGGAAGGTTTAGGGACTTGCAAGTGTGTGCACTTGCCAAGTCGACATGGCAGCCCCAGGCTGCGCACAGGCTCTGCAATGGCAGGCCAGAGTTACACTTTACGGGCTGTTTGCGTGGGTGGCACAATCCATTGCTGCAGCCCACCAACAGCATTTGATCTATAGGCCCTGGCACTCTCAGTGCACTTTACTAGGGACTGACACATAGATCAAATAGGCCAATCATGGAAATACCAATCCATAACACATTTTGTACAGGAGCACTTGCACTTTCCCACTGGACAGCAGTGAGGAAAGTGCGCAGAATCATTACACCAGCAAAAACAGAGTCAAAAACCAGGAGGTCAGAAAGCAAAAAGTCAGGGGAAACACGCCAAAAGATGCCAAGTCTAACAAGGGATATCTTCTGTAGTTATCAAAGCTTCCATCTGGACTACCTGAACGGTAGCGAGAGGAGTACGGTGGCTACCCAGGAGCCCACTCGGCCTACTGTTGAGAATCGGCCACATAGTGTGGTTTGATCAGATAATTGAGACAAATCTTTTGTCTCGACGGCCGGCAAGAGGCAGAATAAGTACAGTTCTCGTACCCTCGACAGCCAGGGCAATTACAGGCGCTCTGTAAGATGGCCCAAATTCTTTTTTGTCCACAATTTTTTCCCAGACCAGATCCCCAATCTTGGAGACCCAGCCAGTTCTTGCCGGTACAACCTTCATTTCTCCAGTGGCGGTGCATTTTACCTGGACGTTGCTTTGTGCACCCGTAATTCATTGAATTCCTGTAAAACAGCCAAACGTTCATTGATGTCAAACGGTGTTTCCGCCGCCATTGTGCTAACATTATCGAGGTCTGGTACCCACATTCTCACACCAAACAGAATTTCATATGGAGTTACGACCACCCAGAGGTTTTCTTGGCATGTTATTGAGTGACCTCTGGACACCATATAGGTGATTGACCCAACTGCGACCCAAGCCTAATACCCTTGCTGTTAAGGACTGCTTTGTCACTGATTGTTCTCTCAACTATCGAATTTCCCTCAGGATGATAGGGGGAGGATTACTTCAAGGCCACACCCAAACTTACCATGGCTTCTTTGTAAGCCTGAGAGCTATACGCCGGACCCTGGTCGGAATGTGTGTGTCAATTGCGTATGTCCTGATGAAGACTCGCAAATCCTTTATAACAGTTCGAGCGTCAGCCGAGCGCGGTGGCAAACCCACAGGAATCTGAAGCATGAATCCACTGCCACCAAGATATACTTGTAAGCCCTATCTGAGTATAAGGGGCCACAGTGGTCCAAATAAACGACTGCTAGAGGTTTGTCTGAGATCAATAGAGATGTCTATGGTGGATGTGCTATGGTTGAGCCTTTCATTTGCTGGCAGATGTCACATTTGAGGACAAAGTCCTTTGTCTGTTTAGTTAGACCTGGCCACCAATAGCGCTGCTTTAGTAGCGAGACTGTAGCAGTAAACCCTGTGTTTGCTGATCCCAGACCCTCGTGTGAGGCTAGTGGTAATCCCAATCTGCGAACAGTGTTTGGTATTACTCTATCCCCCACTCCAGGAAACTGCACACAAGGAATATTTTGTGCATCTAATTTGTAGGAGTACTTGAGTGGAAAGCCCTTCGGCAGGTGTGTCACTGTGCGCGGCATTGACAGCCACCATGATGTCTCTGTCTGATCTCGTCATGGAGCGAGTTATTGCAGCAACGGCAGCAGTGCGAATTGTTGCCTTATCAGCTTCATCAGCCATGGAATTCCCTGCAACATGAACGCCAGCACGTTGATGACTCAATGTGTGGATAACATGAGCCCGTGGCAAGCATTCTTTCAGCTTTGCCACATGTTCCCAAAGCAGCTTGTGCTTGATTGTGCAACCCTTAGAATCTAGAAGTCCATTCTGGCTCCATCATTGAAGGTATTCATTAAAGGGCTGGACACAGTAATATGAATCACCCACAGTGAGCGTGGGGAATCCGTTATCCGTACTTTGTAGTGCCACAATTAGGGCTTTGAGTCCTGCCAGCTGCCCTGGACAGTCCACTAGGGACTGCATGTGTGTTTTTTCAGGACGGAACTTTCCGTCATGCATGCGCCCCTTTACGATTGCACATGCCGCGGAATATTGGTGTCTTGTTCCTACTGCAGGCTGAGCAGATCCATCAGTATAGATTATATAGTCAAACCAATCCAGAGGCATTATTTAATTTAGCAGAGGATATTCTTGTTTGTACTGCAGGAATGCTTGTGTCTGTAATCTACATCTGTTGCAATGAGAGAGTTAGCCCATTGTATCCATTATAGATGTAAAGCTTTGGCATTAGGAATGCTAGCTTTTGTAGCGGCCTCTAAGGTCGGTACAGGGGTTACGACAATTATGCTTTTTCCCTGCGCTAGTGCTCTCTCTCACTATAGCAGTCTGTACTGCTGCAAGAATTTTTCAGTAGGTGCAAAACCCATTTCAGCGTTTGTGTGCAAATGTGATTTGCATGCAATATGCACTGTATCACCTTCATTGAAGGTGATGTAGGTGTACCCAGTTTGTCCAGCGACTACGCGGTTCATCAGGTTTGTTGTGTTTACACGTGTGTCTAAATGTTTGGAAGCTATCATGTCCGCTTGTATGGAACGTAGACTATTTGTATGTTCCAGTTTTTATTGGTTGACTGAAAATCAGGGCTAATTAAGTCGTAGAACGGTTTTACTTGTTCTCCGCAATACAAAATGTACATTCTGCCAAAATCTATAAATCCTAAAATGGATTGTAGTCTTTTCAGAGTCGTTGGAGGTTGGAGAAATGCACATTTTTCAAAACAATGTACCGCCAGGCTTTTGCCTTCACTTGACAACTCGTATCCCAGTAACAGAACATGGAGACGGGCAATTTTTGATTTTTTTTTTTAAAACTAAATTTGTAGCCCAAGTGAGAAAACCCTAGAATTATACGGTCTACTCTGTCCAAGTGTTCCATTAACTCATTGCCTGTCAGATGGATATCATCTACATAGGACAATGCCTCCTCATCAAAATTTTTAAGTAATCCTGTCACTCTGGCTGCATACAGCCCAGGGCTATTCTTATACCCTTGAGGTAAACAACAAAATTGCTGTTTTGAACCTAGTGCTGAAAATGCTGTTAAATATCTGCTTTAAGGCACTATACTCAGGCAGAAAAATCCATTTGAGATATCAAGTGTTTTGTATTTCTTCCCCACAATGTTGTACATCAGTGCAGCACTATGTGCATTTTGTACTGCAAATGTGCGTGTGGATGAGTTTAAATGTCTGTAGTCTAAAACTAGATTGTATAAATTGTCCGGTTTCATTACGGGAAACAAGGGATTATTCATCGATGAGGTGTAATTTTTTATTACACCCTGGTATTCAAGTTGTTCCAGGATTTCCATAACTTGTTTTTTAGCTTCATGGGTACTGTTCATGGGACATTGGGTACTGTCTCCGGAGTTGAAGAACTGATTTTAATGGGATCTCATGCAGAGGTGACTCTTCCTCCCACCCAACATGAATGCAGTTTAAAGCGGGAGCCAGCGCTAACGCCCACTCCTTGGCGTAAGCATGTTTAATAGATTCTGGAACGAGGTCAGAGAAGGATGGTATAATTACCATTTCTCCCATTGGGCACTCCATTACGAACTCAGGTGGCCAATCTTTTTCAGCCAAAAGACTATCATAACCATATGTCGGGTTCTCCCAGAAGAGACACTTGATGTTCCAGGGTATGTCCCCCTCAAATTGGAGTGTTATTTTGTATAAACAATGGGGGACACTTACCCTTGTATCAGGTGTTTCCACCGTGCTTACTCGGCGCTACTGCCGCTAGATAATCCATCAGGTTCCAGTGAGCTATTGTGACTTCTGCCACGCTGTCCAGCATAGTCACTGCCCATTTCCCTTTCAGAAGCTGGGTCCTCCGTAGCCTGGGCATGTGTTATTTTAATCCCAGCTATCTTTTTCTTTTTGAATTGAGGTTTAGGATTCTTTTGCTTGTCCTCTTTTTTAAGGATGTAGTCTGATGTGTAATGTGTTTCCTTATATCCTTCACACGCTCTTCTGATCTGTGCTCTGACTGCCCACCTCTCTCTGATCGTGTATCGGATGACTCTTGAAAGGAACGAGAGGAACGTGTATCAGTATCCTGATGCCTGTCAGGCTTTTTAATATTATCACGGTTTCTTAAATTATACTTCCTGTCAGTGGTTTCCTGTTGAGGAGACCCACCCCGTGATTGCATCGTTTTGATAATTTGTTTTTTGTTTATTGTCCCATTTCTTCTTGGAAGAATCTGGTGCTTGCTTGCAGTTATCGTTTTCAGAATTACTCTTAACCTGCGGTTTGCCAGGTCTGGCTCCCAAATTATCTCTACCTAGCGTAGCATAGGTATCTTTGAAAATTTTAGGGAATCCCCGCTCCTGCTGGGCAGGAGTGAACTCCCTCAGGCGTTGGCATGTAGCTAATGCAGCTGCCTCCCCTTTTATGTTACTCAACCATAATGGTGGATACTGCGGCAAAATTGCCCATCAGTTTCATCCCTAAGTCGAGGGCAGGTGCTGCCCCGCACTCATTCATAAGCTGTTTCAATATATCAGGTAAGACTGCCAGTGAAGGGGTACCATGCGTTCTGGTATAAACGGCAGCGAAGGCTGTACCCCAAGTGTCACA
The DNA here is from genome assembly GCA_963921515.1 of Calotriton arnoldi. Lineage (NCBI taxonomy): Eukaryota > Metazoa > Chordata > Amphibia > Caudata > Salamandridae > Calotriton > Calotriton arnoldi. The sequence goes on from CAWUFW010000840.1 coordinate 847,485, forward strand.
ATCTTCCACCAGGGGAGCCATCCCCATGGGCAAGCAAATTGTTAAAATTCTGTGTTTTTCCTTTGGGCCCATATAGGAAAAAACTGCCTCAAGCTGGCTTGTTTTCTGTGCTATCCAGAACGGAATTTGCTCCTGACTGGTGGGAATCTATCCCATTACAACATTCAGCGTTTGCGGGCTGATACTCGTGGTAGCTAATTGTGCTTGTGCAGCCAGAGCAGTACACACAGAATTAATTGCGACTGTTCTCATTATAAACTGTGTAAGATTTCAGTAAATATTTACTAGATCTTCATATAGTGTTGTTAATTTTGCTGCATGTAAATTATCAATATTAGGATGCGGTATATATGCAGCTAAGACCAGCCATACCGCTCCTTCTTTACTGAGCGGACCCAGTCTCACGTTTTCTATGGTGTTTGGGAGGGCGCCTTTAAACCAATTTGTGTTCTTGTTAAGTTAATGGAATTTCTATGTCCACATATGGAAAGTATTCCTCTTCAATGTAAGTGTGAAACATTTTTGTCAGAGCATCCGCAGCCGGTATTGTAACCCAAGAGTAGAGTGCCTCTGTTCTGAATGCCTCGTGTGCCTCAACCACGAAGGTAACGCCTCCACCGGTTGCCGGGTGACCCTATTGTAGTAATTTCGTAGTAACTGCATGCCTGCAATTTTCTGTAATATTTAGAGTTACTGCTTCGACTCCATTGTTTTTTCCATTATCTCTGTGATCTGACATTGTTTTTAGAGATGAAGGAAATTATTAAATGAATTTATGGAGATAGGGTATGCGCAATGTGGGAAAATGTTTATCCTACAAGCTTGAATAACCTACAGTCAATACATAAGGTATACCTACTCAGCTGAGGTGGATTTCCCTTTCCCACCACGGGCGTCTCCGGTTTGGAGGTGAGTAGGGGTCTCTGAGAAAAACACAACTGAACTACTCAGATAGACCATTAAATAAGAACCCAACCAACGTTGGCGGTGCCATGTTGTGTAGTTCCCACTAATCCATATGATGTGCACGTTTGTTGGACAACAAACTTTGGGTGAGGTGCCCAGACTGATTCCAAGCACCCCTGTAGGATATGTTGGCCTAGAGACCAGCTAGCTCACAGTGCCACCATATGCCCCCTAACCTTAACAGTGAGCGAACAGTTTCTGGCAACCTCTGAACAGGACAACCCTGACCCCTCCGGGATAGTGGTAACAGATCAGAACCTTTCGCTCAGTCACTCGTGCTTACTTGTGCTCAGAGAAATATACAAAGAATACACAGTGGGACGTTTTAAATATATTTATGGAACCAACGTTATTCTTGTATAGAATACATGTGCTGCGATAATCAGTAGACAGAAGTAGGTGAAAGTGATTACAAGCACCAAAAGAGTAAATATTAGATACAGTTCTACCATGGTGCTAAATCAGTGTATATATTCAGGCATATGATACAAGGCAGTAATCAGGCGTACTCCTACTTTGCGTGTACCTAGAGTATGTGTAGGTGTGAAGCCAGGAACCCCCCCCAATGGACGATCCAACCCCATTATCTGTCGGGAGAGAATGTAGGACCCTGTCTTGGTCACTAATTGGACACCCATCACAGAGATGTCAGACCGCTGCGTGGTGAAGTCTCAGCATGCACGGACTCTCGGTGTCAGCTCAAATGCCTCCTCTGCTAATCTTTTGGAATGCTCCTTATTTATAATAGAAAGCATCCTTGTGATGTAGGTATAGATTAGCAATGTTATGGATATGTAGATAGCCCTGTCGCCCTGTCGATGAAGATAGAACATCATTTGTGCATTGTGCGTAAAAAGGCCTTGTACATGGTGTTCGAGGCATCGTGATAATGTTATGCGAAGCTAGATGTGTAAACCAGGGCAGTTTCAGAGAAACTAATCCAACATTGTCACACATGTAAATATGTGCAAAAGGTCACAGCAGAAATGTTATTGTGCAAAATTAAGACAATGTAAGAAAATGTGCAGCTTCGTTACTTGGGCCTAACTCGGGCACATAACACTTGGACCTCTCACAGTATTCCAGCTATAGGAATTATATAACCTAGAGTGAATATTTGTCTTCCTCTAGCGTGTTTGGAGATCTTTAGGGCCTATTCCTTTAAACGTCTGCACCACATTCCCAAACATCTCACTCTGCTTTTATCACTGTCCTGATTCCCCTGATCTGTCTTATTTTGGGTACAAGTTAAAGGCACTTCTATATACATTGGATTTTCCATGAACTGCGTAAGCATCTCCAGGGTGAATTGCAAAAAGTCTACATGTCCGTGGTTTGGGGACAACACTGAGGGCAAAGTAAGTTACCATTATTTGTGCTCTTCTCAAAGAGGAATCTGCATTCCTGACCTCTCTTTACCTTCGCGTTTAGTGTACCTCTTTGCCTGTTAAAATCTCCACTTTCATATGCCTTAAAGCAGAGTAGAACTGTTTGGTCTGGAAACATTTCCATGGATATTATTTCAACCTAGAAAAGTACCTCTCCTGCAAAAAAGGCTCATGAAATTCTTTATCTATTCTTATCAGTCATGTGGAGCTTACAGTCCACTTCCATTACCCTCCAACCACTGCATCTATGCCTATGGAGATTTATTCCCGTATTCACCTCACATAGATCCACACACATCTCCATTCTCCATACCCTTCCTTCCATTCCAATACCCTATTTATTCTTCCAGTTGACTGCTGAGTAAGCCTCTGACCAGGAATGTCCCATGCTTGTTCGGAGTGAACCCACAGGTTCGTTTCTGTCCAGTTTTGGCATTTTTGTTTTAGTCTCTGCACACATGACAATGGTGTGTGCTTTGAGAGCTAAAATACGTATAATACAGCGCTGTTACCCATCGGGGATTCAGTGGTCTGGAGACACACATCTGACGTGTTTTCCGTATAGAGTGGGACTACTGTCCTTTGACCAGATTGTAAAGTACTGACAATGGTGGTTTGTGAATTGTTCATAGCAGGACAGGTTTTTTTCCTGTTACCTATGGAGGTGAGTGGGCTGCTGGCTGTTATAGAAGAAATAAAATTTGAAAACACGGCGCAAGAGCAGATAACAGTAGAGACTGTCACACAGCTATACGTGGCGAAAGAGCAGTGCAGGCCAAAAACTGGTGCTGATGACAAAGAGTTGAAGAGTTTACTTGAAAACAGAGTGCATGACCTGTAAGGTCACAGTTAAAGGAAAACCCATGTTTGACAAGCTTGAAGGAATTTATGGCCTTAGCCCACAAGCACACCTGCACATATTCTGTGTTTTCAATAGGTTGAAACATGATTAGACAATGGGAGCAGGAGATTGAATTTGCCAAGAACATGGTGAATCTGATAAGAGGTCTTGGGAGCACAATGAATGAGCACACACACAAATAAATATGCATTCAAACCAAATACACATATATTCAAAAGTAGAATACATTGTTAGAACTGCAATAAAGGATATGTAGCGAATTAGGTGAAAGTCTAGGGTCACAGGTGACCTCATGTTTTTTCCATAACTAATGTTTACCAATGTGTAACAGCCTAGTAATTAATTGTTTGAACTTTTGTAACTCGTATTATCTGATTGAGTCATCCAGCTGCAGATTCCTTACCTTTGAACTTCCAGGTATCAGGCTGGATCCAGAAGATTTCGGATAACAGTACCCGTGCATGCCGATCGGTGGCTTCGGTCGACCTGCGTGACGTCGTAGGCGTCTGGTTCGTTGTGACGTCCATGCTGTCTATAAAGGCGCCACCCCGGCACGCTGACGTCCGTTCTTTTCTTTCCGCGCCAGCCTGCGCAGATCCATCAAAGAGAGCTACCCCCTGTCACTTTCTGACAGACTTTTTTCGACTTTTTGTTGAGTCCTTTTGGTGTATAGGTATGTCCAAAAAGATCTCGGGGGTCCAAGCCGTGCAGTGCCTGTCACCGCGTCATGTCGGTCACGGACCCCCATTTGGTGCGTCTCTGGTGCCTCGAGCGCGACCACGACACAGTCGTACTCTAGTTGCCGGGCCATGGCGCCGAAGGCTTTGAGGGAGCGGTCCCTAAAGCTAATCGTGGCCCGGTGCCATGGAGGTCACCACCTAGATCTCACTCCCGGTCTCGGGCGAGAGGAAGGTCCGAGCACCGCTCCAGTGAATCAAAGTCTTCTTCCTTAAAGTCCTCGTGGTCAGGTAAGAGGCACCATAAAAAGCACAAGAAGTCAAAGCGTGCTTTGACTTCGCCCGTCCATCGTGCCTGGGTCGGCTCCTCTTTTCCCTCCCATTCCAGGGCCAGGAGCGACCTCCGCCCAATTAAAAGAATTTAATGACGCCATGTGCGCCATATTTGGGCGGCCTTACACTGCCGGCGCGACTTCGGGCCCCGCAGGCTCAGCAGAAGACCCTGTGGGTTCTGCACCTCCGGCTTCTGCCCCAGCACCACAGCCTCCTCTTAGATCCATCCCTGGATCCAGACCGGCGCTGGTCGTACCTCTGCAACCTTCCCCAGCGTCGCCAGCGCCCACCGGCGTCGTCTACCCTATCGTCATTCCAGACGACAGAGAGCCAGTCAAGCATCCACCGGTGCAGAGACCGGAGCCATACGGCTCCATGCCGTTCAACGTGCCCTATTCTGAACGGTTAGGAATGGATGATGATGATTGGGAGGGGCAGCAGGACAATCGATATATCAGAATTATGTGACAGTGGCCTCAAGCCAAAATCTAAGTTCTTCACCTGTTAACACAAGATATTATAAAAATAATTACGAATAAATTACATCAACATTTGAAAAATCACACCAAAGGTTGAAAAATATTTACATTTAAATAGGAAGGAAATTTAAACATTGTATGCATTGAGGGATGATAAAAAGATTATAATCAAGTGTGCAGATAAATTGGGGAATTTTGCCATTGTAAACTGAGGATTGCTTTCAAGAAGCTCCCAGACAGCTGGAAGTCAGAACGCTCTGTAAGCGGGCAAATAAAACTGCTTATAATAAAGTGCGAGTGCGCTTCAGAACTCTATGAATGAAATGGAAAGTGAAGAGACAACAATCAGATGATGAATTTAAAAACATGGACGTTTAGTGCGCAAAATTGCCTGTCGTGCATTTTCTTAAAAAAATAATTAAGGAAGCGAAAATTCCACCAAGACGACTGACTTACTGTTTGCGCCTCTTCTGAGGTCTAAAATACCTTGAGGATTAAGGCAGCACTTAGTTGTGCCGGATAGTAGAACTGTCAGGCAAAAAAAAGATATACACCAACTCCTGGCTCCGACCATGAAAAGCTGGCTGTAAGACCTATTTAACAATGAAAAAAAGTTGCCCACTTTGTATGCATGTCCAACAATGCTTGCAACATAATTCCTACAAAAGGTTTAAAAATCCATACCTTCAAAAAAATACAAACCTCATATTCTGCAATCCTCAATTAGAAGAACAAAACTATGTTACGATGCCAGTTTCATCACTATTGTTTCCAAATGGTTTCACCAACAGGTAACAGATAGGGGGGGGGAGCACCAATAGCACATACAATAATTCCTATTCCATAGTTTATAATATCCATACATTTTATTGAACTATTTCATAAGAAAAAACATCTAAGCATACATAAAGACCCTTTATCACATTTGTACACTCGTAAATCTTAATTATGCTCCAATTAGTTCACTGTTAGGTCATTTCATGTTAACATCATATTGCCCATTGAACAAATAAAGAGATCTTTCATATCCTCAACTCCATATTTCAAAGTTTTTCTTTCACCCAGTACAACCACACTTCTTCTTTAGGGCTTGAGTATGTAATTCCCCCCTAACTCCTTTGACAACAATGTAGTTAGTGTTTTTGGCATGCTTCTTGAAAATGACTTTAAATAGGTTTGAGCACATCCGTAGTTCTTCAAGGGATCATTCTTAGATCAACTGCCTAAATAAAGCAATCCATAATCTACCGATCCACACTCGGATATTGACTTTATTAAATTGCATTGGGCAAAAAAGCTCGAACCAAGATCCGTGGCACATCTCCAAAACGCCTGCTCAATTTGAACGATTTTTCCCATTTCAATAATCCACTTTGTTTATGCCTTCCATCATATCAGGTACTTAGTACAAACCTTACCTAGAGTTCACTGCCCTCTTGTACAATGCTCCTCAGTGAACAGCTTCTGACACTTCGTGATTTCCAAAGGCGCTCAAACAGACATTAAAAAAAATGGAAGAACGGTCATCAATATAGTTTTGTTGAGTTATCCACGCATCAAATTTGAAACGACTAAATCCTACATACTGGTAGACCTATTTCTGTAAATTAATGGGCTCAATCAGAAAATATGGGGCTTGTTTACAAGAGGCCTGCGCTGCTGGAGCATCACTTTTTTGATGCTCCGGTGGCGCAGGCCTCTCAATCATATCTATGAGGCAGTGCAAAGCCACCCTGCATGGCTTTGCATGGCCTCATAGATATGGAAAAAGGCAAGGTAGAGCAAAGCGCTGCGTTGCCTTACTCTGCGTCATGGAGGCGTTCCATGGGTGTTGCGGTCGGTGTTCAGGGCCGAACTGGCCGTAGCGGGCACGGGGCGTTTCCCCGGTGGGCCGCTAGGGTGGGGGGCGGTTTTGGGCCCCTGGGGGCTGTTTTTGTTACCGGGGGTCGGCAATATCGGCCCCCTGTAACAAAAATCGGCCGAAACCGACCCTCACAAACTGCTCGGCTGCACTCCCCTTCACCCCGGGGGGGGGGGGGCGGCTGAGCAGTTTGCCAGGGCCGGTTTCTGTTCCCAGTCCGGCCCTATCGGTGTTCCCATGCAACACCCATGGATTTTGATGCTGCTCCTAATTTAAAAGATCACGTAAACCTGGGGCAACGCCAAAACCTTACACCTCCCAGACCAGGCGTAAAGAGGAGAAATGTTTTCATTTGTCCTCATTTGTTCCTCTTTTCATGTGTGCTGCATTCTGCAGCACACACAGAATGAGGAAAATGCCTCTTGTGATTGTTTTTGTGCTAGAAGCTGCTCCTTCCTGCACTAAAACAATCATGCCAACAACGCAGATATCCTTGCACCATGGTGCAAGGTTGCCTACGTTGGCGCAAAGCAGCCAAAACGGTGCCAGCGCAGTGGGAAAGGACAGGAATATGCCGTATATCATAGATGATGGTGGGTTACAGTAGTGATTTTGGTTAAGTTTGCATGTGATTCACAGTACATTTAGGTAAAGGGTAGTATGTTTTTGCATACTCTGGTATCGCATTGTATATTTTTAAGTTTTATGTTAGATCTCGTCCCTAAATGCTAATGGGCCTTTTTAGGTCTCGCGCCTAGCGTTGCAGTGCGCAGCACTGCTCGCGCAGCGCGAGACCTCTTGTATGGGCTTCAGAAAGCTAACCACACGCTTGTGCGTGTGGTTTTGCTTTCGCAGGCTGGCATTGGCTGTAGCGTGCTTTTTAAATAAAAAAACGGCACGCAATTGGGCAAAGGCGGGCGCATGTCCCGCCTTTGCTCCGCCCATTCCCGTCTGTGTCTAGGACGGGCATCAGCGCGCGGCACAGACGACAGGCTCCCTCGCCCCCCCCGCTCCTCTGTGGTGCGCGCGCACCACTGGTTGTGCCTGCCGCCGCCGCCCCCAGATAGCCGTTTCAATGCTTTATATGCAGTTGGCCGCTCCTCGCCCGCTGCGCAGCTCCACTGTCGTGATCAGTCCTCGGGTCCCCAACCGAACAGAAAAGTGCAGGTTAGTAAAGCGCCGCCATCCTTCGCTTGGTGGAACTGGGAGGGTGCAGGGCCTCTTCGATGCTGCCAATAACTTTTATTTTACATGGGCTGAAAATATATAATATGCCCTGATGTCTCTCTAGTTGATCTGGCACATTCCAGACATAAGGGTCATGAAAGTGCTAGGCAGAGCGGTGGGTTCCTCAAAAAAAGAAAAGCCAAGCAATAATGCACATTTGTAATGGTGGCGTGCGTAATATTTACAATATGCGTGGCCCGCCCGTTTTGTTTCATTGACGAGTGCTCTTGTGTTTTTTACGGTATTCTCTCTGCATTTTCCTTTCGGCTTTCCAGCTTGTTCTAATGACGTTTTGGCGACCATATCTTTGTCTTTCGTTATATACTGCAAATGGAACTTTCCTCTTCTGCCAACAAAAACAGCAAGTCGACCCCGGGCAGCTGACTCTTCGAACAGCCTGTACCTGTGACAGGAGTAATACAATAATGGGGTAGACCCGAAAGGCCACTGGACCCGGGTAGCTTATGGTACAAAAGAGTAATGTCACAGTGGACTACAATTACATGTTATGCCAAACAAAGGAAAACATTATTACTTTAAATTAATTAAACGCCACCATTTGAATCATTCACCAAAAATGGTTATGATTTAATTTCATCACAGAGTTGCATAATAGCCCGATTGTAAATGACATGTATCAATGTGAAACATTTTATTCAAGTCTGGTGACAAGAGGGAAAAGTGCAAGGAAAAAGGGGGTGTTTGTGAAAGTGAAGTGCAAAGGGAAGGTAGTGTGCATATGTGACATCAATAATCAATATATACAACCTAACCAACCAGATGTCTGGCAATTATAAATTTGAAAAACATAACACAAGGTATCCGATGCAGATAATGAATCTCTGTCATCAGTGTCTGAACACAAGAAAGAAACAACGTCAACGTTTCGACCCCTAAAATAAACAGCTGGTTTGATGCCTTGTGAGTGGGGTCTTCCTCAGGACGGGGGTGAGAGTTAAAAATAAGCACCAGAAAAAATGAGCCAAAGTGTTTCAGGCTGAGAGTACAAACAGCTGGGCCTTGTGAGCTCTCAGATTGGTCCACAATTCTTCAACAATTCAAGTGAAACGTCGAGGTTGTTCAGTAACCTCTGACTGTAGGCTGCTGCATCATCGACTGACTTAGCTGTTTTTCAGTCGATGATGCAGCAGCCTACAGTCAGAGGTTACTGAACAACCTCGACGTTTCACTTGAATTGTTGAAGAATTATCTGCATCGGGTACCTTGTGTTATGTTTTTCAAATTTATAATTGCCAGACATCTGGTTGGTTAGGTTGTATATATTGATTATTGATGTCACATATGCACACTACCTTCCCTTTGCACTTCACTTTCACAAACACCCCTTTTTCCTTGCACTTTTCCCTCTTGTCACCAGACTTGAATAAAATGTTTCACATTGATACATGTCATTTACAATCGGGCTATTATGCAACTCTGAGATGAAATTAAATCATAACCATTTTTGGTGAATGATTCAAATGGTGGCGTTTAATTAATTTAAAGTAATAATGTTTTCCTTTGTTTGGCATAACATGTAATTGTAGTCCACTGTGACTGTACCTGTGACAGGAGCATGCCTTTGCATCTGATGTTTACCGTTTTACTTTACAAAGTGCAGTCTCACATCTCTAAGTGGTGAAAATGCCGAACGCGGAAAGTAACTGGAGACCAATAAGGGAACACACTTGCGGTTGTGTACACGACAGTGGCTGGGCACAACCCTTTACACTCTCTCCCTAGGCGCAGTATTTTAACTGCTTGTTTCTTGGGACTGCATTCACTGTATCTGTTTGTTGTGGTTTATGGCTGGCCCTGGGCATGGGCAAGAGAAGGTGCTTCAAAGCACTAGAGGTCTGATTCATTCCCCAATAGCAGGTCGCTCTCTCTGAAAGGACCCCTAGCACTTCGATCAGCACATATTAACAGCTCCCCAGGTTTATCAACAGTGCACCCCGCTGAACCTCTCTTCTCATCTGCTTTCCACTATAATTCATGGAGCCCTCGGCGGATCAGTAACTGGGTTCTAAAGACTATTGACATGAGGCTGGGGCGTGCTGGAAGGTATGGCGGGCCTGGATGCAGTCTCACATACGGCTTTCATCTTTGCTGGAAAAAGTTGCCGGGCGTGGCCACGGGTCCCCTTCATTATACTGATGGGGCCTCTATGCATGTAATATGTCACATGTCTCTGCAACGCATTGATTCCAATTGGAATGTGAACCACTTGTATACATTATCAGATAAATATCTGACTGCTTTCTCTTTTAGCTTATGGTAAAGATGCTCAAAGAACGACTGTCCTGCTCTGCATGTTACACTAGATTAATGACTGATATTCGATTACTTTGATTTTTAAAAAGTGAAATGATGCCAGGTTTTGTTTTCTTTGTGGTGTGTGAGTGAAAAACCGCTACAGCCATCTTGTAGACCCAACGTGGGCTTAGTATTTTTATTTTTGTTGTCTGGGAAGTTTGGGTTGGTTACCCAAATACGCTTATGATAACATTTCTTGTGACGTATGCTGTCTTATATCTTCTTGGTCAAAAATTGTGAAGTATTTTAGGGAACACCAGGGCTGCAACTGTGACTTCACTTACAGTACTTGCCTGTTTGATAAATTGCCTAAAGTGTTATTTTGCTCATAGCTTCCCCCGAAAAAACTGTGAGATCACCAACACAATGAGTGACTTATTACCTGGCGAGTCCACGCTCCCAAAGGTTGTGCAAGCGCAAATGAGTTGGTACATGAACTTTATTGTTCTAAGAAATATGATTTAGTGCTCCCGGTTGGGAAACTTGCATTGTCCAACATTCTCTTTCTTGAGATGTGTTCCCCCCCTTATTAAAAACAGCATTAACTTTTATTTCAAAAAGGGCTTCCAATAAAGGTCCCAGGACCTCCCAATACATTCCATATCTTTAGGATTACAACACACGGTGAATTAATTCTGTTTGATTGAACGTATGTAAATGTATCTTCCTATGTGAATATCTTGAGAATGTGGCATAGTTCCAACCCTCCTGAAGCCATGCTGGACACCTCTGTGCTACATCTAGCTATTGTGCCATTTCTTTCCCAGTTTCCCAATCCAAAACCCTGGTAGACTCAGTTTTTCCTCACGTCTTATTCTCTCGTTGTTGTGCGAGATCCATACTTCACACTACACCATGCTTGCAGCTTCTCTACTTCAGCTCAGCACAAACCTTTCCTGAAATTATTCATTTCCCATCTCCTGTTGACCCCCCTCCTTCCTCTGTCCCTTTATCTATCTTCTTGCCTCACTCTACTGTAGTTTCTTCTCTGCTCACATTTCCACCCTCCCCTTTTCCTGTGGATTCAAACTTCTGAACCTAAGCACTCTGTGCTTTCCTTTCTATTGACCCCACATTTTTATCACACTCTCTTTAATACCCTGAATACCCACTGCCTTGTCCTCTGTTATACTCGCTTCAACCTTTCGGCTAGGTTTGTTTTATGCAAATACCATATACATACAACCTCAAGTATATCTGCAGCTCTTTTCAAATATGCTGATTTAAAAGATGCATCTTTCAGTCATCCCCCGAGCAAGCCAACCTGTACCTCTCGCCCTGTTGTACTCTTTCCTCCTGTGCCTCATCTTGGTTCTGCTTCTTCGATGTGCTTGCCACTCTCCTCTGGAATCAATGCCTTCTCGACATTCATCTTTCTTCCATCTTAGTATGCCTCAGAGAGCATATAACTTATGCTTCTTCCTCTTCTAGTTCTTCACTCTGCTTGGTCTGACATTGTGTAGTTTCTGTTTTGTTCTGCTCTGTTTCATGTTTAGGGTAAAAGTACCATAAAAATGAAAAAAGCAAGTAAATATTCCTGCTTACGGAGTCACAGGGCTCTGTCGCAGATTAGGGTGTGTAAACGGGTGTGGGGCATATAATGACCACAGCAATACGTAATTTCACAGATTTTTGAGAAATTAAAAAAAGGGGATCAAGGGATAAGAACTGCACAACAAGCATTTCCAATGCAGTAGGTCTCACAGTTTCGAAACTTTGATCTATTGGTATTGCAAATGACAATGCCTTTTATTATAGCAGGTTTTTTAAACACATAAATAAAATGCATTGTCATTTACAATGCCAATAGCTCAAAATCTTGCAAATGCGAGACCTATTGCATTGCAAATGCTTGTTTTAAATTGCAGTTACCCCTGAAGAAGGTCTTACAGCCCGAAATGTATTGGGTTTATAGTTGCACAAGTAACCAGGATACATTGTTAATTCCATTGTGCTGCATGATAAAGCCTGGATGGGCTTGTATGCAGCATTTGAAGCTTGGAATCATGTTGCCTCCGTTTTGAATTGTGAAAGTTTGAAGAGCATGGAATAAACATGAATTACTTAAAGAAAAAACGAATTACAGTTTTCATTAGTCATTTACGCTGTGCAGCTTATGACTAGAGCGAAATACCGCCCCTGCCCATTTTGGAACTGAAGTATATCATTAACACGGCACATTCCTGCTCTTCCCTTTTGATGCAGGGCAGCGCAGCAAAGTGACTTGCAGCGCTGCGCCAAAAACTCGTAAATGAAGCCCTTAGTTTGTAATAATTTAAAAGCAGATATACTAGTCATGTAAAAAAAAGAATCCATGCAAAACAAATAGATTCCTTAAAAGTTTCACTCAGCTTTACTTTGCTTCCCGGAATCAAACCCTGAACGCCTGCCATGATGAGTCACCATAACGATTCCCACGTACATCGTGTCTTCACCTTTCCACCTCATGATTTTCATGCCAAAAAAACTCCCCACTCTATTCGTTGACAGGAGAAAATTCATAAACCCATTCCAATTTAAAAAACAAGCCACAGTCCTCCATTATTTGTAACATTAACAGGGCATTCCTCATGTCAGTACTTCACATCCAAAACTCCAATATTCACCTGAACATTCAGCTGGATTTCGGTACATAAGCCTCCTACACTAGTACACCTATTACAATAAATCGGTGGGTTCAGACATCAAGCACTGTTTGTTTTAATTGAACAGCAAGCGTATTCATTCTGTGAAAACCACTGTAAGCCAGATGGATCTCTTGTAGCTTTCTTTTAGTGCCCAGATCTAAGCCTGAGCTCTTTACAAACTGCAGTGCTAAGTAACTCCCAGCATTCTCAGGACCTCTTTCTGGCAGCACTTCAAATCTAAGTTCAGATCGAGACCTGCATATTCAGCTAGATTTCTTTGCATAAACCACAAAGCTCCATTCTCCTTTCGCAATAAGTTGCTCGACTTAAACAGTAAGCGCGGTTTACTGTCGTTCCACAGCAGGGGTCTTCGTCATGTCAAATATAATTGAAAACAAGTAGATAAAGCTTCTCACATTTTGAGTTACCAGAAAAATCTCCATGTACCTCGTCTCTTCACCCTTCTGTCTCGTGATTATCAAGCCAGATAAACTCCTCAATACCTGTATAAATACATTCCATGGTCTTTCAACAGTGCACTGCTCAAGGTGAGGAGTTTCATGGTTATCCGCTCAGTCTCTGCAGATCGGAGCCACCTTATATTGTGTGCCCTGCCAGCATATTCAAATAGTTGCGCGAAGAAAGAAATCCTGGTGTACTTGATTTCTTTAAAGCCAAGCCTCTGGGTGAGCTCCGTGCTTTCTCAATGCTTAGCCATCCTGAATTCTGACAAATCCTGGAATATCTTCAGTTTGGCCACCTTGTAGCTGTTAGGAGGATTTTTTCCTTGCCTCTTACTTCCTGCTAAATGCTACTGTTTTTAGGTCGAGCCTCGAGTAGCGCGCAAGCGCTGCTAGGCGAAGACTTTATGTAAGGGTTTTTCAAAAGCTGACCACACGCTCGTGCGTCGTGGCCTTTTCCCTGCGGTTACGCGCAAGCAAAAGGCCATGGTGCACGAGCGTGTGGTCAGCTCTGCACGCTGCCGCGCTCGCCCCCGCTCCTCTCTCACGCTGCCGATGGCTTTCCGTCATGGCTCATTAAGCGCTCGCGGCACCCTAACAGCACGCGATCACTTTCGCGCGCACCACTCGCGGCACGCTTGTTTTGGTAGAAACGGGAGTTTAAGTGATTTGCCCAGAATCACAAGAGTCGACCCCGAGGATCGAACCTTGGTTTCGCCGCTCCAGAGTCGGCAGTCTAGTTGGGGATTAGTCGCGCTCTACAAATCCCGAAATAAATAAACAGGCATGCGTCCATGTCGAAGCCCTGTACAGAACTGGCTCAAAATGAAGGGTGCAAGTGGGTGACGCAGTAGGACCATGGCGTTGAATTTAGGTGTGAAAACAGCCCAGGTGAGGGCTCCAAATTCCACATTGAGCTGCACTTGTGCTTTTGTAAAAAAAAAAACACACAAAAAACCACAGAAGTTAAACAGCACGAAGAAATAGTATCCTAAATGTAAGTGGAAGCAATCACCCACTTTTCGAAGTCCTGCTTTCGGAACCTCCGCTCCTACTGCTTCATGGATGTATAAGCTGTGGAACTGCATGCATTTTAGAAGAACTTGCGTGATTGTGTCATCAGGTAGTCGCTCGAGCTGAGGTGTGAGCGTGACGACGTGCAACAAACACATGAGCACGCTCACAGCGAGGGTGTGCGCGAGCCTCTTGTTGTATAGATGTGCCTGGGACAACGACCGGAATTTCACTGCTTCCTTACTCCTCCGACAAGCACCGGACCTGACTCGAGGAGCCCACGTGGGAGAGAATCCGTTCAGAAATACACTCTTTTCGAGCAATTCTCAGAAGGTCCTAGGCAGAAAGAACACCTAATGAAACAGTGCGTCTGTCCTAATTTCAGACGCGCAAGTATGTGTTATGGTTTTGTTGTGTCTTAAGATTGACTTGTCCAAAACAGCAGACCAGCGGGCGCAGGCGCACAACATTGACTCTCCAACACAGACACAGATCAAAACACCCATTTACACTCACCAAATGGCGATTACACACACTAACGTATTTTGACGTACGCACTCGCGCGCTCGCACACACCCACACACACTTTGACTTCTATCACTTTAAGCACACTCCTTGGTTACAATAGGTGTGTTTGTATACAAAACTCTAAGGAGAGACGCAAACAGTTCACAGGCAAAACAAATGCGTACATGCTCACCCACAAAATTCACACACTCACAATGTATGAGTTCTCTTAGGTGTTCTGCCTTGTTAATCAGTGGATGCGTATATCTAAGGAGGGAAACACAAGCATAGACCGCACAAATAAACACCAAGCACACATTGTGCAAAAAAAAAAAAAACACACACCAGGTGCACAAACTCGCCCTTATAGTGCACTTAAAAGTGTAGGGGCACACGGATGCGCCTACTTATACAATCAAACAGGGTATGTGCACTCGCATCTACCCATCAACAATACTAAACAAGCATTGGCATAGCCAATAGGTCTCGCTTTTGGGACCTTATAAGTATTTAGTTATGCAGCACAATATCCTTGGTGCAACAACATCAAGTGTTGCATGGCTAAACACTTATAAGGTCCCAAAGCGAGACCTATTGGCTATGCCAATGCTTGTTCTGTACTGTGATGGAATCGAACAATGATTGTTATCGGGACTCTTCCCAGGTTAGCCCCTATAGGAATCTTGTCCAGTGTCACTTTGATGCAAATTTCATCCTTGAAAATTGTGTTCACATTATCTTTCACCAATTAGGTGACCTCTTTGGTGTTCTCATTTTCTGGCTCTGGTCACCCAGGATGTGCAGATTACGGCGTGATTAAGTGTTACTCCAGTTCCTCTGCCTGGTCTGCTTTTCCATCATGTGCTGCACCTTGTGTCGCCAGATCATCAGCGACTGTCTGTTACAACACTGAAAGTGGAGACTATGAAATGCGCGCAGTGTTGCCGTGGGCCTTAATGAAAGCAAAGAAATGGTCCTCCGATCTCTGTTTGGAAGTAAACAACAGCTGTGGTTGAGGATCACTAGGCCCTGACACCCCAGGACACTGGTGCCTCTGCGCCTGCTACACTGTTGATAGTGCTGTGCTCCCACACCACTGTACCTGTTGCACTGTTGATCACTATGCCCATTTCCACTTTATCTTCCAGATGTGCTGCTCTTTTCAAAGGCCTTCACAAAACCAGCGTGTTCTGCACTCTTGGCCTCTGTTTCAGTTGTTAGGCCACTGGCATACCTTTTTGTTGTGACTGATGTTTTATTTATTTTGTTTATTTAACAAGTTTTATATAGCGCGAACAAGACCCATTGGAGTATCAGAGTGCTTTACAAGTGAACGAAAAAGAGAAATTACCTATATAACAAACAGGGTGGTCAGAAATGTCAGGGGAGAGAAGCTCAATTACGGCATGGCATACATAATCATAAACAGTCTGAGCAAAAAATAGGTTAGAGCAGGCATGGAGAAAGAGGTAACAAGAGTACACGAAGCATGTTACAAAGTCAAAGGGGGGGCCTCAATCAAATACAATAAAAATACAGGTAAAAACAGAGAGGGGACGAGTCTTTGAGCGCGTATGAGGCAAGGGGATTCTAGGGCAAGAATTTGTTCATCAGAAGCGCTTTAACTTCCTTTTTGAAATTAACGGTTGAGGGGATCGTCCTAATTTCCGGCAGAAGGGAATTCCAGATTCTCAGGGCAATACCTGAGAGAGCTCGGTCATAAGTTTTTGTTTTTCGGAATTTCTGAGGTTTCAGCAGAAGGGTGCTGACACTTCTGGAGGATCTCGAGCCACCAGATAGTGTAAGTGTTTGTGCGAGGTATAGTGGGGTGTTGTAATGTAAGGCTTTATGAGTCATGCAAGCAATTTTTAGTTGTATCCTTGCTTCATAAGGGAGCCAATTTAGGGATTTCAGCTCCGGTGATATATGGTGGTATCTTTTTTAGCCAGTTACGATTCTAGCAGCCGAATTAAGAGAGGCCCTGAGTGGAGCCATCTTGGATCTCTGGAGTCCACAGAGGGTTGCACTTCCATAATCCAGCTTGGAGATCACCAGAGATTGCACCACAGATTTGAACTCATTGGGGGGGGAGTAAAGGTTTTATTTTCCTTGGGATGCTCATTTGGAAGTTAGCTCACTTGGTGAGGGCAGCAATGTGTTTCTGCATGTTCAAGCTCTTGTTGAGCATTATGCCCAAAGAACTTGTGGAGCCAATGATGTGTGGTATGCAGTTAAGACCTGTTAGCTGATTTATCCATTCACTGATGACAGATGAATGATTAGGTGGGGCGATTAAAGGAATTCCGTTTTCAGAGCATTGAGTTTGAGATGATTTAGAGTCAAGCAGTTTTGGGCTTTCAGTAGGGTGGTGTTGAGGGAAATGATATCATCAGGGGAGGAGACTTTCAGGTACAGTTGGGTATCATCGGCATACATGTGATAATGGACATTGGATAGTTTCAAGAATTCAATTAAAGGCTCCATGAACAAGTTGAAGAGAGTTGGAGAGAGTGTGGACCCTTGAGGAACCCCAAGGTTGACTGAGGAAGGGTTAGAGAGAGATTGATTGACCTTAAATCTTTGAGTTCTATTGTGGAGAAAAGATGCAAACAAGTTTAGGACAGGCCCTGAAAGCCCCATCCTATGCTCCAGTAGGTCGAGGAGGATCAGAAGGCAGGAATTTTTCTGATCCAGCATTTTGAGCGCATCATCAACAATGTGGGTGATAGCGGATTCGGTACCATGACAGAAGCCAGATTGGAATTGGTCCAGAAGTTGGAAGCGTTCTATGCGATTACAAAGCTGAACGTGGTCACATTTCTCAATGAGCTTGGCCAAGGTCGAAATGTTGGAGATTGGGCGGAAGTTGTTTAGGTCGGCTTGATCCTCCGACGGTTTTTTATTAAGAATGGGGGTAATCTGTCATGCTTTAAAACAGTCTGGGATAGAGCCTTGAATCAGTGAGGCATTGACTATCTTGGCCCAAAGTGGGAGTAGGGATAGTTTGATCTCCTTGAAGAAATTAGATGGTAGAGGGTCACTGAAGTGGTTGGAAGGTTTCAGTGCTGAGAGCGTTTTGAGAATGGTGTTCTCATCCAGGGTATCAAACGCTCCAAGATGCGCTGTTCTTAGGGGTAGAACCTGGAATGAGTGACGGTGCCAAAGATTGGGGGTGGAGTGTGAACTGATGAGAGGTAAGATTGGCATGAGCTCCAAAGCAGTCTGCAGATCAAGTTCCATCTTAGTTGTCTTTCTGATGAAGAAGGTGGAGAAATCTTCACAATTCGGCAATGGGCATGATCCGATCGGGGAGAGGTTGAGTATGCTATTCAATTGAGATTTAACAATCTCAAACAGTTTTTTGGGTCGGTTTTCAGGTAGGTTCAGTTGATTTGTGAAAAAGTTAGCTTTGGAGATTCTTTTTTTTTTTTTGGGAATGTGTTTATTTGCATTTTCTTACTTGTATTACAGAAACAGGTCAGATCTTCAAAGCATATTATTTCTTCCACCATTACATCCAGAGCAGATTTCAGCGATATTGACACATAAGTAACCAATAATACAAAAAGAATTCTTATCAACAAGACCCCCTCTCCCTCCCATCCCCCCCTCAGATCCCCCCCTACTACCAATTCACTGCGAATCTGTGAGCGTGAGACCATAGTATGCCAACCATGGCTTCCATATTTTCCAGAACTTTTTGGGACACCCCCTTGCTTTGTAAGTCATTTTCTCCCCTAGCATGTACATGTCCATTCCCCTTCGCCATTCGGCCAGTGTTGGATTGGATGCAACCCCCCACGCCCTTGCCAAGTCTCTCTTGGCTACTACCTATCCCAATTGTAGCAACGTTAATTTTGGTCTCGGGAGGTCAATCTCCGTAGGTATGCCCAGCAAAATGAACAAGGGGTTCGGGGGTATCGACTCCTTCAAAATGAGCTCCAGCTCCTTCAGCAGTATTCCCCAGTATATCTGTATCTGCGGACACCCCCAAATCGTATAGAGAAATGTCCCTTCCGTGGTTTTACATTTCAAGCAGTTGGGTGACTCTGCTCTACCTATCCGATGCAATCGGGCTCTATCATAATATATTCTGTGTAGATACTTAATTTGAATCAGTCGAAGTCGTGACCGAATAGTGACTTCCCTAGGATGCATCAGCGCCATTTCCCAATCCAGGTCTTCTATCTCCCCCAGATCCGCCTCCCACCTTAACCTGAGCTTCCGTAAGGTCTGGTGTATTGTTTATGATTGTCCTATATGTCCAGGATACCGCCTTTTCCTCTATTTCGTCCATCAGTAACCGTCCTTCCAATGGGGCATACTCAGAGAGTCCCTCCATTTCGATATGCTGTGCCCGCCATGCATGCGTCAGCTGCAGATATTTAAAGTGTTGCGTCTGATTCATGTCATATTCTTTCTGGAGGTATGAAAACGTCACTAGCTCTTTACGATACACTATATCTTTAAGTTGAGAAATGCCCACCAAATCCCACTTCCGAAAGCCTGTCAGCTTAGCAAATTCTTTAAGTCGTGTTCCCACCCAAAGCGGGGTTTCCCTAGTCACCCGGCCATCCCATTTCATGCGTCTCTCTGCTTTCTTGCACGCCGCTATCACAATTTGCGTGGCTGGCAGCAGCTTTGCAGTTCCCCTGCCCCCATAGAGGTAATGCGTGTAAGGTCTATTGACAAACTGTGTGTGTTCAAGCGCATATGTGGGGTGGTCCCTCTCTCCGTATGCCCACTCATTCACTACAATCAGATGGGCTGCCCAGTAATAAGCCTGAAGGTCTGGCAATGAAATGCCACCACTGTACTGGTTGCATTGTAACTTCGCCAGTGCTATTCTAGGGGGTTTCCACCCCAGAGAAACTTTCTCTAAACATCGTCGATCCTGGTGAACACCTCTTCTGGTATCAGGTGGTAGGTATTTTGCAAAACATATAAAAATTTCAGGAGTGCTATCATTTTGTAGAGCGCCGCTCTGCCGAGCAGCGTCAGTGGCAGGGATGCCCATCTCTCCGCATCTGAGCAAAATTCCCCAAGCACCTTATAAAGGTTACGCTCCAGCGCCAGTGTCTTATCTAGTGTAACGTATATTCCTAAATACTTTATCCCGCTGGGCGCGACCTGTAACTGGCGTGGGTAGGCAGTATGCTCGGCATTCCGCCCCGCTGGATAAATACATGACTTTTCCCAATTGATTTTGTACCCCGCGTGTGCGCCATATTCCTCGCAGCTTGCCATAATATTAGGGAGTGTTGTTTCGGGGTTTGTGACATATAATAGTATGTCATCGCCATACAGGGAAATACGTTTGTCGAGTTCGTCATTGTCACCTACCCGAAAACCAGTTATGAATGGGTGCGCTCGGATGACACAGGCAAGGGGCTCTAAAACCATAGCGAAAAGCAGAGGGGATAGGGGGCATCCCTGTCGAGTGCCCCTTCCTATTGGGAATTCCCGAGATGTCACCCCGTTGACCCTAACCCTTGCCAACGGTCCCTCGTACAGAGTAGCTATCCACCTCCTGAAAGCGGGGCCAAATCCAAGTCTTTCCAGGACAGCCATGAGAAACGGCCAGTGAACTGTGTCAAATGCTTTTTCAGCATCCAAGGACAATATGAGATGTGGGTCAGTTCTATGCTTTACTATCGCCAGCCAGTTACATACTCTTCTGAGGTTAAGTCTCGTCGACCTCTTTGGCATGAAGCCTGACTGGTCCCAGTGAACAAGTCCGGTAATGACCTTGGTAAGCCTATTGGCCAGAATTCTGGCTAATATTTTGGTCTCTATGTTCATGAGGGAAATGGGTCGAACCACATCTCTGTAATGGTCGACCTTCCTTGGGTATCACCACAATGGTGGCTGTCCGCAGGTCTCCAGGGAGATTGCCCAACCCCTGCGCCTCTAGGTACAACTGAAGGAGATGAGGGCTAAAAAGTGCCCCGTTTTGTTTGAAAAATTCCGGGGGGAGCTCATTGGGACCCGAGACCTTTCCCGTTTTCATCTGGCCTATGGCGTCTATGATTTCCTCCTTCGTAAGTTTTTCATCTAGTGTCTGTGATTTACTAGTGCCTAACCTAGGGAGCTGTATGAATTGTAGATATGCCTGGATCTGCTCTGTGTCTGCCAATGAACGTTGTGCATAAAAGGCCTCGTAGTACCCTGCAAAGGCATTTGCTATTGCAGCGGGGGTTATGTGGGTCTGACCATCGTTCGTCTGTATCTGGGCTACCCATCTGCTTTCCAACTCTTTTTTGCTAAGCCACGCAAGCAATCTACCTGTCTTGTCGCCTGCATCGTACAGTCGCCTATGCATAGCCTGTAATGCGTGTTGCGCATCCTTTTTGGCTAGCGCAAGGTATTCTTGTTGAAGGAGTTTTAATCTTCTCAACAGAGAGGGGCCATCGCCTGCAACGGCCTGCGATTCGGTCTGCAGGAGCTGTGCCTCAATCCTCGCTACCTCCTCACTCTCTTTACTCTTTTTATGTGCTATAATATTCTGGGCTCTTTCCCGAAGGACGGGTTTATAAGCCTCCCAGAGTGTGATGGCGGAATCCACGGACCCTACATTTTCACGGAAATATAATTCCGTATCCACCCTAATCTCTGTAGCCACCTGAGGATCCCGTAGCTCCCATGAGTTCAGTTTCCATTTCCCCGCCTGACGTTGTGTCTGAGCCCCCGCCGTTAGCCACAAAGGCGAGTGGTCTGAGAGACCCCTTGCCAGATATTCTATCTTTTGTACCTCCCCTATTTCCCCTGCCAGGGTGAATATATCGTCCAATCTCGAAAAGGCTTTGTGGGCACCCGAGTAAAAAGAATAGGCCTTCGTCTGAGGGTGTTGTCTACGCCATAAGTCAGTGAGCGTCAGTGTGTCTGCGAATCTCTTGAGTGGGGTCTCCTTGGGGCCTCCAGCTTGGACTGTTGTGCGATCCCATGTAGGATCAATCACGTCGTTAAAGTCCCCTCCTATAATGTGGGTGTGAGAACCAGCTTCCAGAATAACTGCAGCCAGCTTGTCCATCGTTTGCTTCTGCAACCTGGGGGGCGCGCGCACACTAATAAAAGTGATGTTGCGTCTGTCCCACAGCCCTTTCACTGCCACATATGTCCCATTGGGGTCAATCCAGGTGCGTTCTATCCGGAATGGCAAACTTTTCCTTATTAATATGGCAACAGCGCTTGCCCCTGTGGAAAACCCCGCATGTGCCAGCGTTGTATATGCTCTGCGGCCCAGAAAGCCGCACCTCGTGCCTTTTAGGTGCGTTTCTTGTAGAAGAATCACATCAGGCTTCAACCTTCTACAATACGCCGCCACCAGCCCTCGTTTGACCTTATTCCCCATCCCGTTTACATTCCACGATAAAACTGAATATGGGGCCAGATTAAATGTCATCCTTACTGTGTCTTG
Organism: Calotriton arnoldi; assembly: GCA_963921515.1. NCBI lineage: Eukaryota > Metazoa > Chordata > Amphibia > Caudata > Salamandridae > Calotriton > Calotriton arnoldi. Next base: position 869,620 of record CAWUFW010000840.1, read on the forward strand.
TCGAACTTTTCCCTCCGCTCTGGCCCTCCCCCCATCCTCGCCTTCTCTGTGTTCTTGCAACAAATACATTCCTACCATTTTGCCAAATAACTGTAGTAACACCCCGGTCCCATCCCCCCCATCCCAACCCACACCCCCACGCTCACCCTTCATCCAATCGACTCTCCCTTGGGTGAACATGACCAACTTTGTCGTATATGGATCAGGAGAGGTCTGTCGCCCACCCCCCCAACTGTTAGACACTCAAACTCCTCCCCAACCCCCCGCTAGACAACCAACAAAAGAAAGAAGGGAAGCAAGGGGGGTAGGGGGGACGGGGAAAAATACGTAGGGAAGTGGGACTAAGTACTCTCAAACACACCAAAGAAAAGGACTACACAGATCCTTGTGACTGGGGGTGAATGTTTGCATTGTCCAGCATTCCGTCCATCAATTGTTTCTTTTGCATTTGTCGCCCTAAGTGGGAAGGGTATACCTAGACGTGGGTCCCGTGCTCACTACACCACTGGATTCAAGCTAGCCTGGCTGAAGAACGGTGATGCCCTGAAACCGGTCCCAGGATGCTTGTTTCCGGTCCAGGGAGGACCTGGCTTGGGAGTTCGGGCTGGACTGTTCCCACAAGGAACAGGGTCAAGACTGATTTGCATATGGCTGGGTCCAAACTGGGGTGGTGTGGTGAGCAAAAGAATGATGGATTTAACCCAGATCCTTGTGACTGGGGGTGAATGTTTGCATTGTCCAGCATTCCGTCCATCAATTGTTTCTTTTGCATTTGTCGCCCTAAGTGGGAAGGGTATACCTAGACGTGGGTCCCGTGCTCACTACACCACTGGATTCAAGCTAGCCTGGCTGAAGAAGGGTGATGCCCTGAAACCAGTCCCAGGATGCTTGTTTCCGGTCCAGGGAGGACCTGGCTTGGCAGTTCGGGCTGGACTGTTCCCACAAGGAACAGGGTCAAGACTGATTTGCATATGTCTGGGTCCAAACTGGGGTGGTGTGGTGAGCAAAAGAATGATGGATTTAACCCAGATCCTTGTGACTGGGGGTGAATGTTTGCATTGTCCAGCATTCCGTCCATCAATTGTTTCTTTTGCAATTACACACGTGGGGTGGCGTGTGAGCCCCTCAGTCTGCTTACTGCCCTTTCAGATCTCCATGCCCAGCACTGCTCAGCATTCGGTAATGTCCTCCTGTCGGGTCTGCGTGTCTGTGCCATTTGCAGTGCCTGTCTCTCCCGGGTTCTCTAGGAGATTAATGTTCTGCAAAAGGGGATGATCTTCTTCCGAATCCGTAGTAATGTCCTGGTCTGTACAGTCCGCCGATTTCTGTAGTGCTGCTTCCTCCCTCCTGTGAATGCTTTCTGAGTCCGAGGCCCTCGGTGTCCGGCCCGCCGCCCCTCTGCCCGCGATATGGTGTCGCCCTGTTGTGTCCACTCTGCGTTGTCTCACCGTTCCTCCAGTTAAGCCGTTGTGTTCGGGGCCTAGTGCTGCGTCTGATCGGTGCTTTTCCACCGAAGGGCCGCTGGGTCCCCGTGGCCCCGAGCAGAGGGCATTCCTCTATCCAGTGCCAGGCCTCCTCCGGTGTGTTAAAGAACATGGTCTTGGCTTGATATATCACCTTGAGCTTAGCCGGGAAAAGGAGCATATAGATGAGCTGCATCTGCCTCAATTTGTCTTTTACAGAGTCAAACTTTTTGCGTTGCTTCTGCACCTCATGTGAGTAATCTGGGAACACCATAATTTTGGTGTTGTTCATCCGAATTTCCCCCTTCTGTCGAATTTCACGGAGGACAAAATCTCGGTCCTGATAATTGAGGAACTTCGCTATCAGCGGACGGGGTGTCGCCCCCACCGGAGGCCGAGCCCCCGGTATGCGGTGTGCCCTTTCAATGATGAAGCACGGCGAGAAGCGTACCTCCGGGAGTGAATCCAGCAGCCACTGTCGCAGGTAAGCACCAGCATCTGTTCCCTCAATGGCTTCCGGAAAGCCGAGGAAGCAGAGGTTATTTCTGCGTGCCCGATTTTCAGCATCATCCACCCTCCATAGCACGTCTTTCATGGCCGCCGTCAACTCCGTGACCTCCCCCCGGAGTGTATGCGTGGTGTCTTCCACCTCTGATATACGTTGCTCTGCCTGCGTGACGTTTTCGGAGACATTCCGCAGGTTTTGACGGAGCAAGCTAACGTCTATTTTAATTCCGTCAATTTTACCCCCCAGTGCCTCTCTGGAGGACCGAATTGCTTGAAGGAGGACGTTATTGTCCGGCGCATCCATGGAGGCCGACGTGGGGGGGGTCCACCCCTTGCAGGGGTTTGGCGAATTTGTCTAGCTTCCCCTGTCGCTGCGGTTTAGGGTCTTTGTCTTGCGCCATCTGTGCCCACCCCTCTCAGTGCCTCCGGTGTGTTGAGGGCACCACAGGCCAAGCGTTGCTTACCCTTCCACCAGTCTGGCCCCGCTAGGGATCCCGGCTCCGGCCGAGGGTTCAGGGGCCTGACCTCCTTGTGGCACTGCTCCCCACCCTGCTGTGCTCCTCCACAAGACCAGCCAACTTATCTTCTGGTCCCACCTCAGCTCTCAACCCAGGGGGCGGCCCCCCGACACTGTCCCTCCGTGTGTCTCGGCTGCTGGCACCACCTGCGTTCGTCTACCGGGTCCTCTCCACCACTCCTCCACTATTCCAGCGGGCCCCCCCTCCACCCGGTGAGTGGTGTGCCTTGCCAACTGCTGCTCCTGGCTCTTCAAGCAACACCAGGGAGGGGCCCGGATCCTTCAGCACTTCTCCTGGATTTCTCCGCTATCATAGGTGCCCCAGCGTGTTTTCCTCACCCTCGTGCAGGGCCTCACTAATGCCTGGCCTCCTGGATCCCCCACAGGGGGGCCCCTCTTCCACACTCGCGCTGGCCGGTGCTCTCCACTCTCCACGTTGCTCCTCTGCGACCCACTCGGCACACTTTTGGGAGTTGTCTATGCGTGCTCTCTTCGGCCCCCCACAAGGCTGTCGTGCTCCCCGTGGTGTGTCTACGGCCTTCCCTTCTAAGCAATCGCAATGCAGACTGTCTTTGCCGCCTCTCTTACCGCATCAGCGTCTTCTTCGGCGCCCTCTTCACAGCGCCAGGGTCTGTTCCTTCAGCGCACCACTGCCAGCTCCTTGCGCTCCGGCACGCCGTCTCCCACAGGTCCAATAGGTGTGCTCTCTCGAGCGATGCACCCGCGCCACCTGGACGTCTCCGGCACCCGATCTCCGGCTAGCGCGCCACCCAGCGCTTGCAGTCTTCAGCGCTGACGGGGCAGGGAAGGGAGGGGCAGCACCACCAGGGTTTGTCACTTGTGTCTCGCGCCGCTCTCCACCTCTACCTTCCTCGCGAGTGTCCCAGCGGCAACAGGTGACCGTATTCGGGTCGGGAGCCGCAGCACACCAGCGAGCCACCCGCGTACGCAGTCCGCAGCGAGCCGGTCCTTGGGGAGGGGGGGGGAGAGGATCCTCGCACTGATCTCCCGTAGGCGGCCGCAGTCACCCCTCTGCCTCCTCCGTTGCCACAGCTCGGCCTGGCACCTCAGTGACAAGCTTCGCCGCTTCTCTCCGAACTACGCCATCACTCCCGGCACCATCTTGCCTTCCGAGCGGGGTCTCCCCAGCGCTCCCGTTTCTCGGCGGTTGACGACCAACACTCCGCTCCAATCTTCCGCTTCAGTTGCGCACTTCGTTCCCCGTCACCGTGTCCGTGTCCGTGATTTCAAGGCATAAAAGCATGCGTGAGCACAGGATTTTTGCCAGGATCGCTATCGGGCTTACGGAGCTCCGGCCGGACACGTCTAGTCCGCCATGCTGCTGGCCACGCCCCCGCAGCTTTGGAGATTCTTATGCGTTTGTTATAGATGTTCCTTAGTGATCTCAGATGTTTGAGATGGTCATGGGACGGCGAGGATCTCTACAATCTTTCCGGTAGTCTAAGGATTGTACCAGGGTTTGGAGACTTTGGAAGTTATTCTTTTTAATTGTAAAGGGGCGATCGTGTCTAGAATGATTGTCATGGACCCATTGTAGTGTTCAGTGAGATCGTGGACGTCAGTCATAGCCTCAGGGGCGGGGGGGTAGTATGTAATTACTGAGGGTTGTCAAGGCATCAAGGTTAATGTTTCGCTGTGTTCTTTGCCAATGTTTGGTGTTTTTTTGGTCGAGTTTTGCTCGTACCAACAGATTCTGAGATGAGGAAGGTGATGCAGTGGTGGTCTGACCAGTCACAAGGGATGATAGAATCCAGCTGAACGAATTTCGGATTGCCAATGATTAGGTCTAGGGTAGCTCCTTTGACGTGCGTGGGGCTGTCACATATCTGAGTTAGATTGAAGTCACTAAGAAAAGATTTGTGACTATCTACGGAAAGGTCTTTCAAGTCATTCCAGTAGAGGTTAAAATCTCCAAGGAAGATCTGAGTGCCGTGATGATCTGCGTTGGTTGAGATAATTTCCATAATCTGTTTGATGAAGGAAAGGTTGTCTCTAGGGGGATGATAGAACAAGTGGAATTTGCAGACTTCGATGCATAGGTATTCACACGCAGGGAGAGCAGCAGAATGAACTTGTTTAACTACAAGATTGGTACGGTAGATGCAGGAAATACCACCTCCTTGCCCACAGGATCTGTCTAACCTAATAACGTCACAGCTAGGCGGGACAAGAAGGTCAAGGATAGGAGCAGAGGAGATATTTAACCAGGTTTCGGTCTGCATTAAGAGATCAGGCTCATGGTCGAGAATGAGGGCAGCGATATCTGCTGCGTGTTTTACAGCAGATCTGCAATTGAGAAGGATGCATTTAAGCTTCGAGTTGCCGTTGGCAGGAGACTTGTGAGAGGTGGAGACTAGTGTGAGGTTGTTTTTATTTAAGGCTCTTGGGTTAGCCATGGGTTCTCTGTGCGGGTCGGCTTGAATTGTCTCGATATGACAGTGATAGTGTATTGTCAGCGAATGTTGGGTCGTAGAAGCGAGAGAATATCCTTGCAGGTCAGAGGATGAATTAATCTAATGGGACGAGTAGGGTCATTGGGGAGGGGTAAGGTTTTCCATTTGGTGTGAGGGGGGTTCGGATTTAGAGAGAGCATTGGGAGAGGATGGCGAGATGGAGGCCTAGAGCAGTGGTATGTGGGAAAGGCATGGTTATGGATGTTTGTATCTAAAGAATTGCTTAGACGCCCCTTATTCGCCAAATCAGAGGTGAGGAGTAGAATGCTTTTAAAATCAGATTTTAGTTGTTGAATGGCCAGGGTGATCTCATCAGCTTGGATCCAAGCGAGGAGTTAGAAGTGAGAGCCCTATGAGGCGAGGAATGGTTATGAGTGAAGCGAGTTTTGACGGGCAAAAGAGGAGGACACAGTAAGTGACTACATGAGGATTCTGGAGTGTGAGGGGCCTGTCTGTTGGCTGTGGTTAGAAGTTCCCTAACAGGTTGTGAGGACGTTGAGTCTATGATGAGGGTTTTGGGCACGTTGGTAGAATAAACAATGTTGTGATAGGACAGGGGTAACAAAGGGGTGATTGTGAGACTATTGGAGGTGTGTAACTCAGAGCTGGCTCCACTGGGAGAGCAGTGGGCGTGAGGACTGGTTTGGCACATGATGGGGAGCTGTTCGGACCCAGTAGGTGGCGATGATGGGATAGTATTGAGTTTGAAGATATCATTGGATATGTGAGGGCTGGAGAGGGAAGGGTCAACAAAGCTATCTTGGTTGGGAATCGATGTGGGGTGAGGGGCCATGGGATTAGCCAAGGGTGTAGGATGGTTTAGGGATATGGTAGATTTTGTGTTATTCACCGAGTTTTTGATGGTGGGGAAAAATATTCAAACAATTCAAGGTTGTGAACAGAGGATTGGATAAGGATAGTTCCATTATTGTAAAGTGAGATACTAGCTTTGAACTTATAATTAGGTGAGTGGGCGACCGTGACTCTTAAACCATGGGGAGATTTTTGGGATGTGGTGATTGTGAGTAAAGAATATAGTGCGTTCCTCCATTGGGCGCATCTTTTAGTATAGAAAAGATCACAGATTAAAGCTCCTCTTTTTATGCAGAAGAAAGGATCCGAGATAAGGGTTTCTGGTGGGATTTAAGGAGTCTGTTTAAAGTTTTTAGATGCGTTCTTAGACATGTTGGGAGGATATATGATTTTATAAGCATTGAGGGCTGAAGGCTCCAAGTGAGTAGATATGTCTCTAGATAAATTGGTGTCCATAGTGAACATGAAGAAGCTGGAGGAAGGAGGAATTAAAAGTGTCACTGCTAAGTTACTCGTGAGTGAAATGTCCTAGGAGAGGTGTTAAATAAAGGAGGAACGCAAGTAGAAGGTCCAGGTGGAGTCCGAAAGGTAACGGGAGAATGGGCGAGGGGAGACCCTAGAGGATCTAGGAGGATAGGATGAGGAAGCACCAGACTAACCAGGCGCCAGACTAAGCAAGGAGATGAAGGCTCAGATGTCTTCTGTAATGCCTTCTAGGTTTCTTGCATTAGTCTGCTTTGCTCTATGAAATACTGGCACTGCATGTACTCCCTTCATGGTAAGGTTTTTTTGTTTATGTCCAATTATCTTTGTTTACCACTCAATTGAGGAGATTCTAAAGGGGCAATGCCCCATGGGAGGGACAAACACATGATTGATAAGTTGGGTCACGAATAATAAGCAGGCAAATGAGTTACAGGGAAAGTCAACCAATGCTCAGTTTGCTCCTCAGTATTGTGGACTTGAAGGGAAGGGACATTTCACCTTTGTTTTAGGTATCTGGGCCTTTGAAATCTCTCAGTTGAGCAATGTTTTTATAAACAGGTTCCCACTTCGGTTTCTACAAATTTCCATCAGACACCTTCTCATACCTTGGGTGTCGAGTGGAGAAAACAGGAACAGGCTCAGGAGCTCAGAAATGTGACAATTGCCTTGAAGTGATCTCCACCACCTCTGTCCATACCCCCTTCTGCGTCTCCTCTTGTGCTGCCTTGCGAGTATTAGTACACGTTCCAGCTCTGTGCACAAATATTATTGCTCCTAATTTCTGCTCCGCTTATTTCTCTCTGTGTTCATAGTCCGCTTAATCTGGGTTTCAGGCTACTTAGGGCTAAGAAGTCTGTGGTGTAAGCCCACTTCTGTTTTCTTTGCTGTTCTCTTCCTGCACAATTGGCGGGCTTCCATGGGAATGTAGTGCAGGTTCTTGGTGGATCCATACCAGTCTCAGTTAGCCTCCCTGCGTTGCATCCTTGGCTGGTTCTTGGTGGATCCATACCCGTCTCAGTTAGCCTCCCTGCTTTGCATCCTTGGCTGGCTCTTGGTGGATCCATACCCGTCTCAGTTAGCCTCCCTGCTTTGCCTCCTTGGCTCTCAGGCAGAGGACTGTGCTGACTATAAGCTGCTTCTCCTCCTGATGCACCTGACTTCTGGGTCAGTGACCCTCTGCATTCTTCCTCATTCCTACTGCCATAGAGGCTGTTGCAGCTCTGCTGTGCACCAGCCCCAGCCCCACAGGCTAGTGTTTTGCATGATAAACCCTTTGTATCATCAGACCAGCTTCTGGCATTTGGTCGAGTAATACCTGCAGTCACTCTGAGAAGTGCCCCCTCCTGCCAGAGCACTCCTCTTTGCTTAAGTGCACGGTGCATGCATGCACTTCTTTGAGGTCCATATTTCATCTTTGAGCACAGGCTTCAGGGTTTGGATGAAGAAGGACACTGTTCCAACTTCTGTCATCCGCTATGCAGGAGCTGATTGTTTAAATATGTTCGCTTCTAATTTCCTGCATCGAATCACAGGTTAATATTTTTATCATTTTCCACCGCTTTGAAAATTTACTTTTTATTTGATGCTCATGATAATTCTGCTATAATGCTTAATAATTGTATTCCCATGGTCTCATAATCATCTACTTACTCATGCACTAAGATTTTAATGCTGGTTTATGCTTGGTCTAGCAGAGGAGTTGCTCATTCGATTGTTAGTGCACGTGTTTGCATGCTCGGTGTCGGTTTGTCTGTGGCTGCGGTTCATTTGCATGTTCTTTTGTCACAGTCTGACAGGTATGCTATGGTGGTTGTATATTCTCATGCAAATTGCATCTCTGTATAACTACTCCTTAATCGTTCTAACGTTACTTTTTAGGTCGAGCCTCGAGTAGCGCGCAAGCGCTGCTCTGCGAGACTTTATGTAAGGGGCTTTTGAAAGCTGACCACACGCTTGTGCACAATGGCCTTTTCCGTGCGGTTACCCGCAGGGCCGCCATCTGTTTGCAATTATCGTGCCCAGACGCGGGCGCGATAATTGAAAACACATGGCCATTGTGCACGAGCGTGTGGTCAGCTCAGCAGGCTACCGCGCTCGCTCGCCTCCGCTCCTCTCTCACGCTGCCGACGTCTCTGCTGTCCAGCGCTTCACTTGTGCTGACGCTGCCTCCCTCCTCCGTCTTTTCTGTGCTGCAAGCAGGTAGCCGACTTCAATGATTTCACAATCTTGGGAAACATGCTTAAGAGCTGTACCTTTGCTATCCATTCAGGAGAGAGGAACTTGGAGCTGCCTGGTAACAATAGGAGAGTTCGGTCAGCGTCTCCCTTCTTTACACGAGTGCCCTGAACACGGACACCGCCAGAGGCGAGGACGGTCAGCGTCTCCCTTCTTTAGACGAGGGCCCTGAACACGGACACCGCCAGAGGCGAGGACGGTCGGTCAGCAGTGCCCTGAACACGGACACTGCCAGAGGCGAGGAGGACTTGGATGGAATCCGCCGGCGCGCAGCGCAGGACACGCACAGACATACGTGTGGTCTCGAGAGCAGCCTCAACTGTGGTCCGGGCGAGGAGGAGAGTTTATTTTCTTTATGGCCTGGAAGGTGAGATGAAGAAAGAGGACATACACAAATTAAAAGCCAATTACACCGACCATGTGACTTCCGATGCAAGGCTCTGGTGTGCGCGGCACGTTCACAGCCTGCTGCTAATGAGACACCCCGGACACTTCCTGGGAGCTGGGGGTTACTCTTTGCACAATATACGTCGTGGGAACCCCGGGCCCGGGGCAAGAGTGGCAGCGAAGCTCTTCCTTCTCTCTGTAAACTTGAGTTACCAGATAACCCCATGTCATCAGGGGCAGTCTTTCAGTCATGTGCTTTCTTTCAACGAGCTAATTACATTCTGAGAAATTAATTCTTGTGTTAGTCCAGTTGCCTTAGCCTACTGAGAATGATCCATCTGAAAACGGTGAATTTGAAAAAGAAAAGCAAAGAACTGGAACATGGTGTCCTTGATGACAAGAAGTCATCTGGTAAGCTTACAATAAACAAGCATTGGCTGGGAATCCAAGCTAACTTGAGCATAGTGTTAAAACACAACGCTCACTTTAAATGGAGATCAATGACTGTTTAAGGTCCAAATCGAGAACCCCCTATGCAGCTGAGTGTCGAAGAGGTAGAGGAACACCGACGTAAATCAATCCGTCCAATGAAACTTGAGAGTTAAGCACAGACTTGCATATATTCACCCTCAGACCAAAGCAATGGAGATGTAGGGTACCAAATCCAAATGTCTGAAGAAGACTGGGCTTCAAGTGCAGGACTTGCGGATATCCACCCTCAGACCATAACAAAGGAGATATAGACTAGAGCATAGATATAAATCAAAGTGTGCAACGAAGCCAGAGACTAGAGAGCAGGACTTGCTATATCCACCCTCAAATCAACGTAATGGAGATGTAGAGCACTGAATCAAAATATCCGAAGAAGACTGAGCAGATCATGCGGATGTCCACCCTCAGACCAAAGCACCGGAGATGCAGACGACCAGCCCAAATCAAAGTATCTGAAGAAGACTAGGCTTGAAACACAAGACTTGCAGATTTCCACCCTCAGACTTTCATTACAATGGAGACGCAGAGCACAGACCTAAATCAATGTGTCTTTATCAAAGCTAGGAAAATCAAATTAAAAATATTTACAAATTTAGAGAATGAAAAGCAAATGCACACGTCATTAGAATTCACCAGCAACAATCCTCTATATCCTTGCCATGTGTATCATAAATCACATGACATCTCAACAAAACCTAATGGGGCACAGCAATATCAATTAGAATTCTTACAACAAACTCGCAAAAAAAATGAAAAAAACCTTCTTTTTAACAGAGGATAAACAAAATAATCCCAACGATGAAATGGTTCAAGGTCATTGGTGTCTCTAAAGCTAATTATTTATCTTCAGTATTCACCAACCGTGTAACAATTTAACACCCGCCAAATGGACTTGACCAAAATTAATAGTATCCCACACCTTAATGTAGTTCATTAATATATTTTATGAAAGGATCGCAGAGTCCAAACGATATTAAGATACCACATTTCTTTTTTCCTCAAACCAAGACGATTATGCACAAACACGGATGGCAGAGGTTCTGTTTATTGTAGCTACTGTGATTCAATGAGAGCATTTCTCTTTGTATAAAATGTACATGTGCATGTAATGGCTTTCAAAATGGCAAGAAATGCCACTCTTAAATTCCAGTTTTAGCCCAAAATATCTTTGATTAATTTGTGATGATCGCAAACAATCAACTAAAGATGTGTATTGACAAAAGAAATATCACAAGTTCACAAGTAATCCATGAGTAATTCCAGTGACCGACATAAATAAACAAGCATTGGCATAGCCAATAGGTCTCGCCTTTGGGACCTTATAAGTTTTTAACCATGCAACAGTTCATGTTGTTGCACCAAGGATATTGTGCTGCATAACTAAATACTTATAAGGTCCCCAAAAGCGAGACCTATTGGCTATGCCAATGCTTGTTAATCATGAATTACACCTATGTTCAATGCGGATGCTCATTTGAAAGTGTTTTGTTTGTAAGAAGTAAAAACTGCTGCAAGTCAAACAAGCATTGGCACAGCCAATAAACTTGGCCTTGGTAACCCTGCACTTTCAAGAAATGTATTTTAAAAAAACATGAAAATCAAACGGGAATAAACGCAGTGGTTGGTCCACAAGCCCTGACTTTGAAGTGGACTATTTTTAGACTGCTGTGCATCTGTGCAGAAGCAAAATGCCATCACTCAGTGAAGAGAGGCAGTGGTTGAAATGGGCTGTCACGTTACCCCAGGCTGTATGCAGTGGTGGGCAGCACACAATGTGAATGACATTTGAACAGACCAGTGGATGAAGAGGGAAGACTGAAAGCCGCTGTATGTTTACATGATTTAAAAAAACTTGAGAATGGTCATAGAGCTAAGGCTGTTTCTAGCTTAGACTTAAACAGAACAGTTCAATCTGATATAAATTTCATTTGACAAAAGCTAGAGTACAGTAATATGAAAACATTGCTTGCCAGTCAAAAAACATAGTTCATTTTTGCTAAACATCTGTTAATTGTATACAACTCTAATAAAAAATTATTCTTTTCTTCCTGCAGGCATTTGAGCACTTGCACCAGCTCGAATTAATAAAACCAATGGAAGGTCTGTCTGTGCGTACACAAAAAGAATACCGACTGATGAAACTACTTTTGGATAATTGCCAAATTATGGAAGCTTTACAGAAGTACCCAAATTGTCCTACTGATGTTAGGCAATGGGCAACATCCTCAATTAGTTAAAAATGTATGATAATAAAAATAGAAAAGAAAAAATTAAGAGTTTCACATAAAATAATGTCTTTACATTAAAAGTTTTTTTTTCTATCTTTACTCGTTGACTGCATTTTTGACTATGTTTGTGTATATCACGCGTTCTCCTATTTTTAGTGTAGACGAAGCAGTGGTTTCAAACCCGTACCTTATCAGGATGGCATATACTTGTACTACTTTTCATAATTCGTAGAAATTACCGTTTTCCTCTAAAGCATTAGTTTTTCTTAATGGGATTTTTATTGAATACTAAATAGTCCCGCCTATTTGCAGGATCCCAAAGCACTTTTACAAAAGCAAGTATCTTTAAAGGAAAAAAAAAGTTTTGAATATGTGGGCAAGCAGGAGCTACTGAGCCCAACCGTGAGGATTCAGGCCTGTTGCTTCAGATGTCCCAGGACACGACCTTCTATGGTTCCTGAGCAACTGGGTCAAGTACCCCTTTAGCAATTGACTCTCAGTGGTAGCGTGGACTGAGCAGTCTAAGGCATCTCAGGGGGCCGGGGGTAGGTAGACCTTGAGGATGAACGCAGTCACACATCTCAAAATATGTTCAATAGCAGCAATAAATCTATGCCGAGTCTAATATTTGCTTTTATTAAAAAAGGAGTATTTATATACCAGTACAAAGTAAAATACATATGGCATTCACAAACATTACACACAGTCCCCTGAGGTCAGGGCTCTAGTTTTTTAATAGGCGGGTTCCTAGGTCCCACTGCCCTCTCACGCTAGTGGTTATTCCCCATTCACTATAGGCAGCATTCAGGTTAAGCCCCACTAGTAGGCCAAGTCTCAGGAGTCCCACTCTGACTCCAATTAAAGTCAAGAGTATTCCATTGCCGAAGTGCTATATGACAGGCAAGCTCTCCCCGGGGCCTTCCAGCCCGTTGAGCACTCTTGCCCGCACTAGCAGGACCTGCATGACAGAAGTCTCTGACAGCGCCCCCCTCCACGTGCACGGATCCTGTAGCAGCTGTCTCCAGTAAGTATTGCACACTTGGCCCTGCAGGATGTTCTTGAGTTCCCCACACACAGTCCTGGGGTGACAGCGGCTGTGTCCTCTACGCTCATCCAATGCCAGTTACTTTCCTTGGATCCTCCCCACAGGTCGGAGGGATTTGACTCTCCTGGTGCAGATTCTCAGTCCATGCTCAGGCCTGCAAGGGTTACCCCAGTGGCCTCTTTTTCCTGACAACAGTGTCAACCAGATGACGCTCCTTGCCTTTTTCCTGGTGACCACCTACTGGCATAAGGGGTCACCATTGTCACTCCACACACGGGCTATGACCCGATCAGCACAGCAGCAATCTTCATGGTGGACCCACCTGGCATATGAGTTTGCACACTTCCCTCTGCACAGGGACTACGACACGATCCATGCAGAAGACGTCTGCTCACATCTCACTTCAGAGATCCAGTCGCCAGGATCTCCCACTGGACCTCGCTTTCTCCAGCGCGCTCCTCATCCTCAGAGGGAACACTGGTCTTGGCAAGCAGATAGGCACTGGTGACCCAGGCGTCATGGGCAGGTGGTCTTAGATTCCCTGGGTGAAGCCTATTCACCTAGCTGGGAGACTGGCGAGGCCTTAGCCTCCAGTCCTGGTCACAGGCAGAAGTCCTGCAGGGCTTCTCTTCCTTGCACAGCCCAACTGGCTGCTTGACATTTGACAATTTTGTGGGCCTCGAGTTCCCCTTCTTATAGTCCATTTCCAGACACCAGATGTGATATAGGGTCTGAGTCTTTGAAGTTTATGTTGGGGCTCCGCTTCCTTTTAACTGCTCTCTCCTCTGCCCTGCTTTTCCTCAAGAAAGCAGTCTGTCACAGCAGGAGTGACTCCAAATCCAATAGTCCCACAACGCAGGCCATGGAGGTGATAAAGTTCACACCTGGATGTCAGCCTCAGTGATGTGTATCAAAAGGTTACCCCAGGGCCTCAGTCCTACTCTTTTCCTATCAGCCCTGTCTCCTTCCTAAGATGTGCTTAGGCCTTTTTCCAGTCACCTCTCTCTGAAGCACCTGGCTCTCCTTTCCTCCAGCGTGTCCCACCCAGCTCACAGTGATGCAACAATCCACAAATCTATCTGAGGGATACCTATACCTACTTATGCTCCTCCAGTCATCCCTTCGTCTCCCAAAATGGAACCTAAAATCGTCTATGAGCTGTACATATACACATACTCCCAGCACTTGTGTATAACACACACACACTCACTTCACTTCACATCATCTATAAATTGCACCATGCACAGGCACACATACACTCTGCACATCAATATAACGCAGACACACTGCACATCACTATATATTAACCTGATGTAGGCCAAGGGTGAGTTAAGCACACAGCAGCAGAAGTTTACAGGAGTGATCCTGTAGGCCTCACTCCAGTGACACAGGTAAAAAGGCCTGTTCACTTCTATTGATCACTACACGGGATGCTACCACCACGCTTGTGCTGCTTAACTCCTGGCAAAGGTAGTAGCTTTTCACCACTATGAGGGTAGCGCTGCTCTTTGTCCAAAAAGACCACTATCCGTGAGACAGACCCATGTCATGCTGCACACGCATGATCCATGTCTTCCCATGACAACAAAAATTAACACCAGGGATTCAGACATCATTGCGGTTGGAAGGTCCTCAGGACAGGGCTACACATCCATCAACATGCAAAGGATTTTCTGTCGCAACACACACGCACGCACACACTCATATATGGTTAAAGTGAAGCTATGGTTAGCTTTTGTTACAGCACATCATAGTTATGGTTTACTTTTCTGTTTTACAAGGTGTGAATTGTGGTCCCAACCATAACCTGTAAATTTCATTGTTTTTTTGCTTTTAATTCGCAACCATAACTCCACTTTAACTGTGGCTTTTTCAGTGAACTGCTAAGGTATTATTTTAACATGTCTTAATGAGTTGGAACCATACCCTCACTTTAATCTTTTTTTGTGTGAATATTTGTTTAAAAAAAAAAAGAATATGCTACATGCAACAGTATCCTTCAACCAGTCATGGGCAGCCAGACTGCTGTTCAAATGGCTTTCGGCCGTGTACAGTGGGGGTTGGCCAAAGGAAATGTTGAAAAAAATTGTTGAGAAAAATCGTTAAGGATTAAGATGGCACTTGAGCAGGTGGGTACATGCTGAAAGGGTTTAAGATCAGAGTTGTGATAGACTAGGAGGGCAGTGGTATATACACCATAACCCATCTTGGCATCTCCACAGGGGGAAAGCAAAGAAAGGCTACATAAAGAAAAGTTTCACTATTCCCACTACTTTCCTTCAACTTTGAGGAGAAGCATTCCGGTAACAGTCTCACAATTGACGACTGGCGTGAAGAACCTTCACAACAGTGAAGAAGGCTTTGCATCAAGACTCCTAACAGCCATACATACTATGATGTCTGTCAGACCCCATTCTTGTACTATGGAACAAACAGGGGTTACTGGGTAACAACCATGAGAGCTGGCCTTCTTTGCCTCTGATGTTCCATCATCCGTCCTACTATGGGTGTGCAAATTGGGCCAAGTACAATTCCTTCAGTACTTGACTCTCAGTGGGTGCAATGGTGAGCAGTAAGAGGATTCTTAGGGAACTTAATGTGAGTGTGTAACAGTCTCAGCATTCAACTGACATCCAACAGTGTAATTACTGAATTGTCCAGCTCGGGGCTTATCTTTATGAAATAGAATACTTTAATATACAATAAAATCTAATCCTGGGGTGGCAAAAGAGTGTGTGTCTTCAGTCTGCATCCCTTGGGAGCACACATCTACCACAAGCTGGGCCCTCCTGGACTCAAGGTTTCCTCAATGGCAATGACTGATGAGTCAGCAGTTCAGCTTGTTGGGCCTCCAAGCGTCAAGGTGGCAATAGTCTGCTTTTGGTCTCTGGACCAGGTGGAGACCGTTGAGCTGCTTCAAGGCGCTTCAAAGTAGAGCAGAATAGACCAATTATGGGCAATTCTGGTCGTTTCCTTGGCCAGCCACACATTCACTCAAGTACACGGGTCTAGTGCATCGAGGTAACAGCTTCACTTACAAAGGCATAGTTCATGCAGGCACACATAGAGCGACTGTCATGAGGCTAGGCACTGCAAAGTCCGTTTAGGCCCACACAAGCACTGCCACAGGCTTGGATGCAGTCGCTTCTTCAGCGGTGCAGACTTGGGGCAGTTGCCACAGGTTGCGAGATCAGAGTCTACTTGGACACAATTTGGCAAGTGGACAGCAGTGGCAGATCTGGGTGGGTGGTTCCACTTATGCAGACTTCGGCAGTGCTGCAGATCCTCCACTTCAGATATGGTGACCGGCTCTGAGCCAGGAGCATGCCAGTCACATTCTCAGGAGTCTCTGCTAGACAGACTTTACATCTTGTTGCCACCCTCAAAGCTCCTACCCACACTGATAATTGGCTCCTCCAGCAGGGCTGACTCACTCCTTCCCTTTCAGACAGGATTCTCCAGGTGTTCCAGGACAGGGAGTCAGTTCTTCCTCATCATCTCAAACCTTACATCAGACCTATCACAGATTGTGCCACTATTACTTTTGAGAGAGATTTCAGAAATTGAAGTTCTTCCAAAATCGCTAAAATCATAGAAAGGCACCCTTCACCCAGAGAACATATGTTGAGGTCCCGTACCCAAAGGTGAGGCAAAACACCAAACTAAGGCTACACTCCTAGATGGGTGCTGACTCGAACAACAGAGTACACTCCGTCTCGTTCTAGTGCACCGGACAACATTTTAAGAACAGTACTCTTACTGTCAGAGTGTTGATCCCATCCTTGTCGCCATTGCAAAGATGGGCAAAACACAGCTGATGTATAAAAGTAATCTTCTTTATTTACAATGGATCATACACCTCAGCCTGCTTCCTCCAGCTCTCCAGCCCCTCTCTCTATTCAAAACAATACATTATTTTCTTAGAACCCTTCACAGGTGGTGTTCCACAAAGCATAGAACACCAGGGAGCCTGTGAGGGTTCCTCACAATGACATAGGCTGGAGGAGGGCAGTATACTGCACAGCTGGCTCATCTGCCAAAGAGAGTGAGTACTCCAAGACAGGAATATACCTCATCTCAATGCACTTCATCATGCATAGATCCCATTCCAGGGTGGTGAAAACATATTTGCCTACGACACCTACATTGTCTCAATCCAGGATAATGCTAGTTGTAAGAAAATGGCTCTTTTTGCATGATCACCCCCAATTTGTGGACTGATGCTGCTGTTTTTTTGATGTTTCAACCCCGAAGTGTACTGGGCCCTGCTGACCATGCCCCAATGCATGTATTCTGACCACTCAAAGTGTATGTGCAATTGGCTAATCCCTGATTGGCATATTTAATTTACTTAAAAGTCCCTGGTGTATGGCACAAAGTGTACCCAGGTCTAGTAAGTTAAATGTCAACTCGGCGTGGCAAAATAAACTCTTTTGCCAAGTCCAAACTTTACTTTTTAAATATTTGTCATTCCTAGGGAAGGCCTTAGTAGCCCAGAAGGCAGGGTGCTAAATATTAAAAAGGATATATCTTTTGTGCTTTACACGTCTTGACTGTTATAACTCGCAATTGTTGTTTTCACTGTAGCAAATCTGGTAGTCACATTGCCTAATATAGGGTTACAGTAGCCCAGCCGCTAAGTGCTAACTTCCATTATGGACCCCAAATATAGTACTTCAAGGTATGACATTGTTATATTAAATCCAACTTATTGCTGAAGTCGAATTTAAAGTAACTTTTAATATAAAGATGACTTTAGAAAGTCACCACTTCCTTGCCACAAAGTTCTACTAGCCATTTCTGATTCACTACAGCAGTTGTCACCTGAGACAGCCTGCTGCCAGGAGGTGTGAATACCTCTCAGGAAAGGGGTACAAAAGCCTGCTGGTGGAAGGAGGTGTGACCTCCTCCTAACAGGATGGCCAGCGGTCTGTGACCACAGATGGCCCAGCTTCAAAGAGGCTGCCACCTCTGATAAGCAAATACAAGTCACACCTTAGCTTGCCTGCTACTTTGTGTCGGTAGACAGCCTGGCAACTCTTTCAGAGTGGGAAAGCCCGCTGCAGAATCGGTATTCTCCAGGATCGGTGGCTCATTATACTGGACACACCTCAGGGATGTGTCCTTATCTCTGCCTCAGGGAAGAAAGGTCCCAACATTTTGGATTTGGTTTGAGAGATTCACTGTGGAATTGTTTTGTGCTGTTATGTTTCATACAGGTACCCCGATATAGGCTCAGGTAGTAACCAGACCTTTCACCTATATTTTCCTTGCCATTACACTACATAACAGTTCTTGATACTGACCTTTTACCTAGTTACGGTACTGCTTAAATGACGTGGGGTTTTCACCGAAAACTAGCCTCATTCATTATGCATGAGGATTCTTGGAATCTCAGCAGGACTACCATCTCCTGCATAATAACTATTTATAAGGGTCATTCCTTCCGTCATCATAGTCCGACGACACAGCATGGTAGATCCCCTGAGGTACCACTTTGGGTATATAAACACCATATCTTTGCTGAGGCAGGGAGAGGAGAAAAAGGAAATCCATGCTGACACACTGACGCAAGACGCTGAGGTTCCTGCATGCAGACACTCCAGCTCTCAGTGGTCTGACATCCCTCGCGGGGTGTCCTTCTAAAGACCAAGACGGGGTCCCACAGTCTCTTACTTCAAGTAATGGGGTTGGCTTCAGCCTAGGGGGATTCTTGGCTCGACACCTACATACATGCTAGGTACACGTAGGTACATCTAGTTAGGGAGTACGCGTTTTATTGTCATGTATTTTTATACCTGCCAGTATTCATTGTGTTAGCACTATGGTAGAAATCTACCATACGTTTACTCTATTGGTGCTTACAATCATTTATATCTGTTTCTGTCTTATGGTTGTTTCAGCACACCTATTTTACATTAGAATGACGCTGGCTCAATAAATGCTTATTGAAAAACGTCCCCACCGTTTATTCTGTGTATCTCTCTGAGACAAAGTGAGCACGAGTGACTGAGCGAAAAGTGCTGTACTGTTTCCACAATCCCTGATGGGACAGAGTTGTCATGTTCTATAGTTGCCAAGAACTATTCTGTCCTTGATAAGAGGAGTTTACAGTGGCACTGTGAGCTAGCTGGTATACAGCCGAACATACCCGGTGGGGGTGTCTAGAATCAGTCTGGGCACCAATCCCACAGTCTATGTTGTCTAAACGCACAGATCCTATAGAGGTTTATAGGAACTATACAACAGTGCCACCCCACAGGAAATGATGTAAGAGTGGGTAGGAGTGCCCTAGGGGAATTTTGACCCCATTGGTTAGGGAGCCCTGCCTAACCATAAACTTTCAGCCTCAGAACACTGCTGGGCTCAAAAAGAACAGAAAAAGGACTACACTTGCTGAACCTATGGACATCAGAAAGAAAAGACTACACTTGCTGAACCTGTGGATTTCAGAAAGAAAGGCTGCACCAAGAAAAACTGCACCCCCTAAACCAAGACAGGGCTTCAGAAAGAGATGGGCTGCTTCTGCTATGGAACCCGTGGCAGGAGGCCACCAAGGGCTGACCTGCTCCCACTTGTACCAGTGAGTGGACCACAAGGGCTAGTTGGCTAGCCTCCTGTTAAGCTTCAGGCATACAAAAGCTAAAAAACCCTGCACAGTACCCAGCTTACCAGTTACCACTGGACTTGCCCTGGACTCTGCTGGTTTAGTGTATAAAAAGAGGTGCTCCCAGGTCCTGGACCCTTGGCTGATGCTGGAGTGTACTCTTTCTCCCCACAGAGCTGAAACTTGTTAGACTAAAGCAGAAGGCAAAGTTTTTTGGACACAGATTCCGAGGTTCATACACTACTGTTGCTTGCCGGTTCATAGGTAGCCTCCAACGCCATCGAGAACCAAGGCTTTCACCAGACCGCAGGACTTCGAATGTCCGCAGACGTCAAACCAAACACTGGACTCAAGCTGCAGAGGACCCTGACGACAAGTCCATCGTTGAGACAAAGAGCTAGAAATGTTTCTAAGGGCGAAGATAAAATCTTGACCGGGACTAACCCATCGCCTGCATCTGACCCATGCTCCATTGCAGTCAACCTATAAATTTGACTCTCACCTGGACCCTTGTGTTTGAGGCTCATAGACTACTGCTAAGAATGAAAAGCAGTGATTTACAAAACGTTTTGGAGTAAATTGCAGTGTTTATAAAAAAAAGCTTGCAAAGATCATAACTCTGGAGCCCTTCATCAGATTTTTGTTGTTTTGTTGTCTTCTTAAAAATATAAATATATACTCTTTTTATAAATTGGAGTCGGGTTATTAACCCCTTGGCCGCGGCGGTAATTCCGCCACGGCGCTGGGGGGTGGGGGTGGGGGTGAGCGCGGCGCCGCCATGCTTGTGACGGATCCACGCCGTCATGAGCCACGGGCGGCGTGTGCTCATGACGGCGTGGTCTCCGTCACGGCCCCGCCCGCTCATCAGTCCGGCCGCACAGGCGGGGAATTAATGCCGCGTGGGCGGAGCGGCAGCCGCATGACGGAACCACGCCGTCATGAGCACACGGCGCCCGTGGCTCATGACGGCGTGGTTCCGTCACAAGCATGGAAAGGGTTAAAGTGTTGTGCTTCTTACATATTGATTGTTTTGGTACAGATAAATGCTTCACATTTTTTTTTCTTTGATTTAAGCCTGACTGCTCTTTGTCACAGCTACCCAGGGCTGAGCTAAGTTTTGATCTGAAGAAACCTAACTGGACGTGGTACGGAATAGTGACATTATTACTTGGAGAAGTCTCACAACCACCGCAACTAATAATCAATTTTTCTCACACGAGTAGTCAACTTTACATGATAACTTGGTGAGAGGCACAATCAAACTCTTTAGCTCACAAATCAAAGCCACTGTGATTTGAGACTTTCTAGCTCCAGTCTTAGCCAGACCACTTCTACCGTTAGTATATAGGCACATTAAAATTGAAATGGAAACATTTTTATGCTAAAAACAAGCAAGGCAGCAACATCGTGACTGAGTTTGAAATTAAAGCCACCTCAGCAGGATCCTCTATTGTTTGGAAAAAATCCAGGTTTTAAGTTATTTCTTGAATAGATAGAAGCTAGAAAGATGGCACAAAGATAAAGGGCGGTTGTTCCAGTTCCTTTGCTGCCACATATGTCACCGGTTCTAGTGTGTGTGTGTGATGTGAGGGATGGAAGCCAGGTTAAGGTTACCCAAGTGCAAAAGAGGCTTTGGCTGATAGAAGGAGATCTTTATGTTTAGATAGTATGAGTTATAGTAGACTTTGTGGGCAAAGAAAGGATCTTAAATAAGTCATTAGCCACAGTCATAATCTCTGGTAGCACCATCTTCTTGTTGGGTTGTTTTGATAGATGTCTCAGGAAAGTATATTAAGGTTTGCAATTGACACCCCAAAAGACAAGCAGCAATACTAAGGAAGTGTTTAATGAGCTCTACTGGTATCAAACCAGGTGGTAAGTGTTGTGGATGGTTTGTACTATTTGAGAGTTGATGGTTATCACCAAGGCCTAGCACTGCAAAGATTGTTGTGTCTCCAGCTAGCTGGGCTGAAGGCAAATAAATGCACAGCAAATACATTTGAACATTTCCTTCTCCAGCATGTCACTCTTTGGGTTCTGTGCTGACAACAAAATGGACAATATGAAGACTCAAGTAGAGGCTTTGAGAGTTGTTCAGCCTGGATGTGGGTCCAGTACACACTGCCACTGGAACCAAGCTGTACCCGGCTGATGATCTTATAACTAAGGTGAAACCGGTCCTGGGTTGCTTGTGTTCCGGTTTAGGGAGGACCTGGCTTGGCTGTTCAGGCTGGACTGATCCTCTTAGAGCAGGGTCAAGACTGATTTGCATATAGCTGGGTCCAAACTGAGGTGGCATGGTGTGCAAAATAACGATGGATTGGGATGTGGTTCGAGTGATTACCAGTTGCTGAGATTAATTTGAGCATTCCATCCATCGCTGTTTTATATACTTATTGGAAACCTCCAGGCATACCTCTCTCGAAACCTTAAATCAGTTGTCCCTGGTTACAGGTCTGAGAACTTAAGAGGTCATGACTGGATAAGCAACCTTGCCCTCTCCCAGTCCTGCGAAAAATGCACTTTTTTCGCGGCACTCTAAACTTTTGTAGAGGTTTATGAAAGTAGCATCATATTTCCCTAACTGCTTGCGGAAGTTATCACCATATAAAAGATATTGTGCTTTTGAAACCATTTTTCACTAAAGCCGTATCCACAAGCTTACAATCTATTATCATCAGAATAGACTTTCTTCTCTCTGCTGCAATATAGGAATTTGCATTTGCAGTTAAACAAACTATTCTCTGTATTCATCCTCAAAGGTAATCTATATCAGTACCAATGCCCTTGATTATAGTCTGGGCCACTGGAATTCTGCGGCAGCGTTGGGCCAAAGTATGTGACACAAAAAGCCAAATTTGGCGGGAAAATGCAGCACATTTTGTGAAAGCATTACTTCACTATTTTGTCATTTTAACACTTGTTAACACTGTCTAGGCAAAGGATTCACCTAATTAGCACTAGTTCAACACCCAAATACAGCAATTAGCAACTGAGAGGTGACCGGGGTAAACCTTTGGAAAGGGCCTTCCAATGTGCAGCAGCACATATCGCCGCTTTTTTAGTAACTTTTGATGCATTTGCGCTAGTACAATTTTTTTTTTAAATCTGCAGTTTATGCAGCAGATAATGGAGTATGTGGAAAATCTATACTTCTGTAGAAAACACCACAGCTGCATCTCATGGAGTCCCCAAACAAATCTTGTGGGTCCTGCGAATCTAACACATCTAGCAGAAAATAGACCACTTTCTTGTGTTTTTTTCTTTTTATCCAGAAGGTGACTGCCTTTGTCATCGTTCCTCGTCCTGTGTGCAGATTTTGTTAAGTGGCAAGCCGTGTTTAGCAGATGACTCTCTGCTTTTCCCTCATAAGTAATATTTTCTAGACAAAGCATGTATTGCTGGCTTCTTGGAAGTTAAAGTGTTCTAAACACCTTGCCTACACGACTTTCCCACATTACTACTCACTCCTGAGTGTGATAAGAAAAAATATTTTTCCTCCTCACAACTGTCCACATTATTGTCTTTTCCTTATTAATGTGGGAAGGCATGTTTATAAAGCTGTCCTTACCTAGTTTATAATTCCCTTTTTAACTCTTCAACTACAGTAAACTAAATGTGACCTGTCTCTCCCATTGACCTGAAAAAATGAGTAAAAAAAGCTGTATTCTGATGGATACTTCTATCTGCAGATTCGTCACTAAAGCAACTGTGGAAACTGAGGTAAAAGCACAGCAAGTTTATTACTCTTATTTCTGTTCCATTATACATTGAATGAATCTCCTCAGACCCATCTGTCACCTCCTTCCCCCAATGTTCCATGGCCCATACCCTTCTTCACTCACAGTGAGGTGTTCACTCGACATCAGGAGAACAAACATTAGAATGCCCTACAACAGTACAATGGTATGATCAATGTTTAGCATGAGATATGGGATATAACACTCACCTGTAGAACAATCCCCAGGCATCAGACTGGATCCAGAAAACTTCAAAGACACGATGTCGCCGCTAAAAGGCACCAGAAATGACATCAGGCACACCTCCAAGGCCATAAAGCACCAGCTCTAATGCATCGATGTCAGTTCCCTTTTTTCTGTGCCTTTGAAGTGAATCCTCACACAAACCATTCTGCAGTGCCATGTCTCCTCCCCAAAAACTGTGTTTAAACCCTATAAGGACTGTCAGGAACAGATGTCCATCGCAAAACCCCACTCAGTCTGTTTGTGGTCTGACCATGGCTCCAAGGCCTGCTACTCATGCCTCACATGAACCCCAAGGCAATCAAAGAGAGAGATACCAAACTCTTTTTTGGCAAGGGAGAAGGATGACTGCCAGCGTCGGAAGCGTTCGCGCCATCCATCTTCCTCGTCCACCTAGCAGTGAAAGCACCATAAGAAAGCGTACAAGCACTCAGTCTCCCAGATGCTCTGTGACTCCCACAGGACCTTCGCCATCAGAGTTGAAGTTAGTCGAAATGCCACCTAAGGATCCTCCGCCCTGTTCCTCCTTTGAGCCCAGCTCCGGATCGACCTTCGCAAGGGCCTTTGCCTCTATACCTCACTCTCTTAAACCATTAATCTAATTAGACTGTATAAAATCTGTATCTCTGTAATGCTCCTCGTGAGTAACGGCGTGCCACCTATCAAGTGGTCTAGATAACTCCACAGAGCTGGCCATGGACTTACCGACTAAGCCCCCAACTCCTGAGGTGGCGTCCCTCCATAAAATAATGCTAAAGGCTGAGAAGATTTGGATTTGCAGCTCCCTTCAGCAGAGACGAAGGCCAACGTTCTTACTGAGATCCTCTTGCTTTTATCAGTCACAGCAGAACACTTGCTCCCCTTCAATAAGGCATTACTGACACCTGTCCTGGCGGCTTGGGAGAAGCCCTCATGTACAACAGCAGTAGACAGACTTCTGGCCCACCGCTACCGTTCAGCGCCAGGCGACCCGCCGTACCTCTCCATGCACCCATCATCAGAGAGCCTCGTTATTCAAGCTTCTTGCTCCAGTACGCAATTGGGTGGTGCTTTCCCTACTGTGCCTTCACACAGGGAGTCTAAAAGGCTGGAGGCTTGGAGCAAGAAAGCTTTCTCAGCAGGAAGTGTGGCTCTAAAATCCTTAAATGCTAACTGCCTTCTTGCTTGTTATACCGAGGCCTTAATGTTATACAGTTCCTACAAATATAGCAGTACTGTGTATTAGACCAATACGAACTTCAGAGTATAAAGACTTAGGGGCATATTCACAAGGACCTACCGCCGATTTATCTCCACCTTAACCCATCAAAAGTGGAGATAGATTTAACACCCCATTCACAAGCGGGTGCAAACTGCGGACATCGCCAGTATTCCCCCGACAACTGCCCCAAAATTCATCTCCACGGTGGACACCACCAACTAACCCTAATGAGATGCAGAGTAGGCGTTCCCGTGCAAAAACACACGATTAAACCACAACACCACTTTCACAACGAACTGCCAGATCTGCGATGCGAACCAAAAACAGGCGATAAGCCGTGGTAGCAGCAGGGATTTAACACCTGCCTTTTGCTGGTGTTAAGCAGGACGACTACCTGCAGCAAGAAAGGGAGCCCAGCCAAGAGCCACATCTGAAGACCCACAGATGCCATGGAGACAATGATCATGCAGCTCCGAGACCCATGAGGGCCACAACACCCACCCCCACCACCCCCAGGCCCTCCACCACCCCCAGGACCCGTCCCGCCCCCTTCCCCTCCGGGAACACCACAGAGGCAGCGAACACAAAGACAGCGGACCTACCTGAAACGCACCTGCCACCCAGACCCAACGCCAGAGGAGGACATTGCCCACCACAGGCCCAAAAGGACAACCATCCACCGCATCCTGACCCACATCCCCCACCTGCTGATGGTACCAACCCAGCGGACAACCAACATCCCTCCGCAGACAAAGCTGCCCGCTGTGCAGCACATGTCGGCCACTGGTACCATCCAACCCACAACTGCCAGAGTCGGAGCAGTCACACAGCCAGCCCCATCCAAGGTCATCACACCTGTCCTGGATGCCAACAACAGCCTGGTACCCCAGCACCTCCACTTCACCCACACTGCGCAGGAGCAGCTGGAGACCAAGCAAGGCCCCTACGCCATAGCTGGATTCCCTCACGTGTCAGGGCCAATCAACTGCACACATGTACCCCTCGTGCCCCCTACCTACACTGCACACAACTACCACAACAGAAATCACACGCATATCATGAATGTGCAGGCAACAGTGGACCGCCCGGGACTCCTCAACAATGTCGTGGCCAACTCCCCAGGCAGAGTGCATGATTCTCACATCTCCCGACAGTCCATCATCACCCAGCGCTTCCAGGATGGCACCCATGGAAATGCAGTGCCCATTGGTAAGTCCAAAATGAACACACCACACACCTCCAGCCCACAGTCGTGCAACTCATGACACTGGCTAATGGGCACGCAGCACAACTACATTCAACATGACAAACAACATGCCAACCGACCAGACATGACAACACGACTCCATTGGGAATCTGGCCTTGCCATGCCCACAACCCAGCCACGGCATGGCACCACAGACACACAATAGCAGGATGTGAGGAGAGGCATGGAGCAGGCATGTGCGAGAGCGGCAAGTGACTAAGGAATGTGAACCTACCCAATGCCAGGTGTGGCGTGGAGGTGCCGGACAGACCAGAGTGCAAACCACGAAAATGGCCATGTGGAGATCAACTGCTGGTGCATGGAGTGTAGTGGCCAGTGGACGCTACCATGTCCCCACAGTCTGTGGGGTAGAACACGGAAATGTCGCACGTTACGTCCCCCCCTGCATGCACGTGCGGAGTGGGTTGGACCTGCGTACGCCAGGCCTGCGTAGGGGTGTGAACAAAAAGCCCGTCGCACTGGGCGTGGTTCTCATTCGGAATGGACAACGCATCTGCCAGGGCGGCGCCTCTCA
The DNA here is from genome assembly GCA_963921515.1 of Calotriton arnoldi. Taxonomy (NCBI): domain Eukaryota; kingdom Metazoa; phylum Chordata; class Amphibia; order Caudata; family Salamandridae; genus Calotriton; species Calotriton arnoldi. The sequence continues at coordinate 895,839 of CAWUFW010000840.1, forward strand.
ACCCGCCACGAGTCCTGCGCCGAGCGCGGCGGGGCCTGCGTCCCTGTGCGCCTGCTGCACCCTGGGCCGCTGGTCCCCAGGGCCCTCATGCCTGCCCCAGCGCACCAACCAGGCTCCGCGCACCTGCTTACACCGGCGTGTGTCAAAGAGGGCCCACCACGTGCCAGTGCAAGCTCCAAGCACCAGTCCCACGACCTCTGCAGCCTCCGCAGACCATCGCTGGCCCCCCCGACGCTGGCCTACATTACTCCTTTCTCATTTACATACTCCACCTGCGTCCTCTTCGGCCCAGTAGGTCCAACATGTGGAACTGTGTCCTGAGTCCTGAATGGCAGTGACCCCAAGTCCGTGGCAGCGGCCACAGCACCAGACTCCCTTCGATCAGTGAGGCATAATTCCATATCGCAAGCCTGCGACACGTGGTGCCACTAACCCTGTGCAACGCAAAGCGGCGACACGTGGATGAGGGCTCAGGCCTACACTGCGCTCCAGTAGGTACCACATATGGAACTGTGTCCTGAGTCTTGAATGGCAGTGACCCCAAGTCCGTGGCAGCGGCCACAGCACCAGACTCCCTTCGATCAGTGAGGCATAATTCCATATCGCAGGCCTGCGACACGTGGTGCCTCTAACCCTGTTCAACGCAAGCCGGCGACACGTGGATGAGGGCTCAGGCCTACACTGCGCTCCAGTAGGTACCACATATGGAACTGTGTCCTGAGTCTTGAATGGCAGTGACCCCAAGTCCGTGGCAGCGGCCACAGCACCAGACTCCCTTCGATCAGTGAGGCATAATTCCATATCGCAGGCCTGCGACACATGGTGCCACTAACCCTGTTCAACGCAAGCCGGCGACACGTGGTGCCACTAACCCTGTTCAACGCAAGCTGGCGACACCTGGTGCCACTAACCCTGTTCAACGCAAGCCGGCCACATGTGGATGAGGGCTCAGGCCTACCCTGCGGACCAGTAGGTCCCACATCCAGCACCTAGTCATGAATCATGAATGGCAGAGTCCACACCAGTGAACGCACGGAGAGGAGTAAGAGGAAGATGCGGCTCAGTCCGGACGAAAGCCGGATCAGAGTCACGGAGGTGATCGAACACTATCAACAACTGACCTGGTGCCATAACCCCTGTTCACCGCAAGTCCGCGTCCCGTGGTGCCACCGAACCTGAACTACGCAGGCCGGTGGGGCCATCCAACCTAAGCCGGCGACACTCGGTGAATGGCCCGTGCTGACCGCTGCTTCAGGCCTACACTGCCGTCCAGTAGGTCACACATGTGGAACTGTGTCTTGGGTAAGATGTGGAGGAGTCCACACCATTGGACACGCCTCATCGCAGGCGGCATCCCCTAACAGCACTGGTGCCACTAACTCTGTGCGCAATGAGTCATGGGCACTTTCTGGTTGGACTTTGGTGGCGTCTGAGTCAATGGCCTGGTGGTTTTCTGCATCTTCATCTGGCTGGACCGGACTTGATGTCCGACATGTGTCTGTTCCATTCATCCCCACCATAGTGACTGTTTCAGCGTGGTTCTGCCCTCTGCCTCATGCCCTGGGGGTACACCTTCCACTGTCCACCGAGACACTCCGCGACAAGCTCCTTTGTCATCTACGGAAACCTGCCCTGCTCTCGTGACCCTGCCCCAGTGCCCCGCAAGTCAGCGGCCCGTGGCGGTAGGCCCGTGCAAGACGCTATGCATCCGGGGCCACTAACTCTGTGCAGCACAAGTCATGGGGCCTTTATGGTTGAATGGTTGTGTCCTTTACGATGTACACTGTTGTCGATTTCTGACTGCACCAGGCAGCCCTTGCCGGCTGGTGTGCACACACCCCACACACATCCAACACAGGTGTCACTCGATATGTGTGCCTGCTAATAAATGTGGCCGGGCGCACGTGCCCGTAGCCATTCACACCATCTGAGCAAGTGTGTCCGTGTGGTCATTATGTCAGCATGATGGGCACGGGCCCTGCAACATCACAGTGTGCTGTCTTCAGCGGACGATACCATGTCACCTCAGCGTTGGCAGTGACCCTGGACATGTAGCTTCGCACGCCCACCCCTGCATGCACAAGCGGCGTGTGCTGGTCCGGCGTACGTCAGGTCAGCGCAGGGGTGTGCTGATTCGGCAGGGGGAGCAGGGCGTGGCTCGGACCTGGCCTTGGGCAGGATGTGCGGTCAGTGTGTCTCTGTGTTGGGGTGTTGTCGCCACCAGGGCCACAGTAGTCGATGTTGCAATGTAGCATGCACCAGGAGGGCGGGCCTGCATGTACGGGGAAATGTAGGAGCGCAAGACCGCTCGGGGTCTTGGCACATGCATGCCAGGTGTTATGTGTATCAGTCCTGCGGCTGCATGTTTCAATTGCCTAGCCTCATTCGCAGCGCGATCACAGCCAGCCATGGACTGTACACCTGTGTCTGCCCTGTCCGGACCATTGGCCTACACTCACGTGGCCGCACACCTTCAAAGGCCAGCGTCAAGGTGTTGTTGGCATGCCACTGGACATGCGCGGACAGGCATGACAATGGTGTGCCGTAAGAGTGCACGTGATACAACTGCGCAGCGCACACAAGTGTAGGGGCTCGTGGGAGGGAGGAGCAGCTGTGAGGCAACGTAACACACAGTGAGGCCGCTCATGTGCCATGTGCTGGGCATATCATCCATGATTCCCAGGGTCGCAGACATCCCACCACACCCACGACAGGCCTCTGTACATCTTCTGAATGCATGCAGATGGTGAAGTTACTGTAGGGATGAAGGGTCCTTTGTCTGTACTATCAGGCGGTGGCACATCTGCAGCTCCGAGCTGGGACTTGCATGTGGCCAGCACCCCCTGGCAGATATGATGGCATTTACTTGCGACTCCCACACTACGCACTGCCCGACGTGAGACCAACGTGTACACATCCCACACGCAGAAGTCCTTGGTCGTAGTTAGCGTGCGTGAGATGGCCTTGACACTTACTCCCACCCCACCCCAGGCCTGCACCCGTTGCACACAGACACTGCTCATTGCTCCGAGCTGTGCCATTTCATCCACAGGACTGGCGCAGGGCAAGCCAGTGCCGCTTCAAGCAGAGCCACTGACACTATGGCAGACCATCCCGGACACATGCTCGACTCCAGTCACGTGGACCTGTACCGTGCACGTCTGCTGCATGTACTGGGGGCACTGCTGTTGGCAGTGCTGCGGATAAGTTACCGGCTGAGCTTCCGCCTTGCGAACGTCACCTGCGTTTAGCCTGTGTTGCATTGTCGCTCGTGCATATTCGAGTGGACCATGGATGTCTGCCTCTCCAACGTGACTGTAGCTGACCTGGATTTCAACGTGTGTGCGCGCCCCCTGTTGGCCCACGACCAGGAGTGTCACCGTAATGCCCGTTTATGGCATGCATGGATGTTTGGCATGCATGCTGGCAACTGGACCTGGGAGATTGCACGAGTCGTCGTGTGCAGTGAGCACATTGAGCAGCTACCCGATTGGGCTTTGGTGCACATTGGGGCCAGGGGTTGGAGTCAGCACATCTGTCCGGGTCAGCTGATGGATTACGTCGAAGACATGTCAGATGTGGTGGACAATGATCTCTCATTGGAGATGTTGGCCTACGCTGCTGCACTCGCGTTCATGGACGAGTGACAAGGTATCTGCAGCCACAACTGGATGTGACCCATTGCACGTGTCCCGACGCCTGGATGCATGTTGGAAATCTGGTCACATGTCCCAAGTCGACAGTGGACATGGCTGCATTGGCCTGGACTCCTGATCCATGCGCAGACAACCAACGCGGGTTGGCACTGACTTGTGATGGACTTCCCCGGGGTGGACATGGGCGCTTTCCTACGTTCCTCATTCAGACATGCTGCTGCATTGGTCTGCATATCATGGCACTTCTATTGGCCTTACTGACACGCACTTGTTGATAAAGTTTCCACAATTTCACTTGTCTCCAACTGTGTTGTGTCTTGATTTGTATGCCAATGTGTGTGTCACGGCCTCTCTGGGTCCCTGCCATACATGCATTGCTACCCCATCAGGGCTGTGGGTTGGTACTTGTGCATTATCATGTCCCTGTTTCGTGCTTTGCCAGATGCGTATGGCCATTTACCGGCCACAAGCGGGTGCACTTGTGTCCTGTGTTCGGTTGTGCAAATGTTGGTGTTTGTGCCACATTGTGTTCGATGTTGGGGTGCTCTGCTTCCTATGTGTGTGTGCTGCATTGTGTGTGAGATGTCCCTTCAGCTCTGATTTGGCTCCCCCTTCTCCCTTTCAAGCAGTGTGTTTTTCACTTCTGTGCTTGTTCAGTGGTGTGCTATTGCCGGGTTGTATGACTTGTGCTCTTGGTTGGTGTTGTTACTCTTGGGCATGGTTTGTCTGCAGTTGTGCTGTGCTTAATTGTGCATGTGTGCCATTGTGCCCATCTCCCCCCGTCCCCCCAGTCCCTGGTCGTTCCTCTCCCTGTTGCTGTTGTGTCTGTTGTTTTGGGGAGTTTCCGGGCCCCGGGTCCTGCCACCATCTCCAGACTGATGTGGTGGACACCATTTCCTCCATGTCATCCAGCTCCTGGTGTGGCGCTGGACTCTCACCTCCGATGTGCATTGCTGCCTTCTTGTTGTTGGCGTGTTTCTGCTTGTTTGTGCGTTTCGCTTCTTTCCGGCTGTTCTGGTTTTCTTCCATTGTCCTCCTCCGCTCTCCGGCTGCATTCACCTTGTCCAAGATGGCCTGCCATGTACAATGTTTTGTTGCCAATCGGGCTTGTGGGGTTGTATACTGGCTCCGGTTGCCTCCATTGTGCTTGGCTGTTGTTTTCTGTTTGGTTTGTCTTTCTTTTTCAGGCTTTTGTTGTGCTTATTCCCGCCTGCCGTGTGTGTGTCGCTGGCCTGGAGGTGCTTATCGCTGCTTTCCTCATCGCGAATGGGCTCATCGCACGTTTTGTTGTGTTGTGGTTTGTGTTTTTATCTCCGTCGAGGTGGTTGTATCGCGGACATTGGCCGCGTTTTCGGCGACTATCGCATGGTACCGCCGTGTTGTGAATTCCAGGTTGACACGGGGTTATTTTCCCGCGATAGGCTGCGATGTGTAAAGTTGGGTTAACACTTTTTGGAGATGTTTAGCACACGTTCTTGTGAATATACCCCGCAGTCCATATATACCATCAGTGAGTGTTGGTGGGTTTACAACTACCTCACAGTACCACATCTAATCCCTAAACCAACCAGAGTAACAGATGTTGTTGGCAATCTTGAATATGACACTCTGATTCCTGAGGAATCTGTGGAAACAGATCTAACCCTTTTGTTTCTCTTGCACCCCCAAGGTAGACTCAAGAAAGTTACGACAACGCATTTTCAAACATTTATTGAAAAGATTGTATTTTTGCATTAAAAGCATGAGCTGCGATTATAAGAAAGATGAGACATGTTACTCTAATCAGCATTGGTAAACAGGATGAACAATTCAACCATGTTAATTGTTGCTAATGTTTGCCTACTCCTATCTGTACCTACACTATGTTAAGAGAGTATAGCAATAGCATTATTCTGCCAGATCAGTTGGGATAGTCTAACTCCCATACCTTGGTCTTAGGTGTCAGGAAGCCAGTCGCAATGCATAGGTTATCTTCATTAGCAGGATGGAGGTCGAAGGCAGCAGGGATGCATCTCAGTCACAGTCATCAGCGGTTCTGTGATAATTCCCAGCATGGAAATGCTCCTCTCAAAGAGATCCAGCTCAGAAGCTGTTTATATATTATAACGCTGTTCTGATCAACTGTGGCCGAGGCGCAGATAAGCTTGTTCGGTTTCGTCTAGCTAAAGTAATGTCTCCAAGCGAGCACTAAAAGAAAGAAAACAATGACATTGTGTTTTACATGAGCGACCCTGGAACTAACTTTACAGATTACAGGGGGTCAGTGCCTATCCAAGATGCACATACAGCACATTCACGTGTTAGCAGAGAAAATGTGACAAAGGGCACCACAAGAAAGAGATGTCAACTTAAGGAGTTGAATCTATAAATGGAGAATACATGCAGGCCACACCACATTATGGGACAGGGCCCAAGTGATGCTGCTATACATTCCATTGGACATGAAGGAGGATTTTCAAGACGTCATCACTGGCTGTCAAAATGCCTATTGCAACATCATTAAATCTCGGCTCAACACAGCTGGCTCCGTCACCCATGCCACAGGGACTCCCATTTCCATTCGCTGCCATGCCTGGCTGCGGACATTCAACTTCTACTCAGGAGACTTCCAATCCAGTCTGATGCACCTTCCCTATGACGGGGTATGCCTCTTTGGCAATAAGGCGATGTTGGAAATTACCCTTTCCGCAGGGTCCCCAACAAACGTTTTGCCTTTCTCCTCCCCTTTTGCTGAATTTGGTTTTGTTGGCTTTAGGACTCTGCACTCTTTACCACTGCTAACCAGTGCTAAAGTGCTTGTGCTCTTTCCCTAACACATGGTAACATTGTCTCATACCCATTTGGCCTATTTAATTTACTTAAGTCCTAGTAAAGTGCACTACATGTGCCCAAGGCCTGTAAATTAAATGCTACTAGTGGGCTTGCAGCACTGGTTGTGCCATTCATTTAAGTAGCCCTTTTAACATGTATAGGGCTTGACATTGCAGAGCCTGTGTGTGCAGTTTAAACTGCCATTTTGACCTAGCAACATAAACCTTTTGCCAGGTCCAAACCTTCCTTTTTAATACATATGTCACTCCTAGGGTAGGCCCTGGACAGTCCAGAGGGCAGAGTGCAAAGTATTTAAAAAGCAGGACACGTACTTTTACGTTTTACATGTCCTGGTAGTGAAAAACTCTTAAATTAGTTTTTCACTACTGCAAAGCCTATTTCTCCTATAGGAAAACATGGGATTAACGTATTACATTTTATAAGTGTAATCCCAAATGGGAAGATATAACTGGTTCAAGTTTGGAGTCTCTAGAATCCTAATTTAAAATCCTAACTTATGGTGAAGTCGGATTTAAATTGCAATTCTGAAAATGCCACTGACGATTACCATCGGGATTTCTTTATTTCTTTATTCACATCAGTATGGACAGTGAAAAGAAATCACGAACCCATCCCTACTAGAGGCTATTGAAGCCCCATGTGCATACCAAGAGAGTCATGACACTTACAGTAATAGTGATAGGCTCCTCTGGTTCAGAATCATCGGACTGGTTCTAATAATTAGTTGTCATTATTTGTTCACAACCGTATTAGCACTTTATGTCATACTTTGTTGATTGTACAGTAATCACTACACAGTGTGTGTCACAATTTTGAAGTTATTAGTTTGAATAATGTGTTGTCCTTGCCTGTTTTGTGGTATATTTGATCAATGACAAAGATGAGAAGTTTTCCTTTTCCATGCCACATTGAAAATGCAGTGCCTATGTTTTGAATGAAATAAATACACAGGCCGAGTATATTGATTCACTTGTCCTAGTTTTTGAATGAAGCGATTTAAAGTAACACAGCCCTCTTTTTCTGTTTTGCGCAATTTGTTAGAGGCCCAAAGTGGCTGTAGATAAGGGCCCAACCCCCCAGTCTTTCAAACTTTTAGAAAGTTGGCATTTTTCTGCCTTATAAGATGTGTTAATCTGCTCACTTCAGTACAGTTCTAAAGAGTTAGCTAGGAGCGCGACTCTTTAGGAACAAATGCCCTTGCACACTTAGATAGGGGTCATGCTTCATCATCCCTCAATGGGTGCTCTTTACCAGAGATCTTTTCATAAGCTGTTTCTGAAGTGTAAGGGCCTGATTCACAGAACTAACTTACGTCAAAAACGTAAAGTTAGTACTTTTGGTATTCACAGAATGAACTTACTCATTTCGGTATTCACAGAAGTTAGTAGTCCTAACTTTAGGACTCCTAAATGCCTTCTGTGAATACCGAAAGTCTTAAAGTTAGGATTTTTCTCAGTTTAGGAGTAGTAAAGTTAGGACTCCTAACTTTAGGACTCCTAAATGCCTTCTGTGAATACCGAAAGTCTTGAAGTTAGGATTTTTCTCAGTTTAGGAGTAGTAAAGTTAGGACTCCTAACTTCAGGACTCCTAAATGCCTTCTGTGAATACCAAAAGTCTTGAAGTTAGGATTTTTCTCAGTTTAGGAGTCGTAAAGTTAGGACTCCTAACTTTAGGACTCCTAAATGCCTTCTGTGAATACCGAAAGCCTTGAAGTTAGGATTTTTCTCAGTTTAGAGTAGTAAAGTTAGGACTCCTAACTTCAGGACTCCTAAATGCCTTCTGTGAATACCAAAAGTCTTGAAGTTAGGATTTTTCTCAGTTTAGGAGTCGTAAGTTAGGACTCCTAACTTTAGGACTCCTAAATGCCTTCTGTGACTACCGAAAGTCTTGAAGTTAGGATTTTTCTCAGTTTAGGAGTAGTAAAGTTAGGACTCCTAACTTTACTACTCCTAAACTGAGAAAAATCCTAACTTTAAGATTCTTCGGTATTCACAGAAGGCATTTAGGAGTCCTAAAGTTAGGACTACTAACTTCTGTGAATACCGAAATGAGTAAGTTCATTCTGTGAATACCAAAATGAGTAAGTGTATTCTGTGAATACCAAAAAGTACTAACTTTACGTTTTTGACGTAAGTTAGTTCTGTGAATCAGGCCCAAAGTGTGTGGGTCTAGGTGTAGATTGGTGTAGTAAGTGTATAGGTGTGAATATTATGTTAAAAATCAGACAAGGGGTTCTCCCCAGAACTAATTTTAATGATTGAGTCCTTCTGCCTATACTAAAAATCGTGACGCTATCTACTAGAGTTAATTATCTAAGATAGCTGTTGGGTCGACATGTTTCAAACTTCAGTTAGGTATACAAATGATCTAGCAGCTTTTCATCAGGACCAGTGTCACCCAATCTACATAGGGATTGGAGTTTCAATTGGTGGATTCCTCTATCTACTCCCAGTCACACTTTCCTCTCTAGGTTTTATTTAAAAAGGTTCTTTTGGAAATTACCGAATTTGGGTATCGCTAAGAACTCCTCGAGTCTTGCGAAGCCCACCAATTTGTGTGAGAATCCCGTGGACATGTTCGCACGAAGACCTACCCTTGTTGCTTGACTCGGAAGTTCGAAACTCCAATCACTATATAGATTAGGTGACACTGATTCTGATAAAAAGCTGCTAGATCATTTGAATGACTAATTGAAGCTTGAAACATGTCGAACTAACAGCTATCTTAGATAATTAACTCTAGTAGATAGCGTCACGATTTTTGGTATAGGCAGGAGGACTCTGTCATTAAAATTAGTTCTGGGTAGAACCCCCTGTCCTATTTTTAACATCACAATCAGACCTATACACATACTACACCAAGACCCACACACCTACACTTCACAAACGACTTATGAAAAGATCTCTGGTAAAGAGCCCCCATTGAGGGCACCTTTTGGGCATTGCAGCGCCGGCCTGACATGGAGCAAAAGCCAAATGATGAAGCATAACACCTATCTAGGTGTGTGAGGGCATTTGTGCCTAAAGAGTTGCACTGCCAGCTGACTCTTTAGAACTGTACTGACCTGAGCAGATTAACACATCTTATTAGGAACTGCATACCCTTCTTACCTTTGACTACTTATTTGGAGCATGTATGCTGGACCTTTATGCGCTCCGAGTCCCTCCTTTTTGATATATATTTTTCTGCCTTAGCCATTTGTACCTGCATCTCTTGACCCCAAAACCCAGAGTGACTTCAAGGGCTAATTGGCTGGCCTCCTAATCTGAAGCCTCAGGGACATAACAGGCTTCCAACCCTTTCACCTGGACTCTGCCATCTGTGAGTCTACGCTACCAAGTGGTGCCACCCCAGTCCTGGACCCTTGGAAGTGGGCCTAAGGTGCTTGCCAGCAGTTCCGATGTATCTTCTCTGCTGATCGATGCATCCCTAAGCAGAACCAACACATCTCGGCTGAACAGCGCACCCCTCAGTGGACCATAAGCATTGCGGCTGCTGCATGGATTGCACCAGTCGCAAAAGATTTGCATTGCCGCTGCAACCCACATCTTGGGACCGGCGCATCGTCTTCAGAACCTCCATTGCGTGACACTTTCCCCGGAGCAGTCCTTGTATCTCTCGTCGACGACAGCCTGTATAACGTTGCCAAAACTCCATATCGCAGCTTCACCGCTCATCAAAATCTACACATCGCCTCAACTGTGCATCGCATCCCCGACACTAGACTTGGCATTGCAAGCCCCGTCGATGGGATCCTCGTCAACGCAACAGGACCTCGCACCACAGGCTCACAGCTTCTCAGAACCGACACATCGCCTCGCCTGTGCGACACATCTTTAACACGGATCCAAGCAACACTCCGCAACACTCCGCAACCAGGATTTAAGCTACTCTGTTCAGTGGGCCTAACTGGTTCCCTGTAGCCGGCCTGCGCTCCATCGCAGTCGGCCTGAATTTGTGCCTTTGTCCCGGTCCAGCGCGACCTGATCTCCCCAATAGTGCTTTGTGCTTTTTGGCTCTATTTCTCACTGTAAACTTTAAACTTCAATAACTCCAGTTCTATTCATTGGATTTTCGTTGTTTTGGTCTTGTTTTATTTAATAAAGTCAGTTCCATTTTCCTTACCAGGTGTGGGATCCCTTTTGGGTGGTGGGGTCACTGTTTTACTATTTGAAATGTTGTTGCCAAATACTTTACACACAGCCTGTAAGTTAAGCCTAACTGCTCTGTGCCAAGCTACCAGAGGATGAGCACAGGTTAATTTAGGGTTTACCTGCCCCTTACCCTGACTAAGAATGTGGTTACAGCTTGACCAGGGCTCATACCCCCAGTCAACCAATAACCCAATTTCTAACAGGCGGATTCTGCGCTGGTAAGATTTGAGACTTCGAAAGCCACCGAACACTTACCTAGTCTTCAGCTTCCGCCACCCTCCAAGGACTTCTGGTCCTTTTGTTGTTTTTGTGGGTTTGACAGAATTTTCTCCTTTTGTCCCAGACAGTACCAGACACTCCAACAGCAACCTAACCCACTCATCTGCCAGTACAGGGGCTGCTTCAGCGAATGGGGAAGTGGATCCACATTGCAACCTTCCTCCTCCTCCTCTTCCTCCTCCCTAGCACCCCCAGGAAAACAGGACTAGTGTGTTTCTCCAACAGCCCACGGAGCCTGTAGGAGGGCAGGTGCATCATTTTCTTCTGGCCTGAAAGGCCATTACTTTGGACCAGTGGGTCCTTCAGATCATAGAAAAAGAGTGCACCCTTCCCTTTCTTTAGGTTTCGCCCCCATGCCACATCTTCCCCACCTCTCGATCATTTAGCCATCTTGCAGCAAGAGGTTGCAGCTCTCCTCATGAAAGGGGGGGTGGAATTGGTGCCAGACATGGAAATTAGCAGAGGTTGCTATTTGCGTTCGTTACTGGTGCCCAGGAAGGATGCCAGCCTGCGTCTCATTCTAGACCTCAGGAGCCTGAACTTCTTCCTCAAATAGGAGAAGTTCAAGATGATGACCCCAAGTTCAAGTCCTACTGGCATTGGAGCTTGGAGCCTGGATGGTGTCACTGGACTTGCAGGATGTGTATTTCCATATTTCTATCCTGCGGTCCCATCGGACATACTTGCAGTTTGTGGCGGGTTCTACCCACTACCAATTTGCAGTATTGCCATTTGATTTGACAACGGTACCTCGAATCATCACGAAAGTGATGGCAGTGGTGGCGGCACATCTCCGATGGTCAGGCATGCCCATTGTTTTGTACCTGGATGACTGGCTCATCAAACCCAGCTCGTCGGATATAGTGTTGCATCATCTGCAGTCAATGACATCTCTGCTCTTCGACCTGGGCTTTTCGATCAACAAGCTCAAATTTCACCTGCGGCCCTCCCAATGACTCCAGTTCCTAGTGTCAGTACTGGACACCACCCATCTCTGTGCCTTTCCTCCTCCACAGAGAATTGAAGTCATCCAGGAGAGGATTCTGTTGTTTTAACTAGGAACGAAAGTTCCAGTCCTGAGAGTCTTAAGATTCCTAGGTCTGCTTGCTTCCTGCATTCGCCTCATCACACATGCACATTGGAACATGAGAGCCAACCAGTGGGGCCTTCACAGGCAGTGGCTCCAGTACAAGGGAGATCGATAGGACTACATCACAAGCTCCGATAGCACTGCAGCTGATATGACTTGGTGGGGGAACAAGGCAAACCTGACATATGGGATGGCCTTCACTTCCACTCCGGCCTTGATAACGATAGTGACGGATGCCTCTACCCTGGGGTGGGGAGCTCACCTTGAGGATCTGGAGATCAGGTGGAATTATTTGCCCCTGTGGAAAACGCTCATTACCAGCAGTTCTGCACCCTCCAGTATCTGTTGAGGGCAGCCTTGAGGTAAGCATTTCAGTTGAAGTGGAATTTTCAGATGCATTTCCTCCATACCCTTGATTCCTTGGATTCTGAGGAAGATTCACCAAGACTGGGCCGAAGTTATTCTCATAGTCCCGGATTGATCATGAAGGGTGTACTATGCATACCTCCTTTGCCTTTCCACGTTTCCTCCGCTCCACATGCCATTCAGGCCGGATCTTTGCTCTCAGTCGGGGGGAGTGGTTCTGCACCGCAGTCTCTGAGGCCTCCTCCTACATGATTGGAGATTTAGCAGAACAACTGAGCTCCTTTCAGCTGCCACCGGAGGTGGTAGACGTCATTTTATTTGCACGTCGCCCCTCCACTAAGTCGGCCTATTCCGGCAGATGGAGCATCTTTGGTGCATGGTGTGCGGACAATGGTGTGGATCCCTTGCAGGCCAAGTTATCCCAAGTGCTTCATTTTGCGCTTTCCCTGGGTCAGAGAGAATGTGCTGTTGGCACTGTGAAGGGATATTTATCTGCCTTGTCTGCATTCCTCTGTCTGCCGGAACAGCCATTCCTTTTTAAGTCCCCTGTTGTACTGCATTTCCTTAAGGGCCTGACTAATCTTTTTCCTTCCACTCCCTGTGTCGTTCCTCAATGGGTTTTGAATTTGGTTCTCATGTTTTTGATGGGGACTCCGTTTGAGCCCCTGCACAGTTGCAGCCTTCGTACGTTGACCCTTAAAACTGGGTTTTTGGTTGTCATCACGTCTGCCAGAAGGGTCAGTAATTTGCAGGCCCTCAGCTGTCATCCTCCATTTACTACCTTCTTTCCAGACATGTTGGTGTTGTGAACCAGGGCTGCTTTTCTCCCTAAGGTGGTTACTCCTTTCACCTTGCCTAATCCATCACCCTTTTAACCCTCTACGCCCTTCCTCGTCCTATGAAGGAGGAGGAGGAACAGTTGCATCAATTGGACCTTAGGTGGGCAGTTTATTACTATCTGGACCACACCAAGGAATACTGGTCATATGACCAGCTCTTCGTGGGCTATTGTAGAGCCAAAAATGGAAAGTAGGCTCAAAAGGACTCTATCCTGCTGGATCATCCTATGCAAAAGACTTGTTACACTTTAGCCAAGAGGGAACTGCCTGAAGGGATCAGAGCCCATTCCACCATGGCCAGGCCCACCACTTTTGCACTAGCTTGGGGTGTCCTGATTGCAGAGATCTGTAAGGCAGCAGCATGGGCTTCCTTGCATACATTTGATAAGCATTATTGCAGAGGTGCAGAGGGATGGACACTTCACTAGTTCTGTAGTGTAGGATTTCTTGGTCTAAAATCATCCATCAACCCTCCTCCTTGGCAGGGCAATGCTGTGAAATCTGTTATACCGGTGAGGAATCTGCAGGTAGATAGAGTATCCACCAGAAAGATCATTACTTCAGGTAAATAACTTTTACAACCAGGCTTTCTCCTCCAGAAAGGCCATCTCTATTCTTTGCGCCCATCAACACTAATGATTCAGTAACCAAAGAAAGACGGCCGTCTCAGCACAGAAGTCCCATAGCTATGCCTAGGACACCAATGGACTCCTCTTGCGGGTGTTCGGAGACCACAATGCTGCTACTTCGTCTTGCTCCCCTGGGAGCGATGGAACAACAGGCTCCACTCACCATCAAGCTCAAGGATCCCTGTGCTTGAGAGCACATTAAGTTCATGCACTGTTATATGAATTGACTGTTGCGCTGCCACTGACCAGATCTCCAGGACCGCTGAAATTACAGGCCGCTTCCGAGTCAAGCGGGGACATCCCCCAAACCAAACACACTCACCTTCCAACATGTCTCATAACCTGCGCGCTCCCCAGCATTCACACCTTCGCTCACACCGAAAGAAACGTTGACATGGGCACAAATGAAAATAAATAATCAATGCTCACCCACTAATGGAAAAGAGCACCTTGCAGAGCACACATCTCGCTTCCCGTACTAAACTCAATAAATTCCTCACAAACAGGGTCACATTTCTGCATCAAATTCGCTCAAGAAAAGGAAAAAACAATAAAATACCATCTTCAGGGAAGCAGCATTCAAAGATGCTCCATGCCAGGGAATATAGAATGTTATGGCGTTTAATATTCTGTTGCAATGGTATTGTGCTGCTGTAGCAGATGACTTTGATTATGTGCAGCCTCCTTTAGAGCCTCTGATCTTGACATCCATTCTGTTATGGTCATCTTGGCCCATGCTCGAAACCTCGCTATAGAGGCCTGGCCTCCCTACAGGTTGACATGATGCATTCTATTGCTGACTGTCTTGTGTATTGGTGCAATGACAAGCGCCCATTGGGAACTGCAAGTTACTAATGAACACACAAGAGGTGAAGTGATGGCAAGCAATGAAGGTGAGGGACAACCGTGGCCAAAGGAGGAGACACCAGTGCAATGCACATTCATGTGTTCTCAGTATGATACAGAGTGTGAGAAGTTGTTGGGCACTGTAGTCCCATCCCTCACTTGTTTTGTTCCAATTCTGCCTGAGCCTAAAGAAGGAGCAGTCATCATTCGACTCTTGTTCTCCACTTCTAACTGCAGTTCTCCCCGAGATGCAGTTCTTTGCAAAGGCAAGTCTAAGTTTGCACTGTCACCTGGGTGCAGGTACAAGCAGGTCAAGCGGTTCTAAGCGTTCAATTCACTGGTCTGTAATTGGAATAGCTGTGCCAACTCTGGGCCTCATTTACAAGAAACTGAAGCATCGGCGCGTCAGTTTCCTTGCGCCTGCGCTAAATGTCCTTGCAACACCATGGATGCACTGTATTTACAATACAGGGCTCCATGGTGCAAGGATTTAACAGATGCATCAGAAATTCTGACACATCTGTTGGCGCAAAAGTGACGCATTGCTGGAGTTGGTCATAAAACTGACAACTCCAGCAATGCGTTAGAACACCGAGGCGAATCCCATTGTAAAAGCCCTGCGTCAATCCTTAGCCTGGTCTGAGCAGGAGTAAGGATTTTGACGCAGTCAAGTCGTAGAGTGACGCAGTGAAATGTTGTAAATTTCACTACGCCACTTCTACATGACATTTTTTGCATGGGAACGCCTACCCTGCATACATTATACCTGGCATAGGTATAATGTTATGAAGGGCTCTACAAACTGACGCATTGGACCCAATGCATCAGTTTGTAGATATGGAACAGTGTGGCACACTGATTGCACCGCCGCTTCGTCAAAAAAAAGTAACGCGGCGCAAGGGGCTTGTAAATAAGCCCCTCTGTATGTAAGCAACCATCTACAGGAACATGGAGGAGCACAGCGCGACTGTTGGTGATGCCCATTTACTGCTACTGGATATTCAAGGAATGCACCCCCTCTCTTGTGCACTAACTGTGTGCATATTCTGCTGGTGAGCAGAGAAAGATATTGGTCTCTTATATGCAACCCATTACACTGAGATAGTTACCTAAGGCATCAGACTCCAAATGCTGCAGCCTATGTACCAGCGAAGTATTTGTTTGTGTGTTGAACACGAGCATGGTGTTCAGAAATTGGTGGTATGAAAAAATACTGTGACGCGCTCTAGCTCCCAAGCCCCTATTGGTGAACAAGAGGGAAATCAAACTTGTACACGTGCTGAGAGAGGCTCACTGCACCGGCGGTGGGCTGCTTCCTAACTCAATTTGTGAAAAATGGCTTGTGGCCGGCCCTCTTGGAACAATAAAGTAATAATCAAGTAGAACAAAATAATTGCAAGATGGCTGCAGAGCGTGCATGCGCACACATGCACATTCATGTGGATGGAGCGAGGGCCCTCTTGCAATTAATTTTGTTATGGTTTGACAAAAACATTCCAAGCGTACACCCGGATGGCCATGATGGAATGCTTTTTATCTAGGGACTGTGCCAAAACAATGAAGCTTTTGGAAAGGCAAGATGTCTGCACACAAACATTAAATGCTATTGGCTTTGCCTGTGTTTGTTCTGCATTGATTTCTTTGCTTCTGCTGGAGGAGGCCATTTTTAGCTTTGATTTCTTGGCTTCTTCTATTGCTCTTTTGAACGAGCTCAAATTACATTTTGTAGAGGAGAAAAGTTTACTTCTGCAGGCATTACTTTGCTTTTACTTGCTGTTGTGCATTCAGCAGCTTTAAAGGAAGGCCCATTGGGGGCTTTGATTGTTGGGAAGGGGTCGGCAGGTTCTTAGGTTCCGATTTAGGGGTTATGAGGGACTGTGATTCTTTACTTAGGCCCCTCCAAGGGTGTCCAGCTCAAGCAACAAGTCAAATCCAAGCTAAAGAACCGTGTGTAAAGGCATAGAGCAATATTCTATGCATTTCTTCCATGCTGGACCACTTATTTACACACCCATTCCTGACACATTGATATCTCACCCACATGCCACCTCTGACCATGACTTATCCTTCACTTATCACTCCTTACCACAAGGTCCCCTTTAGATCATGGCTTGCGAATATACCTTTCTCTCAGCTCTGTTACAACTCAGCCTCATCCTGAAGCAATGGGAACTAAAAGAAACTTTCCCATTTGGGCCACTTAGTCACCAGAAAACTATGCACATGCTCATCCTGGATGAAGGACAACTGCCTCAAACTCAACATGGACAAAACTGAAGTTCTGATCTTCGGCAGGCACACTGCCGAATGGAACGACCCCTGGTGGCTGTCGTAGCTCGGACCCACCCCCACACCGAAAGACCACGCCTGAAACCTCAGCATCATCCTCGACAGCAAACTCTCCATGAAACGTCAGGTCAACGCTGTCTCCTCAGCCTGTTTCCAAACACTCCACAAAGTTTTCAAGTGGCTCCCTATCAGCACGAGGAAGACGGTGATGCAGGCCCTCATCACCAGCCAACTGGACTAGGGCAACACACTTTATTCAACCATCACCACTCAACTCATGAAAAGACTCCAGACGATCCAGAACGCAGCCGCCAGACTGATCCTCAACCTGCCCAAGAGAACCCACATCACCCAGCGCCTGATGGACCTCCACTGGCTCCCATTCCAGAATAGATGCCTTTTCAAACTGACCCTGACCCACGCCTACAAATTCCTCCATGACCAATGACCCACCTACATGAACCATCGCCTGCATTTCCACCGACCTCCCAGGAAGCTCTGCTCCGCACACCTCGCACAGACACCTCGCATATGCCGCTGCCGCTCCGGCAGATGCTCCTTCTCCCATCTCGCTGCCAAATCCTGGAACGCCCTTCCCCTCCCCCTCCCCCTCCACCTCCACACTGCACTCTCGCTGACCCACTTCAGGAAGGGACACTCTAGACCTGACTCTGCGACTGAAACCTGCTGCAAACATCTGGATACCCTCTTGGGTGACAAGCCATGCTCTATAAGTACAACTTGATTGATGCACAATCACGCCATGCCCAGGGTCAGAGAGAAAGGGTCAGCTACTAAAGGAAAGTAGTCAAGTCAAGAAAAGATGGGTGGCCGGAGGAGTGTCATCCCATTATCTTAGGTAAACTCCTCCCTTACCCATTTAATTTTCTAATGTTGGATAAAACTGCTATCCATTGCAGTCCAATTTAAGAGTTAATTGTGCAGTTAGTCTGGCAATACGCAGAAGTTAGAAAGGGAATACACTGAAATAGGGAATAAGGTTACAATGGGACAGTGAGACACATTTTCAGACAATAGAATACAACCGCAAAGGGACAGGTGTGATGGGAAGGAGGAATAAAATTGGGATCATAGACACCTAGGGACTAGACTTACACGGAGAAAGGAAGTTGTGGTATGGCAACAAGGAGACACATAGAGCAGGACAGGGAAAGGTGGATACTAGGAAAGGGGGAGACTTCACACTGATATATAGAGACACAGGCTTGCATATTGTGTCAGGTAGAGATTAACACACTCTGGGAGAGGAAGGCACTGGCAAGTGTATTGGAAAAGGAAGGCATATACACACTCACTGGGAGATGAAACGCTGTCTCACTGAGATGGGAACATGCACACTTTTCTTTTTTTTTATATATATATATATATATTTTTTTTTTATTAAACTTTTTATTGAGGACAAGGTTAAAACACATTATACATCATACAAACATGTGTATCCGAGATTGTGTGCTGGCACAAGCCGAACAGTACATCTGTGAGCATAGCGTTATTACGTTCAATTTACATTGGGTCCGTTTATTACCGCCCATCCCAGATCAGTGCCCCGGCTGGGCTGCAGTGGATCGCATATTCCTCCCCTATAATCATTCCATTAACCCCAGATTTGTGTCCATTTGGTGGGGCATCCCCTCGATTCATATACAGTCTTCTCCGTTGCCATACTCCAGTCAATGTCTTTTCCCCACTCACTCAGCGTTGGTGGGTCCTTCGCCCCCCACAGTCTTGCAATATTTCTCTTAGCAATTACCAACCCATGTGTCACCCATGTTCTCTCTTTGGGATTTAAGTCTGTAGGGCCCCAGATATTCAGGAGACATTACTTTATATTACAATCAATCTCTTTGCCCAGGACTAGCTCCCTACACTTCTTCAATGATGACCAATATCTCTGAATGACAATACACTCCCAAAGTGTGTGTGCGAAAGTGCCTTCCTGCCCGCATCCCCTTTTGCATCCGGCCTCAGTACTGTATCCCATTTTTACCAACATTGGTCCTGCAAGGTATATTCTGTGAAGTATCTTTAGTTGTATAAGTCTAAGCCTTGAGGAGATGGCAGTCTCTCTGGGAGAGGCCAAAGCTTCAAGCCACTCTTCGTCCTCCAAGCCCGCGACATCGTGGTCCCACTTGGCTCTAAGTCGGAGAAGGGGGTCCGTCGTGTTATTAATGAGCTTTTTATATATTAATGATATGGCTTTCTCCGGGAGATTCCCTTCTAGGACCCGATCTTCTAGTGGGGCGGAGTCCGGTGGTGTCTCTCCCTTTGTAATCACCGCGAGCAACTCATGCCGGATCTGTAAGTACCTAAAATACTCAGTGTGAGCTAGTTCATATTCCACTTGTAGTTGGGCAAAGGGGATTACTCCTCCCGCTTTCCAGAGATCTCCAACTTTAGAGATGCCTATTAAGTCCCAGCGGTCAAATCTGCGGGTATGTTGCAGATTGCCCAGTAGGTCTGTGTCCCAGAGTGGGGTGGCCAGTGTAATCCTACCCTCCCATCCCAGGCTCCTCGTAGCCACCCGCCATACCTGGACCACGTGTCCCGTGGGTCCCGATAGTTTCGTCTTGGTGGTGGTAGTGTAGAGCGCCCCTGCGAAGCTTCCCCACGGGAGGAGCCATCTGTCCATATTAAATCCTGGATCTCCCTGTGGCCTATATGTACACTGGTTTACTGTGGCAAGTTGTGCCGCCCAGTAATATTTGTTAATGTCAGGGAGAGCAATGCCACCCTCATACCACCCTCATGTGAGCTTTTGCATGGCAATTCTGGGTGGTTTACTGTCCCAGAGGAGCTCTTTCAAGGCGCAGTCTATGGCCCTGAAGTATTCCGTTCCCACTGGGTGCGGCGTGTTCTGTAAGACATATAAGAACCGTGGAAGGGACATCGTTTTAAATAAGGCTGCACGCCCCAGTAGGGACAGTGGGAGCGACTTCCAGTGCAGGACATCATTCTTGAGTCGCTGCAGAGGGGGCAGGAGATTGCAGTCAATAAAGCGAGTCGAGTCTTTAGAGACCTGGATTCCCAAGTATTTGAACCCCGTCCTTGCTATTGTGATAGTGAAGCCCCTGGGCAAGGAGGGCTGCCCTCCACTAAGGACATAGATGACTGATTTGGACCAATTGATCCTGTATCCAGCGAATCTGCCAAATACCATGTAGATGTGAAGCACTCTATTCAGGGAGGCCGCCGGGGATGCCAAGTACAACAGAATATCGTCGGCATATAATGAAATACGGTCTTCTCAGCCCATCTAAGCCCCCTGATAACGGGATCTTTGTGTATCCACATCGCCAATGGCTCAAGCACTAGGGCGAAGAGCAATGGGGAGAGGGGACAGCCCTGCCTGGTACCCCTGCCAAGTTCGAACACGGGAGACTTTCTGTCATTGACCACTATTTGAGCAAGCGGTTTGGAATAGAGAAGGCGGACCCACCCTAAGAAGCCCGGCCCAAAACCCAGCTTCTGTAATACTGCAAACATATAGGACCATTCGATCGTGTCAAACGCCATGGCCGCGTCCAGGGACACCACCACTGCGTCTTCCCCGATCGTGTTGGCTCGGTCCAGCACTCCCTGTAGTCTCCGTAGATTAAGAGAAGTATTTATGGCTGGCATAAAGCCGGACTGATCCGGGTGCACCAGCTGTGTTATAACACTTATTAATCGAGTGGCTAAAACCTTCGTCAATATCTTGGCTTCCGCATTGAGCAGTGATATTGGTCTATACGACGAGCAGCTGTTCTTGGGTTTGCCACTCTTATGTATCACCACTATCGTCGCCAACCTCTGGTCAATGGGGAGCAATCCCATTTCCCTGCTGTCCTGGAACATTCTAATCAGGTACGGTGCGATCTTACTCTGGGCCAGCTTGTATAGTTCAATGGGCAAGCCGTTTGGACCCGTCACTTTGCCCACTCATAATTCTTGTATGGCTTTCTCTACCTCTGTGTTATTCAAATCTAGTTCAAGATCCGCCCGTTCTTCCTCAGAGAGCAGGGGCAAGGAGATATCCCTCAAAAAGGAGTGCGCCTCTTCCTCTACATGTGGCGTCTGTGAAGTATAAATGTCACGATAATAGTCACCAAAGGCGTCTGCAACCTTCTGTGGTTCAGTTAGTCTCTCCCCGGACTCAATTGCGAGCTCCACCACCACTCTATTAGCCTGTTCCCTTCGGTCTAACCAGGCCAGTAGTTTCCCAGCCTTATCTCCGACTTCGTAAATCCTACTAAGCTGAGCCCTGTGTTGCGTTTTGGCCGCATCTGTGGCCAAGGCAGTATAGTCCTTTATTTTGAATTTTAAGGCATGCCGTGTCTCGTCTAGCTGTGCGTCTCGGAGCTTCCCTTCCAGTTCCAGTATGTCCGCCTCTAACCTCACTAGATCCGCCTGTTTGTGTTTTTTGACCCCCGCAATCTGAGAAACAGCTGCACCTCGAATTACAGCTTTGTATGCTTCCCATAGTGTCTGGGCTGAGGCCACTGAGTGAACGTTTTCTTGGAAATAGAGTTCTGTATCTAGTCCAAGCTTCTCTTTTATCTGGGGGAATCTTAAGATACCACGGATTAATCGGGCTGTTCTGCCAATTATGGGTTCTCCTACCTCGATCCGAGCCCAGATAGCAGAGTGGTCTGATATACCTCTGGCTAACTGGTTCACCTCTTTGATGTTCACTAGCTGATCCGCCCTTGTTATTATGTAATTTATCCTAGACATGCTCCGGTGAGCCCCAGAGTAAAATGTATATTGTTGTTCCATGGGGTGGAGCGTCCTCCAAGTATCTACTAAGCCCATTGTGCCCAGAAAGTTATGAATTTGTGTACGAGCGGGTGGCAATGCTTAGGGGGGCCACCTATCTAAGGAATCAGAAACAATTGAGTTAAAGTTGCCCCCAATCAGAAGCCTACCCTCTGGTAGGGTGAGCAGTAAGTCGCTGAGGTCTCGTAGTGCCGGGGCCTGGAGACCTGGTGGTAGGTACGCTGAGACTAGATTTAATGTACGTCCCTCCCATGTCCCCTAGGTCACCACGAAACGACCCAACTGGTCCGTCCATATGCGCTCAGTCGTCATCTGGAAAGTTTTACGAGTCATTATTCCCACCCCCGAGATTCGGAACCAAACGCAGAATGTGCAACCAGTTTGTATACCCATCTCCTCAGTGCGTTACATGCATTACCTAGCAAATGTGTCTCTTGAAGTAGAATCACATCGGGGGAGTGTCGTTTTATATATTGGAGCACTACTCCTCTTTTTATCTTGTCCCCAAGGCCATTCACGTTCCAGGACAACAGTTTCAACCCTATTTTGGATGTTACAGCCATTTTTGCTTAGGGTATTAACCTGTATCGTAAAGGAGGGGACCCCAGGGCATTTCATCACTCTGCTTAGTATTCATTGCCCATCGAACCCTGTTGGGTATAAGTCCCACCTTGTCTGGTGTATGGGATGTGCTGTTCCCAGCTTTCCGTATAGTGTCAACCTTGTCCAAAATGTTCATGAATTTAACTGAATGTTCCCCAACCTTCTTCTCATCACCAGAGAATTCTAACTGGTCATTTGTGCGTGTGCTGCAATGTTTGAAGAAGATTCTCGGGGTTTGGAAACCCACCCTTTTCATTATAAAGAACTGTACCCCCCTCCCTGCTTCCCTGCATGGCTGTTTCGGAACCTCCCGCCTCCCCAAACTTGCAGAGTGCCTATCGCCCACCCCTTTAACTTGTGGTGCGTGTGCCAACCCCCACCCGTTCGACAATCTAATTAAGGAAATACTGAATCAGTGTTCTAATTCCAAAAGTAGCTCCATCTTACTGTACTGTGTGCAGTCCTTCGCCCACTGTATTGGACCGTCTGTTACGTATTACCTCCCTCATACGTGTTTGTCGGCTGGGAGATCAAGTTCGTGCGGAGTTCAAAGAGTTGCTGTTAAACGTTTATAATAAAATTGAAGGATACGGGCCAGTCCTCATTTGTCCCCATCAACCGCCGTGTTCTCATCTGTTGGGGATCGCGTTTTCTGTTCTGTTCGAGTTTTCCCTTGTCTATCTCGTAGGCTTTGGTGACTCTTTTTTCCTGTTACTCGCCATCCATCGAGCCAGTCCCACTCCTCCTCAGGAGTAACGAAAAACCAAACCTTTCCTTCCGATTCCACTCTTAGCTTGGCCGGGAAAAGCATAGAGTATTTGATGTCTTTATCTCGCAAGACTCTTTTGATTTCCTGGAAGCTGCGTCGCTGGCGTTGTACCTTGAGCGTAAAGTCTGGGAAGAAAGTCACCTTACTATTTTCGAATTCAATTGGAGGTGTTGTGCGAGCCGTTTGCAAAATGATGTCCCTGTCCCTGTAGTTGAAGACTCTCGCCACTATGGGTCTTGGGGGGACACCAGGTTTTGGTCTACCCCCAGGCACTCTGTGCGCCCTTTCGATCGTAAAAAACCTTGATAGTCTTGAGGGCTTTAGATAGTTAGTGACCAATTCCTCTACAAACAAGTCCGTTGCCTGCCCTTCCGCCTGTTCTGAAACACCAAGAATTCTTACGTTGTTGCGCCTTGAACGCCCTTCATATTCGTCCAGTTGAGCTTCCATCCGATAACTACGGGTCTGTAGGTCGTTCGTCTTTTGTTGGAGAGTGGATGCATCTTTAACTAAAGAGCCTGCGGTTGACTCAACTTCTTTAAGTCTAACGTTCATTGATTTCATATCGGCTCTTATTAAGGAGACCTCTGTAGCTACTGTATCAATTGTGGACTCCAAAGACGTCCTCACCATGGTGATGGCAGTCATTATGTCTTGGAGGGTTAACTCTGGCGCATTATCCCCTTCTTGCCTCTTCTCGGGCACATCTTCCACCTCATTATCCTTGGAGCTCGTGCCCTTGTTCCAGGCATATTTGTCTAACTTGGCCTGCATGGTGGACTTGGTATTCTGGCCACCGGCCATGCTGGGGTCGTGTGGGCACCCTGATTAGGCAAACCACTCCAGCCCGGTAGGCTCCCCACGTCCCTGATGGAGGAGGATTAGGCTTTGTTCTTTCTTAGGGATGGCCTGCGTTGCATACGGTTATTTTCGAAGTATCTTGTAGGCCTTTCCCAGGCCCGCTGGCTGTAGGAGCGTCGCAGGGCCTTCCCAGAGATCTTGACACTCCCCCCAGGAGGGACGAAATGGGACCCGATCACTCAACCGACATCGCCGACCTCAAGTTGCAAGTATAACCGCTGGTGTCTTCATGGAGAAGCAAGGCAATCAAAGGTATCTACGCCGATGTGGAAGCGTAGGAATTGAACAGGGCTGTGAGGGACTACAGTATTTATGCCTTAAATAAAGTCTCAGTGGGTTGTATGTTATAAAGCGCTGCCTACGATATTCCTTGCACTTGGTGTCAGATTCAGCACATTCCCAGCCCCACTCTTGCTTTGCCTGATTACTGTGGGAGATTGACGTGTCCTTTCAGCCGTTGGGCGCTCCCCAGGGTGCTTCTTATTCTGGCTGTGACAGTCGACCTCTCGTCCCAGCCTCGAGTGGAGACAATAGGCCCAGTGGTACCGCACCAAACGTCTTCTCTAGATCGCGGCCGCGCCCTCAGCCACAGGGAAGTCTGCCTTGCATATACGTGGCCCCCACACTCCACGGTATTCCCTCGGGCGCCAGCCGCAGTAGTGATCCGGCGTCGCTCCCAGTCTAGCGTAGCTCATCAATCATAGGCCCCTCCGAGGCCGCCCATCGGCTCCAGAGCGCAGCCAGTCAGTACCTTCCTTGCCGTCGAGTCGTTGAGGCTCATGCTCCCTCCGGAGCGAAGCCCGATCGGAGCCTGTCCACTCTGGTTTATTTGCCGGGTGTTGCGCCAGTCGTCTAGCACCGCTCCGATGTATCCTGCGGTGGCTGGGCTAAGAGCACCCCTCCTCCGTCACTCGCGCTGTCTCCCAGGGGCCGAGTACGCAGTCGAGCCGTACTCCGTCTGTGTGCCCTTGATTCGTCCGGTTCTGGGCTCGGGCTGCTCACGCTTGGTTCCGGTGCGATATTTGATCGTTTTTCTCACAGTGTCTCCGGATTTTGAGGCGGATTTTGCTCGAACGGGTGTGTTAGGACAGAGCCGCTTAAATGTGCGGCCATCTTGCTTGGCAGTTGGCCACGCCCCCTGGGAACATGCACACTTGAACATAGATATTGACTTTCAAACCTAGACACATGGACATGCCCACTGGGACAGGATGGATGCCTTCACTGTGATACAAAGCTGCAGGCACAGACATTGGGACAGGAAGAGACTGACATCGGCATTGGGAGAAGAACAAAATGACATGCATACTGGAATATGGAGACATTGACACCGAAACTGGGACAGCCAAAAACTACTACATCATTTTTGCAAGCATCCCCAGTGTCTAGTATGAGCTTTTAGTGTTGATGTTCTTCCGGAAGTGTGAATGGTCTCTGCATTATTCAGAATAAATCTTTTGTTTTCGAGCCCTCTCCTCTCAACTTAAAAACCAAGCGTGGTAAAGACCACTATGTTGGCACAGGATGATGCAGAGGGGAGTGGCTCATAGGAATCCTCCAGGACCTGCAAACCCCAGTCTTTGTAACAGAGGAAACCATGTTATGTTAATTGGGTTTTGATATAGCGCGTGACTCGCCCCCGAAGGGACATCTCGGTGCTTTAGCAGGCAGGAAATGAGAGGGTGTCGTGAGATCCACTTGTTAGAACAGCCACGTTTTAAGATGGTTTTTTTAAATCGGAAAAGCTAGAACAGGCATGAATAAACAGCGGGAATTTATTCCAATGAAGCCGGGCAAGATAAGAAAATGCCCGGACTCCATATTTTGACGTGCAAATGTGTCGAGAGTGTAGCAGAAGTACATTTTTTGAACTTAGAACCCAGTCAGGGAGGTATGGGGTAAGTCTATCCTAGAGCTATTTTGGGCCTAGTCCTGACCTAGATTTATAGGTGAGGCAAAGTAGTTTGAACAGTGCTCTTTTTTTTACTGGGAAGTCAGTGGAGTGCTCTGAGTGTGGGGGCTGATGGAGTGCATGGAGGGAGGTTGTTGACCATTTGGGCAGCGGTGCTTTGAACCACCTGCATTTTTGCTACCAGAGATTCATTTATGGCAAGGAACAGAGTATTGCCGTAATCTAGGTGACTGATGATTAATGCCTGGATTAGTGTCTTCCGGGATCTCATAGGAAGCCAATGGAAGACTTTTCTAAGAAGGCTCAGTGTGCCAAAGCAAGTGCCGCAAACTGAGATGGTCTGGTCTTTCATGGACAAAGTGTCATTCAAAAGTATACCCAAATTCCTAGCTGCTCTTCCGGGCACAGAGGCCGGACCGAGTTCGGCCAGCCACCAGTCATTCGACCATGATCTCCTCGGCCTGAAGGATCCTACCAAAGTCATTATTATGTTGGCAACACTTTTAAGAGCATTGGCAGTGCAAAATGTATTTAAAAAAATAAGTGCCAGGGCTCTCCTCAGGTGGCCACTGAAGCTTGCACCACACATTGCCCCTGTCATGCTTCAAATGATAGTAACAACACAACTACTAGCCATCACACTCCTACAGGTGTGACAATTCAGACAATTTCATGCTCCCAAAGGTATAAGAATGGCTTGGGATGCAGCTAACAGTCATTTTTAATGTATATCGAATTAATAATTAACTGTTGTTGTTTTCATCTCTAAATTAGTCAGACAGCGCCACCTTGTGGCAGACTGTCACAAGCCCCGGTGTTGACAATTCAGGGGCCGATTAGGATGTTGGTCGAAAAGGCTCCGAATGGATGGGATTTGTATTTTCCTAACCCGTGTCGGAATGTATGTTTCCGACCGACTCGGAAACATTTCCGACTGACCGATTACGATGGAAAGTTACCGTTCGGTCTGTCCGACTCGGTTCCAACCGGCATTCAGAGACTCTGAGTCGGTCGGAGCTGAATCGTACAGGTTTATGGACCGTGTTTCCGACCGACGTATTACGATGTCAGATTTGGACAGCCTTTCCGAGTCGGTCTGTCCAACACGAAATGGCAGTCGGAAACTGACTTTGAGGGCCCGTAGCAGGCCCCCTTCACTCGGAGGCCTCCAGTTGTGGCCCGTGGGGGTACCCATGGGACCCCTCTTTCCAACCATGCACAGTGTGGCAGGCACCATGGGGTGCCCGCCACATTGTGCAAGGTTTTCCGCAATCACCCCTTTTTTCAATGGGAGCCTGTGTTGTCGGTCGGAACACAGGCTCCCATTGAAGTCAATGAAAGTCCGACCGAACGGTGTTCAGAAACAATGTAATCGGTCGGTCGGACTCCCCGAACCCGAGGCAGTCGGAAACGATTCCGACAAGGAGTCGGTCGGAATGCTTTCTGACTGACATCGTAATGAGGCCCTAGGTGCCAGTGCCGAGCACCGGAACCCACCGGCTCAAATTAAGCACTGCTCCTTATCCACCGAGCAGGAAACACATCAGACACTAATAAGCAGAGTAAAAACCATAGGTATAAATACGTTTTCAACACTTAAAAGGGAGGTGTGACAGCCATTTCACATCGACAGGCTACAGCTTATGAATACGAAACAGAATCAATAGAGTTCTTCTGTGTTACGCTTTGCTTAGAAACTGAGTAAACCACTGGTAGGAGCTGAAAATAAATATTTGCTAAGTACACACTAGGCACGCGCCTTGCGGAAGGAAAGCTAAAGTCACAGTTATCATATTGAAACCAACACATTGCAGTTGTAGCACAGTGCAGCACAAGACTCACTTGCAATTCAGCAACACACTGGGAGAAGCTTGTTCAAATGCAAGAAGAGTCATCTAAGTCACACTAAGTATATATATATATATTCATTGTTTGGTTTCAGGACTGTAGTGTCTTGCGTTATTTTGTAACGGAACCCTTTTGTCTCCTAACGGACTCTGTAGAGCTGTGATTTAGGTGTCAGAGCACAATGCCATGAAAGCTTGTTTTAGAATGTTGAATTTGCAGTTACAGGCAGCAGAATAAAGACGTGTAATACTAAGCTCTGTGTGTGGCGTAGTCAGTGGAGGCTAACCAAGATGGAAGGCGCTACAAGGACTATCAATTTCAAACAAGTAACCACATAGCAGTGCCATTCCACTGGAGAGACTGACTCACAGGATGTTCAGTTGACTACTAGTTCTTCATTATGTAGGGACTGGTTAACATGTTCTGCTTCAGCTAACATTGCAGTCTATCACATTTTTTGGTAAAGTTCTTATTGGTTTTAAGAAAAAGAGGAAGAAATAAATCATCCATTTTTCCCAATATAAAAATCTGCAAACGTTTTGCAATTGCAAGATCCAACAGAATCAGATATAGAAATTGAGAGCATTTAGGATATTCTTACAGAAACTGCAAGTACCTGAAGAATCCCTGTCCTGCAAGCTAATTTTCAACAATATTGGATTCGATGTGGATTATGTTGCCGCCAAGTTCATCACAACTTGTCCAAGAGATGTTAGAGGATGCTGGATGGATATGTTTTACCCTTTCTGGTGTAACAAAACTGCCTTAGCAGGTTTTAAATGGACACTTACTATATCGGGTGTCCATGCTAATTTTTAAGGCCCAATTTACTACATGTAACTTTTTTCAGTCTGGGTGGCCTGCTCCGATGAGCCTTACAAATTTGAAATCTGTTATTTTGTTGCACCATTTTTAGGTCTGCTTTCCACTACATTAGTTGCCCCCAGAGTTCATCAAAAAAAAAAAAAAAAAAAAAGAATAGCACAGTAGCGGCCGGTGTTTGCTACGAGTGGCAGGGAGGGCGGGCGGGCATAGGGGTCGCAAAGGAAGGGGGGGGAGGGAATCAAAAATAATCATAATTTTTTTTTAAACGTACCTTCAGCCAGCCACGTGCCGCATCCCGCGTCCCGCATCGCGCTCCTCTGCTCCCTCCTCTTCTTCGGGCACAAGATCCCAGCCTGCCCTGCGGCCAATCCTGAATCTGCTTTCCCATGAGAGCAGCTTCAGGATTGGCCTGAGCGATCTCGTTTAGTACTCCACAGCAGACTGGGAGTCTGTGCCTGCTCTCTCTAACCCCAGCAATGCAGCTGGTGTTGGAGAGAGCTTCACCGTGCATGAGGGTTTGGCCGGCCAAACCGTCATGTGCAGTGAAGTGAGTGCACATAACACTCCCCTTCGTGTTGTCACACCCCAGACCCCACCCCCGGAAAAGAGAAATAAAACGAGTGTTGTTTTATTTTTCCTTTCCTGATGTTTTGGGGGGAGTGGGGGGCGATGCTCCTCCACCATAGCGGA
Source organism: Calotriton arnoldi (assembly GCA_963921515.1). Lineage (NCBI taxonomy): Eukaryota > Metazoa > Chordata > Amphibia > Caudata > Salamandridae > Calotriton > Calotriton arnoldi. The sequence continues at coordinate 925,103 of CAWUFW010000840.1, forward strand.
GGAGCCGCCGCTGGAGCAGTAGTATATAGATGGTGGCTTTGGCTTCCCCACTTTGTGGTTGTTGTCAGTGGCATTTGATTGGGTAGTAGTTTTGCTACCCCATCTATGAAGCAGTTCAATTGTTCGTAATTGATAGTGACATTGTTAATACAGACCAGAGTGTCAAATGCAGCGGGGAAGAGCTTTGTATAGCGTAACCCCATAACAATGACAGTAGCTAGGGGTTTTACATTGTGAACTCTGCCAAATACAGTGGGAAGATGTTTTACATTTTAAATTCTCTGACAAAGCAGTAGGAAAGGGATTTCCATTTGAAACTCTCCAATAAATTAATAAGGAAGCAGTTTTACGTTGTTACCTCTGTAACAAAAACAATAGGGAGGGTTTTACATTGTGAACTCTATGACAAAAACTATTAGCAGGGACTTTAGATTGGCCACCTCAGAGAGCCTTCTACACATATCTCTAGTTCAGGAGGGGCTTGAGAGGTGTGTTATCGCATAAAGTGCAATTTTACGTTTAGTATTAAGTAGTGTGTGAATCAAAGTACTTATTAAAAGAAAAGGCACTGACAGGGCATTGATTTATTTAGTGTTTAAGTGTGCTTTCAGAGTTTCTGAGACAGACCACTTTCCTAAATAAACCTTGCGCTGCTTTCCATCGCTATCTTTACGGTCAACACTTAAGGGTGTCCCATGTGCTCAGTTTGGTTCCAATAGGTGTGAGCCCAATAACCCCTGATACCAAACCCTGCTAGGGGAGCCCTTTGATGTGTAACTGCAACCTACAACATCTGCAGTCTTAGTCGCCGCTGTAAAAAGCAGCAATACTGCATCACAGTGCTTGCACCAGGAGAAGCAATGCTAGTACAATACAGCATGATTGATGTAATGTGGATTCTGCTCTTCTGAAATGGCCAGTGTATCCAAATGTAATGATGTAGCAGTATATGAGAGTTGGCTGGTTGGCAATGTGTCTTGCAGTTAACAAAGAAATGCGAAGCTGCTCTGGGGTGCTTCTTGCCTCTCCCCGAGGGGTTAATCCATTATGCATTGTTCAGACCACTGCCCATCCATCCTAGTGGCAATAACAGTGGGTGAGGTCTATGCTGTGCTATGTGGTTTATCTTCTGCAAGAGTATGGAACTCTTCGGTGCATGTGTGAGTAATTCCTCTTTGGCACATGCTCAGTAGATCGTATGGCACTACATCGTAGCCACTATGTCAGGAATGTGATTATACCACAAGAGTCATCATATACATATATATTATATTACAGAGTAGTGGTACCCACTCTGTAGTTTAGATGGGATTCCAGAGATAGGAGTTCCTCAAATTTGTGCTCGCTGATTAATTTGCCCCCATTTGACGAATCTTCGCGAAACTTTGCAGACCTGTTCCTTTTTCTACATTGGCGGATGATGCAAAGTTTTGTGGTGATTAATTAAGGGGGTGCAAAAAAAAAAAGATGGGTCCCAAAACACGTTTTTGAAATAATGCATTTTCCATAAATGTTTTAGACAGACATAGTGGCAAAACGGCTGAACAGATTTCCAGGAAATTTGACAGGAATATAGATTATGGTCTGGAAAGGATAATTTCTGCTACTTCATAAAAATCCATTCATTAGTTTGGAACTTAAAAGGCATGTAAACTTAGTGATATCTCAGGCTGCAGTATACCGCAGTAAAATCACGGTGTACCGCAGTACTTATCGATGACAAGGCAGTATATGATTGGCTAATGGCTGCCTTTACAAAAGTCAATGCAGCCATGTTGTTTTTACTACACCTAGGCTGTGTTCTGGCTTTGAGCCCTTGATATAGGTAAGTGGTAGGTTTTATATTTTTCCCTACCTATTACTACTTTATTAAAGTTATGATAGGTAGGGAAACTTATTTACATGTTTCTGTATATTTGTTTTAAAGTTTAAGTGGTACTACCTAGGGAGTAAAGAGGTACTTAAAAAATGTAAGAAAAAAAAGACACTGTGTTGCACTATATTTTACAAATATAGTGCACTTTAGTGTTTTTTCAATTGACATATTTTTTTATTTTTTTTTAAACTCTCCTGTAGTGCAGTACTACCTAGAAATCATGGCACTACTTACACAAATTTAAGGAAAAATAAATATATTAAAAATTATAAATAACAGGACTACGTGTAGTACAATGTTTTTTTACATGTTTTCCTTTTTATTTTAATTTTTTAAGTACACTGTACTACACTATATTTCTCCTTATAACCCAGAAAGCAGAGTAAGTGTAAAAAAATAATAATTCAAATTAAATATTTAATGGGAAAGATTCTGTAGTATAGTGTTTTCTAATTTATTACATATTTAATTTGTATTTTGTTATTTTACACTTACTCTGCTTTCTGGGTTATAAGGAGAAATATAGTGTAGTACAGTGTACTGAAAAAAGTTAAATAAAAAAGGAAAACATGTAAAAAAAAAAAACATTGTACTACACCAGGTGTCTCCAACCTTTTGTGTAATAAGAGCTACTTATGTTCAGTGAAAATCATTGTGAGGTACTATTATTTTCAGAGTTGTAATAGTGACCGCATCAGACGAGATTACATTTGTGGCCACTGTATGCGAGATTGCTTGCCATGATCACCTCAATGCATCAGACAGGCTGCCAGCAGTAATGTAAAAGAGTTTGTTGATTTGAAATGCCTCTAAAAAGGGAATATAAAACATCCATAGCTGCAATGCCCCAGCATGAAAGTAAGCATATTAGTTATGTCTCCCCACATGATTTATCACCTAAAACCAGCTTTAAATATATTTGGAACTTCAGCCATTTTTCTCAAAACATCAGTTTATGAGTTAGGAAAATACATACATTTTTGGCTTGAACACATAGGGGGTGAGTACAATGGTGGTAAAACCGCCACCGGCAGCCTGCCGGTGGCAGTTTCACCGTCATCTCGAAGCACTTCTCCGCCCGCCATATTACGATAGCGGGCGGTGTGCTGGCGGACGCAAAGTCCGTCCACCACGGGTCCGCCGCAGGCAATCGTTACCTTTGCCTGGCGGACCCACCAAGCATCTCTAAAATGGTGGCAGTGCGTAGCAGGCACCATCCGCCAGATTAGGATGCTGCATCCCCGCCAGCCTGTGAATGGCGGTTCAACCGCCATTCACAGGCTGGCGGGGATACTTTGGGGGCCCGTAGCGGGCCCCGCTTCAGCAGGGGCACTCAAGTTTTGGTGTCTGCCACGTGTGCCTGCGTGGTGCCTGCCACGTAGTGCAAGGAAATGCAAAACTTGCATTTTTACCATTGCGGCGGGTGCTGCAGCCAGCAGCACCCTCCACAATGGTAAAAATGCACGAGACAGCCACAGTGGCGGTCGCATTGTAATTCCATGTGTGGGACCGCCGCCATATAGGCAGACGGTCCCAAGCCTCGGAACAATACCACCCGCCATCGTAATGAGCCCTATAGTTTTGGCACATATCCAATATTTCAACCAAGTAAAAGCTTCTAATTTAGTAGGCTGGGATCAGGGCCGGACTGGGAACTCCAACCAGCCCTGGCAATTACGTCAGACTGGCCCTGGGGGGGAGGGGGCTTGTGGGAAACACTGCTGGTGTGATTGTGTTACCAAGGGCCGATTTTGCAGTAAATCTGCAAAACCGGCCACAGTAATAAAAACGGCCCCCACCGGTCCAAAACCGTCCCTCACCCTTCCGGCCCACCGGGAAAACGCCCGGTGCCTGCTATGGGCAGTCCGGCCCTGGCTGGGATGCACACAGGAGAGCTACTTACAGGTAGCTAGAGAGCTACCATTAGCTCACGAGCTACTCGTTGGAGAAGCATGTACTACATTATATTTCCCTTTAAATCCCAGAACATACACTACAAGCAGTCTTTACTATATTTCGCACTTTTAATTTTGTAAGGGCGAAATATTGTTTAAACCACACTTAGTGTGCGTTTTGGGTTTTAAGGGAAAATATAGTGTAGTACAGAGTACTTAAAGAAAATATTAAAAAACACTGTACTACACTATATTTACCATTAAAACACAGAACACAGACTAAATGTGGTCTAAACAATATGCTAGTACTGCGGTACTCCACAAAATACTTTTAAAATATATAAAGCAATACAACAACTTTTACTTACCTTTACACAGTTATATAAACTGACCTCCCTTCCTATACACCTATAAAACAGTAGGACAATATATTTACACTTAAAAGCCAGAACACAGCCAAAGTGTGGTCTAAATAACATGCTTCCTTTTACTTTTGTAAGGGCAGTCATAAGTCAATCATATACTGTTTTTTCATTGGCATATATGGCGATATACTGCAAAATTACCCTGGTATACCGCAGCCCAATATATCTCTAAGTTTTTTGCCTTATGGGCCTTATTCACAATGGCAAACTTACAATTTTCTGTAAGATTACCATTGCTTTCACAAATATTCAAAGAAAAAGGGGGAAACAACCCAGTAACCCAGGGACTTGGGTAAAACAATGATTAATAAAAACAAATGATCCTAGTGGGGGAAGTGTAGCCCTTGACTTACATGGCAATATTATCATAAGGAACCCTTCTTTCAAGTAAGGTTTGTTATGCATTAAATGTATTTATTTTCATATCAAATAAATTATCATTTAAAAAAAATGACAAATCAAATCAACAGCATTTTTAAAGCGCAAAACTGTTACCCTTAGGGGTATCTTGGTGCTGTGTCTCTGTCGAATAGCCAGGTCTTGAGTCTCTTAGACAAGGACAACATTTTTGGTTCTAATAAATACCAGACGAAGGTGCTCCTATTTAGTGATGGCGCAGTGAAGAGTGATATGGTGAATAAATAGTGTGCTGGCTCTATATACAATATTGTATACATGTGACTGACAGGGATAATGTGGTGTTTTTTTAGACATTCATATTACGATTGTCACGATCCACAATCAAATTAAAAACAGTCCACATTTGTAATTGTCGGCATATTGACCCGCTGTGCCAAATGACTAAGAAAAGGGTCATCATCAAGACAGAAGATAGAAGGAGACACCAGAGGAAGGGTGGCAAAAGTCCTACAATCATTAGGGAGTATCTAACTGAATCAGTACGTCATCCGGCTTGGTCAAAGTGTAAGGATCTTTCTGAAAAAGGCCAAGGATTGGAAGTGAGTCAAATTTACCACGAACTAGACTAAAGGTGTATCAGCGCATACAACATGCTTAATGAGATACACCATCTCTATATCAACCACAACATGATTCATTCCGGCACAGCACGTGTTTGGATGCACATATACGGGTCCTTGTGACGGCATAACTTGACCTTGGATTTACCAGATTTCTAGCCACTTGTCTCCCTGAGGGCTATAATGGACGGGCAACAGTGAAAGAAAATGACCATGCTGTTGTTCAAATAGAGATGCTATATCTCATTGAGCATGTTGGTTATGCTGATACACTATTAGTCTAGTACGTTGTGAACTCGGCTCACTTCCAATCCTTGACATATGTGCCCTCCTCCCCTTCATTTTTGATGGCCGGGTCCCAGGGGGTGGCAGTCCCCAGGGTCCAAATTAGCCATGTGCCCCCTCCCACTTTATATTGAGGTCAGGCTCTGGAGGATGGGGTCCCTGGGGCCAAAACCACCCAGAAGAGGGGCCACACAACCAGCCTCCCCTTCTTGTATTTGGCCCAGTCCCCGGGGATAGGGCTCCCTGGGCCGAAATCAGCCTGGGGTCCCCCCTCCCCCAATAATATATTGGGCATATAAAAACAAGTGTGGGAAAACACGCTTGTTTTTAAAAAATATATATTTCTGCGGATTTGCTGGATTTTTAAAAAAAAAAGTAAATTGTTTTTGGGCTTTGGTGGGGTCCGTGCGGGACCCCACCACCAGGCCTATGGGATCAGGGTTTCCCTACCTTCCTCCCTTGTCTTTTTTTAAATGTTTTTTCTTGGGACTCTGCTGAGTCTGAGGCCCAAGATGGCTGCCTCCACTTTTTCGTTGACTTCGTGACAGCCAATTAGATCTCAGCATAAGATCGGTCAGATTCGCGGACCCCCGCATCGCTAGATAAAAAATACATCTTTTTTCTTTAAAAAACTCCAAAACTACTGAACAGATTTACACCAAATTACAAAAAGAGATCTTTCTGGACCAAGATCCAGCTTTCTGCCAAATTTGTGTAACTCCGTTAAGCAGGTTCGAGCTGTAGTCGTGTCTAAAATCCCTATGGGAAATTGCATGGGGAAAATGCATTGTGGAACCCCCCTTTCTCGCTGCCCCACTTGATGAATCACCCAGAAACTTTCAAGAGAGGAAATGAAGTGAGTGGCAAACTAGTTTTGAAAATTTTGTGAAGATTTGTCAAACAACGCCAAAGTTATAAGTAAAACAAAAAAAGCTTGGAAAAGGACTATAACTAGGCAACTGCCAGTAGGAAAAATAAATAAATATATATAGCATTATTTGACTTGCCTATAACTTTGGCGGTGTTTAACCAATCTTCATGAAATTTCCCCAAAAAGTGTCAAAGTAGGTTCTGTGTCTCATGGAAAGTTTGGGGGTGATCTGTGCGGGCCCCGAGAAATACGGGTTATGAAATAAGGGTGTGTTTGTAGTGCTAATTTCCATTGGAACGCTTTGTCGAACCTACAGCCTGAACCACTGAACGTAATTACACCAAATTTGGCAGAATGGTATATGTTGTTACGCAGATATTCACGACAATGCCGCGACTGTCAGCGCGTCCCCTGTGTACTATCACAGGGACATCGCGACTATTGCGACATCTTCACAAATATTGGAGAAAATATAGAAAAAATATATATATATATTTGTACACACTTGCCGGTCACTGCCACAGACTCATGTATGCACTCACAAACTCACTTAGACACTTATACACCCATTCACATACCTACTCACACGCTTATACATCCAGTAACATACCCACTTAGATACTCATGAACCCACTCACATACCCATTCAGGTACTCATGCACCAACTTACAGACTCACTCGGAGAGTGACGCATAAATGTACAGACCCACTCAAAGACTCACGCACCTACTTAGAGACCCATTCATAGACTTATGTGCACAGTCTCACACCCACTTAGAGACTCTTACACCCACTCACAGACCCACCTGGGCACTCATGCACCCACTCACAGACCCACTCAGATAATCATGCACACACATACAGACTCACTCGGAGAGTCATTCACCTATGTACAGACCCACTCAAAGACTCACGCACCCAATTACAGACCCACTCAAAGACTCACACACCCACTTGCAGACCCATTCATGTATGTACTCACAGACCCACTGAGACACTCACACACCCACTTATAGATCTACTCAGACACCCATACAGTCACTCACACACACACTCAGTTACAGACCCTCTTAGAGACTTATGCACTCAATCACTCACTTATACACTCAGAGACTCACACACCCAGTCACAGACTCACTCAGATATACATGCACTCACTCACCAACTCAAAGACTCACACATCTACTCACAGACCTACCCAGACACTCGCCCTCCAAGTCACAGACCCACTCAGACACTCATGCATGCAACCAATCCCTCAGCCACTCAGAAATTTATGCTCTTGCTCACAGATCCATTGAGGCGCTCATACACCCACTCACAGACCCACTCAGATACTCACACACCCATACACTCACCCATACACATACTCACACACCCACTCACACACCCACTCAGAGACTTATGCACCCAATCACTGATACACTCAGAGACTCATGTACCCTCTCACGGTATTCGCTGTGTCTCCTCAGCAATCATGACGTTGTCGAGAAAACCAAAAATATCTTGAAATAAGATGATTAATGTACTTTTTAAATAAATAGATGAAAAATACAACAGTAAGTGGTGCATCATGCATATGTATTGTTCAATATCTTATTATAGCCAAAAAAATACAAGGACGTTATAGTTAAGAAATAGAATTTAAAAAACCTTAGAAATTCACTGTAAAAAATAAAGTAGGTGTGGGAGTAACTCTATGGGTGACTGACAGTGTGTGAGTGGCTGTATGGGTGCATGAGTGGATAGGTCAGTGGCTGTATTAGTGAGTGAGTGGGAGGGGCTGTGAGTGCCTGTATGGGTGAGTGAGTGGATGAGTGTGTTGATCTATGAATCAGTGAGCAGCTGTGTAAGTACTGGTATGGGTGTGTGAATGGTTTTGAAATTTGGTAGTGTGGAAGTTGGAGTGGGTGTATGAAAGGTTATATGGGGGTATGAGTGGGTGCGTCAGAGATTCTGTGGATGATGTAATCAGTAATGTCATTTGAGATGTCATCAGTGATGTCACTGACCATGTCATGATTGTCTGCCAACACTTCAACCAGGAAGTGTTGGCAGCCATCTTGGGACTCAGCTTGAAGAAGGGTCCCACAAAAAATGTAAAACATAAAGGAAAGAGTAGGAATACCCTGACCCCCCAGATATGGTGGGGGGTCCCACCGGGACCCCACCAGGGGTTAAAAGCATTTTTTATTCAATTTTGCCGCAAATTCGAGGGTGGAACCACAGATCCAGAGCAAAACTGGAAAAAAAGACGCACACCTTTTATAGGAAGCCCCTGGGTGGGCCAAATCCTGGGAGCAGTATATTTTTATTGATGCGGGGGTGCCCTCGCGGCACCCCCGTGCCCTGGAGACCACCACTTCCCCAGAGCAATTTCTAAAGTTAGTGTGGGGGCCCGTACGGCCTCCCCTACAGCCCCTGGGGACCACTACCTCCCCTGGGCCAAAAAGATCTTTTTTTTTAATGGGTGGGGGACCACGTGCCCCCCTCCACGGAGCCATACATGGCCCTGGGGACCGCCCCCAGGACATAGCTGTTTGCTATGGCTTGGCGAGAGCTTTACCGCTCCCGCCAAGCCATAGCAAACTGTGCTCCGTTTTGAGCAAGCCAGAGCATTTTGCTCCTGCTTGCTCAAAGCTGAGCACAATCGCTTTGACAGAGAGAGAGCTTCATGTTCAGCAGCTTCCTCTCTGTCAAAGCAATGCTAGCTCCCGCAGGAGGCGGGGAACAGACAGGGACTGCAGGGGCCTTGAGGCTCCCCAGTGGTCCCAACAGAGTGGATGCCCCGAGTGGGACCAGAAGCAAAAAGAACAGATGATGGACGGAATGCTGAATACTGCAAACATTCACCCCCCAGACAACAGATCTGGGTTTAATCCATTGTTTTTTTGCCCACCACGCCACCCCAGTTAGGACCCAGCCATATGCAAATCAGACTTGACCCTGCTCCTCATGGGAACAGTCCAGCCCGAACTGCCAAGTCAGGTCCTCCCTGGACAGGAAACAAGCATCCTGGGACCGGTGTCAAGGTAACATTTCTCATCAGCCAGGCTAGTTTGAATACAGTGGCACAGTGAGCAGGGGTCCCACATCTGGGCATGCTCTCCCCCTTTCTTCACACCTCTGCAAACAAGCCTCCTGGTGCACTGTTGATTAGATAATGAAGTCCCCGTGGATGCTGAGGGTCCTTGGGGGCAAACACACCCTCCTGTTACCTCCAGTAAGTCCCAAACAGCCTGATTGGTTAGAGGACTTCAGAGGCCACGCCCCTTTTCTCCACCACTTTTCAAACACGCCTCCTGGTGCACTATTAGTTGGGGGATGAAGTCCGCTTGAATGCTGAGGGTCCTTGGGGGCCAACAAGCCCTCCTGTTGCCTCCAGTTAGTCACAAACATCGAGATTGCTGAGAGGTTGTCAGAGGCCACACCCCCTTTCCCCCTTTCCCCACCACTCTGCAAACGTGCCTCCTGGCGCACAACTGGTTGGGGGATGAAGTTCTCTTGGAAGTCGAGGGTCCTTCGGGACCAAGGAGCCCTCCTGTTACCTCTAGTAAGCGTGACACAGCGGGATTCGTGAGAGACGGTCAGAGACCCCGCCCCCTTTCTCCGCCACTCCCCAAACGCAACTACTAGTTAAAAAATCATAGAAATTAACTGAAAAAAACAAAGGTTACAGGGACATTATAGTTAGGAAATTGAATTTAAAAACCTTAGAAATTCACTGAAAAAAACAAAGGTTACAGGGATGTTATAGCTAGGCTGACATTTGACTCGTACAAAACCAGAGAAATTCAGCAGTTCTAGATGGCTGAGCTTACTATAACGTACGCCCCCGCAATGCACTGCTTAAGGCATCACATATTACATCACTCATGACATGGTCAGTGACATCATTGATGACATCATTTGTGACATCATCCACACACACACCTACTCACTGATTCATAAAGCCATTCACACATCAACTCACCCATACAGCCACTAATGCAACCACTAACTCACATATACAACCACTCATGCACCTACCTATTTAAATATCTCAACATCGTAATGAAGTTGCCACCCACAACTCTGCTTCCTCTCCTCTTATACGTTAAAATGACGCTTGTCGTTGACCATGTACCGTACTTTGCTGTCTTTTGGCTAGGTTCTTGCTATAGAATTACCATATACATATCAGTGGCGGACGCTACTTAACAGAGATGGCGGGGAAGGGAGGTGGGGTGGTTGTGGGGGCGATAAATGACAAAAAATTATTTTAAAAAGCAGCTACCTGCAGGCTGGCCGCCACCACTCTGTCCTCTTCGCCTCTTCGGTGGACTCCAGGAGCAGGAAGCAGGAACCAGTAAGCACACAGGCTCCCAGACTCCCCTAGCCAATCATGATGCTGCTTTACAGCAATGTTGTGATTGGTCTGAGCGCCCAGAGAGGGACTGGGAGACCGTGCATGTTCTCCACCCAGGCTGTGCAATGCAGCCTGTGGGGAACATGCAAAGTGTGCATGACTGTTTGCACCTGCAGAATGCCCTTGAGGTGGATTTGAGGTCGTATTGAAGGACCTGGTATTGGTAATATTTATTGCAGACATAAAAAAAACCTCAGGAACTTTCAGTGTTTCTGTATTATTGGTACAGGAAATAAGCATCCCTAGGTTGATAATGTCTTCAAACCTATCCAGTTGTATTTGGTAAAACTGCTCTGGAGAAATGCCTGGAGGTGACGTAAACCTTATATGCTGCGCAATATTCAGCACTCATCTTTCTTTTGTAATGCATTGCCAGTCTTGCATATGTTCCAAGAGGTTTCTCCAGTGGCAGCTCGCAGAGGTAACGCCGTGGGGCGGTGAGGCGAGGCGGGGGCGAGGCTGGGTGGTGGGGTAGTGGAGTCCGACATACGACGGCAGATATTTATTTATTTACGTTCACTTTTGCTGTTGTATGTCGGACTCCACTACCCCCCACCCAGCCCCACCCCACCCCCGCCTCACCGCCCTACAGCGTTACCTCTGTGAGCCGCCCCTACTTGAGTAATATATGAAAGAGGGATGGATGATCCACTGTTTGCTGCCCACTGCTGCCTCTCGACTATTTCTTATGCTGGTACTATTTTTCGCTGTTTCAGCTGATGACGTTAGGACCACTCAGGAGTTTGAAGCCTTCAAGGGACGAATCAGCAATCATAAGGCCTGGGGTGCTTTTTGTACTGCTTTTTATTTTTTTAGACCTACAGCTTTCAGGGTCTCTCCATTTCTGACTTTATCCGTGTGTTGTAGTGAGCCTCAGCAAGGCCTACCAGTGCTTAGGGGTTCTCCCTTCTCTGCACAGAGTCCTCAGACACTTAGGAAGAAGTTGGCACAGAAACTGGAAATAGAAAAGACAGAGTTTATTAAACCTCATGAGGTGGAGCTACATTCACACACATCACCCTTCAGTAATGCATGAAGTAGCACACTGAATGGAAGGATCCTGGTCCTTTTATACCCACACAGGGGCTCAAATGAAGGCGGTACTAACACAAATGCTGGTTTTAGGTACATATAAGGTCATACAGAGAATGCACAGTCGACAAGTGGGTGGAGCTAACAGTTTCTACTTTTAGTAGACACATCCTGACATTTATAAACTCGGAACAGCTGCAAGCTCAACTGAGCATGTGCAAAGCAAGAGGAACTAAATATAACTTGTCTCTAGGCAGATTTCAAGAGCAGTTGACAGGAAGGTAGGACAGAGCACATGGCGAGCACATGGTAGCACATGGCAGCCAAAATGGCTGACAGAAATACAAAATGGATTCCACAAAGCGGACAATTTAGCCTCTAAATACAGGCTGTCTTCAGCTAATGCTTAACTTAAATGCTGCCAAATTACAACAGACGACCCTTTCAGCATTGGCTGAAGACATTCGTTTATCTGGGGTAATCTAGATATTCATCCCGTATATCTATTAACATTATTTCGGCCACCTCTTTATTCAACATTTGTTGGGCCTTTGTTTCAGCAATGTTCCCTCTGGCAGGTATACAAGCAGAAATGCAAATGGAGCAAAGCATTGGACCACATTGGATACATACACAGCATGTAAAAAATATTACAATTATTACACACAGGATAGTCAGTAGCTTCCAGCCCCAAGCAGAAACAAGAGTCCAAAACCATCCAGCAAAAGTCCAAGTTCCAGTCTCTGGATGAATTTCTGCAGCAATCTTATGCAATTTTGATATTGCGTCATATACTGAAGGTGAGTGATCTGGTATGAATACACAACAGCTGCTACCGATGATGCGACATGCACCACCTCGATCAGCCAAAATTACGTCTAGCACCATCCTATTCTGGAGTGCTACAATCCTTGCAATCTGTAGTTCCTCTGTAATGTTCCCAAGTGCCATAGCTGTCTGATTGGTAACAGCTTCCACGACACGAGTTAGTCGTCGGATTTTCCTGCTGTTTAATGCAGCACCCACAAAGAAAAATAAGCCCAAGTTGAAATCAACATATTGTTGTAGGGTAGTGTCGGTTTGGTCAACTTCATCCATACTTATTGTCCTCTTATTTCTGTTTTTGGAAATGTCATTGTACAGTTTAAAATCACGGTGATACAATGCAGGTGCCAGAAACACAGGGGGCAACAGAAAAGATACATAGCAGATTCCTGACCACCCAACAGGTAATTGATAATATCCGTTATTTCCACACACAAAATACGTGTTATGCGAGGCTGTGAAAGTGCTCTTATTGGCACCTTCAATGGTCAGGATTACAGTACACTCGCTCCTCCCCACTGGAATTCTTCCAACACTACAAATACACAAATCTGCTTTAGCTTTTGTCACAGAAATCACAAAAGGTCCAATGTTCTTTATTATTCTCACATTTGTGAAAACATATGGTGTTGAAATATTGTCCGGTTGATACTCTTCCCATTCCCATTTAGTCCCTTTGGCTTGTGGATAACCTTCTTTATTTTGATAACATACTTTATTAAGTTGAAAAATAATCCCACCTACTGAAGGCTTTCCATATGCAAACAAAAGCGCATACCAAGCTTGACAAGAACCATTGTGAGAAAATGGAAGAGGAATAAAAGGTGTTCCTCCTTTCTTTTGATGTGCAGGTATCATCCCACACACCCAACAGTTGGTAGTATTTGTAGCATTGTGAGTATGGTGCAACATCTGGATAAAAGTATTGTTCAGGTAAGATTGTCGATGCTTTTGCTCATGGTAAGGAAGAGTAAAGTAGTGGTGTTCCACGGGTACTGGCGTAGTGGCAACAAAAAGCTGTCGAACAGGAGCCACCTTCTCGATGTACCACGTAATTGCTGCCATAGCCACCATAGCAACAACAAACCCTACAGCACAAATGATTTGTTTTTTCATTTTAGCAGCAGTAATGATTGATCTTTCTGAAAACTTGTTGAAAACAGTCGTTGGAGCTCTTCTCCCTGGGCAGCCGCTGATTTCTTCACCATGGGCCAAAGCGGGTGTCACTACACTAATACAGGGCTGATCCCCTCCCCTTGCCACAATGGCTCTCCGTTTCACTAACCCAGGGCGGTAGCTCAACCAGTCTTTTTCAAAACTGCAGATCCTTTCCTCGGTCTCAATTGATATCTGGATACTCCAGTGATCGTGTGGTCCGGGAAGACTTCCGCAGATTCGTCAGGTGAGATAGCTTGGCCTTTCTCCGTCTCCAGAATCTCTCGATGGTCGGTCAACACAGCAGGTTCCACCAAGGCAGGCGACACGCGTTTGCAGTGTGTGCTGTGGATCCAATTCTTTCTGTTTGTCACTCGAACTGCTGTCCTTGTCGCAAGGAGCACCTGCTCTGGTCCTCGCCACCTTGGCTCCAAGCTGTTCGATCTGTCGAAGACCTTGACCATTACATGGTCACCAGGACGGAGTTCGTGGGCCTCACCTGTAGATCTGTCAGGAAGAGCTTCTCGAACCTGTTGATGAATAGAAATCAAACTGTCAGTTAACTGTGCCAAATAATCATTCATCAGAACACAAGGAACATCATGTATGGGGCGTGGCTTAGGAATTCCCCAAATGTTCATTGGTCTTCCAAACACCACCTCATAGGGGGTAAGACCTGATCGTGAATGTGGCACCGATCTTATGGACAACAATGCCAAAGGTAGGGCATCTGGCCACTTTAGAGACGTGGAAGCCAGTATTTTCGCCAACTTTGATTTTAGAGTAGCGTTATACCTTTCCACCAATCCTGCTGATTGCGGGTGGAAAACTGTATGGAATTTCTGTTTGATCCCTAATCCTTTCAGGACATGCTCAACAACTTGCCCAATAAAATGAGGTCCATTGTCACTCCACAAAAGTTTACAAACACCGTATCTAGGGAAAAACTCCTTTAGAAGCACCTTTGCTGTGGTGAGAGCAGTATTATCCTTCGTAGGGTATGCCTCTATCCATTTGCTAAAGGCACATACCACCACTAGGACATATTTCAGATTATTGCAGCGTTCGAGTTGGATGTAATCCATCTGCAAAACTTCAAAAGGTGCGGTTGGTGTAGCAAACCCTCCTGTAGGAGTTCGTGTCCCTTTTCCAGGATTATACTGCCAACAGATCAAACAGGACTGTACTACCCTTTTGGCTGTGCTAGCAATTTCAGGATGCTCCCAAACTTGTGTAAGCAATGTAGTTATTGCTAGAGCTCCAACATGTGCCAGCCCATGTGCCATTTGAACCATAGGTTGTAAATAGGCCGCAGGCATTTTCCACTTATTCATTTCTTTGTTACGCCAACAACCCTCATCATCTAATATTCCTTCTTTAGACCATTGCTCAAGCTCTTCCACAGAAGCAGATCTCTGTATATCCAATACTTCCTCTCTAGCATCATGCCAACGCTCAGCTTGTGATTTCACTACGTACATGGGTGTAGTGCTTCGCTGCATCGCAGTCTCACGGGCTACGCGGTCTGCAAAGGCATTGCCTTGTCCTATTTTGTCAGTCACTTTCTTGTGTGCGCTACACTTCATAATAGCAACTTTCTTTGGGTATGTAAGTGCAGTCAAGAGATTATGCACTAACTCTCCGTGCATTATCTGCATCCCATGGGATGTAAGAAAGCCTCTTTCCTTCCAGAGTAGGCCAAAATCATGAACCACTCCAAAAGCATAGCGGCTATCCGTGTAAATGTTCACACACAAGTCAGTGCTAAGCTCACATGCTCGTGTCAAAGCTATTAGTTCAGCTGCTTGAGCCGACTTCTGAGGTATGCGAGCTGTTTCCACTACTGTCTCAAGCGTGGTAATTGCATAAGCAGCTGAAGTCGTGCCATCTGGTAACTTCAAACAGGACCCATCAACCCACAGTTCCCCATCTACATCTGGAAGGGGCGTATCTTGCAAATCGATGCGACCCTTTGTCTGTTCCTCAGTAAGGAATATACAATCGTGAGGCTCCTTTGACTGAGACTGAGTCGCAGGATATGGCAACAAAGTGGCGGGGTTCAGTGTCGCACATCTCTTCAAGGTAATATGAGGTGCTAGCAGTGTCAATTCGTATCCTGTCAAACGAGCACTAGTTAAGTGCTGAGTCTTAGTCTGATTCAAAAGGGCATCTACTGCATGGGGTACTAGCACCAACAGTTTGTGTGACAAAACTATCCCTTCACTCTGACGTATGGACACAGCCGTCGCTGCAACTGAACGGAAGCACCCAGGTAATGCACGAGCAACAGGGTCAAGAACTGCAGAAAGGTATGCGCAAGGACGCTGTTTGTCCCCGTGTGTCTGTACTAAAACTGACAATGCACATCCTTCTTTCTCATGTACATAGAGTGTAAAAGCCTTCGTGTAATCTGGTGTGCCTAACACTGGTGCAGAGCAAAGAGCTTGTCTCAACTGACAAAAAGCATTTTGACATTCATCTGTCCATGGAAGGGGGATCGGAGTGTTTTTAGTCAAAAGTGCTAGCAAGGGCTTAACAATGTGTGAAAAACCCAATATCCATTGCCTGCAAAACGAAGTCAGACCAATGAATGCACGGACATCTTTCTGCGTGGAAGGTACTGGGGTGTCTAAAATTGCTTGAATGCGATCTGGTGTCAGTGCACGGCCCTCCTTAGACAGAAGGTGTCCTAAATAGGTCACCTTCGGTCTACAATATTGCAATTTCTTTCGTGATACTTTATGGTGGTGTGTAGCAAGAAAAGAAAGCAAAGACAAAGTGCATTTCTCACACTGCTCAGGTGTATCGGCTGCCAACAAGATGTCATCGACATATTGTATGAGAGCCACTCCTTTAGACAAGGTAAAGGAATCAAGCTGTCTCTTCAATGCTTGACTGTAAATACTAGGACTCTCAGTATAGCCTTGAGGAACTCTACAAAATCTGTATGATCTATTATTCAAAGTGAAACCGAACAAATATCGGCTATCAGGATGAATAGGAATCGAGAAGAAAGCGTTCTTCAGATCAATTACAGAAAATGTAGTTGCTGTTGGAGGGACCAGGGTAAGCAATGTCGTTATGTCAGAGACTACAGGGTACTGTGGTACTACAATCTTGTTGACTTCTCTCAAATCGATAATAAATCTATAAATCCTAGTGTCAGTATCTTTTTTCAAAATGGGAAGAATCGGACTATTGCAAATATTGTAAGGAACTTCTTCCACAACCCCCACCTTAATTAAATCATGTACAATACGTGTGAGTGCTTCTTCTCCTTCTCGAGAAATTTTATACTGAGGCAGTCTTGGCAATAAAGCGCCCTCCTTGACACTAATATGTACTGGTGGAATAACCATTTGCCCTACATCAGTGTCCGAAGTAGCCCACAAAGTACTAGGGAGTGAGGCTAGTGCAATGTCCTCTTTAACAATACAAGATCTCTCAATCATAGGGTAGTTGTCATTCAAAATAACCCGTACTCCTTCCGGAGAACACCGTATCGTAGCCCTAAAATATTTAAGCATATCAAGACCCACAATATTGTCTGGTGTGTTTGGAGAAAGCAAAAACGGACATGGAGCAGTAAACTTATCAATATCAAATGCAAGTGGTTGTGACAATGGGCTAAGGGAAGGTGTTCCATCGAAACCTATCGATGTAATGGTTAAGCCAGACAGGGGAGCCCTTGGAACCAATTGTTTAGACAAGGCGCTACGAGTAGCTCCTGTATCAACCAGAAACTGATCAGTAGAACCCAAAACATGTGCTGTAACATAGGGACCCCTCTGATCTACTGGAACTTCAACTGATTCCTTACCCCATCCTAGGCAATCCTATGCATAAGCAGAATCTTGAAAATCAGAGGGCACATAGTCAGACATTTGATATTGGTTCCTTCTATCAAAAGTGTTAAACCCATTCTGCCCACGTGTATTAGCATCAAACCGAGCACGATCATTCGCGCTTCCTCTAGGCCCTTGATATCCTGAACGATTTCTCATTTGTCCCCGACCACGTAGATTCTGCTGAGCACGCAGCACTGGACAATCAGAAAGCCAATGTCCAAATTTTTTGCAGTACGCACACTGATCAACAGACAAATTCGAACGGGCAGAGGAAGGAAAGGACGAACCATAAGATCCACGTCCACCTCTATCATTATCTCTAGAAGGCGGACCATAAGCTTGAGCCAACATAACCTTTGTTTTCAACTCTTTAGACTTTTTGTCCTCATTACCTTTGGCTTCTAATTCTTGCCGCTCATAATACTGGGCCATAGTTAAAAGAGAAACCGGAGAAGATGTAGTCCATGAACTCTCACTGGCCTTTAAGCGACTAGCTATTCCTGGCAAAAGGTTTGCGACATATTTATCGACAAACAGATGCCTACCTGTGTCATCTGTCAATGACTGGCCACTAAAATCGTGAAATGCTTCTTCAAAACGTGTGAAGAAGTCGGAAACTGATTCATCTACCTTTTGCTTGCAAGACGCTAGCACTGTCCAATCTATCTTCTTAGGGGGAATGATCGTCTTTAACTTAACTAATATAGCTGCCGGAAGATTTAAAATTAACTGACACGGTTTCTGTGCAGGTTCTCTATCTTCATCTAACCGCTCTAAATCTTTCCACAATGCTCCAAATGTCGCATTATCATCTATTCTACGCACAGTTCTCCACATATCAGGCGGTAATATTAATCCAAAAAACAAATCAATATCAGACAGAGTCATAGTACAAGAGCTGATTGCACCCTCAACTTCCTCATAAAAGGCTGCTGGATTCTTTCGCGGGTCAGGCAATGCATTTTTAAGGGCCATAACATCTGCTCTATTCCAAGGAGTGTAAACCCAATTATAAATAAAGTACCCTTTCGCATTAAGAGAAGTCTTATCATCCTCTGTACCCGTTCCTTTAGGAGGAACATATAAAGGCGCGGCTTCCCGCATGGGTTTCACATGAATTACAACATTCTTATCTGTTTCAGGAGTAGGAGTTCGTGCCATGCTGATCTGAGATGCTAGTGCAGCTGTTTCTGCTGCCTTTTTCTCCTCTCGCAAACGGGCTGCTTCAACACGCAGTTTAACCAAGCGTCTGATCGTGTCAGCCACCTGGGAGAAGACAAAAAGACCGTCACGTAATTGTTTACAATCAGTTGCTACATCATCGGGCTCCATTTCTACCGAATACTTCCTAAATTGTTCAATAACCTCTGCAGCAAATGTATCGGTAAAATATATTTGCTCCCTTTCCTGCCATCCTTTTATACTATCTAAAAGTTCAGAGGCAGTGGTAGTACTACGAACGGCTTTACGCGCAGTAGATCTAATGTCAGATGCACGCTCAGCAGATAGCATGGAGCGAGTTTCTCGAGCTTTGTCCTGGTCTGAAAAAGAGTCCTCATCTGACTCATGAGGAGCGGAAGAAAAAATATACGGAGGTGGAGAACGATCTAATAACAAGAAATCATCTTGTGGTTTATTAAGGATAGGATAAAGGGGCTGCCTAACAGCGTATTGGCCAGTTACCTGTAAATGGCGTTCCCTATCTTCCCTCTCTTTAATTTCTTTCATCTCCTTGTTTTTTAACTCTAATGCTTTCGCATAAATGGTCTTTCGCTGTTCTTTGTCAATCAAGGTTAGCTCACGCTTCATTCGCTCACGCACTTCTTTCTCCCACATTCGCACACAATCAAACATATCTTGCCTAGTCTTGTGTTTAAACATACATTGTTCCACATACTGAATCTTTCGCAAATCAAATGACCCATATATAGGCCAACGCAACTCAGGGTCTTTACTAGTATATTTATTCCATAACGTGCAGTACATTATAGAAGAAATACCATACTTAATATACATATCCCTATTAGGCGTCCCCTCCGGGGGGCTGGTTGTGCTTCGTCAAGTCTCAAATTGGTACCACTACAAAAGCAACACATCCTACGAAGTGTGCTGAAAACAGGCATGCCAAAAAATAGTGCAAAATATGCAGTATTATAATCAAAGTAGCGCTTAAGGTACTCTTCGTACGTTGCGCTGTTCAAACAATTTTAAATAGAGAAAATTCTCCTCATTACCTGCCTATATGTATTGCAATACATATATAATTACAAAACAGATTCCAAAATTGGCCAATCATACAAACAAAGCCACAGTAAGTGTTACTAAAACTACCTTACCAATCAAAGGCATCAAACCAACAGCAAGTGCCGCAAAACGGCTCTTACCAATCAAATGGTGTCCAGGTTCCAACTGCCAAGTTCTCAAATCGACCAAATGGTCACTGCACGGCGAATCAACAGAAGAGATCTCAGTCAAGGACCGGCGCCGCCGGGATGGTCAGATCAGAAAGAAAGGAAAAACGCCGTGGGTGCCAAGACTCAGGTCTCCTCAGGCAGCGATCGCGTCCAAAAGCGAGATTCCAATCCTTCGTCGCGACCAGTCCTTCGGGCATCCGAGTCGCTGATGAGTCCCACGTTGGAAGCGCCAATTTGTTGTAGTGAGCCTCAGCAAGGCCTACCAGTGCTTAGGGGTTCTCCCTTCTCTGCACAGAGTCCTCAGACACTTAGGAAGAAGTTGGCACAGAAACTGGAAATAGAAAAGACAGAGTTTATTAAACCTCATGAGGTGGAGCTACATTCACACACATCACCCTTCAGTAATGCATGAAGTAGCACACTGAATGGAAGGATCCTGGTCCTTTTATACCCACACAGGGGCTCAAATGAAGGCGGTACTAACACAAATGCTGGTTTTAGGTACATATAAGGTCATACAGAGAATGCACAGTCGACAAGTGGGTGGAGCTAACAGTTTCTACTTTTAGTAGACACATCCTGACATTTATAAACTCGGAACAGCTGCAAGCTCAACTGAGCATGTGCAAAGCAAGAGGAACTAAATATAACTTGTCTCTAGGCAGATTTCAAGAGCAGTTGACAGGAAGGTAGGACAGAGCACATGGCGAGCACATGGTAGCACATGGCAGCCAAAATGGCTGACAGAAATACAAAATGGATTCCACAAAGCGGACAATTTAGCCTCTAAATACAGGCTGTCTTCAGCTAATGCTTAACTTAAATGCTGCCAAATTACAACACGTGCAGCGCTCTGGGCCAACCCTCTTACTATTGGTTATCCGGTGGACCTTTTCTTCGCTGACTGAGAGGTAAAGGGAGTTAGCATTAAATCAGTAAATTTAAATTAACAGTACAACCCATTTGGATACACAATAAGGACCTGTAATCAGTGACTATAATTAAGAAAGTTTATTACAAGTTAGCAGTCAGGTTAAAATAAACAAATCTTAGTACCATACCATAAAGATACAGAATAACAACCGGAAAACCCAACCTCCTGAAGAGGTTTAGGCGTACCAAAGAAGGCAGACAAGAAGTTCAGCTACAGCAATACAAAAGATCAATAGCAAGATTTGATGCTCAGAGAAGAGCTGCTGATTTTCTCTTCTATACATGAGTGAAGTCTAAAATCATCTAAAGTAGGTCCAAACTAAGGGTGATGACCTAACAGGATCTCAAAAATCAGGGAAACGCAGAAAATTAGGCAAATGTGGGAGGTATAGGAAGGTGTCAGCATTTCTGAAGCTTGTTCAAGAGTTTTCTTGGATCAGGGGAATAAGTGTTAGCCTAAGCCACACTCAGCAAAGAAGCAAATGGAATAAACATGTTATGTTATGTTAATTTGGTATTTATAAAGCGCACAGCTACTCCCAGGAGTGTCCCGGCGCTAAGCAAAAAAACACATAACAGCCGCAGAGAAGAGAACCTAAGGCGAAACCTGCAAAACGGGTTAAAGTTGGAAAAGCCACGTCTTAAGCTTTTTTCTGAAGGTGAGCAGGTCCTGAACCTGTCTGAGGGCCAAGGGAAGGCTGTTCCATAGGTGGGAGGCGACCACTTGAAAAGATCGACCTCCGACCAGAGCAAGTGAAACTTTAGGAACAGGAATCAAGAGTTGAGTTGAGGACCTCAGAGTACGTTGGGGAGTGTAATGGGGAAATCTTTGTCTGAGATAAGGAGCTCCAATCTGATTAAAAGCTTTAAAAACCAAAATCAGCGCTTTAAAATGGATTCTTTTCTGAACAGGAAGCCAATGCAGGGATAACAAGAGAGGGGACGAATGAGTCCTAGGGCCTGCCAAGAAGATGGCCCTAGCAGCCGTGTTTTGAATCACCTGCAAGCGGGCAATTAAGTAACTGGGAAGTCCCAAGTACAAAGAGTTGACGTAATCCAATCTCGAGATTACCAGAGCTTGGACAATGGTCTTTCTGTGAGAGACAGAAAGCAGGGGAAGAAAGTTCTTCGCCATTCTTAAGATCCCAAAGCAAGTCCCGGCTACAGATTGGATCTGGGACTTCAATAGAGAGCGTGGCATCCAGTCTGACTCCGAGGTTCTTAACCATGGTCACAGACGACCTGGGGGGGGGGTCAAATCCTGCGGCCACCAGTTATGCCAAGTCTCACATGGTCGAGGGCCAAAAAAGATAATCTCAGACTTATCAGGATTACATTTCATTTGATTGTCCTTCAGCCACGAAAAAACTGCAGAGAGACATGAGTTTATTGCATGACTATCAAACAACACCCTTCTCACAAGTGAACAACAACTGAGTATCGTCTGCATACGATACGATCTTTGCCCCATGTTGTTCAGCAAGAAGGGCAATAGGGGCCATATAAATATTGAACAGAGTTGGGCTCAGAATAGAGCCCTGCAGGACTCCAACATTCATGGGAGGAATAACAGCAGAGAAAGGGGGGGACCATATAGTTTGGAGGCGGTCACTGAGAAATGACTTGATCCAACTCAGGGCTAAGCCACCGACACCTCCCTCCACCAATCTTTGCACCAGTCTATTGTGGGGCACGGTGTCAAAAGCCGCGGAAAAGATCCAAAAGTACCAAGACCGCATTGCCTCCCCTATCTAGCGTGGCTTTTATAGTTTCCGCCACTTCTAAGAGGGCCAATTCAGTGCTAAAGTTTGCCCTGAAACCTGACTGACTTGGGTGCAAAAGGTGATTGGTCTCAATATAGTCAGTGATAATGGAGTTGACATATTTCTCCAAGACCTTGGAGAAGAAAGGTAGCAGGGATATAGGTCGGTAGTTACCGGCTACCTCAGGGTCGGCCGTAGGTTTTTTTAACAGTGGAAGAATTTTCGCGTGTTTCCAGCAGGGAGGCATATATCCCTCCCGCAAGGCGTTGTTTAAAATACGATTCACCGTAGGATTAATCACCTCTGCAATTGCTGATAACACCTTGGCGGGACAGGGGTCGGCAGGAGAGCCTGACTTCAAGGACTTCATGAGAATTAAAGATTGGTCCATAGAAATGACGGGAAACTGCATAAGGGAGAATTCAGAGCTTACAGCAACACTGGGGGAAGGTCGAAACCTCTCAAAGTTATGGGGAGAGTGGCCTAAATACAGAAAGTGAACACTAGTTATTTTCACCAAAATCTCCTGAGTACAACCTCTCTGTTTGCATCATCAGGGGCTTCATTGTCCTTTCCATTCTCATGTTGAAAGCTGCAACATTCACAAAATATCCCTGGCCAAACATGGGAACAGTATTGTTCTTTGTCACCTGCAATTGTTTGTGACAGTGCTGAATTAACACTTTCAGGTAACGCTCTGGCTCTCCATGTTCCTTGTCAAGGTCCTTTTCTCAGGCCCTCTCTCTCTATCACTAGTACAGTGTTGCATCTATTCTCAAACTAACAAACCATGTGAACGTACCTGCAAGGAAAAAGACATGCAAGCACAGAATGGAAAACAGCATTTTATGAAAGAAGAAACATAGGCTTTGTCAAGACAACTTAAAACATTAAAACAATTGTGCACATTTAATATATGTGTGCGCATTCAAACACAAATGAATAAAACTGTCACTACATTAGATTCATGTTAAGGTTCATAAAGGTAAAATAACTGAGTATACGTCTTTGACTAAGAACTACATTCAAATGAAAAGATGAAACATGAATTACACATTTCATAAATTCATTGCCGTTTGTAATGTGGATACATGTCAATAGTGTGAGGATGGTTTATTCAATCGCCTAAACAACAAATATTCATTTAATACAGTTAAGACACACAGTATATATGAATTCTCTAATTCTACAGTGACTGCACTTCAATAGTGATGCTGAGTGCAACACTTTACATTCATATCATCAGAGCGCACAGAGAACAGGTGCTAAGTGCACGTTTGTATTGAGTATTTGTGACGTTTACGGGTGGAACCAAAAATTACCCACCTCCATCCGCTACAACTCCTCATTAGCATGAGGATCAAAACGTGTGGCAACAGTAAAAGGCAGGTTTAAAATGCCCTGCTACGCTTCAGATCAGTGAGCCTTAGCCATGATGATCGTCGAATGGCTAGACCACAGCAGTAGCCACGAGCCCTAGGGTCGGAGGAATCTGCGGCCGCACTAATGGTCTCCGGTTAGCTTCTCCCGAAAATCTTCTGTCTTCATAAGGGAGTTCATCAGAGAAACATTGTAATGAGTCTCAAAAGTACCTATCATATCTGCCAAGCAAAGCTATAGCACTGGCATGCTTCATGGCAATGGAGATGTACTACGCATCTTCCTCCTTTCAGAATCTTTATGCTTGGTTTCCTTTTCAGGACCTAGCATTGAAGTATTGAAGTTGGCTCGCTACAGACACAATTACCAAATCTGGTTGTAGATATACCCTTAAAGAAACAAAGTAGAGGATGCTGATCTGAGGCATTGTATTTTTTCCTACAGTCTTGCAGGAGCTGCTTTGGTAGGTGCTGGAGTCAGGAGGAGCTCCATGGCAGGCTCCAAAAACCCAAGAACAAGAAGCAACTCCCAAGTTTAAGGGTATTGATAAAGTATTTAAAAATGGCAGATGCAGTAGTTGAAACTGCCGGAACGGGAATAGTAATTTTGGTCCTCCCATCTAGACTTCATTGTAGGTACTGATGTCAATGATGGATGAAATCTTAAAATGCAGAGAATCAGTTAAGGTTGGAGAGCATTTTCCATAGGACGGAGAGGAAGCAGAAGAACCCCTGCGGAAGGTCCTTGGTTTACGCTGTCTGTGACAGGGATGTGTATTTGAATCCTTTGCCTTTCAAGTGTCCTGGTCAGTTCCGCAGACAAGTTCAGCCTGTTTGAGGTCAAGTGGTGTTGAATGTCTCGACAACAAGACCCATTGATATCTTTGACATCGAGGACCTCCCAATCTTAGACTTCAAGCGCCTTGAGTGCCTCGATGTCTAGCCTGCTGTCGAAGGCAAACAAATGGCAAATGTTCCTGTCCTTGACTGGGAACGACGACGTTTCCCAAATCACTACTTCTCTCTGAAGGAGTCCTTAGTGAAGAAGGAGTGCGCTACTTTTGAGGGAACCCCTCTCTCCATGCCCCTCAGACTTCAATAATGTCCACTCGTGTCTCTAGGCAAATATATATATTATATAATGTGCTCTGGGATCCTTGCACGTGGATGGGAGACTGTATGGTTTAGCATATATGTGGTTCAAATGTAAATTTAAACACTAGTTGGAATGAATAATAAATGGGAATATCAGAAAACATTACAAATTATTAATAGAAATACATTTACAAAGATAAGTGTTATATTAATAGTCTATGCAGTGGGAATAGAAGTCATGTTTGCTTCCATCTTGAAACACCACACAAGTACCTCATCTGTATGTGGAAAAATAGACCATTTTTCCATATATAACAATATTTCCTATTTACAATCCACAGGCCAAGCTCGCATGTCTCCTACCCATCAACACAAATCAGGGTAACACAAAGCAGCATAGAAGGTATAAAAAGCCCCCCTAAATTATTGTGGCAGATGTAATCCTTGCAATTGTCATTTATTCTTTCACGTCATTGTACCAGCAAATACTGAGCCACTTATGCAGACTAATGAAAACATTTGGAAGCAGGAAAGAGGGAGATAAAAAAAAAAAAAAAATGACATCGGTGGATTATTTTTCCTCAGACTTATTCAAGTGGAGGCAATTTAAGGCAGCAGAAAGGTAAAATAAAGCCATTTTGGCTTTAAAAATCATGTGCGGCGCATCTGATAGAGTGTTATGGCTAGAATGCAGTTAGTATATTTCCATTATCACCCAGGTATCCTGCCGATATCATCCAGGTATGGGTCATCTTCGACTCCTGTGCAATTCAGACGAGGCACCACCACAGCCCTCATTTTTTTTGTTAAATACATAAAAACCCGTACTGAATGGGGAGTTCAGCAAACGAGAAATGTCGATGCTCGCTGTAAACCCTGGGTACTCCCTGTATTCGTGAGTGAAATGGCCTTAATGGTAAGCACCCTGGCGGCCCCAGGAGACTGGCCAGTCCTGCGTCGCCAGAATTAGGAGCCATTTTTAATCTCTCCTTTTCCAAAAATGTGCTGAGGAATATGGCATGGAATGCAGACCACACCCATTCTTCAGAACAAACTAATACTTGGAGTGAACACACTCCCTGCGTCCGAGGGAAGGATTAACTTCAGTGCTCTCTTGGCTAATAGCGAGGAACCCCCTTCAAACAAGAGGTGGAAAGTGGGGTCAAAAAGGGAAAGCAGGGGGCTTCCAAGGAAGGCCAGGGAGTAATCTGATTTCACAGTCTGCAGCACTCACAGGTCCATAGTTATCCACTGCCATTGATGAAGTGCTGCCACCCTCCACCACCCCCAACTGGCCGAAATAGAGAAGGATTCAGCGTTTTAGCATGGTTGAGGGGCAAGAAAAACAGGCAGAGGATTGAGACTACCCGGGCCTCTCACTCAATATGGACAAAAATCAGGGCTTTAAGCGGGCCGGGTCTTGGCAGTGCTCAGCACCTGCAGTTCTAAAGAGCAGGTGCTGAGACGGGTCCCTATGGGGTTCTCCATTTTTGCCCTCACCCTCAGGGTGGGGAAAAAAACCTTAACTCTGCAGCAGTGCCACCCTTCACTGCCTTTAATGTACCTTCAGAGAGACTCCTTGTAGTTCTTTCACAGCCTCACCATTTCAGCACTGAAGCATTTTCAATGTTCTGTACGGTTATTTGCGCTTTCTGACGAACCGAGGACTCCGCAGCTTAAATTTTCTAGACAGACAATGAAAAGTCTTGCAGTGAAGGATAAGTTAAGGAACCAGGCTATTGTTCTGCTTTGTTTCAATCTGTAAAGAGAATTGGGCTTTCTCCGCCGAAGAGGCACTGCCCATCGAAAGACACTGAATGAGACGAGACTTCACATGAAAAACCACAGGTTTGCATCAAAGAGTGGATAGCAAGGACCCTTGAACCCAACTGCGGTTAGATAGAGTATCTACGAGAAAGAGCGTTACCAAAGACAAGTAACTTGTTCTTCTGATGGATTCTTCTAAGTGCATATTCCTCACTTTAGAATAGTTATCAAATTAGCACTTCCCAAGGTGAAAAGATTATGGAATGTTCCCAGAACAAAATGCCCTGCAGGACGGAATGAGCCAAATGCCCTTCCTGTTGGACCGGACTGTCAAGGCACCAGTGGCGCAGCTAGCTCTTTGGCTGCCCATGGCGGTCCCAGAATTTGCCGCCCTGCAGTGGCCAGAACTGAGGAGCGGGGGGGCAGTGCTGGCAAGATAATGATGCCCACCCGATACTGCAGGTAAGAGCCGGGGGAGCCTGCTGCCCCCAAAACCCGTGCCACCTGGGGCGGACCACCCCCCCTTGCTACGCCACTGCAAGCCACTAGTTATTTGTGAACTTATGCACAGATACCCACATCAGCGCATGGCAAATCAAGAACAGGCACCCCATATGCCAGCGCAGTGATAGAAGCCTTTGCCCTGGTGAAATGAGCCCTCAGACCTTCTGGAGGCTGCTTCTTGGCCAATACAAGGGGGGTCTTAATGCAGGGGACTATCCATCTTGATAGAGTCCTTTTCTGCACCGCCTTACCTTTTTTGCCCCAGAGAACCCCACAAACAGCTGATCGTCCACCCGATGGAACATGGTGTGATCAATGTAAAAGCTCCAGGCTCTCTTGGGGTCCAGCCAATGGAGTATCTCTACATCTTTCAAAGGGTCAGGCGGAGCAGAGAACATTGGGGGTTGGGGGAGAGGGGGCTGATGGGTTGCCGAACATGAAAAGGAGTCATGACTTTTGGCAAAGAATCCACCCTTGTCCTCAACACCAGTCTAACTGGTAAAACAGTGATGTAAGGCGGTTTTTCACTGAGAGAGCTTGCCGCTCACTCACATGGCAAGCTGAAGTAATCCCGACAAAGACAACCATATTTAGTATCAGAAAAGTTAGCAAGCAGCTGTGCATAGGCTCTAAGGGAGTACACATGAGGAGAGTCAAGACCAAATTCAAACCCCACTGTGGCATAACAAATGGATTTGGAGGAAACATGTGATGCCAGGTCTGGTGGCTTGTGGGCTAATGCATCCACTGTAGGGGCCTGTGCTCGACCTCATGGTCACAGGTTCGAATCCTGGTCGGTCCACTCAGCCTTTCATCCTTCTGAGGTCGATAAAATGAGTACCATTCAATTCGATAACAATAAACATCTGTTATTCAGTGCCAATATACCCTTGGGCGAACGTGGACTTTACAAATACACGTTGTTTGTCATGATGCGGTTTATAAAAAGCTTAACCCACAACAGGAGATAAACAATGACGACTGGTCCTGCAACACAAAAAAGCAGAAATGAATGATAAATAACCTGTGACTGCGCCTAGAGAACGTCATTGCTCGGCCTGAAACAAAACAAAGAATTAAAAAATCCTACAGTTTGGCCTGCAACGAGTCCATGTTGCTGGCACCACACAAGCCCACATATTTGTCCCATATGCAAAAGAAACAGTTGATGGACGGAATGCTGGACAATGCAAACATTCACCCCCAGTCACAAGGATCTGGGTTTAATCCATCATTCTTTTGCTCACCACACCACCCCAGTTTGGACCCAGCCATATGCAAATCAGTCTTGACCCTGTTCCTTGTGGGAACAGTCCAGCCCGAACTGTCAAGCCAGGTCCTCCCTGGACTGGAAACAAGCATCCTGGGACCGGTTTCAGGGCATCACCCTTCTTCAGCCAGGCTAGCTTGAATCCAGTGGTGGTGTGAGCACGGGACCCACGTCTGGGCATACCCTTCCCACATAGGGCGAAATGCAAAACACACAAGATGATGGACGGAATGCTGCACATTGACAAACATTCACCCCCAGTCACAGATCTGGGTTTAATCCATCGTTATTTTGCTTCACCACGCCACCCCAGTTCAGACATAGCCATATGCAAATCAGTCTTGACCCTGTGCCTCATGGGAACAGTCCAGACCGAACTGCCAAGCCAGGTCTTCCCTGGACCGGAATCAAGCATCCTAGGACCGGTTTCAGGCTATCAGCCTTCATCAGCCAGGATAGCTTGACTCCAGTGGCGTAGTGAGCACGGGACCCACGTCTGGGCATACCCTTCCCACATAGGGCGAAATGCAAAACACACAAGATGATGGACGGAATGCTGCACATTGGCAAACATTCACCCCCAGTCACAGATCTGGGTTTAATCCATCGTTATTTTGCTTCACCACGCCACCCCAGTTCAGACATAGCCATATGCAAATCAGTCTTGACCTTGTGCCTCATGGGAACAGTCCAGACCGAACTGCCAAGCCAGGTCTTCCCTGGACCGGAATCAAGCATCCTAGGACCGGTTTCAGGCTATCAGCCTTCATCAGCCAGGATAGCTTGACTCCAGTGGTGTAGTGAGCACGGGACCCACGTCTGGGCATACCCTTCCCACTTAGGACGACATATGCAAAAGAAACAGTTGATGGACGGAATGCTGGACAATGCAAACATTCACCCCCAGTCACAAGGATCTGGGTTTAATCCATCATTCTTTTGCTCACCACACCACCCCAGTTTGGACCCAGCCATATGCAAATCAGTCTTGACCCTGTTCCTTGTGGGAACAGTCCAGCCTGAACTGCCAAGCCAGGTCCTCCCTGGACCGGAAACAAGCATCCTGGGACCGGTTTCAGGGCATCACCCTTCTTCAGCCAGGCTAGCTTGAATCCAGTGGTGTAGTGAGCACGGGACCCACGTCTGGGCATACCCTTCCCACTTAGGGCGACATATGCAAAAGAAACAGTTGATGGACGGAATGCTGGACAATGCAAACATTCACCCCCAGTCACAAGGATCTGGGTTTAATCCATCATTCTTTTGCTCACCACACCACCCCAGTTTGGACCCAGCCATATGCAAATCAGTCTTGACCCTGTTCCTTGTGGGAACAGTCCAGCCCGAACTGCCAAGCCAGGTCCTCCCTGGACCGGAAACAAGCATCCTGGGACCGGTTTCAGGGCATCACCCTTCTTCAGCCAGGCTAGCTTGACTCCAGTGGTGTAGTGAGCACGGGACCCACGTCTGGGCATACCCTTCCCACTTAGGGCGACATATGCAAAAGAAACAGATGATGGACGGAATGCTGGACAATGCAAACATTCACCCCCAGTCACAAGGATCTGGGTTTAATCCATCATTCTTTTGCTCACCACACCACCCCAGTTTGGACCCAGCCATATGCAAATCAGTCTTGACCCTGTTCCTTGTGGGAACAGTCCAGCCCGAACTGCCAAGCCAGGTCCTCCCTGGACCGGAAACAAGCATCCTGGGACCGGTTTCAGGGCATCACCCTTCTTCAGCCAGGCTAGCTTGAATCCAGTGGTGTAGTGAGCACGGGACCCACGTCTGGGCATACCCTTCCCACTTAGGGCGACATATGCAAAAGAAACAGTTGATGGACGGAATGCTGGACAATGCAAACATTCACCCCCAGTCACAAGGATCTGGGTGGAAGGGTATGCCCAGACGTGGGTCCCGTGCTCACTACGCCACTGGAGTCAAGCTATCCTGGCTGATGAAGGCTGATAGCCTGAAACCGGTCCTAGGATGCTTGATTCCGGTCCAGGGAAGACCTGGCTTGGCAGTTCGGTCTGGACTGTTCCCATGAGGCACAGGGTCAAGACTGATTTGCATATGGCTATGTCTGAACTGGGGTGGCGTGGTGAAGCAAAATAACGATGGATTAAACCCAGATCTGTGACTGGGGGTGAATGTTTGCCAATGTGCAGCATTCCGTCCATCATCTTGTGTGTTTTGCATTTCGCCCTATGTGGGAAGGGTATGCCCAGACGTGGGTCCCGTGCTCACTACGCCACTGGAGTCAAGCTATCCTGGCTGATGAAGGCTGATAGCCTGAAACCGGTCCTAGGATGCTTGATTCCGGTCCAGGGAAGACCTGGCTTGGTAGTTCGGTCTGGACTGTTCCCATGAGGCACAGGGTCAAGACTGATTTGCATATGGCTATGTCTGAACTGGGGTGGCGTGGTGAAGCAAAATAACGATGGATTAAACCCAGATCTGTGACTGGGGGTGAATGTTTGCCAATGTGCAGCATTCCGTCCATCATCTTGTGTGTTTTGCATTTCGCCCTATGTGGGAAGGGTATGCCCAGACGTGGGTCCCGTGCTCACTACGCCACTGGAGTCAAGCTATCCTGGCTGATGAAGGCTGATAGCCTGAAACCGGTCCTAGGATGCTTGATTCCGGTCCAGGGAAGACCTGGCTTGGCAGTTCAGTCTGGACTGTTCCCATGAGGCACAGGGTCAAGACTGATTTGCATATGGCTATGTCTGAACTGGGGTGGCGTGGTGAAGCAAAATAACGATGGATTAAACCCAGATCTGTGACTTGGGGGAATGTTTGCCAATGTGCAGCATTCCGTCCATCATCTTGTGTGTTTTGCATTTCGCCCTATGTGGGAAGGGTATGCCCAGACGTGGGTCCCGTGCTCACTACGCCACTGGAGTCAAGCTATCCTGGCTGATGAAGGCTGATAGCCTGAAACCGGTCCTAGGATGCTTGATTCCGGTCCAGGGAAGACCTGGCTTGGCAGTTCGGTCTGGACTGTTCCCATGAGGCACAGGGTCAAGACTGATTTGCATATGGCTATGTCTGAACTGGGGTGGCGTGGTGAAGCAAAATAACGATGGATTAAACCCAGATCTGTGACTGGGGGTGAATGTTTGCCAATGTGCAGCATTCCGTCCATCATCTTGTGTGTTTTGCATTTCGCCCTATGTGGGAAGGGTATGCCCAGACGTGGGTCCCGTGCTCACTACGCCACTGGAGTCAAGCTATCCTGGCTGATGAAGGCTGATAGCCTGAAACCGGTCCTAGGATGCTTGATTCCGGTCCAGGGAAGACCTGGCTTGGCAGTTCGGTCTGGACTGTTCCCATGAGGCACAGGGTCAAGACTGATTTGCATATGGCTATGTCTGAACTGGGGTGGCGTGGTGAAGCAAAATAACGATGGATTAAACCCAGATCTGTGACTGGGGGTGAATGTTTGCCAATGTGCAGCATTCCGTCCATCATCTTGTGTGTTTTGCATTTCGCCCTATGTGGGAAGGGTATGCCCAGACGTGGGTCCCGTGCTCACTACGCCACTGGAGTCAAGCTATCCTGGCTGATGAAGGCTGATAGCCTGAAACCGGTCCTAGGATGCTTGATTCCGGTCCAGGGAAGACCTGGCTTGGCAGTTCGGTCTGGACTGTTCCCATGAGGCACAGGGTCAAGACTGATTTGCATATGGCTATGTCTGAACTGGGGTGGCGTGGTGAAGCAAAATAACGATGGATTAAACCCAGATCTGTGACTGGGGGTGAATGTTTGCCAATGTGCAGCATTCCGTCCATCATCTTGTGTGTTTTGCATTTCGCCCTATGTGGGAAGGGTATGCCCAGACGTGGGTCCCGTGCTCACTACGCCACTGGAGTCAAGCTCTCCTGGCTGATGAAGGCTGATAGCCTGAAACCGGTCCTAGGATGCTTGATTCCGGTCCAGGGAAGACCTGGCTTGGCAGTTCGGTCTGGACTGTTCCCATGAGGCACAGGGTCAAGACTGATTTGCATATGGCTATGTCTGAACTGGGGTGGCGTGGTGAAGCAAAATAACGATGGATTAAACCCAGATCTGTGACTGGGGGTGAATGTTTGCCAATGTGCAGCATTCCGTCCATCATCTTGTGTGTTTTGCATTTCGCCCTATGTGGGAAGGGTATGCCCAGACGTGGGTCCCGTGCTCACTACGCCACTGGAGTCAAGCTATCCTGGCTGATGAAGGCTGATAGCCTGAAACCGGTCCTAGGATGCTTGATTCCGGTCCAGGGAAGACCTGGCTTGGCAGTTCGGTCTGGACTGTTCCCATGAGGCACAGGGTCAAGACTGATTTGCATATGGCTATGTCTGAACTGGGGTGGCGTGGTGAAGCAAAATAACGATGGATTAAACCCAGATCTGTGACTGGGGGTGAATGTTTGCCAATGTGCAGCATTCCGTCCATCATCTTGTGTGTTTTGCATTTCGCCCTATGTGGGAAGGGTATGCCCAGACGTGGGTCCCGTGCTCACTACGCCACTGGAGTCAAGCTATCCTGGCTGATGAAGGCTGATAGCCTGAAACCGGTCCTAGGATGCTTGATTCCGGTCCAGGGAAGACCTGGATTGGCAGTTCGGTCTGGACTGTTCCCATGAGGCACAGGGTCAAGACTGATTTGCATATGGCTATGTCTGAACTGGGGTGGCGTGGTGAAGCAAAAGAACGATGGATTAAACCCAGATCTGTGACTGGGGGTGAATGTTTGCCAATGTGCAGCATTCCGTCCATCATCTTGTGTGTTTTGCATTTCGCCCTATGTGGGAAGGGTATGCCCAGACGTGGGTCCCGTGCTCACTACGCCACTGCAGTCAAGCTATCCTGGCTGATGAAGGCTGATAGCCTGAAACCGGTCCTAGGATGCTTGATTCCGGTCCAGGGAAGACCTGGCTTGGCAGTTCGGTCTGGACTGTTCCCATGAGGCACAGGGTCAAGACTGATTTGCATATGGCTATGTCTGAACTGGGGTGGCGTGGTGAAGCAAAATAACGATGGATTAAACCCAGATCTGTGACTGGGGGTGAATGTTTGCCAATGTGCAGCATTCCGTCCATCATCTTGTGTGTTTTGCATTTCGCCCTATGTGGGAAGGGTATGCCCAGACGTGGGTCCCGTGCTCACTACGCCACTGGAGTCAAGCTATCCTGGCTGATGAAGGCTGATAGCCTGAAACCGGTCCTAGGATGCTTGATTCCGGTCCGGGGAAGACCTGGCTTGGCAGTTCGGTCTGGACTGTTCCCATGAGGCACAGGGTCAAGACTGATTTGCATATGGCTATGTCTGAACTGGGGTGGCGTGGTGAAGCAAAATAACGATGGATTAAACCCAGATCTGTGACTGGGGGTGAATGTTTGCCAATGTGCAGCATTCCGTCCATCATCTTGTGTGTTTTGCATTTCGCCCTATGTGGGAAGGGTATGCCCAGACATGGGCCCCGTGCTCACTACGCCACTGGAGTCAAGCTATCCTGGCTGATGAAGGCTGATAGCCTGAAACCGGTCCTAGGATGCTTGATTCCGGTCCAGGGAAGACCTGGCTTGGCAGTTCGGTCTGGACTGTTCCCATGAGGCACAGGGTCAAGACTGATTTGCATATGGCTATGTCTGAACTGGGGTGGCGTGGTGAAGCAAAATAACGATGGATTAAACCCAGATCTGTGACTGGGGGTGAATGTTTGCCAATGTGCAGCATTCCGTCCATCATCTTGTGTGTTTTACATATTTGTCCCAGCGCCCAGAGTAAATTGACTTTATAGAAAGATACAAAACAAAAGGAGAGAAACCCCTCAGAAACAAGGGGATAGGCTCTAAAAGAGAGGA
The DNA here is from genome assembly GCA_963921515.1 of Calotriton arnoldi. Classification (NCBI taxonomy): domain Eukaryota; kingdom Metazoa; phylum Chordata; class Amphibia; order Caudata; family Salamandridae; genus Calotriton; species Calotriton arnoldi. The sequence goes on from CAWUFW010000840.1 coordinate 959,685, forward strand.
AAAACTTGTAATTCCCCTAAGAGAAGGAAATTCACATTCTTGAATCCTGCATGTTCATTAAAAAAATACCTCTTTTAGCAGCATGCAGTATTGAAGGTGATTGCTGCAGCAGGGATTGTTTGAAAATGGCTTCCCCTCGGAATTCACGAAGTGTGGTATACTTGCCTCATCGGATAATATGATCAATAGAGAGCTTTATGTAAAACATGTTGTAACCTTACCTTTTTTAACAAGAATAGATGTCTTTATGCACTTGCTGCCTCATTAACTTAAAGGATTTCTACGTTTAATTTGTTTCCCTGATGCCCCGAGAAGCACCCATTTGGCTTTTTGGTGCTTCCTTGTTCAAGTTGCTATTGACAAATATTTTGGATATTTCCTATTTGTATAAATTGGAACTACATATGAATTTTATATCCTAAAGAAAGTGGTTTCAAAACATCCCTTCCACTGAAATCCTTTGACAAAAGTAAAGGCTTATTTCTTGTTCCTATAAATATAGATTCATACATCACCATACAATTAGGAGATAAGAGTCTGACATTCATATTACTTTATGTATGTTTACAGAATCTTTTATGTCTTGTAATTTATGTTGACATCATTTTTCATGTACATATGTTATATTTTAATAAATATTTAATTTTGTATTTTGTTGTATATTTGAGTTTTTGGTACAGTTAGCACATAGCCCATATAGTTATTCACTGTCGTGCCTAAGGGAGTTCAGAGTTTTTCCCTTGTTTGTAAAAGGATGCCACGCATTAGGGTACAGCCACAACCTCGGGAGGTAGGTTTGAATGCAGTTAACTGCTGCCGCTCACTTTCTATGCATAGAGGTGTAGATAGCACAGACCTTTGTGCTGAACCCTGCCTTGCTACCAACACAGAAGATCCTCCCAAAGCGGAAGCGTGATTGGAGGACAGATGCTCAAGCTCAGACGTTCTGGGTAGCACTCTCCTTTCCCAATGCGTTGGACAGTGGTGATAAGATGCAGTCATGGTTCTCTCCACTGTTGGAAGATGCCCTGTGGCACCTCAGGGTTTAAACACCAATCGGGACCCACCAGGTGTAGTCAACTGAGCTCATCTGCCCTCACGTTTAAAGATTCCGCCAAGTGGTTAACTATCAGAGAAATGCTGATGCTCAAGCCAAGTGTAGAGTTTAGAGTCTTTAGGCACAACACCCAGGACCTTACTCCCCTTGATGGATGGTACAAATGCCTGGGGAATGGCCCGCAACTCCAGCACATTTGATTTGGAGTCGTGCTTACGCCAGAGACCAACGTCCTCTGATCTGCACCTCTCCCAGATGACCTCTTCTACCCCGCAATACTGTATCTGTCACCACTGTTAACTCTGTGAGGGGTAGGGAGAAGGTTCTGCTGCTGGTCCAGTTGTGGTCAAGAAGCCTCCACTGCAGATCTGCTGCAGTCTCCCACTTGAAACTTGAATGGAATCCTATAGGTTTCCTTGGTTCTGGGCCTACTGAGACTTCAGAGTCCACTGCAGAGCACTGATGTGCCACCTGGTATAGTCGACAAAGAGAATGCAGGAGGCAAGAAGCCTCAGAACCACTCTGAGGATCAGGACCGAGGCTGAAACATTGGGATATTAGTCCAAATGTCCTGAACTTAGGATAGAGGGAAGGCCTTGAACTGTACCATATTCGAGACAGCTCCTATAAAAGGAAGCCTCTGTGAAGGAGTCAAGTGTGACTTTGTCACACTGATATGGAGCCCCGATGACTCAACAGGTTCACAGTCATCTGGAGGTAATTAATGACCAACTGTGGTTGGTCCTCTTTTATCAGTCAATTGTCTAGGTAGGGGAAAACTGCTATCCCTGACCTCTGAAAATGTGCGGCGACCACCGCCATCACTTTTGTGAACGTGCAAAGGCTGAAGGGGAGCACTTCAAACTGAAAGTGCACCTAGCCTACCTTGAATCAAAGAGAAAATCAGTGGGACTGCAGGACGGGTACATCAAAGTACACATTCTGCAGGTCCAAGGTGACCTTTTATTTAACCGGATCCAAGGAAAACAGAACATTGGCCAGTGTGAGCATTTTCAATTTGTCCTTATGCAGGAAGGCATTCAAAAGGTGAAGATCTAAAATAGTACGAAGGCCTCTGTCCTTTTTCAGTGCTGAGGAAATAAGAGTAACAACCAGTCCCGATTTCTGCATCCGGTACCCTCTCAATGGCCCCTTTAGAACTTTGGGCTTGTATCTCTTTTAAAAAGATGGACAGGTACACCTCTGAAAGTTGCTCTGATGTGGCCAGAAGATGCGGATCGGAGAGGCATAGCCCTGTTGAACAATCTGAAGTCCTATGTATCAGATGTAACAGCTTGCCACCCTTGGATGAAATGTCTGAATCTGTCTCCCACAGGGTGGTTGTGTGCCCCTAAAGTCAAACTAAAGTGGTTTGGATGATGATGCTGGGGGAGACTTGGAAGATCTGTACATTGCCTGCCTGATCCCTGTCCCAACAGGACTGGGTTGACTGGGAACCCTGGCATTGCTTTATGTCAAACCTCTGGAGTTGCTCCAAAAGGCTTGAGATTGTGGAGGAAACCTTTCTGGAAAAGGCTGAAAGGCTCAAAGAACATGCTGTGGCTCGACTCTCCTTGAAGAGTTATAGAGCAGAATCCGCCTTCTCACCAAATAGGCACGATCCGTCTCAAGGCATAATAAATAGGGCTGCCTGAACACCTCCAGAGAAGCCTTTACACCCCATTCATACAGGGTGACAGAGCACCACACTAGTGCCGACTGCTTGTCCTAAGCAATAGGTGGTGTCCAGGCCAGAACGAATTACATATTTGGCTGCATCCTGACCATGCTGAATGGTTTGAGCCAGGGAGGCCCGAAACTCCTCAGGGACTGATATGTAATGTCCGAATAGGCAACTGGCACTGACTGACCTTAAGGCTAGGCCCGACAACAATAACATTTGTTTCCTGAATGCCTCAATAGCTTTGATTCTCTGTCCGGGTAGATGGTGGGAAGGGGGCGTTTGTGGGGTAGTGAATAGGGGGTTCACCTTGCTGGTTAAAGCCTGCATCACCAGGCTCTCTAGGATAGAATTTTGACTAAAAAAATCTGAGTCACCCAGCACTTATCTGTGGTGCATGGATACCTGCCTGTTCACTGGTGGGCAAGAACAAGGCTTTGACCAGGTTTCCATTATTGTGTCAGTTAGGGCTTCATTAAATGGTATTAAGGGCTCAGAAGTGGCCGGGGGGGCATGGCCTGCAACCCAAGATGGTGGTGGCATAAGCGACGTGCTCCGGGCCGGGGAAACTGAGCCGGGAAAAATCCGACACTCCCTGCTGTACCTGACGGCTGGCAGACAAACAGAGGACCAGCTGAGAATGCCCGGAATGCCCTACAGAAACTCCGAGGCTTCCAGAGGCTCGTAGACTGCAGTTTTGGCGCCCGAGGGACTCCGGTGCGGCGCTGGGCCTGGCCCGGGGGAGGGGCCTGCACTGCAGCGGACTTGCCTGAGCCTGGACCGGGCTGCCCCCTGGGTCGGCTGGCGCGTGTACTTAGGGCCTCGGACTAGAGCCGCTACGCCGGAGGCTTGGACTATTGCCTGGACTAATCCCCTGTTGGGGGAGACGTGGTCTGCCACCCACGGTGCTGGCTGATTGTGCGGCGTGTTCCAGGACGGGGGCACGGATACAGCTAGCGGCCGGCTCCCCCTGCCTGCACTGAGGCCACGAGAGGGGCGCGGCCTGCTGCTGGTCCCGGTCGGGAGACTGTTGTGAGTAGGTAGGAGACTCCCAGTGGCTTGTGACCCCGGCCTTGGGGCCTCTTGAGGTCCGGAGCGCCCCTGGGGCTGGTGACGACGTGAGGCCCTCCGCGCTACGGACTCGCCTGCGGTGGATACCAGGCGGGACACTTCTGCTGCCGCCTGACGCCGAGACTTGAGCCCCTGGATGTGAGGCCTGGTGGAGGAGCGGTGCAGTCGCCTTGAAGAGGACTCGACACTGCCTCATGCTGCCGCGCGGCTCTGGGAAGCAGCTGGAGTCGTTGTGGTGAGCGGACCCGGGCCCTTAGGGGTTGGCTTTGTGCCGGCGGCTGGGCGCGAGACTGATATCGACCTGTGGGGCCCCGGGGACTGCTGATCTGGTGCCTTCTGACCCCCGTTGGGAGCGGTGGTGTGCCCTGCTGGGTAGTGAGACTCCCGGAGACCCCTCGACACTGGCAGGAGAGTTCTGGACCCCAGAGGGTGCACCAGGGGTGGACGATACTGACTGGGCTGATGGCCCCCTAAGGGTAAGATAACATTTGCCGCCGGCCCTGTGTAGGAACAGAACTGCCCCCTCTGCCCAGTGAAGACCTGCATCCTTTATTCGCGCCGCTGCAGCGTTGGAAGAGTTCCCCTCTGTGCTCGTGGGGGTGAACTAGCTGGGGACTGTGAGACTCCTACCTGGCGACGATTGGGAAGGGCAGAGCGCTTGAGAGGCCCAGGCCCTTGGGGCATGCAGATTTAGGGTACGGTTTGCTGACCCCGGTGCGAGCTCCGGCTGTGATGGGACTGGCTATCGACCTGATGCCATTTCAGTAAGTGGAGGCTCCCCCGCGCTTCATTACTGGGGCTAGAGCGAGTTACGGACCTTGCTGCGGTGGTGGTGGGCCCTGAGGCCGCCCTGCTTGCCCGCAGCCCTGAGTGTGCCGAGCCGCCGCTTGCGGTTGGGGTCTCCTGCTTGGAGGGTGTGGCCCCCTATCTTGCAGGGTGACGTGGAGGGGGGCGCCCCCCCCTGGATTTCCGGGATCCCCCGCCCTGTTTGACGGGCCCCCCAGATGTGCCAGTAATCATGGGCAGAAATAAAACACCAGCCACATCTAGATCTGGGAGAACCGGGTCGCTCTCACCACATTCTGAACGGGCCACTCTCAGGCCCCTGTGGGCGGGCCGGTATCCAGCCCTCCGGAGGACAAATTGGATATGATCCTGAAAGAAATCCGAGATTCCCGGACGGCATTGGAGAACCGTCGAGGCACAATTTCGGTGGAACTCCACCTCCTCAAGGCTGACCATGGAAAGCTGGCAGACAAGGTCAAATCTGCGGAGCAGACCCTGGAGGCTGTGACACCGCAGGTAGCCGCACATGATGAACAACTTAGGCGGATACACCAGCAGCTCGACCTACTCCAGGCACGGGCAGACGATGCAGAGGGCCGGCCTCGGCGAAACAATCTCCGAATAGTGGGATTGCCTGAAGGAACGGAGGGCTCTAACCCGACGACCTATATCGAAAACTGGCTAAGAACTAGTGTGGCCCCGACAGGCCTGTCGGCACACTTTACAGTTGAGCGGGCCCACCGTGTACCCACACGTCGTCCAATTCCAGGTGCAAACCCTCGCCCAGTGCTGGCCAGAATCTTGAATTACAGGGACCGTGACCACCTGCTCCAGGCAGCCCGCGACAAGGGCCCACTGCAGGTCGACAATGTGCGTGTCCATTTTCCCTCACTATACATTGGCAGTCCAGCGTAGACGCTTTTCATTCCTGGAGGTCAAGGCCCGGGTCTGTTCTGCAGGACTTACCTTTGCACTACTATTTCCGGCTAAGCTGAAAGTTATTTACAAGCAACGATCGTTCTTCTTTGATACACCCGATGAAGCTTGGGCATGGCTGGACGACACCTTCCCAGACGTGTTACCTGCAAGGCGGATGGACTCCACACAACTGGGGTTGCAGCGCGCTCCCCGGAGGCGTAGAAGGGGTCTCATGACACAGAGTACGGGCTCCGGCTCTCCGCCTCCACAACTGGTGTTGGAGGGTAGACAGGAGGCTCTTCGATCTGCAGCAGCCTTCCGCCCTCCCGCCCCTCCCGCCCCTCCCGCCTCCCCTCCCCCATCAGTACCAGTCCTTCGGTTGGGACCAGCTCGGACGCGGAGTCCGTTGGCAGCGCCTCACTTTTCCCCTCAGAGTCTACGCAGCTGAGCAAGGATCCTCTGGAAAGTTAGACTGATGTGTGGTTTGAAATGTTCCCCTTGTCTGCCTAGTCTGTCGGCATACTATTATTTAGTGATGTACAAATTGCCATCTTTGCCATAGTAATTATCACTGGTCCATTGCAGCGGCCGGTGAGTCGGTATTATAGGTTCCTTACACTAGTCAAGTGGGGATGATGGATTATGGTATGTCCTCCCCAGCCCGGCCTGTCCTGGGCGATTTCACGCACTGAGTGTTTTTCTTCCCTCTTGCAGCTCTCCTGGGAGCACTACTGCTTGCAGCCTTCCCCACAAGTGACAGCAACAGTTTGATGTGACAGATGTTAATGTTTTTTGCACAGTTTGGTCGAGCGAAGTTGGATCGTTGGACCCAGTATTGGGTTATAGTCTTATTGTTTGTGACAATGCCGTGTGATCTGATGTGTTGGGGGATGGGCGGGGTGGGCTGGGGGTGGAGGGGGTGGGCTCTGCGAGAGTGTCTTGATCATGACTAGTCCCAAATCTTATACCGTCATTTCCTGGAATATTAGGGGGATGGGGGCCATTCCTAAGCGCCATCGTATAGCCGCACAGCTGCACCGCCGGAAGGCCCAAATCGTGTACTTGCAGGAGACACACTTAATGCCCACAGAGACCGCGAAACTGCAGCGCCGTTGGAGGGGGCAGATTTATGCTACAGCGTACTTTGCCTTTTCTAGAGGGGCTGCAATATGGATACGGGCAGGGGTTCCCTTTTCCCTTAGGGAAAGCAGGATAGATGAGCAGGGGCGGTATGTGCTCCCACGGGGAACCCTAGACGGGGCGCAGGTGGTGCTGGGGTCCCTTTACGTGCCAAATGCGGACCAGGACGCCTTTTTAATACGGGTCTCACTCGCCCTATCGGACTGGTCCGGTTACCCATGGTTGCTGGGGGGAGATCTAAATACAGTATTTGATGTCTTCCTGGATCGCTCTTACCCCCCTTTACTTAGCGCCCCGGCGCGTTCCCAGGCTGCAGCTTTGACACGATGGGCACAGGGGTGGAACTTAATAAATGTTTGGAGGTCCCAACATGCACAAATGCGGGAGTACTCCTTTTATTCGCACCCACACATGTTGCACACCCGGCTGGATTATTTCCTGTGTTCCCCCGAGCTCTCCTCGAAAGTGTCACATTGCACTTACCTAGGTAAGACAATCTCAGAACACAACCCCATAGAATTAAATCTTTAGTGGGGGTGCTTCCCCACGCCTATACTGACCTGGCGAATGCAACTCATCCAACTGGAAGACCAGGTGTACAGTGGCGGCTGGTGACTTTTGAAAGTGGTGGGGCGTTAATGTTGATGACGCGTTCCACGGAGGGAATGAAGGTAGCAAGGATGAGCAATTGACAAATTGGGACTGAGTAAAATAATATTGCAAGACAAAATCATGTTATTCACAGCACATTTTCATAAAAATGTGTTTACAATGCAAAACGTTTTTTTTTTTTAAAAGCAATTCTGAAGGGGTAGTATAGTATAACAGTAATTATTAATGGGAGGGAAGCTACTGTAACTAACAAAATAGATTGGAAAGGAGGCACAGTTACCTTTCAAGAAAACACAAGAAGGCTAGAGCCATATAGCCCTTGAACTTTAAGCACAGTTGAAATATGCAAGCGTTAAATAATTATCCACAACAGGAAAAAATGCAACACATTCAAGTTTAGAATAGACAAAGTAGGAGAAATCGAGAAATTTAGCAGCATTCTTGTCAGTTTGAAAGGGTGGCATCTTAGGGGAAAATATGTCATGCATGAAACGGACTCTTCAAGGGCCCGAAGGCTTTGCGTGCTAGTGGGTCTAATACGTGACTGGCTTTGCTTTAATCATGCCAACTCACAGAAACCAATAAAAGCTATGTTTAAAACAATCTTTAGCCCTGACTGACTTGGCCCCAGCCAAACTAGCCTTTTGGAAGCGAGCCTGTTCTGTGATTAACTCGTCTCCACCTCTACAGATCTTTCCATACTAAGTCTGCCTTTCTACTGGCTACGCCGCAGCTATGCCTAGTGCTTCATCCAATGCCAGTCTGCGATGTATCTGGCTTTCAGAGACACGTGCCTTTCATGGAAGGTCCTGATCGCCCTGCAGGCCGGCTCGGACACCTTCACCGGCGCAGCCAGGGTCTCACTCATGGCAATAAATGGAATCAAGGAAAGGGCACAGATCCAATCTTAGAGCTTGTTTGAAATTCACTAGTTGTAATAAATAAAAAAAACACGGACAGAACGGGCTGCGCTTTAGGAAGGTAGTCCTGAAAGGGCTTCTAGTATCAAAGGCAATGCAGTTATATGTATCTGTTAGAAATGGGATCTCTGGTTGGCTAAGGCTTGCGCCAAAGCCAGGCAGAGACCACCACTCTAGTCAGGGCAAGGGAGTTACACATCCCAGATAACCCCTGCTCACCCCCTTGGTAGCTTGGCACGAGCAGTCAGGCTTATCCCGGAGGCAATGTGTAAAGCGTTTGCGCAACACACCCACAGCAACAACATACTAGGCACACCACAAAAAGGAACTCCACACAAGGTTATATATAAAAATAGCCTTTGTATTATCATAAAACACATTAGAATAGTACTCACATAATATACATCATGCCACCTGGCACGAGGTCATATTTACAAGGGATTATTTACACCTGACAGGGCCAACTGGACCACTGTCAGAACCAGCACAAAGCGAACTTAGTATATGTATCACTTATAATAAATGTAGACCACATCATAAACGTACAACCAGTAATCACTGGTAATCACTGTACTTAGCATCAGCCTGTAACATAAACCACATTATGCACAGCATCACATTAGGCGCGAATTACATTCTGCGCCAACCTCACCAGCATAACCACAGTATGCAAATAACCTCATAATCATGACATTACCTTAGAGGTATAAAACAGGGTGCGGAAATCATACTACATGAATTACATTTCCTAGCACCCAAAATCACATTAGCACATGAATCACATTAGGGCCTGGCGCCCTATAAACCTTACATTCCCCTTGGGCCAACTGGCCATCTAAAGGGGCTCAAATGCCCTATGTCCAAGAGTCAGGGCTGCTGCCTAAGCAGCGAAAGTCAAGGGTGCGCCACTGCGCAAACCTAAACGTAGCAGCTGCCCACTACTTGCTGGGCAGCTGGGAAGATATGGGGCAAAGGAGTGCATCTCACTCCTACCTCTAAAAGACGTGCCCCCAAAGAAAGAATAGCCTAAACGGTGCAGCTACCCACTACTTGCTGGGCAGCTGGAAATATAGGCATGAGGCATGGGCTCTCAATGGCCCTTCAAACAAATGTGCCCCCTTTGTTGGAGCCACTCAGGCTCTGTACGCAGATCATGCCCCCAAACACTGTGGCCCTCAGGGGCCCCAAACTGTTGGGCCCTCGTTGGAGCGCGCTGGCTCCTAAGACAAACTAGGCCCCTTGTTAGAGCCATCTGGGCTCTGAGGCAACCTATGCGCCACGTTGGAGCCACACGGGGCTCTAAAACAATTATGCGCCAGGGTTGGAGCGGCCCGCTGCCAGACGGGGCCGCTCAGAACTAAACACGGTGCCTGGGACAGGCACCAAGAACACTCGGGAGGCCCCTACTCACCGGTGCCGGTGGAGAACTCCTCTCTCTCCTTCAAGGCGGCGGGGGCAGGCACCGACAACGTGCCTCGTGCCCCGGCGCCGCAATCACCACACCGCAGGGCTCTCCCTTCCACATGGGAGCCCCGCCGCAGCGCCTCTCCTTTCTCCCGGCCGCTCACCTCTTCACCCGGGCCCCTCCTGGGACCTGGGACTCTCTCTACCGGCCGCAAGACTCTGCCCGGCTTCCCCACAGGCAGGGGAAGCGGAAGTGAAGCCCGCGAGGCACTGGCTCGCATCACCGGCCCCGCCCACAACCAGGCGGCTGGCCGGACTTCTCCTTCCGGCGCTCCTCTTCCCCGGGCCGTGGCGGTGAATCCCGATCTCGGCGGCAACGAGGGGTAGGCTCCCTCTTAAATTAAAAATATAAAGATAAGCGGGGTGGGCACCCGCCGACCACAGCACCACAAAGCGGAGTAGGTTCCCGCTATTTTAAGTAATCGGGAAGCGGGGGAATCCCCTCGCTGGGATTCCCACGATCAGCAGCTCTGCGCTGCGAAGCCCACGCTCTCCCTCTCCTTGGAGGGAAGATAAAAATAAAGCGCTCACAAGGCGCTAGATGCAGCCACAAGTCCTGGAATAAAAGTAAGGCAAAAGGGTCCTTTAGTCATCAAGGGGCAATGCAGGGCCCAGGGAGGCAAGCCCTCATGGCAGCCCCCCCTGGGCCCCAGCAGCAGCACGCCCCAGCAGGAACAGCAACCAAGCACTGAACAGGAACACTGAACATTTTCATGGGGTCACAGCCCCTTCTTTTATACACCCTTTTCCTTTGTCTAAAGGTGTAGGGTTTAGGGAAAACCAGATGCAACTGGTTTGGGGGGAGCTTTGGAGCACTTTGTTTTGCTCAGCTCCTCTCTCCTTTCACAGGACAGGCTAGGGACATCAGACGCACCACAGGGGGTGGAGCCAGCATTGTGGAGGGAAGGCACAGCCCTATTCAGGTCCCAGGTGCAACTCCTCCCTCCCATCTAGATGCAGATCTCCCTATTCACCACTGCGCTGACTCACCCTGCCCCTGTCACTCACAAGCCAGACATGCAATTCACATCAGGCAGGCAGACACAGAGCACACATAAATGCCAACTTCTAAAAGTGGCACTTCTACACCAGCCATAATAAATCTGCGCACACCATTGCGCAGCATTTATTCTCACGAGTTCGCACATACTAAACTCGCCCCTGCACTCCTCTCACACCAGGAATTACCATGGACACACATATCCCCCATGCATTCCTATGGGAGGGCAGGACAATCTCACCACACGTGCACTCAGCGCGCACGCACTTTACACTGGACCACAGTGCTAAAGTGCCCAGAGACTTAAAACTACTGACATACAAGGCAAAAAGTTTAGGGGTGAACCGGCCAAAAAGGGCCAAGTCCAACACAACCCCCTTCCAGCCAAAACGCAGGGCAGACCAATCACCACCGTGATGGGCTTCCCTGCTTGGGGCGATAGAACACGGACGCGGGCCCGCACTGCAGGGACACCCTCCGGTTCTACGCCACTTGGAACCCATGGAATCCATCTAAGAGAGAGAAGAAAAAAAAAAAAAGAAGAAAAACTCAGGACCAACTAGGCTACCCCACCGGTACTCCTTAGTTGTCCACGGCCAGGACCAGGCCCTAGGCCACCCAGATACCACTGGTCCTTGCCAATCCACAGAGTGGGGGGCAGTAACCCCTGGCATCCAATAGCCATTCTCCACTCTCCCTCTCAGTGTAGTTCCAAACTACCACTGATCCTTCAACCTAGGGTCCGCACCCTCAGGCTGACCAGAGGTCACGGGCGAAGCATCTCCTCCCCCTACCTCTATTTCTGACGTTTCGCGCTCTCCCAGGAGAAGCACCTACCAGAACACAACTCTCCCACCAGTTCAGGACCTCTCTCCATCACTGGTCTACCACCTGGGAAATAAATTCACCGGCTGCACCGGGGTCAGAGGCGAGGACTCCCTCCCTCTGCACCCCCTTCCAGAGTCCGATACCCTCCCAACTGGAGTGGTACCCCCTAGAAGGCAAAACCGGCCAGGACACTGATTACAGCCGCCCTGCCGTCCAGATCCGGAAACACCGGCTACTGGCTCCCCAACCCAGGGACGTACCCTTTGGTCAGATGCCCGGCGAACCAGGACTTCACGAGGGTGACACATAACTAATGGGTCGTGTGACAGTCTGCCCGGCGCAAACCCAGGGCAGAAGTGGCATCACCATGGTCACTCATTGGCGACTCAGCCCTGCTGGCTGGCCCCTGACCCACTGGCTCTTCCACTGGGTACTTTTTCCCCCTCTCACCCCTCACTCTGGACTTCTGCACCCTCCCAAGGGGAGTGGTACTGCCAGACACTAGGACTGCTGGAGCTCTGATTACAGACGCTCCACGTCCTCTAGACACTGGGAGATCCTCCTCAAATGGCCTACAAGTACAGCCTAGGCCCCCAACCTGATGTTCCCTTTAAGAAACAATCCAGGTCCTGCGACTGGGTTTCGGGCACTTTGGGACAGAACCACTCACTCTTTCTCCTCTTGAGACAAGATGTGAGCCCCTACACCGGGACCTAGCTGGGCTACACTGAACCTCCTCCACCACGGAAGACACCTGAGCCACTCTTATTGGAATCACTTCCAGCTCACCTACCACGGGGAGGTCCGCCATACAGAACAGTCCAACAGGACAGACTAGGTTCCTTTCCTGGTGTTCCTTCTAAGAACCATCCAGTACCGGAGACTTGAGATTGAGGCTCGGAATACGGCCCAGTCTCACACCTTCCTCGCAGGACATGATGTGAGGCCTTGCAACCTCCTCACTATAACGGTTCCTAGTTGGGTTCCTCTGAACCATCTCCGCCACACGGGTTGGGAGACACCTGCACCATCCCTCAAGGTTACTCCCCAATGCAAGTTCCTTATTTCAGAGAACTCACACCCAAGTATTCAGCAAGCTCCTTATTTCAGAGAACTCACACCCACTCGTCCAGTGCAACACACCATTTATCCACACACACCCCCCCAGACCGGTGAGACAGTATCTACTGCCCCTGAATCTCAACCTGCACCCCTCTTACTGAGCACCAGGTACCATACTCTGGGAACGGGACGGGGAATTCATGCACTGGACACACTTCTGCTGCCACCACTGGATCCCACCCTTACTGGGGAATCCAGAAAACTCACACTGCACTTAGGGGATAATCTACCCTCCCGAGCTAGTGACTCCATACCAATTAAGTCCCCACTGTAGGCCAACCCAAGAACCAGCGCAATGGTTCAAGGGCAGTCTCTCCTCCAGATTCTCTGGTTTCTGTCCTTGGCAGGACACCCAACTCATAGTGCACAAGAAACACATTTCAAAAAGAAATGACACTTAAAACAAACTCAGAAACAATAATCCCTTTCCATGTGACTATCTAAAATGCAGAGTTTTGTAATGCAGCCAGTTGTCGCTGTGGTATTGCGCAAACGCAAGTCCTAATCCCACCGCTGCCACCAATGTTAGAAATGGGATCTCTGGTTGGCTAAGGCTTGCGCCAAAGCCAGGCAGAGACCACCACTCTAGTCAGGGCAAGGGAGTTACACATCCCAGATAACCCCTGCTCACCCCCTTGGTAGCTTGGCACGAGCAGTCAGGCTTATCCCGGAGGCAATGTGTAAAGCGTTTGCGCAACACACCCACAGCAACAACATACTAGGCACACCACAAAAAGGAACTCCACACAAGGTTATATATAAAAATAGCCTTTGTATTATCATAAAACACATTAGAATAGTACTCACATAATATACATCATGCCACCTGGCACTAGGTCATATTTACAAGGGATTATTTACACCTGACAGGGCCAACTGGACCACTGTCAGAACCAGCACAAAGCGAACTTAGTATATGTATCACTTATAATAAATGTAGACCACATCATAAACGTACAACCAGTAATCACTGGTAATCACTGTACTTAGCATCAGCCTGTAACATAAACCACATTATGCACAGCATCACATTAGGCGCAAATTACATTCTGCGCCAACCTCACCAGCATAACCACAGTATGCAAATAACCTCATAATCATGACATTACCTTAGAGGTATAAAACAGGGTGCGGAAATCATACTACATGAATTACATTTCCTAGCACCCAAAATCACATTAGCACATGAATCACATTAGGGCCTGGCGCCCTATAAACCTTACATTCCCCTTGGGCCAACTGGCCATCTAAAGGGGCTCAAATGCCCTATGTCCAAGAGTCAGGGCTGCTGCCTAAGCAGCGAAAGTCAAGGGTGCGCCACTGCGCAAACCTAAACGTAGCAGCTGCCCACTACTTGCTGGGCAGCTGGGAAGATATGGGGCAAAGGAGTGCATCTCACTCCTACCTCTAAAAGACGTGCCCCCAAAGAAAGAATAGCCTAAACGGTGCAGCTACCCACTACTTGCTGGGCAGCTGGAAATATAGGCATGAGGCATGGACTCTCAATGGCCCTTCAAACAAATGTGCCCCCTTTGTTGGAGCCACTCAGGCTCTGTACGCAGATCATGCCCCCAAACACTGTGGCCCTCAGGGGCCCCAAACTGTTGGGCCCTCGTTGGAGCGCGCTGGCTCCTAAGACAAACTAGGCCCCTTGTTAGAGCCATCTGGGCTCTGAGGCAACCTATGCGCCACGTTGGAGCCACACGGGGCTCTAAAACAATTATGCGCCAGGGTTGGAGCGGCCCGCTGCCAGACGGGGCCGCTCAGAACTAAACACGGTGCCTGGGACAGGCACCAAGAACACTCGGGAGGCCCCTACTCACCGGTGCCGGTGGAGAACTCCTCTCTCTCCTTCAAGGCGGCGGGGGCAGGCACCGACAACGTGCCTCGTGCCCCGGCGCCGCAATCACCACACCGCGGGGCTCTCCCTTCCACATGGGAGCCCCGCCGCAGCGCCTCTCCTTTCTCCCGGCCGCTTCACCTCTTCACCCGGGCCCCCTCCTGGGACCTGGGACTCTCTCTACCGGCCGCAAGACTCTGCCCGGCTTCCCCACAGGCAGGGGAAGCGGAAGTGAAGCCCGCGAGGCACTGGCTCGCATCACCGGCCCCGCCCACAACCAGGCGGCTGGCCGGACTTCTCCTTCCGGCGCTCCTCTTCCCCGGGCCGTGGCGGTGAATCCCGATCTCGGCGGCAACGAGGGGTAGGCTCCCTCTTAAATTAAAAATATAAAGATAAGCGGGGTGGGCACCCGCCGACCACAGCACCACAAAGCGGAGTAGGTTCCTGCTATTTTAAGTAATCGGGAAGTGGGGAATCCCCTCGCTAGGATTCCCTCGATCAGCAGCTCTGCGCTGCGAAGCCCACGCTCTCCCTCTCCTTGGAGGGAAGATAAAAATAAAGCGATCACAAGGCGCTAGATGCAGCCACAAGTCCTGGAATAAAAGTAAGGCAAAAGGGTCCTTTAGTCATCAAGGGGCAATGCAGGGCCCAGGGAGGCAAGCCCTCATGGCAGCCCCCTGGGCCCCAGCAGCAGCACGCCCCAGCAGGAACAGCAACCAAGCACTGAACAGGAACACTTTTCATGGGGTCACAGCCCCTTCTTTTATACACCCTTTTCCTTTGTCTAAAGGTGTAGGGTTTAGGGAAAACCAGATGCAACTGGTTTGGGGGAGCTTTGGAGCACTTTGTTTTGCTCAGCTCCTCTCTCCTTTCACAGGACAGGCTAGGGACATCAGACGCACCACAGGGGTGGAGCCAGCATTGTGGAGGGAAGGCACAGCCCTATTCAGGTCCCAGGTGCAACTCCTCCCTCCCATCTAGATGCAGATCTCTCTATTCACCACTGCGCTGACTCACCCTGCCCCTGTCACTCACAAGCCAGACATGCAATTCACATCAGGCAGGCAGACACAGAGCACACATAAATGCCAACTTCTAAAAGTGGCACTTCTACACCAGTCATAATAAATCTGCGCACACCATTGCGCAGCATTTATTCTCACGAGTTCGCACATACTAAACTCGCCCCTGCACTCCTCTCACACCAGGAATTACCATGGACACACATATCCCCCATGCATTCCTATGGGAGGGCAGGACAATCTCACCACACGCACTCAGCGCGCACGCACTTTACACTGGCCCACAGTGCTAAAGTGCCCAGAGACTTAAAACTTCTGACATACAAGGCAAAAAGTTTAGGGGTGAACCGGCCAAAAAGGGCCAAGTCCAACAGTATCTATTCAATTAAGCTGCATGCATTTCATATGCACGTTTAAAAATGTTTTCATAACATTAGAAACATGCTCTCTGGTGTCAGAAAAAAAAGCTAAAAAAAAAACAAAGTTTCAAGGATATTTCAGGCGGACAGTGAAGGCAGCACACAAGCGAACACGTGGGTCAGTTTCAAAAGCTTTCACTAGAAAGAGAATGCTGTCGCCTCATCGCGGGCTGATGATAATACAAGCTGAAGGTAACTCAAATGTACGACTAGCTTTTGTAAAGCGCCTGGCATCCTCTGGACAATGTCAGCGCTATAAGAAAGTAACATAAAGTCGCCCTGCAAAGTTTGAGGTGCTTCACAGACTCTGTGAGGTTTTGCCAATCTGCGCCTCTTGGACACTTTAGAGGCAGCCACACATAGCACACATCCAAAAGCCAGGGCATTAAAAATAGCTGTTGTTGCTCAAACACAAAACGAGTGTAGAAAGCGTTCCTCACCATTTTTTAAGAGTTGAGGAGCGTGCCACTTTTTAAAGCACGACAAATACATGATGCTCGGCGCTGCGCAAGACCTGAAACAAACTCTTGAGTTGCACAAAGTTTTTTTGTGTTACCGCAGATTAGAGATCCGCGCAATTTTCACCAAAAAGTGGTACATTGTGCTAATTTATAAAATCAGGTTCACACATTGTACTTCAAGACAAACACCAACTACTGACACACAATAATACAATATTCCGACGGGTTATCCTCGCGTCCAGGGACTCCTGGATAGATGTTCCCCTCTAGTTCAAGGGAGCACCGCTCCTCGATCACAAACCCAAGGGCTGCCCGGATCGAATCCCAGCTCCGGACTCCAAACCAAAACAAATGAAACAAGGTGCCAAGAAGCCCGGAATGTTCTAGGACTGAGTTATCCAAATTATCGATCCGTGTTACCTGGTGCCAGAGAAGGTAGGGGCAGTATAGCGCCACAATTCGAAGCCCGGTAGCCGCATCCTTAGGCTGCAAGTGTCCGTTTTAAGGTGTCATAGGTTCCAAGCGGGGATGAAGCAGCTACTGTAAGTAGTGTCCCCAAAAGAGAATAGGTAGAGCGGGAGTTAAATAATTCTTATTTTTCTCTCAGCCTTCAACTGAGGCCTTTGAGAGGGCACAGCGCAGGCAGCAAGTAGGGAAAGGTTTATCAGCAGTTGCGAGTTCTCATATCTGACCACGCTTCGCCCACGGGACAATGACACAGCTAGATTCAAACATTGCAGGGCAGCCCAGTCGCGGCCGGCATTACAAGCGGGTGTGGAAATGGGGTCGTCGCGGGGGGGGGGAGGCGGGAGGGGTTTATTTAAATAAAAATTATAAAATAAAACTTACTCAGCTGGATGGGTCCGAGTCCCGACTCCCGCCGTCCAGCGCCAATTCCATGAGCTCTCCTCGTCACCCTCCCCTCCGCCAATCACAACGCTGCAATGGCAGCGTTGTGATTAGTGAGGCGCAGGGGAGAGCGCCCCAGCCGCGCCATTTTCTCCTACGTAGAGAAAAGGGAGAGTGGGCGGTCGTGCTCGAGGCAGGGGAGTGGCACCCACTGTTGTGGGTACTGACTGTTTGGTCGGCTCAGGGGCCGACCAAACAGTCAGTACCCACAACAGTGGGTAGCCTCCCCCTGCCTCGAGCACGACCGCCCACCCTCCGCCCCCAACCAGGCACTTCTGCTTTCTCGCAGTGCGAAGCAGAAACATAAAATGGTAGTTTTTACCATTTTATGTTTCTGCTTCTCGCACTGCGAGAAAGCAGTGGGGCGACGCCCAAACGCCCCTATGGAGGAGCCGCCACTGCAGGTGTATAAGGCCACATTAACCGCAGCCATAGATACGTATTTTTCGACAAACGAGGGTACAGCCACAACTCGTTCTCTGGAATGGGAGGCCTTTAAGGTGGCGGTTCGGGGGGTCTCCTTGGGTTCCCTGGTGGGTCTTAGGAGGGAAGTGGTAAGGGACATTACGGAGCTGGAGGACCAATTGTAGGGGCTCGAAGTGGAAGCCCAGTCAGACAGGAATGGGAAGGAACTCTTACAGTCAGCCCGGATCAAATATGCGGAATTGCTGGAACGCTTGCGATTGTTAAATTTTAATGCATATACTCTCCGCACGCACTCTGAGGCGGACCGCTCCAGCACTTTACTGGCGAGGCTCATTGCGCCTCCTGCGACCCCCACTCCCGTACTGGCAATTAATAACGTTCAGCACATACGGGTCACCACTCAGATTGAGATAAATGCAGCATTTCAGGCCTACTATGCCATTCTCTATGCTGCGCCTCCCCTAAACCAGACAGATGGTACTACTCGTTTCCTCGAGGGGATAGATCTCCCAGTGATTTCTAACTCCGAGGCCCAGGATTTAGCAGCACTGATTACACTGGTAGAAATATGGACGGCGATTAAGGCATTAGCTCGTAACAAGGCACCGAGCTCTGATGGGCTCCCAATTGAATTTTACTCTGCCTTTGCGGCGGTGCTGGTGCCTAAATTACTGCAGCTTTATACTACCTCGCTCGAGGAGGGTGCGCTGCCCCCTACAACTAGAGAGGCCCTGGTCATGTCATTGCTAAAGCCCGATAAGGACCCTCTTGACTTGACCTCCTACAGACCCCTATCCATTCTGAACACTGAGTATAAAATACTCAGTAAGTTGCTGGCGTCCAGGCTTCTCCCACTGCTCCCTCAGCTTATACATGTGGATCAATGCGGGTTTGTTCCCAAACGCAGCACCTCTTTAAATATTCGGCGGTTCCACGCCATTTTGCATGCGTCCGCAGCACAATTCCCGCGCGCTGGTTGCCTGTCATTGGACATACGTCAGGCCTTTGATACACTGAGTTGGTCCTACATGTTAGCGGTCCTGACCAAGTTTGGCTTGCCCCCTGTTTATTGTCAATGGATAAAATTACTCTATACTAACCTAACAGCCCGTGCAAAAACCGGCTCGATCATATCGCCGGCATATCACATTTACCGTGGCACACGGCAGGGCTGCCCCCTGTTGCCTTTATTGTTTGTCCTGGCGCTTGAACCTTTAGCCCAATATCTACGGTTATGGCCCCTTATGGTGTCCCACTACAGGTCGCGGTCCATTCTGTGTCACTCTACGCAGATGACATGTTACTGTATTTCCGGGACATGACTATGAATATGCAGCCAGTAGCAGATGTGTTCGCAAGGTTCGGAGGGCTATCGGGACTGCATCTCAACGCCTCTAAGTCAATAGCATATTTTTTCAATAACCGGGATACTGATCCCTCTTTGGGCTTTGGTCGGTTGCAGTTTCAAGTGGCGCCCGTCACCTTTAAATACTTGGGTATTTATATCTACAGAACCACCGCCGACACTATAGCTGGTAACGTGGTTCGAACTCTTAACTCCCTCTGGTCCCAGGTTTCCTTTTGGAATACTCTACCGCTTACAGTGGCAGGGCGCCTAGCGGTGTCAAAAATGGTCATGCTGCCCCGGCTCCTATACCAATTTGTCAACCTCCCGGTTATCCTACCAGCGTGGATTTTCAAGACTCTAAACTCTCTGTTGGCCTCCTTGCTCTGGGGTTCGGGTAGACATAGAATGGCATTGGCCAAGATGCAGCTTCCCAGCGCTGCAGGGGGAATGGGAGCGCCTGATTTTAAAGCATATTGCATTGTCGGGCAATTGCAGTGGCTGGCATATTGGCTGGCAGGACATAATTTATTTGAGATAGGGTATACTCAGGACCGTCTTAGATATGGTACCTTGCAAACCCTGCTGTGCCCGGGATCAGGTAGAGTGGAAGAACCCCCCTGTCTGCTAACCATAGCACTTCATTATTGGAGACAAGCGCATAAATCTGTGAAAATATCACCCCCCTATGCCCCGAATATTCCCCTCTGCGGCCTACCCACGGCACGTGGAATTCTTACAGCTGCGCACATTCGGGTGTGGGCACAGGCCGGGATTGGGACGGTCGGAGATTTCTTCCATGATGGAAACCTGATGCCACATGCAGACTTTGTCCGTGCTAATGCGGTACCCGATACCCTTTTCCTTCTCCATGCTATGATTACACACTTCATTTGCCGGCACTGGCTGGTCGATCAAAGAGAGCCTCCCACCTTTTATCTGTTAAAGGCTATCCACATTATGGGGCATGGCCGCCATCTCGTGCGGTGGTTGTATCGGGGGTTGCGGGAGCATCTAATGGTCCCATTGGAGCCTCTCCGCCATAAATGGGAGTCGGTGATGGAGCGGGAATTCGAGGATAGGGAGTGGTCCCTAATATTGGAGCATCCTCGAAAGGTTTCACGAAACTGCCGATTGAAAGTAATACAGTTATTTATATTGCATAGGGCTTACCTTACCCCGAAAACACTACACACCATGTATGCTACTGCTTCCCCGAACTGTCCCAGATGCACTTCCCAAGATGCTGATTTTATACATATGCTGTGGTCCTGCCCGATATTGTATGAGTTCTGGGGGGCGATTACTCAACACATGGCCGTAATAACGGAGCACAGGCCTTGGGATACGGTGGGGGCCTGTCTCTTGGGTAATTTCCCACTCCCTAAGAAATTGAAGTTGTTGAGCCGCTTTACGGGCTTAGCCCTGATGGTAGCGAAGCGGCTGATTACTTAGCGCTGGAAATCTCGTACACCACCACGGGTGAGCCATTGGAAAGAAGAGGTCCTCCGTTGGGCTACCGCAGAAAGGGATGCACTGCAGCGGGAGGAGTGCAGGGGATTAAGAAAGCGACCTATTTCCTTAGACTGGGCACACCTAGAACAGCTTTTCGGGGCAGACGCGGAGGAGAGTGCAGTGGGTTCCCCGGTTTCCCGGGCTGCGAGTGGGGTGACCCTCCTAGCACCAACTTCCCCCGTGCGTTGATTGGACCTATGGTACAGGATGGCTGAGTGGATTCTCCTTTCTCATTCCGCTCCCCCTCTAGGCTCCCTGCCTCCCCCCTACCCCCCTGGGTTGGTCCAGCCCCCTCTCCCTTGTCCCACCTCACACTATTGGTAGAGTGCACTACAAGACATCCGGCGTTTGGGTGTAATGTAACAACACAATGACGGCAATTGTCTGTTCGGTTTTAGTTTGATTAACGGGGGTGGGTTGGGGTGGGTAAGGAGAATTGGGTTCCAGACATAGGGTTCTGTAAATAGTATGATATGCCGGAATAGTGCCTTGATGATATATGTGTCAGAATTGTTGGACACACCAAAAGGACAAAGTACTGGGATAGTAATGTACCGGTTGATGTTAAGATGCGTAATGAAGAATGTGAACAATAGTAGGCGCTTCGCCTCAATTACTATGTATGTAGTACTATGCTACCAGGTACTGTAAAATCGAAAAACCCAATAAAGTTTGTGTTAAAAAAAAAAAAAAAAAAAAAGAAGGGCTCAGATGTGGCCAGCCCAGGGTGTGAAACATCTTTAAGTAGATTATTTTTAAGTACCAGAGAAGGGAGATATAGTTCCAAGACCTCAACTGCATGTCTAATCACCACAGCAAAGGAAGCACCTTCTTCTGTGGGTGGTCCATGGGGGAAATCAGTCCAGTATCAGGGGAAGTATTAAGACCACTGGCCTCTTGTAGGTCCATGAATAGGTGGTCGCCATCATAACGAGAAGGAAAATCCTCCCCATCAACTCCATTGTCCTTTACAAGTGGTGAATGGCTTTTTTACGAGTCATAGGGAAAAAGCTGATGGAGCACCTGATGGCGGCACTGCGGTAGAGGCAGTGGTTCTATCTGAATCTGACTGAATGGGGTCTGGATGTATCAGGGCGAATTCGAGAAGCAACCTCGTTCGAGGCAGAGACGAATACGGCTAGGAGTCAGACAATGGAATTGGTGAACAATCTTCCTCTGGCAAGGGTAGTGTTAGGCCGGCATTGAAGGGACCCGCACTCAGGGTACATCGGGATCAATTGCGAATAGGTTCCTCGATGGGACATCGGGAGCAAGATCGAGTGGCATTTACGCCCTTTGACTACTCGAGGATAGCGAGTGGCAGGATGTGGATGAGTCCTGCTTGGCCTTCTTGTGCTTCCCTTTTGACTTTAACTTAGCAGCAGACAAACTAAAAAGAGGACCTGTCGCAAGAGTGGACCCAAGAGAGGGACAGAATCCTCGCTCTGAACACTGAGCGGGATCAGGGATTGTGTTGTTTCTTCCATTGTTTGCTGGCATACAGCTTTGCTTTACAGTCCCACATCACCTTTGAGTTAATGACTGTGCATTCTACACATGACATGGAGTTGTGTTATGAGGCCAAGCACTAGAGACATACTTGGTGCAGGTCTGTCACCGACATTTCTTTTCGACAGTCACAACGTTTAAACGTAGTAGTTTTGGGAGTAGACATTGATCCCTTGCACACTGGGTTACAATTTGTAGGAAAAAAACTGAAAAATGGGGGAGTGGAGGTTCAGATTTGCATTTGTAAGCAGGGAAAGAAAGCAACTGATGTCAGCATGCAGGGGTGGCACCCAGCATGCAGGGGTGGCAGGGGTCTGCTTCCTTACTTCCGGAGCGGAACAGAGAGACAGCAGAGTTGCATGGCGCCATCTGCCAGTGCGTGGTAGCACAGCTTTGAAATCTTTCCTGACCCAGTCTGGCACCTGGAGATATTCTAACGGTAAGGAATCAGCAGTCAGAAGTATCCATCTAAAGAAAAGACCTTTGAGCTCAATCTGTCAGTCAGTCAATTGCACTTTATTCGGTTTCTTAACCTCTTCGCTGCTAGGCCATTCCCTTCCCCTGTGCTAAGCCTTTTTTTGGCTATTTGGGGTACTTCGTGCTTAGGCCCCTGTAACTTTTTGTGCACCTAAGGTATCCATGCCAAATTTATGTCCTTTTCTTCTAACAGCTCGAGGATTCTCAAGATACCCAGGGTTTGTGGATTCCCTTGAAGGGGAACAAGAAATTGTACAAAATACAGCTAATTTTTGTTTTTAGGAAAAATGGGAAAAAAGTGCTGCAGAAGAAAGTGTCTGGTTTTTTTCCCTGCAAAAGGTATCAACAAAGAGTTTGTGGTGCTAAAATCACCATCTTCCCAGCTTTCAAGAACAGACAGACGTTTGTCAGAAAACCAACATTTACTACACCGTTTTGACATTTTACTGGGGCATAGCCTATTTTTGGGATTTTTTGTGCTTTCAACCTCCTTCCAGTTAGTGGTAGAAATGGGTGTGAAACCAATAAAGGATCGCAGATAACTATACATTTCTGAAAAGTAAACAAAATTCTGAATTCAACAAGGGGCCATTTGTGTAGATCCTTCAAGGTTTTTCTATAGAAACTAACAATTGAAATGAAAAAAATATTGAAATGGAGTTGGAAAAAAACAGCCATTTGTGCCAACATTTTCACCTGTAACTTCTTATAAGTATGGCATATTTTTGAAAGAAATATACCGTTACGTACATTGGACCCATCTGGTTGCGGGGATATATAGGACTTGTAGGTTCATCAAGAACCTGATGTACTCAGAGCCAATAACTGAGCTGTGTCTTGCAATGCTTTTTCATTGTGTACCGGGTATATAGCAATTCATTTGATAAAATATAAAGAGTGAAAAATAGGTACCAAAGAAACCTATATATTTCCAAAATAGGAAAAAAGTATAGAGTTTACAAGAAGTGGTTATTTGCACATCTCCGAAATTGTGGGCACCCATACAAGCATGTAAGTTAGAGGACATTTTTCAAAATGACTTATTTTTTTTTACAAATTGTCTTACATTTAGAAAGCAGAAATGCAAAGAAAGTCAATTGGTGATAACACTTGTTCTGCTATTCTGTGTTCTCCTAAGTCTCCCGATAAAAATGGTAGCTCCCTTGTGTGGGTAGGCCTAGTGCCCGCGGCAGGAAACGGCCCAAAACGTACTGTGGAGACTTTCAAATTATCGATTACAAGAGGCGCGCGCACCGCGACCTAAAATGGCCGCCTAGCGTCGGGGCTCCGTTTCGCACCGGACTTTTGCCGCATTTTCGGAGCGGTTTCACTGCTCGTTTTGCCACCAAAATGGCATAATCTTGAATCGGAGGGTTGGCGCTTTCCAGGGATGCCTTTTACAGAGATGGTCAATAATTTGCTGAAATAATTCTATACAGGTGACTGCTTTGCACTATCAACGGCCGCCATTTTGTTTCTACTTATGTAGGATTTCTCCTCATTCTTCCTTCATTACGCCCTTTTTCTTGACATTTCTACAAATTTTATGCATTTTCTCCCCTACCTGACTATCACTATCCGGGGAAATTGCTTTTCGATCGATTCAGGTGTATCCTTGAATACTGTTTCTCCAGTGTAACGTCATCATTTTCCTGCGTTCTCCTTACCTCACTTCATGGGCAGGAGTAGACGTTTACTTCATAACACAAGAACAGTGGAAGTACATGACCCTAACTCTTTTGGAGCCAACGTTTCTACTTCCAATAAGTTCTCTTGTTTATCTGGACTTTCGTCTCAGGAGACTTGCTCTACTCTCACAAAAAATTCCATCAGTATGGCATCTAAAGCATCGTTGCCTTCAACCACCGGCAAGAGGCTTAAGCAAGATCCTCCTTCACCACCTAAATCTTCTTCTCCGGTGTCATTGGACATGGTCTGGGAGGAGTTACGTGCTCTCCGTCCTTTTATGGAGGAAACAACCGGTCGTTTACAGTCATTGGACGACAAATGGTCTTCTATGGAGTCCCGTATGACTGTGGTGGAACATCATCTCACTGAAGTACAGGCCTCATCTTCTAAAATATCTTCGATGGAGAAGGAAATCTTACATCTGAAGAGGGCGACTGAGGATTTGGAAAATAGGAACCGTCCGCAACAACCTACGCATTTATGGCCTTCCCGAGGGCCTTGAAGGGGATGACCCCGTTACGTACTTTGCATCTTTTCTACCGCAGTTTCTGGGCCTCCCTGCTACCACCAAATTGAACCTACAACGAGCCCATAGATTGGGTCCTCGTCTTTCTTCCTCATCTGCCCCTGCCAACCCTCGTGGAATAATTATCTTATTTTTACAATTCACTGATCTTCTGTTGGTTCTTAATGCTGCCAAAGCCAAAAAGAACCTATCCTGGCACGGCACCAAGGTGTTCATCTCCCAAGATCTCTCTTCAGTGACTGCCAAACGTCGAAAGGAATTTCTGGATCTTCGCCCTGCTCTCCGCTCCTTGGGTGCAAGATATGGTTTGTTTTCATCCCTGTCTATTTAAAGTTACCTTCCTTAACAAAACTTCCACGTTTGAGGACCCAGCTGATCTCCGTAGATTCATCCAGTCCCATTCTTCTGCATCAATGGAAACTACACCCTTCTTCCTCTGGATCTTGACTTTTATATTTTTTCTCATTGTGATATTATATTGAAGTTGTTATTCTAATTATTTATTGCCTCCTCCTCTCCCCTACTGGTACTATGCATTAACATCTATTTCCTTTACAGGTACATTATTGACTTTATCCTATCCTACTCTCTCTCATATTCTCCATTTTTTTTTATTTTCTGTGATTATTAAACACTTTACTATACTACCTGCTCCCCTTGCTGTTCATACTATTATTCTCTCTGTCCTTCACCATCTTATTCTTTATTTGTTTTATCACCTTCCTAAATATTCCTACTTCTACTTCCTCTTCTTCTTATTCTATTTCTGGTCCGTAATGGCTTAATTAATTTCATTATCTGTTCCCCTTTTTCTTATATATATTTTTATTTATATTTACAGGTTCACCGTAATCTCTAGTTTTTATCCCTACTTCATACCCCCGCTCCTGATCGAGTTTATTGTATAGATGTCCTGGTGTGGTGTGTTGCCCCCTGTTGGGTGTGCTGTTTCCGTTGTCCCTTGCCGCATCTCGTTTTTGTCTCTTGTTCCTTAAGGTACGTATTACAGTCGTCGTTTTGACATGTGCTGTCTTCTTTTATTTTTCTTCTCTCCTTCCTTCCTTTCCCCCTTCCTATTGTTTCTAATCCTCTTTCTCCCTCTTTGGTCTTACACTTCCCATTTTCCTATTGGTTATCTTGTTTCCCTCCCTTCCTTATCTTTCATGCCTTTGGTGATGCATATTTTGTGTTTTATGTCCGTTCAAGGTTTTTGCATTCAGAGTTATCTCCTGGAATGTGAAAGGTTTTGTTAATCCGATTAAAGACAGAGAATACTCTCTCATTTGGCCTCTTATAACCCGGATTTAGCTCTTTTACAGGAGACCCATCTTACAGACATTGAGGCGTTAAAATTAAAAGAGGTTGGGTGGGTTCAGTTTTATTCTCACCTACCACTAATAAGAAAAACGGTGTTATATTACTATGCCATAAGAATTTGAATTGTAAGATTATTTCACAAGAAACTGATACAGAGGGCAGATGGTTGTTGGTTAAAATGTTGATCAATAATGTTCCTCTAACTGTTTTTAATATATATGGTCCTACACAGCCTGATTGCACTTTTTGGCCTCTGGTTACTCAGAAATGTATACAGTTCAGAGATGATCTCTTTATATTAGGAGGCGATTGCAATCAAATAGTCGATCCCTTCCTTGACCGCCAATCTCAAGATTCAGCTTCACTCCTCACAAAACTCATAAACATTTTCTTAACACTATCTCTCAGACACACCTCGTTGACTCTTGGAGACTCTCCCATCCTGATACTTTAGACTTTTCTTTTTCTCTCCTCCTCATAACTCTCTTTCCCGTCTAGACTATATATTTCTTTCTCAATCTCTCTCTCAAAATCTAATATCTCCTCTATCGAACCTATTGTCATCTCTGATCATGCCCCAATTGTGACAGATCTCGACTTGCTCCCTCCGCGTCCCAGGTCCTCCCGTTGGCGTTTTAATAATCACCTTCTTTCTGACCCCTTTTTCTCTTCCTCTTTTCATTCTTTTACCAAGGAATTTTTGACCTTAACAGTGACCCTGATACCCCTCCTCATATTCTATGGGATTCCTTTAAAGCTACTGCGAGAGGCTTTATTATAGATTTTGTATCCAAAAAAGAAACTGTTCCTTCAACAACAAAAAGTCTCCTTAGCTCATATTAAAGATTTAGAACATAAATTTTATACTTCTTCTATGGATACTATACCAACAGATTTGATACGAGCCAAGTTAGCGTTCAATAAATCTTCGACTGATAATGCATCCTCAATACTTCTCGCATGTAGCGCCTCGCTACTATGGTGGTCGTAATAAGGCAGGAAAACTTCTTGCGAATTATCTGAAAATACGCAAAGATCGTACTCTGATCGAATCTATCTCCTCCTTAGATGGTTCTCTCATCTACAAAAACCAGGATATTCTTAATGAGTTTAAACGTTTTTATGAAGACCTTTACACTCCAGAATCTCCTCCATCTTCCTCCCTTATCCAAACATATCTTAATAATCTTCCAATTCCGTCTAATTCTCGTCTAAATCTCTCGAACCTTGAGTCAGATTTATCCTTTAATGAGATTATCCAATGCCTTACACTCTCTAAAGAAGGGTAAGACTCCTGGTCCAGATGGATTCTCTGTTGAATTTTACCTCCACTTCTCTAACCTATTACTTCCTAAACTCTTTAATCTTTTCCCATTCATTTGTTTTGGCTGAGTAAAGCGGAAGGCACTTTTCAGGAAGCCACAATCTGTCTTATACATAAAGAAGGTCGAGATCCTATGTTTTGTAAAAATTACCGCCCAATCTCACTAGTTAATGTTGATTATAAACTGTTTGCCAAAACACTTGCGTTACGCCTAGACCCTCTTATGCCCCAATTGATTGGTAAGGAGCAGTGCGGCTTTGTCAAGGGTAGATTGACTTCAGATAATTCTCGTCTTTTCTTAATGTCTTGAACAAAATCTCCTTCCTTTCCGAATCTTTGGCGGCCATTTCTGTCGATGCCGAAAAAGCTTTCGACAGAGTTGATTGGTCCTTTTTGTTTGCATCTTTGAAATGGCACGGCTTTGGCTCCAAGTTAATTTCTCTTATTTCATTATTATATTCTGCCCCTAGAGCTTCAGTATTAGTCAATGGCCATACTTCTTCTTATTTTTCTCTTCAACGCGGTGTCCTCAAGGTTGCCCCCTCTCTCCTCTTCTCTTTGTCTTGGCTCTTGAGCCGTTCCTATCTTCAATTCGTAATAATGATTCCATTTCAGGATTCTCTTATGGGGATCATCACCTGAAACTTTCCGCCTATGCGGATGATATTCTACTCTTCATTTCTGCACCTGAAACTTCTATTCCTTCTTTATTACATGAATTTACTTCCTTTTCCCTTGTGTCTGGCTATAAAATTAATTCAGACAAAACTGAAATTCTTCCTCTTACTAAATTTTGCCTACCCCACTCTTTTTCTTCTACTGGTTTCGCATGGAATAACTCAAAAATCAAATATTTAGGTATGACGTTCTCCAATTCTATCGCGACTTCTGTTAAATTAAATATGTCTGCCGCTATATCTCGAATTGACAAATTACTTTCCTCTTGGAACCCCCTTTTTCTCTCTTGGTGGGGTCGTTTAGACTCAATCAAAATGATGGTTACCCCCATACTGATTTATACTCTTTCTATGCTCCCCGTCCACATTCCCTCCTATTATTTTAAGCAAATCGACTCTTGTCTCTCTAAGTTTCTCTGGAAGAACAAGAAGGCTAGGATTTCTTTATCTTCTCTCCATACGCTCAAAGTCCAATGGGGGTGTAAACTTTCCTGACTTTGCGTCTATATCATAAGTCATTTTCTCTGCGGCAGGCATCGAAGTGGCTCCTTTCAGAAATCTCCCCTTCACCCCCCTCTGGCTATCTATTGAACAAACTTTATCATTACCCTTCTCTCTTAAAAGAAGTTATGGTTTTTCGGCCAAAAATCCCTTTACCTCTCTTCCCCTGTTTAAACACACTTGTTCCCTTTTGAAACCCTTGCTACATTCTAACCCCGTCTCTAGAGAATCTTTTCTAGAGTCTCCATTATAGCACAATTCCCTTATTCTCATTAACAACAGGACCATTTTTGGAAATCTTGGAGATTGAAGGGTATAATTTGGGTTAAAGACCTATTTGATGGGTTATCTCCCTGTTCCTTCCCTCAATTCCAACTCTTATTTCATTGCCCTCGATCCTTCTTACAGAAATTCATTACTCTTACCACAATTATTCTAGACACTTACTATTCTCTCCCCTCCTCATCTTTTCCTGTAGTTCAAAATTCTCTTCTTAAGATACTCCTTTCTCTACCTAAAGCATCCCTTATCTATAAATATTTTCCGCTCCTAATTTAGAAGCACACAAAAATAAATTGGAACTTTCTTGGGAATCGGACCTGGGGTGCGAATGGACCATCTCCTTTTGGGACAAACTTTGGTCCCGTTCTCTTAAAATCTCACGCTCTGCCTCTCTTACTCAATCTATGTTTTTCTTTATCATAAACTTTATCTCACCCCTGTCTCTATCGCTAAATTTTCTCACTCCACTGTCTCTAACTGTTGGACCTGTGGCTCTTCAACGGCTGATCTTATTCACCTTTTCTTTCTCTGTCCCTCGGTTTCTGCTTTTTGGAAGAAAGTCTGGTCCTACATTTCTCGTCTGTTCCATCTTTCTATCCCTTATTCCATTCCTCTTCTCTTCTCTGGCAGTTTATCTGATTCTTTAGACATTTCCTCTCATAGTCATGGTCTTTTTGACCTTATGATTTCTCTAGCTTTCCAACACATTTCTCTGAACTGGAAAAACCTTACAAACCTCTCGATCCAACACTGGTGGAATAGTCTTTGTCATTTTCATCGACTTGACATTGCTTTCGCCTCCTCATGTAAATCAATGGTTAATAGAGACCTTTTCTGGTTGCCTCTTACGATTCATTTAGATAATTTGACTTTGGCTGATAAACCCCGTTTACATTCTGAAAATTTTAAACCTCCGTGAATGTTTATTTCCTCTATTCTCTGCTTTTACCATAGTCGGCTTATCGCTTCTATTTATTAATTGAAATTCTAATCACATTCCACTGTAAATATGCATTATCTCATTATATCAATGTGTAAGACTTTCCCCCCCCTCTTCCCCATGCCCTTAAAAGAGAAAAAAAATTTAAAAAGAGCTTTTGTTGCTTTTCATATACTAGCAACTTCTTCTATCGTGTTTATTTGTACTATGTTTCAATCTGTTTGCTGGTTTTGTATTTCTTGCCCTTTTTCAAAATAAAGCTTTTTCAAACATAAAAAAAAAATTATCGATTACAAAAAGACCTTGTTTTGCGCAGGAGTCACCTGCGTTTTTCATCCCAGGCTTGGCGGCCATCTAGAGAAACCTACCAATCCCAGACATTTTTGAAAACTAGACACCCAGGGGAGACCAGGGAGGTGTAACTTGTGTGGTCCCCCAACGTTTTCCAACCCAGAATCCCCTGAAAAAATTTAGCTGAAAAAAAGCAAAGTTTTCTCACATTTGTGTGTGGGAAAGTTGTGGGATCCCCAAATTTCCTACCACCCAGCATTTCTCCAGGTCTCCCAATAAAAAAGGTTTACAGGATTCTTGGTAAGAAAACATTGGGGGTTCCACAAAGCCATACCTCCCTGGACTCCCCCGGGTGTCTAGTTTTCAGAAATGTCTGGGATTGGTAGGGTTCCCTAGATGGCCTTCAAGCCAGGGACCAAAAACGTAGGGTGCCCCCTTGCAAAACCAGGTAGTTTTGTGATAGATAATTCTGATGTCTCCACAATACGGTTTGGGCCCTTCTCTGCCGCGGGTACATGGCCCACCCACACAAGTGAGGTACAGTTTTCATCAGGAGAACTGAAGGAACACTGGCTGGTAGGTAATTTGTTTCAGCCCTGTGATCCCACAACTTTCCCACACAAATATGAGAAAAATGTGATTTTTTCAGCTAAATTTGAGGTTTGCAGGGGATTCTGGGTAGGAAAAAGTTGGGGGGGTCCACGCAAGCCACACCTCCCAGGACTCCTCAGGGTGTCTTGTTTACAGAAATGTCTGGGTTTGGTAGGTTTCCCTAGATGCCCACCGAGCCCGGGACCAAACACGCAGGTGACTCCCTGTCTTTTTTTGATTGATAAGTTTGAAGTCTCCACAGTATGTTTTGGGCCATTTCCTGTTGTGGGCACTAGGCCTAACCAAACAAGGGAGGTAATATTTTTATTGGGAGACTTGGGGGAATGCTAGGTGGGTGGAGGTTTGTGGCTCCCCGCAGGTTATAAAACTTTCCATCACAGAAATGTGAGGAAAATGTGTTTCTTTTTACAAAGTTTGCAAGGGATTCTGGGTAACAGAACCTGGTAAGAGCCACACAAGTCACACCATCGTAGCTTCCCCTGGGTGTCTAGCTTGCAAAAAGGTACATGTTTCCTAGGTTTCCCTGGGTGCTGGCTGGGCTAGGGTCCAAAATCCACAGCTAGACACAGTGTGAAAAAAGGGTCAGTTTTCAGTGGGAAAATGTGATGTGTCCATGTTGCGTTTTGGGACATTTCCTGTCGCGGGCACTAAGCCTACCCACACAAGTGAGGTACCATTTTTATCGGGAGACCTGGGGGAATGCTGAGTGGGTGGAAGTTTGTGGCTCTCCACAGATTCCAGAACTTTCCATTACAGAAATGTGAGGAAAATGTTTTTTTTTTTTTTTTTTTTTTTTTACAAAGGTTGAGGTTTGTAAGGGATTCTGGTTAACAGAACCTGGTGAGAGGCACAGAAGTCACCCCATCCTGGATACCCCTGGGGGCCAGTTTTAAAAAATGTACAGGCTTGCTAGGTTTCCCTAGGTGCCGGCTGCGCTAGGGCCCAAAATCCACAGCTAGGTACATTGCAAAATAAAGGTCAGTGCCTAGCGAGCTTTCTGCCGCCCGGGCGCAGGGGGGGGGGCAGATCGGGGGCTATTGCCCCGATCTGTCCCCAAGGAAGGCAGAAAGACTGGCCTTTTTTGGGGGGTGAGGGCATTGGCATGCCCATTCTGGGCAGCTCCCACCCCTATGTATAAATAAAAATAATCCCTAGTGCCTAGTGGGCTTTAAGCCCCCCTCGGGGGCAGATCAGGGGCTATTGGCCCCATCTGCCTCCTGGGGGGCAGAAAGACTGGCATTTTGTTTTGGGGTTTGGGGCATTGGCAAGCCCATTCTGGGCTGCCCTCACCCCTGAACTTTGGAAAAACAAAATAATCCCTGGTGCCTAGTCTGCCTCCCTGGCGGGGGGCAGAAAACTGTGGCTTTTTGTTTGGGGTGGGGGCATTGGCATGCCCATTCTGGGCAGCCCCCACCCCTGAACTATAAAAAAATAACCTCTGGTGTCTAGGGTGCTACTGCCCCAATCTGCCCCCCAAGGGGGGGGGGGAGAAAGATTCAATGCGCCCATTTTGAAATGGGGGGAGCAAAGGTACTTGACCAAGGGGCCGCTCCTTCCTCCCTGGTGTCTAGTGGGTGGATCCCTGCTTGACGATCGCCCTCCTGCAGCAATCCTCAAGCAGGGATCCACTAGGGAGGGGTACAATTGGAAAGAGGAGATTCTCCCCTTTCCGATGATACCTCTCCCGTGTGTTTTGGTGCTTGGGGGGCCAGGATAGCCCCATGAGCACCGAAACAGTGAAACAAACTAAGTTTCATTTTCAATGTAATGGCGTCAGCCCGCCATGCGCGCGATTGTCATTACATTGAAAATTTTAAAAAAATGCCTCGGGAGGTTGGGGAAGCTCTTCCCTACCTCCATAGGCAAAAAAAAAAAGGAAATCCCTCTGCTGTTTACAGCAGAGGGATTTGATGCTCGTGTGCACATGACGGAATGGTTTGGTCATGAGCACACAAGCACTGGTGCTCATGACGGAACCATTCCATCATGAGCACCGAAGGGTTTAACCACCAAAGCATACAATAACAAAAATAGCCCAAAACACAGTAAAAACAGCACTATATAAATAGAGATAAAGAAATGTTAAAAGTTTAGCGATTGACAAATGGTTAAAAATGGCTCATTCACTCTACATAAAAACATTGCTAAATGTAAGACAATACACATTAAAAAAATGATCAACCAGCTTGAAGGAAATACCAATATAAACAGATAAAGTGCAATGTCATAAAAGTGCAATGTTTTAATTATATTGCAATGAAAATGTCATAAAAGTGCCAATTTGTAAAATAGTGCAGAAATGGCAAATTTGTGTCAAAGGCAGAGGGCCTAGCCCTTAACGATACTGAAGTAAACACTGTTTACAGAAATACCGGATTCACTATGTGCCTATTATTGAAAGTCTTTGGTTCGCTTGTACCAGACGTAACAGAAAGTTACTAACAGCAAATACAATTGGGACTGAAGTATCAGTTTTCAAAATTCTCCAGGCAACCAAGTAGCGAGTCATCCCCATGTTCATCCACAATGGCTCCATCCACTTGAGCAGTGACCCAAGATATTCCGAGCAGAAGAAAAGAATTTGATCCACTGTCTCTGGGGCCAGTTCACAAGCAGGACACAAATCAGAAGTCTGACATTTGGCCCATCTACTTGTGAGTGATCTCAAGGGCAAATTGCCCAGACAAAAGTGGACATGGAGACTCTTGGCTAAAGGTGCTGTAATAACATCCAAGAATGGTTCAAAACATGGATTAATCTTGAACTCAAGGAACTGATTTATCAAGTGCACGTTTGTCCCACTCAGAGCATATTGTTCACAAACATAGGCATAATATCGAGATTTCAGACTGCGATCTGTCAACATCGGGACGTCCTAGCTAGGGAACCTGATAAGTATGCTGGGTCAGAAATCATTAGTGTAGCAAGGAATCTTGAAACTGTAGAAGCCACCTACAGCTTCTCCAAGATGTTTAACCCTTTCTCAATTAGAGCTTTGTTATGGGGAAGATCATCTAAAGACTGATTTCATGCCAAACCTTTGTAAATAATTGAACTCTACAATGCCCCGAGTGCAGCAGGATTGCTGAAGTCTCCACCCTCCTCTCTGCTGACTGCTGGATAATGTGTATGTTCAGCAGCAGCTAAGAGATTAAGGACTGGAAACTCAGATTCACGCAAGGTGTCCAGGGAGCTCGTGGCATTCTGTAGGTCAGCTTGTATTAGTATACAGGGGCAGGAAGTTGCCCTCAACACTGCTTTTTCATGATCAAAGAGCAGAGAAATGCCTAAAACATACATCTTGGTCTGATCCAAAAAGACACTCAAATTGCTCAACTGCCTAGTCCTATTTCCTGTTAGAAGCAAGTCATTTTTTGCCTTAGCAACCTTAGATGTGTCGCGTTAATATTCATCAGTAAAACCGAAGAAGACAGTAAAGGCACCATTATCTGCATCTTTTCTGTCGAAAATGAGTCCAAGGTTTTTTTAGGGATCAGCTTGGGAAGCAACATCAGGGCCAGGATCTAACAGGTCTTGAAGAAGGGATTCTGCAGCGACCAAAGAGTCCTCCTCAAAGTTGACGGCTGCAGGAGGCTCATCAGAAGACAACCAGATAAATTGCTGGTAGGCTTCTGTTTTACTCGTGCCGAGAAGTGGGAATCACACCTGTGACATCTCAAGAGTCTGAACCATGTCAGAGGAGAAAGAGTACTTCTTGGATCTCGCATGCATTTTTTTCATGGTGGATATGCTCCTTGCTACATCTCATTTAAAGAGAATGGGTCCTTCCCGACCATATCAGAGAACGGTCTTTGACTTAGATGGATAGCTACATTATTTTTTTACTGATTAAGAGTTTGCCATCTTTTTTGATACCTTTCGGATACATGTGAGCACAGAAATTGAAGATGTTACAACTTTTTAAGAACGCCACATACAATTAGAGCACCAGTCTGTTAGACATCTGTTGGCAACAGTATATACAGCTTGAAGCCTAAAGTTTTAGGAGAAGACATTACTCACAAAAAGAATGAAAAAAGACATTAAAGCATGTGAAAAAAGAGAAAACTTTAGCATCTTCAAATCCAGAGTTATTACAGAAGTAGGAAAAAAGTAACATGTAAATGAATCACAACATGCCTTATATGGAGCCAATGTGCATCTTTCATGAAGGTGTGTAACCACAGCCATGATGCTGGACATTGCCACAAAGTACGGTTGACACCACATTGCTGAATGAAAAATATCAGCATTCAGCATGGTACCTAGGAAAAGGTTAAACAGAAAACCTGCAGAAGCCAGAATCCATTAGAACGCTATATGCACATATTATGCAACTATATAATCACTACCAATGAGGACAGGAAAACATTTTCACAAGGTATTTGTTCAATAATTCTTTATTCAACTGTGATAATGCAAAATGTTCTATGGTCATTACTGTAAAATTATGTATTGTATATCTGTATACATAAATCTAGGATGGCTGCAACAGTATAGTTAAGGTTCAGAACAGCTTTCCATTGAAAAGGATTTTTTGATTTCCTTATATCTCTGGGTCCCATGAAAGAATCTGCACCCGCTTATCTTATGCAGCTAAGGTTGGCATGCCAATTTCCATGCAATACTGTGTGCTAGGGGGAAAAAAACAGCCTATTTTAGCTTTCAAAAGAACTTTTGTATGCTGATATATCATAAGCTGTTGGGTTAATACTTTTGTGTGCATGTGTATATATATATATATATATATATGTATATATATATATATATATATATGTATATATATATATATATATATATGATATATATATATATATATATGTTCACTGAAAAACACAAAGGTTACAGAGACGTTATAGTTAGGCTCCGGTTTCACTCGTACAAAACAAGTGAAATTCAGCAGTTATAGTTAGCTGAGCTAACTAGAACTCGTGCCCTTGCAATGTACTGCATTTGACCTTAGTTATTACATCACTCATGACATGGTCAGTAACATCACTGAGGACATCATCCAGTGACAGAGTGTTTTCAAAATCTTTAGGAGTGTTAAATATATATACAAAGGTATATTGGTGAACCAGTGGGTGTATGAGTGCCTGTATGGATGATTCAGTGGATGCGTGACACTGTATAAGTGAGTGATTAGGTGTCTCAGTGAATACATGGGTGAGTGACTGGTTGAGTAATTGTCTATATCTGTCTGTCAGTTGGTGACTAAGTGGCTGTATGAGTGGGTACGTGAGTGGCTGTGTGTTTGAGTGATTGGTTGTCTGAGTACTTGTTTGTGACTTTCTGTATGGATGAGTGTATGGGATAATCAGTGGCTGTATGGGTTAGTGATTGCATGTGTGAGGGGTTGCATGTGTGAGGGGTTGTATGGGTGAGTAAGTGTGTGTATGGCTGTATGGGTAAGTGACTGGATGAGTCAGTGGTATATGGGTGAGTAACTGAGTATGTGAAAGGCAGTATAGCTGAGAGATGGGATATACAAGTGACTATGGGTGATTGAGTGACTGTGAGAGTGGCTGTATGAGTGAGTGAGTGTGTGCTTGTGTCATTAACTGTATAGGTGAGTGAGTACGTGTTAGTATCTGTATGAGTAAGTGTGTGTGTAACTGTATGGGAGAGTAAGTGTGTGTGATTGACTATGGGTGTGTGAGTAGCTCTATGGGTGACTGGCTCAGTGTGTCAGTGGCTGTATTAGTGGGTGGGTGTATAAGTAGCTGTATAGGTAAGTGCATGTGTGTAGATCTATGAATCAGTGAGTGGGTGTGCAAGTACATATATGGATCTGTGAATGGGTTTCTGAATGCTTGTGTGGGAGTGGTTGTATGCAAGGTTCTATGGGGGTGTGAGTGGGTACGCAAGTCATTTTCTGGATGATGTCATGAGTGATGTAATATATGGTCATAAGCAGTGCATTGCAGGGGCGCGAGTTATAGTTAGCTCAACTAACTGCTGAATTTCACTGGTTATGTACGAGTGAATCCTGAGCCTAACTATAACGTCTCTGTAACCGTGGGTTTTTTCAGTGAATTTCTATGTTTTTTTAAGTAATAGTCACATTTGCAGAGTGGTAGAGAAAGGGGGCTGGGCCTCCGACCAGCTCTCAGGAATCCCGCTATGTAGGATTTACAGGAGGTACCAGGAGGGCATCTCCACACGACCTTTCTCCACCAGTCTGCAAACGCGCCTCCTGGCGCACTACTAGTTGGGGGATGAAGTCCACTTGGTTCCTGAGGGACTTGGGGCCAAACTACCCCTCCTGTTACCTCCAGTAAGTCCCACACAGTTGGTCTGCTGAGAGGTTGTTGGAGGCCATGCCCCCTTTCTCCACATCTCAGCAAACGCACTGCCTGGAGCACTTCTTGTTGGGGGAAGAAGTCCACTTCAAGCCTGAGGCCCTCAAGAGCCAAAGGGACCTCATTCCCCCAACCAACAGTGCACCAGGAGGCGCGTTTGTAGAGTTGTGGAGAAAGGGGGCATGGCCTCTGACAACCTCTTCGCAATCCCACTGTATGGGACTTACTGGAAGTAACAGGAGGGGATGTTTGCCCCCCAAGGACCCTCTGGAGGCTAGAGGACTTCATCCCCCAACTAGCAGCACTCCAGGAGGCTCATTTAGAGAGTTGTGGACAAAGGGAGCGGCGCCTACGGCAAGTTGCCGGGCTT
This sequence comes from Calotriton arnoldi, assembly GCA_963921515.1. Lineage (NCBI taxonomy): Eukaryota > Metazoa > Chordata > Amphibia > Caudata > Salamandridae > Calotriton > Calotriton arnoldi. The sequence continues at coordinate 997,038 of CAWUFW010000840.1, forward strand.
TTTTTAATTTATTTTAAGGTAAGGGCGCTGCACAGCCCCCTTTCCCAGGGCTGTATTTGGCCCGGGCACCCCAACCTCACAGGGTCCGGCATTTTTAGAATGGGGAGGAAGGGTTGCACGGCCCCCCTCCCGGGCCTACTTCAGCCCAGAGGACCCCATCCCCTCGGGCCTGCCCCTTTATTTTTTTTTAAAAAGGGAGTGGGCAAAGCGGCCCCCCTCTCAGGTCAATTTTAGCCCTGGGGACCACATCCCATGGGGCCTGGCCTCCACTGTGGGTGCCCGGGTCCCACCCGGGGCATACATTCATCTGTTGGGGACCGCAGGTGAAGCCTGAAGGCCCCCGCGGTCCCTGCTGGCTCCCCGCCTCCTGTGGGAGGCAGTATTGCTTCTGGACAGAGTGAGCTGCTAAACATGGAGCTCACTCTGTCCAAAAGCGATTCTGCTCTGCTTCGAGTAAGCATGAGCATTTTACATGCTCTCACTTACTCCAAGCAGAGCAGAATTTACTATGGCTTGGCAGGAGCGGAGCTCTCACCAATCCATCAGAAAACTGCAATGTCCCATGGGTGGGCACCCCAGGACATTGGTGGAGCCGGCCCTGGGGATGATGGTCCTGAAGGCCATCTAGACCCCCCTCCATTACAGAATACAGCCCTGGGGAGGTCGTGGTCCCCGGGGGTGCCCCATGGCCCCCTGCACTTCATTTTAGCCCCGGGAAGTTGGCGGTGTGGAGCCCCGCTGCATTAATATTGAATTTTGCCCCGGGGAGGTGGCGGTCCCCGGAGCTGCAGGGGGGCATGCAGGCACTCCCGCATTCACTAATAACTTGCCTTGGGGAGGTGGCGGTCCCCAAGGCACGGGGGTTGCCTAGGGCAACCCCCCATATATTTTTCAAAATGCCACACAGAGGTGGCGGTTCCCTGGGCTTTAATGCTCCAAGGAGGGGCCCTGTGCACCCTCCTCCTAAGTATTATACACTTGCCCCCGGGATCTGGGCCACCCGGGGCGATTACAAACAAAGCGCAGAATCCTGCGCTTCGTTTAAAAAAAAACAAAATGGCGGGAGTCACGGATCCAGCGTGACTACCGCCGAAAATTAAAACAAATAAAAAATGCTTTTGGCCCTGGAGGGTCCCTAGGGGACCATCCCCCCAACCCACCCAAAGAGGCCTAGGAGGTCAGGATGTTTCTACCCTGCCCCCTTCTCTTTTTTCTTATTCTTTTTTCTGTTACTCTGGTCAACCGAGTCACAAGATGGCTACCCACACTTCCTTGTTTGAAGTGTTGGCAGCCAATCAGATCTCAGCACGAGATTGGGAGGGGTCTCGGATCCTTTGCGCCCCTATATATACACAACTGGAAATTTCTTTAAATAACTCCAAAACTACTAAACATATTTACATCATTTAACAAGAAATTCGCTTTCTGGACCAACAGCTACCTTTCTGCCAAATTTGGTGTAATTCTGTTCGTAGTTTGGGCTGGAGCCTTGTCTAAAGTTCCTATAGAAATGAACATGGAGAAAACATGTTTTGGGCCCCCCTCCTTTTTCTCGGCCCCCACTTGACGGATCACCCCGAACGTTTTCAAAAGTTATTGGCAAATCAAAAACGCTCTTCCTATGGAAACTATATCCTAACTATAACTACCTACTGGTCACCACCAGTAGACAGATATATATATATATATATATATATATAAAAAAAACCTTAGAAATTCACTGAAAAAACCACAGGTTTCAGGGACGTTATAGTTAGTTCAGCTAACTATAACTCGTGCCCCCGCAATGCACCGCTGATGACGTCACATATTACATCATTCATGACATGGTCAGTGACATCACTGATGACATCATCCAATGACTTTTTTCTTTAAAGTTTAAATATGTTTTATATATATAAATGCCAAGGTGTATTGAAGAATGAGAGTGTATGAGTGTCTGAATGGATGAATTAGTAGGTGTGTGACTGACTGTATAAGTGAGTGATTAAATGTGTCTTACTGATGCATGGGTTAGTGACTAAACTGTGTGATTGTCTGTATCAGTTTGTCTGTTGGTGTGTAAGCGGCTGCATGGGTTGGTGAGTAACTACATGAGTGTCTATGTGGGTTGATTGGTTGTCTGAGTATCTGTATGGGTGCCTGAGTGTCTGTGTAGGTGGGTGGGGCGTGTGTGACTTTGTGCATAGATATGTGAGTAGGTGATTCACTGGGTGTATGGGTTCAAGAGTACATCTGTGAAGGGCTGTATGGGTGGGTGAGTGTGTATGGGTGTGTTGGTGAGTGAATGGATGTCTCAGTGGTACATGTGTGAGTAACTACATATGTGAAAGGCAGTATATGTGAGTGTTGGAGTATATAAATGACTATATGTGAGAGTGATTGTGAGAGTGATTGTGAGTGTGTGCTTGTATCAGTGATTGTATAAGAGAGTAAGTATGTGTTAGTATATGTATGAATAAGTGAGGTGGTGTGTGTATAACTGTATAGGTGAGTAAATGGGAGTGTGATTGATACTTTGTATGACTGGATAGGTGTGTGGGTAACTATGGGTGAGTGGCGGAGTGTGAGTGTCTCTATAGGCGTATAAGTGCATATAATAGTGCTGTATTGTTGAGTGACTGTATAGGTGAATAAGTGGATGTGTGTAGACCTAGGAATCAGTGAGTGGGTACGTAGTAACTGGTATTGGTGTGTCTATGGTTTTGAAAATGGTAGTCTGTATTTTAGAAGTGGGTGTATCAAAGGTTATATTAGGGTGTGAGGAGGTACATCAGATTATCACGTGGATGATGTCATCAGTGATGTCATCAGTGATGTCATTTGAGATGTCATCAGTGATGTCACTGACCATGTCATGAATGATGTAATATATGACGTCATCAGCAGTGCATTGCGGGCGCGAGTTATAGTTAGCTGAACTAACTATAACAGCAGAATTTTGCTGGTTTTGTACGAGTGAAATGTCCAACCAACTATAACGTCCCTGAAACTTGTGGTTTTTTCAGTGAATTTCTAAGGTTTTTTAAATGCTAATTTCCAACTATAACGTGCCTGAAACCTAAGGTTTTTTCAGTGAATTTCAAAGGTTTTTTTAAATGCTAATTTCTAACTATGCCTACAGAGGTAGGACATGTGAAGAAAGAGGAACAAACGCACAGAAAGAAGCAAGAGAAATGCAGAAACAACCAACAAAGGAGCAGAAAGAGGCCTTGTTGCAAAATCATCCCGTGCCCCCAACTTTTTGCTGATGGGTACTGACTCGGACTAACCAGGCCTAGAGCCAGTGCTATACTAAAAGACACTTAGAATACAGTGAAAACACCTACATACACTAGGGAACACTATGCGTTCGGGTACCCCTGTGATTGGCATGACCTCCTCTGTAAGGCCCTAGTACATAATAGGGCAGGTGGATTAAAACTACCTCTAAGTCAGAGGTGCAGAAAGATGCTTCTTTAAGTAGTAGTCACGTTTGCAGAGTGGTGGAGAAAGGGTGCTGGGCCTCCGACCAGTGCTCAGGAATTCTGCTGCGTAGGACTTACAGGGGGTACCAGGAGGGCTTCTTGGGCCCCAAACTTCCTCAGGAGTAAATTGGACTTCATCCCCCATCCCGTAGTCTGCCAGGAGACGCGTTTGCAGAGTGGTGGAGAAAGGGGGGCATGGCCTCCGAAGACGTCTTAGCAATCCCACTGTGTGGGACTTACTGGAGCTAACAAGAGGGGTAGTTGGCCCCCAAGGACATCCTTGGGGGCCAACTACCCCTCCTATTACCTCCAGTAAGTCCCACACAGCAGCATTGGTAAGTACTCATAGGCCACGCCCCCTTTGCCCACCACTCTACAAACGCACTCCCTGGCGCGCTCTTGGATGGGGATTGAAGTCCCCTTCGCTGCTGGGGGTCCTTTAGGGGCCAACTAGCCTACCTCTTACCTCCACTAAGCCCCACGCAGTGGGATTGCGGAGATGTAGAAATAGGCCACGCCCCCTTTCTCCACCACTCTGCAAACGCGCCCCCTGGTGCGTTGTTAGTTGGGTAATTAATTCCCCTTGAATACTGAGGGCCCCTGGGGGCCAACTAGCCCACCAGGTACCTCCAGTAAGCGCCACACAGCTGGATTGCAGAGAGGTGGTCCGAGGCCATGCCCCCTTTTTACACCACTCTGCAAACACGCCTCTTGGCGCACTGCTGCTCAGGGGATAAAGTCCACTTGCGTCCTGAGGTCCTCAGGACACAAGAGGATCTCATCGCCCCACCAGCAGTGCGCCAAGAGGCGTGTTTGCAGAGTGGTGTAAAAAGGGGCACGGCCTCAGACCACCTCTCTGCAATGCAGCTCCCTGGCGCAAATTGGAGGTACCTGGTGGACTAGTTGGCCCCCAGCGACCCTCAGTATTCAAAGGGAATTAATTCCCCATCTAACAACGCACCAGGGGGCGCGTTTGCAGAGTGGTGGAGAAAGGAGGCGTGGCCTCCGGCGAGATGCCGTTTTTTTTTTTTTTTTACAAAGGGGGCTGTGTGGCCCCCTTTTACTATTTTTGGGCCCTGGGGACCCCATCCCCCAGGGCCTGACCCCTTTTTAAAAATAAAAAAATAAAAAAACGGGAAGGGGGCCACGCGGCCCCCCTCCCAAGGCCAATTTCGGCCCCAGGGACCCCATCCCCCGGGACATGCCCAGAAAAGCTTTTTAAAATGTTTTAATGGAGGGGGGCAGCGTGGCCCCTCTCCTGAGGCTTTTATCTGCCCCGGGGACCCCAACCCCCGGGGCATTGCCTCTTTTTTTTTTTTCGCGGTAGGGGGGCTGCGTGGCCCCCCTCACGGGCCACTTCTGGCCCCGGGGACCCCATCCCCCGGGGCCGGCCTTTTGTGTTGGGGACCGTGCGGGGAGCCCCAAGGCCCCCACGGTCCCGCCGGCTCCCCGCCTCCTGCGGGAGCCGGCATTGCTTGCACAAGGGAGCTGCTGACAAGCAGCTCCCCTTGTGCTAAAGCAATTCTGCTTGGGTTTGGAAGCGAGAGCAGGTTTCCTGCTCTCGCTCCAAAACAAAGCAGTGTTTGCTATGGCAGGGCGGGAGCCGCACGGCTCCCGCCCTGCTGCTAGCAAGCGGCAATGTCCCGGGGTAGGCACCCGGGACATTGCAGGAGCCGGCCCTGCGGGGTGGCGGTCCCCAGGGCCATCAAGGGCTCCAGGAGCGGGGCTGTGCGGCCCCCCTCCCTTCATTTTCAAAGCCCCGGGGAGGTGGTGGTCCCCGGGGCTTGGGGGTCCGTAACAGACCCCCAATTTTAATATTTAGTGCCCCGGGGAGGTGGTGGTCCCCAGGGCGTGTGGGGGGCTCGAGCCCCCCCACCCTAATTATAAGAAAGCCCCGGGGAGGTGGCGGTCCCCGGGGCTTGGGGGGCCCGCGAGGCCCCCCACCCTAATTATAAAAAAGCCCCGGGGAGGTGGCGGTCCCGGGGCTTGGGGGGCCACGAGGCCCCCTCACCCTTGCACAATGCCCCGGGAGGTGGCGGTCCCCGGGCTGCGGGGGCCCCGCACCATAACTTAGCATGCCCCCGGGACCTGGCCCACCCGGGGGCTTAAATTCAACAAAGTGCGGAGCCCGTGCTTCGTTTTTTAAAAATGTTCTCGGCCGGATTCGCAACCCCAGCGCGAATTAGGGCGTTTAAAAAAAAAAAAATGCTTTCTTTGGCCCTGGGGGTCCTTGTGGGACCCCCTGAGCAGACCTAGGGGGTCAGGGTGTTTGTACCCTGCCCCCTTTTCTTGTTTTTCACCCTTTTTTTTTTTACTCTTTGCTTCTGACTCAGTTACCGAGTCACAAGATGGCTGCCAACACTTTCTGGTTTGGAGTGTTGGCAGCCAATCAGAAGTCAGCTCATGCTCGGGAGGAGTCGCGACTCCTCAGTGCTCAGATATCGATATTTTTATTTTTCTAATTTCTCAGCAACTACTGAACGGATTTACACCATTTAAAAAAAGGTAACTTTCTGGACCAAGACCTACCTTTTTGCCAAATTTGGTGTAATTCCGTTCAGCAGTTCGGGCTGTAGCTTGGTCTAAAATTCCTATGGAAATTAACATGGGGAAAACGCGTTTTGGGACCCCCCTTTTTTCTCGGCCCCCGCTTGACGAATCACCCCGAAACTTTCAAGACAGGCGCTGACTGGAGCGGGCCATTAGTTTTGAAAATTTCGCGAATATTCGTCAAACGACGCCAAAGTTATTGGCAAAAAACGCTTTTTGATTAGAAACGAGGTCCTAACTATAACTACCTACTAGGTATATATATATCCAAAACAAGCCTGTGAGGTTCGGCCGGCTCCCAATGCTCTCCAGTCGTACAAAACACAGTACTGCGGCTCCGGTTTAACAGCATGTTTAATTATATAATGCCAGCAACATCCCTACGCGTTTCGGAGCCTTGCGCTCCTTGATCACGGGTAAGGTTACATGTTACTTCGGGAGGTGCCTGTTGGAAGGGGAAAGCAACTGCGGCAAACATTGTGAACTTTCCTGGGAGTTGATTAACTTGGTCTCGCAGCAGCGACCCACATGGGGATAATTGTGTCACCACCAGTCCCATAATGCATCAGTATTGCTCACATGAACATGCTCGATGGAAATAATAGAAGGAAAATACTGGTGTTCTGACTTTTTTCTACTGTGTTTTCTTGAAAGGCTATCCATAAAGAAGGGCGGAGCCCGAAACGCATCGGATTAGCGAAAGATATCGGAAAAGGATGTATGTTTCAGTGGCTTCCTTTAAAGAGCATAACCTACCTGAGAGGGCCATTCCACTTGAGGCAACCTTTTTTTTGTGTGTGTGTGTGTGTGTGTGTATATATATATATATATATATATATATATATATGAATGGGTATGTAAGTGGTTCTGTGGGTGTGTGAGGGACTGTGTGAATGCTTGTATGGGTGAGTGGCTGTATTGAGAGGCTGTATGAGTGAGTGGATGTATAGGTGAATAAGTGGCTGTGTGAGTAACTGTTTGGGTGAGTGTGTGACTGATTGTACGAGTACTTTGTGAGTGAGTGGTTCAGTTGCTCTATGGATGAGTGGTTGTAGGAGTACGTGTATGGGTCTATGAATGTTGTGAATGGGTATGTGAGTAGTTGTGTGTGTATATGAGAGGTTGTATAGAGGTGTGAGTGGTTCTGCAGATGTCATGAGTGATATCATTTGAGATGTCATCAGTGACGTTAATGACTGTGTCATGAGTGATGTAATATGTGAGGCCCTAAGCAGTGCATTGCGGGCCTAAGTTCTAGTTAGAACAGAGAAGAGGAGGGACCCCTAATAAAGAATAAAGGTGGGTAACATAGGGGATCAGTTAAACAGTACAGAGACGAAGGAATACCCACCCTTTTGAGAATAATAAAGGCCCGCAGAGGGGTCCTATGATAATGATTAAGTAAACAAAGCAATCTCCTGCATGCAAGGAAAAGACAACAATAGAAACAATGAGTCGTTTTGTCTTTTTTATTAACAAATTATCAAAAGATTATCACAAAATAAGTCTTATATTACAAAGAATTGATGCATATGAATGAAATACATTAAAGAAAACACAATAAATACAGTGCCCTACAAACACTCATCATTCATGCATACCCACTCATATCAATCATATGAGCTCAAAACATCCAGCAGACATACTCAGAAATCATCCAGCATAGAAAGAAAAACATCCCCCATTAAAAAGAAAGCCCACAGGATAAGTAAATATTCTAGTATACAGGTCCAGATAGAAGATAAAGAATGGATTGAGGTATTAAAAGGACAAACGCCGACGCAGCGTTTCGGTGGAAACCCTATTCACGGGCCACACCTTCCTCAGGGCAGATCGTAAACACTGGCATAGATGCCGTGGGGCACTCAGTAAACCTAAAATGATATATATATATATAAACATATAATTTGCAATACTCTAAAGCAGACATCATATTCAATGCATGCATGAGAAGCTTAGAAAGATATGATATATCGGGATACATGAATAAAAGTCCAGCAAGAAGGGCCAGAGAAACGAAAAAGGAAATGTGCATCACCAGGAAATGAGATAAACAAACAAAAACACCGAAAATAGTCAGGTGCGGTTCAAGAAAAGGAGTAAATCATAAAGAGAATATGTGACAGTGGTACTACAAACTACAGATAGAATACGCACCAACCACCAATCCGGAGTTATTCCTCATAGTTCCAGAAAGACATAATAAAGACCACGTGAAAGTACTCTAATTGAACAACAAATGTTCTTTAATTAAAGACCCATAACCATAGCGATAAAGATAAATAAGTAGACATACCAATTGAGGTATTCTGGACAAATCATAATCCAACAGCGACAGACTAAGATGATAACCAGATCGGTCTATAGATGATCAAGGGAAGCAACCTTCATCTCTGCAAAGCAGATAAGCAAACCCAAGTTGCAAATAGACCGTATAGCACTATAAATCAAGGCTTAATGACATGAAGCAAACAATAACAACCTACCCGATAAAATGGATCCAAATGCATGTTTGGCAAAGAATCACATCTATACTGCTTCTGCCAGGTAGTATTTAATAATAATTCTTGTGCGACACTCCAAACAGTCGTGGGTCTTAAAGAAAATACCAAAGAGGAAAAAATTAGAAATCCTGAACGCGATAATCAAGGGTTAAAAAACAGCCACCGCACCAAGGCGTGTGACTCAATAAAAGCAGGATTAATCACAAACATCCTAATTCAACCATTGCTATCGTTTGTGGCAGGAAAAATCTCTCAAAGTGAGTAAAGCACCCAGTTCTCTCAACCCCAGTGTACCTCCACACAATTACAGGGCCTGCATAGCGAAGCGCGTCTCACTATACCGTATCTCATAGCAAGGATCATTACCTGGATATAAGACCCACGCTCACGAATACGGGTAATGGTATCGCCCGTTTCCTTCTGCCGTCTTCCTTCAGGGTGTACGAAAGCCAGCTGGATATAAAGGATGTATCGGCAATAAGCCCGCCAAGAATCAGCAAGTAAACACAAACAAGGGACCCATAAATTCATGGGAGATAGACACCAGAAAAAAACGGCGGCCATTTCTAACTAGTGAAAGAGTATAATTACCAAGGAAGGGATTATCAATCCACGACTCTTCCATCGAGCCAAAATCCTAGACTCGATATGTGATCCTCTCTCAGGGAAAGGAAGGTAAATAGTAAAGGCGTCACCCATATTTTTGCACCAACCAAATCAGAAGTGGATATGACTTGGCATGGGTTATGCAGACATATCGCCCATAAGTCCACCAGAAGGCAACATATAAACATGGACGAGGGACTCAAAGAATAGGGAAAGATAAGATGACAAAAACATGGCAGCCATCTATGGATAAAGGAGATCAAATTCCTCCAGACAGCAGATATTGCAACAAAAAAATGTGTATGTAAGGTAACTCCAGGCCAAAAAAGACCACACAATAATGGGAAAGTACACAAAAACATAAATAATGACTCAAACTCAAGGGACCACGAAATACAGGAATAGACACGCTGGAGAGTCAAAATAGAGAGTTGCTATATAATAGCATTCTCCCAAGGACAATGCTCATTAAGGCCATTCTTTACAGAATTCCAAAAATAAATCCAAAATACTTCGCGTTTTTTCCTAGTCTGCGTGGGATCCTTTCCCGGAGGCACCTTAATTCTCTCAAGAATAGACCATCTAAGGTCTAATTCAGTATGTTGATTACTAAGCCAGTGCTCCACCAGAGGTGTTGATGTCTTTTTGGTGCGTATGTTGGATTTGTGCTCGCCAATTCTATATCTTATTTCACGTCCCGTCTCGCCAATGTAGATGGAATCACACGGGCATGTAATGATGTACACCACATTGGATGTCCTACAGTTCGTCATTTCACAAAGGGGTATGGATTGTTCCCTAATCTTGATGACGTCACCAATCATAGCATTGGTACAGGCCTGGCAAGAACCACATCTGTGGTTGCCATAGATGGGATTAAGACCTGTAATAGATTTCTGGCACAGGCCAGAGGTAGGAGTTATCTTGCCTGTTACTAGATGATTTTTCAGATTTTTATTTCTCTTAAATGCAAAGAGGGGCTTGGCAAGTTTAGACTCACTGTTATCCAGATTAAGCAGATACCAAAGGGAGTTGACCGTGTTCCTAATTTTATGATTAATGTTGGAATGTTTAGTAACACAGACTACTCTGTCCATTTTCTTTCTTTCCTGAGTTTGAAACATGGCCTCCCGGTTAAAATATCGGGCCCGCTTAAAGGAGTCCTTGACCAGTTTGAAAGGGTATCCACGGTTGACCAGTTTATTTCTCAGGATATCTGCTTGCTGGAGAAAATCCGTGATGTTAGTGCAATTTCTCCGAAGACGGAGAAATTGACTAAAGGGATGCTGTCTTTTTGGAAACGGGGATGGTAGCTCCCATACTGCAATAGGGTATTTCTGGCAGTGGGTTTAGTGTACAGGGACACAGATAGTTTATTGTCATTATGCTCAACCCAGACATCCAAGAATTCCAATTTACTTCTGCTGGAATGGGCCGTGAATTTCAAATTCACATCCGCAGCGTTGATCCATGAGAGGAATTCATCCAGAGAGGTGGAATCACCTACCCAGATAAAGAAAATGTCAGTCGATGAACCTAGACCAGGCTCGGACATTTTCATGGAATGAGGCGATTTCATTGTATATATGGACTCGTTCAAATTGGCCCATATATAGACACGCCACACTCGGGGCACAGGACGCTCCCATACTGACTCCTTGGATCTGATGAAAAAAGTTGTTATTAAACTCAAAATAGTTCTCACCAAGGACCACTTGGAGACGGGACGTGAAATAAGATATAGAATTGGCGAGCACAAATCCAACATACGCACCAAAAGACATCAACACCTCTGGTGGAGCACTGGCTTAGTAATCAACATACTGAATTAGACCTTAGATGGTCTATTCTTGAGAGAATTAAGGTGCCTCCGGGAAAGGATCCCACGCAGACTAGGAAAAACGCGAAGTATTTTGGATTTATTTTTGGAATTCTGTAAAGAATGGCCTTAATGAGCATTGTCCTTGGGAGAATGCTATTATATAGCAACTCTCTATTTTGACTCTCCAGCGTGTCTATTCCTGTATTTCGCGGTCCCTTGAGTTTGAGTCATTATTTATGTTTTTGTGTACTTTCCCATTATTGTGTGGTCTTTTCTGGCCTGGAGTTACCTTACATACACATTTTTTTGTTGCAATATCTGCTGTCTGGAGGAATTTGATCTCCTTTATCCATAGATGGCTGCCATGTTTTTGTCATCTTATCTTTCCCTATTCTTGGAGTCCCTCGTCCATGTTTATATGTTGCCTTCTGGTGGACTTATGGGCGATATGTCTGCATAACCCATGCCAAGTCATATCCACTTCTGATTTGGTTGGTGCAAAAATATGGGTGACGCCTTTACTATTTACCTTCCTTTCCCTGAGAGAGGATCACATATCGAGTCTAGGATTTTGGCTCGATGGAAGAGTCGTGGATTGATAATCCCTTCCTTGGTAATTATACTCTTTCACTAGTTAGAAATGGCCGCCGTTTTTTTCTGGTGTCTATCTCCCATGAATTTATGGGTCCCTTGTTTGTGTTTACTTGCTGATTCTTGGCGGGCTTATTGCCGATACGTCCTTTATATCCAGCTGGCTTTCGTACACCCTGAAGGAAGACAGCAGAAGGAAACGGGCGATACCATTACCCGTATTCAAGAGCGTGGGTCTTATATCCAGGTAATGATCCTTGCTATGAGATACGGTATAGTGAGACGCGCTTCGCTATGCAGGCCCTGTAATTGTGTGGAGGTACACTGGGGTTGAGAGAACTGCGTGCTTTACTCACTTTGAGAGATTTTTCCTGCCACAAACGATAGCAATGGTTGAATTAGGATGTTTGTGATTAGTCCTGCTTTTATTGAGTCACACGCCTTGGTGCGGTGGCTGTTTTTTAACCCTTGATTATCGCGTTCAGGATTTCTAATTTTTTCCTCTTTGGTATTTTCTTTAAGACCCATGACTGTTTGGAGTGTCGCACAAGAATTATTATTAAATACTACCTGGCAGAAGCAGTATAGTTGTGATTCTTTGCCAAACATGCATTTGGATCCATTTTATCGGGTAGGTTGTTATTGTTTGCTTCATGTCATTAAGCCTTGATTTATAGTGCTATACGGTCTATTTGCAACGTGGGTTTGCTTATCTGCTTTGCAGAGATGAAGGTTGCTTCCCTTGATCATCTATAGACCGATCTGGTTATCATCTTAGTCTGTCGCTGTTGGATTATGATTTGTCCAGAATACCTCAATTGGTATGTCTACTTATTTATCTTTATCGCTATGGTTATGGGTCTTTAATTAAAGAACATTTGTTGTTCAATTAGAGTACTTTCACGTGGTCTTTATTATGTCTTTCTGGAACTATGAGGAATAACTCCGGATTGGTGGTTGGTGCGTATTCTATCTGTAGTTTGTAGTACCACTGTCACATATTCTCTTTATGAGTTACTCCTTTTCTTGAACCGCACCTGACTATTTTCGTTGTTTTTGTTTGTTTATCTCATTTCCTGGTGATGCACATTTCCTTTTTCGTTTCTCTGGCCCTTGTTGCTGGACTTTTATTCATGTATCTCGATATATCATATCTTTCTAAGCTTCTCATGCATGCATTGAATATGATGTCTGCTTTAGAGTATTGCAAATTATATGTATGTATGTATGTATGTATATATATATATATATATATATATATATATCTATATATCATTTTAGGTTTACTGAGTGCCCCACAGCATCTATGCCAGTGTTTACGATCTGCCCTGAGGAAGGTGTGGCCCGTGAATAGGGTTTCCACCGAAACGCGCGTCGGCGTTTGTCCTTTTAATACCTCAATCCATTCTTTATCTTCTATCTGGACCTGTATACTAGAATATTTACTTATCCTGTGGGCTTTCTTTTTAATGGGGGATGTTTTTCTTTCTATGCTGGATGATTTCTGAGTATGTCTGCTGGATGTTTTGAGCTCATATGATTGATATGAGTGGGTATGCATGAATGATGAGTGTTTGTGGGGCACTGTACTTATTGTGTTTTCTTTAATGTATTTCATTCATATGCATCAATTCTTTGTAATATAAGACTTATTTTGTGATAATCTTTTGATAATTTGTTAATAAAAAAGACAAAACGACTCATTGTTTCTATTGTTGTCTTTTCCTTGCATGCAGGAGATTGCTTTGTTTACTTAATCATCATAGGACCCCTCTGCGGGCCTTTATTATTCTCAAAAGGGTGGGTATTCCTTCGTCTCTGTACTAAGTTCTAGTTAGCTCAGGTAACTAGAACTGCTGAATTTGTATGGCTTTGTACGAGTGAAATATGAGCCTAACTATAACACCCAAGTAACCTTTGTTTTTTCAGTGAATTTCAAACTTTAAAAAAAAATCTTTTTCCTAACTATAGCGTCCCTGTACCCTATTTTGTTTTCAGTTAATTCCTAAGGTTTTTTTTACATGTTGTTTCCTAACTATAACATCCCTGTAACCTTTGGTTTTTTAATGAATTTCTAGGGGTTTTTTGAATTTTATTTCCTAACTATACCACTAACCTTTGACAGTGTGAGTGAGTGCATGAGTATCTCAGTTGGTCTGTGAGTGGTTGTGCCTGAGTGAATCTGTCAGTGGGCGTGTGATTGTGAGCAGGTCTGTTAGTGGGTGCATGAGTCTGAGTGGGTGTGCAAGTACCTTTGTGGGTGTGTGAGTGGTGCTATGGGTTTGTGAGCGGGTGTGAGTGGTTGTGTGGATCTGTGAGTGTGCGAGTGCCTGTGCATGGGTGTGTGAGTGGTGCTTTGGATGTTGGGCTTTACTTAAGGCATTTAAAGGAGAGAGCCATGGTCTCTGCTTCCAGCAGCAGATGAGAAAGAACCCCCTTGTCACAGTCACTACATAACGGAAACACCTCCATCATGGATTATAGATAACTTTTCATGGTGGAAATGCAGAGAAAACACTTGCTATGCGTTGGTCATGTGCACCCTCCTATTTTAAAAATGCATCTGGCCCTGGGGAAGTGGTGGTCCCCCGGGCCGGATGGGGGGGGGGGTCTGTGAGGGAACCCCACTAAACAAATAAATTAGCCCTGGCGAGACAGTGGTTCCCATGGCACGGGGGTCTGCGAGGCCCCCCAATTACTTTTCCTTTAGCCCTGGGAAGGTGCTGGTCCATGGAGAAGGAGGGGTCTCCGTGCACCCCCTCATTAATTTAACCCCACATGCCCCAAGGACCTGGCCCAACAGTGGCTAAAGAGCAGAAGTGCAGGAGTCCACACTTCTCATTTTCAAAAAGAAATTGAGGGAGCCGCAGCTCCAGCACAACTGAAGCCCAGCTCCCAGTAAATTTAATTTTTTTTTGCCCTGGCAGGGTCACTATGGGACCCTCCCTTCTAAGAGGCCTAAGGGGTCAGGGTATTCCTACACTGCCCATTTTTTAAACATTTTTTGTGGGACTCAGCTCAAGCAGAGTCCCAAGATGGCTGCCAACACTTCCTGGTTTGAAGTGTTGGCAGCCAATCAGATTGTAGCACAGGGACTGCCGATTCTCGGAGGATCTGCATCCCTCTATATACAAATTTGGATTCTCCTCAAGGTTTCAAAAACAATTACAAAAAGGTCACTTTCTGGACCAACAGCTAACTTTCTACCAAATTAGGTGTAATTCCGTTAAGCAGTTTGGCCTGTAGTAGTGTCTAAAATCTCTATGGAAATTAACATGGGGAAAACTCGTTTGGGGAGCCCCCTTTTTCTCGACAATGCATGGTGTTGTCGTCATCGACGTCATTTCAGATGTTGTATTGATGCTATGAATCATATGATAAAATATGCCATGAGTGATGTAAATTGTAAGGTTAGAATTGGTGCATGGCGATGGCGCAAGTTATAGTTACTTGAACCAACTTTAACTGGTTAATTTCAGAGTTTTTCGGTTAGAATGTTACATCTAAACTGACAATTTCACCTACCTAAAACCAACATCACTTTAAGCTTTGATATTTTTCAGTGAATTTCTGAGGTTTTTAAAATCCAAAGTAAGATATTAACATATCTAACTATAACGTCAATTTAGCCTTTGGTTTTTTTCCAGTGATTTTTCTAGGTTTTTTTTTTTAACAGAAAGTAATACTTTATGACCATATTTAACTATGCCAACCCCTGGTCATGCACAGCCTTTGCCTGTGCGTGGTGGCTGCAAGGCAACCCAACATTTTTTAACATTTGGCTGGGGGGGGGGGGGGGAGCATTAGGTAGATCCTCTGGGACTCCTCCTCCACCCCCCCCCATCAAAGATTCAGGGGGTCGGGGGCTGGATTTCAGAACATGGAGTCTCCATGTCTAGAAAGGGCAGCTGCAACATTTCTCTTCATATTGCAGCCAGTTAATCACAGCGTAAGCTCCAGTGGAGTTGCAGGAGCCTCTTGCGGGAGCAAGTCAGCCGGCGGGGGGAAACAAAACCCTCAGCCATACAAATTGCTCTATTTGAAGTTTTGTGAGTCCCGCTAACCCAACTGTCCAGATATATACATACATTTTAATCTTAATTTTTCAAAAAACTATTTAACAGATTTACACCAAATAACAAAAAGTATGCTTTCAGGGTAAAGATCTAGCTTTCTGCCACATTTGGTGTAATTTCTTTCAGGCTGTAGCGTCGTTCAGAAATCCATATGGAAATTGCACAGTGCGATCAAATTTTGGGACCCCCTCATTTTTTGGCCCCTGCTTAACGGATCACCCCAAAACTTTCAAGGAGGGAGTAGAAAAAAGTTTTTTGTAAAGTTTCGTTAAGATTCTTCAAACGACCCAGTTAATAGAACACCAAACTGTAATTACACAGTGGCAACAGTCACTGTGAGATTATCTACTGGTGGTCGCCAGTAGGTAGTTATAGCTAGGACCTAGTTTCCATAGGAAGAGCGCTTTTTCATTTGGCAATAACTTTATCGCCATTTGTTCACGTAATTTTCAAAACTGATATGATGCTCACTACAGCGGCAATCTTGAAAGTTTCAGGGTGATCCGTAAAGCGGGGGACGAGAATCAGGGGGTGCTTAAAAGCATGTTTTCCCCATGTTAATTCCCATAGGACCTTTCGATACGGCTACAGCCCGAACTGCTGAACGGAATTACATCAAATTTGGCAGGAAGGTAGATGCTGGTCCAAGGAGTGCCTTTTTGTGATTTGGTGTAAATCCGTTCAGTAGTTGGAGTTATTTAAAGGTTTTTCAGATATGCAACTGGGGTCGAGGAGGATCCGCGACCCCACCCGAGATCTCGTGCTGAGATCTGATTGGCTGCCAACACTTCAAACCAGAAGTATTGGCAACCATCTTGTAACTCGGTTGAACCAAGTCACAGGAAAAACATTACAAATAAAGAAAGGTGGCAGGGTAGAAACACCCTGACACCCTAGGCCTCTTGAGGAAGCTCCCACAGGGGCAAAAAAGCATTTACAAATTTTTTTGGGCTGGAGTAGTGCTGGATCCATGACTCCAGCCAAAAATTAAGAAGAAAACCAACAAAGCGCGGTATCCCGTGCTTCGTTTGTAATCGTCCCCAGGGTGGGCCAGGTCCAGGGGACTGCTACCTCCCAGGGGCATTTTGAAAATTGTATGGGGGTTGCCCTAGGCAACCCGTGTGCCCGGGGGACCACCACCTCTCCAGGACATATTATTGGAATGCGGGGGCCCAAGCAGCCCCAGGGACTGCTAGCTCCCAGGGGAGAAATTCAACATTACTGCAGGGAGGCTGCACGCCCCCCCCTCCCTGCAGCCCGGGGACCGCCCCCTCTCCAGGGCTAAAATAAGTATGGAGGGCCCATTGGGCACCCACAGGGGACTGCAACCTCCCTGGGGCAAATTACAAAACTTAAAGTGGGGGCCGCGTGGCCACCCGCATCCCCGGGGGCCACCACCTCCCCGGGGCTGTGTCCTGCATTGGCCCTCCTCCAGGAGCCATAGATGGCTCTGGGGACCGCCACCTCCCAGGGCCAGCTCCAGCAATGTCCCGTGGTGCCCACCCCTGGGACATTGCAGTTTGCTTGGGCTTGGTGGGAGTACCGCTCACGCCAAACCATAGCAAACACTGCTCCGCTCTGAGTAAGTGAGAGCAAAAAATGCTCTTGCTTACTCGAAGCGGAGCAGAATTGCTTTTACACACAGGGAGCTGCATATTAGCAGCTCCCTATGTGTAAAAGCAATGCTGGCTCCTGCGGGAGCCGGCAGGGACCACCAGGCTCCCCCGCGGTCCAACTGGTGAGTGGGTGCCCTGGATTCACCCACTTTAAATGGGCAGGCCCCAGGGTATGGGGTCCCCGGAGCCCAATTTGGCCAGGGAGGGGGGCAGTGCAGCCCCTCTCCCTGCTATCATTATTTTTTTTATTTAAAAAGCCTGGCCCTGGGGGTTGGGTTCTCCGCGTGGGACCCCTCCTTTTAAATAAAGAAAAAAAGAGCCAGGCAGCCGCCTGGGAGAGGGGCCGCGTTGCCCGGGGAGGTGGGGCCACAACACCCCCCTCCCCATTCTAAAAATGCTTGGCCCCGGGGGATGGGGTCCAAGGGGGGCTATGCAGCGACCCTTCGCTAAAAAGAAGAAAAAAAAAAGCCTGGCAGCTCTCCGGAAGCCCCACTCCCTTTCGTCACCACTCTGCAAACACACCGCCTGGCGAGCTACTGGTTGGGGAATGAAGTCCCCTTGCCTTGAGAGGATGTTTGGGGGCGAACAACCCTTCCTGTTACCTCCAGTAAGTCCCACACAGTGGATTGCTAAGAGGTTGTCAGAGCCACGTCCCCTTTCTCCACCACTCTGCAAACATGCCTCCTGGCGCACTGCTGGTTGGGGGATAAAGTGCCCTTGGCTCTTAAGGGCCTCAGGACTAAAGTGGACTTCTTCCCACAACCAGTAGGGCCCAAGGATGCACGTTTGCAGAGTGGAGGAGAAAGGAGGCGTGGCCTCCAACAACATCTTAACAATCCAGCTGTGTGGAACTTACTGGAGGTAACAGGAGGGGTAGTTGAAAATTCAAATGACATCACTGATGACATCCAGAAAATGACTAACACAGCCAACTCACACCCCCATAGAACCTTTCATACACCCACTCCCACAGAACCATTCACAAACCCATTCACAGACCCATACCAGTACTTTCACACCCACTCACTGATTCATAGACATACACACACATCCACCTACTCACCTATACAGCCACTTTTACAATCACTGACACATCCACTTACTCACTAATGCAGCCACTGACATATCCACTCATATACCCAAACAGCCACTCAGTCAGTCACCCATATAGTTACTCACACACGCAGTCAATCACACAGCCACTTACTTACTCATACAGCTACTAACACATAAGGACCTATACAGTTACTGACAAAAGCACACACTCCCCCATACAGCTACTCTCACATTCACTCACCCAGTCACTTGTATACCCCATCACTCACCTATATTGCCTTTCACATACCGTTACTCACCCATATACCACTGACACGTCCACTCACTCACCCATACATCCCCTCAGACATGCAGTCACTAACCCATAAAGCCACTGACTCACCCACTCACTCATCCAGCCATACAGGTAGTGCCACACACCCTCACCCACCCAGACAGGTACTCTGACAACCAATCCTCACCCGAACAGCCACTCATGTACCCATACATTCACTTTGACACCAACTGACTCAAACATTCACACACCCCAGTTACTCACCCATACATTCAATGAGACACCTAATCCCTCACTTATAGTCAGTCACGTAGCCACAATCATCCATAAACTCATACACCCACTGGTTCACCAATACACCTTGGTATATATATTTAACACTGATAAACTTTTTAAAAAGTCACTGGATGATGTCATGAGTGATGTCATTTGAGATGTTAGTGATGTCACTGACCATGTCATGAGTGATGTAATATGTGAATTCATAAGCAGTGCATTGAGGAGGCGTGAGTTATACTTAGCTCAGCTAACTAGGACTGCTGAATTTCACTGGTTTTGTACGAGTGAAACCTGAGCCTAACTAACGTCTCTGTAATCTTTGTTTTTTTTTAGTGTATATATATATATATATATATATATATATATATTCCATCTTTCACAGTTCGCTTAGCCCAAGCCGCTTATTACGGTGAGCCCGCAGCGGGGTAGCGAACCCCATTATATCCACAATTGCCTGTAAGTTTTGACCAGATCCAAATTCACTCCAGTCCCGAAAAACCACAGTACTGCGGCTCCAATAGAATAGCGTGTTTATTTAAACACCAGCAACAACATCCCAACGCGTTTCAGAGCCTTCCGCTCCTTGATCACGGAACTGCAATACAAATCAAACCTATGAGGAGGAAAAAGAGAGAATGATTGAAAGGTTCAGCAGGAGGGGCTACCCGATGAAAGTATTAAGAACAGCGGATAGAAAGGCAGCTAATTTGAATAGAGCCACCCTTCTAGTTAAGAGAGCAAAGGACACACCTGAGAAGTACCAGTCAGATTGATCACCATGTATAAACACTGAGTCAGCAGCTGTTAGGAACATCTTGAATAAACACTGGCATATAGTCAAAGGCGATCCAGTGGTGGGCCCACATGTATCCACATACCCAATGGTGACATATAGAAAATCTCGATCCCTTAAGGACATGTTAGTGAATAGCTACATGGGTAACATAAAGGAGCAAAGATGGCTGCAACAACAGAAAGGGTTCTTCAAGTGTGGCAAGTGTAAGGCCTGTGTGGGAAGTAAAAACAGGAAGACATTCCCGTTACCCAAAGGAATAACAAGAGATATCAGAAAATGCATAAACTGCAACTCTGACTTGTGTGTATGTGGTGGTGTGCCCCTGTGAAAAGTTGTATGTGGGTAGCACAATTTTTCCTCTAAAAAAGAGAATTTTGGAACATCAAAGGGAAATTAGAAATGGCGATGTCAACTACTCTACTGCCAGACACTGGTTAAAATGTCAATCAGAATCATAACATAGTTTCTTTCTTTGGCATTGACAGGGTGGCAGCAAGCCCAAGAAGGAGAGACGGAGAGAAACGACAGAGTCCTGGAATCCACTTACATTCTGCTTCTGGGCAGCAAATCTCCCTTTGGGATGAATGAGGACGAGGAACTGTTTGTCCACATCAGATGAGTAACAGATTACGTTCCTTAGCTTAAGTCCTGCTTCCTTTGTGATCATGATTTTCCCTGTGGTATATTGTATGTCGGTAGGGGACCCCAACCGAAGTGCAATATTGACATTTGGAAGAACTTCACAGGTAGCCTAGTAGACCAGGGCTCTGGTATCTAGGTAGTATACGGGCTCATGAAATGATTATTTTTTAACAAGAGTTTCAGCTAGGCCTAGGGGTTGTAGTGTGTCTCTCCCCCCCCCCCGGTGTCCTTTTTAATTTCCCTGTTTTATTTATTATGATTCTTTGCACGGTATCCACTACTCACGGAAGAGTATTTTCTTTCTTCTTCTTTAAAACTCCCCCCCCCCTTCTTTTTAACTAAAATGTATCACATATGAACGGCTGGTGACTTTGGACATCAAACTGTGGAACTTGTGGTGCGGAGGATTCAAGTTAATGACCACTTGGCCGAGAGATATGAAAGAATAGAGATGCTAACACTTGGTGGGAGCCTCTTTCACTTTAACCTCAAACCGCGATACTCACTAAGGCTTTAAAGGAATTTACGTGAGCAGAACTGTGACTTTATCTGCACTGTTATGACTTAATACCAGTGGCAGCAAACATGAATTGAAATTTAACTTTAAATCTGTAATTATAATTGTGCAATGAGTATGAGATGTGAACATGCTTTTAGTAATTGTAAACATGCAAACATTTACTTGAAGTAATGCCGGAGGACAATATAGTCTGTTTTTCATGTCTATATGCTCAGGCGGAAATGTATTATCTGTCTTCTATGTCACTCAATGTAATCACGATAAAATTGTGGTTTTATTTTGTGGAATTTGGCTTTGGAAAAAGACCTTTGTGGTCGAAACGTGTTGCCGTTGAAACTAATACAACTATTCTTGTGACCACGATCCTGGAGTGCGAGTTCTTCTTTGTATTATATTTGTGATCCGAAGGTTTCCTGAAATTAATTATATATATATATATATATATATATATATATATACATACATATACAAAAAAGAAGCAGAGAACTCTGGGTAGTTCTCAAGTTTAGGTGGAAAGCAGCTCCTGTGTAGAGCACTCTCAACACCAGCGACACTCTAGATCTGCTCACCTCAAATGTCTGCTTTTCTATCAAAGGGTTTAAGCATAGGATTAGCACAGTGCCGTCCATGCCGAGATAGAAAAGGACAAAGTCTTTTGCCATTTCTACAGCAAAGTCTTTAAGCATAGGACTAGCACAGTGCTGTCCACGCCGAGCTGTAAAATGACAAAAGCCATTTACCACTCCAGGCACAATATTACAGCTTTGAATTGGTAAAATACCAACCAAGCCAACCTGAAATGAGTAAAAGCAACCCCGACACAGGGTCTTGCTTTAGTTAGAGCTTTTCAGAGAGGTATAGCTTTGTCGATATATATAGGCAAAAAAGAAGCCGAGAATGCTGGGCAGTTCCCAATTTTAGGCGGAGAGCAACACCCTATAGCGCACCCTACAACACCAGCGACACTCTCAATGTGCTCACCAAAAATGTCTGTTTTTCTCGATCTAGTTTCCAAGCAAAGTCTTCAATCATAGGATTAGCACACCGACGTCCACGCCGAGCTGTAAATTGACAAAATCCTTTTAACACGCCAGGCACAGTATTACAGCTTTGGACTGGAAAAATACCATCCAAGCCAACCTGGAATGAATAAAAGCAAACCTGACATGTTTCGATGACATTATTGCTCTTCAGAGAGGTTTAGCTTTATCCAGACACCAGGGAGCACTTGGTACAATACCCTTTCAGGCTCAGAGTGCAGCATAAATTATACAAAAAAGAAGCGAAACATGGATGGCACTGTGCTAATCCTATGCTTTAAAACTTTGCTAGAAAAACAGACATTTGAGGAGAGCAGATTCAGAGTGTCGCTGGTGCTGTAGGTTGTTTTATACAGGAGCTGCTCTACACAAACTTGGAACTACCCAGAGCTCTGCTTCTTTTTTGCATATTATGTGGCACTCTAGATAAGAGCTTAACATTTATCTCAGTTAAAATATCACATAATTGCAAAATAAAGGGAATTAGTAGCTACGCAAAGATTCAGACCCTGAGCCATAGTAGGAGCAAAAGGTTACCATTGAAGAGTTCTGAGGCATCTCTTAAAACATCCGAGCTCATTTGAGCGTGATAAATTGATTAAAACTGCTAAACGACAGTACGAACAAAATGACAGACAAAAAACGGTTTCCATAAGAAGAAGCCTGGAATAAACTTGGGAATGCAGCAAATTCGAAGTCATTGAAAAGATTCTGGTCCTTGTTAGGAAATAGCCTAGGACTCACCATAAACACAAACTACTATATTTCAAGCGAGAAATAGGGATCTCACATCAAAGCCTTATACACATCCAACAGCAAATCATCAAAAGAAACAGTTTCTTTTTCAAAATGTCCTCTTCAGTAACAGAAGATATTGTCCACCTGATCATAAAAAACAGAACATCCCGGGCGCCTGGCCCGAATGAACTATCCATTCATATCTTGAGATCTGATTCAAGACTCCCGGAGTGCACTGTCATGTCAGCTAATTTGCAACATCCAACCACAGTCTTGGAAAGGCATGATTAAACATAAAATTTATAAAAAGGGGGCAAGAAATAACCCAAAAAAACTGACTTGTCGTCCTTCTTGACTGCAATGGTAAAATCTTCGCGAATTATTTACTCAACAAGTGTCAAATATAGGAAAAGGAAAAGAACTTGATACCACTAGATCAAATGGGCTTCCAGGGTGGCTGTTCGACAATGGATAACATAGTAGCACTGCCACTATTGGCCCAAAAGGCAATGGACACATTTTACATTACATGTCTGCTATATAAATTACATAACTGCATTCGCCAATGTGGACCGAAATCGCTTTTTTGAATAAGCTACGGCCATGGGGCATTTATCAATTACTACTCCATTTTATTATATTGCTACATCAAGAAACATGGTTAAGAATCAAACCTTCCAGCCAAAATTTCCTTTCACCAAACATCATGCTAACTTTGAATGGCTAAAAACAGGTCTGTATTTTGACACCTCTCCCTGTATATTTCCGATCTCTACAAAAATTTCAGCCCAACAGAGGGGCTACCACAAAAATTGGGAAAGTTACCCATCACTCATCTAGCTTACGCAGATGCCTTGATAATACTTTCAATTACTTCCAAAGGCCTACAACGTCAATTAACAAGATTACATACCTATAATGTACAGAATGGCCTTTCAACCAACTGTTCAAAAACTCAAGTCATGTGTTTTGGAAAGCACTGTAGCAAAAAGAAAAGGATGACTGGGAAGTAAACAACTGAGTATTTGGAAGTAAATATTGATAAATCTCTGACTTGGTCTCATCCTATCCCAAAGAAGGCTAAAGCAGTTACGGGCTTTAAAGCGGTTAAAAGGTTTGTTAAGACTTATGGAGGAAGAGCGATAGGCCTATCATATGTATTAAACATCAAAACAATCTTCTCACTTCTGTATGCATCATCAATCTTTAACATGATAATATCAGAACTGAATACAACTGACATGCAAAATATTCACTCTTTCGTCAACCTACAAGGCTGCACTCAATGTAAACTGCGCTTTGAACTCAATTTGACGTCACTACTCACTTGTCATCTATTATCAATTTTTCTAAGTGTTACAAGGTAAAACCGAACACACTAAACATTTTAATATGGAAGAACTGAGATCCAGACCCTTCAGGAGAATGACCCTGGATTTGTCAATGTTAAACAAAATGATTACAATAATTGGGAGAACTAGCCGCAATGTCAAAAAATCAGCGTAAGACTCAGATTACGAGAACTTTACAGCCATTAAGATCTGTCCTTGATTTTGTCGTATAACCATACTGAATTTTTCAACTCTTATTTTATTCCACAGTAATCATACATCAACTTCAACCTTGAAACTGAAACAAAAGGAAGTACTCATGTTTTAGACTGCTGTATATTCCTCTTCAAAAATTTGAAGGGTCGTGGAATATGCACTTTATGGGCATTAAAAGATGTAGACTATGTGGATATCAATCTGAAACAATTGATCATATTATCTGCCTCTTCCCTAAGTTATTAGACCTTTAGAAGAAAAACCTATGACCTGCATTCAGAGAAGCTAAAATATGGACAATTAAAGAGGCAGTAAGATTGTTTCAGCTCACAATCCAATGCTTTTATTGACAAATGTATGGAATTTCTAGATCATGCCTATTTTTATCTGAACAGTACTGAATGTATTTATTATCACGTTTTTATTGTAATCTTTGGATTAATACATTTATATTACTACTGTAGTAGGTTACAATCACAAATTGATCCAAATTCTGTCACTCATATTTCAATTTTAAAGACATGATTGGCCCAAGAAGGGGGTCACAATTTTTTTCCTGCTTTCTTGAAAATCCCGAATGTGAACAAAATTGCAAATGTACCACAGTGAAAAAAAATCATTGCACAGCACATAGGAGGAAGCAAGAGCGGCGTCAGTCCCTGGTAGCATGCAGGGGGAACTTTGAGGCATGGAAAATTAGAGTAAAAACTGAAAAAAAATAATACATTTGCTACTGTAAAGCAGCAAATCTGATGAAAATCAAGATTACATGACTGGGAACTGGCATTTTTCATGAATTTAAAAAAAAAAAAAAAAGCTAAAAAAGAGTCACGGCTAAGGCCGAATGTCCTGCTAAGTGCAGAATGGGTGCATAGCAAATAAATGCAGTATATCATACCTTCCTCAAACAGTTAAAGGTTACAGTTCAGCAAACCGATATCTAGAAGGGGGAAAAAAAGGACATTCTCCATGTATGTTCAGTAACTCACAATGCATGCCTTAACTCATGCCCCCGACACGCTATGCTGTTCGCAGACAGGCTACTTTACTGTCCAATTTCACTTCATTTTGAGCTTTGTGTTTGCTAAACCATACCTAACAATTAGCTGTGTTTTCAGCATATATATGACTTTGCTTTTACAGATGTTAATAGTACAAAAATATCACAAAATAATATAATGTACTTAGTAACCACTGAAGGGGGAAAAAACCCAGAAATATTCAAATATGTTTGTATATTTTTTATTTACCTTTTTGGTGGGGATAGCATACACTTATTTGTACAATAATTAACAATCACTTTTTTTCCAGGATGTTTCTGTAGATACTTGCAGAAAAATAGCAAGTATGTTTTACAGAGGTAAAACAACCTGTGGCCTAAACACTGATGGAAATATGGAGAGTAAAGCTAAAATAATTGCTTACCAATATATTTTTTTTTTTTTTTAGAGGTAACGGATAGCATATGGACAGAGACTGCATATAAATGTACTGCTGGTTGAATATCTGAGGTAAATGATGTTCAATAAAGGATGCTACTTGCATCACTTTGCCCATAAACCGTAAATAACATTCTGTATGTTCATACCAAATAGTCGGAATAAAAATTATGCATAAAAATATTGAAATACATTTAAAAACATTAGTTGAGAAAACCATTTAAACTACAACTGGCAGTTTTTCTTGAACTATGATCATAGATTTCTGTGATGAAATGTTTAATATTACTTATTCAGAATACATTCAGGGACAGATTTCCTTTTTTGCACTGCTGCACATCAGCTGTGCATAACAGCAAAACAAAGAAAAATGAATGACTTGTATCAATAAATAACTTTAAATGAGCCAAGACAAATGACAGAAGTCACTGGCTAATTGTAGAGAACCCAAACACGATCCAAGCATCTGGAGATAACTATGTACATTTGTAATATGAATAACACTTCCGAAAAGCAGTGACGGATGACGGACTTAACTCTGTTTTTTTCAGATTTATGGTTATAGGTCTAAACTGGATTATAACGTCTCTTTGTACATCTAAGCTACACACAAGTTTCAGTAAAAATACACTGCAATATTATGACTGTGTATATACATGGCAGACTGGATCATATTAACTTCACTAGGTACAGATGTCTGTTAGTTATGCATATCATACATGGCGTGCTTCTTTAAAAAAAAAAATTCATCACTAAAATCAGAAAATAGTACAATACTGATAATGTAGGTTTTTAAAAAGAAACAATAAGTTCCCCATTACCACTGTTTTTAAATTTAGCTATTTGGTGTCATTGTTTTTAAAGAGTTTAAATTATTTTCTACTTTGCAATGGGAAATGCAGTTTACCAACAAAATCTAGCTAAGAAAATGCATCATGTGGTGATACTGTGCAAAATAATCAGTACCGTAATGTTATATGAAAAAATAAACTATTGTATGTATATTTTACATATATTTTTCAGAGGAAAAAAGTGCCATTTTACCGATATCTTTTTTTCAGCTATGTGCATACCTCAGGAATCTGTTTGGAACTGCTCAGCAGGACTAACAGACTGACTGGGCTGAGCAGAGTCTTGCCCCTTTTAAGAGCATAATACATTTATTATATTGGCCATTAGTAGGCAAGTGGATGATCTCTTAATATGAAACAGGCAAGGCACTAACTTAAATTCCTCTTGCAAAAACCTTGCCCAAATCACCATTTTGCCGCAGGAAGATTTTTTTTTTTTTTTACAAAATGAAGCAGATTGCACCCAACAGTACCAGTAACCCATAAAAGCGGGCCAAACTTTAACAGTGAAAACAAAGGTAAAAAAAAAGAAAATATGAAACTGCGCTAGGTGGTATACTCCTAGATGTACTTTTAAAATTGCCATTACCCTTCTTTCCATCCCTGCTTAAGGGTGTAGATATTTTTGTTTATGATTTGCATTGTTCCCAGAGAATAAGTGCATGTATGCAAAATGTAGTGTACTGTGATTTATAAATAATTTGAATATAATACATTCACAGTGAGCTCCTGATTGCGACATTAAAAGTTTCATAAAAAAGTAATGCATGAGAAATTACAGGACAAATATATATACTATAATACTGCCTATTGGTGGTTCTGCACTGCTGAGCAATCAAGAAATTTAATGCAATTTACTTTGGCTTTTTCGAATTAAAAACCATTTTGCTTAGTGTTAGGTTTCTTATCAAAAAGACGTTGGCACCTACATCTACTAGTAATTCAAAGTCTCTTTTAAATGTTAGAGCCGGACAATTCCAGGCTCGGGCCACTTTTTCTTCAATCTTAAAAATTGTGGTTTCATTTTATTGATATTTTGTTAGCTTGAGCTGTGTGTGTCAGTAAAGTTCACCACTAAATAGTCATTTCATAAAGTTAATAACTAGTTATCTGTGATATTTCTGAACAGTAAAATCTGAAGGATAAAATGGATTACATAAGTTTGTAATAAACTTGTATATAAATTTTACAGTGACAATATGGCATCAAGCTAATACGCAGGTAACGGTGCATGTCGGAAAGCAGAGAATGGGAATTCTGGGTAATGAAGCTTCCTGAGGTGATCCAGAAACAGCAATACAAAACATACTGCTTAGTGAAACATAACACACTAGGCAGAACCACTTACATACATAAATAGGAAAAAGTATTGTTTGAAGAGAATCATTAAGAACAGACTTCCAGTGTCACAGCTCACGTAGAACAATAAAAAAAAAAAGTCATGCTAAAATGTTCAAATATTCCTCTGACACAGCAAACCTAAATTGTACTTCAATGTACGCAATGCAATTTATGCAATATTTGGGGAATTGGAGGTAAAATGTAGTTTCAATTGAATGGAGGAAAAATAAAAGATTTATTTTTTTATATTATGTACAGAACCTTTTCTTTATACAAGCTTTCCGAGTAGGGTAAACACTGCTAAATGAAAAGCCATGTGTTATTGGCATTATGCATAACTTACCCTTTTTAAATAACAGTGAATTTGTAACATAACATTACAAAACACAGATTGATTTAATAATCAAATCTTCTTAGTGTTCTTTTATAATTTAGCAAACGTGGAACTGAGGTATACCTTGTTGAGGGAGGTTAAAGTAATGCTTGGAAGCCTCTTTGCTATATCCCACTTGATTATTTCTTTTATTTATGTACATATAACAGCAGCACACTAAACATTCACAAGCTGTGTCATATTGGCATTACAATAGTCATTTGTACAAACACAACAGCAAATGCAATAAAAACGAGTTACCCTTTTTTAAATCTCAAATGAAATGTTCCGATTTAAAAAAAAAAAAAAAAATAGCAGTAGTTCATTTCAGGAAATTAGTCTTTTTCCCTCGGACAGACGTTAAGAAACCAATGTCTGTTTCAATGACGTGATGCCAGGTCAATTTTCTTCATTTCCATTTTAATTTCCTCATTTTATTCTTGCCAGTGCTCCTTTAGTGATGAGTCATTAAGGCAAGTCCGCGGAATCAAACAAGTACCCCGGATCCATGCTGGAAAAGCAGACTCTAAAGTAACATTCCAAGACTTTCTTTTCCATTCTCCTTTTCACATGAAAAGTCAATATTGTTAACCGTATGCTGTTCCATAACTCAGCAGCTCCTCATACGAGTACTATTGGTCAGACCTCTTGACCTCTATGACTATCATAGACTTGATTCTTTCGGGGGGTAGTCCACATTTGTGACCATTGTGACCACTGTCACAATGTCTTCTGTTGTTATAATGTTCGTTAGTCTTTGCATCTGAATAATCCGTTCTTCCACACAGCCAGCTGATAACCTTGCTTCTGCCTCATGATCCCAACATTCTTCTATAGTCTCACAGAGCATTGCCATTCCCTAAAAAAAAAAAAAAAGTACATAAATGTGTAATATCTGCATCGTTCAAAAAAGCAAGGTTTTACATTTAAATATTTATTACATGAGTACGCCGCAAGTCAGACGTACTTCAAGAACCCTTCCTATAATCGAATTATAAAAATCTAGATGCTGCACCAAAACAATTTATTCCGCTTAGTATAAATTTCCAGCATCATACATAGGCCTATTTCAATCCCTCACAAATTATTCATGCCTTATACAGTTTATGTTTATCACACCATAATATGTCTGAAATGTTTGAAAATAACACATTTATTCTCATACCCCAAAATCAACTTCAAGTTTATCTAAACATTCATTTCAAATATTCCACACCTTCAGATAAAATAAAGTTATTAAGACTCTCCAAGATAAATGAAATAGTCTCTCTGAATAGGCAGGGACCTATTTGAAATGTTCAACCAGTTTTCTCTACTTTGGAAACAGAACTGTTACAGGGGTTCTCTGCAAGGTTTCTAAGAAATATACCTGTGTAGATGTTAAGTATAGCCACGTTTGTTGGTACAAATTAGAATAATTTATTTGTACAATTCTTATGAAAGGGAGATGGAGTTCTTAAGAGCCACGGAAAAAGTTGAAAAATATTTATTATAACACTTTTCAAATTCCATCTGGAATCCCACTGTATCATTCAGGACAAAGGATTCAGTATCCCTGAATCATCCACTTCCATTCCTCCATCTTCAGTTTAATAAATAGGCTACATTTACTAAATGCCAATTAGTGAATATGCTCACACTCAGGACACCACTTGCACAATACACAAGACAGACAGATGCATGCATTTCCTTTAAAGTTCCTTTTTGCTTTTTTATTCTTAGTTTTCTTTTCATTTGTGAAGTATGATTGCTGTAAATGGTTTCCTTCTGCTAGACATTCAATTGGAACCAAGACCTGGCAAATGCCATTGAAAGGTTTGAGAGATTTACCGAAAGCTAGGTTATCAAGTAATCTAAAGAGAGGGAATTCAAAGGTTTGGAAGCAAGATAGGAAAAGAAACTGCCCCCAAGATGGGTGTAGTGAAATTTTGCCGGAGCAAGTAGTCACTGAGAGGACTGTAAAATGTCCATGGGGACAGTAGCTGAAAAATCTGCACTGAAGGTAGATGGGACCTAAATGATGGAATGGAAAGTGCACATGGTAGAGTGTCTTGGACAGGATATCAGCCTGGACAACTATTTGGCAAGCCTTTAGTGGCAACAAAGGAGCAATCTTCCGAAGAGAACTCAGTTGAAAGAAGCGAGATGAGGAAATGATAATTTGAGAAAGTATTTAATTTTTTTACATTTTTTTTGTAAAACTAAATTGCGAACTGAAGTGACTTGTGAGGGAGAGCTCCAACCAGGTCCCCTCCCAGAGTCTGTGGGCCACCAACCTAATGAACAGTTGGAGGAGCTTTAGTTGGCAACCAGAATTTCAATATTGATTTTACGAGCATTGTGACCATCCAGGAGACCACCTCAGTAAGGCAGTTTTGAAAACCTGTCCAGCTGTCATTATACAACTCATTCAGTCGGACAAGAATCTGGTTGTCATAAACACAAGAATGTTAGGGAAGAACCAAAAGATCAAAAAAGAGTGGGCAAAGGGGCCACACGTATGGGGTTGGGCTGAGAAAAGATCCTTGGAGGGTCACATGAATCATGTTTTAAAAGCCCAAGTGGAAAGGGGGGAGAGAACTAAATTGCCTGGGATTGGTCCTTTAGATAGTCTGCTAACACTGCTAAGGTGGTACCTTGAACACCTTATTTTTTAGGCAAAAACTGGTAATTATGAGAGACATACATTGATTCATACGACGTCTAGTAGAATCAAAGTGGCGGCGCAGCCTTGAAATACAAACTGCCCAAGGTAATCTAAGATTGGGGACTAGGGCTTCGGTGGGGACTAGGGATTTGGTGCAGTGGACGAAACTGTGACTGAGTAGAGTTTGGTGATAACTGGTTTCTAAAAAAATAGGAGCGCTGGGAACTGATCTCCCTTTCAAGGAATTTAATGGGAAGGGGCAGGAAAGCAATAGAACTGATGCACTGGTCTGCAAGAGGCTATTTTTAAAAGAGGTAGTACTAGTGCAGACCTCTAGGATTGAGTGGTTGTTTATGGATAAATTGCACAGATCTAGAAGTACTGGGGTTGGAAAACGATGGACCCATATCTGTGACTGGGATTGAATGTTTGATTTTTTTCAGCATTCTGTCCATCATTTATTCTTTTTGCTATTGTCACCTTAAGTTGGTTGGATATGCCCAGACATGGGTTCTGTGCTCACTGTGCCATTGGCTAGCCTGGTTGATGAGGGGTGATACCCCAAAACCGGTCCCAGGATGCTTGATCCGGTCCAGGGAGGACCTGGCCTGGCAGTTCGGGCTGGACTGTTCCCATGGGGAGCAGGGTCAAGACTGATTTGCATATGGCAGGGTCCAAACTGGGATGGCGTGGCAAGCAAAAAAACGATGGATTAAACAGAGGTCTGTGACTGTGGGTGAATGTTTGAATTGTTCAGCATTCCGTCCATCATCTGTACTTTTTGCTTTTGGGATTGGGGAGAGAGCATGGAAAACAGAAGCTGGGCAAGGATTCAGTGGTAAGCCACAATGAACAGAGAATAGAAGCTAAGCAGGACAGAAGTACTAAGAGCAGGTGAAGAAGAAGAGGAGGTAGATGGGAATAGAATAAAGAGACAAAGGCTAGCTGATGAAAGGTAAGAACTGCAAATCTTTAAAAAGTTTTCATACAAAAAAGAGGAGCAAGAGAACAAGAACAGGTTGTGTGGGCTGCATGGAAAAAACTGCCATAAGACGGTTAGGTGAGAGTTCACAATGGGTGTGTAGCCCTGAAGTAGCCAAACCCCTGGGGCGAGCAAGGGAGTTCTGAACACAGAGCGATTTCGCCATCTTGGCAGCGGGCAGAATGGTGCACCCTGGGATAGACAGATGCCACACTCCACAGGAAGTGGTCACCAGGTGGGAGGGAACCTGGCAGCCCACTTGCTACCAACCGCATCCTGCCCTGAGGGCACTTGCCGAGCATAAATGGGGCACCCCTGGCACCTAGACCTCAGATCTCAACTGACTTGGAAGGAGGACCGAAGGAGGCCTGCCCTGCTGCAATGAGGGGCCAGCAAAGAGAGGCTGCACCAATGAGGACTTCACCTGCTGGCTAGCACAGAGGGACTGTGTCTGCCGAAGTAGAAGCGGTCTCCAGAGCCCAGTCAAACCAAGAGAACTCCAAGGATCAGCTGACTGGCCTCCTGTGTGCAGGACAGGGACACAAGAAGCCTGTTGGGGCAGTTGGTAGCCCAACATTTTCAAGTTGATACCACTGCTGCCGTGCAGCACCAAGGACCAAAACCCGACACACAGATTTACCCGAGTTTGCTGAGCCCGGGAGTGCTGTCAGAGTTGCTGGGACCCTCAGAAGGCAAGGTATCAACTTAGGATTGGCCTGCGAGCACGACAATGCAAGACTGGTAGTCCAGTGGTGACTGGACTTTGGCCAGACCGGAGAAGACTTAGTGGGACATTAACCCGCTCACCATCTTTGTGGACCGAGAAATCCCTGCAGGAAGTCCCAGTCGACAGGGTTGTGCCCTCAGCATCCTTAGCGCGCTGTCAGCATCCTTCATCCCTTGCATCAGGAGGACTCCATAGGGATCAATTGCAACACGGATAAAGTGCCTGGAACTGCTGAAGGAATGCTTTTTCTGTGAAGGTAATTGTTCTGAGGAACCTTGCTGGTCCCCTTGACCAGCTCCCTGCCAGAGTTGGTCGCCCCAAGTACTTCTAACCAACCGCATTTACACTTACCTACCTTTTCCTTGAAAAAGTTTGTAAGTGTCCAATTCGTTGACTTTGCCAAGGCTTGTTCATGGTTGAGTAAAATTGTTTTGATTTATTATTGCTTGTAATATCTATATCTCCAGGACCCTTCAGTGGATCTCTTTCAAACTAGTGTCTAAATTCTTATAAAAATAGAGTTTAGTTTTATAAATTGGTGTTGGATTTCTTGAGTGTTGTCGATTTCTTCAATTGTTTTGGTGCTGTTTAAATGCTTAATACTTGTTCCTCTAAGTAAGCCTTGCTGCTCAGTGCCACAGCAACCCAGGGTTTAGCTTAATGCTTTACAGTCAAAACCTACAGGCCCTAAGGGGTTGGTGAGTGTATTACACGGTGAGGCCGCCCAACCACACCATAATACACCCCCATTTCCCTTACAGACCTACAGAGAGTAGGGGCTGCATTTTTATGTTTCTGAGCTGTAGTATTACCAGCTCATACACTACCTCAGATTTTCTAGGCTAGAGCTGTAGGCAGGGCAGTTTCAGCAAAACCAGTTCATGAACCCCTTCTGGGACTTCGTATGTGTGCTTAAGATATTCATGGTACAGTCTCTGATCCTTCTATATGAGGGAATGTGTCGCCTATAGACCTGCTTTTTAGGCCATCACAATGTAAAATTAAGAAAAAGAGTGCTGGTTACACATCTTTATGGAAGGGCATTGATTCTGGAGGACATCGTATGCACAGTGAACGTTGTCAGCCACAATTCTGCTGGCCACTATACAGCAACATGCTGTTAAAAGTGAGCTGATACCTTAACAGTTGAGCACAAACTGTGCCTTCACCCAACTAAAGGTGGCATGCTTCATCATCGGGCCTGCTTCTCGTTTGGCTGGAGCTACAATGCCCAAAGGGCCCCACGAGGGGACACTTTGCCACAGATCTTTTTAAGGATCACCAAAAGTTGACTGGGGAGGTTGATGTGTCCCAGTCGGTCAGTGAAAAGATTGGAAAAAGTGGATTAAAAAAATCTTATAAAGCTGTAGTTTTAATAAAGATCCATATGTATGTCAAGTTAAACAGTGTAAGAAACTCATGGATACAATGATCCTGATTTCTAAAGGAAAGAGTGGGATTTTGTGGTATATTAAGTATGGTAGTATCAAGTGGATTTACAGTCATATTGGTTCTCGGTTGACATGTTTCATGCCTTGGTATGTCAAACAATGATCAAATGTTATTTCTTCAGGACCTGAAAAAATATACACCTACTTTTCTACAACAACATATGGATGCTTGTTACATATTTGTATCCCCACCTGTGTGGAAAGTGTGTTATTCCAACTGTAGTAACACTTTTACCTCTTCCTTTAGCAGGTGTAGATTATGAGGATTAAGGGTGTTACTTCTTGGTGGGATATTTGGTGGTTGAGTTGTCAGCTCTAGGCAATATCCCCGACTGATATATAACAGCCACTGGGCTGATGTTACTGCTGGCAAACATTGATGGAATTGCTGTAGCCTTGGTGATGTGTGTTTGGTGGGAATGGTTGGTAAGTCACTGTTTTGAGGTAGAGGCTCTCTTTGTGGGTGTTGCTCTACCTTTGCCTCTTGATTTAAAACCACCTATGTAATATCCTCTCCCCGATTTCTGGTGGTATTGTTGCTGCTGGTGCTAGTGACTTGGGGTCTCTGGGGTATTGCTCTTTGAGGCCTCTCTTCCTTGGTACCTCCGAAAGGGCTGGTGTTTTTGCATAGTAGACTGCAAGGCTCCCACTGATTTTACGGTCTCTATGTCCTTTTTGATTTTTTCATGTTGGCCCATTTGATGCTCACCATCAAATGGGATGTTTAAAATGTGTTGTTGCACTTCCGGTTTAAAACCTGATATACGAAGCCATGCATGTCAACGCATCCTTGGGCGTACGCTTGGTTCCTTAAAAATAGTTAAACTTGTTAGGAATTATCTATACACTGTTCTGTAACCATTCCCAAAGTAATTTTTGTGCCTTTTTTCCTTGCGGAACCTTCATTTTACGTTTCACCTGCGCCGTTCACCTTCTACACAAGCACGTTTGTGTATACCAATGTTTGGGTTACACTTGCATAAAATGTAATTTGGTGCCAATATATCT
Source organism: Calotriton arnoldi (assembly GCA_963921515.1). Lineage (NCBI taxonomy): Eukaryota > Metazoa > Chordata > Amphibia > Caudata > Salamandridae > Calotriton > Calotriton arnoldi. The sequence goes on from CAWUFW010000840.1 coordinate 1,031,981, forward strand.
ACAATTGTTTCAATACAAACCAATTTACTTCTTCCACTGTAATTATCGTGGTCTCCCTTTCTCTCCTTTGCGATTCAACTGACTTGTTTTCTTCATGTATTGGTCTACTAAACGATTACTGGTTGAGACATTGTTACATGCATGTCAACGAAGCATCACCGAGGAACTAATCCCTCTTGCAGCTGTGTCTGCACTATCTAGAGCATAACTGATTGTTGCATTAGACCAGGGGTCCCCAACCTTTTAAGTAATAAGAGCTACATACGATCAATAGAAAGTATTCAGATGTACTAATTTTATTAGTGTTAATAGTGACTACATCAGACAAGAATAAATTATGGTGAACATATGAAAGATTAGCAGCAATATTACCTCAGTGCAGCGTTGCCAGCATTAATGCAAAAAAGGCTGTCAATCAGAAGTGCCTATACGTGGGAAATGAATAACAGCCATTCCTGCAAATGCCACTGGCACCAAGGTAGTAATAATTAATCTCCAATGGTGTATGATTAATCAGTCAAATATTAGATTTAAATATATTTTGGAAATTATGAGTTCTTAAAATGCACATATTTTCCTCTCAAAACACATTTATATATATATATATCTAAACATCTCCATCTAAACCTCTCCATCTAAACCTCTCCATCTAAACCTCTCCATCTAAACATCTCCATCTAAACATCTCCATCTAAACATCTCCATCTAAACATCTCCATCTAAACATCTCCATCTAAACATCTCCATCTAAACATCTCCATCTAAACATCTCCATCTAAACATCTCCATCTAAACATCTCCATCTAAACCTCTATCTAAACCTCTATCTAAACCTCTATCTAAACCTCTATCTAAACCTCTATCTAAACCTCTATCTAAACCTCTATCTAAACCTCTATCTAAACCTCTATCTAAACCTCTATCTAAACCTCTATCTAAACCTCTATCTAAACCTCTCTATCTATAGCTATATCTAAATCTCTATCCATAGCTATCTCTATAGCTATCTATCTATATATGAGCACGCGAGAGAGAGAGATCTACCAGTAGCTTACTCACTACTGGTTGGAGGAGCCTGCATTAGACATTTGTCTACTCTCCGCAACCAAAACTTCCACTTTATTTTTGTATTGCTCAGGGAGATGCTGTAATAGTTCTTCTATTTCATCCCATGTAGCTCTATTGTAGTGCAATAGGTCAACTGAATTTGCAATTCGCCAAGGATTGGCACGTACTGTTGCAACCCTTTTTCCTGCAGTGTCAATGCGCTTACTTTCCTTGTCAGGAGGTGGAGAATCCCCAGTGCTTTGTGACGCTGCTCTTTTACGCGCTGTAGTCATGACTAAGGAGTCTGCAGTAGGGTGACCTCTGATGTAGAGAAGGTATGAAGGTGAAGGCCTGTATTTTTTTTTTTTTTCAATTCTGGTTGCAAGTACCCTTGATTTAACTGGGTCTTTAAATATTTCTTTAGATTCTTTCGTCTGTGTGTTCTTCTCCTCTGTACTTTGCATTGGCAATTCATGAAATTCTGCTGCCCTTTGTATCGCACTATGATAAGAAGAGGTATCATATGGTGGAGATGCTTTGGCTGGGATAGGTGATTCAATACCCATATCTGGAAGGACCACATCGTAGTCGTCCCATGTGTCTGGGCTTTGTTGTGTGTCTCCCTGCGAGTAATAAGCCTTATGCTCCAGGCTCTCTCCTCCCTCCGCATCTTTAGTGGGTGAAGGTGACCTTTTGCGTGGTGATATTGGGTGACATAGTGGCACGGGGCTTGTGCCTCTACGCTCTGTTGCCACTCTTTATGGTAGTGGCTCTGGAACATCCAAGTCTTGACCTTGTCGCTTGGAAGTTTCCTTTTGACTGTTTCTGCATGAAATTCATGAAGGACTTTAAAAACATTGCCTTCTCCCTCTTACATTATAGTTTTTTATGGTGTCTTTGCCTGTTTCTCTGGCGCCGTTGCTGAGGAAGGTGTCTTAAATTTTGGCGTTGTAGGAGCCAAGGTTTTCTTCAGCATCTTAGAGTGGCCATGGTCTTTCACCTTTGTCAGAGTTGTGTTTTGATTTTGTTTGGGTCGACACCGATCACTTATTCGGCTCCAACTGCTTCTCCAGCGCTGAAGCATGATGCAGGTGTTTTGTTGGCGCCTATGTGTTCGCCGAGGTCGATGGGTGTTTCAGCATCGATGTCGGCCTGGTGTCGCCTCCATGCCTCTCCTTAGGCCTTGTTGTCCGATCGAGAACATTCTCGTCCCGTCTCGGCTCAGAGGCTCACTCTTGGTGTCGACCAGAGCCCGAGGGATGTGGTGCACCTTGGCATTGAGGGGGAGGTTTATGTATTATCTTCTGTAAATGGAGTGGGCCAATTGTACACTGGGCCCTTGGTATAGTCTTCATCCTGGGCCCTGACCCTGGCAGCGGAGCCAGGTGCGTAGTGTCCTGGGCCTGCACACCCGACTTCTCTACCCCACTGTACTCATCGGAGGCGATTTAGTGAGGGCTGGCGAAGACGCAGCCTCTTCTGGGGAGAACATAGCTTCCATTGCCATCTCCATGTTATGAGCCAGTCTACTATCCAGTCTGCTTCTCAGTATCTTTTTGTTTTTGAATAAGTTGCACTCGGCGCAGTCCTGTTCTTTGTGCTCCAGCGACAGGCACAGGTTGTACGTCATGGGTCTCGAAGTAGGCGTGTTTCGCCCCGCACCTACGGCACTTTCTAAAAAGACTGCCCTTTTTAGCCTCCATTACCCGGAGACAAACAAACATTCTCAACGGGATTGTGGAAGGCGATGTCAAAGTCGGCAGAATCTGTACTTCCGATTGACTCCTACACGGTTACGTCGTTGCAGGAGCCATGAGCATGTTTCTGTTGTTGATTTGTGATATGTTGTAGTCGTTATGTGTCCGTAGGCCGCCAAGAACTTCACAGAGGTTCGACACAGTCCGTCCAAGCCAGATGGCGTAAAAAAATTATCTAACAAAGGAGCAGATGAACATGCGCATTGCGTCCAGGAGGAGGAGATAGGATGCACAACGTCAACCATAAAAGATTTCCTCAAGAAAAATTGCAGACTCCGAGCCCACACTAGATGGCAGGAGTGTGCACAGCATGTGTATCTGCAGACAACATATGCTGCGAATATAGCGTTACTGAAGGTAATTAACTTGTTCTTATGATGTGGATTTCTAACAGAAGATTAATCACCTGAATTGATACCAAAGTAGTACCTCCCAAGGTGATGGGTCTGTGAAATGGCTTAGATTAAAGCCCTGCTGGACCGAGTGGGCAAAATGCACATCTCAACGGGCCTGGCTGTCAAATTAGTAGTGTTTTATGAGCGTGTGCACTGATGCTCATGTAGCTGCCTGAAAGATATCCGAACAGGCACTCTGTGTGGAAAGGCAGAGGTAGAAACCTTGGCTCTCATGGAGTGAGCCCTTAGCCCTTTCCGGAAGCTGCTTCTTATCCAATGCGTAGCAGATTTTAAGGCAGAGGGCTATTCAAGAAGAGATGATCCATTTCTGCACCGCAGTGTCTTCTTCACCCCAAAGAGCTTCAAAACAAGCAAATTGTCCACCCGATGTTTCTTGGTGCCATCAATGTAAAAGCTGAGTGCCCTTCTGGAGTCCAAACGATTGAGTCTTTCTTTCTTTTTAGAGGGATGAGATGGAGCAATAAAGGTCAGAAGGGCAATGGCTTGTTGAACATGAAAAGGAATCAGCATGTTTGGGAAAAACGCAGCTTGAGTTCTTAAGACTAGTTTGTCTGGAAAAAAGGTGGGGTATAGGGAGGCTGGACTAAAAGGGTCCTGAAGTTCACTCACCCGGTGGGCAGATGTTATTGCAACCCAGGAAGAATGTTTTTAAGGTGAGTAGACATAATAGACAACTGTGCATTGGCTTAAAAGGGGTACACATCACAAAAGTGAGAAACAGATTTAAGTTCTACTATTGCAACGCAAAGGGCTTAGACGGAAGCGCATGCTCTAAACCTTTTAGGAAATTCATCAAAACAGAGGATTTGAACAATGACAATTGGTCTGGTAAACGTAAAGAGGCCAAAAGGGCCATCAAGTTAACCCATAACTGTGCCCAGAGCAAGACCATGCTGGGCCAAAAACAAAGCAAACAACAACATATCCAACTGTTTTTTCTGCAGCAGGTCAAACTAGCAGGTACTACAATAAATCACAACCTTGCCCAGGGACTTGCACACACATTTTGTTGAAGTGCGTCTAGATGCCAGAAGGAGATGTTCAACCTTAGGAGGAAAATCGAAGAGGGATAAACAGCTGCTGATCAATTTGCACATGTAGGTGAAAGTTGCGCAGGCTTAAGTGCAAGACCATCCTCTGCTGCTGCGACAGTTGGTTCTCAGGAAGTGGCAGCCTGATCAGAGGATGAATACTCAAGCCAGGAAGTTCTGATTACCACAATCTCCTGGCTCAATCCAGAGCCACTTTGATAACCTGGACCAGATGTTCTTAATCTTCTTTAGAACTCTGGACAAGAGAGGTACCATCAGGAACGCATACAGAAGTCCTGTGCTACAATCTAGGCAAAATGAGACTAAGTGAAAGCCTTCTTGTGAACTCCAGCGTGCCAAAGTGCTGACATTGCTCATTATCGACGGTGGTGAAGACTTAAGAGGTAGGGTTCTCCCCACTGTCTGAAGATGCCCTGTGCCACCCCACACTGTCAGCTGAGCACTGCTGGCTCAGTTTGTCCGCCCTGGCATTCAAATAACCGGCCAAGGGATGAACCAGCAGGGAAATCCCCTGGCTACTCCAGAGAAGCAGTGCCTCCTGGCAAAGTATTGAGGATCCCACCTCTCTTGTTGCAGTACAACATGGTGGTGGTGTTGCTCTGAGAACTTGCTCTGGCCGTCCCTACTTTCAAGGCCAGCACCCTCTCTATGGCTCCTTTAGCCAAAAGAGCCTGCAGTTCATGCCATAAAATGGACATATTGCCCTCCAAGAAGTGGTCCGATGTAGGGTCAGGAGTGGCAGGTTGAAAAGTAAAGGCAGGACATAGCCTCGTTGGACAATCTACAGGACCCATCTGTTGGATCTGCTTCTAGGGGTAGGAGGCTGATCCTTCCTCCTAAATCTATAGGTTTTGAGGTAGTGGCTAGGGTGGTGAAGAACTGAGATGAAAGCTGCCCCTGATGAGTAGGTCGTTGTCTGTTGGGTCCATGGCTCAAACCTTGGAAGGGCTAGGAGGACGGTTGTGTAGGTGGTGAAGCCTAACTCTTAATAGGACAAGCCTCTGGCATGTCCCAAAAAGGGCAAAATTGCTGGACTGGAGCTGAACGGCCCAAGGTGCATGCCATGGACTGGCTCTCCTTAACATGCTCAAGGGCAGAGTTCACCTTTTCACCAAACAGGCAGGAGCCATCGAACGGCATGTCCATGAAGGACGCCTGAACATCCCTTGGGGAAGCCAGTGGACCTCATCCATGTGTGGGGTCAAGCACCACAGGTTCTCACAGCCCTACCCAATCAACCAGTGGTGTCCAGGCTTGAGAGGATGACTAATTTGACTGCATCCCAATCATCTTGAATGGATTAGGTAAAGGAACCCCTTAAGTCATCTGAGACAGCAGGTAAGATCTCACCCACCATGTCCCAGAGTGCATGGGAGTAGCGACCAACCAGACAGCTTGCATTAACAAACCTCAAGACAAGGCTGTCTTGGAGAACATGCACTTAACAAGTGCATCCAAACTGTTTTGATCTCTGCCAGGGGGAATGGAAGGTAAGGCATTAAGGGGGCACTCTAGTGGTGAAAGCCTGTGCCACTTGACTTTCAGGGGTTGGATGCAGTGTTAAGAAATCCAGGTACCTTGAGCAGGTCTATGGTGACAGGCGACTTATAGGTTGACTGGGGAACCAGAGCAGTGTTAGTGAGGGCTTCATTGAAGGGCAAAAGAGGTTTGGTCGCTGCCTGGCCAGGCTGCAGGACCTCTGTCAACATTCATCTTTACCTCCATAGTGGGGAAGTCGAGGTCAAGGAACTCCGCAGTCCTCCTAATCACAGTTGCAAAAGAAGTACTCTCTTTGCTGGCCTGAGGGGCAAGGGGGATCTTGGGAGGGTCTAATCAGTCCAATTTTGGTTGAGGTGACCAAGCCACCGGCATCCTGTAAGTCCATGTACCAGTTTTTGTTATCGTAGGGTGAGGCAAAAAATGTCCTTTTCCTACCATTGTCACCTCTACGGACAGCTGTCTCCGATCACAGTGTGAGCCAAAACGTTAGAGTAATATCTGTGTGCAGCTGCGTGAAAGTGTGTCCAAGTCTGATGGATTTAGTATAGGCAACGGAACATCAAAATCAGGGCGTGGCCTTGGTCGAGACGAAGGAGTCCGACACGACGATGAATTGCAGTTCCTCCTTCGGTATCCATGAGGTCAGTGCTAGCGTTGATTTCGGTGCCCATACGGATCCCGAAGGGTGTTAAAGGGGCCCAGACTGCACACCAAATCATGGTAACCAGCCGGGGAGTACCTAGAAATCCTTGAGAACTAAAGGCGCACCAGAGTGTGCTGGATGCGTGCCAAAGATGCACAGCATGGTCTCTTGAAAGGCTTCAATGAACCAGAAAACTCAGGGTGCATCCGCATGAAGGACAGAATCAGTTTCTCAGTGGAACGGGAGCAAGACCTGAAACCATGATGATGAAATTTTGCTTTCGCTTGAGAAAGAGAATGATGGGAAGGGGCCAAGCCTCGCTTGGACTTACCCAAAGACTTCGACTACGAGAAAGATCTGACTCTGGAATTATTTCGGAAACATTTCTGCGCTCTCTACTTTGGCTTAGAGTGGGACTGGTGCAGAGCCTTCCAGTGCTTCCCCAAGTAGAGCTTCACTTTACGACCTCCAACGGCCTTTGGATTCATCTGACTGCAGTTGTCGCAGGCCTTGAATTCATACATAGAACCCAAGCACAAGAGGCACACCTCCAGGGGGCTCTGTCACAGACATCTGCTTGCGAAAATTGACAATCTCTACACGTTATAAGCCATGTCACGTTAGGGGGTGACATGTTCTTTGCAAACTGGACAATTTGGAGAAGAGCTCTTCACAGACTAAAGAAAGAACAAGCGGAGCACCAGATCCGCATCTGTAGGTGCAGAAAATAAGGGACTGGCGTCAGAGCACCTGGGTGGCACTTACATGCAGCTCCGTTCGTCACTTGCAGAGCGGAACAGCGCCAATGCGGAGTCTCACAGTGCCACTTTCCAGAATGCAGGAGCACTGCTTTCGAGTTTTCAGGATCTGGTTTGGCGCCTGGGGAAATTCAAAGGGTGAGGAATCTGTGGTTAGAAGTATCCATCAGAACTAGGATTTCAAGTAACTTTCTCTTCTGCATCATAAGATCTTAACTGATAGGCAAGTTAATTACCTTCAGTAATGCCCTTTCTGGTTAATAATCTAACTGCAGACTCCTCATCTTTAGAATATCCCCAGGCAACATCTGATTTTGATCTAATTTTTTAAGGACAGGCAACTGCGTGCCAAGTGGTGATTCCCTCAGACTCCAAAGCGGCCTTGGACTGCCTTTGGAAGTGATGGTGCAAAACCAACATTAAGCGCCAACCCTGGACAATGACTTCAGGTGAATTATTCCCACCATTAAACATGGACCAACTGTGACCGGTTGGAGAGGACAGTGCCGCATCTAACATGGGATCTTTTTGACAATAAAAGGAGTCCATTCCACAGAAAGGGGAGGAGCAACTGAGGTGACGGATTAGCAGTTGGAATATCCTCCAGAAGAAAAATGTACTTCCCTTCAGTAATGATCTTTCTTGGTGGATACTCCATCTACCTGCAGATTGATCTCAGTAAAGCACCTGCATGGGTATCCTGGGAGTGGAAGGCCAGTTGGGGACTATAACTCTCACTACATCCCTGAGAGTCTTGATGTCCGTGTTTATGGAGATGGACTGTATGCCACGGTCATCCGTATCTGGCATGGGATCCTCAAGTGGGTCAGTTGCCAAAGAAATAGCACCCCTCTTTCATGAGATGTTGTGCCTCGTTTATGGACCTATGAGCAGAAGTAGGAAATTTCCTCAGAGGCAATGGGTCTAAGGCAAAACTCTGTTCTGGTGGCATCTACTGTGGTGTCAGTGTTAACGTTTATGGCGTTGGTAGAGGTACCGAGGGATGACCTGGTGCTGAGGGTGAAGAACCTGCTGGTATATTGAGGAAGGAGAAGGCAGCATCAGTAGTGGCGCTGCGCCAGAGGTGGAGACCGGCATCAGAGCTAAGGTACGGGAGGCAAGGGAAAGAACCGAGAGAAAGGAGCCAGGGTTTAGGCCGAAGTCATTGCACTGAAGGTGCAACTCATATGATACAGGGGCTTGCTAAATACATTGAACATGGCACTGAAAAATAAGTTCCAGGGGCTGGAGCCTAGATAACGGCATCACAGATGTCAGCGGCTCAGTGATCGTGCCAGGTCCGAAGTAGTCTTGGGTGGCGAATTCTCTGGAGAAAGCAAAACAAGCTGTAGTTTCGATCAGGGCCCCTGAGGAACAGGAAACTGTCTGGGCGATATATGATCCTAGGAGCAACGTTGCTCTGAGTTGTGGAGATGTGTGTTATGTTTTCTACAGGATGACTTCGACAACACAAGCGACTTTTACTTGGCTAGATCATCATCTTGAGGCCGGGACATAAATAGTTTGGCTTCCTGATCCTTTATGGCCATGGGGTGCATGCTTCTGCAGGACTCACAAAAATTGACTTTGTGATGGTACCCGAGGCACCAGGAGAGGATGTCATGCAGGTCTGTGATGGACATCTGTCCTTCACAGTCACTACAGGGTTTAAAGCCTGAACATTCGGGAAGTGACATCCATGTACCACGCCTCAGAATTACAAAGAGCGAAAAAACGTCATGCAGAGATTACTGGAGAAGAGCAACGCTCTAGATTCACATCAATGGTGCAGAAAAGAGGGGTTTGACATCAGGGTGGTGTTGAAAAAGCTTGATGGTTCCAGTGACATTAGGATTGTATAGCTTCAGACGCTGAAGCAGGGCCAGCACCCTCCGTCTGGCTTGGAGAACTATTGAAAAGTTTCCAGATTCAGTCTGATGATTGGGATATTCAAAAGAAGAGGATTCTGCAGGTAGAAATATCCCTCAGAAACAGTATTATCGAAGGTAAGCACCTTGTTCTTCTGATGGATATTCTTAACTGCAGATTCCTCAGCTTTAGAATAGTTGTCCAAGTAGTGCCTTTCAAAAGGTGGAGGTCTAAGAAGTGGACTCACATCAAAAGGTCATGTAGAACCAAGTGTGCAAAAAAGCCAGCTCTGTGGAAAGGACTGTTGAGGCAGTAGTGATTGGTGAACATATGCATGGATGCACACTTAACAGAAACATGGAGGTCCAGTACTGTGAGACACCCGTCACCAACACCACTGAAGTATAGAGTCTAGCAAACTGATGGATGAAGCAGTGTGAGAGATGGATGCACATCAGCGGTGCAAGTCAGTCAAACCACTTTATTCGGTTAATAAAAACGATAAAAGTACATCACATACGATATTACACAACACAATAAAAGCCTCTAAAATACAAATCATTAATAAATATGGGCGTCCTAAAAAACATTACAGAGTCAGATTTCATTAACCCATAAAAAAAACTCGAGTTGCCATTAATACATATGTGGTAACAAATAACTAAGATCAGAATTAAAAATCAAATCACAATTAAAATGCCAGCATTAAAACGGTAATCATTTAGTCATACGGGTACTCTCAAAATGCTTGTCAGGAGATGCCGTTTCCTCCTCAGTCTAGCGGCTGCGACTAGATAACTCGCAATGTTAAATATCTCCCATGGATCATTCAACATCTGAAGATAAAGTAAAGCAGTTCTAACCTGTATAAGACCTTTTCCCCTTACAATTGGAAGTAAAAACCTGCTACGAATAACACTGTAATGATCACAAAACATTATGAAGTGCATAGTACCCTGGGTTGAGAAGTTGTCACATGTGCAAGGGCCTAAATCGCACACCCTACTCCAGCCAGGCGAATCGGCTAATGAAAAATTAATCAAGTTAAAACGAAACCTAGTTCAAAGCAGGCGATGGAAGGGCTTAGTGACAATTGTCATATAAGGTTCGATCTGGGGAGATGTTTTTAGCAGAAAATAGGCTTTTACTGAGGGTTTCGTTTGCTCAGTTGCCTCTCTCTCTCCCCCGACAATAAATTCATAAAATGTGTTTTTATCCACCCCAGATCCGCTTTTCTTATTTTGTCCGGGAAGTCGTAGAGATCGGGCCGCCCTAATTTATATAAGATTTGCTTAACATGTTGTAGCCACAGGATACAGCCTACTCGCTCCATGGAGAGACACAGTCCCTAATGATCTCATGATTCAGAGTTAGTTCTGGATTAATCCAGGTCTTAAGCCAACAAACCACCGGGGCAAACCTCAGCCAATCAGAAACATAGCTAACACCTAACTCTTGATGTATTACAAAGGTAGAGGTAGATTGGGGGACCGACAAAAGAGTGCGTAGAAACTTATTTTCGACTGTCTGTAACCCCTCCACCGACTTGTATCCCCAGATGGCAGATCCATACATTGCAATGGCTATACATTTGGACCTATAGATATTGAGCATAGCTGCGATTGGCCTGGCCCCCAATCGCTGAGCAAAACCATGAACAGCAGCCGTAGACCTTGCCATCACATTTTGTTTTAGCTTTCTGTTGGGGGACCCACGAGCCCCTCTCGTCAAATAGTACCCCCAGATAAGTGAAAGAGGTCACCCTAGACAACTCTGCTCCTTCACAATAAAAAGTTTTTGGCTTTCTTGATCTCTGACCCATGGTCATTGTATGTGATTTAGCTATGTTAACTACTAGGTCCAATGATTTCATGAAGGTCCCAAAGGAGTCCAACAGCCTCTGAAGCCCTACAGCTGTACGGGTCAGTAAAACAGTGTCATCCGCGTATAGGAGCACAGGGATAACCCTGTCCCTTATTCGTGGAATATCTAAGCTGGCAGAGTCTAAGAACTTTCCTAAATTATTTATATATAAGGTAAGAAGCAAAGGAGCTAAAATGCAGCCCTGACGGACACCTCTTCCGGACATAAAGTGCTTTGTGCATTTACCTTCTTGGTTGACTCTCACCCTTGCGGAGAGATCCCTATGTAAGTCAGCCAGGAAGTAAACTAAAACATTGATCTATTCCCATGTCTGTCAAAATGGACCATTTACCAGCTCAAAAGCAGAGGAAAGGTCCATGGAAGCTAGCTGTAAAGTCCCTGCTTTGGCCAATGTGTATTTTCCTGCTAGTAAATGTAGGTTTAAACACTGATCCAGTGTACATCTTCCTTGTCTGAAACCATATTGGAGGTTTGTTAAAACACCATTCTCATTCGACCAGTCCATTAACTTAGATAAAATCACTCTCCCTAAAACTTTTACAGCAGAGTCGATTAAAGATATCGGCCTGTAGCAACGTGGGTCCCCTCTCGGTCCTTTTTTAAAAACTGGGATAATAATGGAAGATGACCATGATAACGGAAAACCCTGTTGACTTGACACATTAAATACTTTTGTCAGAATTTTGGCCCAAAAAGTTGGGTTTTGTTTATATAAGTGGGCCGGAACACCATCCGGTCCAGGGGCCGTGTTACTGGTCATTTGCTTTATTGCCAGTCCTACTTCGCCTTCGTTAAAAACCATTTCGGAGGGGGGGGGGGGAGCGGAGTTTCTTGTATGTTCTAAACTAGCAGGTAAATCCAAAGTGGCAGGGGCCTCACATATAGATTCAAAATGGGAAAACTATTGTGCCTCTGTGATGTTACATTCTAGGGGGGTGTTCTCAATTCTAGAAAAAAAAGGTTTATTTACAATAGCCCAGAATCTAGAGCTATCCTTTAAGACCTCCACTGCTAATAGTTCATTCCAGGCCTCCTCTTTGATTTCATTTTTACGGTTGTTTAGGGCGGACTTATACAACTTTCTTAGCCAGGCTATATAAACCTTATCTCGTGGGTCCTGCTTCAAAGCGACTACCAACTTACGGTGTGCTTCAAAGCAGTTACTATCGAACCATCTCTCCCCAGTTTGTTGCCGGATCCTAGGGGGCAAGGAGAGTCCTAGCGCCACCTGCGCGCAAATGCCTTCAAAGGCTGTAAGCACCTCAACACCCCCCGATTAGATTTGTCAAGGCAGAATGCGAGCTTGTCCTCAGCCTTCTCACAGAGATCCTGAAAGAAAAGTTCTGGGATTACTTTGGCCCATTTTAGCCACCGTCTCTGGTCAAATAGTTTTAGACAGGTCTCAGTACATTGCATTTCCTGTTTACCCTTTAGGCCACAACCCCTGCCCAACACTAGTAGGACTGGGTTGTGGTCACTAAAATGGGGCCACCTAGCGTTATAAAAAATTACCTGGGATGATAAAACGGGGGAGATTAATATATAGTCTATTATGGTATCCCGCCCACGAGCTTTAAAAGTAGGGGTCCTCGCCTCTATTGCATTCGAGCTGGGTTCAATAAGATCTACTACAGCCAAAAGATCCTCCAGACATTCCCCATGCTTTGTATGCTCGAAATGAGGCCCTAAAAAGTCTTCAACCTGACAGTTCATATCACACAAATGAATATTAAAATCGCCCATAATTATAATAGAATAATAAGTGGTTTGCTTCAATCTATACTCCTCTAAAACACATTTCAAATTGCATAAATGTTCATTTAAAAAACTGCACTCGCCTGAATTATAATAATTAACAAACATTATTTTGGTTCTGTTGGTAGAGGTGAATTCAATTGCCAAACAATTATGGGAACCAACGTCCACCCTACTGTGAGTTCCTGACAGTTTAAGTGAGAATAACATTAAGAGACCCCCTTTTGCTGTGCCTGACGAAGAAGGCCGTGCGGGCACACCATAGGATTTAAACCCATCCACCCAAAACTTATTCTCCAGATCCCAAGTCTCCTGTAAACTAACTATATCGTAATTATTTATGACATCAAGCCACCTGGGGTCTTCTTTTTTACTTCTCAAACCCGCTATATTCCAGCTAATAATCTTACAGTTGGAGTTTTCATTCACACCGGTCCCCTGCCCACAAATGGTGTCACTAATGGGACTACGATGACAGGGAGAAGATTCCAGTCAATAGTTTTCGTCTAGGCGGGTTAATGGGAGGAATCTGTTTTGGCAAGCTAAACTGTTTTCACCTTCTACCATCTCAGTGGGCAATGTTGGCGGTTTAAGTAAGGTCGATGACCTGCAGGGGAACCTGTCAGGAAAAATCTCCTCCCTAGGACTTGGTCGGGGAGAAGGTATGTCTACTGAGGGCCCAGCCCCCCGCTGAATTCTGCCAGATAGCTGTGCCCCCTCAGATGGTGGATAAAAAAATAAAAAAAACATGGGTAAGGCCCTAATGCCCCCCTGGCCTTCCTTAGGGCCTTCCTGGAATATCTGCCCCGCTATGTCTGCACTATCAAAGTTGACGACAATACAGTCGCCTGCTTCCTGTTTACACCCAAGGCCAACCCAACCCACTCTCCTAGCCATTATGATGTGAGAGGAAACCCCAACCCTACTGCTAGAATGTTGATCACACCAGTGTTTAGTTTTACGGTGCAAGTCAGTTTAATGTGTTGATAGTTTTTACTTTTTTCCCTCATTCTGATTTCCTATTGCTGGCTGTGGCAGGAAATCATGCACTCCGAGGTCTTATGGCACTTATTTGTCCAAAAAAGTAGAAGATCGTTTAGAGAAATAACATTCCAGTCAGTAAAGACTTAAAACATTAAGGGATAGAGTGACATTTTGTTTAGGAGTGCAAAAAATGTTTTTTTTCTGAAGGAATTGTTTAGCCTCCCCCACCCCACCCCCCTAGAAGTGTTCTGAGGTCCTCACAGCAGGAGCTGGAAAAAGAAAACTTGAATTCTCCAGCAACTGTCAGTACAAGGCATAATGGGATAGGAATTTTCATAAGGACAGTCTACTTTTTTCTCCCTTGTTAGAAAACTGTAGCCTATCACTAGTCCAATTTACCACATTACAAATGTTTTCCACTCCATTCATTAACAAGCATTTGCAATGCAAAAGGTCTCGCATTTACACAAGTTTAAGCTATTGGCATTGTAAATGACAATGCGTTTTATTTATGTTTCAAAACCAAAACATAAAAGGCAGTTATTTACAATGCCACTAGCTCAAACTCGCGTATATGCGAGACCTGTTGCATTGCAAATGCCTGTTGGTTTTAGTTTCTAATGTGTTTGAGAAGGGATGTGCAAAGCATGCCCTCATTTTTTTTACATTGGCCTACCTTCCCTGTCATGGGATTAGCTGTTCTGGCAGCGGACTCTGCTCTCTGAATCAGTAGTTATAACCAGACCTTTTATCTGTTCCACATGAGTGAAGGCCTATTGGCCCACTCAAGTAAAGTCCCACTGATATGCACTAACCTAGGTCCCAGCACTACAATTCTAGTGCATATTTGCATGCACGTATGTATAGGTGTGGCCTGCATGATGCATTTTTATTGTGTGTATGAGCAAAACAGAGTAATGGAAGTCTGAGTTTCATTTTAAAAGCTTGTGTCCGGATGATCTTCACCAAGTGGAATTGTGTTTTTTTCCAGATGGTAGAATTGTATTGCTGACGTTCATGAAGCTGTAAGGAGGAGGCAGGTCTCACTTTAGATTGATTTTATTAGGTCCTTTTGGCTGCATTGGGTTTCTGCTTGGTCTCCCTGAATGAATGAATGATTCTTCTATAGCACACAGCTACTCAGAGGATTGTCCCGGTGTTTTTAGGCACTGAAGGGAGCAGAGCAAAGAACCGCTGAGATCCTAACATCACTGAAGTCTGAATAAGAGTGTTTTCAGCTTCTTTTTAAATGAAACTTCCTTCGAGATAGACCTCAAGTAATCAGGCAGCTGATTCTACATACTTGCCGCTCTGACCATGAAGGAAGAGCCTCACCTCCGTTGTCTTTGGAAGTGAGGTACTGCTATAAGTTTAGCACTGCTGAAACACAGGTACTTTATTCAGCTATATTCCTTAATCCATTCATTAAGGTACATAGGCTGAGCTCGGGCAGCCGATGACAAAGGGCAGTCTCCTTAACCCAGAAACAGGGGTGGGAGGAGTGTAGATTTAGGTGTTGAGAGGGAGGGCACCACACGGGGAGAATTGTTAAAGTTCAGTCAATGTTATGAAAAAAATGGAGGTAGTTAGCACGCGCATGCGGACCAAAACTTCTCAATAAAGTGTAAAATAAAGTGCATCTAAAGTATTCACTCTGAGGTCCGTGGCCGGGAGCCCCAGGTTCCAATGTTGTCCTCGGCTTAACATCCTGTGATTCTGCGCACTTCCCTTAATCTCCAAGTGCCTACGAGAAAATTAATATGTCCTCGTGTAACGTCACTGGAGCTCATTTAAAGCGCTCCAATACCTTCGTGTCGAGTTAACGCTATATACAAGTTAAAAAAAATCCTCAAACTGCAGGCCCGCTGCATCAATGGAACTTTTTGCATTGTACATTTCACATTTAACATGCTGTTCCCTGGGAAGCAGCGAGGGGTTGGAAAGGGTTAAAAGGGTGGAGAGAAGGAACATCTGTGCACCGTCCCGTGGCCGGGAGCCCCAGGTTCCAATGTTGTCCTCGGCTTAACATCCTGAGATTCTGCGCACTTCCCTTAATCACCAAGTGCCTACGAGAAAATGAATATGTACTCGTGTAACGTCACTGGAGCTCATTTAAAGCGCTCCAATACCTTCGTGTCGAGTTAACGCTATATACAATTAAAAACAAGAAGCGCGAGCAACAAGCGTTCGCCAGGCATCCGCTGTTTATTTTTGCATCGCGCTTTCACTTTAAAGTGAAAGCGAGATGGAAAAATAAACACGCGGCGCCATGTCTCCTTTTTTGTCCGGCCCATCCGGACTGGATCGCATGGCTTGTTTACATAACACGCCTCCTTGCGATAAGAAACTGCTTCACGACAGCTGTGAAGCAGGCGATCCAGTCCGGATGGGCCGGACAAAAAAGCCAAAAGGAGGCACCCCAGAAAGCTTATTTCCAATGGCAGGCCACCGTTTACCATAAACGGTGACGCCAGCCAATGGAAATAAGGGGCGGGGCTTAAAGCCCTTTTCTAAAACTCCTCATTAGCAATAAATCTCGCCGAGCGAACTGCGCATGTGCGCAGCAACGCTAGGCGAGACCTAAAAAACATCCAAAAAGGCTCCCTTTAGAATATTGAAATCACTCAAAGACACAATTTAAGCATTCCTCAAATGTAAGACTTCTAGGATGTGGTAGAAGAGGATCGTTTTAAGTCAAAGGGCATTTAGAAAAGAAATTGCTGATCCTATGAAATGAATTCAGTCTGCCTAATGGAAACAACAGTATCCTCAATGTTTATACTAACATGGAGCCTGAGGTGTGACTAACTCTCCATGATTTATGTTTAAGAATAATATTAGAGGTGTTGAAGCTTCCACACATATGGTTGCCAATTCGGTCAACTACTTCATGGGGAACCCTTGTTTTTACTTCCTCAATGCAGTCCTATCCCTATTCAGCCCTTGGACAGGACAAAATCATAATGTGATCAAACTTTAGTCAAGAGTATTAAAACGGATTGGTAAGGAAAAACTAAAGGAAGGGAATAATCAATTAAATCAATGACACTTGAGCACATGACCAAAACACCTACTGGGCAATTTTCTATATTAAGCTACAGCAATCTGCCATCCTGCTCCACAAAGCTGTTCACTGTATAGACTATCTCAGAAGGAACATGTGCAGACCACTACCCCGGATCGAAAAAAAAGCCAAGACAACTTCTTACTGCATGTTTCTGCCAACAATCTCTTAATACAGGCCTCTTTTTCTTATGCACAACAACTTCTTGCATGTCTTCTAGCGATGGATGCTGTCCAACTTCCTCTTCAAACGGAAGCATGTACTCATCTACAGGACCTAGATTTAATAAGGACAATAATTAGCTTTAACAGGTTTAAAACTGACATTTATTATACATACTACTGCTAGTATTCATCAATGTTTCAGTTTTAAAGATTTGGAAAGAATCCTAAAAAACATTACAATATAAATGCAAAATACTATACCAGGATAAATATGTTAAAATAAGCATAAAAATAGTGTATGATCCATCACTTTAAAAAAAAAAAAAAAAAAAAACTCATGGGTTCACAGGTATCATACATGAAAAACAGGAGCTAGCAAAGCCAATAGGTCTAGCTTACACTGAAAGTGTCCCTTCAGGCACTGCCGAGTTTAGGCACTCAACTCTTCAAACACACAGTGTCACTCATTTTGCTTCTAAAAGTGGTGGCAACCATTGAAGTCAAAACAATTATACTTAAGGGATAACATCTTTCATAAATGGCTGCCTGACTGAGAATCCGTGACTGTGCAGGATACTGTTCGGAACAGATGAAATGAGTGGCAAAGGAACAGCTCAGTAGCATAGAATGGGAAGAAAAAACAAGCATTTGCAATGCAACAGGTCTTGCATTTGTGAGAATTTAAGTTGCCATTGTAAATGACAATGCCTTTTATTTATATTTTTTGATAATTAACACAAATAAAAGGCATTGTCATTTGCAATGCCAATAGCTCAAACTCTTATAAATGAGCAACTTATTTCATTTCGAGTAAGCGACTGCCATTGTCTCGGGCTGCTTGGACAGTGAAAGCGCACATGGCGCGCTGAATGTTGCAGGAAAGCATGTTGTGCCTGTAGTAGGAGAAACTCAATAAAGAAAATAGAGCTTACAGACTAAATAAGACATAGCGTGTAACAGAAGTAAAAGGGCCAGTACTCATGGGAGGTTACAAATGAAGATAAGGCAGTACAAAGGAGGGACTAACAAGCCTATTAACGAATCAGCAGCCAGCAATTACGAAGGACATTGACAAGCCAATGACAAATATGGGCGGGGCTTCAAGTCTGTACTTGAATACAGCATGCCTCGCGGAGCAGCACATGCGATGCCCAAGCTCGACCTAAAAAAGCTGGAGGGAACGAGAGCCTACTAGAGGAGAAATTTAAAAGCTAAAGTAATGGCCCAGCTACTAAGGCACTGAAGTTCACTCATTTTCAGATGGATGATCACCTGTGATCAGCAAATGAGTCACTCCAAAGAAGTAAATGGCCAGTTTGGGATGACTCATTGCCCCATACTGCATGCACTCACGGGCAGAAGCAGAAATGGGGATTGTTAATGTTATATGTACTTGGTATCGAGCAGGACTCACTCCCGAAGGAGAATCTCGACGCTGAGCGGGCAGCTAAGAACTGTCTAGAACCAACAAGTTTTGAGCATCTTCCTGAAATTCATCAAATTGAGGCAGGTGCGAATATGGAGAGGTAGGTTGTTCAAATGATGAGGAGCCAGATATGAGAAAGCTCTATTGCCAAAACTGGCAGTATGAATACGTGGAACCTGCAGAAAGGCTTTATTAGAAGATCTTAACTGTCTGGAAGGCAAGTAAAAACTCAGTTTTGAATGGAGATACACGGGCTGAGACTGATAAAGAGCCTTATGAGTCAAGCAATAGAGTTTGAAGATTGCCCTTTTTTGATGGGCAGCCAATGTAATTTTTTTAATGTAAGAGCCAAAGATGACCGAGTGGGTAAATTGGAAAGCAACCGGGCAGCAGTGTTCGGAACGACCTGTAGTTTAGCCAGCAAGGTGTCATTTGCTGCAACTTTGCTACGTTCACACAGACCAATGGATGAAGACAACATAGCCAAAGGTCATCTGTGAGTGTTGCATGTATTCACTTATTTGTTTGAAATATTTGATTACAGGAACTTAGAAGACAGCTAAAGCTATCAGGCCAGACCTGGAAAGTTCTTTATTACAGACACAGCTAAATACTACAAATAAAAGTACAATTATGTACAAAATTACAGTAGGCAAAACAATATACAACCCCTCCTTTGAGGCCCAAACAAGCATTCTCACAATGAGAATTTCATACTCACAGGGTTTTTGTCAAATGGTGTAACCAACATCAAAATCATGCCTTATAATATGGTAATCTGTGAGATACCATGTGATTATATATGTATAGGCTATACCAAAATGTTTTAAAATACTCCTATTGCCTTTAACGTCTGCTTTAGTCAATAGATTAGCCAGGCATACTACAAATTCTAGCACCTTTTCATAATAAAAAGATCAAGCCAATGCCATCTGACTTGCGTCTTATCAATGAACCCACAACACCTACAGCCTCAGTCCCTGGCTTGACAATAGAACCACCTCACGACTACTCTATTAACCATAAGCTTTCGCACAAGGCAGCCATCAGGAATACTCATAAAATTACCAATAGGTACAAAATCACAATTGGCAGCACAAGATACACTAACAAGGATTATCACTGTGCAAATCTTCTACCCCTAGGTTTGTCACAGGGGGGTAAACCAACAATAAACTTGGCTTAATATAGTAATCTGTGATTTCATGCATTGAAAAGCCTGCCTAAAGGTTTTATCACAATTCCATAAGAATATACCTTCAAAGGCCTATAGAAATATGCTCCGCACAGAAATATTTAAGGACTACCACCTGTATCAAAATATTTAATAAACAGACAGTCCCTGATTACTGGCATGTCATTGTACCCAACTCAGGAGTACTGTATTTCTCACAAGGCTAAAAGCGCAATACAAGCACTCTTCAGTGGAAACATATCCAGATTTAAAATGGCTGTATACATTTGTTTAATCAACCTTTCTGAAGTTCTTCCTCATACAAAATTTGCATTCTCAAGACATTTTGTGCACATAATGAGAAGGATTATGTTACTTACCCTGTAAGCATCTTTTCTTGGCATGTAGAGCTGTAGATTCACATGCTTTGCATACTCATGCCATCTAGTGTTGGGTCTGGATGTTTGCAAGCTGTTTTTCTTCGAAGAAGTCTTTCCCAGTCATGAGGTAAGGTGACTCCTCCTTTTGGTGATAGTGCGCATGGTCATTGACTCCATTGTTAGATTTGTTTTCCCGTAAGAGGGTGAGAATGGAGTAAAAAGTGTAGTACAGAGATGTCCATGCGTATGTAATGTAAATTATATTAACTGCAACAACCATAGGTGTCCGGGGAGGAGGGAGGGCGCATGTAACTCTACAGCTCTACATGTCAAGAACAGATGCTTACACGGTAACAATTTGTTCGAGGAATGTGTGCTGTAGATACACATGCTTTGCATAGATGGTATAATAGTATTCTCCCAAAGCGGCAGCTAACCAGTGGATGTTGTTGTTTGAAAAAGTGTTTTTAGCACTGCTTGCCCTACATTAGCTTGCTGACGTGCTAAAACATCCACAAAATGTTTGGTAAATGTGTGTGGTGTAGACCATGTAGCTGCCTTACATATGTCGGCTATGGGAATGTTACCTAAAAAGGCCATAGATGCTCCTATTTTGCGAGTAGAGTGTGCTCTAGGAGGTATATTAAAAGTTTGTTTAGCTTTAACATAGCATGTTTGAATACATTTGACAATCCACCTAGATATACCAGATTTAGAAATAGGATTTCCTTTATGAGGTGGAGCAAATGCAACAAAAAGTTGTTTTGCGAAAATGTTTTGTCCAATCAATATAGTATAATGATGCTCTTTTTACATTAAGTGTGTGTAGAGCTCTTTCTGTTACTGAATCAGGTTGAGGGAAGACTACAGGTAACTCAACTGATGGGTTAATATGAAAAGCAGAAAGTACTTTTGGAAGGAATTTAGTTTGTACGAAGAACCACTATCTTTATGAAGCTAAAAGAAGGGTTTTTCTAAGGTTAATGCCTGTAACTCACCATCACGTCTCAGTGAAGTGATAATTAAAAATGCAACCTTCCATGAGAGAAACTGTAATGGACAATTGTGCAATGGTTCAAAAGGTGGACCCATAAGCCTTGTGAGAACAATGTTAAGGTTCCAGATACGTGCAGGTGGTACAATGGGTGGTATTATTCTTTTAAGGCTTTCCATGGAAGCTTTAATTACTGGAACTTTGAATAGGGACAAATGTCTGTTCTGCAGATATGCAGCTACTGCTGCAAGATGTAAACAAATCGATGTGTAAGCTAAGCCAACTCGCTGTAGATGCAAGAGAAACAATATTTTGTATAGATGCATCTAGCGGATCAATTGTTTTATTATGACAATATATCACAAACCTTTTCCACTTTGCTGTATAACATGCACTACTGGTGGGTTTTCTTGCTTCTTTCAGGATTGTCATACAATCTGGTGGTAGGTTTAAATATCCAAATTCTAGGACTTCAGGTGCCAGATGGCTAGGTTGAGCTCCTTGGGGTTTGGATGTCTGATTTCTCCACAGCTGTGTGTGAGGTTGGAGTGAAGTGTAGTTTTTGGTATGGCACAAGTGACAGTTCTAGTAGTGTGGTGAACCATGGTTGACGAGCCCATGTGGGAGCCACTAGAAATATTGTGAGAGATGTCTGCCTGAGTTTCCAAAACAGCAATGGAATTCGAGGGAGAGGCGGAAAAGCGGAAGCAAATATCCCTGACCAGTTCATCCATAGGGCATTGCCTTTGGATAGATGGTGTGGGAATCTGGAGGCGAAGTTTGAGCATTTTGAGTTCTCTGCTGTGGCAAAGACGTCTATGTGTGGAAATCCCCATTTTTGGAAGTATGGAAGGAGAACCTGGGGATGAAGTTCCCATTCGTGTACTTGTTGCAGCATCCTGCGGAGGTCAACAAACTGGTTGTGCGTTCCTGGAAGGTGTTCTGCTAGAAGATTAATTTTGCGATGTATCGCCCAAGCAAAATGGTCTGAGAGAGGCGTGACAACTGCAAAGAGTGTCACCCCTCCCCACCCGATGACATATTGTTCGTCCGGATTAGGACAACTTTCCCTACTAGGTGAAGCTGGAAAGGTTTTAGTGCTGTTTTAACTGCTAGAAGCTCCAAGTAGTTGATGTGGAGATTTCTATGTTTGGTATCCCATAAACCCTGAATTTTTAGATGCTGGAGATGGGCACCCCAAACTGTGAGAGATGCATCTGCTGTTAGTACGACTTGTGGAATGGGGTCGATGAAAGGCTGCCCTTTTGTGTGTTCCACCACTGCAGAGAAAAATGAGTGCTGCTGTCTACTAACACTAGATCTGTTAACTGACCCTGTGATTGATTCTACTGACGTGCTAAACATTCCTGTAGAGGACGCATGTGTAATCTTGCGTGAGTCACTGTTGTAATGCATGATGCCATCATTCCTAACAGCTGCATGAAAGTTTTCACTGTTAGGTTACTGGTTGGTTTGAAACTATAGTAATAAAGTTCGAAAGTTTTGAATCCTGGCTGCATTGGGAGAGGCTAGAGCTGTGTGTGTTTAGCGTTGCTCCCAGATATGTTTGCAGTTGTGAGAGTTGAAGATGGAACTTTTGTGCATTGACTGTAAATCCCAAATGATGGAGAAGGTTTATGGTAGCTTGAGTGTGTTGTAAATATTTTTGGTGTGTGTTGGCTTTGATGAGCCAACTGTCCAGATATGGGAAGACATGAATTTGTTGTCTTCTTAGATGAGCTGCTACTACTGCTAGACATTTTGTGAATACTTTGGGTGCAGTAGTCACTCCGAATGGAAGTACTTTGAATTGACAGTGGTTTCCTGCCATCACAAATCTGAGATATTTGCGATGTGCTAGGTGGATAGGAATATGAAAGTAGAACAAGCTACTTACCTTCGGTAACGATGCATCTGAAAGAGACATATTAGTTATAGATTCCTTACCTTAAAATTACCAAGGGCTTCAGACTGGATCCGGAGAATTTTTCTTCAGCAATACCCCGGTGCGTCGGTAGTTGACGTCGGTCGACTCCGCGTCCGTCGTCGTGGTCGCCGGGATGACGATGCGGTGCCTACTTAGGCGCCGACATCAGTTCTGACACGACTTTCCACGCCAGAAGCGCAGAGCCATACAAGACACGGACCACTGGTGCACATAACTAGGGCCCTGGAAGGGTGTACCTAACCCTATAAGTCAGTTCGCAGAACGGGGAGGATGGGTGGGGCAGTAAGGCATCTATAACTAACATATGTCTGTTACAGATACATCGTTACCGAAGGTAAGCAACTTGTTCATCTGCAAGAGACTATTAGTTATAGACTCCTTACCTTAGAATAGATACCCCAGAAATACCATCCCCGGAGGAGGGTCTGCGAACCAAGTTCACACCAGAAAATCCTGGAGGACAGAACAGGCAAAGTAGCCGTCCCTCCGTACTGGACTATCCAGGCAGTTATGTCTGGTAAACGTGTGCATAGAAGCCTGGCAGATATCGATGAGTGGAACTCCCCGCGACAAAGCAGTGGTTGCTGTCGTAGCTCTAGTGGAATGAGCACCATTGGAGGTTCCTTTTTAGCCAAAGCGTAACTAATCTTGATACAAAGGACTACCCATCGAGAGATGGTACGCTTCTGAACAGCCTGACGTTTTTTGGCACTTATGTAGCCAACGAAGAGTTGATCACCCACCCGGAAAACTTTTGTGCGGTCAAGGTAGAACAGCGCACGTTTTGGATCCAGACGGTGTCTCTCCTCCTCCTTGGAAGGGTGCAGAGGCGGGAAAAAGGTGGGCAGAGTAATAGTCTGCCCGATGTGAAAGGGAGTAACTACTTTAGGCAAGAAAGAGGTTCTCGTTCGGAGCACCACCTTGTCCGGATGGAATGAAAGGAAAGGAGGCTTAGAAGAAAGGGCTTGAAGTTCACTCTCTCTGCGAGCAGAGGTGATGGTAACAAGAAAGGCAGTCTTTAGAGTGAGAAGCCGGAGAGGACAGTTGTGAAGAGGCTCGAAGGGAGCACACATAAGATAAGTCAAGACAAGTATCAAGTACCACTGAGTCATTATGAAAGGAGAAGGAAGAAAGATGAATAATGTCTTTGATGAATCTACTTACAATCGGGGACTTGAACAAAGAGGGCTGATCTGGTAGCCGAAGAAAAGCAGAAATTGCTGCCAGATAACCTTTAAGAGTGCCCAGAGCAGAACCCTGCTGGGCCAAAGAAAAAAGGAACAAAAGAACCTCAGAAAGAGGGGCAGAAAGGGGATCCACAGCCTTTGCTGTGCACCATGCCAAAAACTTGTTCCATCGACCGGCGTATATCGTCTCAGTGGAGGGACGCCTGGCTGCCAAGATGACATTACAGACTTCGGGAGGAAGGTCAAAAGCTGCCAACTGTCACCGCTCAAATCGCCAAGCAAGGAGGTGGAGGCTGGACAAGTTCGGGTGGAGGACCGTCCCCTGCTGCTGCGACAGAAGATCCTCTCGAAGGGGCAGTCTGATCGGGGGATCGATGGCCATGCCCAAGAGCTCAGGTACCAGACTCTTCGTACCCAGTCCGGAGCCACAAGAATGACTTGGGCCCGGTCGCGCTTGATCTTCAGCACTCAGGGCAGAAGTGGTACAGGCGGAAAGGCGTACAGTAGGCTGCAGTTCCACTTGCGACGAAAGGCGTCACCGAGCGAGTGCCGCCTTGGAAACTCCAACTTTCAGAAATGCTGACATTGTGGGTTCTCTTTGGTGGCGAACAGATCTAACCAAGGCTCTCCCCACTGCTGAACGAGACCTTGCACCACTTCCGAGTGAAGACGTCATTCGTGATCCACCATGCACCGACGGCTGAATTTGTCCGCCCTGGCGTTCAAAGAACCTGCCAGGTGTTGAACCACCAGGGTAATGCCCTGATGCTCCAGCCATGTCCAAAGGTGAAGAGCCTCTTGACAAAGTGTCTACGACCCCATCCTGCCTTGTTTGTTGCAGTACCATATGGCGGTGGTGTTATCCATGAACACCTGCACTGCCTTCCGTTGAGGGAGGGAAGGAATGCCTTCAGTGCCAAGCGAATCTCCGGGAGTTCCAACAGGTTGATATGGAGACCGGACTCCGCCGGAGACCAGACTCCTCTGATCTCCGCCTCCCCAGGTGGCGGCCCCATCCCAGGAGTGATGCATCTGTCACCACCGTGAGGTCTGGTTGGGGAAGGGAGAGGGATCTGCCTCTGACCCAATCCTGGTTCGTTAACCACCACTGCAGATGTTGCGCAGTCCCGCCGAGATCTGGACGTAGAGATTCCCCTGATGCTGCGCCTACTGAAACTGAACTGGAACCCTGCATATGCCATCTGGCTTCATCTACCAGCAGGATGCAGGAGGCCCGGCAGCCTCAGGGTCAGTCTCACCGAAATCCGGGATAGAGGCTGAAACATCGGTATCATAGCCCGAATATCCCCAACTCGCTGCTAGGGAGGATAAGCCTGAAACTGCACTGTGTCCAGAACAGCTCTGATGAAAGGGAGCGACTGAGAGGGAGTTAGGTGCGACTTCGGCACGTTGATAGTGAACCCCAGCGAATGCAGGAGGTCTGCCGTAGTCTGGAGGAGCGAGACGAACGCCTGGGGCGAGCCCACCTTCAACAGCCAGTCATCAAGATAGGGGGAAGACTGGAACACCCGATCTGCGCAGATGAGCTGCGACCACCCCCACCACTTTAGTGAACACCCGAGGGGCACTGGTAATGCCAAAGGGGAGAACGGTGAACTGAAAATGCTCGTGGCCTACAGCGAACCGTATGCAACGCCAGTAGGCTGGCAGGACGGGGATGTGAAAATAAGTGTCCTGCAAGTCCAAAGCTACCATCCAGTCTCCAAGGTCGAGGGCAGACAGGAGCTGAGCCAAGGTTAGCATTTTGATCTTCTACTTCCGGAGGAAGCGGTTGAAGGTCTTAGAAAAAGACGCAGGCCTTTGTCCTTCTTGGGCACCAGAAAGTAGCGGGAATAGCAACCACGACCTACTTCTGGCGCAGGTACCCTCTCGATAGCTCCCTTGGCCATGCGAGCTGAAACTTCCTAGTGGAGAAGCGCCAAATGATCCTCCGACATGCGATCGAAAGACAGTGGCATGGAGGGAGGGGCAGTTTCGAAGGGGAGGGAGTAGCCCCTTCGGACTATCTGCAAAACCCACCTGTCTGACGTGATGGATTGCCAGTGGGGGAGGTGATGGCGAATCCTGCCATCCACTGGCGGCTGATGGATGATGGTTTGGAGGCTGCTGCAAGGGGGGAAAGGGTGGACTGGCCCGCCCGCTGGTCCCCAGACCCGCGTTGCTGGGTCCCACATCCGCGGCCACGCAGAGGCTGGGCAGCTTGCGTGGGCCGGTGGCTGGACTGGGTCGGACGTGGTGGGGTGCCCCTTCTGTAGCCACGAAAGGGATGAAAGGCAGACTGTGGGGGACGGGAGGACGCAGCGAAGCCAAAGGATCTGGCAGTAGCCCGAGAATCCTTAAAACACTGGAGCGCCGAGTCCACCTTGTCACCAAAAAGGCGACGCCCATCGAAGGGCATGTACAGCAGAGTTGCCTGGACATCCCCCGAAAAACCAGACGTCCTCAGCCAGGCGTAGCGCCGAAGGGCTACCGACGTGGGAATCGTTCTGCCCAGAGTCTCGGCGGTATCCAGTCCACAGCGGATTGTGAATTTTGCTGCATCTCTCCCATCCGCTACTGCCTGGGATAGAATGGCCCGGGCCTCCTCCGGACACGGAGGCTGCACCTGCGCAACCGTATCCCAGACTATAAGGGTGAAGTGGCCCTAGAAGCATGCGGTATTCACAGAACGCAGTGCCAAGCTGGAGGAAGAGAACATACGCTTCCCAAGATGATCCAGCTTCTTGGATTCCCTATCCGGGGGTGCGGAAGGGAATGCACCCTTGGAAGAAGAGGCTTGGACCACCAAGCTCTCGGGGGAAGGGTGTTGGGAGAGGAAAATGGGATCGCCGGGAGCCGGGCAGTGGGGGCGGGCAATCATCCGTTCCACAGGAGCCCCTGTGTTGGGCTTGGACCAAGTGCCCAGAAGGATGTCCGTGAGGGCTTCATTAAAGGGCAACAAGGGTTCAGATGAGGTTGCCGCTGGTTGAAGCACCTCTGTCAGGAGGATAGTCCCGACTGCCACTGTAGGAAGCTCCAGGCCCAAAGCCTCGGCTTCCCTAAGCACCACCACTGCATAAGATGCTCCCTCCTCCATAGCCACGGTAGGGGGAGAAAGCATGCCAAGGTCTGGGGAGGTATCTAGACCACTGGCGTCACCCAATTCCTCTCTCCAGTCCGGCACGTCCAGCTGGTCTGTTAAAGGGTCCAGCGACCCCTCCCAGTCCTCATCACCACCCTCAGGGCGATGGGGAACACCTGGGATGAACAGGGGCACAAAAGTACCCTCTGGCGTCGGATTCGACGTCGGCCGACGTCGATCCGGCTCCATCTCGGGGATGAGGATGGGGACAGTGTTGGCCGGGGGCATGGGCGGTGCTGGGGGAGTCATCGCCGGGATCGGCGCTGGGGAATGTCGAGTAAGGTCGACCGGCGTCGATCCGGATCCATGGGGAACATGCGGTGCCGGAGCCGCCAGCATTGAAGGCCCAGGGCCCCCAATCGGCTCCGCGGGGCCCAAAGGCGCGCCAGCGGAGTGGGGCTGCCCAAAAATGGAATGGAGGTCTTTGTAAAATGCACAGAGCTGGGCAGGGGACGCCCCGGCTCCCGGAAACAGGGGGGAAGGCACGAAGTCATCCCTGAATCAGGCACCGGAGACAGAGCCTTAAAGCGATGACGCTCTGGTTCCCGCGTCGACGGGGAGAAGGCGAAGAGCGACGGTGCTTCTTCACCTTCTTCTTGTGCTTCGACTTACCAGATGAGTAAGAAGACTTGGACGAGGTGTGGTGGCTCTGCGACCAGTCTTGAGACCTTCCCCTCGAGTGAGACCGGGAGCAGACTGCCGGGCCTCCAAAAGCTTTTAGGACCGCTCCCGCAAAGACTTCGGATTCATGGCCTGACAGTCTGAGTAAGACTTCGGGTCGTGGTCGCGCTCCAGGCACCAGAGGCACATGAGGTGCGGAGCCGTGACGGACATCAGCTTGTGACAGGAGTCACAAAGCTTGAATCCGGTCCGACGATGGGACATCCCTCGCGCACCAGGAGACGAAGACTCGAAAAAAGACGTCGACAAAAGTCGAAGAAAGTTTAGTCAAAAATGACTACGGGGCAAGCTCTCTCCGGATCTGCGCAAGGCTGGCTTGGAAAAAGAAAGAACTGACGTCAGCGCGCAGGAGCAGCGTCTAAGTAGGCACAGCGACATCATCACTGCGAACACGACACTGGACGCAGAGTCGACCGACACCACCTACCGACGTGTAGGGGTATTGCTGAAGAAAAATTCTCCGGATCCAGTCTGATGCCTGGGGGCAATTCTAAGGTAAGGAATCTATAACCAATAGTCTCTTTCAGATTGCGCCCTTTAAGTCTAGAGTCGACAAAGTCGCTTTGTTGTAGAAATGGAAGCACTTGTTGAAGGGTAACCATATGAACGTGATCTGACAGTATGTATAGGTTCAAGGGTCAGAGATCTAAGATTGGTCGTAGAGACCCGTCCTTTTTGGGGATTGGGAAGTAAAGTGAGTAAACCCCTAATCCTTGGTGTTGTAATGGAACTGGTTCTATAGCTTCTTTTATTAGAAGAGCTTGTACTTCTTGTTTGAGGAGCTGTTGGTGTTGTGATGAAAGCTTGTGATTGGAAGGTGGAATGCTGGGAGGATTGCTGGTGAGTTGTAGGCAATAGCTATGTTGGATACTGTCTAGTATCCATTTGTCTGTTATTGCTTGCCAAATGGGAAGAAAGTTCTGTAGTCTTCCCCCGACAGGTGTTAGGTGGTCGGGGGAGAATTATAGGTAAGTCACTGTTTATTGGGAGATGGAGAGGCAAGTGTTATGTGCCTTTTACTCTGCCTTTGAAATTGTTCCCTCTGTAACTGCCCGTATAGAAACCCCTAGATGAAGAGGGTTGCATGTTTGATTTGTATGAGGATACATTTTAATCGGAGGGATTACTTTTGGATCCTCCTCTATAGAATGAGCGGCGACAAGAACCTCTATTGGATGGTGACTGAAGTGCTCCCATTGATTTTGCCACCTCCGTATCTTTTTTCATTTTCTCAAGTGACATCGATTTGAGGCCCAAAAAGGTGTTCTATGTCAAATGGAACATTTAAAATGGACTGTTGAACCTCCGGTTTAAACCCAGAGATTCTGAGCGATGCATGTCTACTAAGGAGAATGCTGGTGTTAATTCCCCTTGCTGCAGTGTCTAGTGCACATCTAATGGAGAAATTGGATATTAATTTTCCCTCTTGCACTAGTTCCTGTCCTCTTTTTTATACTCCTCTGGGAGGTGTTGGAGTAGCTCCTCCATTTCATCCCACTGGGCTCTATCATATCTCGGCAATAGTCCTTGTGTGTTGGCAATACACCAATGGTTGGCAGATTGTGCAGCTATTCTTTTGCCTGATGCATCAATTAACTTAGACTCTGTCTGGAGGAGGTGCATCTGCTGTATTTTGTGAGTTTGCTCTCTTTCGTACATTGGATACCACTAGGGAATCTAAAGGCAACTGCCCCTTAATAAAAATTGGGTCAGATGGTGGAGACTTGTATTTTTTTTTAATCGTCCCTAGGTGTTAGTATACGGGCAGGTACGGTGTCTTTAAAAATCTAATCGGCATGTTTCAACATGCCATTTAGCATGGGTAAACATTCAGTTGTTCTATGTGTAGAACCCAGTGTTTCAAATAGAAAATCCTCTTCTAAGGATTCCTTGTATAGTGTAACTCCATGGTATGATGCTGCTCTTGAGATTAACTCCTGGTATGCTGTGTTGTCATCAGGAGGAGATGGTTTTGCAGGATATAAATCAGGATCATTATCCATAGGTTAATCAATATTATAATCATTCCATGGATCTATTGGTGGTGGACTATTGTCATCTCCCTCCATTATATCAGGCTGTGTATGTGGAGAACACTGTGGTGTGATATTTAAGGGGTCCGAGCCTGGTGGTAGTGCAGGTGGTGGAGGGGACTGAGGGATAGGGTAGAGAGGACTTGTAGCCATGTCCTTTGTTAGAGGAATTCTGTAGCTTGTATCCTTTAGAGCAGTCTTTCTTTTGGATGGTATTACATCCTTGGACAAAATAGGTCTAGTGTCTGGATTAATGTACATTTTCTTTTGTTCTTTTGTTTAGGGTCCAGTTTTTCCTTCATAGGTTCCAGGATAGGTTCCGGAGGTTTTTGAAAGCTATCCTTTGGTTTCGGTGCCGAGCTGGACTTGTCTGTCTTATCCTTTGGAGCCGAAGGTTTTAGTTCAGAGGGTGTTTTGTCTCTACTCGAGCCCGAGCCGGAAGGCTTAGTATGCTGTTTCGGTGCAGATCCCGAAGGCGGGGCGTTAGAAGCAGTCTCTGTGTCGACCCTGTCCCGAAAGCAGTGGTGGCCCAGAAGCCTTTTGTTTGGTGAAAATAAATTTGGTGGGCAAAGGGGCTTTATTACTCACGGCACCCTGTCCAGCTGGAAGTTCTTCGAACTCTAAGTTGATCTCCAGTTCGGAGTCAGATTTCTGGATAGAGAAGGCCGCCTCCTCCTCTTCAGCTGCAGACGCCTCCATTTCCTCCTGTTCAGTATCTGCCCGAAGATATCCGGTGTGTTGTTGATGTTCTGCCGCTGAACGTCCCTACATCGAGCTCAACGGTCCCGTAAAGTCTTTTTTGATCGGAACGATCGACCAGCGTCACAACTTCTTCCTTGTGCTCCGGTGAGAGGCACAAGTTGCAGACTTTATGCAGGTCGGTGCGTGGGTACTTGGAGTGGCACCAAGGACAGAATTGAAACGGAGTCCATTCTATCGGCAGAAGACTCGATTATGACGGAGTGGAAGTCGACCGACAAGGCTAGGCCCCAAGGCTACCAACAACATCTTCTGGATCGAAGATGGGAAGTTTTCTTTTTTTTTTTTGACACGCAGGAATAAGGGGACGTGTACGAAACAATACTAACGAGGGTACAGTGGGTTGCGCACCGAGGAGATCCCCAAGAACGGTCTTGAACTAGAGCGCCGCAAACCATGCCCAAACCCGATGTAAGAAAACAATCTAACAATGGAGTCGATGCCCATGCGCACTATCACCGAAAGGAGTAGTCCCCTTACCTCGTGACTGCTAAAGACTTCTTTGAAGAAAAACAACTTGCAAACATCCGGACCTAACTCTAGATGGCAGGAGTATGCACAACATGTGTATCTACAGCACATATGCCTCGAACAGATTTTATTTTCAAACCACTAGCCTGCAGGTCATCCTATTACTTGCTAGTGTGGAAGAAATATGGTTTGTATAACAGGGTAATGGGTTGGTAAAGAGACTCCAGATATCTGAGCCGATCTTCCTAAAGGCCAATAATAGTGGAGGCAACATATTTAGGAGATGGAAAGGAGTGTGACAAAACCACCATGCTCATTAATCCAAATTAAGACATAAGTATAAGAGGATGCACAGTGAAATGTATAGTTTAAATAGAAGGAACAAAATGTATAGCGGCCACTGTTACAAGCATTTTTCAGAACATTAAGTGACAGTTAATTACTGTACACTTCAAGAGCAAGTAAGTAGTCTAGAGTCCTTTTGTGCCCTCTGGTATAATAGTGTCATCCGTATGCTGAAACAGGGGTATTGAATCTTGCTGAGCTCCCTGCCAAAGTCTTTCGAGTATAAGTGAAAGAGAAGCAGTGTAAACACACACTCAGCCTCAGTTGGTGGAAACCCTTACAGGCACGGACAATGATGGCCTAACTTAACCCTCATCTAAGAATTTATGTGAAACCTCTGAATCGTCTGCAGCAGAGGAACATACACTAATCAGCTGGTCCAGGTAGGTCAGGATGAGGAAACAAATCAAGCAAACGTGCACTTCCCAGTCCTCGTTAACTGTTTTAAAGCTTTTACATGTTTTTTAATAATCCTGCTCTGCTGGGTCTTATTTCAAACTTTGGTGGAGAGAATTGTACTTTGTTGGGAAACTTCTAGAGACCATATTTTGACACTTCTAGACGCTATCTTGGAATTTGGCAGTCTAGTTGCTTTGTAAGAGGGACTAGATGGAAAGAGTAGGCTTTTTAAAACACTAGCCTTAGTATCTCCTAGTTGCACTTATGCTGCATGTTGCACTTTAAAGCTCGTATCAATGTGACTGTTTTAATGCTTTTATGCGTTTTTAAATAATCCTGCTCTGCAGGGCCTTATTTGAAACTTTGGTAGGGAAAATTTTATTTTGTTGGCAGAATTTATGGCAGCCATCTTATTTTGCACACTCGAAATGATAGAATGCACTATAAATTGTTGAAACAACATTTATAATGCTTAACAGCGTTGAAGGCGTGCAACCTTGATGCGCACTCAATCCGTGCGTTAACTGTACGTGTCCCAAATTGGAGCCTCGTCAGGTCCCCACACAAGATGCACAGCCATCTTATTATGCCAGTTCTAGATGTCATCTTGAAATTCAACAGTGTAGGTGTTCTTGTAGGAGGGAAAGAGTGGGGTTTTAAAGACGGTGGTGGTGAAGACGAGCAGCGGGCGTGGCGCTGGTGCACCAAATGCATGCCACAGGGAGCCTGTCTGCACCCGTCCACGTCAAGCCTGCCCCAAGTGCCACTCTCCCTGTCAGTTTGGGGCCCGAACTCAAGCTACTGACTTCATCTTTGCTACAGGATAAGATCATCAATAAACCAGCTCGCTGTGATGTTCTCTTTAATTCACTCAAGGTGGCTGGTCCTGTCTTCTGCCTAAAATGTTAAGTCTGCCTTTTTTGTATCAATGGGAAATCTATATCCCTAGGGGCCCGATGGCTAACCATACTTCCAGACCTATTTCTTCATGTTCAAATACTTTTTCATGCTGGACTCAATGTGCAATCACTTCATAAACAGTCATCAAATCTTTGACCTCCTCTCTGATCGCTGCTTTGACCTCCTATTTATCAGGGAGCCATGGCTCAACAGCTGGCCAAACCCGGATGTCGCAAAAGGCATTCCATCTGGCTACTTCATCAATCGTTGTGACAGTTCTGGGTCGTGGAGGGGGGGTGGAGGGAGGGATGCCTATCATTTTGTGTGAGTAGTTTCAGTACAAAATGTTTGAGGTTGCCAGTTTAAAAGATTCTGAGGGACTTGGTTTCTTCTTTCAACTTAACCAATGTAGCTCTCTGGCAGGAGTTCTCATTTACCGTCCCCACCTAGCTCCGGTTCCAGCTTCTTGAACTCTTTAGAAGACATGCTGACTCTTCATATACTTCACTTTTCCAACTTCACTTTGTTAGGCGACTTTAACAGTCATGTAGATGACCCCCCCCTTAATCAAGATGGAAGGAGCCTTATGGATAATTTGGCTGTACTAAAGCTTTCTTAATGTGTGACTGGTCTAACTCGCATAGCCGGCCACTCAGTTTATTTCATTTTTACTAATCATCTCATGCTTTCCACTGACACCACTGAGGTTCAAGTATGGTTGGACCACTATCTCATTCCCTTTGACATAGGAGTAAGTCACTGCCTTTCTGGAAATAGGCCCATAGCCTCGAGCAATGTATGCACTCAGAAATGGGACAAAATTTCCAGTGAAAGACTGACCAATCACCTGGTACTTTCCCCTCCTTGTCCTTCAGGAGAGTCGTCGAAGGACCTTGAAATATAGAATTGCTGGATCCAGGATGCCGTAGATAAGTTTGCCGCCATAACCAAGCCAGGGGGGAACCGCTTCGGCAAGTCGGTGACTTGGTTTACAGCATCCCTGGCCAAAGAGAAGCTGGTCTGTAGACCGTGTGAAAGAAAATGAAAATCTCAATACAGCCTTGACGACTAACTCATTTACAGAGCTGCTTTGAAAAAGTATCATACTCTTATTAAAGAGGCCAAGAAATGGTTTTTCGCCTCTCAAATTGAATCTGTGGCTAATGACCCTAAGAAACATTTAAAGACAGCCAAGTCAATCCTTCATCCCAAAGCCTCTGAAAAGATCTCCTTCCCACTCTAACCGGAGGCAATAATCTTTGAAATTCCAGAGAAGAAAAAAATTCTCAACATCCAGCTAAGTTTTTATCATGTTCCTGATAGGGTACATACCCTTCCAGGTCCTGGACAGGACTCTTTGTCATCCAAGTCTGCGCTGGCATTCTTTCAGCAGATTTCCCTCCAGCAGTCAGAACAAGCTCTTCTGGGCTGCAAATCAGGTTCCCTTTAAGACCCCTGTGCTCCTTAAGAAAGCTACTGAAGTTACTAATACGGTTATTAATAACATTCTGAATGTCTCCTTCTCTGGTTCCAGTCTCACAGAAACTGGCTGTGGTCAAACCACTATTAAAAATCCCACTGCCGACCTATAAATCCTAGCCAATTTTAGACCCATCTCTCTTCTTCCAGCCACAGCTAGGATGCTAGAATATTTGGTTAATGTCCACTTAAAGAATTTCCTTGAAAAATCCAGCAGTTTACACCCTTTTCAATCGGGGTTTGGGCCTTGGGACTCCACCGAGACAGCACTTCTAGAAGTCTCTGAAACAATCAAATTTACGTTGGATATAGGTCATAACGCTGTTTTAATATTTTTATATCTGTCTGCAGCATCTAACACCATATCTCGCTCTGTTTTTCTCCAACGAATCTGAGAGGTCGGTATCTGCGCACAGGCCCTGGCCTGGCTACAGTTGTTGTTTCACAACAGGAGGCAGGTTATATCTAATGGTCAGTTTTCCTCAAACAAAAAATTCTGAATTTTGGTGTTCCTCAGGGCTCAGCATTGCGTCCGACCCTTTTCAATGTTTACTAATCTCCTCTTATGTCTCTCATCGATTCTTTTGGTATTGCATCCATGTTATATGCCGACGATACCCAGTTGGTCTCGTCTGTAGACAAAAATGTCTGTGTCTAGAAGTCCAATTTAAAAAACTGTTTAAGTATTGTCCGTTGGATGTAACTTAATTCCCTGAAATGTAATACTGACAAGACGAAGATTCTGTTACTTGAACAGGATAATTTATTTTCTACTCAGTTGGAGTGGCCAGACAATCTTGTAATCACTAAACATCTATTACATAAACTTCAACTGGTCCAAAATGCTGCAGTCCGCTTGATTCTTAAACTCCTATGTAAAAGTACAGTTTCTCAGGGACAAATAAAACTGCATTGGCTCCAGGTCCATAAACTTTTTAAGACTCCGACTTTGGTCTGCAGACTTTCTGCTGCTCAGGCCCTTTATATCTATGTAACTGTTTCAAACATTACAAACCTTCAACAACCTTGAGATCTTCCCACCTTAATTTGCTAGCCACCCCGGTTTTCAGATGAAAAACAAAGGGAGGTAAATCTCTCTCTGGAATGGGGTCTAAATTCTGGAATCAGCTCCTTGTCTCACTCAGATTTACCAACAGTGAAACAAATTTCGGAGAACTTCACAAAATTTGTCTTTTTTCTCTATCCAATGATTCCTGTAGGCATTTGACCTACTGATTTCAAGGTTCTTCTTTCTCTTCTCTGTTCTTCATACTACAGTCGTGTTAGGCGATGGTTTACTATATGTTTGTTGCCGATTTACTACCAGGATGCTCAGTCATGACAGTGCGCTTTATAAATGTATCATATCATATCTCATATCATATCAAGTCGAAGTAGCAGATTTGCAAATGACTTGGCTTCAAAATTCAAAAGAGGTTTTTGGGAGATAATTCTCAACCATTGAAGGGACAGTTACCCTTCTTCAGGATGGGAAGTAAAACGCACGCTCTCTACAACTTTGCAATGACATCCAATTAGTAGGATGTTATTTTCACCCAAACTGAGGTAGCCACACGATCCCAAAAAGCTCCAGTCTGGTTGAAAGGTGCGCCATGAACAATTAGGTGGTTGTGATACTTAAGTGAGTTATCAAAGATGTGTCATCACAGTAGGCCACCCTCAACATACGGGGTAACTCAGTCATCTGTCCAACTTGCTCGATGGGGGGAGGACCGGAAAGAAGACATTTCAGTTAACTAATCTGTGGCAAGTGGTCACTCTCAACCCTAGGCAGAATTACAATATCCTGATGGAATTAAACCATGCGTAGGAGGCAAATAAGTAATCTAGCGTTTTTTCTTTTGCGGCAATCTGAATACTGAGAAAATTTGCTAGGAGAGCCAAAATGTAAAGCTCCCATTCATTGGTTGCAGAAATAATCCATTCAGAAATCTAAGCAAATCTTATTCCATATGCAATCTAAAAATCAGGAACAATGCTATCAAGAGAAAAAGTGAAGTGGAGGGAGGGGCTTATTTATAACTTCTTGTAAATGCAAGGATATTCAACTGTCATTTATATAACAAGACTATATATGGAATTTAGGCACAAATAATTAAAAGATAAGGCTTGTTAGTTTGGGCTTTACAGATGGATGAATGCCCTGAACTCGATCTGATGTTCTCAGTGGAAAACAATGATCACAGCTCGGGCTGCAGCATGATAGATTAATTGCATTTCAAAACATCCCACCCAAATGACAGTTGAGGGTTTTAATAATTGTCCTCAGCTAAAGTATATAGATTGGGGTTAAAATATATTTGTGACTTATGCATCTCCCAACCCACCAACTCTTTGCTACTTAACAGAGAATGTTGTTTTAAAATAGATGCGTTTCACTGAACACTGAAACTTGTAATACAGCCCTGTTGAAAAGGTTATTTTACTGAAAAAAAAACTGCACTAGAGTTAGGACAGAGCAAGATCAAATTCTAATCTATGGTACCAGCATAAAGAATGTGAACACTCTGGGCCTCTTAGAGATGTGATGATGAAATGATGTTCAAATGTCATATGCCACTTGGCCAAGTGCTTTCTAAAATAGTTGATTAATGTAATCTGGTAAAGACTATATAGTCGCAGATTTCTTACCTAAGAATATTCACCAGGCATCAGACAGGATCCAGAAATCTTTGAGCAATCCCCTTGAGCGCTGGTAGGTGGTATCATTCGACTCCGTGTGGCGTGGTTTGCGGCGGTGCTTATATAGGCACCACTCCAGGTCGCTGACATCAGTTCATGACTGTTTCCACACACGAAGTACAGAGCCCAACTGAGGTGAAATGACCAGCGTACCAAGGTGAGGTCCTGAAGCATCTCTTCAATGTGAGATGCACAGCTGGCAGAACTGGGTGGATAGGATGGTTGGCAAGGACTGACGGCTAGACAGTCTCTACCAGATAAGGCATTACCGAAGGTAAGTAACTTGTTCATCTGATAAAAACTTCCAGCCGCAGACTCCTTACCTTAGAATAGATACCAAAACAATCGCTCCCTGGAGGAGGGTTTGCATACTGTTTCACACTAAGAAGTCCTGGAGCACCGAACAGGCAAAATGTCCTTCACGCCAGACCGGATTGTACAAGCACTAGTGTTAAGCAAATGTGTAAAGCAATGCCCACATAGCTGCCTGACAGATGTCCGCGACTGGGTTTCGTCTCCCTAACGCAGTGGTCGCAACTTTATCTCTGGTCGACTGAGCTCTCAAAACCTCAGGCGTTTGCTTCTTCGCCTTGCATAGCAGATTTTGATACAAAGGACAATCCATCTAGAGATGGTTCTCTTGTGAACTGCCTTGCCTTTTTTTGCACCCGCAAATCTGACAAAGATTTGATTGTCCACTTGGAGGTCTTTGGTATGATCCATGTAGAACGACAATGCTCATTTTGGATCCAGGCGGTGGGCTCGCTCCTCTTTTTTGGTAGGATTGAGGGGGGGGGGGTGAGGGTTGTTTAAGAAGGAAGGCGGTGTGATTTGGGAGACAAAGGGTATACAACCCCACCACGCCCTGCTTGTTGCAATGCCACATGACGGTGCTGTTCGTGAACACCTGTCCCAGCCTTCTCTTGATGGAAGTAAGAAAAGCTTTCAATGCCAGGCGAATTGCTCTCAGTTCCAACAGGCCGATGTGGAGCTGAGACTTCGCCACAGATTAGAGTCCACTGATCTCCAACTCTCCCAGATGGCCGTCACAACCCAGGAGTTGACGCATCGGTCACTACTGTAATCTCTGGGTGGGGAAGGGAGAGGGGTTTGACGCCGACACAATCGTGGTCCATGAGCCACAATTACAGATCTTTTGCAGTATCCTCAGATATCTGGAACAGGTCAGACAGACTCACATGATGCTGTGCCCACTTCAGATCCCACTGCAGAGGCCGCATATGCCACTGGGCATGTTTTACCAGCAGGATGCAGGAGCTCATGAGACCCAGCTGCCTCCGAGACAGTCTCACAGAATTCCAGGATAGAGGCTGAAACATCAGAATCACAGCCCAAATATTCTGGACTCACTGTTTTGGAGGATAAGCCCAAAACTGCATTGTATCCAGTACAGCACCTATGAAAAATCAGGTGTGACTTTGGCACACAGATAGTGAAACCCAGCGAATGCAGTAGTCTGGAGATTGCAGATCACTGCCTGGGCCGTGTCCGCCTTCAACAGCCAGTCATCGAGGTACGGAAAGACTAGAATCCCTGGCCTCCACAGGTGTGCTGCAGCCACGGCTATCACCTTGGTGAAAACGGGAAACAGCATTTACAATGGAAACGTTACAACGCATACCATTACAACGCATGCCATTACAATGCATGTCGTTACAACGCGAAAGGCTTGTTGCAGGGGGTAAAAGGTGTTGGAGTTAACTCCAACACCTTCCCTACTGTTGCACACACTGGAGTTGTAATAGAAAACTATACTATTCCAACTTCCAGCGCACCCCGACAGCAAGTCGGGGTAAAGGTATGCGTTGTAACGACATGCGTTGAAATGGCATGCGTTGTAACGTCGTCATACAACCGGTGAAAACTCGAGGGGCTCAGGTAAAGCCAAAGGAGAGTACTGATAATGTTCTTGGCCTACCTTGAACAGTAGATAACGCCTATGGGGAGGCAAGTAGGCGTCCTGCAAATCTAATGCTACCATCCCATCTCCATGACAGCATCTTAGTCAAAAGTGAGCATCTTCAATTTTTCCTTTTTCAGAAGTAGTTGAGAG
Source organism: Calotriton arnoldi (assembly GCA_963921515.1). Lineage (NCBI taxonomy): Eukaryota > Metazoa > Chordata > Amphibia > Caudata > Salamandridae > Calotriton > Calotriton arnoldi. Next base: position 1,070,969 of record CAWUFW010000840.1, read on the forward strand.
GGTATAGGTCTAGGATAGGACGGAGGCCTCCTTCCTTCTTCAGCACCAGAAAGTAGTGGGTTTACTACCCACAACCTACTTCTGCTGTTCGTTCCCTCACAATAGCTCTTTTCTCCAAAGGGGCCTGTACTTCATGTCACAAAAGATAAAGGGGGTCCTCTATCAGCTGATCAGGGGACGGTGGCAAAGGTGGCAGTATCTGTTGGAAAGAGGGCGTAGCCCCTTTGGACAATCTGAAGCATCCATTTGTCTGAAGTGATATGCCGCAATTGGGACATGTGGTGATGAATCCTGCCACCAACGGGGTGCCCGTGATAGTATGAGATCAACTTAAAGGGGCTTTGAGGCTGCTGCCCTTGGGTGAGAGTGGGGAGGAGGAAATTGGATTGACAAAAAGGATTCGTCACTTGAACAATTCAAGGACAGTAATGCGACGGGTCGGTCGCTGGGGCTCACCATTGCACCGCGACAACTGCACTCTGCCATCCGTGGTTACAGTAGGGGCTATCAGGAGTGTTCCCCTCATCATCATCCATCCACCCTCAATCATCATCATCCATCCACCCTCAATCATCCTCAATCATCCTCAATCATCATCACCACTCCTCCTCATCACCACTCCTCCTCATCACCACTCCTCCTCATCACCACTCCTCCTCATCACCACTCCTCCTCATCACCATCACTCCTCATCACCATCACTCCTCCATCATCATCATCCTCCTCATCATCATCACTCCTCCTCATCATCATCACTCCTCATCATCATCCTCCTCATCATCATCATCATCATCCTCCTCACTCATCATCCTCCTCCCATCATCACTCCTCCATCCTCATCATCACTCCTCCTCATCATCACTCCTCCTCCTCATCATCACTCCTCCTCATCATCACTCCTCCTCATCATCATCACTCCTCCTCATCATCATCACTCCTCATCATCATCACTCCTCCTCATCATCACTCCTCCTCATCATCATCACTCCTCCTCCTCATCATCACTCCTCATCATCACTCCTCCTCCTCATCATCACTCCTCCTCCTCCTCATCACTCCTCCTCATCACTCCTCCTCCTCATCATCACTCCTCCTCATCATCACTCCTCCTCATCATCCCTCCTCATCATCACTCCTCCTCATCATCACTCCTCATCATCATCCCTCCTCATCATCATCCCTCCTCATCATCATCACTCCTCCTCATCATCATCACTCCTCCTCATCATCATCACTCCTCCTCATCATCACTCCTCCTCATCATCACTCCTCCTCATCATCATCATCTCCTCCTCATCATCATCATCACTCCTCCTCATCACTCCTCCTCATCACTCCTCCTCATCATCATCATCCTCCTCATCATCATCCTCCTCATCATCATCCTCCTCATCATCATCATCACTCCTCATCATCATCATCATCACTCCTCATCATCATCATCACTCCTCCTCATCATCATCATCCCTCCTCATCATCATCATCACTCCTCCTCATCATCATCATCACTCCTCCTCATCATCATCACTCCTCATCATCATCTCCTCCTCCTCATCATCACTCCTCCTCATCATCATCATCTCCTCCTCATCATCATCACTCCTCCTCATCATCACTCCTCATCACTCCTCCTCATCATCATCACTCCTCATCATCATCATCCTCCTCATCATCATCACTCCTCATCATCATCATCACTCCTCATCATCATCATCCTCTCATCATCATCATCATCATCATCCTCCTCCTCATCATCACTCCTCCTCATCATCATCATCTCCTCCTCATCATCATCATCACTCCTCCTCATCATCATCATCCTCCTCATCATCACTCCTCATCATCATCATCACTCATCATCATCATCATCACTCCTCATCATCATCATCATCACTCCTCATCATCCCTCCTCATCATCATCATCCTCCTCATCATCATCACTCCTCCTCATCATCATCACTCCTCCTCATCATCATCACTCCTCCTCCTCATCATCACTCCTCATGATCATCATCTCCTCATCATCACTCCTCATCATCATCATCACTCATCATCATCATCATCACTCATCATCACTCCTCATCATCATCATCACTCCTCATCATCATCATCCCTCCTCATCATCATCCCTCCTCATCATCATCACTCCTCATCTCATCATCATCATCATCCTCATCATCATCATCATCATCACTCCTCATCATCAGCACTCCTCATCATCAGCACTCCTCATCATCAGCACTCCTCATCATCACTCCTCATCATCATCACTCCTCATCATCACCCCTCATCATCCCTCCTCCTCATCATCACTCCTCCTCATCATCATCATCATCATCCCTCATCATCCCTCCTCCTCATCACCCCTCATCATCATCATCCCTCCTCAACATCATCATCCCTCCTCATCATCATCATCCCTCATCATCATCATCATCCCTCCTCCTCATCCCTCCCTCATCATCCCTCCTCATCATCCCTCCTCATCACTCCTCCTCATCATCATCCCTCCTCCTCATCATCATCCCTCCTCCTCATCATCATCCCTCCTCCTCATCATCCCTCCTCCCATTTCATCATCCCTCCTCCTCATCATCATCATCCCTCCTCATCCCTCCTCCTCATCATCCCTCCTCCTCCCTCATCATCATCATCATCCTCCTCATCATCATCATCATCATCCCTCCTCCTCATCATCCCTCCTCCTCCTCCTCATCAACCCTCCTCCTCCTCCTCATCAACCCTCCTCATCATCCCTCATCACTCCTCCTCATCACTCATCATCACTCCTCCTCATCACTCATCATCATCACTCCTCCTCATCACTCATCATCATCACTCCTCCTCCTCATCATCATCACTCCTCCTCATCATCATCACTCCTCCTCATCATCATCACTCCTCCTCATCATCATCACTCCTCCTCATCATCATCATCACTCCTCCTCATCATCATCATCACTCCTCCTCATCATCATCATCCTCCTCATCATCCTCCTCATCATCATCATCATCATCATCATCCTCCTCATCATCATCACTCCTCCTCATCATCATCCTCATCCTCCTCATCATCATCATCATCATCATCCTCCTCCTCATCATCATCATCATCATCCTCATCATCATCATCATCCTCCTCCTCATCATCATCATCCACTCCTCATCATCATCATCACTCCTCCTCATCATCATCACTCCTCATCCTCCTCCTCATCATCATCAACTCCTCCTCCTCATCATCATCATCATCATCTCTCCACTCCTCCTCATCATCATCACTCCTCCTCATCATCATCATCATCACTCCTCCTCATCATCATCATCACTCCTCCTCATCATCATCCTCCTCATCATCATCATCATCTCCTCATCATCATCATCCTCCTCCTCATCATCATCATCATCCTCATCATCATCTCATCATCATCATCATCATCATCACTCCTCCTCATCATCATCCTCCTCATCATCCTCCTCATCATCATCCTCCTCATCATCATCATCACTCCTCATCATCCTCCTCATCATCATCATCCTCCTCATCATCATCACTCCTCATCATCATCACTCCTCATCATCATCACTCCTCATCATCCCCTCATCATCATCCTCCTCATCATCATCCTCCTCCTCCTCATCATCATCACTCCTCCTCATCATCATCCTCCTCATCATCATCATCATCATCACTCCTCATCATCATCATCATCATCACTCCTCCTCATCACTCCTCATCACTCCTCCTCATCACTCCTCCTCATCACTCCTCATCATCACTCCTCCTCATCATCATCCCTCCTCCTCCTCATCAACCCTCCTCACTCCTCCTCATCATCACTCCTCATCATCATCATCATCATCATCACTCCTCCTCATCATCATCATCATCACTCCCACTCCTCCTCATCATCATCATCATCACTCCCACTCCTCCTCATCATCATCATCATCACTCCCCTCCTCTCATCATCATCATCATCACTCCCACTCCTCATCATCATCATCATCATCACTCCCACTCCTCCTCATCATCATCATCACTCCCACTCCTCCTCCTCATCATCATCATCACTCACTCCTCCTCCTCATCATCAGCACTCCTCCTCCTCCTCCTCCTCATCATCAGCACTCCTCCTCCTCCTCATCATCACCACTCCTCCTCCTCCTCATCATCACCACTCCCACTCCTCCTCATCATCATCACTCCCACTCCTCCTCATCATCACTCCCACTCCTCCTCATCATCACTCCCACTCCTCCTCATCATCACTCCCACTCCTCCTCATCATCACTCCCACTCCTCCTCATCATCATCACTCCCACTCCTCCTCATCATCATCACTCCCACTCCTCCTCATCATCATCATCACTCCCACTCCTCCTCATCATCATCATCACTCCTCCTCATCATCATCATCACTCACTCATCATCATCACTCCTCCTCCTCATCATCATCATCATCACTCCCACTCCTCCTCATCATCATCATCATCATCACTCCCACTCCTCATCATCATCATCATCATCATCACTCCTCCTCCTCATCATCATCATCACTCCCACTCCTCATCATCCTCACTCCTCCTCATCATCATCACTCCTCCTCATCATCACTCCTCCTCATCATCATCGCTCCTCATCATCCCTCCTCCTCATCATCCCTCATCATCATCATCCTCCTCATCATCATCCCTCATCATCATCATCATCATCCCTCCTCCTCATCATCATCATCATCCCTCCTCCTCATCATCCCTCATCATCATCATCATCCCTCCTCATCCCTCCCTCCTCATCCTCCTCATCATCCCTCCCTCCTCATCATCATCATCATCCCTACTCCTCATCCTCCTCATCCCTCCTCATCCTCCTCATCCCTCCTCACCATCATCCCTCATCATCATCATCCCTCCTCACCATCATCCCTCATCATCATCATCCCTCATCATCATCATCCCTCATCATCACTCCTCCCATTTCATCATCCCTCCTCCTCATCATCATCATCCCTCCTCCTCATCATCATCCCTCATCCCTCCTCATCATCATCCCTCCTCCTCATCATCATCCTCCTCATCATCATCACTCCTCCTCATCATCATCACTCCTCCTCATCATCATCACTCCTCATCATCACTCCTCCTCATCATCATCATTCCTCCTCATCATCATCACTCCTCATCATCATTCTCCTCCTCATCATCCCTCCTCCTCATCCCTCCTCCTCATCATCCCTCCTCCTCCTCATCATCCCTCATCATCATCATCATCCCTCATCATCATCATCCCTCATCATCATCATCCCTCATCATCATCATCATCCTCATCCTCATCATCCCTCCTCATCATCATCCCTCATCACCATCATCCCTCCTCTTCATCCTCATCATCCCTCCTCACCATCATCACTCCTCCTCATCATCATCACTCCTCCTCATCATCCACTCATCATCATCATCCACTCACTCCTCATCCACTCATCATCATCATCCACTCCTCATCATCATCATCCACTCCTCATCATCATCATCATCCACTCCTCATCATCATCATCCACTCCTCATCATCATCATCATCCACTCCTCATCATCATCATCATCATCATCCACTCATCATCATCATCATCCACTCCTCATCATCATCATCATCCCACTCCTCCTCATCATCATCCCTACTCATCATCATCATCATCCCTACTCCTCATCATCATCCCTCCTCATCATCATTCCTCATCACTCATCATCCCTCCTCCTCATCCCTCCTCCTCCTCATCATCCACTCATCATCATCATCCACTCCTCATCATCATCATCCACTCCTCCTCATCACTCCTCCTCCTCATCATCATCCCAACTCCTCCTCATCATCATCACTCTTCCTCCTCATCATCCCTCCTCATCATCCCTCCTCCTCATCATCCCTCATCATCATCATTCCTCATCACTCCTCATCATCATCCCTCCTCATCATCATCCCTCCTCATCATCATCATCCCTCCTCCTCATCATCATCATCACTCCTCATCATCATCATCATCACTCCTCATCATCATCATCACTCCTCATCATCATCTCATCATCATCATCATCTCCTCATCATCATCATCATCATCATCACTCCTCCTCATCATCATCCCTCCTCATCATCATCATCCCTCCTCCTCATCATCATCATCACTCCTCATCATCATCATCACTCCTCATCATCATCATCACTCCTCATCATCATCACTCATCATCTCCTCCTCATCCTCTCCTCATCATCATCTCATCACTCCTCCTCATCCTCATCACTCCTCCTCATCCTCATCACTCTCCTCCTCATCCTCATCACTCCTCCTCATCCTCATCACTCCTCCTCATCACTCCTCCTCATCCTCATCATCACTCCTCCTCATCATCATCACTCCTCCTCATCCTCATCATCACTCCTCCTCATCCTCATCATCCTCCTCATCACTCATCATCATCATCCTCATCATCACTCATCATCCTCATCATCATCATCATCCTCATCATCATCATCCTCATCACTCCTCATCATCATCATCATCATCATCACTCATCATCATCATCATCACCTCATCATCATCACCTCATCATCACCTCCTCATCACTCCTCCTCATCACTCCTCCTCATCACTCCTCCTCATCACTCATCATCATCACTCATCATCATCCTCATCATCCCCCTCCTCCTCATCCTCATCCTCCTCATCATCATCACTCCTCCTCATCATCATCACTCCTCATCCTCATCATCATCACTCATCACTCCTCCTCATCCTCATCACTCCTCCTCATCATCATCACTCATCCTCATCCTCATCACTCCTCCTCATCCTCATCATCACTCCTCCTCATCCTCATCATCACTCCTCCTCATCCTCATCATCACTCCTCCTCATCCTCATCATCACTCCTCCTCATCCTCATCATCACTCCTCATCATCACTCATCATCCTCCTCATCACTCATCATCCTCCTCATCACTCATCATCCTCCTCATCACTCTCATCATCATCCTCATCATCATCATCCTCATCATCATCATCATCATCCTCATCATCATCATCATCCTCCTCATCATCATCATCATCCTCATCATCATCACTCCTCATCATCACTCATCACTCATCATCATCACCCATCCTCATCATCCTCCTCATCATCCATCCTCATCACCCCTCCTCATCACTCCTCCTCATCACTCCTCCTCATCATCCTCCTCATCATCCTCATCATCACCATCATCCTCATCACCCCTCCTCATCACCCCTCCTCATCACCCCTCCTCATCACCCCTCCTCATCACTCCTCCTCATCATCCTCCTCATCACTCATCATCCTCCTCATCACTCCTCCTCATCACTCATCATCCTCCTCATCACTCATCATCCTCCTCATCATCCTCCTCATCACTCCTCATCATCACTCCTCCTCATCACTCCTCTCATCATCCTCCTCATCATCATCATCATCATCATCATCATCATCATCACTCCTCATCATCATCATCACTCCTCCTCATCATCATCACTCCTCCTCATCATCATCACTCCTCCTCATCATCACTCCTCCTCATCATCACTCCTCCTCATCATCCACTCCTCATCATCACTCCTCCTCATCATCACTCCTCCTCATCATCACTCCTCCTCATCATCACTCCTCCTCCTCATCACTCCTCCTCCTCATCACTCCTCCTCATCATCACTCCTCCTCATCATCACTCCTCCTCATCATCACTCCTCCTCATCATCACTCCTCCTCATCATCACTCCTCCTCATCATCACTCCTCCTCATCATCACTCCTCCTCATCATCACTCCTCCTCATCATCACTCCTCCTCATCATCACTCTCCTCCTCATCACTCCTCCTCATCATCACTCCTCCTCATCATCACTCCTCCTCATCATCACTCCTCCTCCTCATCACTCCTCCTCCTCTCATCACTCCTCCTCATCATCATCACTCCTCCTCATCATCATCTCCTCCTCATCATCATCATCATCACTCCTCCTCATCATCATCATCATCACTCCTCCTCATCATCATCACTCCTCCTCATCATCATCACTCCTCATCATCATCACTCCTCATCATCATCACTCCTCATCATCATCATCATCACTCATCACTCCTCATCATCATCATCATCATCACTCCTCATCATCATCACTCCTCCTCATCATCATCACTCCTCCTCATCATCACTCCTCCTCATCATCATCATCACTCCTCCTCATCATCACTCCTCCTCCTCATCACTCCTCCTCATCCTCATCATCACTCCTCCTCATCATCATCATCACTCCTCCTCATCCTCATCATCACTCCTCCTCATCATCATCATCACTCCTCCTCATCATCACTCCTCCTCATCATCATCACTCCTCCTCATCATCATCATCACTCCTCCTCATCATCATCATCACTCCTCCTCATCATCATCACTCCTCCTCATCATCATCATCACTCCTCCTCATCATCATCATCACTCCTCCTCATCATCACTCATCACTCCTCCTCATCATCATCATCCTCCTCATCATCATCACTCCTCATCATCATCACTCCTCATCATCATCATCACTCCTCATCATCATCACTCCTCATCATCATCATCATCACTCCTCATCATCATCACTCCTCATCATCACTCCTCATCATCATCACTCCTCATCATCATCATCACTCCTCCTCATCATCATCACTCCTCATCACTCATCATCATCATCATCATCATCATCACTCATCATCATCACTCCTCCTCCTCATCATCACTCCTCCTCCTCATCATCATCATCACTCATCATCATCATCATCATCATCCTCCTCATCATCATCATCATCATCATCATCACTCCTCATCATCATCATCACTCCTCATCATCATCACTCCTCATCATCATCATCATCATCACTCCTCATCATCATCATCATCATCACTCCTCATCATCATCATCACTCCTCATCATCATCATCACTCCTCATCATCATCATCACTCATCATCATCATCATCATCACTCCTCATCATCATCATCATCTCCTCATCATCATCATCATCCTCCTCATCATCATCACTCCTCCTCATCATCATCACTCCTCCTCATCATCATCACTCCTCCTCATCATCATCACTCCTCCTCATCATCATCATCCTCCTCATCATCATCATCATCCTCCTCATCATCATCACTCCTCCTCATCATCATCACTCCTCCTCATCATCATCATCACTCCTCCTCATCATCATCACTCCTCATCATCATCATCACTCCTCATCATCATCACTCCTCATCATCATCACTCCTCATCATCACTCCTCCTCATCATCACTCCTCATCATCATCACTCCTCATCATCATCATCATCATCATCACTCCTCATCATCATCATCACTCCTCATCATCATCATCATCACTCCTCATCATCATCATCACTCATCATCATCATCATCACTCCTCATCATCATCATCATCACTCATCATCATCATCATCATCATCATCATCCTCATCATCATCATCATCCTCATCATCATCATCACTCCTCATCATCATCCTCCTCATCATCATCATCATCATCATCATCATCACTCATCATCATCATCATCATCATCATCATCCTCATCATCATCATCATCACTCATCATCATCACTCATCATCATCATCATCACTCCTCATCATCATCATCACTCATCATCATCATCATCATCATCATCATCATCCTCATCATCATCATCATCACTCCTCCTCATCATCATCACTCCTCCTCATCATCATCACTCCTCATCATCATCACTCATCATCATCATCACTCCTCATCATCATCATCACTCATCATCATCATCATCATCATCATCATCATCATCATCACTCATCATCATCATCATCATCATCATCATCATCATCATCATCATCATCATCATCATCATCATCATCATCATCATCACTCATCATCATCATCATCATCATCATCATCATCATCATCATCATCATCACTCATCATCATCATCATCATCATCATCATCATCATCATCATCATCATCATCATCATCATCCATCATCATCATCATCATCATCATCACTCATCATCATCATCACTCATCATCATCATCATCATCACTCATCATCACTCCTCATCATCATCACTCCTCATCATCATCATCACTCCTCCTCATCATCACTCCTCCTCATCATCACTCCATCATCATCACTCCTCATCATCATCATCACTCCTCATCATCATCATCACTCCTCATCATCATCATCACTCCTCATCATCATCATCATCACTCCTCATCATCATCATCATCACTCCTCATCATCATCATCATCATCACTCCTCATCATCATCATCATCATCATCATCATCATCCTCATCATCATCATCCTCATCATCATCATCCTCCTCCTCATCATCACTCCTCCTCATCATCATCACTCCTCATCATCATCATCATCACTCCTCATCATCATCATCACTCATCATCATCATCAATCCTCATCATCATCATCCCTCCTCATCATCATCATCACTCCTCCTCATCATCATCATCATCACTCCTCATCATCATCACTCCTCATCATCATCATCACTCATCATCATCATCACTCATCATCATCATCACTCCTCATCATCATCATCATCCCTCATCATCATCATCACTCCTCCTCATCATCATCATCATCATCATCACTCATCATCATCATCATCATCATCATCATCCATCATCATCATCATCATCATCATCATCATCCATCATCATCATCATCACTCATCATCATCATCCATCATCATCATCATCATCATCACTCATCATCATCATCACTCATCATCATCATCATCACTCATCATCATCATCCATCATCATCATCATCATCACTCATCATCATCATCATCATCATCATCATCATCACTCATCATCATCATCATCCACTCATCATCATCATCATCATCATCATCATCATCATCATCACTCATCATCATCATCATCATCACTCATCATCATCATCATCATCATCATCATCATCATCATCATCACTCATCATCATCATCATCATCACTCATCATCATCATCATCATCATCATCATCATCATCATCATCATCATCATCATCATCATCATCATCATCATCATCATCATCACTACTCATCATCATCATCATCCCATCATCATCATCATCACTCATCATCATCATCACTCATCATCATCATCATCATCATCATCATCATCATCATCATCCATCATCATCATCATCATCATCATCATCATCATCATCATCATCATCATCATCATCATCATCATCATCATCATCATCATCATCATCATCATCATCATCATCATCATCATCATCATCATCATCATCATCATCATCATCATCATCATCATCATCATCATCATCATCATCATCATCATCATCATCACTCATCATCATCATCATCATCATCATCATCATCATCATCATCATCATCATCATCACTCATCATCATCATCATCATCCATCATCATCATCATCATCATCACTCATCATCATCATCATCATCACTCATCATCATCATCACTCATCATCATCATCATCACTCATCATCATCATCATCATCATCATCATCATCACTCATCATCATCATCATCATCATCATCATCATCATCATCATCATCATCATCATCATCATCATCATCATCATCATCATCATCATCATCATCATCATCATCATCATCATCATCATCATCATCATCATCATCACTCATCATCATCATCATCATCATCATCATCATCATCATCATCATCATCATCATCATCATCATCATCATCATCATCATCATCATCATCATCATCATCATCATCATCATCATCATCATCATCATCATCATCATCATCATCATCATCATCATCATCATCATCATCACTCATCATCATCATCATCATCATCATCATCATCATCATCATCATCATCATCATCATCATCACTCATCATCATCACTCATCATCATCATCATCATCATCATCATCATCATCATCATCATCATCATCATCATCACTCATCATCATCATCATCATCATCATCATCATCATCATCATCATCATCATCATCATCATCATCATCATCATCATCATCATCATCATCATCATCATCATCATCCTCATCATCATCATCATCATCATCATCATCATCATCATCATCCATCATCATCATCATCCATCATCATCATCATCATCATCCATCATCATCATCATCATCATCATCATCATCATCACTCATCATCATCATCATCATCATCATCATCCTCATCATCATCCATCATCATCATCATCATCATCATCATCATCATCATCATCATCATCATCATCATCATCATCATCCATCATCATCATCATCATCATCATCACTCATCATCATCATCATCATCATCATCATCATCATCATCATCATCACTCATCATCATCATCATCATCATCATCATCATCATCCATCCTCATCATCATCATCATCACTCATCATCATCATCATCATCATCCTCATCATCATCATCACTCATCATCATCATCATCATCCATCCTCATCATCATCATCATCATCATCATCATCATCATCACTCATCATCATCATCACTCATCATCATCATCATCATCATCATCCATCATCATCATCATCATCATCATCATCATCATCATCATCATCATCATCATCATCATCATCATCATCATCCTCATCATCATCATCATCATCATCATCATCATCATCACTCATCATCATCATCATCATCATCACTCATCATCATCATCATCATCATCATCATCATCATCATCATCATCACTCATCATCATCATCATCATCATCATCATCATCATCATCATCATCATCATCACTCATCATCATCATCATCATCATCATCATCATCATCATCATCACTCATCATCATCATCAGCTCATCATCATCATCATCATCATCATCATCATCGCTCATCATCATCATCATCATCATCATCATCATCATCATCATCATCATCATCATCACTCATCATCATCATCATCATCATCATCATCATCATCATCACTCATCATCATCATCATCATCATCATCATCATCATCATCATCATCATCATCATCATCATCATCATCATCATCATCATCATCATCATCATCATCATCATCACTCATCATCATCATCATCATCATCATCATCATCATCATCATCACTCATCATCATCATCACTCATCATCATCATCATCATCATCATCATCATCATCATCATCATCATCATCATCATCATCATCATCATCATCATCATCATCATCATCATCATCATCATCATCATCATCATCATCATCATCATCATCATCCTCATCATCATCATCATCATCATCACTCATCATCATCATCATCATCATCATCATCATCATCATCATCACTCATCATCATCATCATCATCATCATCATCATCATCATCATCATCATCATCATCATCATCATCATCATCATCATCATCATCATCACTCCTCATCATCATCATCATCATCATCATCATCATCATCACTCATCATCATCATCATCACTCATCATCATCATCATCATCACTCATCATCATCATCATCATCATCATCATCATCATCATCATCATCATCATCATCATCATCATCATCACTCCTCATCATCATCATCATCATCATCATCATCATCATCATCATCATCATCATCATCACTCATCATCATCATCATCATCATCATCATCATCCTCATCATCATCATCATCACTCATCATCATCATCATCACTCATCATCATCATCATCATCACTCATCATCATCATCATCATCATCATCATCATCATCATCATCATCATCATCATCATCATCATCATCATCATCATCATCATCATCATCATCACTCATCATCATCATCATCATCATCATCATCATCATCATCATCATCATCATCATCATCATCATCATCATCATCATCATCATCATCATCATCATCATCATCATCATCATCATCATCATCACTCATCATCATCATCATCACTCATCATCATCATCATCATCATCATCATCATCATCATCATCATCATCATCATCATCATCATCATCATCATCATCATCATCATCATCATCATCATCCATCATCATCCATCATCATCATCATCATCATCATCATCATCATCATCTCATCATCATCATCATCATCATCATCACTCATCATCATCATCATCATCATCATCATCATCATCATCATCACTCATCATCATCATCATCATCATCATCATCATCATCATCATCATCATCATCATCATCATCATCATCATCATCATCATCATCATCATCATCCTCATCATCATCATCATCATCCTCATCATCATCATCATCATCATCATCATCATCCTCATCCTCATCATCATCATCATCATCATCATCATCATCATCACTCCATCATCATCATCATCATCATCATCATCATCATCATCATCATCATCATCATCATCATCATCATCATCATCATCATCCATCATCATCATCACCTCATCATCATCATCATCATCATCATCCTCATCATCATCATCATCATCACTCATCATCATCATCATCATCATCATCACTCATCATCCTCATCATCATCATCATCACTCATCCTCATCATCATCATCATCATCATCATCATCATCATCATCATCACTCATCCTCATCATCATCATCACTCATCATCATCATCATCATCATCATCATCATCATCATCACTCATCATCATCATCATCATCATCATCATCATCATCATCACTCATCATCATCATCATCATCACTCATCATCATCATCATCACTCATCCTCATCATCATCATCATCATCATCATCATCATCATCATCATCATCACTCCTCATCATCATCATCATCATCATCATCATCATGCATCGCATCATCATCATGCATCGCATCATCATCATCATCATCCTCATCATCATCATCATCATCATCATCATCACTCATCATCATCATCATCATCATCATCATCATCATCATCATCACTCATCATCATCATCATCATCCTCATCATCATCATCACTCCATCATCATCATCATCATCACTCATCCTCATCATCATCATCATCATCATCATCATCATCATCATCATCATCATCATCATCATCATCATCATCATCATCATCATCATCACTCATCATCATCATCATCATCATCATCATCATCATCATCATCATCATCATCATCATCATCATCATCATCATCATCATCATCATCATCATCACTCATCATCATCATCATCATCATCATCATCCTCATCATCATCATCATCACTCATCCTCATCATCATCACTCCATCATCATCATCATCATCATCACTCATCCTCATCATCATCATCATCATCATCATCATCATCATCATCCATCCTCATCATCATCATCATCCATCATCATCATCATCATCACTCCATCATCATCATCATCACTCATCATCAGTCCTCATCATCACTCATCCTCATCATCATCATCATCACTCATCATCATCATCATCATCATCACTCATCATCATCATCATCATCCATCATCCATCATCATCATCATCATCATCATCATCATCATCATCATCATCATCATCATCATCTCATCATCCATCATCATCATCATCATCATCATCATCATCATCATCATCCATCATCATCATCATCATCATCATCATCATCATCATCATCATCATCATCATCATCATCATCATCATCATCATCATCATCATCATCATCATCATCATCATCCATCTCATCATCATCATCACTCCTCCTCATCATCACTCATCATCATCATCATCATCATCATCATCATCATCCTCATCATCACTCCTCATCATCATCATCATCCTCATCATCATCATCATCCTCATCATCATCCTCCTCCTCATCATCATCACTCCTCCTCATCATCATCATCACTCCTCATCATCATCATCATCACTCCTCATCATCATCATCATCACTCATCATCATCATCATCATCACTCATCATCATCATCATCATCATCCTCATCATCATCATCATCATCATCCTCATCATCATCATCATCATCCTCATCCATCATCATCATCATCATCCATCCTCATCATCATCATCATCATCATCATCATCATCATCATCATCATCATCACTCATCATCATCATCATCCTCATCATCATCATCATCATCATCATCATCATCATCATCATCATCATCATCATCATCACTCCTCATCATCATCATCATCATCACTACTCCTCATCATCATCATCATCACTCCTCATCATCATCATCATCACTCCTCATCATCATCATCATCACTCATCATCATCATCATCACTCCTCCTCATCATCATCACTCCTCCTCCTCATCATCACTCCTCCTCATCATCATCACTCCTCCTCCTCCTCATCATCACTCCTCCTCATCCTCATCATCACTCCTCCTCATCCTCATCATCACTCCTCCTCATCCTCATCATCACTCCTCCTCATCCTCATCATCACTCCTCATCACTCCTCATCACTCATCATCATCAGCACTCATCCTCCTCATCATCATCATCATCATCATCATCACTCCTCATCATCATCATCACTCCTCCTCATCATCATCATCATCATCATCACTCCTCATCATCATCATCATCATCACTCCTCATCATCATCATCATCATCACTCCTCCTCATCATCATCATCATCACTCCTCATCCTCATCATCAGCACTCCTCCTCATCATCATCAGCATCCTCATCATCATCATCATCATCACTCCTCATCATCATCATCACTCATCATCATCATCATCATCATCACTCCTCATCATCATCACTCCTCATCACTCATCATCATCATCACTCCTCATCATCATCATCATCCTCATCATCACTCATCATCATCACTCATCATCATCACTCCTCATCATCACTCCATCATCATCATCATCCTCCTCATCATCATCATCCTCCTCATCATCATCATCCTCCTCCTCCTCATCATCCTCCTCATCATCATCATCATCATCCTCCTCATCCATCATCATCCTCCTCATCATCATCATCCTCATCATCACTCCTCACTCATCATCATCCTCCTCATCATCATCATCCTCCTACCATCATCCTCATCCTATCATCATCCTCACTCATCATCATCATCATCATCACTCCTCATCATCATCATCATCATCCTCCTCATCATCATCCTCATCATCATCATCCTCCATCATCATCATCATCATCATCATCATCATCATCCTCATCATCATCATCATCATCATCCTCATCATCATCACTCCTCATCATCATCATCATCATCCTCCTCCTCATCATCATCATCATCATCATCATCATCATCATCCATCATCATCATCATCATCATCATCATCATCATCATCATCATCATCACTCATCATCATCATCATCACTCCTCATCATCATCATCACTCATCATCATCATCATCATCATCATCATCATCAGCACTCATCATCATCATCATCATCATCATCATCATCACTCATCATCATCATCATCATCATCATCATCATCATCATCATCACTCATCATCATCATCATCCTCATCATCATCATCATCATCATCATCATCATCATCATCATCATCATCATCATCATCATCATCATCATCATCACTCATCATCATCATCATCATCATCATCATCATGCATCATCATCATCATCAGCACTCATCATCATCATCATCACTCATCATCATCATCCATCATCATCACTCATCATCATCATCATCATCATCATCATCATCATCATCATCATCATCATCATCATCATCATCATCATCATCATCATCATCATCATCATCACTCATCATCACTCATCAGCACTCATCAGCACTCATCAGCACTCATCAGCACTCATCAGCACTCATCAGCACTCCTCATCATCATCATCATCAGCACTCCTCATCATCATCATCATCATCATCACTCATCATCATCATCATCATCATCAGCACTCATCATCAGCACTCATCATCATCATCATCATCACTCATCATCATCATCATCAGCACTCCTCATCATCATCATCATCACTCCTCATCATCATCATCAGCACTCATCATCATCATCATCATCACTCATCATCATCATCATCATCACTCCTCATCATCATCATCAGCACTCCTCATCCTCATCATCACTCATCATCATCATCATCATCACTCATCATCATCATCATCAGCACTCATCATCATCATCATCATCACTCATCATCATCATCATCATCACTCCTCATCATCATCATCACTCATCATCATCATCAGCACTCCTCCTCATCATCAGCACTCATCATCATCACTCCTCATCCTCATCATCAGCACTCATCATCATCATCAGCACTCATCATCATCATCATCAGCACTCATCATCATCATCATCAGCACTCATCATCATCATCATCATCATCACTCATCATCATCATCATCATCAGCACTCATCATCATCATCATCATCATCACTCATCATCATCATCATCATCAGCACTCACTCATCATCATCATCATCAGCACTCATCATCATCATCATCATCAGCACTCCTCATCATCATCATCATCATCATCACTCCTCATCATCATCATCATCATCATCATCACTCATCATCATCATCATCATCAGTCACTCATCATCATCATCATCAGCACTCATCATCATCATCATCAGCACTCCTCATCATCATCATCATCATCAGCACTCATCATCATCATCATCATCATCACTCATCATCATCAGCACTCATCATCATCATCATCATCATCATCATCACTCATCATCATCATCATCACTCATCCTCATCATCAGCACTCCTCATCATCATCATGCACTCCTCATCATCATCATCACTCATCCTCATCATCAGCATCATCATCATCATCAGCACTCCTCCTCATCATCAGCATCATCATCATCATCCTCATCATCATCAGCATCATCATCATCATCATCATCATCATCATCATCATCCTCATCATCATCAGCACTCATCATCAGCACTCCTCCTCCTCATCATCACCCCTCATCATCATCTCACTCCTCCTCATCATCACTCCTCCTCCTCATCATCTCATCATCATCATCATCACTCATCATCCTCATCATCACTCCTCATCATCAGCATCATCATCATCATCATCATCATCATCATCATCATCACTCATCATCATCAGCACTCCTCATCATCATCAGCACTCATCATCATCATCAGCACTCATCATCATCATCATCATCACTCATCATCATCAGCACTCCTCATCATCATCATCATCATCAGCACTCATCATCATCATCATCATCATCAGCACTCCTCATCATCATCATCATCATCAGCACTCATCATCATCATCATCATCAGCACTCCTCATCATCATCATCATCAGCACTCCTCCTCCTCATCATCATCAGCACTCCTCCTCCTCATCAGCACTCCTCCTCCTCATCATCATCACTCCTCCTCATCATCATCATCACTCCTCATCATCATCATCATCACTCCTCATCATCATCATCAGCACTCCTCCTCATCATCATCATCACTCATCATCATCATCATCATCATCATCATCATCATCACTCCTCCTCATCATCATCATCACTCCTCCTCATCATCATCATCACTCCTCCTCATCATCATCATCACTCCTCCTCATCATCATCATCACTCCTCCTCATCATCATCAGCACTCCTCCTCATCATCATCATCACTCCTCCTCATCATCATCATCATCATCATCATCATCATCATCATCAGCACTCCTCCATCATCATCATCATCACTCCTCCTCATCATCATCAGCACTCCTCATCATCATCATCAGCACTCCTCATCATCATCATCAGCACTCCTCATCATCATCATCATCATCATCATCATCATCATCATCATCATCATCATCATCAGCACTCCTCCTCATCATCATCATCACTCATCATCATCATCATCAGCACTCCTCATCATCATCATCAGCACTCCTCATCATCATCATCAGCACTCCTCATCATCATCATCATCACTCCTCATCATCATCATCATCACTCCTCATCATCATCATCATCACTCCTCCTCATCATCATCATCATCATCATCCTCATCATCATCATCATCATCATCCTCATCATCATCATCATCAGCACTCATCATCCTCATCATCATCATCATCACTCCTCATCATCATCATCATCATCACTCATCATCCTCATCATCATCATCACTCATCATCCTCATCATCATCACTCCTCCTCATCATCACTCCTCATCATCATCATCATCCTCATCATCATCATCATCACTCCTCATCATCATCATCACTCCTCATCATCATCATCATCACTCCTCATCATCATCATCATCACTCCTCATCATCATCATCATCACTCCTCTCATCATCATCATCATCCTCCTCATCATCATCATCATCACTCCTCATCATCATCATCATCATCACTCCTCATCATCATCATCATCTCTCCTCATCATCATGCCTCATCATCATCATCATCATCCTCATCATCATCACTCACTCATCATCATCATCACTCCTCATCATCATCATCATCATCACTCATCATCATCATCATCACTCATCATCATCATCATCACTCATCATCATCATCATCATCATCATCATCATCATCATCATCCTCATCATCATCATCATCATCATCATCATCATCACTCCTCATCATCATCATCCTCACTCCTCCTCATCATCATCTCACTCCTCCTCATCATCATCTCATCCTCATCATCATCATCACTCCTCATCATCATCATCATCATCATCCATCATCATCATCACTCCTCATCATCATCATCACTCATCATCATCATCCTCACTCCTCATCATCATCATCATCACTCCCACTCCTCCTCATCATCATCATCACTCCCACTCCCTCATCATCATCATCACTCCCACTCCTCCTCATCATCATCACTCCCACTCCTCCTCATCATCATCATCACTCCTCCTCATCATCATCACTCCCACTCCTCCTCATCATCATCACTCCCACTCCTCCTCATCATCATCACTCCCACTCCTCCTCATCATCATCACTCCCACTCGTCCTCATCATCATCACTCCCACTCGTCCTCATCATCACTCCCACCCGTCCTCATCATCACTCCCCCTCCTCCTTCTCATCATCACTCCCACTCCTCCTTCTCATCATCACTCCCACTCCTCCTTCTCATCATCACTCCCACTCCTCCTTCTCATCATCACTCCCACTCCTCCTTCTCATCATCACTCCCACTCCTCCTTCTCATCATCACTCCCACTCCTCCTTCTCATCATCACTCCCACTCCTTCCATCATCACTCATCCATCATCGCTCCTCATCGCTCCTCATCACTCCTCATCACTCCTCATCACTCCTCATCACTCCTCATCACTCCTCATCACTCCCACTCCTTCTCATCATCATCATCACTCCTCCTCCTACCTCACTCCTCCTCCTCAGCACTCCTCCTCCTCAGCACTCCTCCTCCTCATCACTCCTCCTCCTCATCACTCCTCCTCCTCATCACTCCTCCTCCTCATCACTCCTCCTCCTCATCACTCCTCCTCCTCATCATCATCACTCCTCCTCCTCATCATCATCATCATCCTCATCATCATCATCATCATCCTCATCATCATCATCACTCCTCATCATCATCATCATCATCCTCCTCCTCATCAGCATCCTCCTCATCCTCATCATCATCACTCATCCTCCTCCTCATCATCATCATCACTCCTCATCATCATCACTCCTCCTCATCATCATCCTCCTCATCATCACTCATCATCCTCCTCCTCCTCATCATCATCACTCATCCTCATCAGCACTCCTCCTCCTCATCATCATCATCATCCTCCTCCATCATCCTCATCATCATCATCCTCCTCATCATCACTCCTCATCATCATCATCATCATCACTCCTCCTCATCATCATCATCCTCACTCCTCATCATCATCACTCATCCTCATCATCACTCCTCATCATCATCATCATCCTCATCATCATCCTCATCAGCATCCTCATCATCATCATCATCACTCCTCCTCATCATCATCATCATCACTCCCACTCCTCCTCCTCATCATCATCATCATCATCACTCCCACTCCTCCTCCTCATCATCATCATCACTCCTCCTCCTCCTCCTCATCATCAGCACTCCTCCTCCTCCTCATCATCATCATCATCACCACTCCTCCTCATCATCATCATCACTCACTCCTCCTCCTCCTCCTCCTCCTCATCATCACTCCTCCTCCTCATCATCATCACTCCTCCTCCTCATCATCATCACTCCTCCTCCTCATCATCATCATCATCATCACTCCTCCTCATCATCATCACTCACTCCTCCTCCTCCTCA
This sequence comes from Calotriton arnoldi, assembly GCA_963921515.1. NCBI lineage: Eukaryota > Metazoa > Chordata > Amphibia > Caudata > Salamandridae > Calotriton > Calotriton arnoldi. Next base: position 1,093,390 of record CAWUFW010000840.1, read on the forward strand.
TCATCACTCCTCCTCCTCTCATCATCACTCCTCCTCCTCCTCATCACACTCCTCCTCCTCATCTCACTCCTCCTCCTCCTCATCATCTCACTCCTCCTCCTCCTCATCAGCACTCCTCCTCCTCCTCATCAGCACTCCTCCTCATCTCCTCCTCCTCCTCAGCACTCCTCCTCCTCCTCCTCCTCATCAGCAGCACTCCTCCTCATCAGCACTCCTCCTCCTCCTCCTCATCAGCACTCCTCCTCCTCCTCCTCATCAGCACTCCTCCTCCTCCTCCTCATCAGCACTCCTCCTCCTCATCAGCACTCCTCCTCCTCCTCATCATCATCACTCACTCCTCCTCCTCACTCCTCCTCCTCCTCAGCACTCCTCCTCATCAGCACTCCTCCTCCTCCTCCTCCTCCTCATCAGCACTCCTCCTCCTCATCATCATCACTCCTCCTCCTCATCATCATCAGCACTCCTCCTCCTCATCATCATCATCATCAGCACTCCTCCTCCTCATCATCATCAGCACTCCTCCTCCTCCTCCTCCTCATCAGCACTCCTCCTCCTCCTCATCATCATCAGCACTCCTCCTCCTCATCTCATCATCCTCACTCAGCACTCCTCCTCCTCCTCATCATCACTCCTCCTCCTCCTCATCATCACTCCTCCTCCTCATCATCATCATCACTCCTCCTCCTCATCATCATCATCATCAGCACTCCTCCTCCTCATCATCATCACTCCTCCTCCTCCTCATCAGCACTCCTCCTCCTCCTCATCATCATCAGCACTCCTCCTCCTCCTCATCATCAGCACTCCTCCTCCTCATCATCAGCACTCCTCCTCCTCCTCATCATCATCAGCACTCCTCCTCCTCATCATCATCATCAGCACTCCTCCTCCTCATCATCATCAGCACTCCTCCTCCTCATCATCATCATCAGCACTCCTCCTCCTCATCATCATCAGCACTCCTCCTCCTCATCATCATCAGCACTCCTCCTCCTCATCATCAGCACTCCTCCTCCTCATCATCATCAGCACTCCTCATCCTCATCATCATCAGCACTCCTCCCCCTCCTCACTCCCCCTCCCTCACTCCCCCTCCCTCACTCCTCCTACCTCACTCCTCCTACCTCACTCCCCCTTCCTCACTCCCCCTTCCTCACTCCCCCTTCCTCACTCCCCCTCCTCACTCCCCCTCCTCCTACCTCCCTCCTCCTACCTCCCTCCTCCTACCTCCCTCCTCCTCCTCCTCCTCACTCCTCCTCCTCCTCCTCCTCCTCCTCCTCCTCACTCCTCCTCCTCCTCCTCCTCCTCACTCCTCCTCCCTCACTCCTCCTCCTCCTACCTCACTCCTCCTCCTACCTCACTCCTCCTCCTACCTCACTCCTCCTCCTACCTCACTCCTCCTCAGCACTCCTCCTCCTCAGCACTCCTCCTCCTCAGCACTCCTCCTCCTCAGCACTCCTCCTCCTCAGCACTCCTCCTCCTCAGCACTCCTCCTCCTCATCATCAGCACTCCTCCTCCTCATCATCAGCACTCCTCCTCCTCATCATCAGCACTCCTCCTCCTCCTCATCAGCACTCCTCCTCCTCATCATCAGCACTCCTCCTCCTCATCAGCACTCCTCCTCATCAGCACTCCTCCTCCTCATCAGCACTCCTCATCATCATCAGCACTCCTCATCATCATCAGCACTCCTCATCAGCACTCATCATCATCATCATCATCAGCACTCATCATCATCATCAGCACTCATCATCATCATCATCATCATCAGCATCATCATCATCATCATCATCATCATCATCATCATCATCATCATCATCATCATCATCATCATCATCAGCACTCATCAGCACTCATCAGCACTCATCAGCACTCATCAGCACTCATCAGCACTCATCAGCACTCATCAGCACTCATCAGCACTCATCAGCACTCATCAGCACTCCTCATCATCATCATCATCAGCACTCCTCATCATCATCATCATCATCAGCACTCCTCATCATCATCATCATCATCAGCACTCATCATCAGCACTCCTCATCATCATCATCATCACTCCTCATCATCATCATCAGCACTCCTCATCATCATCATCAGCACTCCTCATCATCATCATCAGCACTCCTCATCATCATCATCAGCACTCCTCATCATCATCATCAGCACTCCTCATCATCATCACCAGCACTCCTCATCCTCATCAGCACTCCTACTCCTCATCAGCACTCCTCCTCATCATCATCAGCACTCCTCCTCATCATCATCAGCACTCCTCCTCATCATCATCAGCACTCCTCCTCATCATCATCAGCACTCCTCCTCATCATCAGCACTCCTCATCAGCACTCCTCCTCCTCCTCATCAGCACTCCTCATCATCATCAGCACTCCTCATCATCATCATCAGCACTCCTCATCATCATCATCAGCACTCCTCATCATCATCATCATCAGCACTCCTCATCATCATCATCATCAGCACTCCTCATCATCATCATCATCAGCACTCCTCATCATCATCATCATCAGCACTCCTCATCATCATCATCATCATCAGCACTCCTCATCATCATCATCATCATCATCAGCACTCATCATCATCATCATCATCAGCACTCCTCATCATCATCATCATCATCAGCACTCCTCATCATCATCACCAGCACTCCTCATCATCATCACCAGCACTCCTCATCATCATCATCATCACCAGCACTCCTCATCATCATCATCATCACCAGCACTCATCATCATCAGCACTCCTCATCATCATCATCATCATCACCAGCACTCCTCATCCTCACCAGCACTCCTCCTCATCACCAGCACTCCTCCTCATCACCAGCACTCCTCATCCTCACCAGCACTCCTCCTCATCACCAGCACTCCTCCTCATCATCAGCACTCCTCCTCATCATCAGCACTCCTCCTCATCATCAGCACTCCTCCTCATCATCAGCACTCCTCATCAGCAGCACTCCTCCTCATCATCAGCACTCCTCATCAGCACTCCTCCTCATCATCAGCACTCCTCCTCATCATCAGCACTCCTCATCAGCACTCCTCCTCCTCATCAGCACTCCTCCTCCTCATCAGCACTCCTCCTCATCAGCACTCCTCCTCCTCATCAGCACTCCTCCTCCTCATCAGCACTCCTCCTCATCAGCACTCCTCCTCCTCATCAGCACTCCTCATCATCAGCACTCCTCATCATCAGCACTCCTCATCATCAGCACTCCTCATCATCAGCACTCCTCATCATCAGCACTCCTCATCATCAGCACTCCTCATCATCACTCATCATCATCAGCACTCATCATCATCATCATCATCATCATCAGCACTCCTCATCATCATCATCATCATCAGCACTCCTCATCATCATCATCATCAGCACTCCTCATCATCATCATCATCAGCACTCCTCATCATCATCACCAGCACTCCTCCTCCTCATCAGCACTCCTCCTCCTCATCATCAGCACTCCTCCTCATCATCATCAGCGCTCCTCCTCATCATCAGCACTCCTCCTCATCATCATCAGCACTCCTCCTCATCATCATCAGCACTCCTCCTCATCATCATCAGCACTCCTCCTCATCATCATCAGCACTCCTCCTCATCATCATCAGCACTCCTCCTCATCATCATCAGCACTCCTCCTCCTCATCATCAGCACTCCTCCTCATCATCATCAGCACTCCTCCTCATCATCATCAGCACTCCTCCTCATCATCATCAGCACTCCTCCTCATCATCATCATCAGCACTCCTCCTCATCATCATCATCAGCACTCCTCCTCATCATCATCAGCACTCCTCCTCATCATCATCAGCACTCCTCCTCATCATCATCAGCACTCCTCCTCATCATCATCAGCACTCCTCCTCATCATCATCAGCACTCCTCCTCATCATCATCAGCACTCCTCCTCATCATCAGCACTCCTCATCATCATCAGCACTCCTCATCATCATCATCATCAGCACTCCTCCTCATCATCATCAGCACTCCTCATCATCATCATCAGCACTCCTCATCATCATCATCAGCACTCCTCATCATCATCATCAGCACTCCTCATCATCATCATCAGCACTCCTCATCATCATCATCAGCACTCCTCATCATCATCATCAGCACTCCTCCTCCTCATCAGCACTCCTCCTCATCATCAGCACTCCTCCTCATCATCAGCACTCCTCCTCATCATCAGCACTCCTCCTAATCATCAGCACTCCTCCTAATCATCAGCACTCCTCCTAATCATCAGCACTCCTCCTAATCATCAGCACTCCTCCTAATCATCAGCACTCCTCCTAATCATCAGCACTCCTCCTAATCATCAGCACTCCTCCTAATCATCAGCACTCCTCCTAATCATCAGCACTCCTCCTAATCATCAGCACTCCTCCTCCTCATCACTCCTCCATCTTGTGTGTGGGTCACATTCATGTACAATTTTTTCTTCCCACATAATTTGCACACTTTGGAGAGTCTGCCATGCGATCTCTGAACCCAAAATCTCCTAATTTCTGAGATTTTCTCCTGAAAAAGATCTTGAATTATTCACACTGAACATGCAGTAGAAAATCTTGCAGCTGAAAGCCTCCGATAAGGGACCAGTACAGGGTGCGGATCTGTGATTGCTTGGAGTTTGGGTCATTTATAACAGGATGCAAATTTATTTGCAATTTTCAATATTATGGAGTGTATAGGTACACCGCTACGTTAACATTGTTTACTGAGGGTTCTCAACCTTTACCAATAGGAAAAATTCAAGCATATGAATCTAATTAAAATCCAATATTGGAGAACTGTAGCACTTATCAGTCTCAAGAGTAAACAAAGCTCTAAGCATCCCTTTCCACACGATGTGCAGTAAAAATGAGGTGAGATGCCCTCAGAGAATGAATTCAGGGCACTATCACCTCACTGGTTGGACTTCTGGCTTTACTAAAGGGATGCCAGTTTCAGGCATGTTATGCTACTGTAAATTTACCATAGGACCCCCCACCTCAACGGGCAATGATTAATGCATATACAAGAGTTAGTGCTGGAGAAACGAGTTGTGGCTAGCACAAGGTACTTTGTGAAGGATATCGGAGCAAAGTTTGAACTGAACAGCAGCCTTTAACTGCTGACATTCATAATGTAAAACAAATAATTGATGGACGGAATGCTGGACAATTCAAACATTCACCCCCAGTCACAAGGATCTGGGTTAAATCCATCATTCTTTTGCTCACCACACCACCCCAGTTTGGACCCAGCCATATGCAAATCAGTCTTGACCCTGTTCCTTGTGGGAACAGTCCAGCCCGAACTGCCAAGCCAGGTCCTCCCTGGACCGGAAACAAGCATCCTGGGACCGGTTTCAGGGCATCACCCTTCTTCAGCCAGGCTAGCTTGAATCCAGTGGTGTAGTGAGCACGGGACCCACGTCTGGGCATACCCTTCCCACTTAGGGCGACAAATGCAAAAGAAATAATTGATGGACGGAATGCTGGACAATGCAAACATTCACCCCCAGTCACAAGGATCTGGGTTAAATCCAACATTCTTTTGCTCACCACGCCACCCCAGTTTGGACCCAGCCATATGCAAATCAGTCTTGACCCTGTTCCTTGTGGGAACAGTCCAGCCCGAACTGCCAAGCCAGGTCCTCCCTGGACCGGAAACAAGCATCCTGGGACCGGTTTCAGGGCATCACCCTTCATCAGCCAGGCTAGCTTGAATCCAGTGGTGTAGTGAGCACAGGACCCACGTCTGGGCATACCCTTCCCACTTAGGGCAGTTCGGGCTGGACTGTTCCCATAGGGCGCAGGGTCAAGACTGATTTGCATATGGCTGGGTCCAAACTGGAATGGCATGGTGAGCAAAAAACACGATAGATTTAGGCCCAGATCTCTGTACTGGGGTGAATGTATGACATTGTTCTGCATTCTGTCCATCAATTGTTCTTTTTGCATTTGTCACCCTGAGTGGGACGGGTATGCCCAGACGTGGGTCCCGTGCTCTCCATGCCACTGGAGTCAAGCTATCCTGGCTGATGAGGGCAGAAAGCCCGAAACCGGTTCTAGGATGCTTGTTTCCAGTCCAGGGAGGACCTGGCCTGACAGTTCGGGCTGGACTGTTCCCATAGGGCGCAGGGTCAAGACTGATTTGCATATGATCAGCAGTGTCCCTCACGGACTGGCGGACAGCGGAGGTACAAACCCTGGGAGATTTATACAGGGACAGTGCGCTTATGTCATATGAATCCTTGGTGGCTGAAGAGGGATTACCGCCAGGGCAGTTTTTTATGTATCGTTCACTGTTGGCAACGCTAACGGACAGATGGGGAGACATGCACGCGGAGCCGACCCAACACCTCACTAGTTAGTATCTCCATGTTATGGGAAGGGGCAGACACCTGGTTCGCGTCGTCACTCCGAGCACATGTAGCGGTCAAACTAGACTCACTCCGTCAAAAATGGGAACTGGACCTGGGGCGACAACTAGCGGATAAGGAGTGGGAAAAGATTCTTAGAAACCCTGTGTGCATACCCAGGAACATGCGATTTAGACAAATACAACTATTTATTCTACACAGAGCGTATCTCACACCTGAACTAATCAATAGGTACTTTCACCGTACTGACGCAGTGTGCCCCAGATGTGATGAACCTGGAGCCGGTTTGATTCATATGCTCTGGAGCTGTCTCAGCATACTCACCTATTGGCGCGAAATTCGTGAGCTCTTGCAACAGTGCACGGGCCGTGACCTGCCCTTTGAATGGACGGTAGGCCTACTCCATCATTTCAGGCGAACCCCAGCCACAAAGGTTACCTCTCGGTTCCTGGACTTGGGATTAGTGGTAGCTAAGCGGCTCCTGACCAAACGCTGGAAAGCGAGAGACCCCCCACATACACAGGCATGGCGGTACTCACTATTAGCATGGGCTAAGGCAGAAGGCATCGCCCTCCGGCGGGAGGAAACACTGGGGCTACGGCAGGAGCCCATAGCAGCCAGCTGGGAGGGATTATATCGTAGTCTGCAAAATAGGAAGACCTCGCAGGGAGCCCATCCACGTAGAAAGGGAGTGAATGATGGCCAGCACCCTGCTGTATTGTTCCTTACACAACTGTGATATGCGGATAGTCTGGGGTGAGGGCTGGCGAGGAGAGGCGCAGACAGTGTGATGGCTGCTGTCGTGTAGTCACGGGAGGGAAGCATTAGGGAGGAACATTGCAAATGGGTCGGTCAATGCTGCTGTTGTTGTTGTTATCATTAATATTTTTATGTTGTCTCAACTTTGCTATCTGTTCAAACAGCTGCATTATATGAACTGAAAGGACTTTAAACAACGACATGTCGACAAAATGCCTGAACTGATCCAATAACCTCTGCCTGGACATGTTGGGCCGCACATGTTGGACTGACTTATTACTAACTAAGAGGCCCTGCAGATATCATTAATATGTAATGTAATATTCCACGTCTATAACAGAGAGCTGTACATTGAGGTATAGCAGAGGGATAGATATGTACAATTGTATACCGACTGTCTGTTGCCTTTCATGCCTATGTTCATATTTACAAATACAATAAAAACAGATTTAAAAAAAAAAAAAAAAAAAAAAAAAAGACTGATTTGCATATGGCTGGGTCCAAACTGGAATGGCATGGTGAGCAAAAAGCGATGGATTTAGGCCCAGATCTCTGTAATGGGGTGAATGTATGACATGGTTCTGCATTCTGTCCATCAATTGTTCTTTCGACATTCATAATGTGTCAAAAATCAAAGGGAATTAAAGGACCTTTTCAGTAAGGGAAATTAAGCATCACAGTGTTATTTTGAGAACAGGAGTGCTCCCTCCAGATAAGACTCGCAGCATCTGAAGAGTGACTATCTTGACAGAGTGAGCACTGTACGTTGGAGTGGGAGCACCAAAAGTAAACAGTAACCATCATACACAACTTAAATCTCATATACCAAACCACTCTGATCTCTTGATGCAATTCTCAAAATTGGAGATGGAAGGTACTGGACTCCACAAGTGCTGCATAGCCATACTAATAGCAAAGTGCACACTGTACAAATGTGTGATGTAACAAAGTAAACTTGTCCAACTGTATCTGGTGTCCTCGCGTATCAACACATATGTTACTTTTCAAGCACAGAGTAGCATTATCCGATGCATTCATTTTCCAGACAGGCAGTTTACTTTCTTCAAAGGATTTGCATGTGGGAATAACTCTTTAATATTTTTGTACACCTGGGTTCGTCAACCATCATAATTGCATAGCTTATGTTATGAAAAGGACACTTCCAGATCTGGTAAATATTAAAATATTTACAAATGAACTTCATTAGTCAAACTGAGTTGTTTCCTTAATCAATCTAAACAGCAGCAGAATGACTAACAGGACAATAAACTGTTTTATCATTGCCAGTGGGTGGGAATGCACAAACTGCCTTTTACCAAACTCAGTTATTGGCAATGTATAAAATGTACCTTCTCTGTAGCTAGAATCTAAAATATATACCTACCATCTGAGGCGGTGCATCGAGATGCTAGTTCCCAGAGTACTAATCCAATAGCATACATATCTATCCTCAAAAATGCATCCCTTTGGAAGTTTATTGCACCTTCTAGTACTTCTGGTGCCATGTATCTTCGTGTTCCAACCTTGAGAGGATAAAAATACAGTATTAAGGAAAAACATTTCCATGATATTCCACTTGCTACCTCAGATGACCGAAAACAAGGAAGAAACAACATTAGTTTGATTTTTTTTTATTCTTTCAAAACGATCAATACACCCCCTGCCCTACTATCACTTCGTGTTGACGGTCTTTCCTTTTTCACACATCAAATTAACTGACAAACTACTATTAATACAGCCTCTTCATTCACTCAGTCAACTCATTATTTCTCCCATGTTTGTCCTTATTTACATCTTCACAACTAATTTACTTTCAATCTGTGCATGTTAAGAAAACGTTACTTACCTTTGGTAACGCCTGTTAGAGACTATCTAGTTGCACATTCCTTACTTTAGAATTATCCCCAGGCGTTGGACTGGATCCAGAAATGTTTTGTGAGCAGTACCCCTGTGCGCAGGTAGACACCATTCATGATCCGCTAGGCATCTTCGGCTGAGTTAGCCGGCTCTGGCGTTCAGAGAAAGAACCTGCCAGAAGTTGAACCACCCGGGATATGCCCTGCTGTTCCAGCCATGTCCAGAGAAGCAGGGCCTCTTAACAAAGGGTCCACGACCCCACCCCGCTCTGCTTGTTGCAGTGTCCCATGGCGGTGGTATTGTCTGTGAACAATTGCACCATTATTCCCCGGATGGAGGGTAGAAAGGCTATCAATGCCAATCGGATTGCTGGTAGCTCCAACAGGTTGATGTGGAGTTTGGATTCCGCCAGAGATCAGAGTTCTCTGATCTTCACCTCTCCCAGATGGCCATCCCATGCCAGGAGTGAAGCATCCGTCACTACTGTCCAATCTGGATGGAGAAGGGAGCGGGGTCTGCCACTGACCCAATCGCGGTTCGGAAGCCACCACTGCAGGTCCTTTGCAGTTCCCTCTGAGATTTGGGCCATGTCAGAGAGATTCACCTGATGCTGTGCCCACTTGAACTTCAGGTCCCACTGCAGAGCCCGCATATGCCAACAGGCATGTGCCACAAGCAGGCGGACCATGAGGCCCAGCAGCCTCAGTCAGTCTCACCGAAATCCAGGTTAGAGGCTGAAACATCAGTATCATAGCCTGAATATCCTGGACTCTCTGGGAGGGTATGCCAGACACTGCATCGTGGTCCAGAACAGGTCTGATGAAAGGGAGCGTCAGAAGGAATCAGGTGTGACTTCGGCACATTGACAGTGAACCCCAGCAAATGCAGGAGGTCCGCCATAGTCTAGAGTGGTAGACGACAGCCTGGATCGAGCCCTCCTTAAACGGCCAGTTGAGATAGGAGAAGACTTGCACCCCAGATCTCCACAGATGAGCTGCAACCACCTCCATCTCCTTGGTGAACACCCGAGGGGGCTGCGGAGGTCAAAAAGGAGCATAGCAAACTGGAAATGCTCGTGGCCCACCGTGAACCGCAGGTACCACCTGCGGGTGGGCAGGACAGGAATGTGGAAGTATGCCCCCAGCAAGTCCACCACCACCATCCAGTCTCCAGGGCAGACAGGACCTGAACAAGAGGGAGCACCTTAAATTTCTCCTTTGTGAGGAAGAAATTGAGAGAGCGCAGGTCAAGGATAGGACTTAGGCCTCCGTCCTTCTTGGGCACCTGAAAGTAGAGGGAATAGCAACCACTACCTACTTCTGGCATCAGCACTCTCTCTGTGTCTCCTTTGGCCAAAAGAGCTGACACTTCCTGGAGAAGAAGAGATACGTGGTCCTCCGTCAGCCTGTCGTATGTAGGTGGCATGGAGGAAGGGCAGGGAGTAGCTTCTCCGGACAATCCGCAAAACCCACCTGTCCGATGTTCTGGACGGTCAGCGAGGCAGGTGATGGCAAATACTGCTGCCCACTGTGTGCCCATGATGGTAAATGGGCAGACTAGGCGGCTGAGGCTGCTGGGGGATTGGTGGACTGACCCGACCGCTGGCCGCTCGATGTACAGGCCGGTAGGAACTGGATCCATGGCCATGCAGAGGCCTGGAAGCTTGCACATTGAGGTGGCTGGGTAGGTATAGACGCCATTGTACGCCCCTTCTGTGGCCACGAAAGGACCGAAAGGCGGATTGAGGGTGACGCACGACCACAGAAAGGCCCATGGACCTGGCTGTAGTCCTGCCGTCCTTAAAGTGCTCCAGCACTGAATCCGTCTAGTCTCCGAAGAGACGGGAGCCATCAAAGGGCATGTCCATGAGTGAGCACTGGACACCCCCAGAAAAGCCAGTAGTCCTCAACCAGGAGTGGTATTGTAGGCCCACTGTTGATAAAACCACTCTGCTTAGTGAGTCAGTGATGTCTAGTCCACAGCAGATGGTGAACTTCGCTACATCCCTCCCTTCGGCAACAGCCTGGCAGAGCACAGCCCAGGCCTCCTCCGGGACGATTGACAGCAGATGCGTAATCATATCCCACAGGATGTGGGGCTATCGGAGCGAGGTGTTCACAGACCGCAGTGCCAGACTGGTGGAAGAAAACCTCTTCCCAAGATTGGTCAGTCTCTTGGATTCCCTGTCCGGGGGTGCAGTAGGGAACGCACCGGGATTTACAAGGGACGTTGAGGCTTGGACCACCAAGCTCTCCGGGGTAGGGTGTTCGGTGAGGAAATGGGGGTCCCCTGGAGCAGTGGCGGTGCGCAAGCGTCCTGTTCACAGGTGCCCCTGTGTTGGATTTGGACGAAGTCCCAAGCAGGACATCAGTTAGTGTCTCATTGAAAGGAAGAAGCGGTTCCGATGGGCACACTCCTGGCTGAAGCACATCCGTCAAGACAGTCTTGACTGCCACAGAGAGCGAGCAAAGGTCCAGAACCTCAGCTGCCCTCCGCACCACCATTGCAAAGGATGCTCCCTCCTCGGTAGCCACGGCAGGGGGAGAAAGCATTCCAGTATCTGGAGAAGTATCCAGTCAACTGGCTTCACCCAGATCCTCACACCAGTCCATTTGCTCCTCATAAGGCTGGTATTCCTCAGGGTCCAGCAATCCCTCCCATTCCTCTCCTAATCCTAGCCCATAAGAATAGAGCTCAGGCTCTGGCCTGAAAGGCATGGCTCCAGTCAGCGCCTGATGACGACCCTCCGGCTCAGTGTTGAGGATGTGGATGGAGCTGAGAGCTGGCTTCAGGATCGGCATCAGGGAGGGATAAGGTGGTACAAACAGCACCAATCCAGATCCATTTGTGGATCCTTGGGGCCCAACTGGTGCCGGGGCCACCAGCGTGGATTAGTAGGGGCCCTCTCAAACCTACAGGGATCGAGGGAACGGGCTGCCCAAAGATAAGGTACATGGTTTCATAAAACTTTTTCAATTGCTGGGGTGTGTCACCCCAACTCCCGGAAAATTGGTGAGGCGGGGAGTCTGCCAAGGCACTGGCTCAACTGCCGAGCCAGGCCTCAAGTGGCGTTGCTCCCAGTCTCATCGGCCGACAAACGAGATGAAGTCGAAGCACGCTTGAACTTTTTTCTTCTTGTGGGACTGGAAGTAGCATCATCTACTAGAATGTTTTTATACAGAATCCTGTGGTGTATTTAAATCAGTCTTCCACTAATGCAGGTATCAAAAGCCCACCTATATGCGAGGATCCGGATATCCTAGAGTGGGCCATCTACAACAAATGTCCTCAACACAAAGAGGACACTTGACACCCCTGTATAACTGAAGAATTGGGGTAGTGACATCTTGGGAATGGGGAAGAACCTGTTCATTTAAATACCAACATATGGCTATGTTCCACTGGACAGAGGATAGAAAGTACACTCCATCGGGCAATTTAGACCTAGGCAAACAAGTTATGAAGAGCTTTCTGGACAAACAATGCATTCCTCCTAGTGCATTGCCTGAACAATGCACGCACTACTGTCCAGGTTTTGGTCGTCAATCCCCCATGTTTAGTACTGCTTACCTCATCAGTACTTTTCTAGAAACAATTCGGACCAGATGGCCAGTGGCAAAGTGCCTCACAGACACACCAGGAACATATATGTCAGAAAGCTTGCAGCTTACTACGACTGGATGCCACCTTGAAATAGGAGGATGTTCCCACCGCCATGAGGTTGACATCCGTTTTAGATTGATTGAGACAGGCTACCCAGAGGCCGAGATTAGTGCCTTTTCAGGGAACAAGTGAAGCCTGGTAAGGATAGGTTATTTACCTGTAATCCTAGTTCTCTTCCAGGGGAATACTCAAAGTCATAAGCACTGAATGGTCCCGCCCACGTGCGGGGACCCCGGAACATTAACACAAGACACACACTCGAACACAGACAGCCGTGGTTCAGACCTGCCTGAATCTCTGAAGCAGAAGAACAGCTTTGTGGTACCGACACACACACGTACCGACACGTACGTGTGTACACACACACACACACACACACACACACACACACACACACACACACACACACACACACACACACACACACACACCATAAAACACACACACACACACACACACACACACACACACACACACACACACACACACACACACACACACACACACACACACACACACCTATAATACACACATGTATATAAATATGCAGCCCCCAATCCAAATTTGGGCTCAAATATGCCAATATTGCATTGTAGTTTTCATTTGAAATACATCATACAAAATAACATTTCCATGACAGAGAAATGTACTCCCAACTTGTTTGAACACAGCCTTTATTTTCAAAGAAAAAGGCAAGGTAATGGTGGGCAAAGGTGTGGACCGAGCGCCATGTAGCTGCTTTGCATATCTCTTGAATAGGCACATTTTTAAGCAGAGCCGTAGTAGCAGCTTTACCCCTCGTCGGGTGAGCCCTTGGCTTGCCAGGGAGCTGCTTGTGAGCTAGCTGATAAGATAAATGTGATGCAAGATACTATCCTTCGAGTGATGGACCTTTTAGAAGAGGGAAAACCAGTGTGTATTGGACCATAGTTAACAAAGAGACGGTCCGACTTTCTTATATCATTTGTTCTATCCAGATAGAATTTTAACACCCTTTTTAGATCAAGTGAATGCAACGCCCTCTCAGGAGGCGTGGTAGGATTTGGAAAAAATGTGGGTAGGGTGATCGACTGATTAAGATGAAAATCCGAGAACACCTTAGGTAGGAAACTCGGGTGGGTTCTCAGAACCACTCGGTTAGCATGATAAATGAGATAAGCCTCTGTAGAACATAAGGCCTGAATCTCGCTCACCCTGCGAGCAGAGGTAATTGCCACTAGAAAAGCGGCCTTCCAAGAAAGGTGGTGTAGAGAAGCTTTGTGAATGCGTTCAAACGGGGTGCCCATTAATTTAGAGAGGACCACATTAAGTTCCCAGGCAGGGGAAGGTAACCGAATTGGTGGGTAGACCTTTCAGGAAGTCTTTAACAACTGGCATTTGAAAGAAAGAAGCCCGAGTGGGAGACTTTCTATAAGCTGTAATTGCTGCCAGATGTACTCTAATAGAAGAGAACTGTAAACCTGCTTTAGCGAAGTACAAAAGATATGGTAAAATAAACTGTTCTTGGCCCAGGATATGGTTATGACCATTAGCTGTACACCACAGATAAAAATGCTTCCATTTGAAAGCGTATGACTTTCTCGTCTAAGGCCTCTCGCTTCCTTTAAGATCTGCATACAGTCCTGCGAGAGGCCTAAGTGGCCATTTTGGAGGAACTCCAGAGCTATGCTGTCAATCTCAGTGACGGGAGGTTGGGATGAAAAACGTTCCCTCCTGACTTGGTTAACAGATCCAGATGGCATGGCAACCTACTCTGTGGCGTCTTGGAAAGGTGTAGCAGGTCCGTGTACCACCACTGGCGAGGCCACTCTGGTGCAATCAGGATCATCTCTGTCCTGGATCTGTAGAGCTTGTTGATCACCAGTGGTATGTGAGAGGGACTGGTGAAAGGGTAGAGTAATTTCTCAGACAAGTTGATCAACAGTGCATTCCCTCTGGAGCCTGGTTGAGGGTACCTAAATTCGAAGGTGCGGCATTTTGCGTTTGCCGCGTCTGCAAATAAGTCGATGTCTGGAGAACCCCATCTCCGAAAAATATCTTGTGTTATCTCGTCTTTTAGCACCCAGTCGTGCGCTTTGACAAAGTTTCGGCTTAGGTCGTCCGCTTGTGCATTGAGGGCGCCTGGAAGGTGAACTGCAGATATGGACATGTTCCTCGCCAGTAGCCATTTCCAAATCGCTTGAGCCTCCAGAGACAGGGGTCTGGATCTGGTCCTTCCCTGTTTGTTCAGGTAGTACATAGTTAAGGTTTTGTCCGCCTGAACCAACAGGGAACGTGACTCTATGGAGGGAAAAGAATTCTTTGAGAGCCAGATGTACCGCTCCGAGTTCTAACATGTTGATGTGGTAAGTTTTCACCTTTTCCGACCACATCCCCTGGACCTGAAGAGATCCAATGTGAGCACCCCAGCCCTGAAGGGACACCGGTGACGAGAGTTTGTTTGGAGAGTTCCTGGTGGAAGGGAACTCCTTTCAGAAGATGAGACCGTTGCATCCACCATCTTATTGAGATTTGGACTGCGTGAGGAAGAGTTATGGTGTCCTCCCAGCAGTTGGAAACTTGAGACCATTGGTCCTCTAGAGCTTGCTGTAAGGGTCTCATCTGTAACCTGGCATTTGGAACAATGAATATGCATGAAGCCATAGAGCCCAGCAGAGAGGACACCTGCCTGGCCGTGGGGTGAGGTGTTCGCAGGAGAGTACGACCTTTGTGGAGTATTGATAATAGTCTCGCCTCCAAAGGAAGCACTCTTGTGTTTGCAGTGTTTAGGGTAGCGCCCAAGTAGTGTATCCTCGGAGTTGGATTGAGGACAGATTTCTTGAAGTTGACGCTCAGGCCCAACTGGTTTAAGAGTTGAATGCAGTATCTCAGATGTTCCTGCAGGAGGCTGGGAGAGGCACTCTTGAGTAACCAATCGTCTAGGTAAGGATAGACAAAGATCTTTTGCTTTCGCAGGAAGGCCGCTACCACCGCCATGCATTTTGAAAAAGTGGGAGGAGCCGACTTGAGTCCAAAAGGCAGGACTTTGAACTGGAAGTGGTCTGACTGTATTCTGAATCGTAGGAACTTCCGGTGCTTTTGAGAAATTGGGATGTGAAAATAAGCATCCTGAAGGTCTATGGAACACATCCAGTCCCCTTGATGAATGTGTGGAATGATTTGGTGTAATGCCAACATCCTGAATCTCTCTTGGAGGACAAATTTGTTTAAGAGTCTGAGATCGAGTATAGGCCTTAACTCCTTGTTTGGACCTTTCTTTGGAACCAAGAAGTAACAGGAGTAGATTCCCTGCCGATGTTGTTGCCAGGAAACCTTTTCAATGGCATGTTTTTGTAACAGGATGGAGACCACCTCTCGCAGCAGATTTAGGCGATACACTGGGGTTTTCCGAGGAGGCACAGACGGTGGAGGAGATTTGAATCGGATTGAGCACCCATTCCGCACAATATTGAGTACCCAGTTGTCCTGTGTTATTTTGATCCACTCGTTCAAGTGAAAACTTATACTTCCCCCCCCCCCACCGGAGTGGGTAACAGAACTGGGGGAAGCAAGCCGCTCACTGCTTAGACTGTTGCTTTGCCGCAGGGGTGGTTTGTCTAGAGCCCCCTCTTCCTCTACTGGGCCGTCACTGATGGCAATGCGATCTCGCATGGTGTTGCTGTGATGACCAATGAGGGGTTTGAACCCTCTGCTGGTATTGGAGGCGATCATAAGGTTGGTAACGACGACGGAAATCCTTCCTTTTCTCCAAACCAACAGCCTTCAAGGTGTCCAGGTCTGATTTCATTCTTGACATATCATCCGCATGAGAGCCAAAGAGGGAGGTACCATTGAAGGGGAGGTTGAGAATTCTATGTTGGGCCTCTGGTTTCAAGCCCGTGAGTCTTAGCTAGGAGGATCGCCTAGCGCAGATACCATGGGAATAACCATGAGCAGCAAGGTCTGAGGCATCTGCTGCAGCGCTTATGATCCGATTCGCCACAAGCCCTCCTTCATGCAGGGTCTCCTGAAAATCCTGCCGATCTTCTTTCGGTAACTTCTCTGTAAACCTTGAGAGAGAGTCCCATAGCGAACGGTCATATCGACCCAGCAGTGCAGAAGCGCTGGCCACTTTCATGTAAGAGGCAGAGGTTTTGCACATTTTCTTACCAATGGCTTTGCTGTCTGTCAGGGGGAACAGCAGATGAGGAGGCCCAAGTGTGCGCTTTCCTGGCTGCTGACACGATGACAGAGTCCGGTGAAGGATCAGACCTCAGAAAAAGCGGGTCCTGTTCTGGGGCTCTGTATTTCTTCACTATCCGTGATGGTGCTGCTCCCACTGAAGCCGGCGTTAGAAATGTATGGAGAGCTGGTTCTAGTAACCCATGCACCAAAGGGAGCAGAGGTCTAGTGGAGGACCTGTGATGCCTCGTCTCAAATATAACAGATGTCAAAGGGACAGAGGCAGGCATCTCGATGTTGAGCTTTGTAGCCCCTCTACACAGTACCTCGTTAAAGGTGATGATCTCATCCACTGGCGATACTCTAATTGGTGGAGTAGATGACAGAGTTGGAGAATAATCGGCCTTCGATGATCTGGAGTCAGAGGACCATGAAGGAGACCTGCGTCTTTGCTCTCTAGGCAAACAGTGCAGAGATCTTGACAGAGCGACTACGCGGAGACCTTGATCTAGGTCTCCTCGAAGCTGTGGACTTTTGAGGTGTGGCATGTCGTACTTGCCTATCCGGAGAATAAGAAGGCGAATATATTTGACAATTTTCTGAGCCAGTGGTAATATTTCGCATTTCCAGTCCTTTATGCTCTCCAACCATCTCGGGGAGAGGTTAGTCGGACGCGTATGGTGTTCTGGAGCCAGGTAGCCTTCCGGCGTGATCTGAACGATCCGTAGTTCCGGGGAGGATGAAGCACTCCTCAACACCATACCTTTAGATGTCAGATCCTGAATTTCCCTCGACGTAGACTGGTCCCTCAACGTCGGTACTGGTG
This sequence comes from Calotriton arnoldi, assembly GCA_963921515.1. Classification (NCBI taxonomy): domain Eukaryota; kingdom Metazoa; phylum Chordata; class Amphibia; order Caudata; family Salamandridae; genus Calotriton; species Calotriton arnoldi. Next base: position 1,111,055 of record CAWUFW010000840.1, read on the forward strand.
ACTGATCTGTTCTCTCTCTTAGCAGGTGGAGACCTGCGGGTAGATGTAGGTCTCGACGTCGACCTCCTCGACGGCGATTTCCTCGCCAGTGACCTTCTCGACGTCGAAGATGACCTTCTTTTCGACGTCGAAGGAGACCTTCGACGTCTGCCTTCTTGACGGCGATGTTCGCCCTGCCGTCGGCGATGAAGCAGTCGATCGACTGCGAACCAGGCCTACCGGTGTCGGAGTCTTTGGCATCAGATTTGGTGTCGATGTCTGAGGTGCCCTCGACATTAGTGGTGTTCTGGACGTCGGCACCGAGGCCCTCAACGGCGACCGCATCTGTCTGCGCTGAGTCTTTGACGTCGAGCGTCTGCCCTCCGTCATCGTAGGCGAGCCTGACTTAGACCGTCTACGAGGGGGTGTCGATGTTGGCCGGTGGGAAGCTGACAATCTTAGATTTAGACTTTGCCGTACCTGAAGTCGTCTGCTTCGACGGCGATAGGGTCTTAGACGCCGACTGCGGCACAGGAGACTTAGACGCTGAAGGCGAGCACAGGGGTATTTTCGACGCCGATCTTTCCCTCGACGGCGAATTCGACCGGTGTCTTCTTTTTTCCCCCTTTTTCTTGTGCTCTGACCTTATTTGAGGAGAGCTCTTTAGAGGGATGTCCTTCCAGGCCACTTACATGCTCCTTTCCTCTCTCCTGCATGGAATGCACCTTTCACGAAGGGTTCTTCTGGAAAACTGCTGGCAGTAGTAGCACTTATCAGGTCTGTGTGAAGATGGTAGGCACACAATACAGACCGAGTGCGGATCTGACTTAGCCATTCTTTTCCCACAGGAAGGGCACTTTTTAAATAAGGCTGGCATTCTGACAGGATATATAGTACTAAAAACGTCGAGTGAAGACAAAAAAATCTCACTTGAAAAGACCAATTGGTGACAAAAACCACTAACTGACGAGCTCAATGCTCCAGGATCCTCACAGAAGGAACCGGAAAAAAGAAATGACCTGTCAACTGTGGGGCATGATGGGAGCATGTACGTCCTGGAGGTCTTAAAGGCACGGCGCCAGTTTTCTCTAATGAGTGTTCTATATGCAGCCTTCTAGGCTAATCTGCCTGCTATCACCTTGCCTTTTTCTTTGAAAATAAAGGCTGTGTTCAAACAAGTTGGGAGTACATTTCTCTATGTCATGGAAATGTTATTTTGTATGATGCATTTCAAATGAAAAGTACAATGCAATATTGGCATATTTGAGCTTAAATTTTGATTGGGGCTGCATATTTATATACATGTGTGTATATTATAGATATATGCATAATAGATAGATATATAGGTGTATATGCATATATCTTTTGTTAATGCTTTGGGGTCCCCGCAGGTGGGCGGAACTATTCAGTGCTTATGACTATTGACGAGTATCCCCTGGAAGAGAACAAGAGCCACTCCTATGGAGGATGCCTGCAGTCCTCGAAGACTCTGTAATCATGAACTTGAAAGACTACTGGATGAGGAGGTGTGTACTGCCTGGATCCTATCCAGACGCGCAAAGGGTTTTGTACGACTTCAGTTGTGAGGTGTCCCGATGAAGTGATTTTTCTTTGCTGGTGCAGTGGAGGATTTTTTGGTAGCTCAATGAGAACTACACATGGAATAAGGTCTTGTATATTAGTATAAAGACTCAAGTGTACTGCCTTCATTGACAAGGCTCTGATGGAACGGTCATCCAGACAAAGCTAACAGCAGACCTTTTGTAGCCCCCAAGGCCATATTTAATTAAAAATCCTAGGTGTCGCAATGAGACTAAATAGATGGGTCTGTGCTCCTAGCGTTGCATTCCCACTGTAAATCAGAGAAACTACTTATGTACCTGTATTCCTGCAGGACAGTAACATTGAAAGCTGGTTTCAGACAAGTTACTTACCTTTGATAGGACTTTCTTGTGGAAACCCTCCCTAACTTTAGATTTCTCACCTTTAGAATAACCACAAGTGTCACACTAGATCTGGAAGACTTAAACAACGCTTCTCCCACGTGTTGGTAGGAGGAGTCATGCAGCTCCACATTGACTTCGTTCTGCCTTCAAAGTGAGGATTAAGTCTGTAAGACATTGGGTTATTAGTTCAGGGGGTAAGTACTCACCTCAAGCATTAACCAAAATCCTTGTCAGGGAGAACAACTAAAGTCTTTAAATAAACCTGTGCTCAACCCCCTGGTAGCTATGGCACAGAGTAGACAGACTCAGAGGCGATGAGTAAAGTATATATGCAGTACTAAAACAGTAACAAAATCGAAATGCAAAACAAAAGCCCAAAACAAATTAGAAAAACACCAAAATGACAAAAACTCAATAAGGAAAACGGGACGTATGAATTTATAAAGTTTTAAGAAGAAATAGCACCAAGAAGCACAAAGTGTCAATGACAGTCCATGGTCACAGTAGAACAGGACCTAGGCACAATTTGACCGTGACGGAGTACGGGTTGGGTACACTAACCAGGTTCATCCTGATCAAAGATTTTACGTTCTGACTTTAGTCCTTTAAGTCCCAATCCACCACAGGAGTACACTTCGAAAGCCCCCCACCCCCGGACCGCAAGGGAGGCACTTAGAGACGCAAAAGGTGGCAGGCCAGGGTGAACAGGTGAATCCAATCCAGGTTCAGTTTCCACTGGTTAGCTGGGCAGTTGCAAGAAAAGGCTACTCGGAGCCACATAAGAGATCAGCTAACTGACCCTTGGAGTCCACTTCTTTGTCCTGGGTAGATGAGAGCAGGTGTAGTCCTCCACAGCTTTTCTAAGGTTACAGACAGCAGGTTCAGTTCTCTTCTGATCTTCTTCCGGTCCGGGAGTGTTCTGAAGTGGGTACATGGAGATTAAACATTTATGCCTTGGTGGGAATGACCCCTGGGAACACCCTAACCAATGGGGTAAAGTTTTCGGGGCTAACCTTACCTACTCTGGCCATTTTCAAGATGGTCAAAATCTTCTGCCACACTAAACTTGGGTTCTGAGGTCTGGGGAGTGTACTATGATAATCTCCATGTTCTCATACATCTAACACCAAAGCCTAGTTTGATGCAGTCCCTGTATCCACAACATCAGACACAGAAGCCGTGAATGATAAAGCTGAGCTTTAAACAACCAGACAGATGATGCACTCAAATTGTTTTGTCATCATCTTTCCTTCCTTTGAAGTATGACCCCCAAATGTTAAATGTAACCCAAGCAGACCTGTCAAACAGGCTGCGACACTGTAATGTCAAAAGAGGGCCACTGTGTTTGGGGCCTGACTAAGTGCGAAGACAACAAAAGGGCCCTACCAACATTTAAGCTAACAGCTACCTGTGACACGGAAGGCTTTTTGAAGTGTGCCCCAAGTATCATATGTAAAACCCCAGCAGACCTATTAAGCAGGATGTGACATTCAAGTAGGACATGACACTTTAGTGCCAAAAATGATACTCCCAGCCCCCTTGCATATTCTGTCCGGTTCAGAAGAGTCATCTTTGCCCATTCAGGTCAGCCTATTGTTCTGGTCCTGGGAGCAAGTTAACACCTTATTCATGTCTATTTAAATAGCTAATTACTGGTTGGCTGAAGCGGGATAACATAATGCAGATTTTGCTCATATGCGCTTCAGCCAGGGCAAAAACAACATTTTATAAATTACCTTTCTGTAATATTTAGAACAAATCCTACTTCACCAATGAATTGGACTTTAACAACTACTAATAGACAATAATTTTTTTAGATAGTCCCATTACAGAGATACAGGATTAGTATTTAATATTATATCCCAGTGTTTGTGTTTTCCTACAGAAAAGCCAAACCTGCTGAAGTAAAAATAGCTGTGAGGGCATTTTCACTGTAAGGAAGTGTTTAACATTAACCTTCTACTTGTCCTACTTTTAAATACCATGCAACCTGCCTTTATGGGCAAGAAGGCCTACTTAAGGGTGACATAAATATTTAGAATAGATACCAAAGAAGTATCTCCCATAGTGGTGGGTCTGTGGAATTGCTCAGAGCAAAAAAAGTCCTGCAGGACCGAATGGCCAAAATGCTGATTCCATCAGACAGGACTGTCAAGGCAGTAGTGCTTCTTGTACGAATGCCCACATTACGGCCTGGGATGTGTCAAGGACAGGCAATCCGCTTGCCAGAGTAATGTCAGCAGCTTTGACCCTCATGACATAGGCTCTCTGTCCCTCTGGAGGCTGCTTCTTGGCTAGTGCGTAGCAGATCTTAATGCAGAAGATTATCCACCCCTTGACAGAGTCCTTTTCTGCACTGCCTTACTCTTCTTAGTTCCAGAGGACCGCACAACAAGCTGATCATCCAGACAAAAGTGTTTTGTGCAATCGATGGAGAAGCTTAAAGCTATCCTGGGTTCCAATTGATGAAGTAGCTCCTCCTCCTTCAAGGGGTGAGGCAGAGCAGAGAATGATGGTAGAGCGACGGCTTGCCTAATGCGAAAAGCATTGCTAAAATGCCTTCCTGGTCCTCAACACCTCTATCTGGGAAACAAAGTGGTGTAAGGCAGTTCCACCGAGAGCGATTGGAGTTCACTCGCCCGACAAGCCAAGTTACTGCAGGCCCCCCTGGAAGGAGAGGCTGTGGGTCGTGTTGCAAAGGCAGCAAGGCCTTTGAAGCTCCCTTGCCACGGATGGATCTTCCTGACCTGGGAGGAGGTGTGAACACCTCCACCCAGAAAAGGCTTTCTTTCTGGGCCCAGGGAACGAAGGCTCCCATCCAAGTGGTCCCAAAACATGTCTTTTGGTACGCTGGGTGTTCACCAGTCTGAACCCCACCAGTGGTTGGTTTGATTCAGGGGTCGCCTCTAGAAGGGACCCCTGCGTGCAGTGAATAATACATCTGACAGTAGAATCAGTGCAGGTTTATTATTCTGAGATGTTTGATACCAAACAATCCAGGATTCAGTAAAGCCATTATGGTGCTGGGAAACTCGTAACGACCAGTTTCCAGACCATATACTAAGGATGACTTTACTGGGCACTTCTAATATCCAAGAATGGCCTTGATATTATAGGGACCTGTCTGCTCATGCAGATAGGCCCTCACATGAGGTATTGGGCACCCTGCCTTAAGGGTGACTTACCTTTGCCTAAAGCAGTGCTGGGCAGGCATGGTACACAGGGATGCGTGCTATGTCGACTCTTCCCCTTTAGCTGCACCACAACACGTAGGCTGCAATGGCAGTGGTGCATGTTTGTGGTGAGAGGTCTCTGAGGGTGGCATATTACAAGCTGCAGCCCCCAGAGGCACACTTTCCCTGGCTACCATGCCCTTGATACCATAGGTACCCTTTACAAGGGGCTCAAAGGTAGGCCAGAGTTATGCCAATTGTGGAAACAATGGTAGAGGTTTAGGGAAAGAACACAGGCCCTGGATACCTCATTGGCAGGGACCCATGGAAGACTCAGTCGAAGTACATCAAAAATCTGGCAGAAAGTGTAGGTTACTGCAACAGAAACCCACTTTCCTACAGAGGCGATCTGGAGGGAGGAGAACAGGGGTATGAATAATTCAAATCTTGCTGGCATGGGATGCGATACTATTGGCCTGCCCTAGACTAGACCCCCAGGGCAGGATTATGGTGGAGGAGGGACCGTTCGAGGAGTCTCAGATGGCTCCAGCCATACATCCGGGGCAGCATAATGACACTGCAGTCCCTTGAATTGGGGAGGATCCAGGCAGAGAGCCATTGGCGGGCTGGATTGTGGAGTGCATGACAATTTGGCCTCGAAATAGCGCTTCTGAACAACTGTCTCCTAAGTACTTGTGGTGGTTAACAGTACCAGTTTCACTCTGCACTTATTACTGTGAATTCCTTTCTATTTATGACTACATTGCCTGCCATTCAAGTGGACCATCGTCTGACTTTTTTTTTTAAATTGTAAAAAACCTGTTCGAGAAGCAATAAAAATGTTTAATGTGTTTCGCTGTAATCTGGAGGTGGTCTTTGACGGACTGTGGCGAGCCAGTCATCAAAAGTCAGTCGTCTAAGTTGGGAAAAATTGGTAACCGCAACAGGTGTGAAGCAACCACCACGATCACTTCCCAGAACACATAAGGGGAACTGGTGAGGAGAAAATGAAGCATGGCAAAATGAAAATGCTCCTGGCCCACCTTGAACCGCAAGTAGTCTGTGGGACTGCAGCACAGATACATGAAAGTAGGTAGAAAGTCACCAGCAAGTCACCTGGCTCCAAGGCAGACTGGGCAAGTTTGGGCATCTTGAATCTGTCCTTCAGCAAGAAGAAATTCAGAGATTGGACATTTAAAATAGGACAAAGACCTCCATCCTTCTTCGGCCTGAAGAAGTAATTGGAGTAACAACTAGTCCTTATTTCCAGTGCTGGGATCCGCTCTACGGCTCTTTTGACCAAAAGAGCCTGCACTTCTTCCAGCAAGATATTCAGTGCTCCTCTGAAAGACGCGCTGATGTAAGTGGAAAATATGGAGGGTCGAAATGGAATTGCAGGGTACTACCTCCTTGCAAACAGCTAGTAGTGACTGATTGGTGGGCTAGAGTGGCTTAAAAAACATTTGTTTACTGAATGTTTTTAATTAGTTTTGACACAGTCTTGAGGAGTAATAGGAAATTGAGGTCCACCCTGTTGGTGGAAGCATGAACCACCTGAGTTTTTCAGACATAAGGTTCAGTCTTCAGAAGTCAGGGTCACAGATGCCAGTCTGTGGTACCTAGCAACCTGCCTTTTCACAGTTGGTAGGAATAAAGCTTAGAAGAGTCGCCATTAGGGTGTCAGGGATTCACTGAAAGTTAAGAGGAAGTCCGTTTTGACTTCAGTAGTTGGCAGCTGTAGGTACTATACCAGCGCTGCCTGTCAACACCACAGCAAAGGAGGCACTTTATTCCTTTGATGGCCCACAGTGAGAAAAACGACCCAGTGTCTGGGGAAGTGTCCAACCCTCTGGCCTCCTTCAAGTTCGTTGACAGGTTGCAATAATCATAGTGTTCAGGGAAATAATCCCCCTCATCTCCATTGTCACCTTCAAAGGCCTGTTGATTCTGATCAGAGTCAGAACCGAAATATGGTTGGAGCGCTGGGGTGCGAATCTGCGGCAAAGGCTTGGTTCGGTCTAAGTGAGGATGAACTGGGCCTGGGTCCGTCTGGGCTGCTTCGGGACACGACTTTGGCTGGGAACAAGACCGATTCGGCTCAGAGTCAGACAGGACTATAGGAACAGTTGTTGTCCAGGACAGTCAAAGTGACAGGACAGCTGTGGATTTTGGTGCCGGGCTGAAATTTTGATCAGATGTTAGAGCAGAACCCCAGGTGAGTTCAGGAGGCACACATCAGCTGTAAACTGACTGGAGGCCTCTGCAGATCCTTGGAGTCCAAAGGTGCGCCCGAGGGTGCTGAAGGGGTGCCAAGATTCTCAAGATGCCTCTGAAAAGTCCACAATCTTTTGCCACTTTGCTGATGGACTAAGAAACGCAGTTGCAGAATCATCTCCTCGTGGGGAACTAAGAGCAGTAACGCAAGGCACCCTGACTTTCTTGAGACTTCTCAGGCTGTAAGTGGCTTGACTGGGATCAACCCGGCTTGGCCCTCTTGAGCATCTGCTCGGATTCTGATTTACCAGAAGACTTAGACCGTTACGAATACCTGCCATGGGAACGTGTCTGCTTACTCAACTTCAAGCAGAACTTCCAAGACTACTTTCGGTGACATACAGCTGCGCATTCCTGAATCGTCCTAGGATTCATTAGGGGAACACTCCTCTCAGAACTGGAGTCAAGCCCTAAACCCAGACTCCAGAGGCACACCTTGTGGGGATCTGTCACAGTTAAGCTTAAACCCTGTAATTTTAGTAGGGGACATAGTCCCCTTGTACACTGAAAAAAATTAAATTTTTGAAGAAAAACACATCAACTGACTAGAAAGAATGTAGGAGCAAACTCCGGAAAAGCGCACAAAGATGCAGAAACAAAGGTACTTTTGTCAACACCCAGGGGTGGCAGTTATATGCAGCTCCATCTGGGGCGGAACACAGTCAACATGGAGCTGCTCGGCATCACCCACTGGCACGTGGGAGAAATACTGTTTAAACCTTCAGGATTTAGTATGGTGCCTGGGGATTTCCAATAGCGAGTAATCTGCGGGTTACATCAGAAATTCAGGTCTATTGACCAACTCGAGCCCCTATACGAATCAATTCAGATAGTATAGGTTAAGAAAGAGGTGGTGCCCACAGCAAGAGTAATATCAGGCCGCTTTACCTAGTGGGGTGGTTGTCTCTCACTTTCCCTAAATGAGGCGCCTCTTGCTTTCCTGCAGAAGTTCTCGAAATGAATGGAGCATAGATGGCCTAGAAGGAGGCAGCAGGACAGGTTGTAGAGCATAATCATTCTGAATGGCTGAGAACCCACTTATGAATGGTAATCTGGTTACAGTGAGGGTAATGGGGGAAAAAGCCTATTGTGTCTTACGACACCAATACACTTTGAAAAAGAAGATGGCCTCATGAGAGGGAACTAGGCAGAAGGGATAGAGAGCAAGGACATCATGATCTCCCTCTTAAAGGTCTTGCATTTTGAAGCCCTGCCTATGGAACAGCATGGCTGGTGGGGACTGGGAGTGAAATGAGGCTCTGGGCGTGAAAGAAAAAGCCTTGGCCAGCTGGAATGAACACTGTGTACTGTCTGGTATAACAAGAACCGCACGCAGTAATTTGGCAAAGCCAGTCTTGCATAGCTAGGGAACCTCATTTATGCATGGGCTGAATATGTGAATTTCAATATACAGGAAACCAATTGCTTTTCCCTAGCTCGCTTCAGACATGCCTGACAGAGCATGGACAGACCAATGTTTCATCTTCTAGCTCCAGGAAATAAGCGGTTCAAATGCCTAAGCAAAGGCCTTGAGCTAGGAGAAATCTTGGTGAGAACTGGTAACACACTTACAGCCCATACTGCATTGGGAGAATATTGGCCTGTCAAGAAGAAACTGCTTGACAGGTAGAATGTTTTACCATATGATGCAATTCATTTTGCATTCTTGTACAATAAGAGGAATAAGCTAAGTGTAGAGGGAAGTAACCATTACCACAACAGGAAGAGCCTGTGGGTCTCCAGGGTTGTCTCTGGTAGCCTGATACCAATTACTATAGAATCTGGAGATAACTGGATCAGTGCAGCTTCTTACGTGTTTTCTTTACAGACTAAATGATCTGAGGCTCTATGATCAAAGCTGGTTTTGTGGGGGCTAATACAGATTGCTGCCTTCTTTAACAAGTATTTTCTGGTGCAGAAACCTGGGGATGGATAGATCAGCATACTGTTTACCTGCAAAGCCCTCGCAAACTGACCGGAAAGTCCAGGAGCAAGGTCCCTACAAAGTATAAAGGACAACCGAGAGACAAAGCTTGTGCTTGTATATGAACAGGGTAAGGGTAGCTGAGGATATCGAGACAGCTTCAGAGCCAGACCCAGCTGCTTCTGACCGCAATCTTACAAGCCTACAACAGGGGGCTGAAGTAAGTGACAAACTTGGCTGGGAGTACTATGTCAAGACTGGGGCATGTAGCCATATTCTGCTTCACACGGGGACCAAATTTGTCACTCGCTGTCCTCATGGTTGGCCTTTCTTTCTCCATAGACTCGAGCAGACAGTACGATTGCAGCTCATCCATGGACAAGAGGAGTGATCAGCTTGAGAACAAATATGGGATTGCAATATGTAGAGCTGGGTTCAACTACCAGGAATAACTCTTAATAGACCCCCAGATTGAATACAGACTTGGTCCCCTAACTCATGTCGTGAGAGTGAAGCTTGATCAACCTCTCAGTGCTACTATCCAGCATGTACCATGCCAAGGAGATGATGCCCAGTCCCTAACACAAGAGCGACTTGTGACCTCTGAAATTCGAAGTTAAAAGGCATTTATAAATAAAGCATATACAGCATTAATGTGCAGCACTGATTCCAAAAGATTCTGTAAGACTGATTCTGTTGGGTTTTGAATGATTTATTTTGAAGCCAGATATGTTAAATTTACAGCCACATTTTGGTACTGTAGTTTTGGACTCTTATTAGACAAACCATGTTAACAAACAGGGCCAATTCCTGCATGTTTTCTCTTGCATTGCATCACAGGTGTGAGCAAGATATCTGAGCTACTGGGCTCTTGTCTACACTGCCAAAGTGAGGATAAACTGAAAGATGGGTCAATCCTGATGCATACTTTAATCAAGCTGAATCAGAGCAGAACGTCAAATATTTATTTAGTTTGAGAAGTCAGCTTGGTTAAACTAGGATATGCATCAACCAGAGTTGAATAGTTATTCACTTCTTTTTATACATTTAAGTGGTCTGATGGAATGTCCCCCCTCTCCCCCCGCCCCATATTTTGTCAGTAACGTGAGGGGATACTTACTTTGCATTTGCTGGAAAAAAACACAAAAACCCTGAAATACATTTTTCTATCGTTAAATGCGCAACAAGTTTATGATGAAGCTTAGTACAAGGTAACATTTTAAGTCTTCAAAGAAGCATAACAGTGAACTATTTCATATTAGTGGATCGTGGCGGGGTCCAGGGTCAAAAGCCCTGAATTCTGAAAATCAGTAAACATCATGGCTAGCGGTTCCATTTGTTTTTCCCCTGAAGATTAAAATAAAAAAAAATAAAAAAAAGTACCATGTGCCTTCAAGACCAGGAGCATTGTTGTTTGTGAGCAACTACAAATTCAATTCCCAGTGTTTGGCTGGGATTCTCGTGCTCAATAAATGTCTCTGGTAACAACAAAGACTAATCTAGAAAATCAGTATACACCATGACCACAGCGATCTACATCTCAGTGGAGATATATATATATATGCCTGATGGCCGATTAGGAGAAGAGCCTTCCGGTGGGCTGAGTAATACTCAATTGGGAGACCTTCTCAAACTAGAAACATGTTCAGATAGTCTAAAGAGCAGAATCCAGTGATGTAATTGATTGAAATACCTAGACTGGTTATGGTAAACGGTCTTGAAATCTTACACTGAAAACACTTCCATTATATCGGATGTTAAAAAACAATTTATTAATTTGTAGGAAAGGGTCCAAGGCATTCAATTTGCAAACATTTAGGTATTTACAACATGGAAACGCTTTGACGCTCTACTGAGGATTAATGTCCTGCATTTCGCAAAGGTGTGTTAGTTTTAAGCAGGCTGTGGGGCAGTTTTTGCGTTAGCCAGAAAGGTGGGAAACAAACCTGTACAAACATATGTGCGTCCCAGTCTCGACGTATGAGGCCACTATTTGAGGTTATCGAAACTGTGCAAAAATACAGAAGGAGGAGATTTGCTTTTGTAGGCTACTGCTAGGACTCCCACTATCTAGTTCACACTTTTGCACACATGAGGAGGTGGGGCTTCCTTATATTCGGGATTCTATCAAACTTGCAACGCTTCTCCTGTGGATCTCTGTATGGGGAAATGAGCAGGCCCATTTTAATCATATGGTCATTACTAATTGCCTGGCCTGTAACCAGGGCCATAAAATCCAATGGTTAAGTGATATTAAGAGCAATGCGGAATCCCTGGGTAGATCTGAACTGTTTACCTCTCTATGTTGTTTAAGGAAGGCGCTGAAACGGTTAAAAACTTATTTATCTCCTTTTGCAGGGCAAAATGAGAAGAGGATATACTTAAAAAGCCCACTGTCAGGGACTAAGCCATGACCTAATCGTGCAATGGCGTGGAACCCTATTTCGATTTTGTGGAACACGTGAGGAAAGGTCCCTGTTGACCAAATTTTAGTTAGGCAACATTAGGAGCCACTTGTGTTATCCTCTTGGCCAATATGGCCCAGCGACCCTTTTAATCTGCCCCAGTGATGAGGGTTCCACCTAGACCCTGATACATTTTATCTTCTTTTGTTAATATTGTGCATCCTGTAAGCATAAAATTATGGCCAAATTTAGAATCACATGGTTTATCAGCACAAACCTGCACTTTATTTCTTACATAGGTCACATAGGCTCTAGGCGTGCTCTGTAGTTGTGAGCTCCTAAAAATATACCATTCGTTTGCACAACCCAACTAATTTTTAAAAGTTGTTATATGGTTAAAATAACATAATATGAGTTTTTGACTGTGCTTTTATGATTGTTATTAAACAATCAAATAAAGTTTTGATCGATTTAACTAAGTCATTATAGTCACTCACCTAGGATTGAACACTTAATAGGCAGTGATGTTGTAACTCTGCTATTCGTAATATCAAATATTGAGTGACTTATACCACTAGGTATGCAAGATTATCAGATTTTTTAAATTTAACTAACAGGATTATATGTGGAAAGCAGTGCTACTGCTTGAAATCAAACTGCCTACATACCTGTCCATGAGTGTCCCCCGCAGACTTTCCAGCCTCAAACTTCAAAGCCAGTCCAAAATCAGCAATGCAAGCTGTGAGGTTATTTTTCAAAAGCACGTTCTTACTTTTTATATCCCTAATAAAATAAAAACATCATTTGTATACTTTCAGATTGTTAAATATGAGAAAAGGTTCAAGTTACATAATGGATTTCTGAGCAACTCAGTCACAAGTTACATGAATTAATGGTATGACCAATTGTGACTGTTCAATATATGTATTACATGTTCCTTTGCTGATCTGAATCTAAGAATATACTGAATGTATGTTTGGCATCTAGTATCTGCCTGTTGAAGGATATATACTAATTCAAATGCATTGCAACTACTGAACGGGCAAGTTGAACTTGCATACAAACTTGAATCCTGCTTAGAAGCATGCTTCTTACTGAAGCACTCTCCATTATTATGTAAATAAAAGCCAGATCTTCTCAGCAACCTTTGTAAAGCATATGAAAGCCACAGGCCATGGCAGATGCTGACGACACCTGTGAGGTTTAGCAAGCACCTTTCAAACCGGACCATTAGTGTGTTCCCAAACAATTGTTTTCAGTGAATCAATGTCCTGGCTAAAATCGAAATTACTTGTACAAGCATTCTGAGGCAAACCTATGATGGCCAAACAACTCATGCACGTACCCTAGAGAAAACGAATAAATACCAAATTCACAACTCAGTAAAAAAGACAGTTGTGCACATTCATCACAAGAGGACTCCAATGTATTATTGAAAATGTCGAACATTGGCTTGGTTTTTATTTTGATAGCTAACAATACTGTCGGGTCAGCGTACTCTTCTATTCCACTTTTAGTGAAACGGAGAGGCTTATTTACAAGCCCATTGTGCCGCTGACGCGTCACTTTTTTTTGACGCACTGGCGGCGCAGAGGGCAGACCCATTTCTACGAGGCCACGCAAAGCCACTTTGCGTGGCTTTTCATGGCCTGATAGATATGGAGTAAGGTAAAATAGTGCAAGTCGCTGTGTTGCCTTCCTCTGCGTCAAAGACGCGTTTCATGGGCATTGCAGTGGGTGTTCCCACACAACACCTATTGATCTTGATGCATTCCCAGATTTACAAGGACTTGTAAACCTGGGAATGCGTCAAAAGCTTATGCCTCCCCAGGGGAAGCGTAACAAGGAGAGAATTATTTCTCCTCGTTTTTACCTCTTTCTGTGTGTGCTGCATTCTGCAGCACACATGGGAAGAAATGCCTCCACTGATGGTTTTTGTGCAGGAAGGGTCCTGCAAAAAAACAATCAATGGAGGCGTTTTCCTCCTATGTGTGCTGCAGAATGCAGCACACATAGAAAGAGGAAAAAACTAGGAGAAATAGTTCTCTCCTCGTTACGCTTCTGCCTGGGGTCCGTGTAGGCTAGCCTTTAGTCTCTACTTTCTCTAGGGTTCTCTTGCTGTACATTCATCCTTGTATGATGAGCTCAAACACTGAACTACCCTCTCCAATAGGTTCTGGCCTGGCACTCCATGTGCATATAGGATTATGCTGCCTTAAGTGGAACTACTATCCAGTGGTCCGGATTAGAACCTTCTTTCTCAGTATAGTTTTCTGAACCACTCCTGGACCCTTTTCTCTCAAGGAAGTCAATGCATTATTGAATACTGTAGTTTGTCTCCTGTGATCCCACCCTCCAGCACAGTACTTGGAACACTGCAATGAAGCCTGACTCTTGCACCGAAAAAAAAATGCAAAGGCCACTCATTTACTGAAAAGAATTCACAGGCATATAAGCTTAACATCATTATATTTAAAAATATAGAAAATGAAAGAAAAAAAATCCAATTAGGCGGTTCAAATCCTAGTTGAGGCAGTGAGAGTCCAAAATCAATCAACAGAACAAATGAATCCTGCATATTGCAAAAATGAAAACACTTTATGATAAACAGACAACAAAACGCTCGACGGAAAGCAAAGAGATGGGGAATAAAATGAGGGAAATATGCAAACCATCAATTAAAGAGAATGAAGAAGATATCTTTAGGAGAAACAATGCGTGTCTTATGGAATTCCCTCAAGAGGAAGAAGCTGTGGTCCTGCAGGTGACTTCCTCCTTAAGGTCTTCCACAAACATCAATGGATCCCTACCCTATGTGTCTATCCATTGTCAATGTCAGACCACGCAAGTGCACCAATCCGAAAAACTGGCAGGCATGTAAGACCCAGACCTATAATGACCCAGATGCAGAAATGGTAGCACAAGGAAGAAGTCATTAGTGGGTACTGTACTGCGGGAGGTGTGATGGAAACAGCACAATTCATTCTAATGAGTACTGCTCATGGGTCACTAGGCGAAGGAAGGATTTCAATGGCATTTTTTACCTTACTAACAGGGATATGTTATGGTCTTAAGTTCCCAGCCAATGTACACCCGCAGCAGAGAGGTACTGAATGGAAGCAACTTCACCAACCATAGAAGGTACTGTTTTCCCTTAGGTCTGACTTCGCCAGTAGTCTGCACTTGCATGCACTGAGGGATTATATTGATCGGGGGAATAGAAACAGAATGGCTATTCTAAGGGTCTGCAGCAGAAGGCATTGGCTCCCCTGTGGTGAGGAAGACCACATCAAACTAGAGGAAAGGTCCTATTGAAGGCTACTTGTTTTTGATAAAGGAGGCCTACCTACAATACTAGTGTGGCAGCTTCTGCACAGGGACCAAACAAACTCCTCCAACTCCAGCTTTATAAAAAGAATCACAATGTCTTGGATGAACGATTGATTTAGCAATAGGCTAAATCAAACTTTAGCTAGGCTGTGGCAGTAAAGGGGAAGTAGGGTGTGTACTTCATATCTGGTACAGTGGATGGTCCTTATACAAACTGGACCCAAATCAATAGATTGTTCTGCTCTGCCTCATTGATCCTAATGCCCTTACAAAAGCTTTGAGCTTCATCATGTAGTGCAGATCCCCAACAACCTCAAGATGGCAGTTTCCTTACTAACCAGTACAATTACCCTTTTGGACTTAATAAAGTTATATTATTCCCATTATTTTACCGGTCAGTATGTTGCACCTTGTACACAATGCTCAGCAAACCACTCTTTCACCAACATCACTTGAAGATAGCTTTGAATGGATTCGCTTGGGTCCTTATACAGGCTTGACCAACCTCCCCCATCTCCTATACATGGGGTTTTTCTAGGATTGGCAAGCTTGTACAATGCCCATGCTTGGCAACTCCAAAACAATGGGCATCATGACCCCATTACCAGCTTATTAGCACTAACATTTCTGACTATTAGCAGGTCTACTGAACTTAGAGGGATCACTTAACATCCAGGCCAACGCTTCACCATTTATAAGGGATACCGTTATCTGTTGCCCTTAACCATAAAAAAAAAAAAAAATCTGACCCCACTGTAATTTACTAAGCATGAAAGGGTACAAACTGATCATGTCGCCACAAAAAATATAAAAAATGGTTTTTATGTACTTATCCAGACAGGTCCCGTTTCAGTTTTGAAACCAAATCCAGGACAGATAGTCTTTCTGTGTTGGTTGAAGGATAGGGAGAAGTTACTTACCTGTAATCCTAGTTCTCTTCAGAGGTATCCTCATCAAAGTCATAAGCACTGAAAAGTCCAGTTCACGCGCAGGGGCCCTGGAGCACTTACAAAATACATGTACGTATACATACATTAATCTAAAAAAATATTCGCACTTCCAATTTCCGCTTATAAACAGGCTAAGAAGTCCAATTAAAAAAGAAAAACATTTACTTTAATATAAGTCACAATAGAGTATAGGTGAACATAGCAAACCTTTCACATATAGCGGCTGGAAGGATGCCCTTCCAACCGCTTACCACCCACCCCACCCCCAGCAAACATTACATCTCTGATGGGTGGAACCCATATCTTTGTCAGTTCATTTATTTGGAAAACTGCACCATAAACTCAAAGTATTTCCCGCTTTGAAAATGTACTTCAGTAAATACTTATGGTCATATCTACCTATGAGCTATGGCAGGTTTGTGTCCGTCCTTAAGACCAGGTACATCCTCGTGAAGATAAGCCAAACCCCTGGCCATAGATTCAGAAATATGACACAGATCACTCCACGAAACCACATTAGCTTTTAGAAAGTCAGTAAGAGAACTCTGCAGAAAAACAAAATAACAAATTCAGATTTTTATACAAAGTATTGCACCCACGAATACATGCTTGCACGTTTTCAAAAGGTAAAAAAACAGACACAGAAGTATGTGCATTTTTCATTGACAAATCTGTAATGAATCCCAATACGATTTGTACAAAAGGTATTGGAGAGTTGACAGATGCACAATATTAAAGCACAATTTTAGGTTTATACTCCGTTTTCAAACCTCAATATAAGTTTCAAATATTATACTCATTTGAAAATATATTAGAAGGTAACACATCCACACTAAATAAAGTTCATGAATAAGAGTTATTTCCAATACCCAGTACTTCATAAAATTAGTATATGCTTTCAGGGTTGTCTTTTTTTATTTTATTTTTTTAAGTTTGGCTATTTTTACCCAGGGACCAATAGCATGCAATATTTTGTTGTAGTCCTGTTTAGTCTGATAATTTTCTAAACAAATACCTAGAAATGTACAGTTTGTAAACGAGATAAAATACTCCATGCTATATGTAGTAAAGCTACTGCGAGTCACAAAGGAATTCCACGCCAGAATCAAAGAATAAGGCCTTCCTACTTTAGAAGGTCATCAAACTAGCTGTTGTAATTGTGTTAGATTATGGACATTATTACAAGTAACATAATTCTGATGAGGCCAATAACAGCAGTTACTGGTCTCACTTGAATTATAAGATCTGCAGCAACACTGCTTAATATTTTGTGAAAATCTGTGGAGGAATTCCCAGAGAATAGGACCCAGAATTACTAAATCCCCTGGAAATTCCTAATTTCTAAGGGTACTATCAGAGGCCCAATTAACTTCGGCCCTCTGGCATGACTGCCCGAGAGACATCCTCAACGCCCCACACCCCAGTCCTGGTAATGCAGGGAGGAATAACAGAGAACTAACGGTACACTAATTACAAGGGTGTGTGTGGGTAACATGCAAATAAGAAAACAGCCTTTACCACACAGGCAAGTGTCACACAGGAAAGTATTTTTAACCTTTGCCATGCTGTATAATAAGTTACTATAAACAAAGAATGACTGGTGGATTTTGGGATACAAAGTTATAAGAAAGGGATCTAAAAACTAGTTGTCAATTTAGGTAAGTCGCTGTTATGTGCTCTACTCAAGAAGCTCAGCTTCAGGTGTCGGCTGGATCTCGCAGCAGGCACTGCAATGTTAACACCTCTGTAATAAACTATTGAAGTAAGGGAGCTATGCCATTTTCTTATTACAAGTGACTAATTATGTGAGAACTAGATTGTAGCAAGACAATTCTAGAATTACATGAAACAGGCAAGAGCAGTCCTTGAAAAATCCACATTAATGATAGCAGTCTTTGTACAATTAGTTATGTATGATCCCCCAAAATCATCTTCCTCCATTAACCTGCTTCTTTGGAAAAGCTGCACAGGGATAGAGGAGGCATGGGAGAGAGAATACGGATGCCAACTCCCTTGATGCGCTCAGGTTTCTCCACCTGCACTTTAAAAACAAATAATTTCCGTCCTTTAACCATCTCCCACCATCCTCTTAAAAAAAAAAAGCAAAACTGCATTCACCGCCTTCACTTCAGTAGCAGAGACACGGCACACCACTGGTAGATGCTCTGTTAAAGTGGTTGCTAGGGCAGATGCCAATCCAGTCAGATGTGGGTCTGCATAGGCCCATGTCTGACAGGGAAAGTACTGGTTGGCACTGTATGACCCGGCCTCCCTCAAGAGTGAAGACCTGAAGAGGCAGAAGATGGAATGTCAACTGCGATGCTACCGCCTCCCTTAGGGTAGCTGGAGACTTTGGGGAGTTGACAAATATATGCCACAGCAGAAACTTCACAGCTCCGACAGACAAGCTTTTATAAAACTTCACTGTATTATCAAAGAAACATTGATGTTAATACCAGTGCTGTATCAAGTGTCTGCCAACTTCAGGTTGAACCCATCTCTAAATCTGAGCATACAGGATTTTAATTGATTTGTGAACATCAATGAGCTAGCTGGGCTAACATCTTGAAGTAACCATTTGCCAAAAGAAAGCCCATGTTGGCAAAGTTATTTCAGAGACATGGAGTAATTGGGTGAACAGATTGGCACCCACTGAGCACTTATTCTTGAAGATGAACCTGTATATTGAACATCTTTCTTGAAGATGAGCCTGTTTATTGAACACCTTTCTGTAAAGAAGCTGCAAAACCAAACTAGATTGTATGGAAAACCTATATTTTAATACAAGTTATCTTACCTGCTAATGTTACAACAAACACATTTTTTGTGGTGTTGGTAATATAAACATCTTTATTACTCATACGACACCTAGTTTGAGCCACTTAAAACATTTTTTTGCATAGTTTAGAAACACCCAACTCAAAGCTGAAAATGGGGGTTAAGTGGACCCTTATTGAAAGGCGACACAAGAGGCCCTATTTCAGGGAAGGCAAGTCTGAACTTCCACTTTGACCAACAACCCCTCTTCCTGCTCACCTTCTGACAGAAAAAGCATACAAAAAAATAAAAGGTTGGGTGAGGGTTGCAGTGAGAGCAACAAAGTGGTACTGAAGGTTAATCTAGAGCAGTGTTTCCGAAACTGTGGTCGCAACCCACTGGTCGGTCATGAGACAATTTTTATTGGGTCGCGAAAGTCCAAGCAATAAATAAGATAAAAACAGAATTTAAAGGCATCTTTGTCACATTTGCTGCGCTTCAAAGACAGGTGGGCAAATGTCAGGCTAGGTATTCTGACAAATTGGTGCTTATTGTTTTTAAATGGAGCTTGGTGTTACAAACTCCTCTCACTTTGCAGCCAGAGAAAGAAAATTTAAGTGAAACGTGACAATCTTGCTGGGTACAGAGAGTTTGAAAGGAACGGCTGTATAATATCCATTTTTTAACACCCAACAAAACCTAAATATCTGTAAATGAACCATACACATTCAGCTGCTAGGAGAGTAAAAATAAAGCAAATTTTTTGTAATTCTGAAGTGTGAGGGAAACAAAGATTTTAATAGGATCAAAACAAATCATGACACTTTACTTAGTGATGCACATATGATTAATATTCACTCAAACCCGATTTCCACACATTATCATTTTTGTGCAATATAGTTTTATTAGTAAAACTGTATATGTATGCAAATTTAGAGGCCATTTCAAAGTAAAAGTGCCGTCTGTAAATGACAGTGTGCTACCACATGATGCTTTAGTTACAATTAAAAAAACCCTTATATCCATTAAGGCTAGGTGTCTCACAAACGTTTGTCATACTAAAAGTTGGGCCCTGGTTCTAACACGTTTGTGAAGCACTGACCTACAGCAAGCCTTCCTCATCTCATCACTCAAAGAGACAAGAGTACTTCCACCTCCCTTACATTTAAAAATCTACAAGCTTATAAATTAAAACAAAAATTGTATTGTCAAAATATTACTCACCTTTTCATGAAAAGCTGTTATCAGCCACAAATCGATATCAAAATTGGTGCCACGTTTTTCTGCACCAATAAACTGCAAGATATTCTCATGCTTCATTCCAGGAAGGCTGTAGATTTCATATTCATTCTGCCACGATTCCTTATCCTAAATAAGTACAAACAACAAGTTGAAGGAGTGTTAAAGTAAATCTCAACATAAACTTTCCTATTTGAGTCTATTTTAAGAAAGGGATCATCATTATCTGACGAAATAGATCAGCGGCTACGCCCGCTGCACCGATTACAGTTGAGCTTGCAGGTTTAATGCTGGTAAGCGGACTCCACAATTCTATCTTTCCAAGCTTGGTAAAAAGAATGGCTCAATTAAGTTGTGATCAGTACCAAGAAACAATCCATACCCGGTGAAAGAATGGCACAAACTCCCTCCAGAAATACATGCACTTTTTCCATTATTCATCTTTTCTAGAACTCTTATGACCCAACATTTAAACCAGTTGTCCTTTAAGAATGTTTTTCAATTTTAATCACCCCCAATTGTGTTGTTCGATGGTGCCAAAAAGCTTCAGGGCACGTGTCCCTACAAAAATATCATCTGTGTAGTAAATAGTACCTACATTGAGCAAACAAGCCATTTTCCTTAAACCTAATGATTTATCCAACTCTGTCACCCTCTGTCCCAAAAGTTGAACTAATATCAAATGACACATTGACACCAACAGAGAAAAGTGTATTTACTGTCAGTGTTCACACATCTATTAAGCAATGAAATACTAAAGTGTGACTTATTGCAAGACAACCACTTACTTGTGTATAAAGTGATTTTCAATAACCCCCTAGGTGTGAAAAAAACAAGCTTGTGCCCAAAATAATTTACATTGTGCAACTTTTAATCCTCTTTTTGGCAATTTGTCAATTCATCTTCAACAGTATGAACCTAAGCTATATTTTAAAAACAAAGGTTATCAGTAAAATGGGATATCAAGAGGTTAATTCTTCACAATCTTGCAGAAGAGAAAAACATGTAATACACTACAGCATGACACTATTGCACATCAGACAACCTAACTCATAGGGCCCTATCCATGCATGAGGAAGAAACAAGTTACTCACCTGAACAAATAGTGTTGAAGTTGTTCTAGATTCACATTTTGTGCATTGTTCTATTTAGTGGTTGCATACAGAAACAGCTTCTGTAGCCCTACAGACTTTTCTATTGGGTGCCGACAAAAGGATTCATCAGGATGATTCACTAATGAGTCAAGAGTGAAGCCACAATGACCCAATGCAATTTTCAGATTTTTTTCGGGCCCTATTCTCTTAGCTTCGATCTCATTCATATTTATTAGTCAAATTATTTTAATATTATTTTACTCACCAGTGCTGGGCTGGTTGCATGTAAATTTAGAGGAGCTCCAAGACTACTATCACAAGTAACTACCATAAGAAGTGCAGGTAGTTGCAACTAAGCGTTGGGGCCTCCCTCCTCAAATGTACATCCACACAGTAGTTTTTGATAAAAGTGTGTACTGATGACCAGGTTTCTGCCACACATGTTGCTCAAAGAGGCATTAGCAATGTATGCTATTGTGGCACCTTCTTTTCTTTATAGATTGCACACGTGGCCTTCCTTCTAATGTTCTCCTCCCTAGGGATCAGGACAGCTCTATAGTCTGCACTATCCATCTTGCGATGGGTCCTTTCAACATAGGAAATCCTTTTCCATGTATAAAGTGTAGAAAGCAGGACTGACCTGTTTTTCTTATTGGTTTAATCTCTTGTAATGCAGTACAGAGCTGCTGGTTTTACATATAGTGAGTCAAATTCTCTTGCCCCCGTTTTTCTTTGTTGTAAGAACAAGAGCTGGGTTACATGAAAAGCAAACACCCTTTTGGACAATGTGTGGATTGGTCCCTTCACTACCTTGTCCCTGTGTGTTTGAAAATCTGGTTCTTGAATGGTTAGTGCCTGTTGAGGAAGGCTGTTTTCTACCAAGGGAGATGCTTTATGCTGGCTTTGCCACTGACTCAAAGGGCTGCATCACCAGTTGGGACAGAACTAGGTGAGGTTCCACACTGGCGGTGAAACAGACCTAGGTAGATATATATTCTTGGTTTCCTGCAAAATTCTTTTGATTGCTAAAAGATTTTTTCTCATAATGCCTCTGGTGTATGATACTATGACTAACAGGATAACTGTCGGAGACAACAACGGTTGTGTTTGTTAATGCTGCATGGTCTAATGTTGTGCACGCCAGATAACACCGATCCATCTCACAGCACAGCACTTAGGAGTGGGTGGCTTTCTTACCTCCTTAACTACCCTCCATGCATTCAGTAGTTATATTCAACTCACCAAATTTTAGGTCTTCAGAATCCTGGCTGCATGGTTTAAACAGGCTAGGTCTGGATGACAAAACGTTCCCTTTTACACTGTTAGCAGACCTGGGATCCCTAGAATTTTTATTATTCTGTTTTGCACCATTGGGTGAGAGTATTATGATTAACATGCTCACTTCAGAGAAAAAAATTGAACTGTCGTGTGTGTGCGCAAGTACACATTTCTTGATCACAATATCAGTGACAGGCCGACATGTGTAAGCAAACATTCTGCACCAACTTATCGACTTCGCATTCCACTGGACTGTGTGTGTGTGGATATATGGATGTAAAGTCAAGGCTTTTTGCATGCTACTTTCTTGTAAGCATATCTATTTCTGTGTCACCCATATCTTGAAGATCTAGTCTACAAGATTCTATAGTCGTAGTTCTTATTCGTGTGAATCTCTTTTTTGGCTGCATAGCCTGTCTGCTTCTGAGTTTTGTTCTCTGGGTATGGGGAGTGGCATCATATCCATCTGTTTCATGTTGGCAATGCCAAAAGTTCTTGTGCCGGTTTCAAGAAAGGGTAGCACCACTTTCCCCAGATTTGTTGACACAGAACACTGCTGTGCTGTGTCCATTTGTATCTGCATTGTTTCCCCGTGATACCTGTGCATGGAGAGCCTTGAAAGCCAAATATGTTTTTCAGATCTAGGACATAAGTTTGTTTCACTTCCTTTTGTTATTCCCACTGATATCGGATTCAGAGTCCTAGTTTGCACACCATTCTGTGCGTGATGCATTAATGGTGACTGTCATTTAAGAGAATGGGTCTGTGAACTTTCTGCCCTTTATCATGTTTTCCTGTGGCTAACTGTGTAGCTCCTTCTTAAATTTGCTCTCATCACTAGATCATCCCCATCCTTTGACAGTGACCACTGATTTGAGAGCTAATGCCCTCTATGGGCTTCATTTGCAACTTTGCTAACGGTATTCGAGACAACATCATAGAGTAACAGTGTGTTAGAGGCAAACCTGTTTCTGTATTGTCAGAATGCGCTTCTGACTGGGGAACACCACTGCTCTGCTATGAGTATGTTCAGCTCTTCACCAAGGAATTGTTTTTCTGCGATGGTTAGAGTGATTTTTTTAAATTTTTATAGCTACTGTGAGACCCATTGAGATCAAGGGGAATGACCTGGTTTATGCTGGTCTGGCAATTTTGGCATGAGCTCCTTACTATCACTCAGTTTTCTATGTACGAGTACAAGTGCTCATTTGGCATCCTAAGTGAGCCACCTCCAATGTCGAGCATTTTTCAAACACTCGAGGTGCTGTTTTTTCCCCCAAAAGGCTGTTCTCTGAAATGTTAATGGAAGTCCCCATCACAAAACTGAGATATTTGTGATGTGAAAGTGGGTGTCCTCAAGGTTTAAAATTGCCAGGGTAACCTCTTGGAAGGTTGTCATTTTGAACTCTAAAGTTCTGACAGATCTGTTGAAGATTCTTAGGGCCAGATGCACAAACGTTAACAGTTGCAGACTCCCAGATCTGCTAAATCTGAGTTTGTGAATGCTAGAAATCATTTGTGGATTGACTAAACACAGCTATCAATTTAGAAAAGTATTTTCAAATCTGTAAATGGCTTTAGATTAGATTAGGAATCACAATTTAAGAGGGGACCTGCTGTGTGCATCACTCCAAATTGTGATTCATACATTGATGTATGAATTGTTTGCTAATGTAAGTCTGTCATTAGGCAGTGCTGTCTGAGACTCACAACAATTCTTTGTTTTGCGCATCAACCTATTTGAAGCTGGTTCGCAAAATAGGCAACTAGTCGCAAAAAGTAGGTGCCCAATTTGTGGCTGCTTTTTTTGTGAAAGGTCTCACCCTTGGATCATAAATTGCTCGAGGTGACGTTTTGCTTGGGTACAAGGAAACCAAGCAAACACCTGTGCTGTGTTTCCCTTTGGTTACCTTTCTATTGCCACTTCTTGTTGGAGAATATCCTTGTGTTCCTTTCTGCATGATTGTCTGGTTGGCTGTCTCCAATTCTACGTAGTAAGTGTCAACAGATGATACTTAGAACCCATTAAAACCATGATATTTTATGCCATTCCTGTTTGGTGGATGTGGGTGTGATTCGCCTTTTGTGAGCAGTAGTGACAAGAAGCACATGAGGCGGCGATGGTTTGCATTTTTTCTCCAACCTCAGGGTCACCACCTTAAAGGCCTTCCTACCCTCCTGAACCACACTAGGAATCATAGGACAATACTATTTTTTCTTTGTAAAGAATAAAATGTATCCAGTAGGAAACCAGACTCTTCCTACTCGTCTTCTGGCTGCATGCTATAGCTGTTCAGAATTCTGGGAGGGGGTGAGTTGAGGGGGGCAGGCTATGTAGAGGTATGCATCTATATCCTACTTTTCCGAATCCACTTTTCTATCCGGCCATATATTGGCTTACTGATTTGTGTCCTCTTGAAAAAGCAGGTGTGTCTCTTTCTCATTGACACCCTACAGTGCCTCTTGTGGCTCAGGAGATGTTAGTGGCATATAATCTTACCCTTCCTGATGGAACACCTACCAAGGTCTTATGAGTCCTTTCTTTCAAGTTCTTTTGTACTAGCTCACCATTTGAATTTTGCTTTCCTTTTTTAATCCATGCAGCCAATTCAGCTTTGAGGCATTGCTGCTGCATTTCCATGCCAACCACCTTTTCCTTGGCTATAACATCTGTCAACACGCTTTTTAAAGAAAGGAGTTTCTGTCTTTTGCTTTCCTAAAATCTTAAGTTTCTTCTTAAGTTGAGTCAGAGCTTGAAGGTTCTTTTTACATATGTCCACATCCATTCAAATTGGTGTCTTTCTTTTGACCCAGAGACTTTTTTACCTTTTACCTACCCTGAACAGTCAACTGCTCAATCAGATGACAGTCAGAAAAGGAGGTTGATATTTCGTGGGGATGTTTCCAGGACTGAGTGTAGGCAACTCTGTAATCAACGGCTGGTGCACAGTATAGAAATAGCACATCACTAACATCACCACCTACTGAGAACATCCATCGAAGAACACCTGATGGAATAAGTGAAAATTCTGCCTGACTGCTGGGTAAAGAAAGCCTGAAGGACTCCTGATCTTCACTGGTACCCTTGGACTGAAACTGCTTTCCAAGGGTCGTCTCTCTTACTGTCTATTCACTGCTACAGGGACGCAACAAGCAAAGGAGGGATCTATCCTTTAAATATCCAGTTGGCCAGGTCTGAGTGGACTGCTCTGGACAGTTGTGGCTGGATAGAGACCTGGTGCCTAGAAGCCTGCACTGGGGACCTCAAGACCAGGAGGGACATTCCCAGCATCAAGAAATCCTGGGACTCTTGGTTATGGCAGGGATATAAAAGCCTATCTCATTGTGGGAGCGGTGACTGAAGTCTCCCAAAAGAGCACCAGCAAGACTTAAAACATAAGAATGTAACAAGGTGGAACATTGTGGACTCTGGCCTTCTGACCTTCGTGAGGCAGGACAGTTTGCCACGGTTTCTTTTTTTTCCCTAGTGTAAGACTTCTGGTGACTGTTTAGGGGTAATGCACAGAGTGATGGTGGATTTTGCTTCTGAATTGTTAAACTATGGTGATTACTTTAAAAAACAAAAAAAAAAAAATCTTTAACACTGTAAAATCCAAATCTCCCCCTTCCCAGATCTGATTTTCAGCACTGCTGTGCCTTTTTTGATTTGGAAACGTTATTGGTTGTACAGGGGTGT
This sequence comes from Calotriton arnoldi, assembly GCA_963921515.1. NCBI lineage: Eukaryota > Metazoa > Chordata > Amphibia > Caudata > Salamandridae > Calotriton > Calotriton arnoldi. Next base: position 1,137,101 of record CAWUFW010000840.1, read on the forward strand.
GGAATTTAATAAAATATCTACTTGTCCATAAGACAGGTTGCTTCATAAATCTACTTGCCCTATAACAAAATTCACCAGTCTCTTTGGTGCCATGTAGTGCAGGGACACATTATGGCAGCAATCTCATGATATGAGAGCTCTGATAAGATTCTATCTGATGCCAGGGCTCATATTATAGTAGTGTTTGAATCCTAGCAATTTCCTTATTTTGCCTCTTTTATACAGATCTACATACTGGGGCTGGAGGTAGCGGTAAGCAATAGTTCCAGGGTTGGAATGCCCTTCTGAATCTGTGCAAACCTACTTACTTGCATGTTCTAATTTGTATATTTTAGGGGTTTTCACCAGCTCGTCTCTATCTTTTACCATACTGAGAAATGTTAGAAATTTACTCCTGACAAGGGCAGAAGTAAGACTTCTTCCAGGGTTGGGGAAAAAAATGGTTGGAGGGAAAGTGAACTTGTAAACGCTCAACAGATTTTTGCATGAACAAATCTACACATGCATATTTGCTTGTGCTAATATGCAGTTCACAAATTTTCTAGGAGTACAATTTCTTGGCCTTCTGTAAATTCTTGTGAATTCATTAAAAGCAGTAAATCTGCACTAATGGAAGGACATACACCATGGGTGCACGTTTGTGACTTTCTTTACAAATTGGGCCCCTAATTAGGTCTGGCGTTAACCAAGACCTTTTGTTTTTCTTACAATTCTCTCCATCAGTTGGCTAGCTTCACTGTGATGGAAAGCATTCTGCTCTTTCACAAGGAGCATACTGGCACACAAAGTAGTTTTGTTCAGTGCCAGGATCTTCTGTGGCAATGCGTGCTTTTTGAAACCAAAAAATATTTTAATGCTTGCCAATGTTTGTTATAATGGTGAAGCCACGGCAGATCCCACAACAATAGTTTTACAAAAACGATTTCAAAACAAGAAACGCATTTTCTAAACCAGAAGGCTAACCACCAATGTCAGACCTATTGGCTTTGTTAGTGATTGAATATTTTCATGTTTCTGAAACTCTTGTTGAAACTGCTTGCATTGATCTTCCATTATGAATATTTTTGGGGAAATGCTAGCATGCATCAACACATTTTACTAAATGATGCTTCAAAAAATTGGTACATAAAATTTCACAGCAGTTTAGCAAACATTTTTTTTCCTAGTGCCTTTTTTTTGGGAACATTTTATTTTGAAAGTAAAGAATCATCAATCGAGCTTCCAGGTTTCTACAAATATCAGCATCTAGACACAGAGCATTCTGGGAGCATTATACGTAGCCTCATGTTGTTAAGCTTTGCAAACATGTTTACACATTTTTGTACTAGAACCACTGTCAGTAGTGCAGTCCTTACAAACTTTCCTTAGAGCGCTCACCCTAATAAAGGCTTTGCATTAATGAACCATAGATACAAGCTTGAGCTACATTAACAGATGAACAGGTGAACACAAATATTTCCTTAACTGTAGACAATGCCCTTCCCTGATCCATAATGTGGTACTGTAAACTGGTGCTGCAGGGGGTTGGGCCTACTTGTCCCAAGTATTACAAAAAAATAACATGAAAACTTGTCGCCCTTGACCTCAAACAATATGTCCTGGGCATCGGCCTATAGGAATTCCATCACCTGGTTGTATTTTTAACTTTAATATTGATTGGTACTACTTGAACAAGGAAAACCAAGGCAACGGGGGGTGGGGCAAAAGAGGGAGTGAGGGGCGCACCTCGACCAAACAGTGGGAGGGCGGGGGGGTGGGGCGCAACTCGGCCAAACAGCGGGAGGGGGCACAACTCAGCCAAACAGAGGGAGGGCGGGGGCAAAGCAGATGAGGGAGGGCAGGTGGGGGGGGCGCAAAGCAGACAAGGGAGGGCAGCTGGGGCTGGGTGCAAGCACATGGACAACAGAGGGTGGGAAGGAGGTGCTTGGGGTAAGAACACAGACAGCGGAGGGTTGGGAGCCCGAGAGCAACAGAGAGGTAGGAGAAGTACACAAGGAAGACAGCTGAAGAACTCTTTTGTAGGGTGCTTAAACACAAAGAAGAATGTGGTGCCAAAGGAAAATAAAAAGTGCAGCCGAAGGACACAAGTAATGTGTCTTTGCTTATGGGGAGGATCAATCACACAAAGAGGAAGGATGCCTAAAGCAGAAGGCTAATAAGAGGTAAGCAAGTGAGAGAGACAATGAAGCCAATCAATGGTAAGCAATGGTCAGTTTCTAAGCCTATTGTTCGAAAAACAAAAGGTCTCGCACAACACAGTGCATACTCTGTCTTAGGAGAGACCTAAAAAGGGCATTTCTGATCACCCAGTACAAGTATATGACAGGATTTCCTGCAAAAACTATGTATCATTTAATTTGCCGTCAATATTTTTCTTAAGATTCAGACAAGCTCTAAGCAACTGGGGAAAAAGATTTCGAAATATTACAGGAAAATCTATGACTGTGTTCCATCTGGACATTAGAACGTAAGGTATGTCATTACAATTTCAGAGATTTGAGGCCCTATTGCAAAAGGGAGGCATGAGATGTTTTAACTTTGTTTTAGTGCCTCAACAGTACTTATTAATTAGGAAGCTATTTTAACTATTATATAGTACCACAAAACAAAATCGTGCAGCGCAAAAACACGACTGCCCATTAAAATGTTAACATAGTGTATTTCATACTATTTCATGGAAAGCAACTCACATTTGCTCTAAACGATGAGAAAAATAGAAGCTGACATTTGCAAATAAAATCAACACAGGTGGCTATTTTTCACTCAAACAATTCAAAAATAAAATTGGCTAAATGCTATGATGAATATACAAGAAAGCAAAATTCAGAAACGCCCAATAATTGACTATTTTGGTGTGCAAGCATTCAATCTAAAACTTTGCGTGGGCAGCAGCACAAATATTTCTTTATCAGGTGTCTGAAGGTGTCTGACTTCGATGTAACTTTATGGTTTCCACTTGTTCAGAATGTGGCACAACAATGATAAATGGTGCGGAACTACTGGCGAAGTGAAGTTAATTTTTAAATGGTCTACATTTCGAATAGCATTCTGCCAATAAAAAGAATAAAGAAATCAACATTTCAAGTAAATGTTAAATATTCATTCAAATTCATTCATACCTGAATAGGGAATATTTTCACAGCTACATATTCAGTCAATAACTGAGCTTTCCAGACACAGCCAAACCTTCCCCTAGCTTTAACCTCCAGAAGTTGCAATGGCTTTAAACCCATCAGAGGGGATGGTGGTGGCGGCCCTGGGTCCTAAAAAAACACAAAAGAAATTTAAGAATACTTAAACAGTATTCGTATCTATTGAGAAGGCAAACAAGAAAACATGCAACATTTTCTACCAAACAAAACACAGGTGGAGTGTTTCTAAAATTACCTTTGCTATTCAAGTAATGTAAGCACTTGACAATTAAAAGGATAAAGTTACCTTAAGAGACTCCTAGTACACAGGACCTATGGCTAGGTATCTACCTAGTGGCTACACCAAGATGCACTGGCAAAGCAAATAGGTCTCGGCAATCCGCTGTCAAGGTCTATAGGCATGGTCAGTGCTAATGGCACATCATCACAGCCATGTGCACTTGGTGACAGGTGAGGTCTGCCCTCCTTGCAGCGTCACCAGCGGAGCGTGTATTGTAACCTCGCCCCACCGGGGGACAGAACACTGAAAGCAGTAAAGCAGACACGCATGGACAGAGCAGAGACCTCTCCACAGCAGTTCTCCGCTTACAAATGGCATCATATAATAACAATCTTATTTACATTAGTTGGCATAATGTAAGGAATTGTTTCTTGCTATTGACGTCTCCCTGCATGCATGGAACAATGTATATGTTCCTACTGAGTTTGTTTCTACTACTTATTTCTTAGTGCATCACGTTAAAGATTAATAAAAGGTATATAAAGAAAATATAGGTTTGTAAATATAACAGTCACTTGTTTCCATGCGATTGTCAGCTTTAAATTTGATGGACAACTGAAAATCAAGCACACAGGCATAATAAAATAACACGTCAAGGGGAGATGTAAATGTAAACACACTTCTGTGCATTGCATAGAGCCTTTATGTGGGTGCATGTCTGAAACGTGAAACCGATGTAAAGCCTTTTTTTAAGCGAGTTTTTTTTTTAAAGTTATCAGAATTAAAAGTAATGTTGCACTAGCAAATCATTGCATTTATTTGTACATTGAAATGCTGGTGAAACATATTTAAATGCGACTGTGCCCAAAACGCACATTTAAATCGCACTTCTATCACTGCAATAGAAAGTTTATTTAGGTATGTATTTACACAGAAAATCATGCCTTCGTTTAAGCGTATGTTTTGCAATTAAATCAGATGCACTCAGAACTAAAAGTAATGTTGCACCAGCAAATAAAAAAAAAAAATAAACGCAGTATGTTTTAAATTTGATTTGCCTGTGCAGCATTACTTTAATTATGAATGCATGTGAATTACTTTTACACCATGCTCTTAAACAAAGGTTTTGCATCACTGGATTTTGTTTGTAAACATGCACCCAAATAAAGCCTTTAAATTGTAGAGATAGAAGTGTGATTTAACCACGTGTTTTGAAAGTCTATCACGGACACTCAGAATTTGTTAGAAGTATATCACACCGATGCTGGACGGGATTGTTGACGTACACCAATCATGTGCAAAATAGCTAAACAGGTGCCCTCTGAAAACAGCGTCTGGCCTTTGACCTCGGTTTTTGAATGTACAGCAAATGGGACGAGAAAACAAGATTTATAGGCCCGTTTAGAGAAACGATTAAAAAACTTCATTTAAGCTTACGTTTTGCAATTAATTCACATGCACTCAGAATTAAAAGTAATGTTGCACCCGTAAATCAAAATAAGAAATAATTGCAGTATGTTGAAAGTACTTAACTTTGATTTGCTGGTGCAACATTACATTTAATTATAAATGCTTGTCAATTACTTTTACAACATGTGCTAAAACAAAGGCTATGCTTGATTTTGTTTGTAAACACACACCCAAATAAAGTCTTTAAATTGAAGAGGTCAAAGCATGATTTAGCCACGAGTTTTGAAAGTCAATCACAGACACGCAGAATTACAAGTATATCTTATAGATGCAGGACCGAGTGTTGACGTACACCAATCAAGTGTAAAATAGCGAAACAGGTGCCCTTGGAAAACAGCGTCTCTCATTTGACCTCGGTCTTTGAATGCAAAGCAAGCGTGACTAGATAAGAACAAGTTTTACAGGCCTATTTACAGAGGACCTTAGAGCAGCGAGTGAAAACACTAGCGCTTGTGTTAAGTGCTCTTTAACACAGAAAAAAGTAGTTTCTGAAACAGATCCTAAAATGGAAGCAGTAGAGGCATAGTGTAATTGGTCCATGCTCTCAAGAAGGGCTAAACACAGGAAAAGGCATGACAAATGCATGCCATGGACAAATGGGGAGAAAGAATATGAGAGCACCAATGCAGACAGCAAATGGGAAGCCTTTGGGCGGGCTGAAGCCCACAAAGTATATACATGTCTCTTCGAGACAGCACATGCGCTGTTTAGCAGAGACCTAAAAATTGCACATCCAAGTAGTTATTTCAGAACCTTGTGCCAGTAAGCATGAGGACATATAACATGGCCTCAACCCTCTTTGTGAAGAAGCACAGCCTAGTTAAAACAAGCATTGGCATAGCTAATAGGTCTCGCCTTTGGGACCTTATGTGTTTAGCCAGAACTTTTGGCTATGTTGTAGAGCATTGTGGCTGTTGTGCATTATGTTGAAAAGTTAGAATAAAAAGTGTTAAGCATTTTTGTTACCTTTATACAAACCAAGACATTATATACAACTGAACAACCTGATTAAAGAAAGATTTTAACACAAAAAATGTATTCTAGTTTTTTTGTACTTGCACTGTCGGCAATTTCTTACTGCCTGTTCTCATGCTGGTTTGTTATAAAAAAAATTGTAATGGGGGAGCGGTACATAAATAACGGGGGAGTTGAGGTTGGAAAACAGTAATTTAATTAGAACATGCGCAGCGGACGGTCACTAGGGGAGAATCAACAGAGCAGCTGCGGTAAATCGGCAATCATCGTTCGATTAGTTTACGCCAACACCTGTTAACTGGGGCTGCCCGTCAGAGCCAATGGGAAGCTTCAACGGCTGCAAACGCTGAAGCTAGAGCATTTTTAACATACATAACAGGGACTCTGGACTGCGAAGATCCTTCCGTTGGTTGTCAGTGGTGCGACATATAACATTCAAACCCTGTGCTTTTGTTATGGGACGGTTTATGGTAAAACCCAATTCACCACACACAGTCTGCTGAAGAAAAAGTACCAGAAATGTAAGATCTGATAGTCTAGTCCAGTTACTTCTTCCCAGGGTGGTTTATGCCAGAGTCCCCGGTACAGCGTTATCTGTGGTGGTACCAGGGCTGTGGATGGGCTCTTCCCAATAACGATTCAACCACAGGGTAGTCTGCATTCTTTTAGGAAGGCGCTGAAAACCTATTTGTTCACCTAATTGTGGTGCTCCGGGATCTTTTTCACTCCGATATTTAAGCGCCAAGAAGCCTTAGAACAAACGTTGGTGCTTAATACATTTAAGTTCAATCAGTCACTTCTGTAAAGGGAGACATAGGGTTAATGCTAAAATTCTGTTTCCACTCTTTTGGCAAAACTTTGCTTTGGTAGTGATATACAGCAAGAGAGTGAGTTTCGGATTACAAACATATCTCCGAGGGGTATTTTTCACAATAGAATTTCAAGGGCATGACAAGAGGGGGGTCCTGGGGACTGCTGGCTGCAGATGTGTGGGATTAGGGGGCACTCTAAAGGAAAGATGTTTATATAGGTTGTCCTTTTCCAACTTTAGAAATCAGACCGGATTCTCCGGTGCTGGTGGCCTCATGCCTAGGGTATGCTTACACGTCACTATCCATCCTGCATCGTCCATGACTGACTCTCCTCCAACCCTACTGAAACATTAAAGTCGGACGGTGACTATGTATCACATGACTAGTCAGCATTTTTTAAACCGGTTCTGCTGGCACAGGAGGCTAATGCATTCACTGCAGAGATCTGTGTTTAATGTTATGTACATGGGTTCGAATCCTGGTCGAGCCGCTCAGCCTTCCATTCTTCTGAGGCTGACAAAATGGCCATCATTATGCTGGATAACAATAAGCACCCATTATCTTTTTGTAGCGCCAAGAGACGCCATTGGGGGTGGATGTCCGTTACACAGAATGCGTTTGTTTTGTTCATTATGACCACTGATTCTACACCAGCTTAGCTGGCTTGCGATCCACTGTGCCCCAGCCCTCCCTGACTTTCAGAGGTATGGGTGTCAGAAAGGTTAATTGTTAAATAGTTGACTACTTCCCCAGCCCTTCCGGGTCTCTGATCCGTCTGGAATCTCCCAGTAGTCATAGAAAGCCACCAACCTTTGAACACTCGCCATCCCATCCAAGTCTACCCTGTTTCCGTATGATTAACAGAATGTAAATGCTTGCAAATTCAAGGCTGGGCAACCCAGCCTTTTATCCTTCCGACGTCGATAAAACAAGCACCACCTCGTTGGGACTGAATAATGACGTCAGTTGTCCAGCGCTTAAAAGCTGTAAGCCAGTCATTTTTATATCACTACGGTTGTATTATTTATGTTATCACGTGTTCCGCCAGCCATTCCCGTTCCATTTCATGATAGTTCGAAGCCCCCCCCTTCCAGACTCCCCTCCCTTCCTCCCCACAAAGCCCACGAGTAGTGCACGCATAAACAAGGAGTGTGCCCTTGGTGGGTAACATTAGTGCCCCGTAGGACGCGAGGAGAAGGCGGGTCAGTTACAACAGCAGCCTTAAAGAATACAAGCCCGGGAGTTGTGTGCGCGCACGAAAAGGAAATTAAACAAAAGCCCAATAGGCAGGAAGATGGATGGTACACAATTGCCACATACTCGGTTAGAATTCGGGAGTGCCCTGGAACGGGTTTGATATTTAAATGAACCGTTCATCAGTAACTGCTGCGTTTAGTTGATAAAATTACATAGTACTAAAAGACATAGTGAATAAACAATGTGTGCCCTTGGTGGGTAACATTAGTGCCCCGTAGGACGCGAGGAGAAGGCGGGTCAGTTACAACAGCAGCCTTAAAGCATACAAGCCTGGGAGTTGTGTGCGTGCGCGAAAAGGAAATAAAATAAAAGCCCGCGAGTAGTGCGCGCATAAACAATGAGTGTGCCCTTGGTGGGTAACATCTGTTTCCAATTACCGCCAACGCGATAATTGGAGACCGATGGGATTGAAGCTCGCGCCCGAGGACCCTAGGCCATCGAACAAACAAGGCGGGACAATCACCCACCTTGCACCAATTGCGTGCTGTGTTTTTAAAAAAGACACATGCACAGGCCAATTGCGGGCTAAGAAAAAAAAAAAAGCACACGCACGAGTGTGTGTTCAGAGCTCAAAAGCCCTTATTTAATGCCTCGCAGAGCAGCGCATGCGCGCTGGCTCAGGCGAGACCTAAAAAGGGTCTGAGATGGCTTTGACAAAAGAAAGATCAACAGGTGGGTAGGTGTTTGAAATATAAGAGAGAAGGAACTAGAAAACAGGTAACATTGCTCTACTCTGTCTTACATCATATATTAGAAAGTTAAGAATGAGAAAGAAATAAAACAATGGGAAGCCAATAGTTTCAGGCAAACAAATTTATCAAGTTCTAGCAAACAAATTGCTCATCTCGTCATGATGAAGCTTCAAGGGGCTAGCATGCGTTTACAGAATGAATGTGGAGTGGCCCTTGCAGATGCCCAGCATATTCAGACAAAAATACACGAGCAGTATGCCGACCACATTGACTTGGTCTTGGTTAACTGCATGTAGACCGTGGACGGAAGAAATTATGATCGCGTAGACGTGGCATAAGAAATGCTGGAGGTAATAGAAACTGTGGTCTTGAAAATTTATGACTGCATGACAACACTGGACACAAGAACCCAGATCCCTGGCCGGGTTTAAATAAACTCTATTTCCTGTAGAGTGAACCCAAGGATGTTTGTGGGACCCTACGCAATAAGCACATAGTAAATGTATTGTGCTTGTCTACAGAGTACAACAAGGCAGTGTTCTCAATAGCTGTCAGGGGCAGATACAAAGTCAGCATCTTGCAAGTCTTGATGGTGAGCCACTTGTTTAGATTGCCAGAACAATGTGGGAGACTTACCTTTTTTTTAAGATAACATGTCCCTGTCAACAGGTGATGGGACAACCAGCAAAGGGCCCACAGAGAAGGAAACAAAGTTTGTTTTACACAGATAAAGTAGAGATGTTCTTTATTAACATAGCTGTGGAAGTTGCAGAACATATCTTCTCCTAACCACCAATGGCAAGGAGCTTTTGGTGAGCTGCTTAGTCACTTTTGGGATGACAATGTCCCACACGTGTAGTGTCGTGTTGCACTGCCTTGAGTGCCCAACTGCAAGTATTTAGTATCCAGGTTTTTGATTATGGCCTTAGTCTTGCAGTAATAAAGCACTTATGCGAATGTCTGTCACTTGACATGATTAAGGTGCCAGACCTGGAGGGCCGCACAAAGCATGACGTCATTTGTTGGCTAAATAAGGACATGACAGGGATAACTCATGAGTTTTGCATGAGGAGCCCATGATGACAGCGTACTGGGGTTTTCTGAATAAAGAGTTGTGATCTTTTTATCTGTGTGAAAAGAACAGAGGTCTACAAGCCCACTTATGTAAAGTTCTGCTGTTACTCGCTTACCCAGGTCTTCGGCCAAGTAAGTGAGAGATTGAGACAGTGAAAGAGTGAGGGAGAGAGAGGGAGAGAGAGGGAGAGGGAGAGAGAGGGAGAGGGAGAGAGAGGGAGAGAGAGGAGAGAGAGTGAGAGAGAGGGAGAGAGAGGGAGAGAGAGGGAGAGAGAGGGAGAGAGAGGGAGAGAGAGGGAGAGAGAGAGAGTGTGAGTGTGAGAGAGTGAGAGTGTGAGAGTGTGAGAGTGTGAGAGAGAGTGAGAGAGTGTGAGAGAGTGTGAGAGAGTGTGAGAGAGTGTGAGAGAGTGTGAGAGAGTGTGAGAGAGTGTGAGAGTGAGAGAGAGTGTGAGAGTGAGAGAGAGTGAGAGTGTGAGAGTGTGAGAGTGTGAGAGTGTGAGAGTGTGAGAGTGAGAGAGTGTGAGAGTGTGAGAGTGTGAGAGTGAGAGAGTGTGAGAGTGAGAGAGTGAGAGAGAGAGAGAGAGAGAGAGAGAGAGAGAGTGAGAGAGAGTGAGAGAGAGTGAGAGAGAGTGAGAGAGAGTGAGAGAGAGTGAGAGAGAGTGAGAGAGAGTGAGGGCGTCCTTCCTTTGTGGGGAGTATACCAGTGAACCAGAATATGGAGGCCGGTGAGTTCCATTTTAGAAGCTCTTGGCATGTTTATGAACACAAGATGGTGAGAATACTTCCCCATGCAGTGGAGGTGTACAGCTAACATTCCAATGTGTGCAGGGTCTTTTAGGTGAGACCAACCTTTTGTCTCTCTTACTATTCACTGTTAAGTGTGGTTGATAACCAAATGCAGAATGCTTACATCTTTTTGTGCCTCTGTTTTAGGTGCTCCTACGTGTAGACAACCCTGCTAGGAGGAGCATCAATCTAGACAAAGGTTGATCCTGGAAAGAAAACATCAAAGCAGAACTGACCCAACCCGATCTGCAAGTGCAGAGAAAAGACATTCCCTGTCCACTGTACCTGTATAAAAGTGGGAGCTGCCAACCCACTGTTCCAGTTCAAAGTTCTCTTTGTACAAGGAAGGGGGGTGCTCCGCAGAGTACACAATACTGCTAAGCAACCACAGCTAGTATCGGACAGCCAGCTTCCCAGACGTGAGGGGACATCACCTGGAGTCGGACCTGAAAGGAAGAGCTGCCTCCCTGTTCAAAAGAACCTCTAAGATGACCTCCTTAAGAAGAAAGAAGTGAGCCAACCTTGCAGGAGGAGCTGATAACCAGAACACAAAAAGCTGACCTCAGAGCGGAGTGTCTGTCTGCCACATTCTCATAAGAGAATAACTGGTGGGCTTCTGCATCAGAGCGTTTTGTCTCTCACCAAAGTGGCTAGCCTGAGCACTGTCCTGAAGCATGCCCAAGTGGACTGTGCCATTGTGAGCTAATAATTTTGCCTCAAAGCAGACAAAACTGCTGCAAGTCAGAAGTGTGGCCAGAGTGGACGGTGATGCCTCATTAACAGACTGGACCTATGAGGCCACAGTCACCTACTAAACATTGTGTTGGCGTTTGAGCTGCACCGCTGCCTGAAAAGAACCACAGCAGCCCTGTGACCACTTACCCTGCTCTCAGAGTACAGAAGAGGGACTGCGAAGCACCAGATTCCACCATTGACTCTGGAGCCTGCCACCAACCAGACTCTGACAAGTGGCCTCCTGAATCTACTTCCTACAGGATGCACCTGCACCTGCGCAAGTATTCCTCCAGGAAGAGGGAGAAGGAAAATGACATGTGCTGTGGTTGCGACTGAAACCGGAAACACGTCTTTGCATTAGTGAGAAGGTTAACACTGGGCCTAAGACTGTAAAACTGAGCAAACAAACTCTGAATGAGAGCGGTAGCACTACAGCAGTGCTCGATTCCGAACACCACAATTTTGCTTCAGCTAGAGAAAGGGGAAAGTAAGAGGGGGGGGGTCTTGAATCCTGGGTACAGTGGCCCTGCGCTGGGGTGGATGGGAGTTTAGAGGGAGGCAGGGGAGGGGTTGAGTAATAGCGAAAAGGCAGCAAGAAACAGTTAAAAAAGCATGTCCTGAGTCTCTGTATCTTTTGATTTGTGCTCACTTCGATGCCATCATCTATCGTAACCTGAACAGGTGTGAGTGTCAATGGAGTACCAGATCGTTGAAGCAGTCGAGACCTCATTACCTCGCTGCAGTGAAGTGTCAAAGAGTTATTCTTTGCAGGAAGGGAGGGAGGGAGAGAGAGAGACATCAAGGCCTTTATGTCTTTGTACACTGGCCACAGAAGCACTGGCGTCCACCAACACCAGAGCACCTTTCTGATTACGCCACTCTTACACTTTGTAATACAGTTCATATTAGATAACCGGTTATCCCCAGAGCCTGACCTCATAGGAGTTTTAAGACCAAATAGACTCCAGGGTGACAGCAACTCAGAACTTCGGATGTGAAAGCATCTTGGTACAGTATTAAGTGTGCCTTGGACCACACTCCCGGGTTAAGGGCAATATACCATATGATCTGCCCAGCATTACTTGTTGCCAAGGGACTTGTGGCCTAATGGCCCCATCTTCATTATTGTGTGAAAAACAAAACTTCTGGCCAGTGGTCTTGTGAGATCAAGGAGAATCACAAGAAACAACTGCTTCCTGGCTTTGTAATCCAGAATGTGCTGTAGAATGTCAAATCACAAAATATATGGCCTCCAATAAAAAGGTCATAGTGCATTAAGGAAAGCAAGAATCCTTAAAAAAAATAAAAAAAGCACACATTGGTCAGATTCAGAAACGGGCTCCTTAACTACTGGATTCAAGTTACATTGATGCTCATCTCAGTGCAAGAGGAAAGGAGGAGGAAGCTAAGAGGGAAAGGGAGATCTTCATAAGGGACACAAATATTCAAGCAGAAACCATAAGCTTAGAGCCACTTCAGAAGAGGATGTTCAAAGCTGGCGATTGGGAGGAAGATTTTAAATCCTGAGGGGTACATGCACTGAGAATTCAAAAATAATTATTGCTGTGCAAGCTATCTTTATTTCACTTGGCCTGTGGCTCGGGACATCCCATAACTTAAGGGCAACTAGAATGACCTATAACTACTACTACATCAAGGGTCATTACAGTTGATGCAACACATTGGGGGTCTTTAAATAATCTCTGGGTAGAGACTCCCTACTCGGATCCCTACTATTTTTTATTTTATTAAATTAATTCTCATTATGTAGTGGATCCAATGTAGTGGTGGTGAATGTTAAGTGAATCCACCTGAATGCCTGTTTCCCAACTCTCTGCACTGGGAGCAGTGTTCACAAAAGGCACTAATGAGACAGTGGGGGTGGGAGGGGGAGGGGGAGGGGGAGGGGGTCTCTGGTCTTTCTTCATCAGGTACAATTTTATGTAAGGTTTGAAAGTTCAATGTTCAGGAAGAGATAACTCTGGTTAGCGTACAGCCCAGAGGTTGGGTGTGGAGTGACTAGGTGTAAGGTTTCTGTGATTAATTGTTTTATTTAGTAGTGGCTTTTGATGGAGGGTGAGGTTGCACCACTTCTATTGGAATGATTAACAATTTACAAACCTGCTCTCTTTTATAAATTAAGTAACTCAAACAACTACTTCACATTCCAAAACATTGTGTGAGCTGGGCAGGTCTCGTATTGACTAGGAATGGGCAGTGGAGTCTGCTGCAGGGCCCTCTTAGGGAGGGCCATGCACAAGGTGACAGATCCCATTGGAGAACTGACAACAATCTAGGGTTGACAAAGGAGTGGGGCGGACAAAGGGGTTGTAGACCAGCTTTCCCAACAGCTAGGAATGTGCTTTTGACAAGTAACATCGCAATTCCTATTTAATACTCTAACCGATACCTGGAGTGAAAAGGTTATCTGGTGTACTTGAAGTGTTACAAAGTGCATGCCTCAAACAAGTGACAGGTGACTCATTAAGGGGAGTCGATTGGCAATATTTTACACACGTGCCATCTTGATCTACAAAGGGATAGCCAATCTTGAAAAACAGACCTCTGTGACTTGTGCGTCCCTTTTGAGAAAAGGAACCTCTAAAGACAGGGAAGTCTGCCAATAAAAACAAACACTATCTCCTTGAGTTTTACACCCTAATAAAGCAAGGAAAACAAAGCTAGGAGGACAGGTGCACAAGAAACTAATAGAGGTAGTGGCCAGGAATAAAATTTTACCTTCAGAGTATTTCAGCATGGGCACACTGGAAAGAGTTTGGTCTGAATCTATAGAATGGGGCTTTTATCTTTCTTAGCATGTGTTATTCCAATTCAAACAGTAAAACGGTGCCGGCGTTATTCCTACATGAAGTGAGATACCACAGGGAACACATTTGTTGGTTCAAATGTACGTTTCCATCCAAATGATTATGTAATAGAATTTATATTGATCTCGAAGTATTGATTAGAAAAGTAAATGAGGTACAGGGGATTATTCATTTTTGTGCTTAACTCAATAAGATATCTAATATTTGCAGGCAGTATTACACTTGAGAAGGTGTCAACCACTGTTTCAAGTTGCTCATAAACATATCACTATTTTATGCTAAAATAACATGTGGTAAATATTGTAAACTCTAGCTATACATCCAATCAGGCATGCAACAGGAAAAACGCCCAATAAAAAAAAAACAAGGCAGCATGGAACACATTTATATATGTATATTTACATGTATCCCTGCAAAAACAAATTAAATGGATGTTAAGGTTGACGGGAATGTTAATAGTGGCTACAATACAAAACCTAAAAAGTTATGAAATTCACATGTTGAAGTACGACTTTAACCATAGCATCAAGCTTCACAATACTCAATTTGCTTTAACGTCTAACTCCACAAACACTTTAGAAATAAGATGTGGAGAAGAGAATGATTACATATGTTGTGTGTAAGAGTGTTAAAAAATGTACTACTAGGTACATGAAGGGATAATTAGTTAAAATGGTGATAGTGCAACTGCTGGATGCGTATATATAAGACAACAATTGGTTGCTTTCTTTTTGTGATCCGGAGATGCTGTCGTACATTATAACGTACGCCCAATATGGTAGGGTATAATACTACTTGCTGTACTGCAGTATGTTTTACCCATTGTTGTCTTTAGAAATGTCACATTTAATCATTAGCAATATACACTGTGTAATGTGGTACTATAGGTGGGAACCACGTTTGAAATTGTAAGGCTAAGTGATCATTGCAAGGGTAGGCTTTACAGTTCTTCCTATGGTTGAGTATTTATTATTTTTTGCTTTTACATTATACAATTTATTTCCTAATCTTACTTTTCCTAACCAAATATAGAGTGGTTAATCTGTTCTAAATCCCTGCATGGCTGTGGAATGAGTTTCTTGCGAAAGTCGGTTTCAATTTCCGAAACATACCCTAACATGTGATGAGTCGGTTTTGTAAGATGGTTGTGAGGACTGTAGCAACTAGTTTTGGAAAGCTAAACAAACGTGTTGTGTTTCATTCCACAATGCTACTTTGTTAATTTGTTTTATAAGCTGTGCAGTGAACAGTGGGCATGTTTGCGTCTAGAATGTAGGACAGCATTTTTTAATTTTTTTTTTAAGGGAAGCGGGTTGACCATGTTTGGTGTAACTGATGGGATGTCAGGCCATGAGCAAATAGGACACTCACTTTATGTCTGAGGTGATGCACTCAGCTGCACGATAATTCAACAAACCGCGTCAAGGTACCAAACGTCAGATAGGCTGGTATACATTCAAAATATGGTGGCTATTCAGCGAGTGATTTTCGAAAGACTCAATCCAAGCATTACCTTCAGTGATTTTCATACTGTTTGGAAAAGTGTAGTGCTTTGAAGGCCCCTCTCCCCCCCCACACACACCTTTTTATGGTCTGGCTTGACAGCAGAGCTGTCGGCAGACAATTATGTGAGCATCACTAGTGGGGGCGCTGGCTCCGCCCATATGTTGGGAGCCAGAAGTACATGTTTTAATTGGGTAGAAGGTGTGTGCTTCCACAAATGCAGCTGTGATCATTTTATTTAATCAGCTATCTGAGGTTGAACTGTCAGGGGCACACACAACATCGTAATGCTGTAAAAGTGTCTTTGATAACTAGATAATTTATTGTGTTGGTCTTTCTCTGGCAGCAGCACAGATGGGAGGATGTCAGTCATTAACCTACATGGATGTTTAGGTCTGGCTAGATGGTGCAACTGTCATCTAACTTTTAAATTACACCAATATTATTCTACGGTTCTTTGCTTCCACACAAACATTAATTTCCATGCTATTTACTCGTAATGCTTCACATTACCATACGATATTCCTTTAAAGCTAGACCTATTGGCATTGCCAATGCTTGCTTTATAACTTTATCACTCCAGTCATTCTGCACCAAATATTACAAGCTGAATGATTTGTCATGGACGGCCACAGTAATGAGGCGGAAAATGGCATTTCCTAAGGATCAAGGTTTTGAATTCAACTCCAGAAGTACACTGCTGTAATAAATGTGTGCCTAGATCAATAAATGTGCTACACAGCAAAGCAAGAAAAAAAGCAAGCCTGAGTCATGTTGAAAAATATACTTTTTTCTCTGAATTTTGTCATATTAAACTGACTGCTTTTAAACAGGCGTTCTTTTTGCCAAGCCAGATTAGGTTAGGGTTATCGCAGGCACCAAAGTATCCCATACAACCATTTATGCTGGCAGATCTCTATTCAATTGTATTTATAATTCCTTGTGCATGGTACAATGACAAAAATGTATATCTTTACAATAAAATGCAACTATTAATTTAGAGATCCTGCCCTTCTTTGAAAAGCATGCATGATGACATGCACATTCAATTTCCCCTTTTCGGAACCCCATGCAAAAAGTTAGACCATTTCGATTCTGAAACAGCTTTTCCCCACAACTGTACTGTTACCACATACAACCCCATCTCCCTTAAAAACAAGCATGTTTTATCTTACCTCTATCATTATGTGAAAGGCGTGCTTGTGAAGAAAACACACAGGCAAAAGACATTACTTCTCGTGAAGACAGAAATGAAAAAAGATTAAGCAAATCTGAAACAGGTGTTAAAAATAGTTTAATGTAAGGAAGGACAATTATAGTTCCTAAGTGTGTCACAGAAGTAGATATTTAGATAAGGTACTTCTGAAAAAGGATAATTCACAGATTCCCTCGTACTGCAGCCAAGATCACAAAATAAGTGAAGATGTCTTAAGTGCATACACACTTTTGAGTCTTAAAATTCCAACAAAGAAGGCAGGTAACTTTACTAGCTTTCTATTTTATTTGCAATTATTTAAGTGGATATGTTGGACAACTCATTTCCACTTAAGTAACTGCACATAAAACAGAGAGCTACGAGAGTTACCTGCCTGTTTTGTTGAAATTTCAAGACTCTAACAAGTTTTCCGTGAGCAAATGTCATTAGCATCTTTCCAGGGATGGAGGGCTTTTCTTAAAATGGCAAGTTATTCAAAGGAAACACGCACACAAATTCTATATGTAGGCCATTGAATACTGTAAACCAAAGGCTGTAGAATAGGTATGCCATTCTTTCCCTAAGTCACATAAGTTGCACGCCTACGAATCCTCCTTATGTTGGCATGGAGCAATATTCCAAGACAAAACATTGATTTTCTTCTTAAAATGACTTTATAACAATGCTTCATTAACCAGAATTTTTTTAACATGTTTGGATAAAATGTCCATCACGAAGAGAGGCTGCTGCCAGAGCTGGAACCAACGTAGATTAAAACAGCATGAAAAAGCAGCAACAAACAAGTGGCAGTTTTATAACTTGATTCGCACGAGGTGCAAACAATCAATGGTCCTCAGCCTCTGCTACATCCTCTACACAACATGGACCATTAATGGACAGGTCGAGTGCATGAATTTTAAGTTAGTCCTCTGTATAAAGTAAATGGCAGTGCTTGGCCTAAATTAAGATTTCAGAAGAGAGGAGAAGCACGTGTGACGGTAGTTGTGCTGCTTGAATCTCTTCTGTATATACAAGATGCACCACGACCTAGTGCCTGGGCTCATATTAGCATTTTTCCTAGATATTGTAAATTGTAGGTAGAGGTGTGTCTAAAATGACACAACTGAAATTCTCAATGGCCAGTTTAATACGTGTGAGGTAATGAGTTGTATTTACATCAGTGAATGATAATTTAATTTGCTACCCCGCTTACTCACTGGGGAATAGGCAGGGTTGCTTGTAAATGTATATTAACTTAAAACAGCAGAATTAGTTACAGGTAAGTAACTTGGTGCTATTGCAGCATGCATCAATTAGATTCAAATTCTACGTTGTTTGCAATGTTATTATATATATATATATATATATATATATATATATATATATATATATATATATATATATATATATATATATGGAAAAAGTAGCTAACAGATGCCTTAGCATCGTTTGCCCTCCTTTTGCCTCCTTTGGCCAGAATAACCACAGAGCAATATCTCGTGATGTTATACTGTTGGCCATGTCACAACCTTGCAATTACTGCGTAGTCAGGCTTTCAATGTAAGGTACGGTTGCACTTTTCTCTCTTTTAAACGATTTATTAACTACTCCATGTGAAACGGTGCAGAAAAAAAACCTAAACATGATAAAAGCATAAATAACATCTCATGTCAAAACTAACCAAAGCAGTACTCCCTTAATGATAGATGGGGTTATTTCATGGCCGACGATGGAGATCAAATCAAGACAATGATAAACTGACAAACTTGGGATTTGTATAAGACTTTAGAAACGAAGAAAGACTGCAACAACAGTGTTCAGATATATCCATACAGACAAGGAAGCAACACCAAATATTCAAACCGATTGCAGGTAGGGAAAGGGGCTAGATGCCAATGTTGACATGGGTATTTACAACTAGAATTTGCTAACAGTTAACAGAGTAGTCCACTAAGGCCTTTTACTGTACAGGACAAGAATAAACTTGTATCAGCATCATACATATGGCACAAGGACAAGCAGAGTAAAGGCAGAGCGCCCCACACTTGGACCACAGCGCCTGCACCATGGGACACTCCCATATCATGGGGGTGTCCGTATTTGCCACCATCTGACAAAGGCATCTATCAGACTTGATTGGATTCATGGTGTGGAGTCTCTCTGGAGCAAGATACATCCTGTGGATATAAATGCTGAAACAGTCGAGAGTGGACATAGGTCAATGAGAAATGACCTCAATTAGGACATTCATTACACTGGTTTAGCGCCCAACACAAATAGGAAGTTGGCACTTCGTGGTCACTGTTTGTATGGTGTGTTACAAAGTCATTACCACTTTGTCATCTGTGGCTGGATGGTCTAGGTGCACTAGTTGTGTTTCATGATGAATTTCAAGCGTTCATCAATTAGTAATTCAGACGTAGGTACACTGTGTACACATTGGGAAACAGAGAGGCTTAAGCATGGGGTTGTAGAATCTTAAATCTGGAAGGAAGCACAACGTTGCCACATCCCCAAGATTCCCACCTAGGAGGAAAGAACGGATCGCTCTTGATGGGTATACCTGGCACGTATACAGTTAGACAGCAGATCACATTGTGCTAAACAGAGTATGGATCCCAATGGACATTAGAGAATGATGGCGGTATGTTTCTCAAAATATTTGTATGAACTGCTCTTTTCAAGCTTTAAAACCTAAAGCTCTCCTACACTTTGCAGTGATGTAATTTCGATTAAAATACATCACTGTGTACAGTTATGATGAATTCATTTTGACAGAGTGGACATCAATCTAGTGAGCACTGTACCCATTTCATGTGTTCATCTTCTTTGTAATTAATATCAGGCTGTTCTGATATTTTCATGTTCCTATGTATTTTTTCAATTACTGAATAACTTTACTTTTCAAACAAAAAAGGATC
Organism: Calotriton arnoldi; assembly: GCA_963921515.1. Classification (NCBI taxonomy): domain Eukaryota; kingdom Metazoa; phylum Chordata; class Amphibia; order Caudata; family Salamandridae; genus Calotriton; species Calotriton arnoldi. The sequence goes on from CAWUFW010000840.1 coordinate 1,156,721, forward strand.
CGATAAATGGTTTTGAAGGCCTCATTAGGGGAGGTATTGTACAGTTTCTTCATTTATAATATTAGCATTCTAGAGGTACTCTAATGGAGGAGTAGCTCAATTTGCCATCAATTAGAAGCCTTGGGCTCTTTGACTATGAAAGATGTCATTTCTTTTGTGTACCATGGCCACAGCAGTTTCCAATTGACTTGTAACATATCTGGGTGTTGGGCTCGAGGACTCTCTATTAAGTCCATGTACCTTTGTGGTATACTCAAGTTTACAAATTGTTGGGTTCCATGATCTGTGCAGATAAATTCTGGGACAAGCTGTCTGAATGAGTTACTTACCCATGCTTTTTATTTGCTCTGTGTCTGCAATACTCAATGTGTTTCTTTTTACAAGCTTGATTTTCTCTGGCTTTAAGTATGTATTGGCAGAAACTCCCAAACTTTGAAAATGTTGTGTAAAATATTTTCCTGTACCTCATTTGAGAGGTATTCAATTCTGTTGAGCATGTCTACTATGTTGTTACCTTCCCCTGGCATGCGCTAGTACCCTTATGTATTTCTCGCTGGTTAATCCAGAGGTATAAATTCTCTGTGATCTGTGAGGAAAGATAGAACATTGTTCACCCCTGCTTGTTTGACTAAGCCTCTGGTGTGTCTCGAAGACTAAAGCCAGACCCTCCTTCTAGAGTTCAAGTGGTGTACTACTGTGTGGATACTATTGGCGTTGGACTGTTAAGTTCGCCCATGTCTGCTCTGAACCCAGTTAGAAAAGCATCCTTGGATATCGCCCCTGTAATGAGTCAGCGAACGGCCTTCTTTTGAGTCAATGTTTGCATGTCGGCCTTTTAAGTTCGTTTTTGTTACAAACAGTAATGCTTTGTGATCACCGACTGCTGAGCTTTTCTTATAAGGTTTCATGTGTGTCCTGTGGAAATAGGATTACAGCAAACAAATGATGGACGGAATGCTGACAATGCAAACATTCTCCCCCAGTCAAACGATCTGGGTTAAATCCATCGTTCTTTTGCCCACTACGCCACCCCAGTTTGGACCCAGCCATATGTAAATCAGTCTTGACCCTGTGCCCCATGGGAACAGTCCAGACCGAACTGCCAGGCCAGGTCCTGCCTGGACCGGAAACAAGCATCCTGGGACCGGTTTCAGGGTACGTCACCCTTCTTCAGCCAGGCTAGCTTGAATCCAGTGGCACAGTGAGCAAGGGACCCACGTCTGGGCATACCCATCCCACTTAGGGTGAAAAGTGTTACAGCAAACAAATGATGGATGGAATGCTGACAATGCAAACATTCTCCCCCAGTCAAAAGATCTGGGTTAAATCCATCGTTCTTTTGCCCACTACGCCACCCCAGTTTGTTTCCAGTCCAGGGAGGACCTGGCCTGGCAGTTCGGGCTGGACTGTTCCCATTGGGTGCAGGGTCAAGACTGATTTGCATATGGCTGGGTCCAAACTGGAATGGCATGGTGAGCAAAAAAACGATGGTTTTAGGCCGAGATCTCTGTACTGGGGTGAATGTATGACATTGTTCTGCATTCTGTCCATCAATTGTTGTTTTTGCTGTGGAAATATGATGGCATCAATTCAACTGTTTTAGCACTGCTCTTACTGGCAAACAGTTATCGGATATAGGGGAATGTGGTTCTGGCAGAGGTGTCATGGTGCAACATTACATACACTGCCGCTTGTTCTGGTTCTGGATTTTGTCCCCATAAAAATAAAAAAAATCTACACTGAAAAGAAAGGCAAGAACAAAATACTTTTCTCCAGTGAATTCTAGAAACAACTGTGCCCTCTTAACACTTAGAGGATAAACAGAACCATTCTAATGGGAAGCTACCAAGCCATGATGAGTTTCCGAATAAGTCACTTTGCAATCCAACAAGAATGTGACAAAGTGGGTGGCTACGCAGACAGTATACATGCTCGAGCATATCAGATTGTGAGGTTTCAGTAAACATCAATCTCTCTTGTGTAATCCCTCTGTGCAGCAGAAGCCGCCTCCTCCTTTCCTGTGCCAACTTTTCTAATCACAAGAACAGCTCCATTTTTCAGCAAAATTGTTGACAAATGTTTCAAAACCACGCAGAGCATAGCACTGCCAGTGATGTGGAAAAAGGAAAGCACTCGGCTGGTTAACATTAAGTAAAAGGCACCAGGTTATGAAATACAAAAAATGTGACGAGATCATAGTAACATTTGGGAGAAAAGAGAGTAAACATGGTGAAATGTGCAACGATAGGCAGATATTTCTGACAAGATGGTTCACGCGACCCTGTGAGCCACACATCACCGAACTTTCTCCATGTTGCAAACCTTAAAGCTCTGCATATTCAAGTTATGCTTATACTGACACAAGTGACATCGGAAAATTCTATGACTCATAAAATGAACCCCAGGCCAAAAAGCTGCTTTTCCTTTGGACTACAAAAACAATTCTTAGAGTCACAGAACTACAAAGCGGACCGAAGTACAAGTAATAACCCATCAACTAGCCTACGCAGTGGATATCCATACAAGATTTTAGAAGCACTGCATCATATACAAATATACATTTTCATGGGGAAACAAAATACGACTTGCATAAATTATGCAGTGAACAGTAACCACACGAAGTGAATTTATCAATAAATTAATTGAACGATCACAGTCCACAATAAACATTTTATTACTCGGATGCAGTGCCAATAATTTAGATCAAAATCGCTCAAGAGATCAAAAAAATCTCTTTATGGAGTCTACAAAAAAGTGAATGAAGCAACACTATCTAAATACACTTGGCATCATCACTTGTGTTGATTACAAACCTGAGTGGACACAATCACATCACAAACCCAATCTGTAATTCACAAAAGCTCCGTTAGGAACACGGAAATGACAAAGCTAATAAGTCTGGGTTTAATATTCTAAAGCATGCAGCCACATTGAAGCTAGACAATGAAACATAAGGCGGTCTTTATCAAAGGATCCATAGCTTTCAAAGGAGAACTTGTTTTTAATTCAATGTAAAAATACTAGTCGGGTGACAGAAAAAAAAGTGCTGGCAAAGCCAATAGGTGCATGTAGAAGTAGAAAATGAGGGACTGGAACTTGCGCAAGTACAACATACATAACTTCGGGGTGTGTGGAGCCACAAGGCAAACGATTTAATTCCATACAATTCCCTTGCTTAATCTAAACAAACATTACAAAGTAGTAGAGTCAACTTTTATAAAACATTGTTTCAAACATATTTGTAGCAAGTGTGGGAGCTTTTTGAAAATGCAAAAACGGAAGGTTTGCTTATATAAGCTTCTTTTGCGTAAATACAATGCACTTTTTTTAAATCGATTATTTTCGGTGATTTCATATAACGAATAACACTTGAAAGTTTCAGTGCTCTTTCTCCTAGCACGAAGGCCTCTGGATAAGTGATGGAACTTTACTGTGCACGAAAATCGGACAATAAATTGGAAATGAATTTCGGCTATGCAATAATGTGTTGTCTACAAATATTCGAAAAAAATGTGCACGGTCTTCCTATTTTTGTTTTTCCTAATGAGTGATAGTGATCTTAAGTGGCAACTTGCTGGGAAAGATAACCTCTTAATTATACCTGGGGCTGAATTACACAAGTGCCCTGAGGTGCAACGAGCATGTGCGCTCCTCAGGGCACTTTGTTATTATAGAAGGGACTGCAGCAGGGCACGAGTCGGGGGTCCACGCGGGTGGACGGCGTCCCCCCACTTCTTTCACAGGGTGGATGCCGTCGACCCTGCCAAGAAGTTGGGCCCCACTAAAAAAGATGCTGAATTCGTCCCGGTGTAACTTCCAAACACCGGGACACATTCAGCAGCGCCTGCACGTTGTTGTCTGCTTTCTATCACAACAACGTGCAGGCGGGGACGGGGGCTCTCTTATTTCTGACTCCTGCTGGGATACTCGGCCATAACAAAGGCTGAGTCTCAGGGGTCATCAAGCCTCCTTTTGTTGGAGTCTCCTGGCTGGCAGCAGTCAGGAGCCTCACACCTGATGCAAATGCAGTAAAGGGGAAACAAAGGCTCGCACCTTGTTAGCACTTCACACATACTTTAAAGAGGCAGCTTTTCACTTTGTTCAGGCTCTGTTTAGGAGATTTGCATGCACTGTTAGAAGTCAGATGTGTTGATCTTTCCCAGTATTTGCACAAAATAAATTGCATTTATATACGCTTATTACCCTTGAGGAGGCGTTGTAATAATTTAAATATCACTATTTCTTTTAAAGCACTATGGCTATAGAAAGCTTAACGCTGACAAAAGGTAACATTGTTTTATATGTAGCCTACAAAAGTGTGAATCTTCTGCCTAAATCAGGAGGGTTTGCAAGTATGCTCCAAATGTGCTCAAATGTACACAGGATAGACCTGCTAAACATATATGTGAGGGCTTAAGATCTGATATCACTTCTTGTGATGCCAGTTCCTGTGATGTTACGCGCCGTGATGTCACGCGCCGCGATGCCACGCACTGCGATGCCACTTGCATACAGATTAACTAGGTTAGTCCCCCCACTTCTGAGGGACCCCAGACATCCCTCTGCAAGCGGGTGCAGCGACTCACTGCCCCCATCGGCAAGGGATTTCTGTACCCTTTCTAAAGTGCAGGCGGATGACGCCTACATAGTGAAACACAAAGCAGCTGATTAAAGCAGCCACTCCGCATTTTACTGAATGCGCAGCCCACAGGGCAGCCCTGAGGGCCGCACATTCATTGTAATCCAGCGCACTGTCCATGTTTGCACCCGGCGCTCCAGTTTAAAGGTATATAATACAGGCCCTGATCTCAAGACGAGAGCCCATTAACTTAGGCTCTGTGTGCAGGTGAGCAGACAGCGAGAGCACCATACTAAATCCAAAAGAATAAGGCCCTTGGTCTCGGTTTTAGTTCACAAACGAACTTTTGCTGAAGCAGGTTGTAAACCACTTTCTGCAGAATGAAGTAAAGGTGCTACTATTTTCTGTGGGGGATGCTAATAGGGCAGATAATATTTTACTAAACCCATGCAGAAAACCATCAAATCTTGACAGAATCTGCCAGTAACTTTAAGACATTCATTCATGCTAAATGCGCAGTTGAATTACCAAATTCAAGGACTTCAAGAGCCAGATTACCAGGTTGAGCAATGCTGGCTGGTGCGGTCATTTCTTGGTATCAAGTCCCTTGTAAGGAGTGCAGGGTGTGCGTCTAGAAACATCAGAAATGTATCAATCATGGAGAAAACTAAATTAAGAAGGTAAAAATCTAAGGTCAGCAATCACTAGAGCTGGTCCCACCAAATCGGGCAGAAAAGATCGCAGCTCGTCAGTAAATATGTAATCAATGAAGACCCTTACTCTACTTTATGCAAAAAGCAAGGTCCAGACAATTTTTTATTTTTTTTGGTCTGGCACAATTAAAGGTCACATTTGTTAAGATGTCAAACACAATAAGTAGGATTTAACTTTACTTTCAAATGTCTAAAGAATAAGGAAAATGTTACTTACCCAGTAAGCATCTGATCTTGGCATGTAGAGCTGTAGATTCACAGGCTATGCATACTCCTGCCATCTAGTGTTGGGTCCGGATGTTTGTAAGTGGTTTTTCTTCGAAGAATGCTTTCTAAGCACGAGGTAGGTGACTCCTCCTTTCGGTGATAGATCGCATGGGCATCAACTCCATTGTTAGATTGTTTTCCCGCAGAGGGTGAGAATGGAGTTAGTAAAGGTAGAATAGAGATGCCCATGCGTATTTATGTAAGATAAGAAAGAACTGCAACATGTATAGGTGCCCGGGGAGGCGGGTGGGCGCCTGTGAATCTACAGCTCTACATGCCAAGAACAGATGGTTACTGGGTAAGTAACATTTTCCGTTCGAGGCATGGGAGCTGTAGATCACAAGCTTTGCATAGACTATAAAACAGTATTCTCCCAAAGCGGTGGCTAACCTGTAGCTGTTGAAGTTTGAAAAAGTGTTTTAAATACGGCCTGGCCTACATTAGCTTGTTGCCTCGCTAACACATCTACACAATAGTGCTTGGTGAATGTGTGCGGTGTAGACCATGTTGCTGCCTTACAGATGTCAGCTAAGGGAATATTCCCTAAGAAGGCCATAGTAGCCCCTATTTTGCGGGTGGAATGCACTCTAGGGGGTATTGGCAATGTTCTTTTTGTATAACATGTTTGGATACATTTAACAATCCATCTTGCAATACCCGATTTAGAAATAGGATTGCCTTTGTGTGGTGGAGAAAAAGCAACAAAGAGCTGCTTTGTCTTACGAAAATCTTTTGTTCTTTCTACATAATATGGTAGAGTTCTTCTAACATCAAGTATGTGTAGAGCTCGTTCTGCTACAGAATCAGGTTGAGGAAAGAACACAGGTAACTCAACCGACTGATTGATGTGAAAAGCAAAAACACTTTTGGACGAAATTTGGGATTGGTCAACGAACCACCTTGTCTTTGTGAAGTTGAATGAAAGGCTCTTGTATAGTTAGTGACTGGAGTTCACCAACTCTCCTTAAGGAAGTGATTGCAATAAGAAAAGCAACCTTCCATGAGAGAAATTGTAGTTGACGCTTGCGCATTGGTTCAAAAGGTGGTCTCATTAGCCTTGTAAGGACTATGTTCAAGTTCCATACTGGTGCAGGTGGAGCTCTTGGTGGTATTACTCTTTTTAGTCCTTCAATAAAGGCTTTAATCACTGGTACTCTGAATAGAGATAAGTGTTGTTTGTTTTGTAAGTATGCAGCTACTGCTGCTAAATGCAATCGAATGGATGCATAAGATAATCCAGATTGCTGTAAGTGTAAGAGATAACAGATGATGTTTTGTACTGAAACATCAAGGGGATTGATATTGTTAAATATATAACAAAACGTTTCCACTTTGCTGCGTAACATGCCCTAGTAGTAGGTCTCCTAGCCTCCTTTAGGATATTCATGCAGTCTGGTGGTAATTGTAAATAACCAAACTATGACTTCAGGAGCCAAATTGCCAGGTTGAGTTCGTTGGGATGTGGATGCCTGATTTCTCCATGGCTCTGAGTGAGGAGACTGGAGTGGAGATGCAGCTTTCGGTGTGGAACTACTGACAGCTCCAGCAGGGGGGGGTGAACCAGGGTTGAGTTGCCCATGTGGGAACTATGAGAATCAGTGTGAGGGATGTTTGCCTGAGCTTCCGAACTACCAGTGGAATGAGTGGGAGAGGCAGAAAAGCGTGGGCAAATATCCCTGACCAGTTCATCCATAGGGCATTGCCTTTGGAGAGCGGGTGTGGGAACCTGGAGGCATTTTGAGTTTTGAGCTGTGGCGAACCGGTCTATGTGCGGAAATCCCCATTCCTGAAAGTAGGGAAGAAGAATTTGGGGATGAAGTTCCATTCGTGGATTTACTGTCTGTCTGCTGAGAAGGCCTGCAATTTGATTGTTTACTCCTGGAAGGTGTTCTGCTAGGAGATACATTTTGTGATGTATGGCCCATTTCCAAATGGCTTGTGCTAGGCGTGACAGTTGGAGAGAATGTGTCCCCCCCCATGTTTTTGTATGTAATACATAGCTGTCATGTTGTCTGTGCGGACTAAGACAATTTTGCCTATAAGGTGAGTTTGAAATGCTTTGAGCGCTAGAAACACTGCTAGTAGCTCTAGGTGATGGATATGTAGGCTCCTGTACTTTAGAGTCCATAATCCTTGGATTGTGTGACTCTGTAGGTGAGCGCCCCAACCAGTGAGCGATGCGTCTGCCGTTAGCACTGTCTGTGGAGCAGGGTCGAGAAAGGGCCACCCTTTGGATAAATTCTCGGGGTTCCACCACTGCAGAGAGCGATGGGTGCGGCCATCCACCAACACTAGATCGGTTAACTGACCTTGTGACTGGTTCCACTGACTTGCTAAGCATTCTTGAAGGGGACACATGTGAAGCCTTGCGTGGGGAACAATTATAATGCAAGACGCCATCATGCCTAGCAGTTTCATGAAGACTCTTGCTGGCAATGATTGGTTGGGCTGAAATTGAGTGAGAAGGGACTGAATACTTTGAATCCTGGCTGTATTGGGAGAGGCTAGAGCTTTGTGAGCGTCTATCGTGGCTCCCAGATAAGTTTGTGTGTTGGAAGGCTGTAGATGAGACTTCAACGCATTCACTGTAAACCCTAGTTGGTGAAGTAAGTGAATAGTGGTTTGAGGGTGTTGGAGACACATTTGGTAATTACTGGCTTTGATGAGCCAGTCGTCCAGGTATGGTAAGACATGGATCTGTTGTCTTCTCAGATGTGCCGATACTACTGCCAGACATTTGGTAAATACCCAGGGAGCAGTGGCGACTCCAAATTGTAGTACTTTTAATTGGTAATGATGACCCGCTATGATGAATCTGAGATATTTGCGATGAGCAGGATGAATTAGAATGTGGAAAAATGCGTCTTTTAAGTTTAGAGTAGACACAAAATCGCCCTGCTGTAGAAGCGGGAGCACTTGTTGAAGTGTTACCATGTTGAAATGCTCTGACAGTATGTAGAGGGTTAGTTCTCAGATCTAGAATAGGTCTCAAGGAGCCGTCCTTTTTGGGGATGAGAAAGTACAGGGAGTACACGCCTGTCCCCTGATGTAACAGCACAGGTTCTATGGCTCCTTTGGAGAGGAGAGACTGGACTTCTTGCTGAAGTAGATGTAAATGTTCTGGTGACATTTTGTGAGAACGTGGTGGTATGTTTGGAGGATTGTTGGTAAGCTCCAGGCAATAACCATGTTGGATAATTCCCAACACCCATTTGTCTGTGGTGATAGATTGCCAAATGGGGAGGAATTGTAGAAGACGTCCCCCGACAGGTGTTAAATGATCGGGGGGGGGAGAGGGGGGAAGGGAGTGTAGTCAAGTCACTGCTTGTTGGGGGAGGGGGAATTACGCGGTGCGGAACCCTTGCCTCGACCTTTGTTGTTGTTACATCTATATCCATTCATGTTTTAAGTCCTTGCAATACTTTTCTTAGATGAAACTACTAATCACAGATGCAGTTGCTCCAGTCAAAGCAAATCGAGTTCCAACAAGTTAATTTTCTTTGGTAGCGCTCTTGCTTTGTGATAATGAAATCGCATATTCCTCATCTTTAGAATATTCCCCAGGCACCATACTGTATGCAGATACTTTTCAAACAAGCTTGTGTACCACTCGGTGGCACCGTGCGGCTCCAATCCACCCCAGAAATGACGGAGCTAAAACACATACAAGCGCAGTCCCTGCTACTGACAATGTTTTTGCTTAACTTTTTTCACGCTATCAGATGTGGAACATGACAATTCTCGATACTAGCGTGCAGATTCCTAACTTGGAATATTTTTAGATGTTAAAAAGATCTTAAGACATGTAGGAGTAGACAGCACAAGCTTGGAAAAAGGACCCTGCCCTGCTGCTTCAACAGGAGATCTACCCAGAGTGGGGTTCTGATCAGCAGACCGATGCTCATGGCCAGAAGTTCCAGGAACTACACTGTCCTGGCTGAAATCCAGAGTGACTAGGATAACTTTGACTCTGTCATTCTAGATTATTTTTTTTTTTTTAAAGAACTTGGGGCAGGAGAGGTAAGAGCAGGAGGGGGCAATGGAGGCCTGTGTTTTGTAGCCAAAATTCGTATGCAAACGACTGCTCTATTGGAAAGTCCATAGCGCAAAACCTTTGTGTTGGAAATGGCCCTTTCTCGAGGGTCACCCCCAAACATTTTGCCTTCCTCCTCCACTTTTTGCTGAATTAGTGTTTGTTGGCTCTAGGACTTTCGGCATTTTACCACTGCCAACCAGTGCTAAAGGGCATATGCTCTGTACTCTAAATATGGTAACATTGGCTTATCCACAATTGGCATATTTAATTTACTTGCAAGTCCCTTGTCAGGTTCATTGTATGTGCCCAGGGCCTGTAAATTAAATGAGACTAGTGGGTCTGCAGCACTGATTGTGCCACCCACTCAGTAGCCACTATAACCATGACTCAGGCCTGCCATTGCAGAGCTTGTGTGTGCGGTTTTATACTGCCATTTCGACCTGGCAAGTTAAACTACTTGCCGGGCCCATACCTTCCCATTTATTACATGAAAGTCACCCCTAAGGTAGGCCCCTAGCTAGCCCCAAGGGCAGGGTGCAGTGTTTTTAAAAAGGTAGGACATGTACTTTTGAGTTTTATATATGACGTGGAAAAACTGCTAAATTAGTTTTTCACTATTGCAAGGCCTAGCTCTCCCAAACGTTAACATGGGGATTGCATTAAAACATCGTTTAAGTGGAATTTCCAATCAGATAGAAAATTGGAGTTTTGGGTCTATGGACTCACAATCTAAATAACACATCTTTTAGTAAAGTTGGTTTTTAAATTGCCGGTCTGAAAATGCCACTTTTAGAAAATTGGTATTTTCTTACTTTAACCAGTCTGTGCCTCTGCCGGTCTCTGAATACACGTCTAGGTTGGGTGAGAGCTGTGCATTCCCTCTAGACAGCCACACACGAAGGGAGCTGAGGTGTGCCATGCATATCCTGATGGACTTTCACCAAGCTGATGGGTCTCCCCGAGCTAGAGTGATAGGGAGGAGCGGCCACTTGCACCTGAATAGGGATGTGTCTGCCCCCACACAAAGAGCTGTACTGCATCTGGAGCAAAGGAAGGGTAGAAACCTTGCAAGGTTCAAAGGCCTCTTTGATGTCTCACCCACTTCAAAGGCACATTTGGGTATAAGTACTGGATGCCTGACAGCCCAAAATAGTTCTTTTTTGGCTCCTGAAGAGACACTGCCATGGAGAGGAGCTGTGCTGCCAGGTGGGACTGCCCCTTCGCAACTTGCTCTGCTGCCTTTTGCAGTGAGAAGGACTGAACCTACTGTACAACCCTTAAACCCAAGTGACTCCAGGGGCTTTTTGACTTGCCCCCTGTTTTCGAAGTCTGAGGGCCATCAAAGACTTCCCCTGTGTCTACATGGCAGTGGATGCTTCGAACGATCAGCGCTTTATTTTCGGCTGGCCAGCGTGTGCCCCAAGCGGTAGGTGAGCTCTGCACTCCATGCTTCGCTGCAACAAAGGCACGCACTTCAACTCTGCGCTGTTTGTGACCCACATGCACAACTTCTCTGTGCGCCGCCTGAAGCCACTGCTCAGCCGCTGAGGAGGCACCACAGAACAGAAGGAAGACCTCGCAGTGCGGTCCCCCGCCCTTGTGTTCCTGGATGACGGGAGCGTCAGGCTTATGTTAGGCCTGAATGCTCTACGCCTAGCTATCAGAGGGTGAGCACAGGTTTAATTTAAGTGTACGATTACTTACCCTGAATAGGATTGAAGTCCCTACTTGGACATGGTGCAAACCTCTCCCAACTACAGACCCAATTTCTACCAATTTCTAACACTTTGACAATACAGGTTTGATGGTGGCGAAAAGATCTAGCCAGGGTTCTCCCCACTGCCAGAAGGCTCCCTGTTATATCATATGGTGTAGGTGTCATGTTTTGCCAGGTGTTGTTCGCTGAGCTCATCCACCCTGGCATTCATGGATCCCGCCATGCGGTTCCCAATCAGGGAAATGCCCTTAAGTTCCAGCTATATCCATACATGCAAAACCAATTGGTACTGCACCCACGACTCCAATCCGCACTACTTATTGCAGTAACACATGGCAGTGCTGTTGTCCGTGAGAACCTGAACCAGCTTCCCCTTGATGGATGCCAGCAAGGCCTTCAGCGCCAGGCGAATTGCTCGCAACTCCAGCTTTTGCTATGGAGCTGGGTTTCTGCCAGAGAAATGAGTCCCCAGATCTTTTCCTCTTTCAGATGACTCCAAGAAATTCTGCCTGCCTGCTGTTAAGGGATTACGAGTCCAAAGAGACTTGCTGTTCACTGAGCCTGCTGGGGGGGCGCGGGAGGTGGGGGTGGCGGGGGAGGGAGGAAGAGGGGCTCACCAACATTGCGTTGCCTGCTCCCCGCTGTGCGGGACACACCTGGGCATAGACCGGGCCAAGAGAAAGCCCATCTGCGTGCATCAGAGGCTGGGCTGTGCCACCCTTCTGATGTTCCATTCCTCTTTAGCTTAAGAGATGACCTTTGCATTTTCTAACTTTTATAGGAGTCAGGTATTATTTTCACTATCATATCCAAGAGGAAGTCTACATCTGGCAGGGACACTCCAAGAACAGGGTCTATAGTAACTTACCGTGCCAATGCAATGAGGGCAATAGAGCAGAAAATTGGCTCTGTAGCAGAACGGCTGAGCTCTGTTATGAATTCAACTAGTAGGAATGGCCACAGCAGGGAGGCTAGGCCTCTGATCTTGGTGACTCAGAAGCCTAATTCCATCTTACGACCCACTGGTATAAAAAAGAAGAATCCATGTGTAGTAGACTCCCCTGACCCAATATTTCCTCTGGAGGATGACCCCACACATTTATCAATATTAGACTAGTTTTGCTCCCCGCCGCCTGCAAAGAAGATGTACCCTCAGCTTAGGAAGAGCTAACCTGTTCATGATGCCAAATTGGATGAAGAAGGTGTGGATCTATCCAGGGAGGTTAATGTGATAATAGAACTGGAGCTGAGCAAAAAACTTGCGCTTGTCTGGAAAATAATGTACCCGATTTAATTCAAACTGTCCTTGGCAGGATGGAATAATTCGAAGACCTTCTTAGGTGTTTTGGATCATGTGTACAACCTACTAGGCTTTTGACGAATGATGCTTCTACAGCAACTCCACAGAGGGATCCCTGCCCCAATTCAAGCTTTATCGGAAGCCAAAACAGGTCCTAACCTTAAGGGTACTTCTCGAACACCTTTAAAATGCCAAAGACCAATGGGGGAAGCAGAAGGGGCATCTAAGAATATCATCAGTCCCTCGTGTGAGTGGTATGCTCAAAGAGATTACAGTCTAGATTTACCAACTCTCCAGTTACCCAAGGAGGCCACTCCTTACGTATTAGTTCTTAAGGGAGTTAATCCACTCAGGTCAGGCCTTTCTGAGAGTTATGATAAGCCAGCAAATAATGTGGAACATTGAATCAATGCGAGGGTGGGTGGTCTGGGGCAGCTCCATAATCAGATAAATCATGTCCGGAGATTTCGTGGGTAGGAAATCACCCCAAACCTGGCAATAGAGATTGAAAGGTACGACAATACAAGAACGGCATGGTTGTACAGGACATACTGATTAGGCACAGACACCCTGTGAATATCCTGACCCCGACTGATGCTCCCATTAGGCTATTTTTATGGACCAGCACACCATGCAAATTGGCTGTCACCTCAAACGCATAATCCATTAACAATTACAAACAGATTTTTGCCCCTCGCACAACTAGACCAGCTGGATTAACTCGAAAATGGGGTTAAAGACTCCAGTCAATCTCAACAATCAACTGACAGCCACCCGACTAACATCGATCTAGATGCTGGGTTGAACCTGGTACACCCCATTCTGGGCCCACCAGGGGAGACTGCTCCTAGGAACTGCCCATATACTCGGACAGATACATTTTTAGGTGCAGCTTCATGGCATGTGACAGGAATTGCTGCAACACTGACAAATGCAAACTGGTTAAGCCTCATCAAATGCTATCAAATGTTATTAAGTGGTTTGCATGCAAGAAACTTCGTTGACAAAAAATTTATTTATAGATGGTTTTGTTTTCTATTTTACTTCAGCCACACCTGGGTCTTTGGGAAGGACTAAGGGAGGTTTAATTGCATTGATTCCACTTGCTTTACCTGGACAAGTTATATGGGCAAATCTTGATTTGCCCCATTATCAACTTATTTTGATAACCTGCCAGCTATATCATTTAATATTGATAAAGGTCTATATTAATGTTTTTGACAGCAGTAATACTGTGAAAGTCAAATCGTTACATTAGGACGTGGAGCGAAGTTTAAATAGCATCAATTTGTGACTGCTGGATTTTATGGATGGGGGATTTTAATATAACGGTTATGAAATATATAAGAAGAGATGCACTCCTAGTTATCTTTGGTTTAATCCTCTTTTGCCTTTTGATTTTGACGGCGTGCAAAAACCTGCCTCGCGCTTCGTCCCATTGCGCTGTAACATTGTATCTCCACAAAGGGAACCCGCTTTTGCAGATTCCACCAGGCTGCACTGCCACACCTTTATTTTGAATCGAATGAATCAATTATTTCTGCTTTACTCTCGTTTTTCATCATATTTAACCGTTTTTTAAAACCATTACTTTTTCTTTATGCTCAATTCATTTTACTCAAGTCTATTCAAAGCGTAGATCTCTCAAAAAGCTCAGGAGTCAAAAATGGGTTCCACATGCCAAGATTTTTAATAAAACAACCCAGTGAATCTGCAAAAGCGGGTTCCCTTTGTGGAGATACAATGTTACAGCGCAATGGGACGAAGCGCGAGGCAGGTTTTGCACGCCGTCAAAATCAAAAGGCAAAAGAGGATTAAACCAAGGATAACTAGGAGTGCATCTCTTCTTATATATTTCATAACCGTGATTTTTCGTCTCAACCGAGATTGCACCCAAGAGCACATGATGAATACAGGAGTACAAGGAATACGACGCAAGAACACGATTATCGTAAACATTATAGATGGCGACAAGCACAGGAGTAGGGTTCCCTTTCATGTTTGATTATTAGGAGTGTAGCACTTCATTTAAAACAGTTTAGCAATTGTTCTGCAACAGATTGATTATTTTATACAAAAGCGAACGGACTCATTGAACACTATATGAACACTCAGTATAACAATGTGAATACTACATGAATGATGTGCACTGGGAGTTGTAGTGACTATCGGGTTTAAGCATCTGTGGATTTGAAGTGTGGTTAGTCCTTCGTTTATGTTAGTATGAAGTTTTGACGCACACAGGTGAAATGAATCATTGGGCGACGTAGCATACGGTTGTGAGCATAAAATAGAATGTTTTCGCAGGTATCTGGTTCAACTTGTATCAGAAGCGTTTTTATACGCTGAGAAGGAAGGAAGAAATGAATTCTCTTTTTAAATAAATGCGGTGACCAGCAAGCTATGGTAAGCGTATAGTAACGCATTTTTGTATATCTGTGACAGCAATTCTTATATGGCGCAGTATATCGTGGAGGGGAATTGTTTGGATAAACAACATGTTGAATTCAGGGTACTAAGGTGAAATGGTCACAGTTTGCCAGTAGGTCTCGAATGAGGGTGGAATTATTGTGTAAATGGTCTAAAAACATGCTTTTGGTTTCTCATTAATACAAATGTTGCTTTTAAAAATGCAATGAAGTGTTTCATAAAGTTGATTATGTCCTATTTTTGTATATTGTAGATGCCCCTGAAGAAGGGAAGTTACTTCCCGAAATGCATTGGGTTGTTTTATTAAAAATCTTGGCATGTGGAACCCATTTTTGACTCCTGAGCTTTTTTGAGAGATCTACGCTTTGAATAGACTTGAGTAAAATGAATTGAACATAAAGAAAAAGTAATGGTTTTAAAAAAACGGTTAAATATGATGAAAAACGAGAGTAAAGCAGAAATAATTGATTCATTCGATTCAAAATAAAGGTGTGGCAGTGCAGCCTGGTGGAATCTGCAAAAGCGGGTTCCCTTTGTGGGGATTTTAATATAAGACATTTAGTGTCTAATGTGGGGTGCTGTGGCTTAATGGATGTAGAGCAGGATCAGATTACCCATTTCTGTCATAGCCCGCATGAAGAAGAAAACAATCTGCTCCTTATGAAATACAGCCTGGTATTTGCCTTCGACTGTTGGAAAAACCAGTCGTACGCCCTACTTATATTGGGAGGAACTGTTCTAGTTTATTTCTTTTACTTCCCTCAAAATTTTAAGAGCTGGGTTAGAGATAAGGTTTTGTTAGATTTCCCTCTCAGTGATCACAAACTACCTGCTATCGTGATTAGCAATTCCTTGTTTAATAAAAGTCAGGTAGTGAAAAATCTACTCCCCACTGGCTCATACTAGCAATAAAGGGGTGAGCATGAGCTG
The DNA here is from genome assembly GCA_963921515.1 of Calotriton arnoldi. NCBI lineage: Eukaryota > Metazoa > Chordata > Amphibia > Caudata > Salamandridae > Calotriton > Calotriton arnoldi. The sequence goes on from CAWUFW010000840.1 coordinate 1,172,693, forward strand.
ATCCAAAATTGATACGGACCAATTTCTTTCGGACCAGGTGGGCGCAGCTTATCATGATTTTAATGTGTGTTTAGATGAGCATAACGATGGGGGAACTATCACAATAAATAGTTATGATATTTGTAATAAGGCATGTGAAATACTCATGGTTACTAATGGCAGTTTTAAAGAGAAAGTAAAATGGTTTGTTTGATTCTGGTAAAACTTAAAGCTGTCACAAGAGATCCTGAACGTGGACGCAGCTGCAGGAAGGCATACAGGAAGGTGTTAATGGTCTCTAGATAATTTTGGCTAGTTAACTCAGAGAGAGCAAACTGGCATTGACAGTGATTTCCTTGGATGTTTAGGTTAAACACTACACAAAAGTATACTCAGGCAGAGTCACTACAGAGAGTTCCCTGCCCATTGTGACAGAGGCGGATTGTCCCTCAGCATCCACAACGCGTATTCTACCATTCATCGGACTAGAAATTGAGTTGAGTGAAGTCATAGATGCTATTAAGAGATGTCTAGCAGGAAAAGCTCCTGGGCCAGATGGGATACCGGCTGATTTTTTCAAAGCAAATTTGCCCTTGTGGGCTCCTCTTTTGACCAATGTTTTGAAAGCATCTATAAGTACGGGTCCCTTAAAACGTGGTCACAAGCAATTATTGTGCCAATATATAAGAAAGGCTCCAAGGGAAATCCCCAATGCTATTGTACGATATCCTTAATCAACTCCACTGCCAAATTAATAGGTAGGATACATCTGTAAGGATTGCAAATTTGGACAGACAAGAATAATATTCTCTCAGAGCTACAATTTGGCTTTCGTTCCTGTCTCGGGACAACTCAGCAATGTCTCAATCTATCTATCTATCTATCTATATCTATATCTATATATATTAATAAACAAATACACGGTGACCAAGGAGGGGAAGATTTATTTAGCATTTATGGACCAGAGTTTGGTTTTCCACTCTGTTAATACATCCAAGCTCCAGGCCAATAAGATCAAAATTGGCTTAGAGATCAGTATTGTTATTTTTTTTGAGGGAACTACACTCAGAAGTGGCCTGGTGAGGAAGCAATAGAAGCTTTTAAGCTTGCTAGAGATGTACTGTAGGGCTGAGTCCTGGCTCCCTTACTTTTCTCACTCTACGTGAATAGGCTTGAAAAGAGCTTATTAGATATTAATGTTGATTGCCCTAGAGTAGGGTATCGCAATGTTCCAGCACAGATATATGCGGACGACAGTGCTATTAGCTAGAACTGCGACTGGGTTACAATGATTGCTAGATCAGTTCTGCATCTTCATGGCAAATTTGGACCTTAGGGTAAATCAAGAGAAAACAGGTGACGTTTAATGGGTCAAAGAAAAAGAAAGATTATGGCCTTTACAGTTAATAATATGAAAGTCAGCATGGTTCCATCATCTCAGGATTTGGGAATCTTGTATTGATGATAAACTTACCTGGGTCCCTTTGAAAACAGCTACAATAGCCGCACTAGCAAGAAGCTTGGAGGCGGTCCTTAATTTTGCTACCAGGATGTGCAATAATCCCATTAGAAAATTGACAACAATCTATAAGGCTAAATGCTGCTAAAATGCCATGTATGGGGCTGGTGTATGGGGAATCGGCGAACAACCAGGGCTGGGGAAGGTTGACAATTGCTTTCATTCAAAGACTTCTGATGAACCGAAAACTACCAGTACTGATATTTGTCATATTGGAGTGGGGCTGTGCTATATAAATGACCATGTGAAGCTTCAGCCGTTCTCATTATAGCTGAGGATCTAGACTAAGATTGAGACTTCGTTCAACCGGACAGTCCTTGCGGACTATCTTAAGCTTGACTGAAGATTAAAAATACCTTGGTTTGCGTACATATGCAATACTTGTATTAAACTGATCTTTTTGAAAATCCAGGTACTTATTTAGCGACGTTTTCCAAACCCTTGAGGGAAATGTTTATCAAATGTTCAGATGAAAGGTCATTTAAAAATGTTGGGAAGCCTGCTGTTCCATCTCAGACTATGATTTGCACCAGCCCTAGCACTGAGCCTTGCTTAGTTTGGTCAGTAACCTGTATCACAGATTCCGGTTAACTAGATTGAGGCTAAACACTACATTTTCTCATGGCCTACCCGGTCCAAGGTACAATTTTAATAGTCAACACCCTTGTCCATGTGATGGTCGTTCTGTACAAAGCATGTTGAACTTTACATTATTCTGTAAGTTTTACACCGTACTTAGGAAAAGTCTAATTTTACCTTTTTTTTATCAGCACATTTTAGACAATGAAGGGTTTCATGGGGTCTCTGCAAACACAGATTATGATTTTTGTTGCAACTTTTATGCAATGTGCCATACGTCTGAGGGCACAGAATGTCACATGAATTTACTTTTAGTCTGGCTCTTTTAATCAGCAAGTATTTATTTCTCTTTTACTATTTCATATGTCTGTATATGCTGCTGTCTTAGTTCTTTCATGTAAGACTGTACCTTTTATGATCACTGAAAGATGGAATAAAGAATGACTTGACTCCCTAACCCTGCAGTAATGCATACATCACCACTGTCAACTTTTGGTGGGAGAGAGCTCTACTGGTAGCCCAACTGCGATGAAGAAGCTACCACTGTAGATCGTGTGCAGCTTCCTTTGAAATCTGGATGGGCTGAAGTGTATACATGGACTGAGTGTATACTTTATTTTTAGGAGAGAGAATGACCCCCAAATGGCACGGACTGATGTTTCAAGTCCAATGCCAGTCACCTCTTCAATCTCCTGACTATATTTTCCCACTAGGAGGCTATCACTGCACTGGACACACCCAGGTACAATTTTAATAGTCAACCCCCTTGTCCATGTTCTTTCCTTAAGGTGTCCTAAAGCAGAAGTAGCTTTTTCGTCTAACAGGGCTGAGCTATGAAAAGGCATATCCACGAGAGAGGGCTGTACATCTTCAGAGATTCCTATGTAGCATATCCATACATGGCACTGGAGCACCAAATTAGTGCCAACCACCCTTTCCCAAACAATCGGTAGTATCCAGGCTAGCAGGAATCGCGTATTTGGCCTCATCTTGACCATCCTTAATGGTTTGAGCCAGTGATTCAAGGTTTTCAGGGACTGCCAGCAAGATTTTGCTGGCCATGTCCCAGAGAGTCTGTCTATATCTGCACAAAAAAACAAACTGTGTTGACTGATCTCAAGACCAGGCTGGCCAGAAAGAGCATTTGTTCTCCAAATGCCTCAAGCCTCTCAGACTCTCTATCTGGGGGAGTCATGGAGAAGGAGTCTGGGTTCACATTGCTAATTGAAGTCTGAACCACCAGACTTTCCAGAATAGCGTTTTTTGTTTTTTAGGAAATCCAGGTCACCAGATGCAGGTCTGTGAAGTCTGTCATTTCACGGGCTGGCAAGAACGGGAAACAACCATTACAAGGTGGCTGTTACCATGCATAAACTTTACAACGCGACTGTTGCAACGCTAGTACCATTGCCACGCATATGCCTTTGCCACGCGTATGCCTTTACAACAAATTTCTTTGTAAAGGCAAGAATGGTAGAGGCATAAACATTTTAAATGTAAGTATTATGTAAGAATTAAGCGTTTGCATATGTGTATATGGTGGAAGTTTTTAGGGTGGGTGGGTTGCATTTAAAATATACGTTTTAGGTATAGGTATTTTATATATTATTAAACAGTTTTTTTAAAAAGGGTTTAGGGTAGGCATTTTTAGGGCGGCAAGGGACATTTTTGGGTTTAGGATGGGTATGGGTTTTTGGGTAGTAAGGGTAATTGTAGGGTTTAGGGCGAGTAAGGATTTTTGGGAGGCAAGGGTAATTTTAGGGTTTAGTGTGGGTACGGGTTTTGGCATGGAAGGTGTAATTTTAGGGTTTGGGGTGGGTATGGGTTTCGGGGTGGCAAGGTTAATCTCCCCAAACAATCAGTAGGAAAGGATATGCGTAGTTTTTTGAGACTACCACCTATTCAAGGCCACCGAAAATGTGGAACTTGTGTCTGTTGCAGCCAAACAATAGAAGGGAACCTGTTTTCCCATGGATTGATACATTGAAAACATGATGCCTTCACAAACTGCAAAACTAAAAATGTGGTTTACGGGATAATTTGTCCCTGCAATAAACTATATGTCGGGAAAACCAACCAAGAGATAAGATAAAGAATTTGCCAAAATAAATCAAGAATAAGGAAACACATACAAACAGCGCCTTTAGTCACTCATTGGATAGAACAAAAACATCTAGAAACAGATCTGAAATGGACAGTGATGTCCTCCATTGACGTTGGAGAGCGTGGGGGCGATGTAGAACGAAAATTAAGCCAAAGAGTCATTCTTGATCATTAAATTTAATACAGCCCAGGAGGGGCTTAATGAACAAACAGAATTCCAGAACTTGTGAGCCCCGTGAAGCCTGGGCTACAGGAATGCTCTGAATGTAAGACTTGTGCAACAGATGAGCAATATAGAGCGCCCTTGGAGAATTATAATCTCATAGCTATTATCACGTTTTTAAATGTATGCTGATTAACGTAAGAAGACAAATCTCCACCTGGTGCCATAAGATTCTTTCGATATTTGCACATCTGGACCCATAACTGCCCCCACCAAAAAGTTTTGGATAGCACATAAATTTGTACTAATCCCGGCTTTGAATCATAAACTGTATGCTGAAGTTGTGTACAATACACGGAATTGCAAATCCAATTACCTTTGATTTAAACATTGCCTTTGGAAGAGGGGGACTGTTGTCAATCAATGATCGAAACTAAGGATTGTTGATAAAGCTTGAAGGATTGAAACGATTGCTTTAAGAATAACCCGGAACTGCATCCTGATTAAACCGGAAGTCGTTCCGTTGCTTCACTCGATGTTACGAGAGATCGAAAAACAAGTAAGTGACAAACTTAATGCAGGGCGCTGCCTCACTTTAGATCGGTAGCTATATTTCCTTAAAATTCATTTTCCGACTCGAAATTAGGAGGAGCATTTAATTTGCCCGAGATACGAGTTAACGTACGGGACTGGCATTAATGGAAAGAGTGATAAAGCATTTCATGGGGAAGAGGAGGTCATGCAGCTATTATGCGGACAGTAAGGCTTTCGAATTCGGCGGAGTTCATTTCGGTCTTCTGAGCCACTCCGACACAAAGGTTAAACACCCCCACCGATAGAAATGGACGGCTTAGTACATTCAATATATCTGCATTGAGAGAACTTTATGGAGAAAGGGCGGCCATGTAGCCACCATATCGGCAGTGAAGCTCAAATAACAGGCTGAGTTTATTGCTGGTTCATTTATTCCAAAGAACGTACAGCAATACCTTAAGTGGTTACGATATTGATATGAAGAATGGGCATTTTTCGCATAAGGAATTAATACGGCATCATTTAGGAGGGAATTTGAAATAATAGTGGGTGCAAATTCCCTTGAGAATAACTGTGTTTTGATAAAACACCGGCATAATCCAAGTCAGCAGACTCACACAGCATATATATTTTTTTACAGATTATTCTCTTTAAACAAGATTTTGAAGAACCTACACGGAAATTAGACAAGCATTGGCATAGCTAATAGGTCTCGCTTTTGGGACCTTATAAGTATTTAGTTATGCAGCACAATATCCTTGGTGCATCAACATCAACTGTTGCATGGCTAAACACTTATAAGGTCCCAAAGGCGAGACCTATTGGCTATACCAATGCTTGTTTTTCCTGGCGGCCAACCAAAGCCTAAGGAGGGGGAAACTAGACAGATGTAAGTATCAACCCGAACCTACAATGGAACCTTTCTAGTACTGGCCCAACCTCAAAAGGAGAGAAGGGGGAGGGGTGAAGAATATGCAGAAGATAGATTATATACCATAAAAAGAGTTATCGGACACAGGGGATACTTCTTCCCCAGACACCTAATCTTAAGAAATTGTCTCAAAGCAGTACCCAACAGGCGGCACTAAGAAGTGCCAATCAGACAAGAAAATCATGCTAAACTGGCCTGGCAAATGAGTTACTGCTCCTCTCCTGAGAAGCCAGACAGTTGTCCTTGGCAAACACATGCCCCGTAGTTCCCGAGACAGCCTTGACATATTTAGCTGTTCGAATCGTTGTCTTTTTACCGAGCGAGCAGAACATCAAGACCGGTCAAGGGGCATTGCAGGGAGAGCTTTGAGACTGTCTGTGGCAGATTGAAATACTGAGGCAAGTTTGTAAGGAATAAGGGTCGGTGTCCCGGGTGATTAGCTCCATTTGGGGACAAGTTGTCTACACGGTTTACAGCAGGCTGCCAGAAACGGATGAGAAAAGCATATGGAATCTGTATTGCACCCACACGGCTCTGAAGCTAAATGGAGCTAAAAATTACACACATCGATTAAAAAGCGCGTGTTGAAAATACATGCTTTGATCAGAAACATTAACATTTAATTTCCATTAGGAGAAAAGACTTTTCAATATTAGAAATTATAATGTTTTCTAGGGATATAGATTTAAATAAAACATTTTATTGCCCTTAAAGGAAAAAATATTTTTAATCGGACTTTCTGGATGTAAATGTTACGATATTCTTAACACCTTAAATAAAGATATCATATTTTTCTTGCGTCGTTCAAACAGTACTTGATAGGGAAGAAAAGGCAAGAGTTTCGGGGTGGGCGGAGGAAACAGATAAACGGAGAAAGACGAGTGTGTGTGCTTTAGACAGACAATGCCACAGAGAACAAAAGAGACACGGGGAGAGGATACAGAGATGGAGAGAGAAAGTGTGAGATAAAGAAAGGATGAGAACATGAGAAGGAGGAGAGGACTAGAGTGAGGGAGCGAGGCAGTGAAGGAAGGGGAGAGAGCGAGAGAGAAGAAAACGAGAGAGACTGAATGCGCGCAAGAGAGCGTAATCCCAGGGTGATGAAGAGTTAAACTTCCGGAGTTTACAATTCCTCACCACACAGAGTAGATATACATCTCCTTGCTGCACTGTTTCAAGTCCATGATTGTACCCTGGGGACACAACCTCGCAGGCGGCAGTCGGTATGGGAGATCTGGAATGCAGATACGACGTGCTTCCTTAAGATAAACAGTGGATTCCCTTAGCGACAGGTTCACGCGAGCGTGCAACCACGCTCACACATGTTGCCCCCTGACCCCCTCAGAAGTATTCTCGAGCCTCATTGCGTTACAGACAGCGCGTGCCTTAAGAAAAGAGGAAGGAGAGGCATAGCGAGCATTGGAGAGGCGGAGCGAGGCGCGCGCGCGCTTGTGCGCGTAACCGCAAGCTCTAGGCCGCCACAAGCAAAAGCGTGTGGTAGCATTTTCTGGAGCCACACACTAAATGTCTCGCAGAGCAGCGCATGCGCTGGCTCAGCGAGACCTAAAAAAGGGATGCCACTTGGAAAGTGCACAAGTAAGATATTTAATATGTTGCTCAATGAGAACTTTAGGGGCACTTCTAGAGTTTGGTGTTTAATGTAGTTTTGAATATGATTTTTTTAAAGGTTGTAATTGATTATTGGGTCTACCGGCTGGTGACCGAAGAGATTGGTGCTCGTGGAATATGAAATTGAGGTAAAGGTGATGGGAATGTATATATTTAGAAGAGTAATTGAATGGAAATGCTTGAATGGTGCGGACAGTTGAATTGTTGTCTTCTGTCTTTTAGCTTGAAGTTCTATGTCCTGAGGAGAACCCATCATTCATGTTCTTAGGGTTCGAAATGCGTCGACTGGTTTTTGTCTTCAACCAAATAGGTGTCCACTAAGATTGATGACCACATTTGCTCACTAGGGACTAAATGTGTATAGATACCAGAAATCACTAAGTGAGCCCAGTAGGTCCACCATTTGGGTTTGGCCTCTGAATTATACCAAAAAGGATTTAACTAATAAGAATCAGAGGCTTGGTGTATTTTGTATAATTGAAAAGTCAAATTTGTACAGAACAAAAGCTTTATATATAAATGTTGTATTGTTTTGCGATTTAAATTGTATATATTTGTTGTCTTTTGTGTTAAATGTTGTGGTGTCTTCAGTATATGTAAAATATTTGTATTGTATTAGAATTTTGAATTTATTTGTTGTTTGAAAACAAACATAACAAATAAGAAAAAGTAAAGGAAAAGAATCTTCGATAAAGAAAAATAAAATTTACATTTTTTCGACCAGAGTGTTGTTATCTGTGTGTTGGTATAAATGTTTGGTTGTGAATGAATTTCAGTATTGGCAGTTGTGTTGTTGGTTAATGAAGGTTAATTTTAGGGCATACCCACCCTTCGTTTTGGGGTGGCAAGGGTAATTTCTAGGGTGGGTAGGGTTTTGGGGTGGCAAGGGTAATTTCGAGTGTTTAGGGTGGGAAGTGGGTTTTTTGGTGGGAAGTGGGTTTAGGGTGTGTTTGGGTTTTAGGGTGGAAAGTAATTTTAGGGTGTAAGGTGGTTATGGGTTTTGGAGTGGCAAGGGTAATTTCAGGGTTGGTTTTGAGGTGGCAAGGGAATTTTTAGGGTTTAGGGTGAGAGGGTTTTTGGGTGGTAAGGGTAATTTTAGGGTGGGTATGGGTTTTGGGATGACAGGGGTAATTTTAGGTTGTGTTTGGGATGAGGAGTGGCATTTTAAGGATATTTTTATATATATATATACACACACACATACACACACACATATATGTACATATATATATATATATATATATATACATATATATACACATATACACACACACACAAAACAAGTGTTTGTAACTACCTGCAAATTTTTTTTTAGCAAGCATATGCATTTACCAAGCATGCTTTTATCACAAAAATGTAAGTATTTTACAGGACAATATCAACCCTTTATAAATAGAAAGGGTTTAAACATACCTGTGAAATACTTATAACTTCTTCTATAACGTTTATCAAGCATATGCCCTTACCATTCATGCTTTTACAACGAAACTCATTGTAAAGGCATGCGTGGTAAGGGCGCATGCGTGGTAAGGGCGCATGCGTGGTAAGGGCGCATGCGCGGTAAGGGCGCATGCGCGGTAAGGGCGCATGCGCGGTAAACGTTATGCGCAGTAATGGCATTCATGTGGTAATGGCATTCATGTGGTAATGGCATTCACATTGTAACAGCCCCCGCATTGTAACGGCACGGGTTACAATGGAATGAGTGGTTCCGTCATACATCCAGCAAGAACAGGGCTTTGACAGGGTGCCTATTAAAGTATCAGTGAGGGCATCATTTAACAGGAGCAAGGGCTCAGAAGTGTCTCAACAGTAATGGAGAGTAGTTGTAGAGCTAAGATCTCAGGTGTGTAGAAATACCACTGCAAATGTTGCACGATCTTCCATTGGAAGACTAAATGGCGAGTTCAACCCTGTATCAGGCAAGGTAAAAACCCGTGATCCTCCACCGGTGCTGGTGACCTTGGTACCGGAGTAGACAAGGGAGGGGCTGTAGCAGGTCATGGCATCAGCGTGGAAGTCTGAGCCATAGGAGGTACACATCCCGTAACAGTTCCACAGGGTCAGTTGGCACAGAGAATGGATCTGCCGGCGGTCACCCAACTGAGGGTCCCTGCAAATCTTTGGGGCTCAAAGGAGCACCAGAGAAAGCCGAAAGAGTGCCAAATATCCACATTATGTCCTCCTTAAAGGCTTCAATCTTTTGTAATATTGCTGATGGCCCAGGAAATTTGGTGTGCACCAGGAGGAACTGGGGAATCAGCCCTACAATGGAGATTCAGAGGGAGACCCGACTGGCATCTTGAAACCCTTGCGCCTTCTCTTTAGAATGAAAGTTGCAGCATGTGTTATATTCCTGCTTCACCTGCTTGTGTTTTTTTTTTTTTTAATTTACACTTCTACTTACCGGAGGACCCAAGACTGCAAATTTGACCTCGTGGCTACGCCAGGAATAGGAGTGGATTTGCACCCTTGACATGAAAAGTAATCGAGACTTATGCGAGGACCAAAACAACTTCTTGTGTTCGGTGACATACAGCTTCAACTCCCAGATCACCTTCGGGAGGCATGAAAGCGCACTTGTTGCGCTACTGCAAGACATGCACGAGCCCAAGCACCAGAGAGGCACCTCATGGGGCTCCAACACTTGTTTCCAATAGTCTTGGCATAGTTTGAAGTCTTTAGTTTTAGGGGAAGGACATAGATTCCTAGCACACTGCTTTTGCTTTTTTTCATATAACAAGACATCGGAAGACACACTATTTTGGGAGATGAAATCCGAATCCACGTTGGAAAGCAAATAAAGAAAGAAATTGTTGGCAGCGTGCCGAGGTGGCGCTTATATGCAGCTCAGCTCTATAAATCTGGGGTGGTACGATGCCAGCACAGAGCAGCACGGTGCCACCTAGCGGCGTGCAGGAGCATCGCTGAAACGTTTGCAGGTCAATCTGGTGCCTAGGGAATATTCTAAAAGTAAGGAATTTGTGGTTATAAGTAACCACCAGAAAGGGGTGCCATTATCCCCACCGTTTGTCCTTTTACTGGAACATGCTGGATCGGAGGTCACCCTCTTGTAAGGTAACTCAATGATCCATCTATAGGACAACAGGATATCTCTATATGCTGCTATGTTATTGTATGTGGTGCACATTTTTAAGACACAAGCCATGTACTCAGGACTTCAGGATTAAGTGGACATAATCTATACTGTTCCAAATGACCCTCAACTTGAGCTCCCGAGAAAATGCTAAAAAATGTGACGTCTCCCTGTCTTGGTGACAATTGACAAAGGAATACCGTAGTGTTTGGGAAAAGAAAGAGTAGCTTTTGATATAAGCATAACCACATAGCTCGAAATGTGTTACCTTTACATGTATGTGTGGTTCATTATTTTATTTCCCTTCTCTAGAACAATTATCAAGAAACAGGGAAGGGAATAAACGTTCGTCATTCACGTTGTATACTAGGTTCAACTCTTGAGTTTTCTACAGTTAAAGGACGGTATATTTATTTTAAAAAAAATAATAATAATAATACAAGAGGAATCATGAAAAGAATACTTGGCACTTTAAGTGTTACTAAAGAAGTTAACATTTTTCCAGGCTTTACAGTCCGGGAACATTGCAGGAAAAAGTTTGTACATGCTGAACTAAAGGCAAGGGCATCTACAGCAGTTTCTGGACAAAGATCACCTGTCAGGAGACAGAGTGAGCGCCCAATTGTTAGAACACTAGACCTTTGCCCTAGCGTATTGCGAAATACAATGGAGGAGTTTCCCTAAGTGCCGCAGAATCATGCTAGATGGAACAAACTATACTGGCAAAACTGCTATTATTTTGCTCATTACTTTACACTGAGTGGTTAGTAAAAGACTGCTGGATAGATTAAAGAGGATACAAAGGTTCATTAGTATTGGTGGGGTACATGAGTAAAGAAGCACAGGACTTTACTTTTCATAGCTCCTAAATCAAAGCCTCTCCTCTTTACAACCCTATCCCTGTAATCTAACATTACCTAATCTCGGTCATCCTATCTATCTCACCAACCATCTACCTGAAACCACTTAGCCCCCACTAATGGTCACACCAAACTGGTATTTATATATCACATGTAACTGGAGTAAATGCATGCAATTTTTCTTGAGAGCACAGGACTAATCTCAATAACCAAAAATAACCACTAGATTAACCACTAACTCTGGGTTCGGGAGTAGCGTGCTACTCGCCATAAAGAACTTCAACTCCTTGTGAGGGGTAGTAAGTGCTATATAAATTCAATTAGATTTACTGTTGATTAGAGCATTAAAAAAGCATCCATTGAAGGCCATGGAAAAACAGCTTCCAACAGGAAAAACAAATCTGGGTTTGGCAGTGCAGCAAAGGACAAATTTCTAGGTACCCTACGCCCTCCACAGTGAAAAACACAGGGCAGGTCACACAGGGTGCTTGTTCACCGACAGAAAATAATTCTATCTGCCATGTTATTTACATGACCTGCATTAGAATAGCGAGTTTCAGCCATTTTTATCATTTCCAAATGCTTTTATCCAGTTTTACGTGTTTTTACTCATTCGCTAGCAGTATTTGCCCAAGGATCTCAGCTTTGCCCCAATTCACCATTACCCCGTCCCCATTCAGGAGGGGCTTCATGTTTGAACCCATTATCAGGGCGCAGAGTGTCTGCTTGCTTTCACAGTAATCTTTGCCACAAATTGGACACCCAAGCTCAAGCACCCTGGACACTCGTTTTACCTTTATTCTAAAAGTTCTGAGTGAGGGGAAAGCAAGTGCTTAAGATGTTTAAACTTGGGCATGCTACAGATTCTGAGAGGCTGTTCCAAGGACTCATTATGCCTGACCAGAAGATATATACTAAAATTATCCCAAACCTTCCCTTCACCAGGGCCCTGCTGTGTGGTTTGGCTGTAGGAGCACTAAGGCTGATAAAGTTGGAATTTGTACTTTTTGTACTCTTTCTACAAATTGGAATTTCTCTGCATCATATCCAATTCCTACCTTCCTTCATTGAATATATGTCACAGATTGGCAAATTAGACCTAATAACTGACATAGGACTAGTCAGCGGGTAGGAAGCCCCAATCCAACTGAGACACTAAAGCAGAGATGTAAATATTTTATATCAAGTTAGGCTGACAACTCTCAATATCCCCTCCCATCACTTCGGAATAGAACTTTAGGGTTTCCCAAAACGGAGCATAAGACACTTTAGTGGGCAATGTCTGCAATCTGACACCCCTCACAAAGAACCTTCAAGGTCAAATCTAGATCTAAAGATACATGTGAATGCAGGTAAAAGCATGCTAACAAGTAAAATAATTAGTGGGCATACGTTACTGTATTGTAATTGCATTTATGCATCGCTTACTACTCCGTCAAGGTGTTAATGTGCTTTACGGCAGGTAACACTATACTCTGAAGCCCAAAGTTAGTGGTTGATCAAGTGGTTATCAATTATTAAGATTTGCAGTGTTATTGGGTTAGACTTGTGCTCTAAAGAAACAGAATAATTTCCTCCCTTTTAAAGCACTGATGTATTACGTTAAATTAGCTCACTTTAATAATTACAGCTAACTCCTTTTAAGTGGAGGAGGGGTGAGGGCGTTGTAAACTCAACACCACCATTCATCATTTTGGCACTCATACCAGAAATGTTCTAATCCTTCTGCAGATGTATACCAGAAACAGGCATACTACTATACCCCGACAAAAGTATTTTTTAGGGCAAACAACAAATGTACAGTAGCATAAGGCACCATGAACGGGGGGCGGAAGGGGGGCAGATTGCTCGGACGAGCAAAAAAAGGTAGGTCTGGGAAAGGTTTGGGAGGAAGTAGAGTTGCAGCTTTGCGTTTCGAAGTACAAAATACAGAGGAGATCGGACTACTAGATAATGCATTCCACATTGTTTTGCTTTTCACTGATCTCTCTAGTTAACCCAACATTCTACTTTTTCTGGCCACAGAATTCTATGAATGTTTACCCAGTTTGAGGTCCAGCGTAGTTGGAACCATCTTCTAGATCCAGTGTAACTGACTGTTCAGGAGTTAAAGAGCACTGCTCCATTCACAAGACGTGTTTTCCATTCATCAAACACGGATTATGAGCCTCATATTTAAGCCTAAAGTATTGCCAGAGTTCACCAGCTAAAAGGCAATGTCCCCAATTCACACATTTGACCCCATTCATCACAATCTGAAGATGTCTATTAATTATGTAGAGTATTTATCCACCCATTCATAATGACCACAGTATATCCTATTTTTCACAACAAAAGTATTCAACATGTTGACTTCATTGATATTTATCTGGCTGAAAGCGTTCCACCTAATAATTCAATTGAAATCTTGGCACATTCATCAAGGTTGTATATCAACATGTTCAGAATGTTAATCACCTCAGCATGCCCAAAGTATTAACCCTGTTCAAAGGGTCCGCAGTACTAGTTTCTTCATCATAGTTCAGAAGCAATGCTCACTTGTTTTTTTCTTACTTTTAGGTCTGGCTTGACAGCTCGGCTGTTGCCAGGCCTTGTGTGATCAACAAAAAAGAGCTTTCAGAATACCATTGAGAGAGGGGCTTAGGCTCCCCCGAGTACAAGATTTGACTGGGCTGAATTGGTCTGCTTCCATAGAAAAGAGTGCTTTTTTTGCACTTCTTGGCTTGTGGGAAAGTTTATACTCAATACAGCAAGACTGTGTTCGTTCTGGTGTGTTTATTGTGAAAAACATGCTAACCTAAATCCACTTATGGGTGGATCATTATTACTCTGTGTGAAATGTGGCAGAAAGGATTTTGTCACAGGGCATCTCACAAATTACTGTAGTAGGCAAGGGTTTTGATGTTTGTTACTCCCAGTGACAATTCGTGTAGATATATATTTAAAGATTTGCTCTGTGGAGACAGTATTTTGCCTAGACAACTGTAATTTTGTATACCTTTTCAATATTAGGATTGTGTGCCTAATTGTTGCGACTTGTGGGAAAGCTTAAGCTCAAAACAATAGGTGGTTATGGTGAAAAGCCCGATTGGTGCACTGGGAAAAGTTGTGTCCATGGTCATAGGTCGAATTGGTCTTTTATGAAAAGTTGTGACAAAGGCAAAAGGCCTAGCTTATTTATTGCACAAAGTCTATGTTAAAGTCAGAAGGCCTGTAAAAGTGGGTTGTCATCATATTGTGTTAGAAGCTAAAGATGGGTATTTTGTTACATGCGCTTCCACAGAATTGAATAGTAGGTGGGGGTTTGGTGTTAGCCACCCACTCTGACAAAACCTGGGGTATTCAATGTATAGATCCCTGTCAGGCCTCATTGAGAGGGGTTGTACATTGATTTGTAAAGAGTATTTTTCTACACATTTGTAATTTTACAACTGTATGCATGATGGTGGCCAGTTTATGTGCACTTTAATAGGCCTGTGTTGTTTATAATGTCAAGCAAATGGTCAAGGCCTTATTGGTTCACTGGGGAAAGTTATGCTGGATTCCATGGGTTTGATCGGTTTATTATGAAACCTTGACAAACCCAGTTGGTCTGACTTACTTCCTGCTAAAACCATGTGTTAAAGGCAGTAGACTTTTAAGGATGGATTGTTATTACACTGTGCTAACTCTGAAGAGAGGTATTTTGCTACATGAAATCTCACAGATTACCATAATAGGCAAGAGTTTTGTTGGGTAACCCACCCAACCAATTTATGGGTATAAAAGATGTGCACTACAACAATCTGTATTAGGCTTTCTTAGGTGGGATTTATTTTGTTTTGACAAGTGGAATTTTGTACAGAGTTTTAATTTTACTATGGTATACCTGATGACTGCCTTATCAGAAAGCTTATGTCTAACACAGCAAGTCTTTGTTGGTTATGGCGACAAATCGATGATAAAGGTTATAGGCCCGATTGTTTGCTATGAAAAGTTACGATAAAGGTAGTAAGGCCTGATGTATTTATTGTGAAAAGCAAATGTTAAAGTCAATAGGCATTTAAGGATCAATTGGTTTTATTCATTATTAAAATCTAAAGATATGTATTGTGTTACATGGAATTGCAAAAAATAATGCAGAAGGGAAGGGTTTAGGTGTCGATTATCCCATCTGACAAACCGTGAAAATAGAAGATGGCATTTTGCTTTGTCAACTGTAATTTTGCATACATTTGTAATTTTATGACTGAATGCCTGATGTGTGTTTGGTGGAAAGCCAAGATCGGCACTGTAGGCCTGAGGCGATTATGGTGACAAGCCAACAATAACAGCTCTAGGCCTCATTGGTGTGTTGAGAAAAAATATGCCAGATGGAATAGGTCTTATCGGTTTATTCTGAAACTTTATGACAAAGGCAGTTGAGGCTGGTCTTATTTACTGAGAAAAACACTTGTTAAAACCAATAGACATTAAACAGTGGATTTTTATTACACTACGTTACAGACCGGTATTTTGTTACAATTCACCTCACAGTTTACCACAGTAAGCAAATGTTTTGATGTTGGTCACCCACTCTTGACAAACCCTGGAAATAATATTTCTCTGTGATGATAGTTATGCTCTATTGGGAGGGGCTATATACTGTTTTGCCTCGTGTTATTTTGTACAATTCATATTTTTAGAATTGTAGGCATGATGGTTGCCAGCTTAAGCACACTTCAGTAGCACTGTGTTGGTTAGAGTCAAGCTAATGGCAAAGGCTAAAGGCCTTATTGGTTCACTGAGAAAGTTACGTCAGATTCCTTGGGTATGATCTTTTTCTAATGAATAGTTATGACTAAGAGAGTTAGCCTGACTTACTTATTGTGAAAAGGATGTGTTGAAGGCAATAGTCTTTTATGGAAGGATTGTTACTACACTTTGCTAAAGCAGGTAGGCAAGCATTTTGTTACACGGTACCTCGTAAATTACTGTAGGAGGCAAGGGGTTTGGTATTGATGACCCACCCGAACAAACTGTGGGAAAATTTGCACTATAGTAATCCTTATTAGTATCTATTTGGAGGGTTCTTATATTGCTTTGGCACAAGATAGAGGATGTATGTACGAAAGTGCTCAAGGACATCCCCCACGTCAATTTTCAATCTTACCAAGGGTACCTGTTTAATAAAGAATATTTTGGGTTTAACATGAAGGTAATTTTATCACTCTGGATCCCTGTACTTATCCACTACACATTTATTAAGAACTCCCTCAGCGCTGAGTTTGAGTCTGTCACGGTAGTATTAACTCACCAGGACGGGATAAGGTCACAAATGATGAAGCATGCCACAAAAGTGTGGGTGATGTTTCCTTATCCAGAATTTCAATAGCCTATGGGCTTTTAATTGCGCAAGACTTGGTTTCATTTTGTGTGATATGTTTACATTAGTTTGCCAACTGTAATTTTGTATACATTTGCAATATATGTCTTCCTGGTGGTTGGCTTGTTTGAAAACAAACTCCATACAGTAGGCCCAAGTTGGTTATGGTGACAAGAGAATGATAACAGCTATGGGCCTGATAGATTCACTTGGAAAATTTATTTCAGGTGCTGTAGGTCTGATCTGTTTATTATGAAAAGTTGCGCCAAAGTCAGTAGGCCTGATTTATTTACTATCTAACACATATTAAAGCCAATAGGCCTTCAAGCGTGAAATGTTTTTGCAATCTCACAGATAACTTTTGTAGAGAAGGATTGCCGTTGGTTACTCTCCTTTGACAAACCCTAGGAGTAGAAGGTTTACACTGTAATTCTTACTAGAAACTCTTCGGAAGGCCTGACTGACTTGCATGTTTGCCAGGATCTAGTAATAGAAAAAATAATTAAACACATACTTCCATATGCATATATAATATATATCCATACAGAAACCCAGAGGGCTTTTAGGTCAGTCCTCATCTGGCACTAGTTAGAGTGTAATTTACACTTCGCTTACTTCATGGAGTAATGGTTTAGTTTACATTAATCACTGGCTCACTTGCCCTTTGAATAATGGAATTTTCTGATCACGTCAACCTGAAAATTAGTGAGCGTCAGTGCTGGTTGCCCAATCCTTTAGTTCATCTTTCATTTCTTTGCTTCTCTTTTTATTTTTCTTAATAGGCTACTACAGCTCCCCTGGCAGTGTTAATAAGCCGCTTGCTTGCCACTCATTTAATCTGCAGTGCGCCACATCCCACATGGCCACTTCCTCTAAACCAGATGACCGTTATGGAATGCTGTTGTCCATAGGGCATCATTGTTTTCCAATTCCAGGATGTCCACTACATTGGTTATATCTTCAAAACAATGATAGACTGTGTTCAATATCACTGCAAGACAGACACCCGCTGCTATGCTCAGTTTTGTTATTGAAAGCATAACAATGTCATGTTTAGACAGAAGCATGTTTTCTTTTTTGTTTTTACTTGTATTCTTTAAATTTATCTTGCATATGTTGTTGTTTGTGTGTGTTTTACTGTGGCTGTGTCAGAAGGTGAATGCAAGAACGAGTCAGTGGATGGATAAATAGAGGCATAAGTGCAAAGACGAGTGACAGGAGTGCATGTATGATGGCTTATTAAGTGCCTAATCCCATCAATGACACAAAAGGCACTAATTCAAAAGCCATATAACACTGATAATGCTAGTTAGGACTGGGTTGCAGCTGTCAAATAGATTTACTGACTTGAACATACAAAGAATGGGCTTTGGGCAGACCCTCTAATTCTTTTGCTTATTGAACAGCCACTTTCAACCATTTGTAAGAGAATGTATTCATTACATCTTGGCTCAGCCCAGAGTTTTAGCTCACCGGATGCTATAGGCCAGTGGTTCATAACCTGTTGCCCGTGGACCCCTCGGAGTCCACAACATCTACGGCGGGGTCCACGACTGGTCAAAGATCTAAATATTAGTAGAGCAATAAAGTATAAATAAAAAAGCAACATTACATTTAACGCTCTGTAAACACGAAGGCATTTGGTATTGGAGACTAAAAAGTAAGCTGGCACTGTTATCTTGATTTGTGTGAGTAGCCAAAGTATAGCAAACGGAATCTAGTAGGGTCGATTGGTGGCCTCAATTGAAGCACTGTTATGCACCACCAAAAAGACAGCATGCATTACAGCAAAAAAGATAAAGTTATTTGCTAGAGTCTAGCATATCACTTTTGAAAAGCTCCAACCTTTCCGTTAAAAAGTCGATATTTGCATTTTATTGTATGTGAACTAAATAAACTATGTCATATTTGATGTATATTTATTTGTGTATCTGTGTCCTGTATGAGGTTCAAGTAGGGGAAACTCTAGCCGGGAACCCTAGCTTCCAGTGGTAATTCAATGGGAGTCCACAGAAGTCAAAAGGATAAGAACCGATGCTATTGGTTGTTACCAATAGGGTGCTTTTTTCCACCTCCAAAAGAGTGCTTTCTCTGAAGTGCAAGAGGGACTATTTTACAACTATGCATTTTTCCTGCAATTTGATCCGACGCCTACTACTTTCTCCTCAAATATGCTTGAGGTTGCTTCATCCAGCCAGTCATTCCCTCACATGTCATTCATTACTCGTTCCACCTGGCAGATTCCCATTGAAGCTGCTGTACTGTAAGCCGGTCTACAATGAAGGAATCCTTGCCTTAATTATAGCCCTGTTTTCTTCTGTATGTTTAAACCAGGTGGCAAGAGAGCCTCAACTACAGTCCTTCATTGTTTTCTATTTCACAAAGAAATTAAAAGTCACTGATCTTCTGCAATTCTGTGACCAGGATGTTTTCCGCACTTGCCATACCCTCCCACCATCTGATGGATACTCTGCAGATTTATAAAATTTTTAAAAAAGAAACAGTTATCCTGTTGGTCACCTTTTCTTTGCGATTGCTATATTCAGGTGTAAAACTGAGACCAATGAAGGATATATGTTGGTTAGACAGTATTGTGTACCAAAAGGACAACACAACTAAAAGGGATTTAGAACTAGACCACATCATCTGCCTTTTCTTGCCATATATTTTGGTCTGCTGCCCTATCATTCGACTCCATTTCACCCAGAAACAAAAAAACAGGATACGAAGGCAGTGGAACTTGCTACGCAGTTTGTTTTTGGTATCTTTTATATGTCTGACTTTAATGTACTAACATTGTTTCCATGTTTAAGCACATTAATCCCAGACTTAGTGGCTTTACAAAATGCTTCTTCTAACAGAGGATAGGCATCGTCAGCTTCCTTTAGCAGTGAAAATATATGTCCCTTACTATCATGGGTAGTGGCTTGGTATTCCTCTATTCCTGCACCATGGTACTTTGGCATAATTTCTTGCACCAGTTATTAGACTGCAAGTTTAAGAAGGAGCAATACGCAAAGAATGCAATCCTCAGAATGTAATAAAAAATAAAAAAAAGATCACATTAGTAGTGTCCTGCTTGCTCCCTCCAGTGCTCCAATTGGTAGGTTTTCATGAAGTAACCCAATGTGTTAAACCTGCTTAAAAAAAAAAAAAATCTGCTGTAACCAGTACCTCAGGGTCTATGCAACATGAATGCTTAGTAATCAAAAGCATTTCATTCTGCAAACAATACGAGTTTACACATTATCTGAATACGTTTTTTTGTTTTTGTTTTATTACTTCCATTTTCACACATTTACGGGTTTAAGCTTTACCAAAATACTGCTCTTCACTAACTATATCCTTAGCAGAAGATAGGGAAACAAAATGCACACTTGTGGAAAAAGAACTACTACCAATGGTAGGCACCCCACTGAAGCTGTACATACCAATGGATCAAAGTAGATCCACGTACATACCAATCCTGATAACATGGTAACTCCCTTCAGTAAGGCAATCTCTCTTGCATTAAGTGAATTCATACCAATACAACAGGAAACTCAAAACTCTATGCAGGGAACAAAGGAAGTGGCAGACAGACTATGTGACTGAAACCAAGACAAAATAACGGACCCTGATGAACAAATACAAAACCAAAATTAGAGAATACTATTCAGAATGCATCACAAACTCCCAACAGTAAGGAACTTTTTCACATAATAAAGCAACTGCAACCTCAACAGGCCTCGCATAGTAAGGTGAAACTGTTACAAACACACTGCAATAATATCATTCTGTACTTCACAGATGAGTTCTCGAATACACAAGACAAATTTGCTGAAGAAAATATACCTCCACTGACTCACCTGTCACTAGTAGACCTGTCTCACATTTCAGATATTAGTCTACATTCTTACTCTGATCTCAGAACTGCAGCTATCGCAGGTAGTGAAAGCCCAGCAGCTCCTCCGGATCCTCTAAGCACCCCAGTCCTGCCAAATTCACGAAGAGCATGTTTCCAAAACTACAGACTGAATGGCCAGCCTTATGTAACAAGCAGCTAGCAGAAGATATTTTCCCCAAAGGTATTGAAACTGCTACTAGTCAAACCACTGCTAAAAGGAAAAGCTTTGCTGAATTCATCAGATCTAAACCACTTCCGTCCCATCTCCCTCTTGCATTTACTGGGCAAAATCCTGGAGAAACAGGTCCTAGCTCAACTGCAAATGTTTGCAGACAAAAAAGGCCTACTCAACAGTCCCCATGCAGGTTTCCACCCAGGCCACAGCAACAAACATGTTACGCTGTCCGTCTAGCACAACCTTCAAAGACTAGCTCATGTCAGTGGTATTTAGGCGCTGGTCTTGATAGACCTATCAGTGGCCTTCAACACTATTTATCATGATACTCTACTCAAACCCTAATACAAGGCTTGAATATCAGGAATGACACATAACTGGACCAAGTCGTTCCTTGTAGAAAGGTCCCAGTCAGTGGGAATACCACCAACTGAGAATTAACACTTCACTTACCTCTGACGAGACAACACTGACCCGTGGAGTTAAACAGGGCTGTTTTTTGTCGCTGTTCCCGTTTAAATTGTACTTGTGACCCCTTGCCTCAACATTACAACAAATGGGTGCCAGAAACACACAACTCATCTTTTGCCTCTGGCACCTTATGAAAACCCAGTTTAACTCACAAACGAATTATCAAAAGCTGGACTAACGAGGCCTCTGCGAAGCTCAAACACTCTACTTCTGATTCCGCCCATTTTTTAAAAAGGAAAGTCACTCACTCGTTCCTTCTCTGGGAATGCGCCTAGAATTTGGAATGCCCTGCCACAGGATTTGCGAGATTCCTACACTTAAAAAAAAAAAAAAAAAAACGTTAAATTACTACTTCTCTCCAAAACTTGAACCCCACCCTCCCAAATATAACAGACCTTACCAACAATCTTCCCCCTCCAACCAACAAAGCCTGAACAAATCTACCTCTGAATTTAAAAGTGCATTAACCTAACTTTTGAAATAAAATACAACGCTACCTCTGGACTACATAACCTATCTACTCCATCATCATTTACATATTAACATGTATACCCATTGTTTTTACTACTTTTCTTCAGATCTATAAAAGCTGCTGCTAACCATTCTACTCCACCTCGTTTACATACTATTATCATGTCTACCCATTGTTTTACTATTTTACCGATATACTGTCTGTAATTGTTGCTATGCATACTCTGTAAAGCGCTCGATTCATTCAGGTCAAGTCTGTGCTTTTTAAAACTCAATAACTAAAAAAATTAAAATATGGACCTAAGTGTCATCTAAACAGAACCAGGGCCTCCCAGAGCACTTGTCAACAGTACGTTGGTGGATGTCCACCAAATCCCTGAAAGTAAATTCTACCAAAAGAGAGATTTTCTTTCCCTCACCTATTTAGCATGCAGGATGCGTATATCCTGGCTGACAGTAACGGAACTACCCCCCCACCCAGCAAAGGTTGTTCACGACTAGTGTTCTCAGACTTAGACCATTCTCTGAATTTACAAGTGGGGAAGGTAGTGGATGAATGCTATATCTAAATGCAAATTCGGAGGGAAATTCTCCTATTCACTGATTCCGCTCTCTGTGCGCAAGTAATGACTGGCCTGGTGCAATACAGACTGGGTTACACCATTGCCATAAAAATTATGCAATGGCTACAGTTGGTGCAATACACCATTGTCCACTTGATCACAGGCACCTCCAGACATGAACGTATCTGGCCAAAGAATGCAGCGGTCCACGGGTTACCTCTTTACTCCAGGACACTTTAAAGGCTCTTGTTCCTTCCTGTTCATGACCCCAGGATTTCTCATAACAAAATTCAAGCCATACAGCTCCTTCTTGTCAGATGTGCTTTGCAAAGTTGCTCATGTTTGCCGTACTTAAGGCAAGAACCGATATTTCCTTATTGTAGAGGCCAGAATGTGACGTTCACTCCCATATAGACTGTGGGAAGGAATCAATTTGGCCATGTATGGGGAAAAAGCTAAAGATTGTCTTTTTAACCAATAGGGTCACTCTAGCCCTGCATCTTCCTTAGTCTACATGTCGTAAATGACTTCGGATAGATTATGTTTTTACTATCAGGCCATGAAGTTTGATGTACGTACTCTTTAAAAAATAGACAAACTGGATACCAAACATATGTGAGGTAAGTGCCACAGTCGGACCACCATTATGTTGTAGATTCGGAGGATGGAGCCATGATCATGTATATTTTACAGCCTTCAAAGCAGAAGCGTAAATACTCTTCATTGCATCCATGGAAAAGCAGTAATGAAGAAAGACCACATTGCAAGCACATCAAGGCAAACATTCCGGTCTTCCACTGATAATTTGTAACTGTATTCTCAGGTAAGAAATGTATACAGTCAGTTGCATATATGAATTTTCTGTTGCATTTGTCTACAGAAACTTAACAATTAAGCATCTCAGACAAGAAGCCCCATCAACAAAATGCATACTTAGAAGACAATGAATGGCCAGTTACTCCTTGCTACAAGGACAGAATTGTTTAAATTAAAGCACATCACGTCGCGAAGCTGTCCACTCTTTAAAAAAAAAAAAAAAAAATCCATATTCAAGGTTTCCTAGCAGAACTGAGTTCCACACCGTGAATTGACAAGTAGTAGCAAGAAGCTGTAGACATGGAAGCCATAGGTTAATGACTCCCCTTGCCACATAAGATGATTCTGAACAAAAATATTAGCCCAAATTGATTCTACAACAAATCTAGCCATTGTGGATTTTGCAACAAATCTTAATGGGGAAAATAACTTGCATTTTAGTAGGGCCTCCATGGGTGTTTTATGGACCACAGTGAAGTACAGTTTCAGTGACTAACTAATGAGTCTAATAGGCTTGTTCAATAAAAGGGTTATTCAAGAAAAAAAGAAAAGTATAAAGGAGTCTTCCAACAAACAACCAATACTAATAGCATAGGCACTGTTTTAAACATACCATAAATGAAGGGGTTGGTAACAAAATGCAGAGTCACAAAATGGGGAAACACTGAACTTTTTTCCACATGACACAAGCAAGGATGGTCTATTTAATGTTTACCACCCGAGCTTTGATGGAAGACCATAATGCATTGGAGTTCTTAAATTTTAAAAGCTCAAATGTATCCAGGGATTTAAAATTCAAATACTTCTGGACATTGGTAGACCCTAGTCAGAGAGCATATTGAACCATTTTTACTAAAACAATAGAAAGGCAAAGGAAAATGTGAAGATCGTGATGTCACAGACACACACACCCGCCAAAATTCTTTTAGGTTTTAATGACTCCTGTGCAACAATGCTCGTTATTCTCGAACGCCCCTTCTAATTATATGAAAAACTGATAATTTAGGAGAGGTTGCATTCAAATTGTTCTGAGAAATTGGCATCCACAGAGGCATGAATGTAGTTATGTTTGCTTTCCCATCCTAATGATCAACGGGTTTCGAGTGACCTTTACAACAGGACTTAGACAAGCCACTGCTGGTTTGCTACTCTTTGTAATCCTCCTTTAATGTAAGTTATGGCTAACCAGAGGGACAGAGTAAAAGAGTTGGCAAGATAAAGCGAAGGAAAAGCAATTAGGCCATGCTGTACCTGGTTCTAACCTTTAGAACACACACACACACACAGACACACAGACACACAGACACACAGACAGAAAGACACACACACACACAGACAGACAGACAGACAGACACAGACAGACAGACACAGACAAAATAATACACCTTAATTCTTGGGTCTCATAAGTAGGGCCTTGGTTTCGGGCTTTTCCATATCAAGCGAGTCTGAGGTTGTTAATAAGTAACATACTGGCAGAAACTAAAAAAATACACAGAAACCATGGGAGTAGGTTGCATTCTTGCATTTGCAAGCATACACCAGCAAAGGTAACTTATGATTGTTGCCACTACTTGGGATACAGAACATCTGCTTGTAATTGGGCCTGCATCAGTTGTTATTCATGGAAATATTATAGAAATTGTTTTAGGGTACATCTTTTTAAATAAAGATGCTGTCTCTATTGCATATCTTCTACTTGGGGCCTATGGAAAAAACCCCAGATGTTACAAGTGCAGTGAGCACAGTGTTCCTATATACTACTTGCCTTGTTATGCTTCTCCAAATGAGATGGCTTACATTGCACTCCTCTTTCCATTTAAACTGAAGAGTCCATAACAGGAGCAAAATCAATAACAAGTGAATTTTGGAATCGCTGTCTGTTTTCTAAACACAAGCAAGTGCCTTGTGACAGGGCTAGGGTTTTTTAAGTTTAATGTGATACAGCCAGACCTGTTGGAAAGGGGAGTGCCCTGTAACTTGCTTTAAAAAAATAATAATTGAATTTCAGTTTACGTTTTGAGAGCATGTTCAAGTCCAGGCAATTCAATAGCTTCTCAGCATCAAATTCAGATATCATTGCAGGATAAGTCTGCTTTTCGGTCTAACCTATTAAGTACATTTGGTACTGTAATTAGTGGATACAAATGGGCATTCTGTATTTAATTAGCATTATAGAAAACCGTTTTACAGGCAATACAACTAAAAATAAATGTAATTACATTATCACCACTAACATTCTTTCATTTATGCTGTACTTGACGCAAATCTGATCAGGAATGGGAAATCCTTGTTATTACTGAGTCTCGTGGGAAGTGCAACAGTGAAACTGTGAAAATGAAGGAATCCTCTAATTCCTTCCTCCTCCAACTCTTCCCCCAGCAACCAAAAGAAATCCTTACTCACCCTATCCATCTAATTTCGAAGGGCAGGGAGTCAAGAGTTAAATCCTAGGAGCTATAAGGGGCCTGGACACCAGTAACACAGCCTAAGTTCGTATGGTACTGCAGGCGAATGCAGCAAAGCATTCCTGATCAAAAAAGGGGTAAGGCAGGGAGAGGTGCGTATTAGCCCTTCTGCTTTATAGCCTTTTTCTAAGTGATGTGGTAGTCTTAACACCCCCCTTCCTCAATGTCCCTATGACTGCAGGCCGCAAGGTAGATTCTCCTCTACGGATGATGGTTTTATTGACCAGAACCGAAAACAACGCACAAACTATTGGGAAGATTTGTGGACTATTGAGACAATAAAGACTAATCATCAATAGCAGAAAAAACCTAAGGTCATGCCACTGAAGCCGTTCCCCAGTTTAAAGAGGAAATTAACAGTTTGGAGAACAAATTGAGGGTGTAGTGCATTAGGATTATCTAGGCATTCGCTTTACCAAGAACCTTAGCTGGAAGGACCAGATAGAAAAGGCCAGTACTCTACTGCTACAAACGTCAATGGCTGTGCTTAAATTTAGACAAAAGGTGGGCTGTCATTCTTCTCATCTATACACAGAAAGCAGAATATGCTGCCCTATATGGAGCAGAGTTACGGGGAATTTCGGGCCTTTCCTCTCCTCTACCCCTTGGGCTAGTGATTTCACATTGTACTGTATAAAAGCTATTCAAGCGAATAATTGGCAGTTTATCTTTTCATTCCTTTTTGGGATTCACTGGTAAGCAAGCGTCATAGTGAGATTTCAATTTGGACAGCACCACAATATTAAAATCCTAACTGTAGTGATGCATTCTCGTGTATCTGTGGCCGAAAGAAACTAATACTACAGAAATAAATAAACAAAATACTCTATGCCAACACTATGGGCACCGATACGGAACTTCTTTATAACTATAAATGTCAACATTACAATTTGGAAAATTTATACAACGTATAGCAAAAGATTCATTATGTGTAAGGAAACTTACTTGCGTTGGTACAAGTACAGGAGGATATGCCAGCTTGTGATGCCTGTACATCCAAAATGAAAAAAGTACGATCACTGCAATTACCATGATGGGCACCAATGAATAAAGAAGAGTGTTGAATAAAGGTGGTTTTGGTGCAACAGGATTTGATGTGGCTGTAGAAAAAATAGATATAAAGTCAGATCTTGCTTTGCAAATATAAAAAAAATAACACTAGAGATAGTTACTAATTGATGGGCATATTGCGGTTGTTGCACAAAAGCAAGAAACACGATACAGAACTGGAGCTGGTGGATCTTCATCATATGCATAATCCAGGCACGTGTTTAGCATCATTGATATGCAGGCGGTTTCACAAGCCATCCACACAGTGGCAGATAAATATACATCCTACGTGGACAAGAAAGAACCTAGATGTATTGTGCACAATAAAGTTTAGGGGGTGGGTGGATATTTGGCCTACTGCCTTTTATGTAATCATTCCATTTGCCCTGACCTCCTCTAAGGACTGTCTGCTCCCAACACCACTTGGCTAATAACCCTAAATGAGGAACCCACAGAAATAACGGATGGAGAAGACCTGGTATAACCTTGGGGTCGGTTTTAGAATATCACTTTCCACCAACTCAGCCAGACGAAGGCAAAAAATCATAGTCACATTTTAACTTTACCTCAAGATTAAGAATAAAAATTAGAGCCGAACACATTTTGAAAAAATAAGCCATGGTCCACAACTTCCACCCTACTGTCCAAAAACAGAAAAGTAGCAGGCACAGTTTAGCCATTTGTTCCTGTTACAAGCATTCATAATTTAAACAAGCTGTCCTGTGTAGTTGATGGGATGCTGGACCTGATGTTACCAGTTTTAGAAAATACAAACTCTGAAATAGCGGATTCTAATTTCTTAGCAAAATTCAAATTTTTGTGGTTTTAGAAAATCTGATTCATTCTTTATTCTATCTAAAAACCCATTGTGGACCATGTCAGAGTGGGCTTTGTACAGGGCAATGCAAAACTGTTCCTATCACTGAAAATTTATAGTCTAATATGGGACAACAGATTATGTTTATGTATCAGACGAAGCAACAATTCCCAGGTTTGTCTAACACAGGAAAAAATGGTTTCGGTACAGACGTGGTTGCTTGGATTTTTGTAAACTACAACTGCCCATTTACTAAAATTTCAACACAGTACCTTGAGACCCTTTTCGCCTCATGTCGGCACTGGCCAAGGCTGTGTGCTCTCCATTTTACATTCGGCAAAGAACACCAAGAGTAAAATACCAGGATTTTACTATATGAAGAGTAAACCCTTTATGATCATGAAGAACAAACTAGCATCGTGTGCAAGAACTGCCTTGAAATGTATTAGTGTCCTCTATGATCACTGCCAACACTCATGTGGAGAATTATCTTTTTAGGAGCACTCGTAGCTTGAAGCAAATTTAACAAATCCAATAATAATTTTTCCAATCTTAGCTAGGTTACTAAATGCTTCTGGGGAAAACAATTCTTGACTGGTACCTACATAAAATATTTGGGAAGACAAAGTCCTCAATGAATGGCCAACTGATATAGAGGGTACTATCTCTCTTTATTAACTGTAGGAGCGTTTGACATGGGAGGGTGGGGCACCTCTCGGCTTAGCAATTTAAATGCTGTCAAGATTAACATTATTTGTTAGGAGTTCTATGCGTCCTAAGCCATTCCAGCAACAGTACCCAGAGTAGACCTGCAAAAAAATCTAAATGTGTTTGGAAAATGATGGCACATGGGATTACCCAAGAATTAATGTATCACCTACAGCAAGGGAAAGGATGGTTTGTTCAAACATAACTCTTAATTTTTCAATTTTTTTTTTTTTTAGATAAAATAGCACTGGTGGCACATGTCTGAAGTGGTGATAGGAAGGTCAAAGTTGGATGGCTAAATCAGCTATCACCATTTCTGCATATGTTAGGTCAGGCCCAAAAGTGGTGTTGGATACATGGGGCGAATTATCCACAGTCTGGAAGCCAGCGTCTTTCCTTTTAACCCACAGATACTAAACCAAACTTTCTAGTTGTGTAAAAAAAAAAAAAAAAAAAAAAAAAAAGGTTTTTACGGTTTAACTGTATGAAAATTAAGAATTTGGATGATAAACTGGATCAATGAATCGTCCAGATTTCAACAGCTAAAGGACCATACATTCCATTCAACCATACATTGATACAACGTGGTCAATGTATTGAATCCATGGGCCCCAAACTTTATAAAACATTTTTGACAGCCTCCATCACTGTGTATGAAGTTCTCGGTTCCCAGGGTGGTGGGGTTAATTTCCGATATTCCTAGTGTCATTGTTCTCCCTTCCATTTTGATAGATACCCCCGCTACTCCCCTTAAGCCTTCAAGTACTGAATTAGAGAACAGTACAATCTGGTGACAAAACTGGCAGGGGGAGAGACCCCAGAATATTGCAGCCGCTCGGACAAGTGTTGGCTTGCACCCTCACATTTCCCACCGTAGGGTGCAACTACAGGACAGGCAACATCTTGTATTATACTAGCCAAAAGCTGGTTCTTAATTCTACTTCTCCTGGAAAAATCAGCTCTCCTCCCTATCTGCACAGTGTATGGCCTCTATATCCTTTCCCTTTTTCAACCCTGGAAGACATTAATCATGTGTGGCGTTATTTTGCTATACATTTGGGAAGTCGGTGCGATTCTCAGCACGATGGTAAAGAGTCTATATCTCAGATGGATAGCTTCAAAGCTTATCATCATCAAGAGGTATACAACACAAGCTTAAATCGCATTTACTTGGCAGCTTCCCTGGCTATTCCAATTCTTGTAACTGTTTACAGGTCAGTCGACCCACACATGCCCCTATTCAGTCCCATACACTACAGCTCTTTAGGTTCACTACATTGTGCAAAAATCATTGCACCAAAGAGGGGGGGGGGGGTGGGAAGAGGGGTGTCTTTGGGGGGCAGTGTCTATGGTAAATGACCGCTCACATTTCAGACAGAAAAAATGCTTTCTATTCTTGGATCACTGATGTGAGGTGTCTGCAAAAATTGAACACATCTGCAGTCAGGGATGGGTGTATATATTAATTTGTTCAAGACCAATAAATGTGAGGCCCAGTAATACCATCTAATATGAGACAGGGCTAGCCCTCAGTCATAGTCCCCTCTGCCAGTGATATTCAAGGTACATCTGCATTCCACAGAAAGATATGAAAGGCTGCCTCTGCATTCTTAAAGCAGCCATCGTCGATCGATTTTGAGAATACAAGGAATCTTGGTAGTTATTATTTTGAACAATACTGCTCTGCTGAACAGGGAAGCTCCTGCAAATGCTGGGTATCCGATTTGAAGTGTTCATGGGCTATATTCAAATTATGTTTTATAGAGTGCATTTTATTGGCCATGACAAATTTTCCCATATATTTTAAACTTCAAGGCTTCTACTTAGTGTGCACCTAATTTTACTTTCCCCAAATCCATGACTGTTGAAGGATAAGTAACCCAAATCTAGAAAGCTTTTCAAGTTTTTTGCTATAAAAGACTGCTAAATGTCCTACAGTCTCGATTCCATTACAGTGCAGTCACCCACATTGCCTCCCTCTCCTGCTCCCCCCAATGCCCCCTCCCAGTGCTATGCACTTTTTTGAACGTTTGGGGTAGTTTGCTCTTAGACCTTCACACATTTTCCCACACAAAAGTATACATGTTAAACGTGTCATTTTTTTTTTTTTTTTAACATCCAGGTTGTGTAGAATTCCCATGAGGCAACCGAGAAAATAGTCAAAATATAGCTAAATTGTGTTTTTATGGGGAAAATTGCAAAAAAGTGCTGTGCAAGAAAGTATATTTTTCTTGCTAAAAATTGCATCAACAACAGGTTTGTTGTGTTGGATGACCATATTCCAAGCTTTCCAGGAACAAGCAGAGCTGTATTAAAAAAATTAAACTTTAACCACACTTTACATTTTTCTAAGTGGCGTCAACCTACTTGCAGTTTGTAGAGAAAACAGGTGTGAAACTCACTGGGAATCCCGGAAAGCTACACACACTGAATTCAGCAAAGTGTCATTTTTGTAGATCCTTCAATGTTTTCCCAAAGAAACTAATCGTCAAAATAAAAAAATAACTAAATTAAGTAGGAAGATATAGCTATTGAGGGTCTCACCAGTCATTTTTTTAGTCCGGACTGCCTATTTACTAAAGCAAAATAGCATTATGTCAGAAACTCTTTTGGTCACGTGGATATGGAGGTTCTTCAAAAACAAACACTATCCAGAGTCAACAACTGAGCTGCAGGTGATAATGATTTTTCGTTGAGTAATAACCATATCACAATTAATATGGTCAAATCTAATGAAAAGTGGTTATGAAGGAAACCCATGTATTTCTGAAATATGTACAAACTGGCATAAAGACAATGTCAAAGGGCCCCCCCCCCCATCACAGCAAGTACCCCAGGTCTGTCTGGGTAGGGATCAGGCAGACAGCCTGGTCAGCAGGGACACCAATCCTCCTAGCCCCCCCAGCCGCATTCTCCAAGCTGCTTTAACTTGCCCTCATTGGCTCGTGCCCACTCTGTAGGAGGCCGGATCGGACACTTCCTCCAGAGATGTTGACAGATTACATCAAAACTTTGTTTTGACCTGATTGGGGCTTTTCAGTCATGTTTAGCTTCGCTTCAGTGGCACAGTATCCACATCTGGGCATGCCAGTTGCAGTGATGTATGCACAAAAGTGGTGGATGCCAGCCCTTTGTAGGATCCCCTAAACGGACAAGACTAAGGAGGGAAATGACTAAGAAACTGAAAAGCCCGATGGAATGTGCTGTGGCTCTATTTCTTTTAAGTGTTTGTTGGCAGTATCCACTTTTTGACCAAACAGGCGAGACCTGTCAAAAGGCATATCCATAAGGAAGGCCTGGAAATACACAAATAAAACCCAGTAGATCTCACACAGGAGAGGCGACAGAGGACCACACTACTCCAGCGTGCTCGGCCTAAGCAATTGGTGGTGTCCAGGCCAGCACAAATTACGCATTTAGCTGCATCCTGGTCCTCCTGGATGGTTTAGGCCATTGAAGGCCGTACATCTTCAGGATCTGCCAGCAAGATCTCGCTGACAAGATGTCAAAGGGCGGGGGTATATCGGCTAGGCAAACAACTGCTATTGACAGACTTCAAGGCTAAGCTGGCCGCTGAGAACATTTGTTTGATGAATTACTCAATCCTTTTTTACTCTAGCATGTTGGGGAGAAGGCGGGGGGCAGGGGGTGTACGATCGTAGGGAAAGAGTTGGGATTCACCTTGCTGGAAGAGGCTTGAACCACCAGACTCTCAGAAGTGGGATGCCAAATCAGGTAACCAGGGTCCCCTGACACAGGCATGTGTCATCTGGTAACCTGCCAGTTCACCAGTGGGCATGAACAAGGCGTTGTCCATGTGCCCATCCATGCATCAGTCAGGGCTTTATTAAAGGGCAACAAGGGCTCAGAAGAAGCTTGCCCCGGTTGCAGGACCTCTGTAAGGACATTAGTTTTGACCTCCACAGAGGTAATTTGAAGGTCCCAGACCTCCACTGCACTTCTAATGACCACAGTGAAGGAAGCACAGTCTTCTGTGGGTGGTCCAGAGGGAGAAATCAACACAGTATCAGAGGATGTATCAAGCCCATTGGCCTCCTGCAAGTTCTTATCTAAATTGTCCTGGTAGTGTAGGGGATAACACATCCCCATCATCAGCATTGTCATCTCCAAATGGTGTGAAGCTCAGATCAGAATCTGAAATAAAAAGCTAGTGGTGCACCAGAGGATGGCTACACAGCTTGGGTAGTGTTCTGGCAGAATCAGCCAGAATGAGGACTTGGCACGTCAATGAGAATTTGAGACATGACCTCTGTCGAATCGGAGACGATTTAGGCTTACAGTCAGTCACTGAAATCAGTATAGCATCTTACTCTGGCACCGACAGCGTCGATACCGGTGTTGATATCGAAGGTACTGGCGCAGATTTTGGCACTGGAATGGAAGTTGGCACCAATGCCTTCACAAAACCCCAAGTGGATTTGAGGGGCACAGATGGATGGATCCGCCAATGGTAACCCAATTAGAGGCCGCTCAGGGCTTGAAAGTGCATCAGAGGTAAGCAGAGGAGTGTAAAAGATGCCCAACATGGCCTCCCTGAAGGCCTCGATCGCTCACAACGTCACCGATCATCTGAGGTATTCAGGGTGCACCAAAGCCCTTTTCAGAATCTGTTCTTCTCTAGATCTACAGCGAGACCAGGTGGCATGCTAACGGTGGGATAGAGCAAGTCCTGCTTGGCATTCTTGTGTTTCCATTCCGTCTTAGACCTGGACTTATACAAAGACTTCGACTGGGACAATGATCTGCCGCAAGAACGGTCTTGGAAGAGAGTCTGTGCTCTCAACTTTGAAAGGGAATGAAACTTGCGAGGTTTCCTTTGGTGTTCGGCTATGCACAGTTTAACTTAATGGTGCGGAATAGCCTTCAGGTTCATGAGGGCGCACTCCTCTATTGACTGAGTCATGCCCAGAACTCAAACAGACGACGTTTCTCGTGGGGGTGTGTCACAGATATTTGTATGCGACAGTCCCTGGATGCTTTACATCCTACATTCACTTGAGGGGGAACAGTTTCCTTGCACAATACTTTGAGAAAAAATAATCTTGCAAAAAGTTTACTAAACAATGATGAAAAAGAAGAGCGGACCTCTGGATCCGCATCTGAAGGCCCATAAAGAAAGGGTCTGAAGACTGCATGCAGGGGTGGTATCTATATCTGCTCCACTGCAAAATTTCCAGGGTGCAACAAAATCAACTCTGAGCTACAAGATACACAAACTGGTGAGCTGTGGGGATTAGCTGCGAAAGGCTTGGTCCTGGAACAGCAGGAGGTAATGACAAGTGAAAGACTTTTCCAAGCAGACTAGGTTTGCAAGGAACAAGCCTGAAACACTACAAAAATGATGGTTGTTTAAATTGCCTTAACCTGATCTAATCACCCAGTCTGCAATATCATCAGCGCTGAACAAAATAAATAATTGAAAAGCATCTGGCAAACCAGTTAAGCTTTTTCATTGATGAGGCACCTTGTTCTGGTTGGAAATTTGCCCCAGCTAGCTCACAGACTCTTCAAACCAGGAGAGGAAAAGTTAAATGCTGCTTTTACAGATATTGCAGGGTTCGACCTGCTGAAGATAAAGAAGTTTAAGCAACTTTAGGCAAGAAGAATGGACCAAGAAGGGGCTCAAAGTGGACAATGCATCGAGCACTGGCCTCGAAAAATACCTCCTCGTGCCTTGGTAAGTCACCATGGGGTCTGAATCTCCTGCATCTGCATTTAGCACCAGCTTGATAGCCACAGTTTCCTGAAGAGGTTTACTGGGATTCACACACACTGCACGTTCATAAACTACTCTGACAACATGCCCTTCAAAAAGCATACTTCACCCATAAGAATTCAATATGGCGATTTTATTATTTTTGCAGGTTTCCTCACTTTGCCCTTTAATTCTTTAGACAATTTGGCCCCCGTCCTTCCGGATGCAGACATTTTTCTTTTTTAATGAAAAGCATTTTATTGTCTTATATATTATTCTTAATTTTCTGACAAGTTATTACGTTTTTAACTTCAAAATGCTTGCACATCTAAATTCAGTATCTTTAAATATCGAAAAATACATTGTCATCTGGTTGGTTGTTACAAATTTTCTAAGGATTGCCTTTCTGCTACACTGGTTCTTGGCCCTTTTACATATCTCTCCATCTTCAGACAGGTTGACTAAGCAAGAGAACCCCAGTGAGAAGCTAAGTAAGTAACAAAACCGTAACATATTGAGCAATGAAAGACAACTTAGGGGAGAAAAATTATATATTCGCAGATCACCAAATTAGAAAAAGTGAAAATAAAAAAAGGGCAAAACTTTCCTTTAAATTAAAGCCACATTTGCTTACTTCATTGTGAGATTAAGTCTGCAACAAGAAAAGCTGCAATATAACAAATACAGTTAAAATAGTATATATTCTCGCCTAAAATACTCATAACTCATTTTCTGCAGACATGGGTGCACACACTGCCAATGTCATTCTTCTGAGGTTATATTTTAGGTCACTGCAAAAAAATACTTCATCATATGCTCACACTCGCCAATGTAAGATACATGCAAAAAAATGCAAGACTAATTACATGAAAACAAGCATTTTAAGGCACAACCTTTCAAAGAACTTACGTTGCGTTACTTCCATTTCTGGCACATACAGGAACATTTTATTACACGTGTCCCCTTCACAGCAGCAGAAAAACACTTCAGGGCTTTCTTTTTTTTCTATACATTCATTCCTAAAAACATAAGGAAGACAAATTGTGACTGTAAATTTACAGCAAAACTAAACTTTTCACTTCCTTGGAAGAAGATATATTATTTAGGTTTCTTTGTGCTTGAGGAACATATTACAATGGGAATTTCTGTGCACATAATGCAGTGTAGTCAGTCTCCTGTAGATTATTGCATCGACTTAAGTAAGGGTCAGCATGTTATAAGTTATCAAATGATGATCATCTAACTCTACTTTTGTTTGTGCATTCATGCCCAATATTTTGGGTGAATTTTTTTTAGGAGTGGTTTTGGGAGACGGGGAAGAATTGGGAGAACATTCTGAATAACCCTTGAGATGAAGATTATTTAAAATTGTAGTTTTTCGGATGTGTCATTTTATTTGGACCCAAAAATGACCAATTCTGGACCTCCTAATTTGACATGATGGTCAATTTACTTCCAACAACCGTTTTTTAAAAGAACAGCAACCCGCTAAGCCTTCCTGCACAACATATTACAAAGGTGAGTTGAATACAAGCAGGTCATGGATATTTTCACAGGGAATCTTTAGGAATTACCCTGAAATCTCAATGATGTGTTTTTTGGGGCTTGTTTTTGATAATATATTCAACAAAAAGAAGCCATTAGTCATTCTTATCAACAGCGGGAGTAGGGGTAATCCGTCTTAATGGGCGAGGGTGTGGATCACATGGTCTGACCAATTGGCTTGACTGCGATTTGAGGAATCTTGTCAAGGTAGCCCCATGGTCAATTAGATGAGCGACTGTGTGGATACACAGTCTCTTTTTCTTCTGTGTTACAGCAAGTAGTCATAGTGCTGTTCAGGACAATGAGGTCTGCAATCGCTGTAATGAGTGAGACTACGCCAACGCAAGGAGGAGAGGCCTTTTACTCTCAGCTTTGTTGGGTGCCAATGGCTTATTGTTCAAGTAAGCGTTCTGGCATACCAGGAGCCCTTCCAGACTGAGGTGAGGGCACTGAGAGTGAGAGCTAAGTCATATGATAACTTCTGGAGTGGTGGCACCTACAGAAGAGGACATTTATGGCCTAAGGGTGGAAACTGTAGGGGGAGCGGAGTGTTGAAACATGGGAAAGGGGTGTATGGTACTAGTGGGGCAGAAAAAAAGTAAATGCTCTATGTCTGCCTGACCTCTGCTGTGAATAAAACAGTATTTCAAGCCAATGACCTCTGAAGAGGGGCTGGTCTGAATTAGATTTATTACTGCACAAACTGACATTAGCGATCAAGCCCTTCCAATGCATAGCAAAGCAAGTCATTGGCTCACGCTGCTTTTCTACTTTTACTCTGGTAATGTAAACCTTGTTTGTTCTGTTGTACACAAATGTAGTTGCTATGGTATATAAAACCATAACAGTTTGTAGTTTTATATGGATCTTGTTCTCTGAAGGGAGAGGTGAAATTATTAGTCCTAATCTGAATCTGCTGGTGCATGAGGTAGCACTGGACCGAAGCTCAATAAGCAAAAGAAAGTCTAGTCTTCTCTGCTTCCACCAAGGTAAGGGCCACCAATGTTGTTTATAGCACTACATTAGATGAGTGCCTCCAGGCAGAATTCTACCTGTAGCAATCGGAAGGGTGGTTCCACCCAAAGTATAATCTCCCTGATAGGCACAGCTGGTTGCATGAAATTTAATTCTCCTAATCTAGCACGGTACATTCCAACTGCAAGTGGTCAAATGAACAGAGGTGCATTTCATTGTAAATTTAAGGGTAATAAAAATCAAGACTAGGAGAAAAAAAGAAACTTACCTATCATGGCAGTTAACATCATCCAACCAGCACCCTTGTTTCACTATTTCAATTGTCCCAGAAATATTCTTCCATGTAGCAAAACAGTGCTGCCTTTTGTCTTTATCACCATGACATGTTTCAATGCCGCTGCGATTTGTCTTGTCCTTTTCCCAATGTGAGTTGTAGAACATGCACTTCTGAGTTTCCGACCTCCCCAGTATGGCTCCTGCATGAATGAAAAGTATTTCAAAGGTTAAATTAAACAATGACAAGGTTTCTCTGGTCTAGCAATAGAACTGTTATTTGACACAATCTCCGTTTTACCTCAGTTGTACTTTGCCAACAATATAAGCTGGCTCATTTAATTCAGATAGAGCGTAATTAACACTTTCTCTAAAGGTTGGAAAAGAAAACAGAGAAAAGGCCTGGCCTCCTTTTAGAGCACAGAGGCAGGAGCGAGTAAACCCTACTAAGGGCACACCTAAAAATATAGATAGCAAACAAGAACAACATGTTCTTGGAAACACGCCCACATACATATACACCTTACCAAGGCTCTTGTATACAGTAGACCAACAATCAGGTATATAGGTACATAAAGTACAGCAAGTGATTACGGGGTGGATGAAGAAAATAACTTATACCATATGTTTATAAGGCAACCATTTTATTTTAACTGCATTTCTACAGTGCTTCAAACCCTTGATGAGGCGCTGAAGCACATTAGTAGACAGGCAGCACATGTTGCCGTGGTGGAAAGCTTGAGTGGTGGAGCGTTGATTTGCAGTTGGGCCTATAGAGGATAGATTTTTAGTGTCATGCACAAGTGATCCGAGTGGTGCTGTTCCCCTGTCTTAGGTCCCTGCGTCTTGGTATGTAATGATAGGAGACAAATAGAGCACATGCGATTCACAATTATTTATTGTTTTGTCCGACTGAGCGGATCACTCAATGCACCCAAGAGGGCTGAAGGAGCAGTCCACATCATGCATTGTATATATAAGCAGCTGTGGCAGATGCCCTATAAGCTCCCACTGAAGAGGCAGCTGAATGACTGACAGTCATGCACTGTATACAGCCAGCCAATTATCCAGGAGCACAAACTGGTATCCAAAGGCATGCAGAGGCAAAATATTGGCACAGTAAAAACTCTAAGGTGACCCTGGAGCTACAGAGGAGGGACTCACAGAGAAAAAGCCCAGTAAAGAAGTTAGTCCTAGAGCAATACAAGTGAGCCCAAGCATGTGCACAGGTAACAGATGTGAACGCATAAGAGGGACAACCCAGGAGTGATACGAGAGCGACCCGCTGGCATGCACTGGATACAGGCAGCCATCATAAATGATGTAGTTACTGAGAGATAGATGCACAAGAAGCATCCATGACATGAGAATCCACAGGGCATCCAAACGCATACAATAAAATTCCAATTCTACTCTGCCCGAATGGGGCAAAATTTGAAACTGACCTCGAAGAGCACGGTTCAGATACTCTGAACAGGTTTGTCCTTGTCAGAGATTTTACCTTCTGAAATTTCTTTAAGTCCCAATCCACCCACAGGAGTACACTTACTTCTAAAGGCCCACTGTGATTGGGGCCGGACTGGCTGGGGAGACAACAGAAGGGCTCTGCCCAGGTGTCAGCTAACATAGTCTGTGACAAGGGAGGCCTCTTTGAAGTATGTCCCCAAGTGTCATATGAAAAGCCCCAGCAGACCGGTCAAGCAAGATGTGACATATAAGCTGGAACTGATACCTTAATGTCAAATAGGATCCTCACAGCCCTCCTTGTATTTGGCCACATTCAGAGGGGTCATCTCTGTCAATTCAGGTCAGCCTATTGTTTTGCTCCTGGGAGCAAGTTCACACCTCATTCACAAATATTTAAATGTTATTAGTAGCTGGGCTAAGGAAAACAAAATGCAGATTTTAATTTCAGGGACTTCAGGCAGGGCAAAAGTAACGTTTTAAAAGTTACTTTTCCATAATATTTAGAACTGACAATTTCACCATTCAATTGGATTTTTCTAACAACTAATAAAATAGTTTTTTAATTCTTTTAAGCTAGTCCCATTCCTGAGATACACGATTAGTATTGCACCCCAGTGTTTTCCCAAGGAAAGGCCAAAACTGCTCCAGTGAAGGTAGCATTGAGGGCATTTTCACAGTAAGGACATGTTCAACATTAAGCTTTAAATATCCTACTTTTAAATGCCATGCTCCCAGTCTTAAGGGCAATACGAATTACTAGGGGGTGACTAATAAATATTTAAAAGGAAGGTTTAGGCTTTTCAAAAAGGTTTATTTTGATAGGTTAAACTTGCAGTTAAGCCCTACACAGCCAGGCTACTGGTGGCAGGCCTGCAGTCAAGACTACTTTGTCACTGTAGTGGATGGCACAATGGGTGCTCAAGTCCCTTAGTGACATTTAACCTAAAGACCCTGGGTGCACCTTACCACCATACACTAAGGACCTATAGGTAAGTTAAACATGCCAATAAGGAGTATACCAATATTACCATGTTGAATGGAGAAGCACAAGCCCTTTACTAATGGTTAGAAGGGTTAAAGTGCACAGTTCAATAGCCAGCAAAAATAGGGTTCAGTAAAAAGGCAAAAATTGGGGTGACCTCTTTAGAAGGTTCTTGCCTCTGATTGTTTTAGATTAATACTAGTTCTGAGCCTTGCAAATCAGCTGTTCATAGTCCTTAATAGAGGTCTTGATAAGCATATTCCCGACAGTATAGTGTGTGCTACATATGCGTTTTAATGCTTAACATCTGCGATTTTCTTCACAAACCACGTCTGAATACTTGGGAGACAATGGTTGTTGTGGAACTATCCCTATGGGGTAACAAAATCTGAACACTTGGTGATCAATTATTAAAATTAGTAGAAGCTGACACTATCCCTTTATCTAACTCCCAGTGAAAATTATCAAGGGCTTTACAAAATGCAGTATGTGAGACAATGACTCGTCCGATTGTTGTCTGTATTCTTTCTTTTTTCTTTTACAATAGTGAGACAGAGTGCGCCGTTGTACTCTGAATGTTATCCTTCGGTTGTTTTCAGTAAAAATATTGTGTGTGATGATTCAGTGGACGTTTGAGATGTAAAATAATCCACCATGCACTGCAACGCAAGCACTTCGAATGAAGGGGGACTAATACTACAAGAAATACTCAACTGGGCAGAGCAAAGAACATTACTTATAGGTATTGTAGCCCACTGTTCTTGCTAGCCAAACTTAAACAGAAACTGGAAAAGGACGAGAAGGAAAAAGGGCAGAAGGCTTAATAGGCATAAGGATAGCTCTAAAACACCATATGAAAGAAAAACTAAAATTACTCCGGTGTTCCCGAGGCAAGAACATAATGAAGGAAGCATTGGCAAAGCTTATAGGTCTAGCTTTTGAAAAGTCTAAGCCAACCTTTTGGCTTTGCCAGCGATTGCTGCTGATGCTAAACCGCATCAGCAAAAACAATTCTGGGCGAGTACGCATGCACTTGTGTCGCTATGTAGGACCACATGTCTTGACATTACAGCCATTTTGTTTTTTCACTGACTGTTCCAATACAGAGGGTGCATATTAAATAACAAAATTTAAATAATTGAAAGGTAAAGGCCATTTAGAGAAATGAGTGGCCAAACAGCAAGTTTAGCTGTCGGGCCCTCTTAAAAATAAATAAACATTAATTAAATAATCACATTAAAAAATGGATGGGCCACGGAACAACGTAATAGCCTTAGGAGGGGGAATTAAATAAAAATATTGAGTGGGATCGGGAGGGTCAGGGTTAGCAAAAGATGAGTTTGGGGGAGGTTGAGGAGCAACATGGACATCACTGGGGAGGCACCGTGAAGGTTGAAGCAACACATGGGGACAGAGGGGCAGCAAGAAAACACATGCATTCTCATGCATGGAGTGCTGAAAGAAATAGTAAACAAGCACTGGCAGAGTATGCAGTTCTGGGATTAATGTGCAAACACATTCAGCATAAACACATTAAAGCAAGGTGAGAAACGAAAAGCAGATTTTACTGAATTATCCCTAGTTGTAAAGTAGTCTGTCATGGAGTGTATCGCAAGCACTGGAGAGAAGGTGGAACGATACAGGCAACCAGCCAATAGCATGAGGTGAGAGATGAATATGCCACTGGCTGAGCCTAGGGGTGATGGAGAAAGTTTCAAGCCATAGCTAACAGTCTGAAAGAAGAAAGCCAGAGGCTAAAAAGGCAGACTCAAACCCACTCAATGAACATATTAAGCAATAGGTCACTTGACAATAGTACTATCATAATCTGGACCAAAACCATACTTCATGATTGTAATCCGTGAAAGGAGACAAGCCTTCCATTAAAATTATGGGGAATAATCAATGCTCCAGGGAAGAGACAAACATAAGAAGGGGAAGGGAAGCCATTGAATAAGAAGCAAGCAAATGAGAATGGCAAGAAAGTCAACCAATGAAAAACAGTTGGGTGACCCAAAGCCCACTATCAATATTGGTACTCGACTCTATAGATCTTTGCACAACGGATAGCTTTCTGTATGAAAGACCTAAAATAGGTGCTATTAGCATAGCGTAACAGAAATTTATCACAGTAGCTCGTGATGACAGCCTGCAGATGTTAAATTAAGTCATCTTTTGAAAATTGACAACATCCGAGGAAATTCAGGAGGCGATGGGCACTTTAGATCGAATAGTAACATCTGTCAATTTGAAACTACAGCAGCTTCAGACAATCTACATGTTATACTTACTATACACCGGAGCTTATCTCCAAGTGGGCAACACCTCTAGCCTCTGCCAAATCGTACTGCCCAAAATGTCAGCTTTTTGCTGCAGACTTAAGGCACATGTTCATTGACTGCCCGAGGCTCAACCTATTTTAGAATGATGTCTCTTCAATGCTTACACTACACCTCGGCTGTGACTTTCAGCTTACTGATAAGGAAATCTTTCTTGGGATTAAAATCGAGGTAGCTAGACACGAGAGCTCATTACCCACTATATCATTGCATGTGCTCGTTTATGTATTGCCAGAGCCTGGATAAATACTATCAGTTCGAATGTTAAGGAAGTCTGGGCGTTACTCAGACAGGTGTAGGAGTCGGAATCAGCTTTAGCTAAGGCCAGAGGTCCCAGTTCTTGGCTCAAGTTTAGAAGGATTTGGTCTAGCCTTCAATGGGACAAATTTTTGTATCGTTATTGTATCCTATGTTTTATGTAGTGACGTGCAACCCTCGGGTGCATCAAATGTGGAATTCCAGCGACAAAGAACTTGAGCACAAACAAGGAAAATTATGCTAAGGTTTGTAACTAACTGCCCAGAGGGCAGGAATAAATCTAAACATGGCTCACATAATTCCTATTACTGGCGAAACTCAGTCCAAAAAGGTTAACAATGTCAACATTTGGATCCAGGAAAAATATTTAAGAGGGTTTTCATTAGGACTAAGCTTAAGACATTTTGACGCAGAAACTCTAGGGGTGCAAAAAATAGAAATAACGACATCAGAAAAAAAATGTGGCTCTACAGAACAATCAAAGTCCACAAATTGGGACTCTTCTTCATAATAAAGAGATAAGGGGACAACTAGCTTAATGGTAGAACAATACAAAAAGGAGAGGGAACATGGGGATTCACAAAGGAGTGTGAAAACAAGGGTGATGTGTGTGCACATTAAAGTGAGTGCTTACCAAACAAGTTCTGGCAATTTGAAAATCGCTAAATTTCAAGAGCACGTGATAAATTCACTTACAAGTTGAGACCGAAAGAAAAATTATTTAGAATTTGGCACACCATCTGGCATAAAAGGGCAACTACTTTACTTTTTCTGGTCCACTTTCTGTGGACATCCGCTTTGGTTGCAGGCTCTCAATTTCTAGAGTAGCAGCACAAAACTGAGACGACATATTATAAAGAGTATTGGTTCAGTCAATTCATTTTTGCTTGTTGGTGGATGAGTCACTGTGGTAAGGGTGTTTACCATTTTACTAATAGTAAGTTTCTTTTTAAAGCAAAGAGTAGTCCTTTTATGACCCTTTTATCGACCCTGAAACCCCCCAGCAAAACAAATGTGACACCATACCGAGGCATACAAAGTCAAGAAAAAAGGGACCAGTGCCTTTAGCTATGGAAACAACCAAAGATATCTATTTTGGCATCTAGCAAAGTAGAGGCAAATTAAAACCATATAAAAAGAGGTGCAAGTCAGTAAGACACAAGAATGCCCTTGTACTAAACTTAGCTTTTGGAGGCAAGAAATATTTTTACGACCTCGCAACAAGATGGAAACCTCCCCATTGTTTGGGATGTGCGGGAGGCCATATATATATGATCCAAAATGTTCTTTCCTTACAAATGCTTTTCTTGGAATAAGATGTGTTACCTGGTTATCCTTATAACTACAAAGTTATGATTAACACTCACTTAAAAACATTCCGCTGTGGAATACTGCTTGTGACCTTTCAAGAAAGAGTAGTCCGAGAACACTCAAATCAGATAGCAAGCAAAGGACATTTTTATAAAGCCTACAACACAGATTAAAAACTACATGATGTAAAGGGAAACCTTTCTCAACAAGAGTTCCGATTGGAAAAGAGAACAAAGACAAC
Source organism: Calotriton arnoldi (assembly GCA_963921515.1). Lineage (NCBI taxonomy): Eukaryota > Metazoa > Chordata > Amphibia > Caudata > Salamandridae > Calotriton > Calotriton arnoldi. Next base: position 1,215,960 of record CAWUFW010000840.1, read on the forward strand.
AATGGCCCTACATCAAGTTCCATAAACTGAAATGAGCTGGCAGGAACTTGGAACACATTTTAATCTACTTAGGGCATACGGAAGATTCCGTACAAAATGCACTGAACTGTATTATGAATGAGCAAAGAGGGAAAGAATAACTGTTTTAAAAAGGCTACAAGACAGCAACCAAACAGGTGAAGGAAAAGCTTCACATCTACAGGGAACTCACCAACAAAACATGAAAAACTCAAAGTGACTGACAACACTGAGAACCTACTGCATTGTTCCGTCTTCAAATGAGGAAAATCGAGGAGTCCACTGCAAGCTGAACAAATTTCTAATGTAGGGTGGACATATTATCCGTGGGGGTGGTGAATGAAAAATGTCCTAGCTTTCGTAAGTTTCAATTTTAAGGACTCCGAGGCGAGGATTAAGCTTTATAATCTTTACTTCGCTGATTATGAAATATTTACAGCAGCCATATTAACATCATCTTAATATAAACAAAAAAAAACTAACATTACCAAAAGGCCATGGGTGGTTACAATCTTGACAACCAATCGTATAATGGCCGTCATAACATAGTACATTGTCACGGTCCATGCTGCCTCTTTGCTTCGCGTGAATCACGCAGTCCTCCTACGCTCACAAGTCTTGTTTGGAGGCATCAAGTCCCAAGAAAGGACCAGAAAGCAAAGAAAAAGTCTTATAACTGCATTCTCAGAATAGAAAAAAAAATGTCATGCCAACAACAGTTGTACAAAACAATCAATGCAATCCACATACAGTTAAGAATCAGACCTATGACTAGATCAAATAAACCTCTACCTACTGAAAACGGGAGGGAAACATCTGAGAAATTTATCGCAGGGTAGGATAATCCTTCCCTCCAAACCCTTAATTGACTTGACACTTTCAGTTACGATAGCTATGTATGTTTTCATTCTGTGCAAGGACCAGAGGCGAGGATTATGCTACTTCAAAACTTGTCAACCACCAATTGGGCTCTATCCATCACTGGTTTGAAACAGAACCGCTTGAAAGTAGAATCAGAGGATCAGCCCGCTGCATTCATGTTATCCTCCAGCCGAGCACCAAGATGAAAAGCTTTAGATGCCATTGCTCTTCTGGCAGAATGTGCGTCAAATATCCCTACACTGATTCCAGCCTCACTCATGACTCAACAAACCCATCGGGTGCTCGTGGGGGAAGAGACCGCTCTATGCGGTTTTAGCAAGGCAATCAAAAATTGCTGTACACCTGGTGAACAAAACTCCTCTGTCATTTTCTCATATGCTTTCAAGCAATGGACAACACATAATTGAGGAGACTCCTCAAAAAACAGGGTAAGATAGAATTCTAGTGTGAGATTTAGTCCCGATAACCATAAAAGATACTCCTAGCAGGGAAAATACTCTATCAAGGGCCCCAATATCCGAGACCCAACGACATAAGACTAGGCACAATAACATGGCCGATAAGCTAAACTCTCCAAAAAGAGTTCTGACAAAAAAAAAAAAAAAAAAAAAAAAAAAAAAAGGAGGATTTGGACAATATCTGCATCCATGGGATCCAGGCCTTGTCACATACACATTGGCCTGGACGAGATGCATGGCTTTGTGTATCGCTTGACTGCTATCCTCCCAGGTCTTGGATAAGAGGATCTCAGCCAGTCTTGAAAGTCCCAGGATTTTCCATCCATGCCTGTAATCCGCCACACCCTGAGGCGAAGCGAACTGTCGATCAACATCCGGTGTGGAAAAAAGTTCCGATCGAGGAGAAGATTCAGAGAGAGAGAGAGAGAGAGAGAGAGAGAGAGAGAGAGAGAGAGTAGGATTGGAGAATCCCAAGAAAGTTCCATCAGAACTAAGAGCCAAACTTGCAATTTCCAAAAGGCTGTCACCAAGACCACCTCTACTAGCTGTTGGCAAACCTGGGCCACCACGCTCGTAATTGCAAACGGAGGGAAAGCATACCCCTTCTCCTGCTTCCAATCTTGGAGGAATGCATCGGTCAGCACAGCCAGTGGGTCTGCCTCCAACTGAAGAATCTAGGAAGCGGATGGTCCAGACAAGAGGAGAAAAGATCAAACACCCCCCCCGCTCCCCCCCTCTTTCAGCTCCCCCCATCCAAAATCATGAAGAAGATCCCAGGATCCAGTTTGCAAAGGCTGGAATCATGGCAATGGTGGGAGAGCCAATCCGCAACTTGGTTCGCCCGGCCTGGAAGATACTCGGCCATGACTGATATGTGATGGTCCAGGCTGATCCCTCCCAGTTGGTTTATACAACGCATCACTGAGCCGTTGACCCATCTTGAGAAGGACGTAAGACTGGCTGCTGTCCTTGGTCCAACAACGAACCGCTAGAGTTGGACTCTATAACCAGATCGAAGTTGGAACCTAAGACTGCTCTCCTGTTCCATGCCTCCATGTGTGAAAGCCACCACTGGATCTCTTCCTGTGCTTCTTCGGAATGGGCTCACATACTCCCAGTTTATGCCCTTATCAGGAGATGATGGGCATTGAGGCACTGCCGCACCCGATAATGTAGGAGCACATGAGGGGGGTGGGGGGGGGGTGAGAAAATCGGTCTCAAATCGAATTGGTCTCAAATCGTGGTGAATCTTTGCCATTTTCCGAGATGGGAGAGGCAAAGATGTCGTAGATGAGTCTATCACAAAACCTAAGATCTCTGTCTACGACGGGTGCAGAAGGGACTTGCTCTTCTTGATCACAAATCCCAGCCCCCCCAAAAGAATGACTGCTGTCTGCAGTTGCAAGGACAATGTTCTGGGAAACTGGTGCATAATAAGCATGTCGTCCAGGTAAATGAGTCTCATCTCATGAGCGCGAAGGTGTTCTACCACCGGTTTGAGGACCTTCATAAAGCACCAAGGTGCCGACGACAGGCTGATGTGCAGAGTAATGAATTCGTAAGTCTGGTCCCTCCAGAAAAATTGGAGGAATCTGCGATGGGGCTGTAAGATTGGAACGATCAAATAGGAGTCATTGAGGTCCAGACTCACCATCTAATCGAATGGTTGGAGCACATCCTGCAGAAGATGGATCCCCTGCATCTTGAAATGGCGGTATACCAAACATTCTTTTAATTCTGAGGTTAATCACGGGCCGTTGGGCCCCGCCGCGATTGTCAACAAAAAAGAAATGTTGCTTATGAAGGCAGAAGGATGAGGGGTAGTATGGCATATAACCCCTTTGTCAAGGAGGGCTTTGACCTCTGTCGATGAGAGCGCTCTCAGACACCGAGAACCTCACAGGATGCAGGAGAATTTCCTGTCTTGGAGATCCATAGAACTCTATTTTGAAGCCTTGAACTTTCTGAAGGACCCATGCGTCCGAAGTGAGAGACAGCCACCTGTGGAGAAATTGAGCCAGAAGGCCCCCTAACCTCAGATGTGAAGAAGGGTGAGCACTCGCCTTTACTGGAAGAGTTGGAGGCTTGTCCTCTGGAGCCGCCTCTGAAGCACCGGGCTCTGGTGGGGTAGAAGTTTGTGAACCTAGCTCGAACCTGGTATTGTTCGCGTCCGGAGCCTTGCTCCCTGGAGAGGGCTTGATAGGAGAAGTGACCGGCCAAGCGGCCCCTGCCATGGCCGGCCCCATGGTAAACATGAGGGTGAAAGATCCTCTTAATAGAAGTTTTAGCCTTGTCAACGAAAGAAAAATTAGGTCACAAACTTCCCCAGCTACTCAATAAAAGGGGTCGCCACAAATATTTGGTCAAACACATGCACAATGCACAGAGAAGGGCGAAATACGTATCTGCGGCTGCTCAGTAGCAAAAAAAAAAGGCAGCATGGACAGCGATAGTAACTGGGTTATGATTGCCATTATATGATTGGTTGTTGCCATGGTTGTAACCTCCCATGGCCTTTTGGGAATGTTAGTTTTTTGTTTATAACAAAATTATGTTAATATAGCTGCGGTGACTTTTTATAAATCAGCGAAGTAAAGATTATAAACCATAATCCTCGCCTCTAGTCCGGACCCAGAATCTCGGTTTAATTACTGAAAGTAAATCATGCTTTTTAACAAGCTTGTAAGAGGGCACGTGAAAGGGTTCTGCAATAGCAGCATGGTTCTGTCGGCAAATTAGAATGATGCATTTAGATTGCCTGCTTTACAACTTCAACTGAGGCTAAGGGTTTTCATTTAACCGGGCCGTAAAGTGCAGAACGCAAGGTTGGTTTGCCCTACTCTGCTAGCACTTTAATAAATAAACACCAAAGCTGCAACGGTAAAATTAACGGAGGATTGTTAGATTTGGGGGTCTCTAGTTGGCATAGGTAGGTACCTGTGACAAATAGGGACCCTTGCGTCTAGTCAGGGTAAGGGGCTACACTCCTAAAATAACCCCTGCTCACCCCCTTGGTAGCTTGGCACGAGCAGGCAGGCTTATCTCAGAGGCAGTGTGTAAAGCATTTGTGAACACATACAGTAATACAGTGACAACACTACAGATGGACACCACACAGGTTGTATTATAAAAATAGTATTTTTATATAGACTTAACACAAGACCAAACGACAAAAATCCACAATACTGTACTCAAAAATAGACTTGAAAAGGTTATAAAATAGTTCAGTTCTCTCAAGTTGTAGATGCGACACTTTACTCTCAATGTACCTTGAATGCGTAACGCAAAGAAAACAAAAGGGTCGCAGGGAAGGTGATGCGTCGGTTCCTTAATGCTGCGCAGGGGAGTTGATGCTCGCTTCCTTACTGTGTGGGGAGGTGATGCGTCGGATTCTTACTGCTTTCCGGTGCGATGCGACAAGATGGCACTTCGATGCGATACGACAAAATGGCGTCTTGGTTGCGATGCGACAACGTTGGTGTGATGCGTGCACGCCCGACGGCCGTGCGGCGACTCGATGATCTTTGGAGCCGCGACAGGATCTGCGACGCGCTTCTCCGGTGATGCGACGATGTACTCTGTGGCAGCGTCCCGCTTCTCCGGCGATGCGCCGCGCTTCGGCGATGCGATGATGACAGCGGTAGCGGCGTCTCGCTTCCTCTGCGATGCGATGACAGCGGCGGCGACACGCTTCTCATCGTTGCGTCGCGCTTCCAGCTCCCAGCGACACGCAGTCTCTCAGAAGGCCCAGCACAACAGCAGGCTCTTCAATTCCCAGCAAGGGAATTCAGGGGGGGGGGAGCTGGTTGGTGAAGTCTTGTATCCCTGAGACTTCAGGCAGGAGGCAAGCTCTAGTTCAAGCCCTTGGAGATTCTTCTTCAAGTTGATAGAAAGCACACTCAGTCCTTTTCTCCTTTCTTTGGCAATGAAGCAACCACTGCAGGCCAACCCCCAAACACACAGCACAGGGGTAGTCTCCTCCTTCAGCTTCCTGGTTCTTCTCCTCAGCAAAGGTTCGTCTTGATTCCCAGAAGTGATCTAAAGTTCTTGGGTCTGGGTCCCAATATTTATACTACTTTTCTCTTTGTTCTCTGAAGGCAGAGAGGCCTCTGCCTAGTCCAAAACCAGTTCTGGTCAGTCCTGGAGCACTTTGTTGACAAGACTCCTTCTTTCCTTTCACAGTGTAGGCCAGGGACATCAGACACACCACAGGAGGTGGAGCCAGCATTGTGGAGGAAAGGCACAGCCCTATTCAGGTCCCAGGTGCAACTCCTCCCTCCTATCTGCATGCAGATCTCTCTATTCAGCCCTGTGCTGACTCACCCTGTCTCCTGGCAGCCCCCAGCCCCTGTCACTCAAACTCCAGACAAGGAATACACAACCTAGCAGAGGCAGGCTTGGATAGTTAGGCAAGAAAATACCCACTTTCTAAAAGTGGTAATTTCAAACACAATGTTAAAACCAACTTCACTAAAAGATGTATTTTATCATTCTGAGTTCAGGCATACTAAACTCTAATTTCTACCTAGTTCCCTGAGTCAGTTAGGATTATAAAATGTTATAATCTAACTGCCCATTCTGGCCTATGGGGAACAGGTAGCCTTGCAATAGTGAAAAACGAAAATGGCTGTAATTCACTATTAGGACATGCACACACACCAGGGCATGTCCTACCTTTACCTACAATGCACCCTGCCCTTGGGCCTACCTTAGGGGTGACTAATATGTATAAAAGGGAAGGTTTAGGGACTGGCAAGTGGGTACACTTGCCGAGTCAACATGGCAGTACCAGACTGCACACAGGCTCTGCAATGGCAGGCCTGAGACACACTTTACAAGCTGCTCCGGTGGGTGGCACAACCAGTGCTGCAAGCCCACCAGCAGCATTTGATTTACAAGCCCTGGGCACACGCAGTGCACTGTACTAGGGTCTGACAGTAAGCCAAACAAGCCAATCATGGAGTCACTAATCCATACATCAATTTACCATAGGGAGCACTTGGACTGTGGCACTGAACAGCAGTGGCACAGTGCCCAAAAAGCATCTAAAACCAGCAAAAACATAAGAGGCAACAACAAAAAAATGGAAGGGAGACCCACGCCAATGGTGCCAGGTCTAACACGTGTCCCCTTCAGCTGAAATGTGGGGAGAACTACCCTACCTCTGGGGAGTTCTCATCACTAAGGCGGAAAAAATCTGGACAGACCATCAGCATTGGCGTGTTCTGTACCAGGGCGGTGTTCCACCGTAAAGTCCATCCCCTGTAGGGATATGGACCACCTCAACAGCTTTGGATTCTCACCCCTCATCTGCATCAGCCATCTGAGGGGCCTGTGGTCTGTCTGAACCCGGAAGTGAGTCCCAAACAAGTATGGTCTCAACTTCTTCAGTGCCCAGACCACAGCAAATGCCTCACGCTCAATTGCACTCCACCTCTGTTCCCGTGGAAGTAACCTCCTACTGATGAAGGCTACAGGTTGGTCTAGGCCCTCCTCATTAATCTGTGATAGAACAGCCCCCACACCATGCTCTGAAGCGTCTGTTTGCACAATGAACTCTTTTGAGAAGTTGGGTGCCAGGAGCACGGGCACCGTGCACATGGCAGTCTTCAGGACATCAAAAGCTCTCTGACAGGTGTCAGTCCAAATCACTCTCTTGGGCTGCTTCCTGGAAGTCAGCTCTGTCAAGGGTGCAACAATGCTGCCATATCCCTTGACAAACCTCCTGTAATACCCGGTGAGTCCTAAAAAGGCTCTCACCTCTGTCTGGGTCTTGGGGGGTTCCCCAAGTCAGGATGGTCTCAATCTTGGGCTGTAGGGGCGCCACCTGGCCGCTCCCAACCTGGTGTCACCACGGAACCCTGCCCGATCTGGCACTTACTCGCCTTGATCGTGAGGCCTGCTCTCCGCAGCTCCATCAACACTTCCCAGAGGTGGCGCAGATGTTCTTCCCAACTGGCGCTGAACACTGCAATGTCATCCAGGTAGGCGGCACTGAACTCTTCCAGTCCAGCCAACACCTGGTTGACCAACCTCTGAAAGGTGGCAGGGGCATTCTTCATCCCAAAGGGCATAACCCGGAATTGGTAGTGCCCATCTGGTGTGGAGAATGCGGACCTCTCTCTTGCCCCATCAGTCAAGGTGATCTGCCAGTACCCAGACGTTAAGTCAAACGTGCTGAGGTACCGGGCAGCCCCTAACCGATCAATGAGCTCATCAGCTCTGGGGATGGGGTGCGCGTCAGTCCTGGTGACGGAATTGAGCCCTCGGTAGTCCACACAGAACCGCAGTTCTGGTGAGACACCCGGTGCGGCAGCCTTTGGGACCAAGACCACTGGGCTGGCCCAAGGACTGTTAGAGGACTCAATCACCCCCAACGCAAGCATCTTGGAGACGACCTCCTCCTTGATGCAAGCTCTCACCCAGTCAGTCACCCTGTAAGTTTTGAGCTTGACAGGAGGACTGTCCCCAGTGTCTACATCATGGACGCACCAATCAGTGACACTGGGAATCAGGGAGAACAGATCAGAAAACTGTCCCAGCAACTGGTGACAGTCATTCTGCTGCTCAGGGGTCAGGGTGGAAGAGAGGTTCACTCCATCCACTGACCCATCTTGCTCTGTTGCAGACAGGAGGTCAGGAAGAGGCTCAGTCTCCTCCTCCATTCCAGCATCTGTTGCTAGGAGCATGCCCACTTCGGACCTCTCTAAGTGGGGCTTCAGGCGGTTGACACGCAGGACCCGCAAGGGGTTCCTGGGAGACTGCAATCCACCAAGTAGGTAACCGGACTCTTGCGCTCCACCACCTCAAATGGTCCGGTCCACTTATCCTGGAGCGCACAGGGCTCCACTGGGGCCATGACCCACACTTTCTGACCAGGCTGAAGCTCAACCGGAGTGGCATTCTGGTCGTACCACCGCTTCATCTCCTCCTGGCTGGCTTCCAGATTCGCCTCAGCGAGTTTTCTGAATCGCCTAGTTTGGTTCCTAAAGGCCAGCATGTAGCTATATACATCCTGGGGAGGTTTCCTGGGAGACTGCTCCCAGCCTTCTTTGACCAAACTCAAAGGTCCTCTCACTGGGTGTCCATAGAGAAGCTCAAAGGGACTGAAACCTAGAGATTTCTGTGGCACCTCACGATATGCAAAGAGAAGGCATGCTAAGAGGACGTCCCACTTGCGCCTCATGGGTTCCTCAAGACCCATAATCATGCCTTTGAGGGTCCGGTTGAATCTCGCAACCAGCCCATTACCTTGGGGGTGGTAAGGAGTGGTGAACTTGTAGGTTACACAACACTCCTGCCACAGGGACTTCATATACTTGGAAATGAAGTTGGTACCTCGGTCTGACACCACCTCTCGGAGAAACCCCACGCGGGAGAAAATCCCCATCAGTGCACGTCCCACCACGGGGCCGTCACTGTCCTGAGAGGGATGGCTTCCGGGTACCGGGTGGCATGGTCCACCAAGACCAGGATGAACCTGTTGCCCATGGCTGTCTTGGGATCCAGAGGCCCCACAAAGTCAATGCCCACCCTTTCAAAGGGGGTGCTGACCACAGGGAATGGCTGGAGAGGAGCCTTGCGCTTCCTCCCACTCTTTCCACTTGCCTGGCAAGTCTGACAGGTCCTGCAATGAGTGTCTGAACTCTTGCGCATTTGGGGCCAATAAAAATGGGTGACAAGCCTTTCAAAGGTCTTGTCCTGCCCCAAATGTCCTGCTAAAGGCACATCATGAGCCAGCCCCAGTAGGAAGGCTCTGAAGCGCTGGGGTACCACCAGCACACGGGCTGACCCAGGCTCAGCAACCTTAGGCTCACTATACAGGAGACCATTCTCCCAGTAGATCCAATGTGATCCAGACTGATCACCTGCTGCCTGGTTTGCAGCCTGCTGCCGCAAACCCACAAGAGAAGGGCACTTGTTCTGCTCCTCACAGAACTCTTCCCTGGAGGGATCTCCTTCCTGCTGCCAATGGGTCAGCTCAGGCAGGTCTCCCAGTTCAGCAATCTCTTCCCCGGTAGGCTCCAGGGCATCCCCCTCAGGGTCCGCCTCCTCCTGGGCCATGGGAATCTCAGGGGCCGGTTTCCCGCGCCCCCTACCTCTTTTCTTTAAGGCAGGCACCTGGGCCATTTTCTCAGGCTCCAGGTCCTCTTGAACACCCTTACTGGCTGCCATAGACCGAGTGGTCACGCAAGCCCACTCAGGCAAACCCAACATCTCTAAATGAGCTCTCCGCTCCACCTTAGCCCAAGGGGAGCTCTCCAAATCGTTACCTAACAGACATTCAACAGGCATGGCTGGCCTCACAGCTACTTGAAGAGTCCCTGAGACCCCCCCCCCCTCTCAAAGGGAACCTGTGCCACCTTGCAGTGGCTCTCTGTGTTGTCAGCGGCAACAACTGCGTAAAATGCATTTGGGACTACCTGCTCTTCAGACACCAACCGACAACTGACAGCGGTCACACTGGCTCCGGTGTCTCTAAGAGCTTCCACCCTCTTGCCATTGATGGTCACCCACTGCCTGTATTTTTTAGTGTTATCAGGCAGCTGGGTCCTGGGGACCACCTCACAGTCTCCTAAAGAGACAAGGGACATCTCTGCGGGACCCCACCCACCCTGGGCACCCATCTCCTCCCCCAGGGCTACACTAGCCAACTGCCGGGGTGGTGCACCAGTGGGTGCTGTCTTCCCATACAAGGGACATCTAGCATCATAAGAACAGGGGCCTACTAGACCACACTTAAAACAGGTCTTGGGCCCCTTGTGAACAGGCTTATCTGTCGGGACCACTGCCTTCTTCTCAGGGGGAGGCTGGGAACCTTTCCCTTGGTTCCCTTGGGGATTACTTTGGGGCCCTTTCTGGAACTCCCTCTGTTTACCCTTGTCCCCCCCCACTCTTCTGTTGGGGACCATGCCCACCTTTGGCGAAGTCTCCCACATGACCCTTCTGGACCCGGGTGCTCACCCAGCGGTCCGCCTCCTCAGCAAGCTTCCTAGGGTTAGTCAGCTTGCTATCAATAAGATGCTGGCGTAGCTCTGGAAAACAGTTATTTGACAAGTGCTCCCATGCAAGCAAATCATAGAGCGCCTCAAAATTATCCACTTTGCTACCCTTCACCCAACCATCCAATGCTCTGCAAAAGAAAGACACATATTCCACCCAAGTGGTAGACTCCAGTTTTCTGCAATTTCTAAATCTTTGTCTATATAGCTCTGGGGTCAAACCAAATCTGGACATTAGGGCTCCCTTCATGTGGGTATAGGACATCTGCTCCTCTGTAGGCAAATCCAACAAAGTGTCCCTCCCATCACTAACAAAGCGGCCCCACAACCCCGCTCCCCAATCCTTCTCAGGGACCCGGTGGGCCAACATTGCAGCTTCATAAGCCCTAAATCATTGACCAATATCCTCATTCTTGTGGAAATCTTTAACTACCTCTTTGGGAATGTAGGTTCTTGCTTCTACATGCACTGGCGGTGTGCTGCCACCAGAGGGAGGAACCTCTAACTTCTTGGCCTTGAGTTCCAATTCCCTCAATCCTCTCTCATACTCAAAATGCATCCTCTTTTCCTCTAAGGCTAACTTCTTCATTTCCAACCCCATCCCAAGCTCTATTTTCTTGCTCTCTAGGTCTTTCTGACCATCCATTTTGAGCCTAGCTAGCTCCAATTTATGCATCCTCTCCCTTGCTCTGTCCTCCAGCTCTCCTGCGGACAACCCTTTGGAAGAAACACTGCTGCCCACCCCTGAAGGTACTTTCCCTCCAGTTGGGCCCACTGGCCCCTCAAGTTGCTCATTTAAATCCTCTGCCTCCATTACTGGCTCCTCAGGATGCTCACTGGCATTCCTAGATTCTACCCAGGCCCTCAGCGCCTTCTGGTATTCCTCTTTCCGGGTGAGGCCTTTCACAGAGATTTTAAATTTCTTGCACAAAGCTTTGAGATAAGGCACAGTGTAGGTATCAATTCTCTCTTCTTCCAACACAATGTCTACAGATGCTATGGATGCTGACTTGCTCATGGTAGCAAAAAGACTGGCAGTTCTCAAGAATTAAAAATAGAAAAGAAGTTCCAAGGAAAAATTCTCAAAAAGTATGTGGTTGCGTTATGGTCTGCACTCACTAGTAGTGTACACCAATCACTGTATATGAATCACAAATGCAAGTCCAAATCCTCACCGCTGACCACCAATGTTAGATTTGGGGGTCTCTAATTGGCATAGGTAGGTACCTGTGACAAATTGGGACCCTTGCGTCTAGTCAGGGTAAGGGGCTACACTCCTAAAATAACCCCTGCTCACCCCCTTGGTAGCTTTGCACGAGCAGGCAGGCTTATCTCAGAGGCAGTGTGTAAAGCATTTGTGAACACATACAGTAATACAGTGACAACACTACAGATGGACACCACACAGGTTGTATTATAAAAATAGTATTTTTATATAGACTTAACACAAGACCAAACGACAAAAATCCACAATACTGTACTCAAAAATAGACTTTAGAATGTTATAAAATAGTTCAGTTCTCTCAAGTTGTAGATGCGACACTTTACTCTCAATGTACCTTGAATGCGTAACGCAAAGAAAACAAAAGGGTCGCAGGGAAGGTGATGCGTCGGTTCCTTACACTCAGGGGAGTGGATGCGTCTGTTCCTTACTGCTGCGCAGGGGAGTTGATGCTCGCTTCCTTACTGTGTGGGGAGGTGATGCGTCGGTTTCTTACTGCTTTCCGGTGCGATGCGACAAAATGGCGTCTTGGTTGCGATGCGACAACGTTGGTGTGATGCGTGCACGCCCGACGGGGACTCGATCTTTGGAGCCGCGACAGGTCCTGCGACGTGCTTCTCCGGTGATGCGACGATGTCCTCTGTGGCAGCGTCCCGCTTCTCCGGCGATGCGCCGCGCTTCGGCGATGCGATGACAGCGGCGTCTCGCTTCCTCTGCGATGCGATGACAGCGGCTGTGACGCGCTTCTCGTCGTTGCGTCGCGCTTCCAGCTCCCAGCGACACGCAGTCTCTCAGAAGGCCCAGCACAACAGCAGGCACTTCAATTCCCAGCAAGGGAATTCAGGGGGGGGAGCTGGTTGGTGAAGTCTTGTATCCCTGAGACTTCAGGCAGGAGGCAAGCTCTAGTTCAAGCCCTTGGAGATTCTTCTTCAAGTTGATAGAAAGCACACTCAGTCCTTTTCTCCTTTCTTTGGCAATGAAGCAACCACTGCAGGCCAACCCCCAAACACACAGCACAGGGGTAGTCTCCTCCTTCAGCTTCCTGGTTCTTCTCCTCAGCAAAGGTTCGTCTTGATTCCCAGAAGTGATCTAAAGTTCTTGGGTCTGGGTCCGGGTCCCAATATTTATACTACTTTTCTCTTTGATCTCTGGCCTCGTCCAAAACCAGTTCTGGTCAGTCCTGGAGCACTTTGTTGTCAAGACTCCTTCTTTCCTTTCACAGTGTAGGCCAGGGACATCAGACACACCACAGGAGGTGGAGCCAGCATTGTGGAGGAAAGGCACAGCCCTATTCAGGTCCCAGGTGCAACTCCTCCCTCCTATCTGCATGCAGATCTCTCTATTCAGCCCTGTGCTGACTCACCCTGTCTCCTGGCAGCCCCCAGCCCCTGTCACTCAAACTCCAGACAAGGAATACACAACCTAGCAGAGGCAGGCTTGGATAGTTAGGCAAGAAAATACCCACTTTCTAAAAGTGGTAATTTCAAACACAATGTTAAAACCAACTTCACTAAAAGATTTATTTTATCATTCTGAGTTCAGGCATACTAAACTCGAATTTCTACCTAGTTCCCTGAGTCAGTTAGGATTATAAGATGTTATACTCTAACTGCCCATTCTGGCCTATGGGGAACAGGTAGCCTTGCAATAGTGAAAAACGAAAATGGCTGTAATTCACTATTAGGACATGCCACACACACCAGGGCATGTCCTACCTTTTACCTACAATGCACCCTGCCCTTGGACCTACCTTAGGGGTGACTAATATGTATAAAAGGGAAGGTTTAGGGACTGGCAAGTGGGTACACTTGCCCAGTCAACATGGCAGTACCAGACTGCACACAGGCTCTGCAATGGCAGGCCTGAGACACACTTTACAAGCTGCTCCGGTGGGTGGCACAACCAGTGCTGCAAGCCCACCAGCAGCATTTGATTTACAAGCCCTGGGCACACGCAGTGCACTGTACTAGGGTCTGACAGTAAGCCAAACAAGCCAATCGTGGAGTCACTAATCCATACATCAATTTACCATAGGGAGCACTTGCACTGTGGAACTGAACAGCAGTGGCACAGTGCCCAAAAAGCATCTAAAACCAGCAAAAACATGAGGCAGCAGCAAAAAAATGGAAGGGAGACCCACGCCAATGGTGCCAGGTCTAACAAGGATCTTCATCACATTCTAGATGACTGAGAAGCATGCCTTCTAGTATCACTAGACATGTTGGCCGAGATTAAAAGAGAGAACCAAGACCCTAGAAAGAAGAATGTGCCTTTCAGGAAGGATGTGAACCAGTAAAGCAAAGTGTCTCTCAAACACATTCTTCATGTAAATATTTCAGAATATATCCGAATTAGGAAAGCACAAATGAAGCACATTTTTTTGTAATTCTGAAGTGTGCTGGAAACATTTTAATACGATCAAAACAAATCAATACACTAGGTGATGCTATTTCCACACAATGTTTGTGCGCTTTATAGTTTTGGGAGTAAAGCTGTACGTCTGTGCAAATTTAATGGCCATTTCAATTGAAAATGTGTTGTCTACTCTATGCCACTCCACACAGCGCCCCTCCACTAATTTTTAGCCATGCTGATGTAAAACACGGCTAAAACACATTAGCAAAGCCAATATCTTTTTTATAGGCAAGACCGATTGGCTTTGCCAATGCTGGTTTGGTTTTGAAAATTACTTGAACAATCTGAATAGCTAAACAAAAACAAAATACAAATCGATTTCAGAAGTTACTTTACGAAATTATATTTAGAGAAAAATAGAGCATAGCATGCACCTTCTATGGAGGCCCAGAATTTTGCTATGGTTACTACTCCCTGAAAGAGCTACTCGAATATGTTGTTCCAGGAGGGCTTCCTCACAAGGCTTCTTCGAATTATCAGGCAACATCACAAAACTAGCAATACCAGGCCTGTTAGAGACTAATACCTTTAAGTCCGCCTTTATGACACATTATTGGGTAAAACATGTCCTTGGTTTCGAATGAGTCGTCCTGCTCTTAAATTGCAGAGAACAGGTTAGTTTAGTTTCTAAGTGCTCTGTTATATTTACGTTTTATAATTGCAGCTCTCGTTCAAGGTCCAGGAACACATTATTTTGAGGATAGATTACATCCCTATGCGATCATATTTATACTATTAGGACCTCATTTTGCAAAGTTTAACTTCTTCTGATACTAAAATGCATTTGTTCTAATATGGATTAATAAGCATTTGTATTCCCTGCAGCTATACCATGAAATTGAAAAGGGAAGTTCGTGTGCCCCATCTTGCTCTAGAACTCTGAGCAAATTCACACGTGACCTGATATGAGTTTTAATGTCATCATTATATGCAGACATTAATATATTGCAAACTCTAATGAATCTAAACCACAATAACGTCTTCAACCTGTGCAATAAATGTCAGCCTAAATCAGAAGTGAGAGGCATGTCACTACACTGCTTTGCTTTCTTTCCATCTTCTAGAAATTCCAACCATTCCAGTGGAAAACAGATGAAATCATGTGTTTCTAATGCCCCTCCCTAGAACATCTAGACAAACCTCAAACTGTTTAAACATTCAGATAAATGCTTCCGACTGAGCTTCACCTCTTAGGCTTATATGCATTAAGAATGTATCCAGTACCACAACCAACGGACCTTCCACCATTTCTTAAAGCTTTCCTTCATATCCCAAGCAAGCCTCTAGAACCAAACCAAAGCATAAATACCAGAGAACACAGGAACTCGAGCAGCTTAACCCACTGAGGCCATCATACTTCATTCCTCATTAAGGAAACTGCATTGGCTCCCTAACTAGACTTGGTTACATTTCAAGACCATGGCCATAAACCATTCAGTTTTACTTTTAGGTGCTTGGGCTTATTTAAAACACCTCATCTTCCAGCACACCTGTGCAGATCTGCAGGAAAACATCTGTTGAGTCCCCTAAACGCACCCGCTTCTTACCTTTATGGGGGGTCGAGTCCTCTAAATAAGGCCCCATTCTGGCTGATCTGTGATACTGGATAACGTGCGCCCTTAAGCAAAGTCCCCTTTACCACAGGCGCAGCTTGGAATTTGACAGACTGACAGGCCTCAGACCAAGGGTGCAACAGGTATAGAAAATACATTTTTCATTTTTTTTTTTTATACAGAATAAAAGCATCATCAGAAGTGTAGAAAATAACTGCATTTAGGAGGGTCAATCAATCACTCAAATACACAAAGCAGCTAATCATACATGCGGTCTGTAAAATGTGTCCACCCTTACGGTGCTTACTTTGCATTTTCTACACTTTCTCCTGTTCCTCTTGGCAGGTCGCACTGCATGCCTTTCATCCCCCCACTACTCCAAACTTCCTGCGCCCCTCCCCTAAACCTTCCCTAGCACAGACGCAGACACAGATTTAACCCCCGCTGTATCCGTTTCAGGATTCCAACACACGTTTTGCTGGCCACAGCAACATTGCATGTAAAAATAGAACATCCTGCACTCCACTGAACAAGATTTGTTTTTAATGTCACTTATGAAGTCCTCTTATGCATCATTAGTAGTGCACGATCGGGGAGCAAAGTAGATATTTTCCCCTCCATAGTGGATACCACCCTTCGTCCTCAGTTTTTTCAGCATCATCATCTTTCCTTGTCCTTTTAACTTGTGAAGCAGACATTCGGTACCGTCCACCACCCGTCTTATTTCCAAATCCACATGCAACGAGCATTTGCAATGCAATAGGTCTCGCTTTTGTTAAACTTAGAGCTGTTGGCGTTGAAAATAATGTTTTTTACTTTTGGTTTTTTATTTGTAGTAGAGTCATTATATTTGCATAGCACTATTGGCAATGGTATAAAAAAGCTAAATTAAAAATGTCATTTTCAATGCCAACAGCTCTAACTTTAACAAATGCGAGACCTATTGCATGCACCCACACTCCGCTTGTCCGCTCATCTCTTCTGCTATCAAAGACCGCCCTACCCAGAAAGTTTGGAGGAGCACGTCTACTTATCTGACCAGCTTACTCAAGTGAACTCTGTCAGCAGCTCATGAGAAGTGACTGTCCGATGTTTAGCTGAGACCCAGCCTACCTGGTGATGAGGAAGTGAGTGGGTTTCTCTAGAGAGATTGAAGAGCTTATGGGAGGCAAACTGGATCTCTTTACCAAGGAGGGATGCGACGTATTACTAAAGACTCTGATGCCCTGCCTGGACTTTGAACCTAGCCTTCCTGTGCTGAGGGCAGTGGCATTTCCTGGCCTGACTCTCCTCCTGCTAATGCAAGCTGCAGCAGCCAGACTCGGTGCACCAGCTGCAGGTACAGACCAGAGCAAGTCTTAAGATCCTGAGCCTGGCCCGTCTTCCTTGCCTGGCAAAGCCTCACCTGTCTGAGACCCTAAGCAAGTCCCTACTGGCCTACGGGACGTCTCCATCCTCTCTATCCGCAGGGAGGATGTTTACCAGATTCTACTCCTTACACAGAAAGGCAGCATCTGTGTAGACAAGGCCCAGACACTCGGCCTGTCTCACAACAAGAAAAGCTTGTAAGTCCACAACCTGCCACAGACCCTCCTTTGCAAACCCTCCTACTCTCAGCTCCTTCAGAAGTCACAGACCCAGGACTGAGAGTCCTCAGGGCTCAATATTGCTGTTAGAATCGGTCTCAGCAGCAAGCGCTTAGAGGCAGCCTTGGATGGAATATGGCGCACGCTAAAGCAGAGGGCAGAAGAAACTGCCCACTTCCCACTTTCTTCTCTCTTCGCTGCAGAGACCAAACAAGTATTTGCGCGAATGAAGAAGAAAAAAAGTGCTTACCGCCTTCTTCTCACTCCTTTCTTTCTTAAAGATCCTTCTGGTGTCCCAGCTCGCTGACTCGCACGCACTCCGACACCTTTTCTCACTCGCCTCTCATTAAACCCCCCCCCTCTCACACATCCTTCTTCTACTCAATCGATAAAAATGGAATAATCAGTTCATCAGGCTTTGGGGGTGGGGGCTGAAATCATGCAGCTTGGCCGAATCAGACGGCGGGGGAGGGAGGGAAGGACAGATACGTATAAACAAAAGGGAAGTGAGAGTGAAGAGTAAGTCCCCGACAGGAGTCCGAGCTGAGAGGGGAGGGGCAAGGAGTTGGGGCCTGTAAGAGGCTGCGGCAGGCTGGGAAGCAGTCTCTGTCACCGCAGTTGATTTCAAGCACAAGACTGTCTACCCCCTCCCACCCAGCCAAGATTAACAACCTTGTTTACGGGGAGAAGGAACAAATGCTTCGGAAGCGGCAGTCCCGGGTAGAAAGAAGTGGAGAAATAAAACGAGACCTATTGGTCTATTTTTTTAATATTATGTGCTTCTAGTAACCAGTGCGGCACAAGCGGCGTGCAGCGCTCGTTACTAAAAGTATATAATATTGAAAAAATAGACTTTTGCGTGCGGCGCTAGAGAAATAAAAGACGCGGCTCCCAAAGTCTAGGTTTTCAAAATTTTATGTTTTTCGTAAGCTGCGCAGCATGCCGCCTGTGCCGTGCTGCTGCCTAAAGCACATAAATATTGAAAAAATTGAGTTTGGGGAGCCCGCCAGAGAAATGAAAGGCGCATCTTCCATTGTTGAAGATGAAGGCGCGCCTCGCTACATGTGTGGGTAAAGTGGGAGAGCTTGTCCTGTAAAAAAAAGTGCTTACAGACTAATTAAAGGACACCGTGTAACGACGCAAGCAAAAGATCCAGACCGGATGGGCCGTCCCAAAAGGAGACAGGGCGGTAACAAAGAAGCCTCATTTTCAATCGGAGGCCAGCGTTGACTATAAACTATGACGCCAGCCAATGAAAATGATGGGCGGGGCTTCCACTCCACTTCCAAAATCTCCTCGATTACAAGAGGTCTCGCAGAGCGAGCAGCGCAAGCGCTGCAACGCTAGGCGAGACCTAAAAAGGCAGAGGCTAACAAAGTAAAAGATAGAGTGCAAACTATGTAGGTCTTCTGCATAGATAGGGGCTTCTTGAGAAGTGCGGTTAACCCTTACTTTACGTCAAGGGAAACCATTCCTGGTCAAAGGTGTCGTTAACTCAAATATGAATGGTCCTAGATCATAAGAAAAAAAAATCTGTTGCACAATACTAGGCATGGACCTTGGGAAAGCCCAGATGCAAAATGAGAAAGTAATTATTCCTGTTGGAGTGCGATGGAGTGAAAAAACTTCAGTTTTAAGAGTGGGGAAACTATACTAATGCAGGTGCTGGGGAGTGAAGATATAACACCTACTCAAATTTTGATGATGTTATCAAAAAACAGAATGCAGTAATTCATAGGGGATTAACAGATCTTCTCCTGCAGAGGAAAACAACTGAAACACTCAAAAATATCAGTTTCCTACCTAGGAAATGCAGTTGAATGAGGTAACTTTGGTTCTAACATTTTATAATATATATTCGGTGATCAATGATAAATACTTAGCAAACCACTGAAGCAGCTACTTTCTCCTTCTCAATTTTCCCCTTTCCTTTAATTTGATGCAATCAGTTAACTTTTTTCTTTTCAACAAGTGTATGCAAAGGGCAAGGGAGAAAATTCTGAATATGACTGGAAAGGAAAACCGTGACAATATTAAATTCCCTGCAGCACCAAGAATAGATAAATATAAACTATTAGGGTAAACATACCAATGACATGGTTGACGTTTAGGGAGCGAAATGTAAAAAGTCAAATATCGATGCATTACAGGGGATGACATATCCAGAACCCCAAAGAAAAAACATGACACAAAAGTTTAGGGGCCTCGCTACGACCCCCAGACTGGGGGTTGACACACAAAGATTTCGTCAAAACTACACAAAATGTATTCCAATTTACTCTTATGAGACATGGTGAATGGCTGCAGTATTCGGGCTCCGTGTCAGTTGCATCTGGGGATTCCCACAAACCCTGGGCATTACTTCCACCTCAGCGATACCAACACTGCAAACCTTGAAAATATGAACAACATTGGCCTCACCCAACTCGTCGCCAGTTCCACACACAGCGGAGGGTACACGCTTGACCCCATCTTCATTTCTAGCAACAGTCAAGTACAGCCATGTTAACGAGCTCATCTAGACCGAACACGCCTTAGTCCACTTCATCATCACCAGACCGCCTGTCGCTGCCTCCAAGCCGCCAAGAGCCCCTGCCACAGCTGGAGCAAAGTATCAGAGAGCCAGTGGACCAACACCCTCAACACTTCCCACCCGGACAATGCACCCAACCTGGACCAGGCAGTCAAAAATGTCAGCACATGGTTCTCTGACTGCGTGGATAAAGTTGCCCGCATCAAGCCCAGCAGAAGAAAGATCCACACAATAGGTTAGATGATACACCAAGGAACTAAGAACCGCCAAATGCAACTGAAAGCAACTAGAATGGAAGTGGTGCACCATCAAAGAAACCTCAGACATAACCACTTTCAAGACAGCCCTAAACCACTACCACTGGTTACTGAAGAAAACAAAAAAAGGACACTGTTGCGGACAAAATGGAAGCCAGCTCCGACAACAGCAAAGAACTCTTCAACATCGTGAGAACGTTCTCCAACCCTAAAGCCACAAAAACGCAATCAGCCCCCTCGCAGGAACTTTGCAACACACTGGCCGACTACTTCCACTACAAGATCTCCATCATCTACAAAAACTTCAAAACGCAGCCCACCCCTTCAGTCTTCTCCAGCCACCACGTCCTTGATGAAGCCTCCTCTGATCACCAACTCACCACCTGGACTCTGCTCACCCACCAGAGTACCACAGCCATTATGAAGTCCATTCACTCAGGAGCCCCCACGGACCACTACCTGCACCACATTTTGAAACTCGAAAGCAACAAAATCAGCAGCAAGCTCACTGCCCTCTTCAACGCCTCCATCACCACGGCCACCTTCCCATAGGAATGGAAACAAGCAGAAGTCAAACCTCTTCAAGAAACCATCCGCAGACCCCCCAATCCAGATTTCGCCACCAACCACCAGGATTGCTGCCACAGATGACTACAGAACCCTCCTCGAACCAAGAAGAAAAGGCGGCGCTGATCCTCCTCGACCTCTTGTCAGTGTTGGACACCATATCTCACCACACCGTGATCAATAGGCATCATCAGATCGGATTCCAAGGAAACACTCAAGTTGATCACCTCCTTCCTCACCGGAGAACCCAGTGAGTCAGTCTACCACCGTTCACCTTGGAGCCCATGGACAATCTGCCACCCCTTGTCTGAGTCCACAGACTTATCCTATGCAGACAACACCTAGCTCATCCTCTCGCAAGACCCTCTCACCACGAGAGCCAACTTCTGAAGATGTATGGCAGCATCGCCAACTGCATTAAGAACAATTGCCTCAAACTCAACATGGACAAAAATGAAGTGCTTATCTTCAGAAACACCAGCTCCCTGTGGAACGACTCCTGGGGGTCCGCAAAACTAGGAGCCTCACCATTATCCTGGACAAAAAAAACTCACCATGAAAGCCCAGATTAACAAAGTCTCATCCACCTGCTTTCTAACACTTCGCATGAGTCGGAAAATATTCAAATAGCTTCCCATCAACACGAGATGCACTGTCACTCAGGACCGAATCACCAGCCGTCTGGTAAACAACGCACTCCACGCAGGAATCAACTCTCATCTCCTGAAGAGACTTTAAACCATACATAATTCCACAGCTACACTCATACCCAACCTCCCCAAATGGAAACACATCTCCAATCACCTCAGGAAACTCCACTGGCTCCCATTACAGAAGGGATGCTAATTCAAGCTGCTGATCCACGCCTACAAGCCCCTGCACAACCAAGGACTAGCCTACATCTACCACCGCCTCGTCTTTTTACCAGCCCTAAAGACTCCTGCATTCCGCTTCCCTAGCTCACACCGCCATTTTCGCCGAAGCAACAGTGGAGGACGCTCCTTTTCCTACCGCGCGCCAAAATCCTGGAACAACCTCCCCCTTCACCTTCAGACCTCCAACTCTGTTCTACAATTCCGGAAAGCACTCAAGACCTGGATGTTCAACTGATCCCACCTGAAGCAGCTAGACCCTCAGTGCCTGGATACTCGGGTGATAAGCTGCACTTTATAAATTCCAATGGATTGGATTCCTAAAAATCTAGAGACCCAAGGGAATTTAGGATGGTATGGCTTGTGCAGATTCAGCAACATTTTCTGGTCAAGAATGCCCTATGAACTTTAAAAGTGCCTGTAAAAAAACAAAACAAAAAAAAACAACTCATTTATGCAACACAAAACTCATGCACTTCAAATCAACGGCCAAAGTCTAACTCGCACTTCGCCAGAATAAAATGCATCTCAATGGAACAGACCAAGTCTGTAACCATGTGAGTAAGTCATTGACACCACACAATGTTTAAGTTTTGACCGGATCCTTTTGCAGTAGGCCCACCCACCCAAGTAGGGTAAAACTTACAGGGAGAAGTGTGATAACGCTAACTAGTAAGAATTGCATCGACCCCTGAAGATTTTGGAACATGCTCTTAAAGAAATGTGTAGAATATCTGTGATTTTGGGCAAAATTAGAAGTTTGTAAGGCATTCTAGATGAGAAAACCTAGCGGACTTCCCTAGGTGTCTAGTTTTCTGTTATGTCTGTGGCAGGTAGGTTTCCCTGGGTGTCGGACGAGTGTGGGCCCAAATACTGCAGGTACCTACATCGCAAGAACAAGTAATTTTCAAGGTAAAAATCTTCATGCTTCCTTGTTGTGTTTCACAGATAACATGGACACCCACACAAGTGGGGCATCCTTTTTATTGGGAGAAGTGTGGGAACATAGAATAGTAGAACATCTGCTTTGAAATATTGAATTTCTCACCATTTCTGGCTTCCAGATTTAGGTCAGTGTGCAAAGAACAACATATTCTGCACCACTCTCCTTTCAATCTCAGACTACAGGTGACCCCAAATTCAGAGTAGTAACAAAAAAACATTA
This sequence comes from Calotriton arnoldi, assembly GCA_963921515.1. Classification (NCBI taxonomy): domain Eukaryota; kingdom Metazoa; phylum Chordata; class Amphibia; order Caudata; family Salamandridae; genus Calotriton; species Calotriton arnoldi. The sequence continues at coordinate 1,238,490 of CAWUFW010000840.1, forward strand.
CTGCTAAATTTAGCATGTTGGGTACATAACAAAAATGCATAGGTTTCCTTCATATCCATTTTTTGATCATTAGATTTTACTGTATGAATTGAAGCATAGTTGCTACACAAGGAAAAAATCATTAATGGAAGCAGCCCAGTTGTTGACTCTGGGTATTGCAGGTTTTTGGACAACCAGAAAATACAATATACCCCTGCGACCAGAAGAGTCTGACGGACATTAACAGCATACTGTTTTTGGAAATCGGCCTTTGTGGCAAAAAATTACAGATGAAAAATCCGTTCATTTTTCTATTTTTTCGTACCTATTTTCATCATTTTAGTTAAAAAAAAACTAGTTACAAGGAACATCAGTGATATACATAAATAAAGCATTGAATTCGAAATTGTCATCTTAATAAATTGATAGCTTTTCCTGTTCATTCAAGGAATTCACATACAGGGCTCGAAAAATCCACTGCATTTGCGAGCCAGATTTAATTAGGACAAGCTATTTTTAGGTCCTACTCACCCTTTCTGGGGAGTAGGAAGACAAACTGACTTTTGACCTCGGTCTCTGAAAGCAGAGCAAATGTCTCAAGATTTAAAGGCATCTTTATTGCTCAAAAGGCTAAAGAGCAATAAAAATGCCTTTAAATCTTGCTTGCTTGTCACAATTGCTCACAGAGGTCAAGTGCATTACAGTTAGGTCAAGTAGATTTTGTACGTTACTAGACCTGCAGGTCTAGTAACAATTTTTAGATTTTTCGAGTCCTGAATATTTCCACCACAGGCTGCATGAAGGTAGAAATAGCAAAAATAGGAAAAATTGATTACCACTTAAAAAATTTTTTTTTTTTTTTTCAACTCTGCCTGTTCCTGAAAGCATGGAAGAGGGAGAATTCTGGCAAAGCAAACTGCATTTTTACTATTTTCTCGGTTCCCTCCAGGAGAATTCACAAATCATGTTACCCGTGTCTACACTGGGGAAAAATGACATTTTGCCCTTGATACTTTAACAGATAAAAAATTACAAAGCTTACACCTGACCTGCCCGAAACAAACTTAAGTTGGCAATTAAGTGGTGAAAAAGCTAGAACTGCAGAGGTATTCTATTTATTTGTTCCAGAAGCTAAAAATAGAACACATTCAGCCACCTCCTGAAATGGATGCCTTTTTAACCATGCTCATATCTATGACTTAGCATTTTTGCTATTTGTTCCTTAATTTGACACATATGAAACAATAAGTCTTACAATTAATCCGACACTTGTCATTAATTGCTTTAATGTATGTGACAGAGAACGATGCACAAACCCCTTAAAACTGTACACAATTGGAGGTTCCATGTTAAAGTTTTTGTCCCTTTTAAAAAATTTTTTTTTTTTTAACACAGATCAGTGGTATTGGTTCCCAGACATGTTACTTCATGTAGCTTAAAGAGAATATATATATATTTTTTTAACAGAGTTTTATATAGCGCGAACTTGACCCGAATCGGGTATCAGAGCGCTTTACATAGCACCAGTTGCACTAAATGAGGACACACATTAGGCATGGGGAGATTAAGTGATTTGCCCAGAATCACAGAATGTTCAGCGTCATTGCCGAGACTCGAACCCAGTTCCCCGGATTCGAGGTCGACCGCCCTAGCCGTTAGGCCATCCCCTAGCCGTTAGGCCATCTCCTCTCCCCAATTTTTCAATTCAAAGTATGAAAAGCATTTAACCGATTTTCCCATAGTTTCTATATTAATTTTGTTGTAAAATGGTCAGCGCTGGATTACTTGCTGGCAAATTATAACTCAGCTTTTCATGCATTATTCATTTAAAAAATGAGCAAAGGAGTTCAGACTTCTAACAATAGTACTCCTTGCACCGTAGCATGCACGCAAAAAAATTGCAAGCCAATCTGCTAGACTACATCAAGCAGCAGCAATCCAACATTGTGCAACATTCAAAAAATGAAATTAGACTTATGCTGAAGTATGTACTTAAGATTGCTCAAGCAGACCACAACTATTCACTTTAACAACAAAATATATTCAAGGAGTATTCTGGAACCCCCGAGTCGAAATATCAAATTGATGTGAAAAAAAAAGCATTTACAAATCAAAAAGGTTTGGACTTTGTGCATGCACAGTCATTCACCACAGTCAGAAAACTTACCAAGCGAAGGATGGATGGATGGATGGATGTACACACGGTGTCAAGGCAGAAATACAGTTTATGATCTCCAAATATCAGAGTGAGAATTAAGAGTTGTGCACTATACGCAAGGCGATGACTGTCAAAAACACGGATGGAGAAAAGCTATCCAACTGCACTTCACAGAAATGGCAACCGGTTGCCATCAATTATCTGTAGGTTCATCTCCAATAACTGCGTACAAGTCATTATCTCTTTCGCTGTTAGGTCTTTCCCTCCCTTTTTTTGGCTATTTAGGTAGTGTGCGCTTACGCCTCCATCATTTTTTTCCACATAAAGATATCCACACCAAAACTGCGTCCTTTTTTTTCCCAAACATCCCGGGGAACGGTACCCAGGGTTTGTGCATTTCCCTGGAAGGAGAAAACAGGTGAAATACAGCTACATTTTAGGGTTTTTGGAAGACAATAGGAAAAAAGTGCCCCACACAAAACAGGAACACACAGAGCTGAATAAAAAAATGTCTTTTTAGTCCACAGTTTTGGCATTTTTCGAAAGAGGTAGCCCATTTTTCCAAATTTTTGTGCCTTTAACCTTCCAGTTTGTGGTGGAAATCGCTGTGAAGACCATTGGTGATCCTGTAAAGTTTTAGATTTCTGAGAAGCAGACAAAATTCTCTATTCATCAAGGGGTCATTTATGTATATCCCTCAAGGGTTTTCCAAAGAATCTAACCGTTGAAATAAAATACTGAAAATGATTATGAAAAAATTTCAATTTTTGACAGCGCTTTCATCTGTAACTTCTTGTCACTATGGCCGATTTACAAAAGCAATATACCACTATGTCCGCTAGCCCCTTCTGGTTGCAGGGATATATAGGGTTTGTAGGTTTTCCAAGAACCTACAGGGTTGGGTCCAAACTGAATTTACGTGTAAAGCAAAAAAAAAAAAAGCAAAAAAAAAAAAAACTTTAAAAAACTGATTTAACCCAGATCTGGGGTGGGACCACGGCATAATGCCCGAGTGAGCCGCCCCATCCGCTTTTTTATTTCTTGGCCCTATTTTTCCCCTGGGGTATAATTGCCTTTTTGTCCCCAGGGCAGATTTTGGGTAAACATCCTCAATCCCCCTCCCAAGAAGCGTAGGGAGGTAAAAGATCTAGGTATCTATTCTGGGGAGGAAGCAAAAAATAAATTATAAAAGTATGGGGAGTAGTTCACCGAAGCATCATGATGTGCTCCCACACCAAAATAGGTACATAAGTGTTTCCGCCACATCAGGGGTGGGATCGAGGGGGTTTACCCAAACTTTGCCTCAGGGCCCACTGAACACCAGTCAAAAGTAGGCCCACATTTTTAAAAAAAATAAAATAAAAATGGGGCCGCTCACCCATGCATCCTGCTGTGCTCCCAACCACAGAATAGGTGCAGTATTTCTGCTCCACTGGGGTTTCATTGAGGGCACCGAGGCTAAATTTGCCACTAAGGGACACAAGGTCACTAGGCACGGCGGAAATCGTACGAAAATTAAAAGGGGGTGGGGCAGTTCGCCTGCACATCGTGCCTTGTCCCTAGTCCACAATCAGCACAATGATTTTTCTGACCCTTTGGGCAGATTGCGGGTAAACACCCTCCAACCCCTTTATTATAAAGGCACAGAAAAACTCCCTGGTGTAACTACCTCCAATCTGCCTCTGGAGGGGCATAAAGACTTTTGGCCCTGGAGGAGGGGATGCAAGAGGGACCTGCTGCGATCCCCAAGCAGGGATCCACTAGGTAAAGGTACCATTGGAAAGGGGATATTCTCCTCTTTCCAATGATACCTACCTCTCGCCTCTGAATAGTTGCTCGGGGGCCTTCTCGAAGCAGCGAGAGTGAACTGAGCCAATCAGCTCTTTTCATTTTAAATTTTAATGATGTCAACATGTCATGCCCGCCGATAGTTATTACAACATTTTTTTAAATGCCTCAGGTTGCTAGGGAAGCTCTTTGCTAGCAGCCCAAAGTGAAATCTAAAAACTGAAATCCATCTGATGCTCAACACCAGAGGGATTTCCTGCTGCCAGGAGCTGACGTCCTCAGCAAGGAAGTGGTTAATTCCTTGAAGAGCATATTAAAGCATTACACATGCAGCTCCGGGGTACTAAGTCATGGCCACGGTGAGCAGTGTAAAGAGGTCTCTACAGGAGTGTATGCCCCACAGAAGAGCCACCAGCTTCAGTATATGGCATTGAAGGAGCCTAGAGAAGTAAATACATACGTAGCTGCATTGCTACTGCTGTTGGCCAACCTGAAGCTGCTCAGTGGGCTGCCACAGTTAACTTAAACCTTCCCAGCATAAACAAAAGTGTGCTCCAGCAGAAAATTAATCAGTATTACAGAAACTGTGTGCATCTGGAGCCAGTCCTTTGCACCTCTCGCTATCATCCAGCCATGCCACTTCCATTAAACAGGCCTTTGTATCATCAGCAGCATTTGACATTGTTAACACGAATGGGGAGTGAGTCACACGTCTATGCCACTCGTTTCTCCACAAAGAGCATACGTGCAGCAATCAAATCACTAACCTCACCACACATCCAAAATACCCATCCCTTGGAATTTGATTTTTTTTTTTGTTTTTAATATATTTAATGGTGCAAGATATTTACACTGTCAGCATAGTGCGAAAATAGAACTGCAACTTAAAAGTGAAAAAACTCATTACAGCCAAGTTCAAACCGATATTCTCTGGATTGGGGATGTTAGCGTTTTATCCTTATGGCACTTTGGTTTCCGTGCTCTGGAACTCAGCACTGAAAAATGTCAAATATTATTCATTATTATTAACAAGTGTTAATATGGAAATCGATGCAGACATAGATGAAAATGAAATCTCGTCTTTATTAAAAGATTCGCCTGTTGTGAACTGTACATCAACTTCGACTTGCAAATATGTAGTTGGGTAGGCCCGTACACCGTGGCCCAGGAATTGCTGATTGATAGGTCACATGTGGGGAAGGTGCACAGCTGGCAGGCAAACTCAGGCAGGAAACTCTTGATCAATCTCACAGAAAGGCGCAGCGACATTACAGTGGTCAGGGGAAGATTGCCCCCCAAAAAAGCACACATGGCTGGAAGGAGTATGTGCAATCGTAAAACACCATAAAGTCAGATGCCACGTGACTAAGGAACACATAGCCATCCAGGGCCTACCACACGTATTAATCATGCACTCCCCATGCCAGACATCTGGACACACATTACTGGCCACACTGTGTCCATGCGAAGTCGAGACCTACCTGTAGTAACCATTTGACCATTAATTTATGACTCCAAAGGCAGCAACTAACATTCTAACCATATATGGTACGCCGGAAACTTTTATGACTTGTATTTGGTAAATAAGGTGGACACAAACCAAATGTAAATTGGGACAGTCCTCAGACCTAGTACCTGTAACTAACTGTTCTCCTGGCCGCTATGTTTAATTGAACAAACTGTTCCTGTTTTGTCAAACACTTAGTCTACCGTTTTTTCACAGGATTTCAAACTCAAGCAACACCGGCGGCGGCGGCAGCAGCAGTATAATCCGTCCGGTCCAGCTACTTGTGTCAATGTGTTTGATTATAGAATATTATATTTTACCGACAAACCAAAAGTGTCTCATGTGGCTGCGAAGGTCGCATACAAAGAGTTAAAAAGCCATCAACCACCTTTCCTAAATAATCCTGCTCAGAGTAATAGCGTACTTAGTGGCAAATACTAGTTCAGGTATACAGAATTTCTGCCGTTTTTCCAGAAACACTAAAATGTGAAAAATTAAAGGAATTGGGTCTTACGATTGAGGCAAGTACTAAGATATTTCCTGGCAGAGTTAATTAACAAGATAGTCTCTGGTGACATCTTGGACGTAGCAAAAGGCTGGCATATTCTTATCACGACAGTGCCCACAACTTAATATAAATGGACATACATTTACAAAGTTGGTGGTTATCCTGGAAATTAGGTGCACCTGGGCATGTTTACAAGCCATACATATAACTAAAGGTATACAAATATGTTGTAGGATGAATATTGAACAGATGTGTAACTAAGTAGGTATAAAGTCAGGGTCTTTGTAAGTTAGCTATAATTGAAAACTGATGTGATTTACACGCTGACAGATAACGCAAAAGAAGCTAAACTTAATACAGAGGAGTGCAAGAATTACACGGCAGCGTATTTGTTGTTCGATCGAGAAAGGCAAATGTTGAATAAACAACAGTGACAGGTGGTGGCCAGAGGTACATTTCAGCGAATGTTAAGGGCCATCAGCACAGATGTTCAATGGCAATACCGAATGCTTGCGGATGAGGACAATCAAAAACACTGAAGCCTGTTTAAGGGAAAAATCAAGCTCCATGTTAATCCCATAACAAACAATTTCACAGAAGCAAAATAACAGCTTACAAATTAGAATACGAGAAAGAATTAAATACTTTAATAGAGTTTAAAATGTTTGCTGTGGACTAAGCTGGTTAGAGGCGTGTCTTTCATGCTGTTCAGTGTTTTCCAAACCGTATTTAACACTATTTTATATGTGTTTTGATGATTAGCCACCTCAGAGAAGAGCCTTTTTAGTCACTGTTTCTGGCCAGTAACTACCAGGGAGGGAGGGACTTCGGGCGCACTATTGACCCAGAATGTGGGACACTAGAGCGATAGACTTCCGATTTACACAAGTAGCTAGCCTGTACCCTTCTGTATTTCTACCGGTCTAAAACAGCGTGAATTTACAACATGAAGACAGCCGGTCTAAATTGGACTATAGTATAACCTGGTATTTCATCTTGTCACGTCATACACCCTCCTCACTGTACATATACAGAAATACAGCATTAACATCTCATGTTTTTCCCGTGGTACAGAAAGAACATAAAATAGAGCTGCGACTGAAGATTACTGAAATTAGGTTCCCATCATATTAAGAGTATTAGGTGAGCAATAATAAATGCAGGATTAAATTTCCGTGCACGCCTAAGGTGTGTCGCGAGGCACAGCATTTTTGGCTTCATGCCTTCAGCAGCTAAGAGTCACCAAACCTTTCATTGTGTTCCTGCAGTGTAACATTGTTCATAAAAACATTCCTGTTGAAAACTAAACCTTGTAAGTAATGCTCATTTAGAGATGTATTGTTACCAACCTCTGGTGTTTTTCGGCGAATTTCAGAGTCAATACGTGAAACTCACCAACACAGAATCATTTCAAAGTTATGTTTGCATAATGCATGCAACAACCAAACAAGCGATGAAGGTCGAGCTCACTTCAGTGATCACACATTGCAACACCTTACACTTCAAATGAAAAGGGAAAAAGTATTGACTTGCCCTCCCATCGATAAATGGAAGTTTCAGGCGTCTCTGGCACCAATTATTCCCACCAACGCAGTGCAGTAAAGGCGAATGCCGACCTAAGGTCAGCTTCAATAAAGGAGTGCCCACTTCACAGAACCCCACGTCCCAAACTGTAAGTGCCATCCCATGGCTTGTTAGATTGTTTGACGGGTATGCAGCAGGTCTTTCATTGCAGATAGCATGAAGGGGACTAGTGGAAGGCTGGAAAAATCCTGACTTGGCTGGGTGTCGGCGGTTTATATATGGCTCTGCAGCTGCAGCACTGGTTGCAGCACTGGCTGTGGAATACATGCAAACTTCCAGATCACACGTTCTGGTAAGGCCAGCTCACTCATCTCACGAGGACGATAACAAAGATCACTGCCCCGGACATCAAGAACGGTCCAAGAAAAAAACCGAAAAAAAAACAAAACACCCCGCACAAGTCTGTGGCGCCAGGGAAAAAAAACAAAAAAAACACGTTTGCCAGAAAACTATGTTTATACATATTGCAATTACTTCAAGTGTCACAAGGGAATCATTCAGCAACAATCTACGTTGGCACAAGGCCTGAAACCAAAAAAACAAAAAACTTTTTGGTTTTAGGCAAATGTTCGATATTATGAAGAAGACACGCGTCTTCTTGCTAAAATGGCTGGTGCCCACCAAAACACAAAGAATGAAAACACCGTTAAGGGAATTGGGATGGGGGGGAACAGTAGCAATATAGAAATTCATTTTATTTTAAAATCAACAAGGCCACCATCAACGAAGAAGAGTACTCCCAATAAATCTTTGGACGGAAAAGCTACCCACCAAGAGTACCTCAACGGCAGTCATAGATCAATTGGTGTATTCTCCCTCCTCTTTAGAGTCCGATACACCCACCACCATACATATCCAAACTCAAATAAATGACGTCCAACACGTAACTTAAATAAATGGCGTCCAGCACGTAACTTAATTTCCTAGAGATGGGGCTTCTGCCGTACCACCATAAAATGTTAAGAATCCAAAAGCTAAACCAAGATATGAACAGCACAAAGCTTGGAAAAGGAAATTAAAAACAAGCAACTTATGTAAAGAACTTGCTAAATTAGTTTCACACATTAGGACATTGTAAATAACTTGCTAAATTAGTTCCACATTATGACATTGTGAACTAAATTCAATAAGGCTTTGAGTGGGAAGGACGTCTTCTATGTAGAGCCTCTATCGTTTATTTCATTTTCTGAAAGTCATAACTCTTGCTATGACGTCACAACGGTTGATAACAAAACTAGTTACCCATAGTTGTGATGTCAAAGGCTTCCAGGCCAGGTGACAGGGCTTCTGAGAACCGGTCAGTGCAGCACTGCTTGCCTGCTTTGACTGAAAGCAGAAAGCACAGCTGCAGGAGGGGGAAGGAAGGGAGGCACGGAAGGTAGTGGGTTTTGCTTAAGGATAGAAGGTAAGATGTACATTTTTAGGACGAGCCTAGGCAGCATGTATGCGCTGCTTGCAAGACCTGTTGTAAGATCAAAACGACTTTTGTCCCGCCTGCTGCTTCCGATAGGTTGAGTCAACTGTCACACTTTTTTGCTGACTCCTTGCTGCCTCCTAACTGGTTGACTCAGCCCACACATCGCTTCCACAGAAGGCAGAGGAGAACCTGCCATTACAGTTACCTTACGCATTGAGGTTTATGTGTTGTTTGCGCAAACTTTTTCCTCTGCTGCCCTTCCATGCACTAGAAGCCCAGCCTGTGTCATGTGCTGCTCTTCCCCCACCACCACCTCCTGTTGCTGCTTAAGCCTTGTAGCGTACCCGCTGCTGCTTCATCTCGCTCCCCCACTCCACCAAGTAGAACACATGCCATTATTTAAACAATTACTACCACACTATGTAAAACACTTAGCATCTGAGCAGCGCCATGGGGAGGTCGGGCACTCTTTTTCTACCCATACTACCTGGACTAATACAAAGTGCACTACGAAGGGACGTAGTCACACTAGCTTGTTGTTCCACAGAAGCATTGTCTTGTTAGGTTATTGCAGACTGCTCACCCAAATGTCTGAATATACCGTACTACTTGTGCTCAATTGCCATTACCCCTCCCTCATTCACTTGAGTACTTGAAATCCTCTCGTCTTTGACTGTGTCCTTTCCTTTATGATTGGCTACTGGCACAACTGTGATCAATGCTGCTTCGTCATTGGTGGATCGGACGGCTGCTCACCGCCTTAGTTGCCTTAGTTACGTGACCTTTGGAGGACAAGGAGGCGAAAGCCGCTGGGGCTGGGTTTCTGTGCCCACCCCAGACAGGCACGCCTCCAGCACGAGCGCAACACAGCACAGCTAAAACATAATCAATTATTGCTGTTTTCTAACTCGTGCTTTGGAAGTTTGTGGAATGAACATAAAGATACTATGCAGTTTTTTGAGTATCCCTTCAGAATACTAGCAGTCTAGGTCTGAATTTTCATGGCAGTGTTCAGCTTATTCCCAGCCTCTCATTGCACATTTCTGGCGTCCCTAGATAACAGTTAATCAAGCCATCAACAACCGGCTCTCTGTGGCAGCCAGGTCAGAGGTCAAGGGTCAGTGAATGGTACTTCCGTTACTGCTGCAACCAGCTGCCAGAGCAGTGCCAGCTGCCATGCGGCAAGCAGGGCGCAGAGGATCTAGAAAACTGGTCAAGGAAAATAACACATCCAATCAGACGTAAACATGTTAACTGATCCAGAATCAACTCGGCGGCTCAGCTTGCAATTCTGAAACAAAGTTTAGGCCAGATTTCGATAGCTGCAAGGCTCATGCCCCCGCCGTGCATGCTGGGACCCAAGCGATCGGTACTACTGCACCACTAAAGGGTAGAAGGCATTTCCGACAACCAGCCATTGTCTCAAAGCAACCTGCATGCTTTAAGGAAATGCTTATTTTTTACAACTGCGTTTGAATTCATACACTCCTATTTTATTTGTGAGGTTTTATCGTGCCACTCCTTACACTAGCCAGCAGCGCTTCACGGTCCACCAAGCACATAACCTAAATATGTACGGCACCCGCTTTTATATTTACAACACAGGCGCCATGCTTTATGTTTGAGAACGGCGCCCACTTTTATGTTTAAGAAAGCAATAGCTTTAAGTCTTGTAAATGCAAGACCTATTGCATTGCAAATGCTTGTTCACATTTGCGGCTGGGAGGAGAGGGCATGTTATGTATGGCTCTCCCACTATCCTCGCCGCTGTGCAGTAGTTGAAGGCAGGAGTGGATGATTTTTGGGAGCCATACATAACAGATGGGTAAAAAGTGAATCATGGGGATGCTTTTCACCTTGGGGTTCTGAGTAACATCATAGCCAACTCGAGTCTATAATGCTATATGTTGTTGCACTCCTGTTCTTGCACATTCCAGATCTAACACTTAAGAGCCATTGGGGGTCAGTAAAAAAAAAAAACAGATCTGCAATAGTACTTGGTACAGCAATTAAACCTTCAATAAATGGCCAACAACGCGAACAATATGACGTTGAGTATTTCGTTCTTGGCCCAAACACAACAAGCACTGGCAAAGCCAAGAGATCTGGCTTATAACAAAATCCAAGTCAAATCAATGGCTAATTAAGGCTATGTTGCATTTTTAACGAATCCCATGTGAAACAAATGAACGTTCAGGGGGGATTAGTAAATTACACTGTTTCTTCAGACACACCAAGTAATCCACATAGCATCTACATCCTACACAAACCAGCCCTAAATCAGCAATTAAATCATGTTGTGCCCGTAAAATAAATACATCAAAGCATACACACTGGCTCGTATTCGCCATTTGCAATCTACCTAAGAGTTACTTGATGGCCCATCACCAAGACATCCCCAAATTGACATGGCTCAGATGGACAGTTCATCCTAACAATAGCAAACCATCAAAAACGCATGTACGTTAAATACAAAAAAGGAGAAGACCCCAAGCCTCTCTCATCCTTTGCTTTTTTGAAGAATTGATATTGGTCTTTTAGACACCTAAATATGTCTGCAGCCAGACCAAAGAATCTAGTTGCAGACTAAGGACAATCAAAATCTGGGATAGAATAGGAAAAATATACGACCAATAAAATTTAATAAGAAACAAAAAGTTGCACCTTATGTATGGGATTGACAGGAAAAAAACTACAGATGGGCATCAGAAAACATACGTTTGCAAGGCAAAAACAAAGCCTACATTTCAGCTGCAGACGTGGAGGAAAAACTGTTGCTGGAGCTACTGCATAGCCGCACAACCTGCTGAAACCCGAGTAACTAAAAAAGCATGCACACGACTAGAACGTAGACCGCTGCCTTATAATTTCTGTCCTATAATTCTCAAATATTGCTAAACAGATTTCCCATACAATAAAAACTTTAACGACAATTAAATATATGGGCTGCACAATTAACAAAACATTGCTACCAGAAAGACACATGACCAGCAAGCGATGAGGCTTTAGAATATCAAATAAAAGTTATATTTTAAGAATAAATCTGAACTGGATTCACCAACTGCATTGTGCCAGAGGTCTGTTTCAGCCTAGGATAATGGAACATAAGCCAAGCAGCTTCAATTGCTCATTCCACTTGCAACCAAGCATTGGCAAAGCCAATAGCTCTAATCTGAGCTTTGTGGCTCTAGAAATGATTTTTAACCATGCTGTACAGCCGCACGGCTGAAAATGCTATAAAAAAGCACTATGACGCGGCGGTCACATCATTTTTAGGTCTCGCCTGGCGTTGCCGCACGCATGCGCTGCTCGCTCTGCGAGGGCTTCTTGGAATCGATACGATTTCAGAAGGGGACTTGAAGCCCGCCCCTCTTTTCCATTGGCTTGCGTCATCGTTTATGTTAAACGCTGGCGCATGATTGGAAATCGGGCTTTTTTGTTACCGCCCTGTCCACTTTTAGGACGGCCCATCTGGACAGGCCGACGCCATCTTTGTTTGGCGTGACGTGGGAGGGTTTGGTTTATGGCATACGCTGGCTCGTGATTGGAAATCGCTTCCATTGAGCGTGCATGCCCACTTTCACTTTTAAAGCGCAGCCGGGCAATGCGGCCGTTTGTATGTGTCTTGCATTTAAATGCGAGCCCACGTTATGGGGGTCGCGCTATAACTTTTAAAAATGCTCTGTCAGTCAGCAGCGGCCTCTCCTTCCTGTGGCTGAGCATGTGTATAGCTCACACTCCGTATGTCTATGGTGTGCACTTCTGTCCACTCGCCTTTGCTTGTGTGGCGCGATGCTTATAATGGCACCGCTCCCTCATGTTTTGTTTTTCCAACTGTGCGCTGCGCCAGATTTATGGGGGTCGCGCTAGAACTTTTAAAAATGCTCCGTGTCTGTCAGCAGCGGCCTCTCCTTCCTGCGGCTCAGCAGGTGTACGGCTCACCTTTTGTATGTCTATGGTGTGCACTTCTGTCCGCTCGCGTCCATGTGCGTGTGGTCCTGGTTAAACCTGGATGTGTGCGAGTGTCAAAATGTACATCTAACTGTACGTGTCTAAGTATTTTGCTTGGTCTGGGTGTTTTCATGTGCCTTTTCTCTGAGTTTATAGCTGTAGGCTTTCGGGGAGTCTGTGTGTGTGTGAGTGGATCAGGAATTCTGTACAGATATCTAGAAGTGTGGGATTTTGTGTACTTTGCATTTTGCCATGTGAGAGTTTGCGAATCGTGTGTGCGGTGGGGGTAAAAATGGTTTTGCGTGAGTCTCGACGTGACGTCAAATGTCTTCTTGTATGTTTGTATGTTGTCGGTGTCTCTGTATGTGTGTGTGTATTCGTGCCCGTCTGGTTAGTGTGTGTTCATAATTTTATATATGCGAGTGCGTGAGCCTCCCTGCTTTACAGTCCGCGCGCAAGCTGTCCGAGTCCCTTGGCCCGGCTCTGTGCTCCTTTCAGGCTCAAGGCCGGGTTTGCCTCGCCTCCATGTAACCAAAGCCAGCATGGTGTGAGCTGGGAGTCTCCTGGGCTGCCTCCCAACCTCACACGGCGAATCCGCCTCCCACTCCCAAACTTCAGGCTTTACAACTAAAACTCTCCACAACATCACCCGCAAGAGAGCCCCCCAAAAAGGGCACCCTGAGAACCAATCCTGTATGTATGTATATATATATATATATATATATATATATATATATATATATATATATATATATATATATATATACATATATACATTTATAGTCAGATATTTGTTTACACATATTTAGATGCATTTAAATTTAAATATATATATATATATATATATATATATATATATACACACACACACACACATATACACACATATACATACACACGCACATATCTAATAATCTTACCTTGCTTCAACCTCACACTATTTTGCTACATCTCACACTCCTTTCATATCACACCTACTGCTCTTCTACTACTCTATCCTTCCTTATGCATCATACTGCTCACACTTTTCAACATTCAAAACACTAAACTCCTCCACACTTTCTTCCTTCTCCCTATTTACTCTCCCCCCACACCTTTCTTCTGCATCATAGTATTCTACTCCTCACTATATTTCATTAACCCTCATGCTATTCTTCTAATCATTCTCCTTCCCAAATCTTAAACACTGCTCCTCTCCTACTAAAGTATGCTTTAAACTACTACACAGCTAACAAATACAATTCTAACATAAAATCACAACATATCACAAAACATACACTAATTAATACAAAGCTATAAAACAATACCATTCGCAAAGCAAATTGCTTTAACTTAAACAAAGGCGAGACCTATTGCATTTCCAATGCTCGTTTAAGTGTGCTAACACGGATGAGCGTATCCACAAATTGAGGCAAGCTTTTATTTACCAATTTGAGATGGATTAGTAAATAAAACGTTATGCAAAATGCACTTTATTACAGCACTGTGTTTTTTAGATATAGCAAAATGCCTTTAATTAACAAGCATTGGCATAGCCAATAGGTCTCGCCTTTGGGGCCTTATAAGTGTCTTGCTGAGTGATGCTGCGGTGGCCCCTGAGCGATGCTGCGGTGGCCCCTGAGCGGTGCTGCGGTGGCCCCTGAGCGGTGCTGCGGTGGCCCCTGAGCGGTGCTGCGGTGGCCCCTGAGCGGTGCTGCGGTGGCCCCTGAGCGGTGCTGCGGTGGCCCCTGAGCGGTGCTGCGGTGGCCCCTGAGCGGTGCTGCGGTGGCCCCTGAGCGGTGCTGCGGTGGCCCCTGAGCGGTGCTGCGGTGGCCGCTGAGCGGTGCTGCGGTGGCCGCTGAGCGGTGCTGCGGTGGCCGCTGAGCGGTGCTGCGGTGGCCGCTGAGCGGTGCTGCGGTGGCCGCTGAGCGGTGCTGCGGTGGCCGCTGAGCGGTGCTGCGGTGGCCGCTGAGCGATGCTGCGGTGCTACTGAGCGATGCTGCGGTTGCGCTGAGCGAGTGCTGCGGTTGCGCTGAGCGATGCTGCGGTTGCGCCTGAGCGATGCTGCGGTTGCGCTGAGCGATGCTGCGGTTGCGCTGAGCGATGCGGTGCGCTGAGCGATGCTGCGGCTGCGCTGAGCGATGCTGCGGTTGCGCTGAGCG
The DNA here is from genome assembly GCA_963921515.1 of Calotriton arnoldi. Classification (NCBI taxonomy): domain Eukaryota; kingdom Metazoa; phylum Chordata; class Amphibia; order Caudata; family Salamandridae; genus Calotriton; species Calotriton arnoldi. The sequence goes on from CAWUFW010000840.1 coordinate 1,253,523, forward strand.
ATGCTGCGTTGCGCTGAGCGATGCTGAGGTTGCGCTGAGCGATGCTGCGGTTGCGCTGAGCGATGCTGCGGTTGCGCTGAGCGATGCTGCGGTTGCGCTGAGCGATGCTGCGGTTGCGCTGAGCGATGCTGCGGTTGCGCTGAGCGATGCTGCGGTTGCGCTGGAGCGATGCTGCGATGGCGCTGAGCGATGCTGCGGTTGCGCTGAGCGATGCTGCGGTTGCGCTGAGCGATGCTGCGGTTGCGCTGAGCGATGCTGTGGTTGCGCTGAGCGATGCTGTGGTTGCGCTGAGCGATGCTGTGGTTGCGCTGAGCGATGCTGTGGTTTCGCTGAGCGATGCTGTGGTTGCGCTGAGCGATGCTGTGGTTGCGCTGAGTGATGCTGTGGTTGCGCTGAGTGATGCTGTGGTGTTGCTGAGTGATGCTGTGGTGTTGCTGAGTGATGCTGTGGTGTTGCTGAGTGATGCTGTGGTGTTGCTGAGTGATGCTGTGGTGTTGCTGAGTGATGCTGTGGTGTTGCTGAGTGATGCTGTGGTGTTGCTGAGTGATGCTGTGGTGTTGCCGAGTGAGAGATAGAGTGAAGATATAATGCCCAATTAGAGAGGGTGGTGAGAGAGAAAGAGAGAGAAAGGGTGTACATAGAATAAAGAGTGGAGCGGGATAGAGAGAGAGAAAGAAGGGGAGAGAGAGTGAATGAAGGAGTTTGAAAGAGAAACAGATAAAGGGGTGAGAGAATGAAAGGCTAAAAAGATAGAGAGGGGAGAGTTAAGTAGAGAGAATAAGAGAGGGAGAGAGAAGGAGAGAGACAATAAGAGTGGGGGTGTGGAGTTTAAATAGAGTGAAGAAGTGACGTGGAAAAAGTAACCTTAAATATAGCTTTGTGCAAACATATAAAAAAAAAACAAAAAAAACACAGTGAGACAAAAATACTGGTAATTAGGCTGTGACTCCCAATATAAAACAAACAGCGATATAAGGTGAAATCAACCCACCGAAGAAATATTTCTAACTAGACAAAAAAAAGCTTGCAATTCAATGCTAATTGCTGTTGTTTTTCATGTGACTGTAGTCCAGGGCCGTCAGTTGGTAATGTGAGCTGCTGCTGCGATTGAAACATCAGAGTCCAGAGAGTTAATGAGCCATGACGAGGAAATGAGGAAGAGATAGGAAACCCAGATGGCAGCTGCGCGCAAGCACGCCATCGTGAACGCAAGCTGGTCGCCAGCCGAAAGCCAGTGGGTTTGCACTTCCAAAACCCGCTTACTAAAACTCTCGGCCAGACCAGCGCAAGCGCTGGTGCAGGCCGAGACCTAAAAATGGGGAGTGGGCTAGGAGGACGAGGCAATATCGCGGGAGAGAGGATTGTAGAGAAGGATGTGTGTAGAGTAAGAGGACAGGCGAGAAAACAATGGGGAAATCACATGGACAACAAATGGGAGGGTGGGCAGGCGGCGATGGGGTAGCTAGAATGGCAACAGAAAGTGGGTAGGTGGGGAGGAAGCAAGAATGGCAACTTAGGGGGGAGGGCAGGCGAGGGGAGAAACACACAGGCAAGAGGAACATGAAGTACATGAGGGAGACCGCTGTAATATACCTGCACTCTAGTAGAGTGCTTAACCAAAAGAAGAAAGTAGCACATGAAAAGGGAAGAATACAAGTAATGTGTCCATGCGGGCAGGGACAAACATAAGAAGAAAGAGTCCATGGATAAATATGAATTAAGCAAATGAGAATGACAAAGCCAACTGTGAAAGGCAGCGAGTCTTCTAAGACCCTCAATGCTGTCCGGTGCAGGGTTCCACCTCTAATTCACTTTGGGTTCGCTATCAAAATAATGAGGCAAGCGCTGGAAACTGGAAGACAAGAAAAAGGTTTATTTCTCATGAGGAGATCACGTCAACTGCAGACACCGGGATGTCTGAGGGAGGTGTTCTGCTGATAACTCCTTTGGCTCTTCCTTTTATACAGGTTTGACACAATGCATTGGTTTCATCAACATGGTTACACAAGCTTGGGGTCCCCGCCCAGGGCAGGTTGTCACACAAGCCCAACAGTAATTCTCTTCCCACCCAGGTCTTACAGACAATCTTATCTTGCAGCTGGACCTTGCTTCAGGGTCTAAAACATGTGAGACCGGCCAGATCTAAGAGTCCGTTCTGTTGATAAAAACAGGTCCCATTGTTGGTAACAACAAGTCTTGCTGTTTGCAGTGCAATAAATCATGTTGCAAGAGTCTTTTTGGTGTTTGGAACCTGTTTGTGTAACTAGGTGCAGTGAGGGGTAGAGTGTCCAAAGGTTTGCCTGAAAACAGAGATGAGAGGAAAAACGAGTTTGTGGCAGCAAGTGGCGCTGAGGTTTGTTGCGGCAAATAGAGTTTATAGCCCCCAGCACACGTACCAGGTCGGTCAGAGGGATGCTAGTAAGGGCAGGGTGAAACAAAGGTGACCAACAGAGTACAAAATGGCTGTGATAGATTAAAATGACTGCAACTTATGTGCACGTAGAATTCCACCAGACAAGATGGCGCAGGTAATGTGCACGATTGTCGTTTTGCTTTTAACACAACCAATGGTAATAAATGACCAAGCTCTAAGCCCACTGTAAGCTCAACAATGTCTCTCATAACAGACAGTACATGTGCTGTCTTAAGCAAGACCCAAAGAAGCACTGAAAGGGACAGGAAACGTTTGTAAAGTAGACCAGTACCATAGTAGAATATTCAGGGGAGACCAGAGAGGGCCAACTCTTTAGTTTTTCCATTACTGTTTAAGGCTAGAAAAAAAAAAAACCTTGATGTAAGGTGTAAAATTAAGTGTTTTTCTAAAGTGCAATCTTATCAGAATACTGAAAACATACTTACATTGGAACACCCACATAGCGTATGTCATATTAATGAAAATGCTGTAAACATCCTAAAAATTGCCATTAGTGCGGCATGAAACAGACTGGATGTTCCCATGGTGTGATTATTATCTAGAAATAGACTAGTAAAGAGTTTATAGCACTGAATCTATAAGTTCAAGCCTGTAAAAATGTACAAGTACTGTTTACAGATGGATTTAAATTACCATAAGAATGTTTTAAACTCTGACCTTATGTGAATTGGAATTGTTTTTACTTCTCCCACTTCTCATTTAACAATAGGAATAGAATTAAGCAAGTAAATGAGCATTTTGAAATTGTAAGTAAACAGGATTTTGTCTTAAAAATTATGCTAAAAATAAAGGATGAAAATGCACAAAGGAAAAAAAAAGAAGCACCACCACGAATTAGTTTAGTTTCCTATACAAGTAATTTTACATTTATAACAAAATGTAGGAATCAGGGAGATGTGGTCACAACCACACTTTGGGCCTGAATACACTTTGGCAATGAGGCGCCGGGTCCGCACGGCCACCACACCGCAAAGCTGTGGTCGGACCACCCGCCAAATTACGAGTATAACTCGTGTCTGGCAGGCTTTTGTTTTGATGTTCCTACGGTGGTGCCCTAGAAATGGGCAACGCAAAGGGTATGCCAAAATCAGTCCCTGCACGGCATGGACTGTTTAGTCCATGCCGTGCAGAAACTGGTGTGCATGCACACAGGGAAGCACATGTTGTGCCCCCCAGTGTGCAACCACATGGCGCAGAGGCACAAGGAGGCCCTTTAGTGCCCCCTTTGTTTCCTCTCCACCACAGTTTTTATGGTGGTGGAACCGCCATTTAAACCATAGCAGAGAGGAAACTTGTAATGTGTGTTGTGGTCACCCCAAGCATATTACTGCCTCCTGACCACCGCAACACCGCCAGGGAACGACTATTTCCTGGCAGCTGCGATGGGGCAGTGGCCGTACGACCGCCCTTTCTATAAATTGGGTAACGGGAGACCGCCACCGCCGCACCTCCAGAAGTCTGGTGGTCCGTGGACCGCCAGACTCGTAATTAAGCCCTTAGTGGTTACTACTTTTAGCACAGATATTACTCAGTAGAAGTAAACATCACATTGTGGCACATAGTTATAGTGATGTGTCCCAAAAGTTGTACTGCTCCTTCACACACAAACACCATAAATGCAAAGATGCACTTGCATTATTTATACTAGCTTCTGTCCCAAATAACCCATAACGCCAAGTGTGACAAACACAGTTTGGAATGCACAACGCACACACACTTTTAGGTCTCCCCAACAGACAGACCCAGTGGTTTGTTTTGGAAGACCTGATGTCTATAATACAAAACACTGAGTGGGCTTTGGTTAACCTTCTGCTCATGATGGGGTGGCTTTGTCTATCGCACTGCCATTCTACTTATTCTTGTATTGGGGCAAACCCTGCAGCATTTAATTATATAGTTCTTGACAGGATTCTTTGTAACCTTCCACTGCTGACGTGATGGAACTTTATATTTTATTTCAATTTTGCACCAGAGTAATCACTTTCAATGCTATCTCAAATTTATTTTTATTTATTGTTTAGAACTTTTTTTTTAAAAACCTTTTTTTGACTGGATCAATAATTCTCGGAACCAGGTCATCCCGGTGAAATCATTTAAATGCGCATGACAAGGCAAGCAATCTCAATGGCTTCAACCTCACTTGCTGTCACTAAAGAAGGACTGCAAAGGACTAGAGAGAAAATGGAGGAAGTCTAATGAGTCCAGGATTAGAGCCAATCAAGCCTCATACTACACTGCCAAAATAGAAACTGATTCCAACTTGCCTAGAGAAAAGCTTTAACATTCTGAAATCGCTCACCGAGTTTAGAATGGATAGCTCTTTACCAGAACAGAAGGTCGCACGCTGCAATGATCTGGTCACCTTCTTTTTAAAGAAGATTACAGACATCTTTTCTTCCTTTCCCGATAGGACGAAGAAGCCAGACCTCTTCGTGCAAAGTAAACTCCTCGACAACCCAGAACAAGTTCTGTCAAATTTCCCGGCTAGCCATCTTTCAGTATTATTTAGCCCAATTAAGTCAGGTTCACCCCTTGACCTGCCTAGCTCCTCGTCACAGTCTAGCACAAGTCAGAGAGCATCTTCCCAGTCTTGCAGGAACCATTGGATAGTTCTTTAACCTCTGTGCTAGTTCCTCCTCGATGGAAACAAGCAGAGGCAAAGCCTTTGCAAAAAAAAAAAAAAAAAGCCCAGTCTGGACCCTCCATGTCTAAATGATAGACCAATCTCCCTACTGCCGGGCGTGTCTAAACTCTTAGAGAAGCATGTGAGCTAATATCCTTCTCTTTTTTGTGAATCCAATAAAATCCTTCACCCCACCTAAACTAGGTCCAGACAGCAGTATAGCACAGAAAGGGCACTTTTAGCCATAGTAGAACTCAAGACCGTTCTTAGATCAAGGAGGCTCTGCAACAGTCATCTCTTTGGACCTCAGTGCAGCATTCAACACTGTTGACCATGCAATACTCATTCAGAGAATAGCAGATGTGGGCATAAAAAGCGGCGCCCTAAAATGGTTGACATAATAAGCCATATTTGTAAAGCATAAACATATCACCTCTTAAGGTTTTAAGGCACTGGGGTCCATCGGAGAGATTAAGTGAGTTATTGCCCAGTCACATGGTGCTGAGCTGAGACCGGCAAACGAACCGCAAGCCCCGTGCTTCGGAGTCAGCCCCTCTGCCATATATATCTTTTCTTGGGGGTAGAACCTTCCAAGTATTAAACCAAACGTGCTACTCGGACACCTTTGCCTTGAAATGCGGAGTACCCCAGGCCTCAAATCTAAGCCCTACCCTTTTAAAACTTTACATGCACTCTCCCGGCAGAGACTGTACAAGCTTTTGGGCTGACAATAGTCTGAGGCAGATGACACCAAATTAGCCATGTCTCTCTCTCTCTCTCTCCAAAAGATTATTCGAATTCCCAACAAATATCACTCTGTTTAAAGGAGGTGGCTGACTGGATGCCCAGTTGCTGCCTCAAAATTAATGGGGATAAGACGGAGTTCATGCTTCTGGGTAACAACCTTACTAATCATGAGTCGTTTCCCTGACCAGATTGTCTAGGTAATACACCCAGCCCCAAAAATCCCATAAAGAGCTTGGGTGTCTGGTGACACAAAACTTTGACTATGGACTCTAAAGCGAAGCATCTGTCAGCAAGTGTTTACAGCACATTAAGAATACTCAGGGAAGTATTCGATCTTCTCCCTTTCCTTTCCAGAAGACTTACTGTAGAGGCACTGGTAATGTCTCAGCTGCACTACAGGGATTCCTTGTAGTTTGGCTTCCCTCACTACGTAATAAAAAGACTACAGGCTATTCAAAACGCTGCAGCCCACCTCAGTCTTAATATTTCGAGGCACCAGTAAGCAACAAGCATTAGCAATGCAATAGGTCTAGCATTTGTGAGAGTTTGAGCTACCAATGCCTTTTATTTATGTGTTTTGAAAACCTGCAAGCGGTGCGTAAATAGAAGGAAGGCTGGCAGTAACTGCGCCTCTTTTACTGCCAGCCTTGCTTCTGGTAAGCATGGACTACAAGTAGAAAGTTCATGTTTACGCACTGCTTGTAGGTTTTCAAAACAAATAAAAAGGCATTGTCATTTACAATGTCAATAGGTCAAACTCTAGCAAATGCGAGACCTATTTCATTGCATTGCCAGTTATGTATTAAGTGTCAGGGAACGTCATGTGTGTGCATGTTTGTGATTTTGGGGTAATGGCACCTGGTGTATATGATGGACAATGGAGTCATGGTCCTGCAAGGGCAGAGCCGTGGTGTTCCTGTGTGTACGTGTGATGGGGAGTGAGAGGCGAAAGCAGGTGCTTCCGTTAGGATGATTGTGCGCGTGTGTATGTGGGATGGGAAGAGAAAAGGGGGGTGTGTGTGTGTGTGTGTGTGTGTGTGTGTAATGGTAAGAGGTGGAAATGGTGGGAGTGCGCGCGATGGGAAGAGGAGGGCTGGTGTGTGTGTGCATGCATGTGTGTGAGAGAGAGATGGAATGTGTAGACACAATGGCAGAGATGTACAGTTGATCAAGCACAAAATTATATGTAGTGAGAGGGGGGACCTGTGAGAAAAAGGGATAAACGTTTGATTGAGAAGCGGCCTGAGTGTTTGTGAGGGTGCGTGGGGGGAGCACGTGTGTGCGATGGAGAGTGGTAGAGCCGGGTGTGTTTGATGTTCTGATCTGTGTTTTCTGAAGGAGAGTAAGTCAGGGCGGCACATGTGTGTGTTACAAATGCAGACAAGGCAGTACCAAGGAGGGACTAGTATGCCTATCCACGAATGAAAAGCAACGATTTCGAAAGGACAGGAGCCAACTGAAAAGATGGACGGGAATTGGGCGGAGCTTCTATTCCATACCTCAATGCAGCATGCCTAGCAGAGCAGCGTATGCGCTGCCCAGGCTCGACCTATAAAATACGCTGGCAGACCTTCACTGGCTTCCGATTGAGCAACGGGTGCAGTTCAAAACCCTTTGAATCGTTCATAGGGAATAATATAACAAAGGCCCTCAGCTACTTCAAGCTCTCATTGAACGTTATATCCCTGGAAGGGCTTTGAGATCAATAAATGCACATCTAGTAATGGTACCTAAAATCCAGAGTAAGATGGGGGGGGTTGGGGTGTACGCATCTGGCTCTCCAAGTTATGGAATTCTTTATGGATTAGATTGCACCACATAGACTCAGAATCTATCTTCAGAAAATCTCTGAAAACATGGCTGTTTGTGAACTACTTGCTCCTTTTGGATCCTGTATGCAGATGCAGCTGAGGTGTGTGCTCATTGTTCTAAGCGCTGGCAAGCCTTCGGGTAGCTATGCGCTCTACAAATTCAATAGATTTAGATGTAACCTTTTCTGTGGTCCTAGAATCTGCACACTTATACAGGTTCACTCCCCGTTGTCCATCTGGCCCCATACCATCAAAAACCACCCCTCTGCTCCAGCATTTTAGGTATTTATTTTTTTATTTTACGACAGTCTGGCAGCTGCACATTGCTACTGGCCCACTAGCTTGTTACAATTTGTCCAAATATGTGTGGCATCCTACACATACTTCATTTTTTTTATTTACTGCTCCACAATAGCAACCACCATTGTGAAACAGTAGGTTTGAAAACAATATATACCAAAAAATGTATTTAAGATATGGCACGTGAATGCCTGGGCAAAGATGTCACTTTGGAATTCATTTTCTTTTGCTTTAAGAACAAGAGTTAAAAGAACAAATGATGGACGGACTGCTGAGCAATGCAAACATTCACCCTTAATCACTAAGATCTGGGTTTAATCCATTGTTCTTTTGCTCCCAACACCACCCCAGTTTAGACCCAGCCATAGGCAAATCAGTCTTGAGCCTGCTCCTCGTGGGAACAGTCCAACCCGAACTGCCAAGCCAGGTCCTCCCTGGACCAGAAACAAGCATTCTGGGACGTTTTCGGGATATCGCCCCTCTTCAGCCAGGCTAGCTGGGATCCAGTGGCACAGTGAGCACAGGACCCTCATCTGGGCATACGGTAGAGGATGGCTCGGATGTAGTTGGTTGAGGCTATCATGACTGTCTCGGTGCTGTAGTTGGAGAGGAAGCAAGACTGGTTGGCGTCGAGTAGGTGGTTTCCTTCTGGTGGTCTGCAAGCTGGCGATTGATGGCTTTCTCCAGAACTTTGGCCGGGAAAGGGAGCAGCGAGATGGGGCGGTAGTTTTTTAGTTCGCTGGGGGTTGAAGAAGGGTTTCTTCAATTGAGGCTGTTGGGGAGTGCGCTGCTGATTTCCTTCTGTCCCAGGTTGAAGGCGTGGTTGGGGCAGGGATCTGTCAGTGCTCCAGAGTGGATGGAGGTCATGATCGCTGTGGTGATTGGCGTGGTGAGCTGTGTCCAATCGATTAGGTGGCTGTGGGAGTTGTCGGTGCATGTCATGATGGATGAGGTCGGCTGGCTGCGGGTCGAAGTTGCTGTAGAGGGCTGCTATCTTGTTGTGGAAGTAATCCACCAGTGAGTCTCTAAGGGCTTGGAAAGAAAGAATCGAGGTCTCGGTAGATGACTGGCAGGAGAATTCTCGGACGATGCTGAAGAGTTCTTTTGTGTGACTGGCACTGGCCCTTTATGTGGGTGGTTAGGACGGCCTTTTTGGCTTCCTTGAGGCGGTGGTGGTATTTGCAGAAGGCAGACTTGAAGGTGGTGAGGTCTGAGGGGTTCCTGCTGGAGTCCCAGCGTCTCTCCAGTCGCTTGCACTCACGTTTGAAGGCCTGGATTTCAGGGGTGAACCAGTTGGCATGGTTGCCGGGTTTTCTTGTTCTTGCCGTTTTAATGGGTGCGATAGTGTCTGCGCAGTTGGAGATCCATTCGAAAAAGTGTCGGACGCCTAGCTCAAGGTCGCTGGTGGAGTGGGGTCTGGTGGTGTTGAGGGCAGCAGTCCATTGGTCCTGGTGATTTTGTTCCATCTGCAACAAGCAAGGGTGTGGGAGGGTGGATCATAATGGTCCTGCGATGGGGAAGTGGACGAAGCTGTGGTCTGTCCAGGTTAGCTCAGTAGCATGGCTGAATTTTATTCAGTTGCTGGCTGTTAAGATTGCCTCCAGGTTCTGTCCTAAGTGGTGTGTGGGACTGGTGACCAGTTGCATGAGTTTTTTGAATTCGTACTAACATTTTGCAGCTCCTGTCTGAGCACCGCTTTCAGAGAGCCAAGCTTAGCCAGTTTACAGTGGTACCGAAAGTGCAGAACACCAGGATCTAGATTTAAGGATTGAATGTCTAAAAATAATTTTAAGTGAGGATGGGATGGCTATCGTGTTTGGCACATTAATAGACCTTCAAACATAATGCACTGTGCTAAATCTAGCCACTCGGACATCCTTAAAAAAACAACAAAATAAACAAACATTGGTAATGCATCGGTTTTGCCTATGTAATGAATAAAGAGCTATTTTTATCAATCATCGCCCGGGAGAAGGAAAGAGCTCCCTGACAGAGAACACGGGAGCAGGGAGGATGTGGTGCAGCGGCCAGAGCTGCTGACTCGAGAGCTGGGGATCCCGGTTCGAGTCTCTGCAGCACCGTGCAACACCTTGTGGTTCTATGCAAATCACTTAATCTCTTCGGGTGATAAATGGTTATATAAATATGTTGTAATAGTAAAAGGCAAAACTTTATTAAAACACCAAAGCGGATGTTAACAGTATTTTGGCGGAGGGACACTGACAAGAGGAGCAGATGAGGAACAAGCATTGGCAACTGCAGGAAAATATGCTACAGCCACTAGAAATGGAAGAAATTAAGTGGCACGCACAGGAACCAATGAGAAGCCAGGAAAGAGAGGAGGCGGGCTGTAAGTCGCCTTTTAAGTTTATATTAAAACAATATATTTCTCAAGCAGAGCGCAAGCGCTGTGCAGGCGAAACCTAAAAAACCTACCCAAGGAAAAGGACAACAATGTTGCTATGACTATGTCAGAAGGAGCTTTACTGAAGGCCCAGAGACATTTTATGGATTGTAGTATCGTAAATGAGGGCATCAGCTTTAGGTTTCAGTGTTGCCAAATAGGTTAAATGATTACTTTCATTAAACGAACCCCATAAAATTTGTACAATGCAGCTCTCACAATTTGCTGACCATTGAGGAACCATTTCTTAGTAGGTTTCCAGACAAACTCAATCACATTGGATTTAATAGTGTTTACCACCAAGTGAGGTCTTGGAGCAGCAGTTTGTTAACTTATTTATAGTATTTTGTAGACAGATGCTTGACCTGTCTAGCGGGACACCATGTCATCAGTATATTGAAACAGAGATACAGCTTGGCATCGGAACTTTGGAGGGCAAGCAGGCCCTGCACTTAGCAAGGACAGTTCTAATATGTGCTGCATAGAGATTCATACAGAGAACGGGTGTGTCACCATGCAGGAGCTATCATGCAACCCTGTTTAAGTCCCTTCTCAGTACTTAATATGGTAGAAAAAGAAATCACCCACCTTGACTAGCAACCAGGTGCCACAATATCAAAAGAAAATGGTGGAACTGGCAGTGTTTGAACCCTGAAGTCTGTACCAAAGGACTTGTTCCACACACTTCTAGGTCTTGGACAGTATTTTGTTTTTATGCATTTTGAAAACAAATTTTAAATTAAAAAAAGCCCACAAAAAATATGATTAGTACTGATAAATGTAGTTGTGAAAAAAAGTTGTAATATTTTTTGATACTTTAGCAAATAAGGCATATACTTCATTTATATTCCGGTCCACTAGGTCTACCATAACAGGAAAATAAACAACATTAATTTGTGGCTGGTTTCCTAAAACGCAGAAATGTTGCATCGAACACTAAAAGCATGTAGCTATATTGTAAAAGCATGGTCACATTGCAGCAGGATACTGTCCAGGTTTTCACCAAAGGGTATTTTTACGATGGCTTGTGGATGCTAGTAAGTCCACAAAATATCAGGGAATCTGATAAACATTCTGGGATTGCAACTCAGTTGTAGTCACAAATGTCAGATGAACGGCCAGTTCAGATAAGTATTAATCCATAGACCCCAACCTGACAAAGATTATTTTCTACCTTGAAATTCTTACCAGAATGCAAATCACGTCCGTGAATAAAAATGTATGCCAAGATCCTGCCTTAATAAATTGCTGCCAAACACTGACTATTTAAGTTTATAGAAGCCATAGATTTATCCAATAACCGGTCTTTTACCTTTTGATTGCCCGCTCTAACTCCATGTCAGGTTGTTTGCCAGTGGTCTCTCTCAACACTAGGAAGGCTGTCAATGGGGCAGAGGTAGAGAGCATATGCTACACTCTAGAATGGTTTGGTTAAGGCCACCAGCACGTAAAGAATGGGTCAAAATAATCATCCTTTCAGTCATGATAAAGATACAGAAGATATTGTCCAAATCTTTCCACCTTAAGAGTGAAACTAGAACAGGGATGTTTCCGGTCAGCCATGACTTTGTAGTAGGACGTGCAGAATAATTGCGTCCAGATTTATTTTACACGTCTACAAATATCATTAAATTCTTACCCCCAATCCAAAGCCAAATACGATCGGAGATTATTTTCAAAAGCGTCATACATTCCTTCTACTGCTGCGCATCTAGTGGTGCACACACACACACACACACACACACACACACACACACACACACACACACACACACACACACACACACACACACACACACACACACACACACACACACACACACACACACACACACACACACACACACACACACACACACACACACACACACACACACACACACACACACACACACACACACACACACACACACACACACACACACACACACACACACACACACACACACACACACACACCTTGGACCATTCACTCTTTTACAACTATCAGCTAACCCAGAATCTTTCTCTTTAAGGAAGCTCAAGCCGGTTAAAAGACAGGCATTTAAGCATATCAGCACTAAATGTAGATAACTAACAAAATAGATTCAGCGCTGGACATGGAACAAGGGCATCACTGATTACAATATAGAATGCCATCCAAACAGTTGCCACGCAAAAGCAGCTCTAGTTCTGTTATATTCCTGGGTTAGGCCCATGTAGCGAAGCAGCTTTATCTTGCATGGTCCTCACGAATAACATATCCAAGCTGTGACCTTTTGCATACATTTGCACGCACGACAATGTTGGATTAGTTTCTCTGAAACTAAACTTGTTTTACAACTAGCTTCGCACAACATTATCACATCGCCATGAACATCATGTACAAGGTCTTGTTCCTTACTACATACAAATGTCATCACTATCTTCATCCATGGGGCGACAGGGCTATCTACATATACACATTACTAATCTATGCGTACATCGCAAGGCTGCTTTCTCTTATAAAAGATAAGCATCTCGATAGATTAGCAGAGGAGGTCCTTCAGCTGACACCGAGGGTCCGTGCATGCTGAGAAATCACCACGCAGCAGTCTGACATCTCGTTAATGGTTTCCTGTTCATGAGCAAGACGGGGTTCTTCACTATATCCCATTAGGTAATGGGGTTGTATCGTCCCTTGGGCAGATTCTTGGCTCTCCACGATTCCCTGAGGGGTCAGGGTTGTCAAGTTCACTGGTTCAATTCGCTACCTGGTAGGTTAGGGCGGGGGGGGAAGGGTTGCGGTGGCACTGTGAGCTAGCTGATCTATAGGCCAACATATCCTGCGGGGTGTCTGAAATCAGTCTTGACACCAAGTCCTTAGTTTATGTTGTCCAAACAATGCGCAGGTCCTATGGATTGGTAGGAACTACACGGCATGGCACCGCCAAAGTTGGTTAGTCTCGTATTTAATGGTCAAAGCTGAGTAGTTCAGTTGTGCTTTCTCAGAGACCCCATCTCACATTTTAACCGGAGACGTCTATAGTGGGAAGGGAAACAAATCCGACTCAGCTGAGTAGGCATACCCTATGTATTGGCTGTAGGTTAATCAAGCTCGGAGGATTAGAAGTTCCCACACTGTGCAAACCATATCTCTAAACTATTTGGATAAACACTACTGCTTTAACAATAACCCAACGACTAGGTGACGACATTGAAGAACAGATAGTTGGACTAAATATTTCAGAAAATTGCAGACAGGTAGTTAGCATGAAATTATCACAACATGGCCTCCCGGCAACGGGTGGAGATGTTACCTTCGTGGTTGAGGCACACAAAGCATTCAGAACAGAGGTATTCTATTCTCGGGTTAAATTCCCGCCTGCAGATGCACACACAAGGTTATTTCATGAATACATTGAAGATGACCCACCTGATGAGTATTTCCCATACGTGGGCTTAGAAGTCCCATTAACTTACCAAGATCCCATTAATAGGTTTAAAGGCGCCCTATCCCATACAACAGAACATGCGAGACTCGGCCCGCTCAGCAGAGAAGGAACGACCTGGCCGGTCTTAGCATCATACATGCCGCATCCAGACGTTGCTGCCTTAACAGCAGCAGGAAAGCTCAAACTCAATAGAGATTTAGTAAAAATATACAAGAATCTAACACAATATATAATGAGAACACCGACAGTCCAACCTGCGGGGGCTGCTCAGGTTACACAACACACTAAATGCCATTATGGGAAAAGTTGCCAGCAGCCAGGAGCAAATCCTGTTCTGGATAGCACAAAAAAAACAGCACAGCTTGAAGCAGTTTTCCCCATACGGGCCCGCAGGAAACACACAAAATACTGACAATTTGCTAGCCGATGGGGATGACTCCCCAGTTAGAAAATTGTGCCACTTGGGGTACAATCTTCGCTGCCGTATATACCAGAACACATGGTACCCCTTCAATAGCAGTCATACCAGATGTACTGAAGCAAATAACGAATGAGTACGGGGCAGAGTCTGGCTTAGATCTAGGGATGAAACTGATGGGCAATTTTATGTTGAGTAACATAAAAGGGGAGGCAGCAGCGGTGGCTATATGCCAACACCTCCCACAGAGCAGGAGCATGAATTACCCAAGATTATCGAAGATACATTTGCCTCTCAAGGCAGAGATAATCTAGAAGCCAAACCTGGGAAACCAATAGTTAAGAGAAGCTCTGAAAGAGAACTCTAATCAAGCACCAGATTCTTCAAAGAAGAAATGGGATAATAAACAAAAAAATAAACAAAAACACAAAACACAGTCACGAGTGGGTCTCCTCAATGGGAACACACCAAACGAAAACACAATTTGCAAAACCGCGACTATATTAGAAAGCCTGATAGGTATCAGGATACTGATACATGTTCATCTGGTTCCTTTTAGGAGACATCTGAAAAGCGTTCGGAGAGAGATGGACGGTCAAAGTACAGATCGGAAGAGTGAGTCAAGCCGAAAAGGGAAACACATCGCACTTTGGATATTACATCATTAAACAGGAAGACAAACAGAGGACTTCAAAACCTCAATTTAAAAAGGTAGTTGTGATTAAAATTGGAAATGCCCAGGCTACTGAGGACTCTGCTTTTCAATGGGGAATGAGCAGTGACGATGCTGGACAGCGCGGCAGAAATCACCACAGCTTGCCAGAACCTGAGGGACTTTCTGGGGGTAGTAGCGCTGAGTGAGCATATCACAGTGGAAACACCTGATACACGGGTAAGTGTCCCATATCGTTTATACGAAATAACGCTCCAAATGGAGGGGGACATACCCAGAAAGTTAAAGGGTCTCTTTTTGGAGAACCTGGCCTATGGTTACGACATTCTTTTGATCGAAAAGAATTGGCCACCTGAGTTCATAAAGGATTGCTTAATGGGGGAAGAAATTATTTTACCTGCTTCCCCAGACCACGAACCAGAATCAGTTAAAAATTCATACGCGCAGGAGTGGGCGTTAGCTCCTGCACTTTACAGCAATCATGTTGGGTGAGATGAGTCACCTCATCATGAAATCCCATTAAAATCCATTCCTCAACCTCAGAGACAATACCTGATCAAACATGAGGCAAAGAAACAAGTCTGGGAGATCAACTTGAATACCAGGGTGTGTTAGAGAATTGCACCCCACCTATGTATAATCCTTTGTTTCCTGTAATTAAACCAGATAGCACCTGGGAGCAGATATGTGACAGCATTCTCGCCGCTAGGCTCTTAACCCCTTGACCGCGATCGGAATTCCGCTCGTGTGCTGGACATTCCGATCGCGGGTGGGGTCGTGGACGAGCTCAGCTCGTCATGCGCACTAGCGCTATCGCGCAGCATGACGAGCTGAGCTCGTCATGAGCACGGAAGGGGTTAACGCCAATTTTGTCGATTACCCCAGGGGTATAAGAACAGCCAGGGTAACAGTGTTACTTCAATATTTTGATGAAGAGCCATTGTCCTATGTAGACATTTATCTGACAGACGATGAATTAATGGAAAACTTGTCAGAGTGAACTACATAATCCTTTTGCTCAACTGGGTTACAAATACAATTTAAAAAAAAAATACAATACAACAACAACAACAAAAATTTAAAAAAAAATAAAATCACAAATTGCTCAATTCAGTGTCCTATTTTTAGGATACGAGTTGTCAACTGAAGGCAAAAGCCTGGTAGCACAATTTAGAAAAATATGCACTGGGCCAACCTCCAACGACTCTGAAAAGACGCCAATCCATTTTAGGATTCTTGAATTTTGACAGGACATACATCTTGGATTACGCAGAAAGGGTAAACCTTTCTAAGACTTTATTAGCCTTGATTTTTCAGTACACCATTAGACACAGGAACATACTGATATCCTACGTTCCATACAGGCGGACATGATAGCTTCCAAACATTTACACACACTTGTCAACTAACCTGGTGATCCGCGTAGTCGCTGGACCAACCAGGTACAGCTACATTACTTTTAAAGAAGGCGATACAGTACCTATTGCATACAAAATCACGTTTGTACACGAACGCTGAAGAGTGTCTTGCACCAAGAGAAAAAAATACTCAAAGCAGTAAAGACTGCTGCAGTGAGAGAGGCACTAGCACAAGCGAAATGCATAATTGTCGTGACCCCAGTACCGACCGTTACCAAAGGCAAGCATCCCAAATGCTAAAGCATTACATCCACAATGGATTCTATGGGCCAACTCTTTCACCGCAACAGATGTAGACTATAGGTTTGAATCTACATTACAAACACAAACATTCCTGCAGTACGAACAAGAATATCCTCTGCCGAATGAAATAATGCCGCTAGATCGATATGAATGTATCATTTATACCGATGGATTTGCCCAGCCGGCCGTAGGAATAAATCAGCAATATTCCGCGGCATGCGCAATTGTAAAAGGGCGCATTTAGGACGGAAAGTTTCTTTCTTCCTGGAAAACCACACACACAGTCTCTAGGAGACTGTATGGCGCAGCTGGATGAACTAAAAACCCTGATACTGGCACTACGAAATACGGATCATGAATTCCCCGCACTCGTAGTGTGCGATTCATTTTACTGTGTCCAGTCCTATAACGAATATTTACATTATTGGGGCCAGAATGGATTTAGGGATTCCAAAGGTTGCACAGTAAAGCACAAGATGCTCTGGGAACAAAAGGCAAAGCTGAAAGAAGGCCTGCCACGGGCTCATGTTAGTCATACATTGAGTCATCAACGTGTTGACGTTCACGTTGAAGGGAATTCGATGGCGGATGAAGCAGCCAAGGCAACAGTGAGCACTGCTGCCGTTGCTGCAATAACTCGCTCTAGCACGAGAATAGACGGAGCAAGTATGATAGCTGTCAATGCCAAACTTAACAGCTCAGCCCTGCTGGAAGGCTTTCCATTAGAGTACTCATACAAATTAGATGTGCAGGAGTGGGGGAATAGAGTGATACCAAACACTGATCGCAGTTTGGGATTAATACTTAACTAGCTGCACAGGAGGGTCTGTGTTCAGCTCGCGCAGGGATTACTGCTACAGTTTCACTACTAAAGCAGCGCTATTGGTGGCCAGGCCTTACGAAGCAGACTAAGGACTTTGTCCTCAAATGTGACATCTGCCAGCAGATAAAAGGGCTCCACCGTAGCACGTCCACCGCAAACACATTTATTGATCTCAGACAAACCTCTCGCATGTCTCCATTTGCATCACTGCGGCCCCTTACACTCAGACAGGGCTTACAAGTACATCTTGGTGGCAGTGGATTCATGCTCTAGATTCCAGTGGGTTTGGCCCCAGCACTCGGCTGACGCTCGAACTGTTATAAAGGATTTGCGAGTCTTTATTGGGATATACGCAATTGGCACACTACATTCCAACCAGGGCCTGGCGTTTAGCTCTCCGGCTTACAAAGAAGCCATGGGAAGTTTAGGTGTGGCCTTGCGGTACTCCTCCCCCCCCCCCCCCCATCATCCTGAGGGAAATTCAGTAGTCGAGAGGAAAAAACGTGACTTAAAGCAATCCTGAACAGCAAGGGTATTAGGCTTGGGCGGCAGTTGGGTCAAGAGGTCCAGAGGGCACTTAACATGCCAAGAAAATCCCTGGGGATGGGGGGGGGGGAAGGGGGGGTGGGGTTGTACACCTTATGAGCTCCTGTTTGGGGTAAGGATGTGGGTACCAGACCTCGATAGTGCCAGCACAGTGGCAGCTGAAACACCATTTAACCTCAATGATTGTTTGGATGTTTTACAGGACCTTAAAGAATCTGAGCTTTACAAAGCAACCTCTAAGTAAAATGCACCACCACTGAGGAAGTGAAACGGTAACTGCAAGATCCGCCTGGGTCCCAGAGATTGGGGACCTGATCAGAGAGAAAATTGTGGACAAGAAAGAATTTGGGCCATCCTACAGAGCACCTGTACCTGTCCTAGCTGTTGAAGGCACCAGAACGGCCCTTATTTCCGCCTCATGCCAGCTGCCGAAACAAAAAGGTTTGTCTCAATTGATCTGATCAAACCACACTTTGTGGCAGATTCTCAACAGTAGGCCACGTGGGCCCCTCGGTAGCCGCTGCACTCCTCTCGCTACTGTACAGGAAGTTCAGATGGAAGCTTTAATAACGACTGAAGACTCCACTTTACAAAGAGAGGCTGTGAACAACAATGAATTAATGCTTCTCCCTATTGAAATACCTACAACTGTACAGTCAACAAGTACAGAAATTTTAATTCGAAAAACTGACGTCTATGTCAACATGCCGCAGATCTGGTCATCTCCCAGTTCTACAAAACCTGCTGAGCTGCCAAGAATAGACCGGAGGGTGTCTGGCTACTCCGTGCATTATGACGACTTCTCATCAGATCAAATTGAACCTGAGCTGACACCACCTCTCCCTTTCATGCTTCGAGTTTATGCTTTTTATCTTTTGGCTGAAAAAGACTTACATCTTTGGATTACAATTGGCTCACTTTTCCTGGTACTTTGGATTGGTATAGTAACTGTCTTTTTCCTACTTCTGAATGGACGCTTCCTCCAAGAACGCTCTGCAGTGCAACTTGTGAACTTGGTTCTTAAGCAACATGAATCATCATACCATGAACGAAGAGATTTGTCCCTGGTGAACATTACAGCGGTTATAGCTTCTGAAGGAATTGTATGGGACAGGGTATCGTATGATGTATATGGTCCTACTGAACTTTTGGAAATTCCTTACTTGTTCAAAATTTCTTTAAATGACATCTTCACCTCTAGTACTTTCTCCAATGATTGGGACATTGAAACTGTGCACAATTTGCTTTCAGATTTAAAGCGATCAGCTGCATTTTCTAATGATGAATTGTATAAAAGGTACAAGTAATTTTGGGGACATGTTCTGCATTATGGTCATCATTTTTTACATAAAGCCAGTATTTCATGCGCTGTTTATAATAACACACAATAGGAACGATGCACAACACCACTAAAAGGTAGTTCAAAGACTTTGGCACAGAAGTTTGCTTATTTTTCAGGTTCTGAAACAAACCCAGCCTCATATTACTATAGGCTTGCACCTATACCTGCAAAGAAAAATATGCTAACAAACACCAAGCTGATAAACTCTGCTTCCTTCATTTCCCAACTGTCTATACAGGGTTTTGACTTTTGGAAAGAAACACAACGTCTATCCGGGGAACAAAAGTTTGGCAGGTTCAGGGTACGGAGGCCTTATTTATTCATACCACACCAAATGATTTTCCTGAACAAGACAGTGCAACACACATCATGCCTTGGTATAGCAAAAGCAAAGGATTTGAACACCTTATTCATGCATTTTCACGTTTCGAGAATTGGCAGCAGTTTACACACTTTAATGAGGATACACTAGACACCATGATACGCAATGGCCCTTTCAATTCATCGGATCCAAATTGGAAGAGTTGGTTAGTTTGGCCTGTGGACACAAACAGGGTGTCAGTCTAGATTCCTGGGTAACACCGAAGGGTTTAGGATCAATAGGCTTGATCAAAGATGTGTATAGACAGAACAATCGGGGTTGGATGTCATACAGTGTTGGGAAGTTATGCCTGAATAGGCTAAAAACCTCAACACTCTTCCAGGTGGAACAACACTTGCCCCTTCTTTCTGATAACATGGGTCTCGGGGATTTTTTACTAGGTCCCCAGACCCCACGTCAAAAGCGCTTTTCGTATGGAATATACAATGAGCTGTGGAAGCTCTCTCAACAGGAAGCTGCTGAGATATTGTGTGAGGTTGATACAGTTAATTTAGAAAAAGCTTTGGCTGTGGTTGACAAAGGTATGACCACTTTATCATCCAGAATGTATTCACTGTGCAACATAGTGTCTTCCGCAATTGACATATTACAGCAAGAAATGTCTATATTACAACATGGACAGTCGCAATTACGGTCAAAAGTAATACTAAGCTGGACGTTACAAACGTTACTTTCTGGTCACGTGCCATGGCATTACATCAACAGTACAAATCTGTTTTCAGTATACGATCTAACAGAAAGACCGATGACAATGGCGCGTAAAGATGCGAAATACACTATGCTGCACATTGAAAAATTAGACCAATTACCTTTCACCGTGGCTGAAACACCATCCACTGACTGGACAATCCATGGTTACGTCACCCTACCGGTCACGACCTTTCAATTCAATTCTAATATCTTCAATACCAACAGGTAGTTACAGGTGCACGAGTATTGGGAGATTTAGATGCAGGTTTAGATGCAGGAATGGGGACACAGAAGTTTTTCTTAGTGGCTCAGACTGTGAAGACGCCTTAAGCGGTTACTTGGTTTGCAAGGACATTTCTCTCCGTGGAGCATGCAATGCTTCAATGGCAAACTTGTCTTGTTATCTGAAGGGTTCCCCGGCTGCAGTGATTCATCCTGTGTCCGGGCTGCTCTCGAATGGGAGCTATTTGATGCTGAATGATCAAGGTTGCGGCGGAATGGAACCGGGCAACGCTGATCTAGTGATGGTTAATTCCATAGTCACTTGTTGTACACAAGTACTGTTTCCACCTGCCTGCACAGTTAGGGAGGTAGCGCTATGGCCTTTGATAAACGTTTCCAACATAAAATTTTACTCACTGAGCAAACTGAAAGCCATGCTTTTACAGAAGGATGCAGCCTTAACTTTAGCCAAAGAGACCTTTGATCTCCAGGTTGCAAGGTCCTCGTCTGAGGTACAGATACTGCTCAACACTAACTGCCCACTGCATTTTGGAGAGCCGGTCCATCGTATCTTTAACATGTCTGATACGAAAGGAATAGTGCACTTTAAATGTAACGGTTCTGGTTTGGTTAGCACCTATCAGACCATATTCGGAGTTATAGCAACTTTCATACACTCAGTGTTGGGAAGCGTTTTTGGAGGGCTCCCGCTTGTCCTGCTACTTGTAAATACTGATTTTATTCTGTATGCTCCGCAATGGACGTCCCAGTGCAACTCATAATAGAGACGGCACGGTTAGTGCTGCGTTGCCGTGAGCACATGATACACTGCTTTGGCACACCTCTGCTTTAAGAACTATACGAGCACTTGTTCTTGTCGTTCAGGCTGGTCTGGCTTGACTGGACACAATTTGTCTTCCGCTGCCTGCTTTGCAGCCACAAATGCGTCCTTGATATAGGTCTCGGATCAGAATTGGTTGCGCCACTGGACATTAAAGTACTGCTGGACCCCTTAAAGGCCCATGCGTATTACTGTCCCCAGCATATTCCATTGATTATTAATGCATTGTTAGAGCCACCCAGATCTTCAGATCCTAGTGACGTAAACAACAGCTCCGCGGACAACTTGTTGGACATGACGCCTCCCTCAACGGCTGCTGTGGGAACTGGATGGAATCACCTTTGCTCCATAAACATGCTACGAGGTGCGCCTCTGGGAACGTCTGCGGATGTGCGCAACAACAATGTTGCGCCTACCACTCGGAACAAACAATTGGCATCTTTCCGTGTGGGAACAATTTGGTCTTGTTTTAAACAAAATGTACTAAAACAGCTTTTTTCTTTTTCTAGGCACCATGGCTGAGTGCTTGGGATCTCAAATAATATAATAACTTATAAAACGTTTTACAAATTTTATTGGGAAGCCAGCTTTTAGATGCTTTTAAAGATTCATTTTTTAACGTTTTTAAAACTGTGCTGGCTTTATAGATATCGACCCTTAGTATGAGGAGTGGGTGTTATATTCCCGGGTTAGGACCATGTAGCAAAGCAACTTATTTCTTACATTGTCCTCACAAATAACATTTGCAAACTGTGACCTTTCGCATACATTTGCACGCACGACAATGCTGGATTAGTTTCTCTGAAACTGAACGTGTTTTACATCTAGCATCGCACAACATTATCACAACACCCTGATCATCATGTACAAGGTCTCGTTCCTTACTACATACAAATGTCATCACTATCTTCATCCACGGGGCGACAGGGCTATCTACATATCCACAACATCAATAATCTATGTGTACATCGCAAGGCTGTTTTCTATTATAAAAGATGAGCATCCCAACAGATTAGTAGAGGAGATACTTCCGCCGACACCAAGGGTCCTTGCATGCTGAGAAATCACCACGCAGCGGTCTGACATCTTGTGAGGAACTAGATCTACTATTTATGCTTTTGGTGCTTGTAATCACGTTTATCTGTTTCGGTCTCCTAATCATTGCAGCACACGTATTTTATGGAAGAATAACGTTGGTTCATTAAATATTATTGAAAAACGCCCCACTGTGCATTCTCTGTATATTTCTCTGAGAACAAGTGAGCAGGAGTGACTGAGCGAAAGGAACTGTAATGTTTCCACGATCCCCGAGGGATCAGGGTTGTCATGTTAAGTGGTTGCCAGAAAACCCCAATCGTTACCTGGTAGGTTAGGGGTGGGGGGGGGGGCTTACGGTGGCACTGTGAGGTAGCTGGTCTGTAGGCCAACATATCCTGCGGGGGTGTCTGGAATCTGTCTTGACACCAAGCCCTTAGTTTAGGTTGTCCAAACAATGAGCAGGTCCTATGGATTGATAGGAACTACACAACATTTCTGGCTCTAGAAATTCAATGAACTGTCCTGAAACAGATGACATTTATCTGTGGGGATAGGATACATACTGTATTACTTTCCTCTTACATATCTTTACTATTTAATGCCACAACTGTCTATACAGCAAGGCTCAACAATTACTGCCCTCCTGTTTATTATCTATATCAGATCATTGTCAGAGTTGATTTCTTTGCTTTTAACCCAACTGTTCTAACCACGTTGGTGACATGTAAATCACAGTAACACTTTGTTGGAAACGGGGTAGCGTGGTGCGGAGCGGGAAGGCTAAACTAGGAGGAATTGTGTAAAGCATCCGCACAGCACACACAGGCGACACACCAGGCACACTACAAAAAGGAGACCACACCAGTTGGAGTAAGAAAAACAGTATCTGTATTAGGCAACAGCTTAGCAGATGGTAACCACAGTGGTAACACGGCGCCAACCGGCACCCGGTAGACCTAATAGTGGGGACTATGTACAGGGCAGCGCCAATCGGGCCGCTGCCAGAATCATTATAAGTACAGGATAAATGTGTGAGTTCACTGGAACCAATAGACGTAGGAATAAAGCATCCGTGCAGTAGCCTGAAAACATGAGGCATGGACATATACCTTCTCATAAAACACAGGCCTGTTGGCCTAAAAGCCGGTTAGGTACATCAAAAGGCATAAACCTCATCGGCATGAAACATCACTGCAGGCATAAGGTGCCTCCCTATGAGTCAGGGTAGGCAGGTCAACTCATCACGCAGGGGCATAACCATAAACATAAGGGCGGCATTAGGCATCCTACAATACATTACGTAACAGCCCGCAGGGCGTCTATTAGGGGACAACCGTACCTATCATAACTGCCCCACGTGCAGACTAGTCCTAGGTGTCCCTGCGCCTGGGGCCCTCAGATCAGCGATGCCTCAACCGTTGACACTGCCCACTGCCCAGCGGGGCAGTCATGGGAAGCGCTGTTCAGTACTGGGGGAAGATGGATCCCCTAAAACGAAAGTACTAGCCCCGGGGGCGGGCACCGGCAATGCGCCCCGACACACCCCCACCAAGGCCAGGCTGAGCCCCACTGGGACTCCACAAACAGAATGCCCCTCAACGTTGCAGCTGCCCACTGTCCAGCGGGGCAGCTGTGTCCGGTAAAGCTAACACGAGTCCAGGGGATTAGAGGTGGCCAATCGTTGCAGCGGCCCGCTACTGCGGTGCCGCTGTGTGTCCCCAAGGGTCACTGGCACTTTCGGTGCCTCCTACGTCGCAGCTGCCCACTGCCAAGCGGGGCAGCTGTAGAGACTGTCACACCGGGCCCTTCTGGTGCCCCTCCCGGCACCCACGAAGCTCCCCCAGAGCCCCCACTCACCGGGACTCCTATGGGGGCCTCCGCTCCTCTGCGACAATCCCCAGGGCCTGTCCTGGCAGTCTAGGCGGCGCGCGGGGCTCTCCTCTGCACCACGGGAGCCCCGCCAATGACAGCACCTCTGCCGGCTTCACTCGGGGACCCGGGACTTCGACGGTGAGCCCGTGAGGCTCCAGACTCCTCCCGCTCCTCCTGCGGGTCACGGACCGGCGGGGTGGGCTCCCGCTCCGGTTCTTCTACCCCGGGACCCTCTTCACCCGGGCCACCCCTCGTGGGGCCCGGGACTTTACTCCGGAGCCCGCGAGGCTCCCGACGGCAAACACGGGTCTCTCTTCACCCGCGGGGCTCTCCTCAGCTCAGGGGAGCCCCCGCCTACTTCCGGCAGACCTCGGCCGAGGTCTGTCTTCTTCCGGGTCGCCACAGGCAGAGCGGCGGCCCTTCGCAGATCCCGTAGTGCGGGGTGGGCTCCCGTTCGGGTTTTCCCAAGGTAGGAAGGCGCGGGTAGGCTCCCGCGGCACTTCCAAATAAGCGGCTCTCCTTCACGGCCACACGCGCTTCTTCACTCTGGGCTGCGGCGGTGATCCTGGCCAGTTTCAGCGTGCGGGGTGGGCTCCCGCCACTCAGCATACACACGGGGTAGGCTCCTGTGGTATTTTTAAGCAACCAGCTCTCCCTGGCAGCACGTGAGCAGCGCTCCACTTCTTAGCGCTACACAGCGCGCGCAGATCCCGGCGAGCGGCGGTGATCCCTGGCGGTGACACGCTTCTCTGTCACAGCGCTTCAGTCCCCCACAGCGCTTTGCAGAAGGTGTCGTCAGGGGGGGGGGTTACAGCGCTTTCCAGGCTCCAGGGCACAGCGCTAGGGTGCAGGCATCAGCCCTCCTCTTCATGCAGGCAGGCACAGGCAGCGCTCCCACCTCCAGGGTCCCCCAGGATAAGTAGCGCTCTGGTAGTCCAGCGCTGCAGGCACCCTCTCCCTTCTTCTGGCACCACAGATATAGCGCTCCACAGGCGCTAGAGGCCAAGAGACATATAATGCAGGGCGAGATCAGTGGCTAGTAGGGCGACTCACCAGTCCCGAAGCAGCAGCTCCTCAGAACGGTCATCCTCCGGTAGGGTGGCAATCCTGCTAGCACAGCAGCCTCCACTCCGGCAATGTCTCTTTATTGGCCCTGGGGACAACAGGGGGGTGTAGGTGGGCACAGGGGCCAGCACACAGGCCCAATGTGGCGGTCTCCCCTGGCAGAGTTCCCCCTCAGACAGTCCATGCTCTGCACTGCCTCTGTCCCCTCACATGGCAGCTTCCAGCAGGTTCTCTGGGGAACCGGTTCTAACTGGTCTAGGGGGAGGAGTAGAGCACTCTCGGTGCGACGCTTCCCTCCAAAAGCAGGGGGCGCTGGGGAACAAACCACTAGACTGCCAACCCACCTCAGTGAGGCGTCACATGGGCAGGCAGGCATGGCGTCCATTTTAACAGTGACATTTCCACAGTGCTTTTCTAAGATGGTGGTGCCAACAGTGTGTACCACATTACCCTTAATAAAAGCGAAAAAAATTTGGGCAAAAGGGCCAAGTCCAACACACTTTAAAGTTCAACTGACACAGATTTGTGTACAACTGTGAAACTGACCACTGGATGTTTGCTATCCATCTCAATGTCAACACCCCGAATACCATTATGCTTGCATGTGGCAACTGGATAATCATCCATCAATTATATGGTCACAGGAACTACCATCCCCATCACTTTTCTTGTTGAAGTGAAAAACAGGGGTAATAATCATATGCCCAAAACTATCTCTTACACAAAAAGTTAATCAAGTAGCCATATCAGGCTTCCACACAAGGAGATGCCTTCAAGGTATAGTTACATATAAGGGGGTTCCATCAAAAGGTCTACACTACCATCAATCTAAAAGCACCCCCACTAATTCTACAGAAGAGAGTTGAACATGTGTCTGTCAGAAAGCTCCTTAACCTACCAATGCAATCTCACATTATTCCTGGCCTCTCCTCCCAACACTGCCCCCCCAATAGCTAGGAGGACAACTTAAGGGGGATGCCTGTAGTTCGAGAAATCTATCGTACTTGCTCAAACTTCCTTCAACAAAAAGTCTGCTCATACTAGATCTCTGCATTCAAGGCAGACCCAGTTCATAAATCACAGCAAGTAGGAATGGCAGTGCCGGTCTCCTCTACAAAACACTTATCATCTAGTTCCCTATAATTGTGTGATCATTTGTGCATAACCGCACCTAAATTCTGGTTTTTACTTATGTTTCACAAGTTGTAGGATGTAACACAAACCGAAGAAGATAATTTTCAGTCACTGAAAAAAAATAGTCTGAACAAAGGGATTCCACATCTGATATGCATACTAATGTGTATCAGTATGCATACATTGCACAGATATTCTCCTCAATCCTACAACTGCCAACACTGCCAATAAACACTCATCCCTTGAGCAGGCCTTAAACACCTCACTCCCAAGGCAAAAACGTGTACCCGTTAGAGGCTAACTCAGTACCAAGAACATAATGAACCTGAGCAAAGCCACTTCACAAAAGCAACCCAACGCTATTAACACATTTTTGCTTCCATCCCCCAAAACATAGCACCGATGAGAATTGGATCTCACTCACACTACCTTTATAGGCCCACATGGCTGTAGAAAGAGGTTAACAACTATCTTACTCATGAGATCGTAGCAGCGGACTATTACCACTTATGAGGACAGTATATCAATCCTGCAACTTACCTTAAGGGAAATAAACGCCAGTCTCTCTCATTCCATTTACAGAGGAGGCCACAACCTCCATATCCACCCACCCACTGCCCAAGGCCAGAATGCCATTTTCTTTCAATCAATCAATCAATCAATCGGGGGCTTGTAAAGAGCGGCTACTAACCAGTGATGGTCTCAAGGCGGTGGGGGGCTGCTGGTCACTCTGGGTGTAAGATCATTCGAAGAGCCAGGTCTTGAGGTCCTTCTTGAATTGGGTCAGCGACGTGGATTGTCTGAGGGGCAGGGTGTTCCAGGTCTTGGCAGTGAGGTAGGAGAATGAACTTCCACCAGTTCTGGTCTTGTGGATCCTGGGGACGGAGGCTAGGGCAAGTTGGGCGGAACAGAGTTGTCTGGCAGGTACGTGGAATGCGAGGCGGTGGTTCAGGTGTGCTGGTCCTTTGCCGTGGAGAGCTTTGTAAGCATGTGTGAGGAGCTTGAAGGTGATTCTCTTGTTGACTGGAAGCCAGTGGAGTTGTCGGAGGCATGATGTGGCTGCAGCGGGGTATGTCTAGGACCAGCCTGGCTGCAGCATTTTCTTTACTTATTTTCACTAACGTGCAAACCGCAGGATATACATGAGCCAGCAGCCCAGTTCGGACACTGAAGGATCTATTTTTCGAGTAGCGCTGCATGTGATCAAGCAAAATGCTGCAGCTCCCAGAGCAAGAGTGCAAGAACCCAATGGATGAGGTGTACTGACTACATGCTTTATGCTGAGGTGGTTGGAAGCAAAATGAAAATTACACTTTAAAAAACAAATGTATGAAAATGGCTGACCGACGGCCACTGTATGCCTGCAGGATTTTTTTGCCCCGAAAAACATGGAGGTTGCCAGAGGGCTAAAGCTGTATCTGAGCAAAACCTAAATAAGTTCAAGAAAATGACTGCACCCCCATCTGCTGTGGAACATAGTTTTCTGAAATCATTTATCACTCAGAGAAACATTAAAATGGGTGTGCTACTTGTGAAGACAAGTCTGCTACAAGACCCTGCGTCGTTCCATCCCACTCCCCTATTTCTATCATGCCCACATACCCTCACCATTCAGGCTAGAAGTGAAACAGTCAAGGCAACACCATCAGGACACAGCATAACACCTTCACTTCAGCATCCAAAGACTGCACCTCGAAGCCCCCCTAAAGTCGAAGCCCCCCTAAAGTTGCATCTAGAAATGCTTCCTGAACAGAAGTACCCCGACTTACAAAAAACTGTCACTGGACCAATAACACTTGGGGTGGAGTCTAAAATGCATAATCAAGGAGGGGCAATTGACATATTACAATACATATTTATGCAAGGAAAGGTCAATCTTTTGACTTGTATTAACACTTGCTGATGGAATGTGTTTAAAGTAAACCTCAGCTCGTGTGTACCAATCCATGAAGTGGAACTTTTCCATCAGTCTGAGGAGATGTCAACTGCTTCATCTAACATTTCAGTTGTTGCCTTACCAGTTGAGTTGGTGACCCAGATGAGTACTACACTCACGGCATCACAAAGAAATAACAAGTTAGGTTTCCATCAACTAATCTAACAAACTCGGTTTCGGTTGCCATAGTCTTTACCTTGTGTTCTCCCCAATCCAGATTTCTGACCAACAAGCTGTCAAGCTACTGACTGACGGAGAGTTTAAATCCAAAACAAAGTCAGCATCTATCCTTTGCAACAATACAACTCTCCCAACTACTAGTAACCAAACGGCATAAAATTAACCAGTATGCTTTCATTAAATTATCGCCAGCAAGGTGCACAAGAATCACCACCTTCTTCACCTTCTGTAATCCTGGCTCACATGTTAAGGGAGACAACAGCCCATGACCAAATGGTTCCCCTCAGATAGCCAAAGTCGAAAACACAACGTGAGGGATCCCGTATGTTTTGCAGCTTAACTTTGCCAATTTAAACAAGTTAGTTGCTCAAAAGATGATGGAGAAACCCAATATGTTATTGATAGAAAATAACTTAATGCAAAGTGCACAAAATGAGAGCGGCAATATACAAAATGACTGGGATAACAGGCTGTAATTCTTTGCATCTATACATTTAGCTGACATCTTAATCCACACATTCTATAAATCATTGCGTCAACGATGAAACAGATTCAAGGCAAAGTTAGGATGAATTTCTCCCACGTTTCTCTGATTCAGTGTGCAATGATTACTGGTTAAGGGAAAGTTGTGTCCGTCTCACTTAACTATAAAGCAATTCCAAAAGTTGCAGACAATACAAAGATAAAAGCAAAATGCAGTACAAATAGAACTATCCAAATGTAAGATATAAAACAAAACATTCTCACGTTCAATAGACCGCTTCAAACCAGATGTCAGACGTTATAAATAACATGTCATTACCCAAATTTACTAACTGTGGAATGATGCCCCCATAAAAACTCAAGAGATTGGTATATATTGGAGTTATTGTTGATTACCACTTGCCTTCCACTAAAGGCCATGAATTTGTTTACATATGGTAACAGTGACTTCAGCCCACTAATGAGATGATCGAGTTAGTTTACACTAGTACCTGCAGATTGTAAAACTGGGTCTTCTAAGAAGTGGGATTTAACTTGGATATCGCTCAGCTCACGTTTTTAGGTCTCGTCTACAGACAGCTTTTAGCAGTCTTGTGGAAAGGCCTCTTGTGGACCACGCCAAAAACTTGCAGTGGGCTTGGGGCTAGTCCACTGCTTACCTTTCTTGTCACTTACTTGCTTGCTTCTTATTCCATGGCTTTTCTTCCTTTCCTTCTGCTTGTCCCCCTGTTGGAGCTTAGCTTCTTTAACATTCCATTTACTGGATGACTTCTGCACTTTCACTGTTCTCGTTCGGGGAACTATTTTTTTTTCTTTCAGTACTCCGTTAGAGTGCATGTGCTTTCTTGCTCTCCCTCGTGTGCTGCTTCTCCCCACAAATACTGCTTACCATGCGATCTGTATAACCCGCTGTGACCCCACCCACTCCCTGTTGCCCCTGCAGTCACTTCTCCTCCACCACGCCCCCTCAATTCACCCCCCCCCCCACCAGCTCCTCCATTGTTCCTGCATCTATCTTGGTTCTTTACAAAAAATAAACTTAAATTTCAGAGCCTTCAGCAGCTGCCATTTGCTGCTGTGCCTCTTCATTCCTAAAATTGCTTTTGGGCACGTTTCAGCTAATTATATTTTTTATTTACCATTTCAAATGGTGTCTGCCATCTTCAATCAGGAAAACAAATTAGCAACTGCATCATGCCATACGCTTGTGCATGTGTGGAGATGCATGTGTTCACATACATCATCAGATTGAGTCGTAACAGCATCAAAAAGCATACCCTGTACTATGCACTTGCATTTTTTTTTAGCAGATGCTTCACACACTGACAAAGTGTTGGCAAGCCAATATATTGAATAGGGACAGGAGGTTTACTTTTCCAATGCTTGATTTTTAATCATATGTATTCCTCAAAAAGGTAGCAAGGAGGAACAGAACATCGAAATACAAATATTTGTAATTTTGCTCCCAATCTTCACATTTTGAATACAAAGATTTGTTTCAAAAATTAGTTTTCGATCTCTGAGCATTTAAGTGTTAATGGGAGTTGATAGGGAACAACAGGGCCTATTTCTTCTGGGAATCTTTGCTTTCCATTTATTGCAGGCATTTGTTTAGAACTGCAAATCAAGCCACAGACAGAGTAAGAATCCATCTTGCACAACTATCAATAAGTCTTGCGCTAGACATGAAGGGAGCATACAGAGTATGGATTTTTGGGTACCTTGTTCATTTTAGAACAAAAAGGGGCATCGAGGCAAAAACCAAATGAAACCAACAACTTGTGATTATGATTTGGTGTTGGAGGCCGAATGTGTACCGTGTCAATCTGGAACTAGCTGGTGTTGGCTCTCAGCCTTTTGGCTTTGCCAGTGCTCGTTTCGTTGCTGTATTCGTAAATTTTATTGTTGAGAGTGGCTGGGATCCATCTACAATAAAACAATTTCCTCACAGAAAAAATATTTTTTTGTCTCAACACACATTGAGATAGTAGCCTCTGAATTTGCTGGCACTACTTTAGTGTTTGTGTGTTCCTTATGAATGAGCAGAACGCCATCACTCACAGATAAGTCCGCCAATGGCTGGTGTGGGCTGACCAACTACTTCATGCTATAGTGGGTGGAAAAAATGTGAAGGAAATATATATCTCCACACACAAACACACACACATACACTTTTAGAAAAATCAAAAAAAGGTCTTCACTAAAGTAGGCAATTTAAAAAAAATTGATGAGTATTGCGTTTTATGCAAAATGTTTCAAAATGATTCTACAATAAAATTTGGAAATGGAAATGTTATTTTTTTTAATAACAAATGTTATTGAAATTTTTGCAGGCATGTCATGACCCAGGGGCCCACCCGCATACATCCAAATAAACAAAATTACATAATTGTACTGAGATTGCAATACATCAACAAAGACATAAAATAAAAGTAAAACTATCAAGACCAACTGTGGCACAGGCGGTGCACTCCACCCCAGAAATGGAAATTTTTGAAAAAGAAAATGTTTCTAGTTCATGTACCTCTCTACATTGCTTTAATGCTGAGTTCTTGTTGGACTTGGCCCTTTTTGCAGGGTCATCCCTGAACTTTTTGCCTTCCTCCTGTATTTTCTCTGACCTGTTTTTGTTGGTTTTATGACTCTGGGCACTTTACCACTGCTGATCAGTGCTAAAGTGCATATGCTCTCCCTACTGTAAATTGATGTATGGATTAGTGACTCCATGATTGGATGATTGGTTTACTTGTCAGTCCCTAGTACAGTGCACTGAGTGTGCCCAGGGCTTGTAAATCCAATGCCGCTGGTGGGCTTGCAGCACTGGTTGTGCCACCCACAGAAGCGGCTTGTAAATGTGCCTCAGGCCTGCCATTGCAGAGCCTGTGTGCAGCCCAGGGCTGCCATGTCGACTTGGTGAGTACACCCACTTACCAGTCCCTAAACCTTCCCTTTACTGCATGTTGGTCACCCCTAAAGTAGGCCCTAGGGCAGGGTGCATTGTGAGTACAAGGCAGGACATGCCCTGGTGTGTGTGGCATGTCCTAATAGTGAATTACAGCCATTTTCGTTTTTCACTATTGCAAGGCTACCTGCTCTCCATAGGCCAGAATGGGCAGACTGACTATTACACCTTATAGTCAGAACTGACCCAGGGAACATGGTAGAAAAACGAATTTAGTATGCCTGAACTCAGAATGATAAAATACATCTTTTAGTGAAGTTGGTTTTAACATTCTGTGTTTGAAAATACCACTTTTAGAAAGTGGGTATTTTCTTGCCTAAACTTCCAAGCCTGCCTCTGCTAGGTTGTGTATTCCTTGTCTGGAGATTGAGTGACAGGGGCTGGGGGTGGCTACAGGAGACAGGGTGAGTCAGCACAGGGCTGAATAGAAAGATCTGCATCCAGAGTGGAGGGAGGAGTTGCACCTGGGTCTGAATAGGGCTGTGCCTGCCTTCCACAATGCTGGCTCCACCCCCTGCCGGGCGGCTGAGCACTCTGCCCCACATTCTGAAAGGAAAGAAGGAGTCAGAAAAACAAAGTGCTCCAGGACTGACCAGAACTGGTTTTGGACTAGGCAGAGGCCTCTCTGCCTTCAGAGAACAAAGAGAAACTGGGTATAAAAAGGGGACCCAGACCCCTAGGAAATTAGATCACTTTGGGAAAACAAGAAGAAACCTTTGCTGAGGAGCGGAACCAAGAAGAAACTGAGGAGAAGACTATCCCTAAGCTAGAGGGATCTGCCTGCAGTGGTTGCCTGACTGCCAAAGGAAGGAGAAAGGACTTTGTGTGCACTTTTATTCAACTTGTAAAGTATCTCCAAGGGCTTGAGAAAAGAGCTTGCCTCCTGCTGAAGTCTCAGGGACAACAGACTTCAACCACCAGCTCCCCAAGAATCCTTTGGAAGTGCCTGCTGCTGTTTTGGGCCTTCTGAAGGGACTGCGTGTCGCAAGGAGCTGGAAGCGCGACTCAAGAGGAAGAAGCGTGTCGCCGTCGCTGCCGCCGCAACTCCGAAGGAGGGTGTCGCCGCTGCAGCTGTCGTATTGCACCGCATCGAGAGAAGCGTCCCGCAACGAAGAGGAAGCATGTCGCCGTCGCTGCTGCTGCCGTCGCAACTCCGAAGGAGGGTGTCGCCGCTGTAGCTGTCGCATTGCACCGCATCAAGAGAAGAGTCTCGCATCGAGGAAGAAGCGTGTCGCCGTCGCAGCCGCTGCCGTCGCAACTCCGAAGGAGGGTGTCACCGCTGTAGCTGTCGCATTGCACCGCATCAAGAGAAGCGCCTCGCATCCACGGAGAAGCGTGCCGCCGTCGGAGCTGCTGCCGTCGCATCACGAAACAAGGGTGTTGCCGCTGCAGTTGTCGCATCGAGCGGAAGCGTCTCGCAGCGTTGGAGAAGAGTGTCACAGCCGAAGCTGTTGCCGTCGCATCGCTGAACAAGGGTGTCGCCGCTGCAGTGGACGCATCGAATCGAGACTTCTCGCAACCTCGGAGAAGCGTGCCGCATCAGGAAGAACTTGACGTCTTTATTTCTTTGCACCAGAACTTTGTCGCATTTCCATCGCTGCAACATTGCTTGTTGTGGAAGCGTCCCGCATCGTAAGGTACATTGACTTAAAGTGTCGCATCTTAAGAACTGAACTGAACTAAGCTAAAACTACCATTTTAAGTACAGTATTGTGGATTTTTGTCGTTTATGGTCTTGTGTTAAAACTATATAAAGAATACTTATTTTTGATATAAACCTTGTGTGGTGTCCATCTGTAGTGTGTCACTAGATTACTGTATGTGTTCACAAATGCTTTACACACTGCCTCTGAGATAAGCCTGTCTGCTCGTGCCAAGCTACCAAGGGGGTGAGCAGGGGTTATTTTAGGAGTGTACCCCTTTACCCTGACTAGAGGCGAGGGTCCCTATTTGTCACAAGTACCTACCTGTGCCAACTAGAGACCCCCAATTCTAACAGTTCTTCAATCTTTTCTGCAATAGGAGCTAATTATGTTCAATAGAAATCACCCAAAGCTACTAATATCAGTGTTACAATAGTGACCACAATAGACCAGATTATATTGGTGGACACTGTATGCAAGACTACTAGCAGTGATCACCTCACTAAATCAAGCAGGCTTGCCAACATTAATTTAGAAAGGATTTGTCAAGGTGCAATGGCTCTACATCGGTAGTATATAACAGCTATAGTTGCGATGCCATGGGCATTTAAATCATATTATTAAGAAGTCTCCTGACTGAGCACCCAAATGTCCGCTTTAAAAAGATTTTGTAAATTGAGCAATTTGTCTCCAAACGTCAGCTTAGGTCTTCGGAACAAACACAGATTTTTGTCTCGTATACAGACTCTCACTTTTTGTATACATATTTTAATTCAGCCAAGCAAAAGCTTCTAATTCAGTAATCTGGGCTGCACACAGGCGAGCTACATATATGTGGCTGAAGAGCTACCAACAGTACCCAAACCACTCTTTGGAGAAGCCTGCATTAACATTACACGTACTCTAAGCTGTGGGCGGCAGATAGATTTAAGTCATAGCAAAGACATTTTTTTATCTTCTCGTTTCTGTCTCCATTAAATCTCCAATTACAAGAAGCAGGCAATAAGTTGCTCCCATTACCGGTGGTGGGCCGATTTTACTTCTGGAGAAAAAATACCCATATAAATGCATCATCAACAAAACGAGCACCTTAAGGGCGCGTTTTACATGAACTTAGGTGTTCAGGCTCGTGTGGCAACTTAGAATGTTATTTTGTTGTAGTTTCATAAAGCAGACTATGTAAAACTTATTGTTGTGACCACTAGTTTAAATAATATTTTAAGGAGACACCAGAAGTTCTGACAAGACGAGTGGCGTTTTCAGGTTTATTTCCACACAGACAAGCAGTTCAGATCAACCTCGCCTAGTGACTGCTGCTACTCCTACATGGGGAGAGATTTTTGCAGGAGAACAAATCTATTATCCATCTGAAATGCACACAAGATATCGGGGCTACGGCACAGTTAGAAACAACACATTCCCTTACAGAAAAATAGAAATACGTGTTTCCAGCAAAAGAACAAGCTAATCATTACCCTACACAAACTCACACAATTTTACCGGTTTGCATATCTGCAGCAGGATCTCAATCCTGACTGAACCACTACTGACCAAAGGTATTTGCTTCACCCCCCAAGTACAAGATCCTAAATTCTGCGAAGGAGACACCTTACTACCACATCCCAATGGACTCTGGTTAAATAATACACCTTCATACTTGTTCTTCTCTCTAATGCCCACCTTTACCCACTACATTTAATTAACATAGATATTTAGCTTGAGTATATTTATTTATACCCCCGTTTTTCCAACCTTGACCAAATCTACCAGGAATCATACAAATGTTCCAAGAGATTGCGTGCTACCTACCGGGCAAAGTACATTGGAAGAGTTAAACCAAGTTTAAGACACTAGTTAGTACCCAGAACAGCAACTCAGAGGCAAATTATAGTGTTTACATGTTGAAAACAAAAAAACTGTTATATGTGGGCAGAACAAACCTAGGGAACGAACTCAATCATTGTATTTGATTTGCCAAGCCATGTGATATGCAGGTCCACAATAAGCAGACAGAACAGCAAACATCAAAGGCGTCTGTTACGTAAGTAATCTGGGGTGATTCCCAAACTTTCGTATTTTTTTTTATAAAAGGTGGCGTCTAATTTTTGGCAGTGATATAGGAACATGTATGTTTTATTACTAAATGGAAAAAAATGTACATAACAAAACAGCGGAGAATGAAATGTCAATGATCAGAAAACGGATTATAAACAGTTGTTATTT
This sequence comes from Calotriton arnoldi, assembly GCA_963921515.1. Taxonomy (NCBI): domain Eukaryota; kingdom Metazoa; phylum Chordata; class Amphibia; order Caudata; family Salamandridae; genus Calotriton; species Calotriton arnoldi. The sequence goes on from CAWUFW010000840.1 coordinate 1,289,389, forward strand.
TACGTTTCAAAAGTAAACCCGTCTGGCATAAAACAATAAATGACATGAACAGACCATAAAACGGTCACGCTTTTTTGTATAACCTCCACACTGTACTCAAACATTCGTGCTACATTAGTCTGTTTCATTTTGAAGAATGTAAAATGCATGTGTTGACTGCTATCCACTGTTCCAAAAAAGACTTTGCACAACAAAATTAAGAACGAAAACTTTACAATTCACTAAATGTTATGAACTTAGTGCAGAACTTTTACTAAAAGCGAAATACGTCTGCACTGTGTTAAAAGACAAAAGAATGCACACACAGCAAGATGTGCAAAATGTGGTGCGTTTAGCTATCTAGCATTATTAAAGTAAAATATGCATTATTGGAAACAAGGAAAGGCCCATAAACATCGGGAAAATATAACATTTTCATTGTTGCTGGACCGGTGTCTCCTAACAGTGTATAGGAGATGGTTACCAGTTTTGCTAAAATTGTACAAAACACGTTTTTTGTGGGGATTGACAAAGCAATGAAGCAATTTAGAGACCTTGAATGTTACGGTTAAGAAAATAAAATTTTCCGTCACATGATCTGAGGGAAAAACGTTATAAAAGGGGTATAGAACTCAAGAGAAGGGCACACAAGTAACAAATCAAATGGAATGCGATTTTTGTCTGCCAACCAGTATAAATCTTAAGGGTCTTCAGGTGCGTATGTGTAAAACAGTATTTATTTTCGAGTCATTCTACTCTGGCACAGTGTTCCAAGTAGACGATTGTCCACCATGTTGCTTCTTTCAACTAAATATGTGCTTCAGTGAGTAATGGAATGCCAGCAAGGAAATATCAGATCCATCTGTGCATCTGAAATCTGCGAGTGACCATCCAAATTTACGCACCCACTGCAGAGATCTGTGGTTGACATAACAGTCCCAATTCTAGTTGGCCAACAGACTTCAGTCCTACCATTCGATACAATTATTTCCACCAAGTTGATGGTGTTAATGTTAAAGTGTAAACAAAATGGACCAATAGGAATAAATAGAGAGCTCCATAAATAGAAATCATTGTTAATGTATTCACTAACCAAATTCGGCAAAACACCATGACTCCAGGCAAAGAGAATCCCGAAACCCTGAAGGGTTCTGAGACCTACATTGCTGCAGGACCAAACAAACAGTACAAGTGCCCTTCTCAATAGATGGCAAAATAACTTAGGAACACTAAAATAGACCAGAGGGTGCAGGAGCTTTGCCAAAGTAATCAGCTGGGAACCAAGAAACACGATTGTTAAGGCTGCCATGGAAGGAAGCTTTGGTAAGGAAATACAATAGTCTTGTCTTTGGACAGACGTTGTTGACCAGATAAGTCGAATGAAACTCCAACCACAAACCTTTGCGACCCCCAGAAGGCCTTCCTTAGACCGAATGAAGCAATAAAGCCTTCCCACTAGAAAAATGATTGATCTGTTTGTTGGGCGTCTGCCTACCAGTGATTAGTTGCATAAATCATTTTCTCTGCAACGCAGGAGGGTATTGCAACACAAAGGAAATGTTAGCGCAGTCAACATATCTGTACCCAACAGCCAACGGAGTGCACTATAAAATATCAATGGGACGTTAGAAACGACCAAACACGAACTCAATGCCACATCAACTCCACACCACAAAACAGGATTACAGTCTATCCCATGTACGGCTTTCGCTTGCCCATGTGAGAGCAGGACCGCCCTCTCGTGGCCATCTCTCTCAACGGGTGGTAGGTAATAAACATAACTACGAACCGTAACCAAGGAAAGATACCTACCAGCACTGGTCTGCTACGTATTCCTGTATTTTTAATGAACTTGGCAGGCTAGACCACAGCCAGTCTCGGTTGACGTTTGAAACAAAGGTTTGTAAAGGAGTTTAAATAGTTCCACTTTAAAGGTGGGTGTACAATTATTTATAGGTCAATGTCAAAAGACAAAGTTTCACAATTTAAAAGCATTACACATAGCACCATTGCACTGCCTTTCCTAAGCACTACGTTAAAGAACAGTAGGGAAGCAGCCGTTTTTTTCCATCGAAATGTATGAGTTAAATGGGTCAAAGTACCAAAATATTTCAATTTTTTTGCACGCCTTAAAGTGAAATAAGGATACTCACCAAGGTACACATTCTTTCTATATTTGAACACCTCTACATTTATCAAAACACATTAGCAAAATGTTGCAAAGAGACGTAAACGAATTTACGTATAGCAACCGATTTTAAAACGAGCCTACATTTTACAAGACACTGCACCAAGGAATTTAAAAAGTGCAGTGCGTGCATTCTGTACCTGGTAGATATATATATTTAAATGGATCGTGCTGCAGTGCATACCTCCTCATGCGTCCTTATTCGATTAAAAGACACTGTTACAGCTGGGCTAATCTCCCGCAGCACTCTCCATTTCATAGCACACCATCTACACAGAGAAATAATCGATAACAGCACAGACAGACACAAGACTAGACTCCATTTACTAACCACACGCAAAGGCCTCCTTCAGTAAGGTCCCGAGCGTCTCCGGATCGCTGCAATACTAGTTAGCACAAGGTTCAATACAATTCATCACAAAATGTCTTAAACAAATTCAAGACAACACTACCGTTCGATAGACTGATGATTTTTAAATTATAGTTTTCAAAACAAGAAATCGATGTATGTAATAAGGCAGTGCAGAAGATTTGGTGGGTTGTGGTTTGCCCCCCGTGCTTAGAAGATACCGCAAAGAAACTGCCACCAACCACCCCTTTAAGTGTCACCCAGGAGCAGTGATGCATGCAGCCGAAGACTTGTCAAACATTAAACCACAGCTCCCACAGTCGCACGCTTGGACTTTCATTTGCTGCAGCTCTCCGAAGAAGGTACTGGTCCCAGACTTCCCATGTGCATGGAGAGCGGGACAAGAAACCCTGAGGCTTTGGTCAGCAGCGCCACGTCAACCCAGACTGCAAACACGGGATTCAAGCACAATTCATCGACAACTAGACTTGAATGGGAATGAAAGGCTTCTGCAGAAGAAACCTTGCAAGAGGCTTCTGCAGAAGAAACCTTGCAAGAGCAAAGGTCTAACGTTCCTTCCTTTCCCTTAAACAGTCATGGCCACAATTCCACCGCAAATGAGAATGAACATACGCGAACAGGACCAAACTAACTTTTCTACCTCATGTATACTGAAAACGTACACAAGATATCCGGACAATTAAGAAAAAGTGACCATGTGCGAGTAAGTCAGCGGGTGGAACACTCCAACCCTGGCTACTTCCTTCCACATTTCTAGTCCACGTGTGCATAGCATGCCACTGACCTGTTCTCAAGAGTCTTACACCCCGAGAAAATGTTACATTTCAGTAAAACCAACAAATGATAAAGGCTTTAGCATTTAAAAGAGATTAGACTGCTACTTACCAGACGAGCAGGAGATGAGGAAGACAGCAAACGCCAGCTTGGTGGCAGCTCCCATTTTCAAAGATCCCTCTCAAAGGGGCAACACCGTTAATCCAGACAGTTCCAAGAGCCTAAAATGTAGCACAGACCACTCTCCCTACAGAAAAAGTCAACTATTATAAAGCCACATAAAGAAGCACATTTGGGAAGGCAACGGGGTTACTTGCCAAGCGGTAAACGTTAATCATGGAAGAGAAGTCAGGGGTCGGGCCGCCGGGGCGAGCATGTGCGGTGTGGCATCTGCGCGCACACACGTACCGTGGGACGGTGCACGGGAGTTCCTCGTCAAGGTAATCGAGCTTCAACGGCACATGCCACGCACACCGACCGGAGGGTCATTCGCTTCCACTGCACACAACCGCAGGAGGGGGCGGGTCAGCTGTCAGTGAGAGGGCCTAAAAGAGGTCTGAGTCCGAAGCATGGCCCGCCGCAGACCTCCCTAGGGAGCCCCGAAGGTCTGTGCAGCGTGTGGCAGAATAAGGCGATTTATGTTGCAGCCAAACAGGCTACAAATCCAAAAATGTCCCACGCACCAGGCTCCACCCCGAGGCCGATGCCTTCTGACCGGGGAGCTTTGGTCAGTCTGCCTGCTAAGCACGACGCAGGGGCAGAGAGGTCGCGCCGTCAGGGACCCTGCAGGCGCCGGGGAAGCTCGGGGGCGCACCTTCTGCGCTAAGGTCCAGCGGATCCCATGCAGCCTAGGGAAGAACAGAACCGGGAGGCGATGTGGCAGTAACATCCGCCGCTCCCTACGGGAAGACGGGCACTGCTCCAATGTCCGTGAGACGCTCCTGTACGGGGCAGGCTTCTGTCCGGCTCGGCTCCCTCAAGCAGCAGCTGCGGTCTTCGGATCATAGGCTGGACATGCGCAGGCTTCCCTGCAGAGAAACGAGACGCCACGGGCAACGAAACCCCTGCTTGTCGGGCCGCGATGCTGAGCGTGTGTCCGCGGTGTCACTGTCAATACCATATCTACCCATTCAGTCGCGCACGAATCCTCGGCCCAAGATGGCGGTGCAAACGAATTGTTTTTGTTTTCCCACCACCGCCTCCTCCTTGTAAGTCCCCCCTCCCCAACCCAGCTCTGCCTATCTCCGCCCCCTGTCGCGCGACTTAAACTAAAACCTGAGCGTCGGCGCATCTCTCGATTGACGTGCAGTAGTCCAATCAGACGTTCCTGCGAGCGAAGGGGCGGCAACGTCATCAAGTAAATGGCTAATAGGACTCTAGGGCGTAAAAATAGGGCGGTGCTCGACAGCTCTGGAGATAATTTTTAGGCGAAAGTTGGAATGTTTTAAGCTCCCGGCCTCTTCTGTAAAAGGCGGGGTTTTCTCATCTGTTCACGAATCCCAGCAAAGTTTGGAACATGTGGGTGTGACATAAAAATGTGGTATCCAATCACGAGTGCTCGGCTTTTTACATAGCCATAGAAGAAGGACATCAATGTCATTCCTCTCAGTAGCATGATTAGCTCAATGCCCATCTTGGAACGGGCATTGCGCTGCAATGGAATCTTGTTACGACGTCTCACCTAAATACTCCCAACAATGCAAAACAACGTAGGTCTATTACATGCGGCGAATGAAGCAAGTAAGTGTTGTTGAGCTGGAATACTGGGGCTTCTAGGAGAGCAATTTATAGCAAATCCCTCAGAGCAAATCGATGTAACAAGGCAAGTGCATACTGAGATCTGAATAATCTGAGTTATTTTATGTACATTCTACCAATTTGAAAAATCCCTGTTTCAAAGGTTGGTCTGTGGCTGAACTAGGAGGAATAGTCGAGGCTCCAGTTCGCGACCTCACTGTGCAACACTGCATAAATAATATCTCAATCCTTCCAAGCCCAAAAAACCGACAAAGCAGGTTATGACTGTATGTTACCTTTGCCTAGGAAATTAAGGTGCAATGTGTTTTACGCAGGCGATAACAATGGAAAAGTCTAGATTTGGAAAAAAGGCAAACAGTCCGGAGCTGCCTGCAAGGACAGTTTATATTTTTGAGAAACTATTGCACTCAAAGAGTATTGAGGAACTATTGCATTGAAGAAGAATTATGGATGATTCCAAGGTGGGTGTTGCGTCAAGAACCACATTCCAGTAATCCAAGTTCAAGTTAATTTTATTTGATATAGTTCTCTGCTGAGAACAACAAATTTCATACATCACAAATACTATTAGTTATACGCATAAAACAATCAATACAAATTTTAAAAATTTAAACAAATTATAGCATACAAATTCATCTGGGGGAATTAAAAGCGTTATCAAATTCTGCACGGATGCACTATTATATCTAAATTGTATTGGTTTTAAGTAACGCCTTCGAGCTTCAACCAATATTGGGTTTGGGCAAACCGACAGTACGTGCTTCATATCTTGCACACCACCATTGCAAAGATCACAGATGCAGGTAACATTTTCTTTGTCAGTCCATTTAAAAGTCAAAGAATTAAAAGGAGTAACCCAAACTTCAATAAAATTATACACTGCCGAATTCCATGCCTTAAGGAAAAGCAAATATATTGTTGAGCCTGTTTGTATGTGATGGCTTCTGCATACTGTTCATAATGATGTAATTTAGAGCAGTGCAAGATATCCAGGTCATAACTGATCCTCAGCGTCAAATGTTTCAAGAAGAGCTTCAATTGTGCTGGTGACCATGATTTCAAGAGTGCAATTGAGCAATTGGATAATTTAAAAGTAATGGTCAAGTTCTGGCTTAGGGTATATTTTGTGAAATCAGTCTCAAATGTCTCTTTTTTAATAAGAATCTTAAAGTGCCTTGGTCTGCCTGTAGAAGATTATACGCCCATCTAAGTACGTTGGTGATCGCTCCAGCAAAGGAACTAAATAGAGAAAATTCTAAACGCAGAGCTTGTACTGGGACTGATTGTTGAACCTTTGCCAATTTACGTAGAATTTTCCCTTCTTTCGTTTGTATTTGATGCCACTGAGGAATTGGGATATATTCCAGGGCGTACAATAAAATTGGGGGAATTTTTGAGCTGTATACCTGTAATAAGGATTGAAAGTGTCTTTGTCCGGAAGAAAAGTATAATCGTTGGAGCGCTCCCACGTGGATGTATGCTTTACGATTTAAATACTGAAGATGGGTAGAATTTCCTAATGATTGATTAAAAATCTGCCCCAGATAAGTGTATTCTTTTACCACTTCTATGGTTTCTCCTCCCAGTGTCCAGTTATAGTTTGTATAATTCTTTCTCCCTCTAAATGGGACGATTTTCGTTTTAGATGTATTAGGAACCAAGAAATGTTCCTTTATATATTTTGTTAGTACGTCTAGGTCCCTTTGTAATCCAAAGGGGGTAAGATAAAAAATTACGACATCGTCGGCATACAACATGATGTGTATATTACTTAATGCAATCTTCGGGGGAAAATTTATTACATGTAGAAAACTGTCCGGGAGGTCACTAAGGTATAACGAAAAAAGGAGGGGAGCCAAAAGGCAACCTTGCCTAAGGCCATTTGGTGTAGCAATTTGACAAGTAAGACCCTTTTCTTGTCCCAGTTGTACCTGACACCTAGTTTCAGAGTGGAGTAAAATTATAAGGTAAAGTAGAGTTTTCGGGATTCCCAGATTTCTGAGTTCCACATTCCAGTAAAGATGTCAGCAACACAAACAGTTCCTGCTCATGAACAAGCTTGTCCGTTCTTGACATTCCATGACTTCAAATAAATACTATACCAACATTCTATGCACACTACTTCATAATATGATTTGGATTTAATTGAGAAGAGCATCAAGCCAGTCAAGTTACCGTGTACTTGTGTAAGTGTGTGTGTGAACTAACATATGGTGTTAAGTATATACTATTATGTACAACATCTCCCTTCTTTTAACAAAACATTGAGCTTAGAATAGAATATAATCATCAAATTTCTTTGGTGCTTTTGATATCCTCAACAACATAGAATCCACGGGTCCTAAGAAAAAAAATATATATACACAGACAAGTAACCAGCGCAACCCAACAGGATAACAAAAATTAGGGAAGTCCTATTTACGAGGACGGAATCCCATCACCCACCGAGGTGGCGTGGTTCATCATTTGGGATCTCCTCTTGGCTGCAACCTGGTGCAGCCAAGGAGCTAACAACTCCTTGCTAGTGTAAAGGAGGAGCTCACAGATGTTTTAGTGTTATCCGGGGGCTAGATCTCCTAAGATCGATGGAGCATGAAACAGTGTGGTGAGAGTGCGTGATGCAGTGTATAAAATGAGTGAGTTAAAATTGACTACCAGGAGAAAAATGAATTTATTAGGTATCCCGTGGTGTCAAGGGTTAAAAGCACTAAGAGCGCGATCTGAATAAATGTACGAGCGCGCTGGTGAAAAATGCTGAGAAGGTCTACATGTTTCAGCCAATCTTGATCACAAATTGATCATGGCTTTCTTCAGGACCTAGTTGTTACTACTGCAGAACTAAGTGAGTGAAAACTATCACAAACAAGCATTTGCAATGCAATAGGTCTCGCATTTACGCAAGTTTGAGCTTTTGACATTGCAAATTATAATGCCTTTTATTTTTGTTTTTGTTTTTAAAACATAAACAAAAGGCATAGTCATTACAATGCCAATAGCTTAAAGTCGCGTAAATGCGAGACCTATTGCATTGCAAATGCTTGTTGTTAAAGAAGCCAAACCCGGTTGTAAGGTTTAATTCACGGACTGTCCATGTAAGTAGCAGACACGTGGTCACCTTAATGTTAGGGTGTTAGAAATGGGGGTCTCTAGTTGGCAATGGCTGGCCACTGTCCAAGTAGGGACCCTTCTTCCTAAGTCAGAGTGAGAGGGCTACCCTCTTTAATACCCCTGCTCAACCCTGTGGTAACGTAGCACGAGCAGGTAGGCTTATCTCAGAGGCAGGGTGTGAAGCATTTATGATCATACACAGTAACACAGTGAGGAACACTACAAAGGGACACCACACAAGTAGTTATTATAAAAATAAGTATCTTTATATAAAGGCAGATTTATCACAAGACCAATAACTGTAAAAGCCACAATACTGTCAAAAATAGGATAGCTGTTGAAGGGCTGTCAAAAATAGTTCAAAGGTTGCAAAAATAAGGTTCAAGTTCAAAGCAGTGGTCTCTGCGACCCTTTCTTTCACAAAGTACCTGGGTTTAGTAGCAAAACCAACAAAGTGTCGCAAATAAGCTGTAGCGATGATTCTCGGCACGCGAGGCCGGCGATGCGTTGAAATCCTTGCCGCAAGGGAGGATGATGCGCCGATCTGCGGGATGCGTGCGGAGACGATGCAACAACCTTCTGCACGCTGGACCGCCGATGCGATGACTTTCTTGCCGCGTGGGAGAAGTCGATGCGGTGATCCTGTTGCGCTGTGCGATCGTGTTGCGATGCGAGGACAAGACGCTCCGCGAGGGAGCGACGAAATTCGGTGCGATGCGATCAAAGTGGCGGACGCACGGCGTCCGCACTGCGATGTCTCGAAGCGATGATTTCTTTAAGGGTTGCGAGTGCGCGGCGACAGCAGCGCGATGATCTTTCCAGCGCGTCTTGGCTGCAGCGGCTCGCAAAGGGGCGTTAGCGATGGTTTCGTGTTGCGGGCCCTCGGCGGCAGTAGCGCAATGATTTTCCCAGCGCTCTCGACTGCAGCGGCCCGCAAAGATGCGTTAGCGTCGATTTCTCACCCTCTTTTCTCTGATGCAACTAGAGGCCCTGGAACTCACAGGAGCCTCCTCAGCAGATAGCAGTCCTCGCAGGGAGGAAGCAGGAGGTTGGTGGTGGAGTCTGATGTGCCTGAGACTCCAGCAGGAGGCTAGCTCTTTTCCTAGCCCTTGGGTAATTGCTGTAACAAAAATAAAAGTTCTCTCAAGAGTTCCTTTTCCTCTCCTTCAAGGTCCAGTGGTCACTGCTGCAGGCCAGTGCAAGAAACAACACACAGCACTGGGACAGTCACTTCCTGCAGATTCCTCCAGTGGCACGGACAGAGTTTCCTCTCCAGATCCAAAAGCAATACAAAATGTAGGGGCTTGAGCACAGATATTTATACCCCAAAAGCCTTTGATCCTTGAAGCTACCAGTCACTGAACCTAGCCAGAACCAGTTCTGCTCAGGCCTGGAGCACTTTGTTTACCTGGCTGCATCCTTCCTTTCAGAAAGAGGGGTCTGCTAGCAGACACACAGTGGGAGGTGGAGCCAGCATTCACCTTGCCAGGCACAGCCCCATTCAGGTCAAGGAGCCACCCCTCCCCACACTCTAAATGCAGATCTCTCTATTCAACCCAGGTCTGACTCAGCCTGTCCTGCCCCTCTAAAACCAGACAGCCAATACACATAACGGCAGAGCACACTGGAAGGCTTAGGCAAGAAAATACCTACTTTCTAAAAGTGGTAGTTTTCAAACTCAGAATATAAAAATAAACTTCACTAAAAGATGTATTTTAATATTCTGAGCTCAGGCATACTAAATTCGTTTTTCTACCATGTTCCTGGGGTCAGTTAGGACTATAGAATGTAATAGTCAAACTGCCCATTCTAGCCTATGAGGAACAGGTAGCCTTACAGTAGTGAAAAACGAAATGGGGCATAATTCACTACCAGGACATACTACACACACCAAGGCATGTCCTGCCTTACACATACAAGGCACCCTACCATAGGGGTGACTTACAGGATGCCAAGGGAAGGTTCAGGGGCTGGGAAGTGAGTGCACTTCACAGCCAAGATGGCAGTTCTGGACTGCACACAGACACTGCAGTGGCAGGTCTGAGACACACTTTACAAGCTGCTTCTGTGGGTGGCACACATCAGTGCTGCAGGCCCACCAGCAGCATTTGGTTTACCAGCCCTGGGCACACATAGGCCACACTACTAGGGACTAACAGGTAAACCAAATAAGCCAATCAGGGATATACCAATTCACATAGACATATTTATACAGGGAGCATTCGCGCTGTGACACTGAATGGCAGTGGCACAGCGCCCAGAGCATCTAACACCAGTAAAACAGAGGAGACAACAGCGAAAAATGGAAGGGAGACCCACGCCAATGGTGCCAGGTCTAACACACGTCCCCTCCAGCTGAAATGTGGGGAGAACTACCCATCCCCTTGGAAGTTCTCATCGCTAAGGCGGAAAAATCTGGACAGACCATCAGCATTGGCGTGTTCTGTACCAGGGCGGTGTTCCACCGTGAAGTCCATACCCTGTAGGGAAATGGACCACCTCAACAACTTGGGATTCTCACCCCTCATCTGCATCAACCATCTGAGGGGCCTGTGGTCTGTCTGAACCCGGAAGTGAGTCCCAAACAGGTATGGTCTCAGCTTCTTCAGTGCCCAGACCACAGCAAATGCCTCACGCTCAATTGCACTCCACCTCTGTTCCCGTGGAAGTAACCTCCTACTGATGAAGGCTACAGGTTGGTCTAGTCCCTCCTCATTTATCTGTGACAGAACGGCCCCCACCCCATGCTCTGAAGCGTCTGTCTGGACAACAAATTCCTTAGCAAAATTGGGCGCCTGGAGTACGGGTGCTGTACACATAGCAGTTTTGAGGGTATCAAAGGCTTTCTGACTGGTGTCAGTCCAGTTCACAATCTTTGGCCGCTTCTTGGAAGTAAGCTCAGTCAAGGGTGCAACAATGTTGCCATACCCCTTGACAAACCTCCTGTAATAACCCGTGAGTCCTAAGAAGGCCCTCACCTGGGTCTGGGTCCTTGGGGGCTCCCAAGCCAGGATGGTTTCAATCTTGGGCTGCAGGGGCGCCACCTGGCCGCTCCCACCTGGTGTCCCAAGTACACCACAGAACCCTGCCCAATCTGGCACTTACTGGCCTTGATTGTGAGGCCTGCTCTGCGCAGCGCCATCAACACTTCCCAGAGGTGGCGCAAGTGGTCCTCCCAGGAGGAACTAAACACTGCAATGTCATCCAGGTAGGCGGCACTGAAAGCCTCCAGCCCAACCAATACCTGGTTGACCAATCTCTGGAAGGTGGCAGGGGCATTCTTCATCCCAAAGGGCATCACACGGAACTGGTAGTGCCCATCTGGTGTGGAGAATGCTGACCTCTCCTTTGCCCCATCAGTTAAGGCGATCTGCCAGTACCCAGACGTCAGATCAAACGTGCTGAGGTACCGGGCAGCCCCTAACCGGTCTATGAGCTCATCAGCTCTGGGGATGGGGTGCGCGTCGGTCTTGGTGACCGAATTGAGACCTCGGTAGTCCACACAGAACCTAAGTTCAGGAGTGGCACCAGGCGTCGCAGCTTTTGGTACCAAGACCACGGGGCTGGACCAGGGGCTGCTAGAGGACTCAACCACCCCTAGGGCGAACATTTTGGAGACCTCCTCCTTAATGCAAGCCCTGACCCTGTCAGTTACCCTGTAAGCCTTGTGCTTGACAGGAGAACTGTCCCCGGGATCCACCTCATGGACGCACCAATCAGTGACACCAGGTACCAGGGAGAACAAATCAGAAAATTGCCCCAACAGGTGGTGACAATCTCTCTGCTGCTCAGGGGTCAGTGTGGTGGAGAGGATCACACCCTCCACTGACCCATCCTTCTCTTCTGCACACAGGAGGTCAGGGAGAGGCTCACTCTCCTCCTCAACCCCATCATCTGTGGCAAGAAGCATGCCCACTTCAGACCTCTCAAAGTGGGGCTTTAGGCGGTTCACATGCAGGACCCGCAAGGGGTTCCTGGGAGACTGAAAGTCCACCAAGTAGGTAACTGGACTTTTGCGCTCCACCACCTCAAATGGACCGGTCCACTTATCTTGGAGCGCACAAGGCTCCACTGGGGCCAGTACCCAAACCTTCTGACCAGGTTGAAATTCGACCAGAGTGGCATTCTGGTCGTGCTAACGTTTCATTTCTTCCTGGCTGGCTTCCAGATTTGCCTCAGCAATTTTTCTGAAACGCCGAGTCTGGTTCCTGAAGGCCAACATGTAGCTAAATACATCTTGGGGAGGTTTCCTGGGAGATTGCTCCCAGCCTTCCTTGACCAGACTCAGAGGTCCTCTAACCGGGTGGCCATAGAGGAGTTCAAAGGGACTGAACCCTAAGGACTTCTGTGGCACCTCACGGTAGGCAAACAACAGGCATGGCAAGAGGACGTCCCACTTACGCCTCAGGGGCTCTTCTAGGCCCATGATCATGCCCTTCAAGGTCCGGTTGAACCTTTCAACCAGACCATTACCTTGGGGGTGGTAAGGAGTGGTGAACTTATACGTTACCCCACACTCCTTCCACAGAGACTTCATGTACTGGGAGATGAAGTTGGTCCCCCTGTCAGACACCACCCCTCTGGGGAATCCCACATGGGAGAAAATCCCCATCAGTGCACGTCCCACCACGGGGCCGTCACTGTCCTGAGCGGGATGGCTTCAGGGTACCGGGTGGCATGGTCCACCAAGACCAGGATGAACCTGTTGCCCATGGCTGTCTTGGGGTCCAGAGGCCCCACAATGTCAATGCCCACTCGCTAGAATGGGGTACTCACAACTGGAAAGGGCTGGAGTGGGGCCTTGATCTTCCCCCCACTCTTCCCACTTGCCTGGCAAGTCTCACAGGTCCTGCAATGAGTGTCTGAACTCTTGTGCATCTGGGGCCAATAAAAGTGGGCGGCCAGCCTCTCAAAGGTCTTGGTCTGCCCCAGATGTCCTGCCAATGGAATGTCATGAGCTAACCCCAGTAGGAAGGTTCTGAAGCACTCGGGTACCACCAGCACATGGGCTGACCCTGGCTCAGCAACCTTAGGCTCACTATACAGGAGACTGTTCTCCCAATAAATCAGATGTGAACCAGACATGTCACCTTCTGCCTGGGCTGCAGCCTGTCGCCGCATACCCTCAAGAGAGGGGCAAACTCTCTGCTGCTCACAAAATTCCTCCCTGGTGGGTCCCCCTTCCTGCTGCCAATGGGTCAGCTCAGGCAGGTCCCCCAGTTCGGTGATCTGCTCCCCGGTAGGCTCCAGGGCATCCCCCTCAGGGTCTGCTCCTTCCTGGGCCGTGGGAACCAAGGGGGCCGGCTTCCCGCGCCCCTTGCTCCTTCTCTCTAAGGCAGGGATCTGGGCCCTACTCTCAGGCTCCAGATCCTTTTCAACACCCTCCTTGGCTGCCATGGACCGAGTGGTAGCACACGCCCACTCAGGCAGACCCAACATCTCTAAGTGAGCCTTCCTCTCCACCGTAGCCCACGGGGAGTCCTCTAAATCATTGCCCAGCAGACAGTCTACAGGCATGGCGGGCCTCACAGCTACCTGAAGAGTTCCTGAGACCCCCCCACTCAAAGGGAACCTGAGCCACCTCACATTGGCTCTCTGAGTTGTCTGCGGACACTACTGGGTAGAATGCATGAGGGACAACCTGCTCTTTGGACACCAACCGGGAGCTGACAGCAGTTACACTGGCCCCTGTGTCTTTTAGAGCCTCCACCCTATGGCCATTGATGGTCACCCACTGCCTGTATTTTTAGTGTTAGCAGGCAGTGCAGGCTTGGGGACCATCTCAAAGTCCCCTAATGAGACAAAGGTCAACTCTACGGGATCCCACCCTCTTGGGCACCCATCTCCTCCTCTCCCAGGGCTACACTAGCAATCTGGCGGGGTGGTGCACGGGGGGTGCACTGGCCCCCTTTGGGGGCACTGGGGATCAAAATATCTGTGGCCCACTTGACCACAGTTGTAACACGTGGGGGCCCCCTGGGAACAGGCCTACCTGTCGGGGGCCCTGTCCTCCTTTCTTGGGGGGCTGGGACACCACTGCTTGGTTCCCTGGGGATTACTTTGGGGCCCTCGGTGGAACTCCCTCTGTTGACCCTTGTCCCCCCACTCCTCTGCTGGGGACCCTGCCCACCTTTGGCGACGTCTCCCACTGGACCCTTGCGGACCCGGGTGCTCACCCAGCGGTCCGCCTCCTCAGCAAGCTTTCTAGGGTTAGTCAGCTTGCAATCAATTAGGTGCTGGCGTAGCTCAGGAAAACAATTACTAGATAAATGCTCCCATGCAATCAAATCATAAAACTGTGCAAAAGTTTCTACTTTGCTACCTTTTACCCAGCGCTCCATGGCTCTGCAAAAAAAGACACATATTCAACCCACGTGGTACCCTCTAGCTTCTTACAGACCCTAAACCTCTGCCTATACATCTCAGGGGTCAAACCATAGCGGGTCATCAACGCTTCCTTCATGTGGGCATAAACCATCCTACTTTCTGGGGGCAGGTCCAACAAGGTATCCCTCCCTCACTCACAAAGCGTCCCCACAACCCCGCTCCCCAATCCTTCTCAGGGACCCGGTGGGACACCATGGCTAATTCATAAGCGGCAAACCATTGCCCAATATCTTCACTTTTGTGGAAATCTTTAATAACCTCCTTGGGTATATACACCCTACTCTCAGGGTGCACTACAGGTACGCTGCCACCAGAGGGGAGATTTCCATGCTCTTAGCTTTAATCTCCAACTCCCTCAATACTCTCTCATGCTCAAGCTTCATCCTCATAATCTCAATTTCTAACTTCTTGTTCTCTAGGTCCCGGTGACCATCCATTTTAAGCTTAGCCATCTCCATATTATGCCGCCTATCTCTCTCCCTGTCCTCCAGCTCTTCTGGGGACAGACCCTTAGCGGACACACTAGAGCCCGGGTTGGAAAGGGCTGGATCTCCTACTAAGTCTATTACATCGCCCTGCTGCTCTCCTCCCTCCACAAGCTCTCCTATATCCTTAGGGGCATCCCTGGCTTCTAGCCAGGCCTTCAGCGCCTTGTAATACTCCTCCCTTCTAGTGAGACCTGTGATGGGGACTGTGAATTGCTTGCAAAAATATTTGAGCTGCTTGGCATTGTAGGTTTCTATTTTCTCTTCTTCCCAGGAGAGATCCTCTGAGGCATTGGATCTGGGCTTGCCCATTGTAGAAATAACTGGCAATATCAATAAAGGACAGAAGAAAACTTCTCAAAAAATGTAAGCGGGTGAAAAATCACCGGCAATATCAATCACAATATAGGATCCTAAAACTCTCAGAAATGTGCGCGGTGAAAAATCACCGGCAATATCAATCACAATAGGGGATCAAAAACTTTCAATAAATGGGCGCGGGTGAAAAATCACCGGCAATATCAATCACAATATAGGATCCCAAAAACTCTCAGAAATGTGCGCGGTGAAAAATCACCGGCAATATCAATTACAATAGGGGATCAAAAACTTTCAGCAAATGGGCGCGGGTGAAGAATCACCGGCAATATCAATCACAATATAGGATCCCAAAAACTCTCAGAAAATGTGCGCGGTGAAAAATCACCGGCAATATCAATTACAATATAGGATCCCAAAAACTCTCAAAAATGTATGCGGTACGTTATGGTCTGCACTCACTAGTAGTGTACACTATAATTACTGTATGCGATCATAAATGCAAGTCCAGATCCTCACCGCTGACCACCAATGTTAGAAATGGGGGTCTCTAGTTGGCAATGGCTGGCCACTGTCCAAGTAGGGACCCTTCTTCCTAAGTCAGAGTGAGAGGGCTACCCTCTTTAATACCCCTGCTCAACCCTGTGGTAACGTAGCACGCAGCAGGTAGGCTTATCTCAGAGGCAGGGTGTGAAGCATTTATGATCATACACAGTAACACAGTGAGGAACACTACAAAGGGACACCACACAAGTAGTTATTATAAAAAATAAGTATCTTTATATAAAGGCAGATTTATCACAAGACCAATAACTGTAAAAGCCACAATACTGTCAAAAATAGGATAGCTGTTGAAGGGCTGTCAAAAATAGTTCAAAGGTTGCAAAAATAAGGTTCAAGTTCAAAGCAGTGATCTCT
The DNA here is from genome assembly GCA_963921515.1 of Calotriton arnoldi. Lineage (NCBI taxonomy): Eukaryota > Metazoa > Chordata > Amphibia > Caudata > Salamandridae > Calotriton > Calotriton arnoldi. Next base: position 1,305,674 of record CAWUFW010000840.1, read on the forward strand.
GCGACCCTTTCTTTCACAAAGTACCTGGGTTTGGTAGCAAAACCAACAAAGTGTCGCAAATAAGCTGTAGCGATGATTCTCGGCACGCGAGGCCGGCGATGCGTTGAAATCCTTGCCGCAAGGGAGGATGATGCGCCGATCTGCGGGATGCGTGCGGAGACGATGCGACAACATTCTGCACGCTGGACCGCCGATGCGATGACTTTCTTGCCGCGTGGGAGAAGTCGATGCGGTGATCCTGTTGCGCTGTGCGATCGTGTTGCGATGCGAGGACAAGACGCTCCGCGAGGGAGCGACGAAATTCGGTGCGACGCGATCAAAGCTGGCGGACGCACGGCGTCCGCACTGCGATGTCTCGAAGCCGATGATTTCTTTAAGGGTTGCGAGTGCGCGGCGACAGCAGCGCGATGATCTTTCCAGCGCGTCTCGGCTGCAGCGGCTCGCAAAGGGGCGTCAGCGATGGTTTCGTGTTGCGGGCCCTCGGCGGCAGTAGCGCGATGATTTTCCCAGCGCTCTCGACTGCAGCGGCCCGCAAAGATGCGTTAGCGTCGATTTCTCACCCTCTTTCTCTGATGCAACTAGAGGCCCTGGAACTCACAGGAGCCTCCTCAGCAGATAGCAGTCCTCGCAGGGAGGAAGCAGGAGGTTGGTGGTGGAGTCTGATGTGCCTGAGACTCCAGCAGGAGGCTAGCTCTTTTCCTAGCCCTTGGGTAATTGCTGTAACAAAAATAAAAGTTCTCTCAAGAGTTCCTTTTCCTCTCCTTCAAGGTCCAGTGGTCACTGCTGCAGGCCTGTGCAAGAAACAACACACAGCACTGGGACAGTCACTTCCTGCAGATTCCTCCAGTGGCACGGACAGAGTTTCCTCTCCAGATCCAAAAGCAATACAAAATGTAGGGGCTTGAGCACAGATATTTATACCCCAAAAGCCTTTGATCCTTGAAGCTACCAGTCACTGAACCTAGCCAGAACCAGTTCTGCTCAGGCCTGGAGCACTTTGTTTACCAGGCTGCATCCTTCCTTTCAGAAAGAGGGGGTCTGCTAGCAGACACACAGTGGGAGGTGGAGCCAGCATTCACCTTGCCAGGCTCAGCCCCATTCAGGTCAAGGAGCCACCCCTCCCCACACTCTAAATGCAGATCTCTCTATTCAACCCAGGTCTGACTCAGCCTGTCCTGCCCCTCTAAAACCAGACAGCCAATACACATAACGGCAGAGCACACTGGAAGGCTTAGGCAAGAAAATACCTACTTTCTAAAAGTGGTATTTTCAAACTCAGAATATAAAAATAAACTTCACTAAAAGATGTATTTTAATATTCTGAGCTCAGGCATACTAAATTCGCTTTTTCTACCATGTTCCTGGGGTCAGTTAGGACTATAGAATGTAATAGTCAAACTGCCCATTCTAGCCTATGAGGAACAGGTAGCCTTACAGTAGTGAAAAACGAAATGGGGCATAATTCACTACCAGGACATGCTACACACACCAAGGCATGTCCTGCCTTACACATACAAGGCACCCTACCATAGGGGTGACTTACAGGATGCCAAGGGAAGGTTCAGGGGCTGGAAAGTGAGTGCACTTCACAGCCAAGATGGCAGTTCAGGACTGCACACAGACACTTCAGTGGCAGGTCTGAGACACACTTTACAAGCTGCTTCTGTGGGTGGCACACATCAGTGCTGCAGGCCCACCAGCAGCATTTGGTTTACCAGCCCTCGGCACACATAGGCCACACTACTAGGGACTAACAGGTAAACCAAATAAGCAATCAGGGATATACCAATTCACATAGACATATTTATACAGGGAGCATTCGCGCTGTGACACTGAATGGCAGTGGCACAGCGCCCAGAGCATCTAACACCAGTAAAACAGAGGAGACAACAGCGAAAAATGGAAGGGAGACCCACGCCAATGGTGCCAGGTCTAACATAGGGTGTTTGTGTCTCACCCTTCCTTAGATTATACTTTGTAAAGACTAGCGATACAGCACTTCAGAAATGCTCAGGCACTCAGTACTTTTGAGCTATTTTGAAAAGTTTATATAAATGTATACATTTTATACATCGGTAGACATGCCCATGGCCTTACAGACCAATGTATGTCTCTGGCATGTGGTGAAAGCAAGAGTTGTTGGGTGCCGTAATAGCTAGTTGTTGGCATATTTTGGCTTAGTGGCATGTATGTTAGTTCTGTCTTAATGCTTTCAATTGTTTAATAGTGTTTGGCGTGTCCTTGGAAATATTGCTGTTGCTAGCACAATGATTATCAACTACAGGGAATATCTGTGGTGTGGAAGATGTATGGACCTTGTCCTGTCTAACATATACTATTGGATATGACTTGTGTGGTTCAGGAAAATGGATGCATGCTGTAGTGAGCGCAACAATACACACTGTGTCGATGGTGACATTTCTTGAAACTGTAAAAACGCTACGCATCATTCAGAGTGCCACCTCAGTTGTAAGTTTACTAAAGTACGCTGTGCGCGAGGGCTAAAATTGGTTTGATGGTTTTTCGAGAGATTTGGTTTGGGAATTGGAGCCCGCTCCGCAATGAATTGATGCGAGTGGCAGGCTGCTGATGGCCCAGGTAACAGCTGTGCGCGAGATGCTGCATCGTTGAATGCACAGACCGAGCTGAAGGGTTTATTGCTGTGCCCCAATAATCTTCTCATCGCAATACCTTCTTGTGTGTTTAAACTGAGCTCTTCCATTGGAGCGGTGGGGCTGTGTGGCACTGCGCGCAATCATGTGACTGTTGCTGGGAAGAAAGTGGTGTGCGGCTCAGCTTCCGATAGCGGTGTGACCCTCGCTGCTGGCGGGTGCTGCCTCCGTGTCTGACGGCAGAGCCTTTGTCTTGCTGGCTCTCATCCTTGGTGCACTTGTCACACTGTCATCTCCCTGTCTGGCCAAGGTTGCCCGTCCCGGACGCCCATTGCCGAGGCTAGAGGTTGGGAAATGTGAAGCAGGGTGTCGTGGGCGCCAGGGACAGAGCAATACAGTGGTGGAAGCGTGCGCCAGGGACAGAGCGATACAGTGGTGGGGGCACGCCAGGGACAGAGCGCCACAGTGGTGGGAGCACGCCAGGGACAGAGCGATACAGTGGTGGGAGCACGCCAGGGACAGAGCGCCACAGTGGGAGCACGCTAGGGACAGAGCGCCACAGTGGGAGCACGCCAGGGGCAGAGCGCCACAGTGGGAGCACGCCAGGGACAGAGCCATACAGTGGGAGCACGCCAGGGACAGAGCACGCCAGGGACAGAGCCTTACAGTGGGAGCACGCCAGGGACAGAGGGCCACAGTGGGAGCACGCCAGGGACAGAGCCATACAGTGGAAGTTAGGAAAGAGAGTGGGTAATACATCGGGAGGCATTAACAGAGCGAGTTAGCAATAGAGTGGAGCCACCAACAGAAGAAAACAAAAAACAAGCGGTCTTCAAAAAGGAGACAGAGAGGGCGGAGCGAGTGGGCGCGCGGCGGCAAAAGTGAAAGCAGCTGCACCGTCCACACGCTTTCTGTGTGCCCGCGAGCGATGCGTTGAGCGCATGACGAGAGAGGTAAGCCAGATGGTGCCTCTGCTCGTAACTGTGCGCGTAACCGCACGCTCGAGGCCACACAGAAAGCGTGTGGTCGGATTTTTGAATGCCCACTCACTAAAAGTTTCGCCAGAGCAGCGCATGCGCTGGCTCAGGCGAGACCTAAAAAAGAAAATTACAGGATAATTGGAACGATACAACCAACAGTATACCTGTGTGATGCTTATAGTGGAAACTACAGGGATACGTGGTGAACACCTGTTGGAAAAGAGAAAAGACGAACTCAAGTATGCATACATGTTTCTTGTCTGTATATAGAAGAACATTTTCAATCAATGAAAAATGCTGCATGTCTCAGAAAAAATGAGAAAAGACAATATGTCAAAGACCTTACCCGTATTAAATCGGGAGGACTACCCACCGCTCCTGGTAACAACTCAGGGCGTGAGGCAACGCTCTGTGGACAAAAAGGAAGAAACTAGTACCATGAATATGAATAGTTCTTATTAAAAAATGGCGGACCTTAATGGCACCACCACTGTTACTTGTTGACCAGATGAGGGTTTATCAAGGTCACCAATATGGTGTGGAATATACAGGAAGACGGAGTCAATCTGCACATCCCTAGTCAGGCAAGTATTTTAGGAGCATAGTGAAGAGTAACAAATCAAGTGCAGTCTATCAGTGAAGGTAATTCACTAAAGATGTATGCATTTTAAAACATAGCAGTCAGTCATACTCAACACTAACACCAAAAGGTATTTAAACGCCACTGGCGTGTAGAAAATTTTGCCTAGGCTCTAGTGGGGATAGCATAATACTTAGGGGCCCATGTCAAAAAGACCGGTAGTATTAATACTCCAGGAGATATACCATCTCCCTAGCATATATTGCTAAAAACAGTGCCAAGTTTAAGGTTGCACCGGGATTTAACAAATGTGCATAGCCCTCAGTCAACATTGAAGAAACTCCTGGTCCTTAAGAAATCACATACTCGCACAAGTATCCATGGCGCGATTATGACGGAGTATCTCCGCGGTAATTGTGCGCCTACGGGTCTTATTGTCACGAATACTCCCAGACTCTTCCTGCAAGATAAACTGTTTCTCAAAGATTGGTCACTTATAGCATGGCGATGCACTCGTGACTGGCTGATTCTCATCATCAGCACTGCGAAACGAATCGCCGATGCTATACTTATTGAGATCCAGGTGCTTGAGGGACAGATCAAAACCACATTATCTAATGTAGCCTTCAAGAAGAATCTTGAAGAAACGAACAAATCAAACAAAGAGTTTAAAGATAGTATTCTTTTAACCAAAATTGAAAAGTTTAAGAAGGACCTGGCCCGGTTTTCATTGGAAAAAGTGTACCCATATACTCATTATACTCATTATACTCATGAGAGCTATGTACCACCAGAGTTTAACAGAAGAGACAAAAGATACAGTTCGAACTATTCATCCTCAGGGTCAGAGGGTTGGTCCAGTGATTCTGATTCCACAGAACATGCTGCACCACGCACCAGAGGTAGGGGAGGCAACAACAGGAGACAGTGGAGAGGTAACCAACAGGCCCAATGGTGGCCACCGGCACCTTGGCAATACCCAAATGTTCCTTTTCATCCACAAATGATACCTTTCAATCCACCACCACAGTATTTTCAAAACCAGTCTTTTTTAGGACGGGGTCGGGGACGTTCCCGAGGAAGGAGAAGGGGACAACAAGCGCAAGTACATTGGAGCCCTCCAACATCACCACGAAGTCTACGCAGCATGAAGAAAGGTCCACCAGTGGCAGGACCCAGCAGCGACTAGTGGTTAACTTGAGCACACATACTTTGACCGAAATTGAGGAAACAGTCCTCAACAGAGGACTGGGGTTCGTTCCAACTAGCACTGGTGACCCCTTCCTGATCCAATGTGAATTGGCCCGGTTCTTCCGGAAGATAAGACTTCACTTTTTCTTTAAGGACAAACTGGGAGATGATACCTTGTCTGGTGATGAAGATGCAGATAGTGGTTTGAGAGCCAAATCAACCTTCAGTCCTCCTAGCCATGCAGTACCAGACCAGGTACTAACTTTTGAAAGAGCTGTAACTCATGAAGTTTCCAAGCTGAGTACGACGTCCAAGAAGCACTACCAGAATCTACCTACTTTGGAAAAACAAGCACTTGACTCCCTTGCCAGAGATCCTTCCATTACCATCAAGCCCGCCGACAAGGGCGGTGCCATTGTCATCTTGGATACCTCTGACTACCGGGCTGAATGCCTGAGACAACTTATGGACGAGCGGTCCTATCGATTGCTGAATACAGACCCGACAGCAAGGCTCATGAAGGAGATCAGCGATCTGGTGGAGGAAGCTAGATCAGAGGGCTGGGTGTCAGCCCACGAGGCCAGCTTCCTTGTAACAACTCATCCGGTGATGCCTTATTTTTATGTGTTACCCAAGGTGCACAAGCCCCAGCGTCCCCCACTGGGGAGACCTATTATTTCGGGACTGGGTTCGCTCCTTGAACCTCTTTCCACGTTCGTGGACCACTTTTTAAGACCTTTAGTAAAAGCGATGCCCACTTACCTTCAAGACACTAAGGACGTTTTGCAACTCCTCCCAGGGATTGATTTTAATATTGAGACGGATTTCCACGTTAGTTTTGACGTCGAATCCCTCTATACTTGTATCCCCCAGGGAGAGACACTTGATGCTGTCAGGGCACTTCTGGACCTGACACCAGGTGCTACGAGTTCACTAGTTCCTTTCATCATGGAATGTGCCAGGCTGGCTATGACTGAGAATTTTTTCAGATTCGAAGACCGTATTTACCTTCAAACATCGGGTACTTCGATGGGCAGTGTTTTCGCCCCCAGCCTGGCGGATTTGTGTGTGCACCTATTCGAACAAAATTGTGTACTCACCGAGGACAACCCGTTTCGAGGTCACATCATCGAGTGGAAACGCTATATAGACGATATTTTCGTCATATGGAGAGGAGATGCGGATACACTCAATGCTTTCCACGTTTGGTTGAACTCACAGAACAACTTTCTGAATTTCACTATGGATTCGAGTAAAACGAGTCTGCCGTTTCTCGACCTTCGTATTTTTCCATCAGCAAGGGGTCTAAAGAGTGAACTATACACTAAACCCATGGCAAGAAACTCGTTATTAACATTTGACAGTTTCCACCCGAAATCTCTACGCGAAGGGCTGCCATTTGGCCAGTTCCTTCGGCTCAGGAACTGTTCGACCACTGAAGATTTCAGAAAACATGCCACTGTGCTATCTCGGAATCTGCGGGCCAGGACATACCCTCAGAGATTGATACGTCAGTCTTACAAAAGAGCTTCCAATAACAACCGCGAAGCATTGATAGAACCTGCGGCGCCTAAACCCCCACTCACGAGACTCACTTGTGTGAATACTTTCAGCACACAGTCCAATCAGATTCAGAAGATTGTGCATAAACATTGGCGCATTTTAAACGTAGGACAGGACAAGATACCCCCCCCCCCTTTTTTCTTTTAAAAGAGGCGCAAATCTGCGGGACTGTCTTGTCCATACACGACCTAGAGGTGGTACTGCCCCGGGACCAGCTACACTTTGGAACATGCCAGCAGTCCAGGGACATTATCCGTGTGGCACTTGTGCGGTGTGTCCACAAACTAAACACACCACGGAGTTAGACATTGGGACTCATAGACCGTGGAGACAAACCAAGCACACAAATTGCAACAGCGAGAGAGTCATCTACTTGATAATGTGTCCCTGTCTCAAAAAGTATGTTGGTATGACAACCAGAAAGATTAAACGGAGGATTATGGAGTACAAGAGCACTATCCGGTGCAGAAAACAATCTACTAGATTGACCAACCATTTCCTCGAGCTCAAACATAAGCCAGAGGATATGGTCTGGACCATCCTTGAGCAGCCATACATACCAGCACATATCACTGACGTGTCTAGATTCCTATTTAGAAAAGAACAGCGGTGGGTCTTTATGTTACGCAGTGACTCAGAGGGGCTGAATGATGAGATCCCGTGGACCCTAGTTTGAGTCTTCGTTCTTTCTTTTTGACCAGTGTAAGGTTCTGTACTTTCAGCAAGAATAGCTTCCTACCCTTGCTGCTGTCACCCGTGGGCCCTTTTTTTGAGATATAACAATTTCCTGGTCCCACCTGAACACATCTTAAGGAGCATTGCACCGCAGCAGCATCAGACTGATTAGAATACGTAAATGGGTGTAATTATGACTTTTCTAGTATTCCTCAGTCTTGCACGTTGTGAGGTTAAGGTGGGAATCGGTCTTTGTGGTCTATTCTTCTATTCCTCATTGGCCCTATTAGTCGGGCTTCATTTATAGGGTGTAACCCCCCTATTTCCTCACACACTCCGCACATTTGCCTTGTCGGGTTTCTGTGGCATTGAGTTTTTTCTGCTACACATAGATGTATGACGTGGGACGTGGGTCCTGGGCTCACTGTGCCACTGGAATAAAGCTATCCTGGCTGAAGAGGGGTAAAACCCCGAAACCAGTCCTAGGATGCTTGTTTCCGGTCCAGGAGGACCTGGCTTGGCAGTTCGGGCTGGACTGTTCCCATGAGGCACAGGGTCAAGACTTATTTGCATATGGCCAGGTCTAAACTGGGGTGGCATGGTGAGCAAAAGAATGATGGATTTAACCCAGATCTTTGACTGGGGGTGAATGTTTTGATTTGTTCTGCATTCCGTCCATCAATTGTGTGTCTTTTGCTTTCTCGCCCTACGTATGCCAGGTATGCCCAGACGTGGGTCCTGGGCTCACTGTGCCACTGGAATAAAGCTATCCTGGCTGAAGAGGGTGAAACCCCGAAACCGGTCCTAGGATGCTTGTTTCCGGTCCAGGGAGGACCTGGCTTGGCAGTTCGGGCTGGACTGTTCCCATGAGGCACAGGGTCAAGACTTATTTGCATATGGCCAGGTCTAAACTGGGGTGGCATGGTGAGCAAAAGAATGATGGATTTAACCCAGATCTTTTGACTGGGGGTGAATGTTTTGATTTGTTCTGCATTCCGTCCATCAATTGTGTGTCTTTTGCTTTCTCGCCCTACGTGTGCCAGGTATGCCCAGACGTGGGTCCTGGGCTCACTGTGCCACTGGAATAAAGCAATCCTGGCTGAAGAGGGGTGAAACCCCGAAACCGGTCCTAGGATGCTTTTTTCCAGTCCAGGGAGGACCTGGCTTGGCAGTTCGGGCTGGACTGTTCCCATGAGGCACAGGGTCAAGACTGATTTGCATATGGCCAGGTCTAAACTGGGGTGGCATGGTGAGCAAAAGAATGATGGATTTAACCCAGATCTTTTGACTGGGGGTGAATGTTTTGATTTGTTCTGCATTCCGTCCATCAATTGTGTGTCTTTTGCTTTCTCGCCCTACGTGTGCCAGGTATGCCCAGACGTGGGTCCTGGGCTCACTGTGCCACTGGAATAAAGCAATCCTGGCTGAAGAGGGGTGAAACCCCGAAACCGGTCCTAGGATGCTTGTTTCCGGTCCAGGGAGGACCTGGCTTGGCAGTTCGGGCTGGACTGTTCCCATGAGGCACAGGGTCAAGACTGATTTGCATATGGCCAGGTCTAAACTGGGGTGGCATGGTGAGTAAAAGAATGATGGATTTAACCCAGATCTTTTGACTGGGGTGAATGTTTTGATTTGTTCTGCATTCCGTCCATCAATTGTGTGTCTTTTGCTTTCTCGCCCTACGTGTGCCAGGTATGCCCAGACGTGGGTCCTGGGCTCACTGTGCCACTGGAATAAAGCTATCCTGGCTGAAGAGGGGTGAAACCCCGAAACCGGTCCTAGGATGCTTGTTTCCGGTCCAGGGAGGACCTGGCTTGGCAGTTCGGGCTGGACTGTTCCCATGAGGCACAGGGTCAAGACTGATTTGCATATGGCCAGGTCTAAACTGGGGTGGCATGGTGAGCAAAAGAATGATGGATTTAACCCAGATCTTTTGACTGGGGGTGAATGTTTTGATTTGTTCTGCATTCCGTCCATCAATTGTGTGTCTTTTGCTTTCTCGCCCTACGTGTGCCAGGTATGCCCAGACGTGGGTCCTGGGCTCACTGTGCCACTGGAATAAGGCTATCCTGGCTGAAGAGGGGTGAAACCCCGAAACCGGTCCTAGGATGCTTGTTTCCGGTCCAAGGAGGACCTGGCTTGGCAGTTCGGGCTGGACTGTTCCCATGAGGCACAGGGTCAAGACTGATTTGCATATGGCCAGGTCTAAACTGGGGTGGCATGGTGAGCAAAAGAATGATGGATTTAACCCAGATCTTTTGACTGGGGGTGAATGTTTTGATTTGTTCTGCATTCCGTCCATCAATTGTGTGTCTTTTGCTTTCTCGCCCTACGTGTGCCAGGTATGCCTAGACGTGGGTCCTGGGCTCACTGTGCCACTGGAATAAAGCTATCCTGGCTGAAGAGGGGTGAAACCCCGAAACCGGTCCTAGGATGCTTGTTTCCGGTCCAGGGAGGACCTGGCTTGGCAGTTCGGGCTGGACTGTTCCCATGAGGCACAGGGTCAAGACTGATTTGCATATGGCCAGGTCTAACCTGGGGTGGCATGGTGAGCAAAGAATGATGGATTTAACCCAGATCTTTTGACTGGGGGTGAATGTTTTGATTTGTTCTGCATTCCGTCCATCAATTGTGTGTCTTTTGCTTTCTCGCCCTACGTGTGCCAGGTATACCCAGACGTGGGCCTTGGGCTCACTGTGCCACTGGAATAAAGCTATCCTGGCTGAAGAGGGGTGAAACCACGAAACCGGTCCTAGGATGCTTGTTTCCGGTCCAGGGAGGACCTGGCTTGGCAGTTCGGGCTGGACTGTTCCCATGAGGCACAGGGTCAAGACTGATTTGCATATGGCCAGGTCTAAACTGGGGTGGCATGGTGAGCAAAGAATGATGGATTTAACCCAGATCTTTTGACTGTGGGTGAATGTTTTGATTTGTTCTGCATTCCGTCCATTAATTGTGTGTCTTTTGCTTTCTCGCCCTACGTGTGCCAGGTATGCCCAGACGTGGGCCTTGGGCTCACTGTGCCACTGGAATAAAGCTATCCTGGCTGAAGAGGGATGAAACCACGAAACCGGTCCTAGGATGCTTGTTTCCGGTCCAGGGAGGACCTGGCTTGGCAGTTCGGGCTGGACTGTTCCCATGAGGCACAGGGTCAAGACTGATTTGCATATGGCCAGGTCTAAACTGGGGTGGCATGGTGAGCAAAAGAATGATGGATTTAACCCAGATCTTTTGACTCGGGGTGAATGTTTTGATTTGTTCTGCATTCCGTCCATCAATTGTGTGTCTTTGCTTTCTCGCCCTACGTGTGCCAGGTATGCCCAGACGTGGGTCCTGGGCTCACTGTGCCACTGGAATAAAGCTATCCTGGCTGAAGAGGGTGAAACCCCGAAACCGGTCCTAGGATGCTTGTTTCCGGTCCAGGGAGGACCTGGCTTGGCAGTTCGGGCTGGACTGTTCCCATGAGGCACAGGGTCAAGACTGATTTGCATATGGCCAGGTCTAAACTGGGGTGGCATGGTGAGCAAAAGAATGATGGATTTAACCCAGATCTTTTGACTGGGGGTGAATGTTTTGATTTGTTCTGCATTCCGTCCATCAATTGTGTGTCTTTTGCTTTCTCGCCCTACGTGTGCCAGGTATGCCCAGACGTGGGTCCTGGGCTCACTGTGCCACTGGAATAAAGCTATCCTGGCTGAAGAGGGGTGAAACCCCGAAACCGGTCCTAGGATGCTTGTTTCCGGTCCAGGAGGACCTGGCTTGGCAGTTCGGGCTGGACTGTTCCCATGAGGCACAGGGTCAAGACTGATTTGCATATGGCCAGGTCTAAACTGGGGTGGCATGGTGAGCAAAAGAATGATGGATTTAACCCAGATCTTTTGACTGGGGGTGAATGTTTTGATTTGTTCTGCATTCCGTCCATCAATTGTGTGTCTTTGCTTTCTCGCCCTACGTGTGCCAGGTATGCCCAGACGTGGGTCCTGGGCTCACTGTGCCACTGGAATAAAGCTATCCTGGCTGAAGAGGGGTGAAACCCCGAAACCGGTCCTAGGATGCCTGTTTCCGGTCCAGGGAGGACCTGGCTTGGCAGTTCGGGCTGGACTGTTCCCATGAGGCACAGGGTCAAGACTGATTTGCATATGGCCAGGTCTAAACTGGGGTGGCATGGTGAGCAAAAGAATGATGGATTTAACCCAGATCTTTTGACTGGGGGTGAATGTTTTGATTTGTTCTGCATTCCATCCATCAATTGTGTGTCTTTTGCTTTCTCGCCCTACGTGTGCCAGGTATGCCCAGACGTGGGTCCTGGGGTCACTGTGCCACTGGAATAAAGCTATCCTGGCTGAAGAGGGGTGAAACCCCGAAACCGGTCCTAGGATGCTTGTTCCGGTCCAGGGAGGACCTTGCTTGGCAGTTCGGGCTGGACTGTTCCCATGAGGCACAGGGTCAAGACTGATTTGCATATGGCCAGGTCTAAACTGGGGTGGCCTGGAGAGCAAAAGAATGATGTATTTAACCCAGATCTTTTGACTGGGGGTGAATGTTTTGATTTGTTCTGCATTCCGTCCATCAATTGTGTGTCTTTTGCTTTCTCACCCTACGTGTGCCAGGTATGCCCAGACGTGGGTCCTGGGCTCACTGTGCCACTGGAATAAAGCTATCCTGGCTGAAGAGGGGTGAAACCCCGAAACCGGTCCTAGGATGCTTGTTTCCGGTCCAGGGAGGACCTGGCTTGGCAGTTCGGGCTGGACTGTTCCCATGAGGCACAGGGTCAAGACTGATTTGCATATGGCCAGGTCTAAACTGGGGTGGAATGGTGATTAAAAGAATGATGGATTTAACCCAGATCTTTTGACTGGGGGTGAATGTTTTGATTTGTTCTGCATTCCGTCCATCAATTGTGTGTCTTTTGCTTTCTCGCCCTACTTGTGCCAGGTATGCCTAGACGTGGGTCCTGGGCTCACTGTGCCACTGGAATAAAGCTATCCTGGCTGAAGAGGGGTGAAACCCCGAAACCGGTCCTAGGATGCTTGTTTCCGGTCCAGGGAGGACCTGGCTTGGCAGTTCGGGCTGGACTGTTCCCATGAGGCACAGGGTCAAGACTGATTTGCATATGGCCAGGTCTAAACTGGGGTGGCATGGTGAGCAAAAGAATGATGGATTTAACCCAGATCTTTTGACTGGGGGTGAATGTTTTGATTTGTTCTGCATTCCGTCCATCAATTGTGTGTCTTTTGCTTTCTCGCCCTACGTGTGCCAGGTATGCCCAGACGTGGGCCCTGGGCTCACTGTGCCACTGGAATAAAGCTATCCTGGCTGAAGAGGGGTGAAACCACGAAACCGGTCCTAGGATGCTTGTTTCCGGTCCAGGGAGGACCTGGCTTGGCAGTTCGGGCTGGACTGTTCCCATGAGGCAAAGGGTCAAGACTGATTTGCATATGGCCAGGTCTAAACTGGGGTGGCATGGTGAGCAAAAGAATGATGGATTAAACCCAGATCTTTTGACTGGGGGTGAATGTTTTGATTTGTTCTGCATTCCGTCCATCAATTGTGTGTCTTTTGCTTTCTCACACATAGATGTTGGGCATTCATGCAACGTACACAACGTGGGTACCTACACAGAAGTGACACTTCTAACTCTATATAAATACCCTGTTTGTAGCCCCATTACTTGTTTTTGATTTTGAGAGGATGTGCATTTGTACCATTAATTTCCATTATGCACGATACCCTAGCAAGAAGGGCACTGTGCACACAGTACGCACCTTCTGTCTTCGGGTCCTTTGCTTGATCCAAGGCTTCGTGAGCATATATATATTTTTTCAAGAAAAGCCATCAAGCATATGTCTTGTGCTGGGCAATTCCACGATAGTACCCTTGTGTGTTTTAGAGAGGGCGCTACCTTTCCGTGTTGAATATGTTCCAGAGACGTTTTTACACTCGCGCGTCTATTTCAACACGCCGTTTGTCATTGAAAAACTACATTACCCAGACTTACTACACTCCTCGGTAGTTCTACGAGACCACAACGAGCACGCTACGGCGTGCATCAGAGAGTCGCGGCTAGTATTACACGCTGCCTGACGCATGAAGACGCGCGACTGCAACGGTCCTCCACAGGTGAGGATCCTTAACGACCGCTTCAACTTCGTATTTAATGCCGCGCACTCGTCCGTTTGCTACCGCGCGTGACAACCAGGATCGAGCCCGGGGTAGCAACGGACAGGTAAGTGCAGCGGGCTGCTGGGCATTTTTCTTTTCTTCAATGTTGACTGAGGGCTATGCACGTTTGTTAAATCCCGGTGCAACCTTAAACTTGGCACTGTTTTTAGCAATATATGCTAGGGAGATGGTATATCTCCTGGAGTATTAATACTACCGGTCTTTTTGACATGGGCCCCTAAGTATTATGCTATCCCTACTAGAGCCTAGGCAAAATTTTCTACACGCCAGTAGCGTTTAAATACCTTTTGGTGTTAGTGTTGAGTATGACTGACTGCTATGTTTTAAAATGCATACATCTTTAGTGAATTACCTTCACTGATAGACTGCACTTGATTTGTTACTCTTCACTATACTCCTAAAATACTTGCCTGACTAGGGATGTGCAGATTGACTTCGTCTTCCTGTATATTCCACACCATATTGGTGACCTTGATAAACCCTCATCTGGTCAACAAGTAACAGTGGTGGTGCCATTAAGGTCCGCCATTTTTTTATAAGAACTATCCATATTCATGGTACTAGTTTCTTCCTTTTTGTCCACAGAGCGTTGCCTCACGCCCTGAGTTGTTACCAGGAGCGGTGGGTAGTCCTCCCGATTTAATACGGGTAAGGTCTTTGACATATTGTCTTTTCTCATTTTTTCTGAGACATGCAGCATTTTTCATTGATTGAAAATGTTCTATATACAGACAAGAAACATGTATGCATACTTGAGTTCGTCTTTTCTCTTTTCCAACAGGTGTTCACCACGTATCCCTGTAGTTTCCACTATAAGCATGACACAGGTATACTGTTGGTTGTATCGTTCCAATTATTCTGTAATTTTCTTTTTTTGTGATAGTTTTCACTCACTTAGTTCTGCAGTAGTAACAACTAGGTCCTGAAGAAAGCCATGATCAATTTGTGATCAAGATTTTTCACCAGCGCGCTCGTACATTTATTCAGACCGCGCTCTTACTGCTTTTAACCCTTGACACCACGGGATACCTAATAAATTCATTTTTCTCCTGGTAGTCAATTTTAACTCACTCATTTTATACACTGCATCACGCACTCTCACCACACTGTTTCATGCTCCATCGATCTTAGGAGATCTAGCCCCCGGATAATACTAAAACATCCGTGAGCTCCTCCTTTACACTAGCAAGGAGTTGTTAGCTCCTTGGCTGCACCAGGTTGCAGCCAAGAGGAGATCCCAAATGATGAAGCATGCCACCTCGGTGGGTGATGGGATTCCGTCCTCGTAAATAGGACTTCCCTAATTTTTGTTATCCTGTTGGGTTGCGCTGGTTACTTGTCTGTGTATATATATATTTTTCCTTAGGACCCGCGGATTCTATGTTGTTGATATATATGGTAGGGGGAATTATCCGCGCATGTCTGTAAACTTCCCTCAGACCCTTTTCTTACCTGGTAATATTTTGCTTTTGATATCCTGCCAGAATCGAAAACGATGCCATTATCATTTCGTGACGCAACATTTGGGTCATTAGGTGAAGCTACACTCCTGCCTGAAACATGGTCATCACACATTTCATCGCTATAACCTTTATTAACATCTGCAATAATACAATTTGTTTTTTTATTTGTGTATCCATCATTGAATACATTGCAAGTGTGATCATCCATATCATTAACACATTGTTCTGTGGAATCTAAATACGAATAGTAATTAACACCAGAATCATTGGTTTCTTTGTCTATTGGTATTCTTTCTTGTCCTTGCTTCAACATCACAATGTCACTTTTACTCCACCATCCCTTATCCTTTAGTTTGACTACTGTTAGATATTTTCTCAACTTGAAATTGTGAATTAAACATAGATTCTCCTTTTTGAACTTTCACTGGTTTTTTAATAATAACACAACTCGTATCTTGACTGTTTTGCTTCTTGTTCTGTTAATAACATCATGATAACACTTGGTCATTTTCTACAATTTTTTGTTGAACATTAAGTTCATTTTCATCAATTTTACTACACTCTTTCTTTGAATTATATAACTTTCCAAATTTTGGCTCGAGTATCGTATTACCTTTCCTTCCTCTCATCCGATAGAAAGGTGAAAATCCATTAACTTCGTTAATGGTATTAATAAAGCTACACACTTTGTCACATATAAATTCACTCACGGACAAATGAGACGCTACAGCCAACTGAACTTCTTACTTTAAAAATCTATTAACATGTTCAACTTGACCATTGGAAGATGGACTGTATAAGGGTGTTTTCTCTTGTTTAATACCAAGATGTTTAAGAAATTAGTCCTCTTACCAGATACGAGTTGTGTCCCATTATCAGAGACTAATATACTAGGTAAACCTTCAGTTGCAAAAATCTTCTGCAAAGATTCTATTACTCTTTCTGTAGTAATATTGGGAATGAATTCATAATGAATCCATGTAGTGTAATAATCTGACAGAACCACCAGATATCTGCAATCAGACTCCAAAATACCAAATGGACCTAAAAAATCGATGGCAACCTTGGTCCAAGGTCCCTTAGGAATGTCTACAAAATGCATTTCATTTTTGGTAGTTCTCCAAGGTTTGTCTGCTCTTAGACACTTAACACAGTTATCCACAAAAGTATTTACATCAAAATCCACACCTGGCCACCAGTAGTAACTTTGCAATATTTCTTTTGTTAGCGGTGGTACCGGAGTGCCCCTTATGGGCTAAGTCTATCAATTTTTTCCAAAGTTGACATGGTGGTATGAATAAATCATGTCTTCATACCGTTTTCAATAGTTTACTCTTGTTGCAACTTGTTGGGATGTTTTTAAATTCCTGTCCAAATTTCACAGTGGTGGCCACCTACCACTCATAAATTTCATTACTTTCTGTAAAATATTATCCTCCTTCATTGCATCCAACCACTCTCTTTTTGAAATTGCTCCATCACTATGCTCAACTGCATCAATTGCTGCCACAATACATTCCACAAAAATTAAAGCAAACCATTTATCGGCGCTTATTATTTTATAAAGACGCTGTTCTCATTACTTATCATTTATAATGGTCGACTTTACAAAATATTGGAAACCAAGTGTATATGTCACAAATATGTCACTAATGTTTTAGGTTCCATGTTCACTGGGGACACTACGCACTACTGCTTTGTTGATTTTTTTGTAAATAAATTGTATTATTATATACATAAATAACGATTGTTATTACCAGAAATTAAGGTGTATATGGTTTCTTCTCCTTTGTATACCAACCTAACCCTTTTTATTGCGATTGTGCATACAAGTAGTATCATTATTTACTATATTAATCCACAGGAACCGTTGTTTCCGTTTACACGTATACTACCCTGGTTCTTTGTGAGTAGGGTCTCCCTTGTCTCTTGTTCCCGACAATACATACCATGTCTTCCCAACACTCATCAATTTGATTCTATGGTAATCTAGATGAACAATCCGCATGACTGTTTAAACCACAAGGAATACGTTTTATTTTGAAATTAAACTCATGCAATTTTGATATCAATCTCACCGATCTTAGACGAAGCTTTACCACTACCCCTGCCTCACCCGTCCGTCATGTAAGTGAATGGCTTATGATCTCTTACTACTTCAAATTCATTTCCCCATAGATATGTCTTTAGTTTTTCTACTGCCCATACACATGCCACAGTTTCTCTTTCAATGGTGCTGTAAAAATGTTTGGCGTTCTTCAATCTCCTAGAAATGAATGCTATGCTGTTCTCCTGACCACGTATCTTTGTGTAAAAACTGCTCCAATGCCAACTGCAGTAGCATCCACAGTAACTATATGTTTACTGTTAGTCATTTGGATGCAAGGCAGGTGCTGTTAGAATGGCATTTTTAGTTTCTATAAAATCACTTTCCTGTTCTTCACACCACTAAACTTAGTACCCTTCCTCAACAAATTCCTCAAAGGTTAAACTTTATCAGCATATCCTATAATGGTCCATAACCTAAGCGAGAGTAGCAAATCTTTGATGCGCTCTGATCAATTCAGCTGTGTGAACAACTTCAGACACTTCACGTGAGTTAGATAGAGCAGAGCAGCACAGCGGAGCCGAGGAGCTGAGAAGCTGAGGAGCGGGGAGTAGGAGGGTGCTGCTACTACTCCATTGCCACGCTGTATGCTGCACGCTGACAAACTGCATTACCACTGCAACGGCTTACAACAGCCTTTAACGGCCTCTAACGGCTGCAGCTTTGGCGACCGTATCACCGGCAAGCGCGGCGTCCACTTAGCTGGTCGGCCGCAGTGAGTGAGAACCCCCAGCAGCATCGCGGAGGCGGCCCGATTAGATCGGGTGCAGCCTGCGATCCCGCCTGGAGGGTCCAGCTTGCCTTTGGGTCGTGCCAGCCGACGTCGTCTTCACTTCACTTCAATGCTGTCCCACTTTAAAACTGCCCCACTATAGCCGCCTGCCTACCTTGTCAGCAGCTTGACGGCCAAACCAGGAGACGGATCGCAGCCGCCCCTCACCTCACTCCGCCTCACTCCACCTGGTGGCGTTGGAACTCTGAAGCCCGGGTGAGCAGGTCGGGCCGCAGGTCGGGCAGCGGAGCGGGGGAGGAGAGTTCTGAGGGTTCTGAGCTGTCTGTTTCTCTCCTGCTTGTCCGGCCTCTTCATCTGCTGTTAGTCGAGGGCAAGCTGGGCAGTCTGGGAAAAAGTCTGGAAAAACCGGACTGTCTGGCAGTGGCGGCTTGTTACCGTTTGGCCCCCGTTTGGCCCCCGTTTGGCCCCCGTTTGCCAGCTGTTGGAGGAGGATCCGGTATAGCAGTTGGACTTAGTCGGCAACCTGAAAGGCACAGTGTCGGTATAGCACCGGCCTCTGTAACACAGTTATACTGGGAAAAGTTAGCCGGAGAATAAAACAAAAAAGGGGCACCAGGCACCAAGAAACTACAGTAAAAAAAAAAAAAAACAAAGATAAGGATCATAGATAAAGATGGTCAAAAAGAGGTGTCCGGGCAGAAGCACGGCCAGGAAGGGGCTAACAGTTCACGCATGTGAGTGCCCAGATACAGCCGACGGGGGGCAAGAGAGCCCTTCACCTGCTCCCGCGGGCACTAGCAACGCACATCTACAACCCGAACCAACAATTCCAATTACTATGGAACCCAAAATGGAATCTGATAATGACCAAGCCCTGAAGATGTGCAGACCCAAGATAGGTCTCCCAGCTACGTCCCCGTGGCCTCCGCCAAGGGGGAAAATCCAAAATTATTTTCAAAAAACTATCCACCCTGTATCCCCCACGGGTAATCTTGAACGTAATTCTAAATGCGATCACCATTTTGAAGGGGGCACGAAGGAATCAACAAGGAGATCCCAACCTTCAAATAGGGCTGCCTCATTGAGCCCGGAGCCGGCCCGACCTAAAGGGGGTGGCCCAATGAGATCAAACTCCCTCCTCACGCTCCACCAATTCTGCGAGCCAAAAAGACTGTCTGAGGGAAATTTACAAACTACAATAGCGCAAGTCCACGTAGGACCTTCAGTACAGGGACCGGTCTCTCAAATAAGTTTGCTAGTCTCCAAAAGCTTTTCAAGTGAAACGAGCTCTACAACGGGAGCAGAATCACCAGTATACACCTGAACTTGCTCAGGGGATCCTATCACGGGATTTCCTGTCAACATTAGAAACTCAAATAGATGCACAAATGGAAGCATCCTTATCTCAAACTCCAAGGCCGGCCACCATGCGAGTTTCAACTACTAGCAGCTACTCGCCACCACACCTGGACCAAGAGCGCTACGAGCAAGTTAATCTGGGAAGCCCAGCAGGTCATAACCAGGACCGGGATGATTTCTCCTTTTATAAATAAGACACAATAGCTAAGGCTTTGCTCTGGCAGGCACAGAAAATGGAGCTCCAGATCGACCCTATCCAGTCAATAGCAACAAGCATAATGGGCGCAGTTAACAGGTTAATTGTGATCAAACTTAAACTTGAGCAGGCGGAAGTGGGCCAACCCTGCTCCTGCACCCAACTAATGGACAAATTGACCTCGCTACCGGAAATTCTGAGGGCCCTATTAGATAACACCAAGAAGAATTGTCAACCGGTAAACAGTCAAAGGGACAACGGAGTGGCAGCAGTTTGCACCCCAATGCTCATAGGGGACTTAGTACATCAGTTGGTATCCCCCTGCGGCAAGGAACGCATGGAAGTAAATGACATTTCCCATGCAACCTCGAGCCCCGACATAGACTTCCATCTAATTGCGAGCAGTAGCCACCCGGTTCCCAATGTTCTCTCGATAGAAGAACCCTTTCCCATGCCTCAGCTGGCTCCCAACGTTCACGTCTCAGGGAAGCCTATTCTATCTAGAAGAGCAAAAAAGAAGTTGAAAAAAGTGTCCAAAAAACAGCGCTTACAGAATAGGCTCCAGATGATATCAGGCACAGGTACAAGAACAGGAGCAACCTTACAACAAGGAAAGCCGGCCAAATTTTTCTCCATCTTTAACAAGAGATCCCAAGTATGCATCAGCTCGAACTCCAGCAATACTGGAGTCAAGGATAAAGTGGCCAGCACACAGGCAAAGGAACAGCCTCCTATACTAGAAACATCTCAGAGCACTCAAAGAATTCCTAGCAAAGACATAGATCAATGTGACCCGATATTGATTCCATCACAAACAATGGCCACACTGGGATCCCCGGCTGATATACCATCGATGCACCAGACTGGCCAAGACAAACAAACAAAACACAATAGAGCGAACAACAACCCGAGCCGATCTGTAGCTCAAACCACGGCTCTTGGCCCTCTGCCTCGCGCAGAAATATCAATCGCATATAATGGTGCACACCCTATTTCCATTCTGCCTCCCCCTTCAATTAGCTCAACGTCAACGTTAAGTCAAACCGACCCGCCTCAAGGAATTTCTAGGCATACGACGGTCAAATTGAGGAGGGACAAGGAACAGGCACAGAATAATCTGCGGAGGGGATCTTAAACAACCAGGCCCCCAAAAGAAATTCAAGTTTACTCCAACACACGAAATCAAGTATGGAAAAAAAGGCCACTTGGGGGCACAGTTGGAACACCCCACTTTACGCTCATGGTGGGACTGGCAAATCTCACGAGTACAGTACCCCAGCGCCACGGGAACACAAGGAAACAGGCCACCCAGGAGAACCTCCATCCTCCTGTATTAAAGGGGCCGGGCAAACAAAGGCAGATAACCTTTCAGCTGGTCTTTCTTTTATCCCTCACTATGTCTCCAGTGGGTCTGCGGACATTCTGAACAGAGGGAACTTGATAAAACTATTTCAACACATTCCATCCCTCGTGCACCTAACTTCAGCGGAGCTGCAGTCAGTATAATTTATTCATATACCTGGGACAAGGGCTTCCGAATCAACAATTACATATTGGGACTCAACAGCCACTAGAGACGCAATACTTAAAGAGGCCGCCACTTTTGATGAATGGGGCATAGAACTTGAGCCCATCCGACCAAGGAAATATCCTCACGTTCTAGTAGAGGACCACAGCTCTCCTCCTAGAGGGTGCATATTGAAGGGAGCTTGGGGTGCCACCCATGATTGGCTAGTGAGTACGTCACTGGTAACCAATCCATTAACGATCCACTGTGGTGAAAATAATGGGATTATTAGCCGGCAAGCTGCAGCCCTGAACTATGAGGGGACATCAAGATACCCAGCTATTGGGGGCCCTATCCCCTCTTACGCCACCTAACACAAGGGAATCCCTGCCTAGGCCAGTAATAGTGTCCACCAGGGCCAGGAAATTGGCAGTAAATGACCAACTCACCATTGCCTCATGGAACGTGGCGGGGCTGATTTCAACACTCCGCTCCAAATCAGGGCGTGATTTTTTAAACAGCCTAGACGTCATATGTCTCCAGGAAACATGGTCACTGAGTCCCACTACAATCTACGGCTTTTACGAAATCTTTCAACCGGCTACTCGAACAAGTATATTTGGGCGGCCTTCAGGCGGCCTTTCAATCTTTTTAAAACAATCTCTCACAGTTGCGATATCCCTACCTAGGCAGACAGATAAGAACGTCCAAGCCTTATCCATCAAAGGTTTAAAAAGCAACAAGGAGACTTTTGCATTGATTGTTATAAACTGTTACTTGAATCCCCGCAAAATATCAAAAGTACGAGCTATGGGGACCTTCTGCTCAACCATTAAGTCAATTATTGAATCCCATCCTACACACAAAATAGTATTAGTAGGAGACTTTAACACCAAACTCCTGGGACACCGCCATAATTCGGACAGAGGAACAATGAACATGACCAATTTAACAATCTACTTTCCACATTTGACTTAAAATCGGCAGATTGGTCCCTGACGAACGCCCGCCCTACTTTCAAGAAAAGCTCCACAATTTATTACATCTTCCTGTCCAGCGGCTTAATTAACCATCTTCAGAACTTCGATGTCAAATATCGCACAGAAAGCGATCATAACCCGCTGGTAATTACTCTGAACTTAAAACATCAGATAGCCGACCCAGGCCAGGAGCTAGGCTATCCTATAGAAGATGAACCATTGAACATGGTAAGGAGAATCAAGTGGAAACCGCTACACTCGCACTTGGTGGAGGTGTGGCTTGACAACGTCAAATCTCGACTATGGGACCTCCCAGGGAATACTCTCCTATTAAACTGGGATCTGCTGGCCAGAGAATTGGGCGCATTATTTCAGGGCCACAGGGGCTCCCCAAATCGACCCCAACAACATTCAAGACATACAAACAAATTCTTGCCTGCACGGAGCATCCACCCCACGCGTAAGAACTTAAGGAAGAAATCTCGCTTGTTTAAATTTAATCCAACTCACGATAATCTTCTGGCAAGGAAGTACGGAATGACCACAAAAAAATCATTTGGGCCTCGAAACGAGCTCACCAAGAGGAGGAATGGAAAAGGATCTTCGTAATGCTTAAAGAAGGATCCTTAGCTCGATTCTGGCAGCATGTGAACACCTTAAAATCTCTCGGCCCTGCAAGATCAAATGCGGTTCCGGGACTTGCGTGGGAGAAACATGTGAGAACCCATTTTCTGGCACAAAACCATCTAGCTACCACGACCACAGCTGCTCAGAATGGAGAAGAACATCAAACCCAGATCCAACCGAAGGAAATTGCCAAACTAATAAAATCAATGAAGACCAGTGGGGCGCCTGGCCCAAATGGGCTCCCTGCGGGAATTTTCCAATCTGCAATAGAGGGCTGGTCTATGCTATTAAGCCCATTATTCAACAGTGCTTATACAAATGGTAAAACACCTGAAAATTGGAGGGGTTCAATACTCTGTCCAATCTATAAAAAAGGTGACTGTTTAAATCCAGCCAACTATCGTCTAATAGCCTTGTTAGACCTGGAAGCTAAAGCATACGCACGCATTCTTCTGGAAAAACTGGAAAACTGGGTAGAAGAAAACAAGCTGCTCCCCTTTTTTCAAACTGGCTTCCGAGGCGGAGCTGCCACAACTGACAACATATTTGCTTTATCGGCCCTTAGTCACCAAGCTACTCAGCCAGAACAACCTCCACTCTTCTGCTGTTTTGTCGACCTAACAGCAGCTTTTGACAGGGTCGATCGACAACTGTTGTGGAAAAAACTAGCAAATTGGGGCATTTCATCCTCACTTTTAACAGCCATAATCTCCCTATATTCGGAAACTTGGGTACAGGTGAAAACAGGCCCCACATCTCTCTCCGCTAAAATCAGTACGACCGGAGGTCTGAAACAAGGTTGCATATTGGCTCCCCTCCTTTTTAACTTGTACACTGCAGATATGGGAAAAGCTCTCGCCCACAGCATCCTGGCACCCCCTCGACTAGGCAACCGTCCCCTACACATTCTGCAGTATGCAGATGACATTGTCATCATGGACCATACTAAAGTGGCCCTTCAACGAGCCTTGACCAGTTTATATGAATACAGCACAGCGAACTTTCTTACCATCAATCGAGAAAAGACCAAGATTATAACAATAGGGAGGCAAAAGCATAAAAAACAGATCACATGTAATATAGGCCCTAGGTCTATTAACTCAGTGCAGAAATATAAGTACTTGGGGGTCTGGTATACAGAAACCGCAAGACCAACCGCCCATAAAAAGGAATTGACCAATAAATTGACTGCCATAATATATGGGCTGATAAAATTGAATAACAAGCTAAAAAGCCCCTCAGCCATGGGCATCAGAAAGGTCACACAAGCTTCTCTTCTCCTAGCACTTTCGTACATGCATCAAGCATTTCCTGGAGCCTGCTCGGAAACTCTAGAGCGGGTGCAAAGTGTGGCCTATAAAAAGATTTTTCAACTTCTAAAACATCTATCTAGGGCGAGACTCAGGTTGGAGCTCGGACTAGTTAAACAATCTCTAACTCTTGAGGCCGATTTTCTAAAATATTACATCCGAATCTTAAAATCGCCAAGGGATTCCTTAAAGAGCTGCCTTAGAGACATATTCGAAAAAACCGGATCGCCATGGAATAAACAGCTTACGAGAGCCATGACCTCCCTGGAAATTAACAAACTAGCACTTGATCTCCCCTGCATTTCATACGCCACCTGGAAATTGCGCATTAATAAACAAATCCAGCTAGTCTTGTTCCAGCAAGATCAGGCCACACTAAAAACATTATCTTTTCTGATTCCGTTAAATGATTCATATACAATAAACAAACCTCAGCCCTACCTTACTGTCCCGCTCAACCCCAAAGCCAGGAGAGAGATCATGTGTATGCGACTGCTGGCACTACCAATTATGGACTTTGGGAGGGCCGGGGCAAGCCAAAATACAGAAGGAGCGTGCAGACTGTGTGATTTCAATCACAAATCTTGGCTTCATCTTTTGTGCTGCTGTCCGTCTTTAGCCACGGAAAGGAGGCTTCTTTTGAAAGAACTAAGCCTGAGAGAAAAAGCAACCACCTGTCATGAGGCCTCGGCAGTATGCTTCGCCCAAAATGAACCTTATATCCTGGCCCGTTGTGGAAGATTTGTCCAATTGATCAGAGACGCTATATACCCGAGAGCTGCCCCTCAGTCTAAACCCCGCAAGATCCAAACGTTGATACTGGACTAATTTTTAAAAAACGCATGGGCACGGTAACAAAATAATCCCAGTGGATGCGAGGAGTGAGATGGCTGTTACTCTCATAGGGGACCAGCCACATATGTGAGGAAGCCCAGAGATAAACGTCAGGACATAATCAATGCTCTTATCTCGAGGTTTAAATGTTTATGATCTTTGTTGTGTTCTTTTAATGGTTTTATTGTTATGCAATGGTTTTAATTAACTTATGCAATAAATACATTTTACCTATAATGAATCTCAAAAAATGCTCACTAAGCCCCATAAATTATTTAAGTGTTTCTTTATCATTAGGTCTTGGCGCAACTCTAATTGCCTTTACCAAATCTTCTTTTGGTTTAATTCCATCAGCACTCAACATATATCCTAAATATTCAATTTTATCTTGCAAAATTGTACACTTGGATTTTGAAACGTCATATCTCTGTTACTTAATATTGATATAACAGTATCTAAAATGACATTATGTTCTTGTATGCTTTCTGCATGAACTAGTATGTCATCCTGAAAATGTTCTACACCTTTTACATCACTGAAGATCACAACCATTAATTTCTGGAAAACACAAGCCACTAAGGCTAATCCAAAAGGTAATCTAACATATATGTAAGCACCAAAAGTTGTCACCAATGTTGTATAATCTTTTGACTCCTCTGATAATTTCACTTGGTGATAGGCTGACTTGAGCTCTATCAACGAAAAGAACTTAGAACCACAAGTTGCAGCCAGCATTTCCTGAATTTTAGGTAGTGGATGGCAGTCCACAACTATGTTCTTATTGTGCGATCTCAAGTCAGCACATAACATGATATCTCCCGGGTTTTTTTGTGACCACAATCACAGAAACCCATTCTGATGTGTCAGTAGGTTCAATAACCCCTTCACTGCACAGTTTGTCTAACAAAATATTCAAATCAGCTCTTACTGATAGAGGTACATGTCTGACTTTGTGTTTGACGGGTATTGCCATATCCTTTATTTTAATTGCATGCTCAACCCCCTTTACGCATCCAATATGAGCTACAAAAACATCCTTGTTTTTTCTCAGTACACTTTCTAGAGTTAGATCTACTTCGTCACTTAGTAAGACACAGGTATTTCACCAGGGACAATGGGTTCCGGTGAACTAGGTTTGAGAATTACAGAGTCTACCTAGATCCTTCCATCCTACTATGCTCCTGCCCCTTTCTGCTGCATATATTTTTGTTATGTTTCTCCCTTTAAAGTTTAATGTATCTTCAAATAACCCTAGCAAGGTAATATCCAATACTCCAAAGGCTTTTGGATTCACATCTGTCTTCTGTAATTGTACCGGTTTCCAAAACGTATCATAAGTTTGATCAGCAATAATAGTTATTGGGGACCCTAAATCTGCCATAACACTTAGTTCAAACTCTTCTAAAGCATTTATTCTCACTTTAATTACATTCTTACATTTAAGATTTTTACAAACAGATGCAAAATGTCCAAACCTTTGACACTTAATACATCTTTTGCCAATCACTGGACATCCTGGAAAATCTGCCAAATGATTCCTAGAACCACACCTGTAACAAATAAGATTTTTGTTATCATTACTCCTGTTGCTTTTAAACCTGTCACATATTTTACTTTCATATTTTGTATCCTGTAAGGAAAACACATTAGAAGAATGCACACTATCAGAAGCCAAAGCTTTGATAGAAAACAAAGATCGCACAATGCCTTTGGCAATGTAAATGACTTTTGTAGCGTAGTATTCTTGCAAGCCAATAGCGTTTCTTGAATTTTCTTCGAGTGAAAGGAGAAAACAAATCGATCCCTGATTCAAATGTCAACTGTAAGTGGCTGGCATAGTATATGGTGCTCACTTATATAAGTGTAGCACCCTGCACTAATCCAGACAACCCTTATGGTGATTTTAGTGGTGTTAGACAACCTTAGAAAGATTTCTAAGTGGTAGCTGTGGAGAGCAGCCTTCAGGCTTAGTCCAGAAGAAGTGTAAAGCAGCTTGTTTTACCCGTACTAATCATATAGTGTAGGTTAAGTGAAAAATAACAACACACTGTAGTTATAAAAATATGTATTTATTATAAACATTCACTAACACATTGCAATATCTCCTACCCGGATATATAATCACAATACACACAATACTTTAGTAATAGAACACGTAAGTAGCACAAATACACAGTGTTCTCCAGGGGGAGACCAAACTATATACTAAGAAAGTGGAATGCGAACCACGACCTAAGTTGAGACTGGACCCAGAAAAGCCGGGGACCCAAGGAACCACCCAAGGTAAGTACCCAGGAACCCCACGGAGGCCGTGTGCAGAGTAGGAACATGACCGCATGCTCAATACAAGTCAATGAGTAAGTCGTAGTTGCAGTTTTTAAGAAGAAGGACCCTTCCCAGAGGACCCTGAAGAAACCCTGTGGAAGATGGAAGGTTGGAGATGTCAAAATAACTGATGCCATAATGGAAACTGCCACCTTAAAGCAAGAATTGCATAAATAGCCTCACCGCTGTTAACAAAGTTCACCGCCGAGTCTGACAGAACACGCGTTCCTCCGTTATTGAAAACCGGCACCCCCTTTATAGATTCAGGCATGATTGGGCTAAACACGTACCAAGTGTGTCAAACAACTGAAAGCAGCCCAAAGCAGGATGGTGGCACGTCTCGTTACACTTACGTTGCGTATGACGCGCTGAACGACCGACGTGCTTGCAGCTGCCCTATTGCCTGGCAAATCTGTAGCACGTGCACTGCAGCAACGTTCGGACTTGCGCCCATCAACCGCTTCTCCACAAGTGACAGTTACGGCAACTAACGGTAACAGCGCCAATATAATTAACATTTTTTTTCCAGAGAGCCACACGCTCACAGTAGTTGCTATACTTGCAAATCCTTATGGCACCAGTTGTCTTCAAACTTCAGATTCCTCCAATGCTAAAGTGTCCCTTTATTACTACACTCGTGTCTGTGGTCTGGTCACTCTCAACACTATGGACCTCACTTTAACTCGTCACCAAATTGTTATGTCAAGACCCACAATCCATTAATGTTAATAAAGGTTTATTAACAATTAAGTAAATCAATGATTCCCACATGCAGGTGACAGTAACACAAACAACTCCTCCTCATGAACAAGTTTATCTGTTCTTGACATTCCATGACATCATATAAATACTCTATCAACATTCTATACACACTATATCATTATATGAATTGGATTTAATTGGCTTAAGAAGAGCATCAAGCAGTCAAGTTACTGTGTACTTGTGTAAGTATGTGTGAACTAACATATGGTGTTAACTAAATACTATTATGGACAACAGTGGGTGTTTTCAAGTTGTTTATTCGCATTTATTATGGGGCAGCAGCACGAAAGCCGTTATCCCCACTGCTTCGCACCTCAAGCTGGCTCCTGCACGCTGATCACTCCCGAACCAACATTACCGGGCTCTGGAATACTCTGTACGCGCAGGGCTTATGAATCTCCTTCCTTCCAACGAAACCCAGGCAAAATGAATTACAACACTAAGAGAAACGATAAGTATGCAACATGCTTCTCATAACCCTCAGGCTTGTGTTTCCTATGTACTCAATTAATATAATATTTGATATGTTTAAAAATTAGACTACAGTTATAATCAGCAAAACAAACATAAATCATGATAAAACGAAATCCTTATACTTTGATGGGAGACAACAACTCCTCTACTTACTCTGTCTCCTTTCATGAGTTTGCAACTTCTTCTTGAAAATAGCTTTGGACCGAAGAGTGAGATCTTTGGTAACTCTGTCATTACCAAATGCTTCATTAGACTGAGCATCACTATACTTGTTATGCAAGTTATCCTCAGTTTGTTTCATATTGACCACACGTTCACAATTCCACCACTGGCCACTATCAAGCTTTACCGCACACCGATCTGCACTTATTTCTTCCACATTATGTATGTGACCAAACTTCTGATGCCCTTTCATGTCTTCATTCTTGGGTAGTTTGACTCGTACTTAATCTCCCACAACCCAATGCCTGCCTTTGGTACTCTTAAAGACATCATACGTGTCCTTGCTTTTTGTATTACTACTAATGATGTTTTTTGCTCTATCGAGAATCTGAACAATCTGAACACATTCTTCTTTGGGTAATACACTCACCCCTCCCTTAATCACAGTCAACCAGTTAGGAAACAGCATATCGCAAACATTACATCTTCTCAAAACCATAAAAGGTATCACACCAGTGACGCTGTGTGGTGTGTTACGGTATGCCCACAATGTTGCTCTCAAGGAATCTTCAACACGTGATCCTGAGATGACAGCCCCTCTAATGCATTCACTGACCAATTGATTCATCCTCTCCACATGGCCGTTGCTCTGAAGATGATACAAACTGCACTTCTTGTGCTTAATACCAGCATCACACAAAAACTCATTCATCTCATGAGATGTAAACTGCACCCTGTTGTCCAAGACAATTTCCGATGGGAAACCTTCTCTTGAGAAGATATCTGTAAAAAACTCAATCACACTCCTTGGATTAGGTTTGCTCAGAAACCTCACTTCCAGCCACTGAGAAATATGGCAATAGCATACTTCTTATGTGATGGTAACACCTGGAAAGGACCAAGAAAATCAATGCTCAATCTTTCCCATATATCACTGGGGCACACTACCCTCCCCATAGCAGGAGTCCTGCATTGTAGACCTATGTTGTTGGCTTTACGCACTACGCATCTCTAAGAAAACATGCTCAACATCTCTATCTATTGCAGGCCACCAAAACCTTTCTCTCAACCTCTTCTTGCTGGCTGTCATTCCAAGATGTCCTTTATGAGATAATTCCAACAACCTGTTCCGGATTTTACAGGGAGGAACTAGCTTATAATTGCGAAATAAACCCTTTTTCAATGTAAGTTCACTCTGCACCTTACTATAAGTTTGATTCTGAACAGGTGATGAATTCTCACATGGCCATCCTACTACCTCATAGTTCATAACTTTGACAAGTTCAGTATCTTGAGACATTTCAGATCTCCATTCACTCTCACTCACATGCTTATTTGCCATCCAAGACACACTTGCAACAAGACGTTCAGTATCTTCTTCATTCTGCTGCACAGAACTCTTAACCTCTGATTCTACACAAACAGGCAACTGGAAGAAATAATCTGCTTTTTTGTTTTTGCTGCCCTTCAAATGTTCCACTTCAACGTGATATTCAAAAAGTTTAGAGCTCAATTGTACCAGCCTTGCAGAAGCTTTGGATGAATTAACATTGCTGCCATTCAGAATTGGGACCAAAGGTTTATGGTCTGTTCTCAGAAGAAATTTTGAACCCCAGATGTATGGTCTAAACTTTTCAATAGTCCTTGTACAAGCGAGCATTTCTCTTTCTATAAGTGAATGCTGACGCTCATGGTGTTTCAAGGCACGGGAAGCAAAGGCAATGGTGTGGTCATCGCAATCCCTGCCTTGTGACAAAACCGCCTCTATCCCCCATCCCCATCCCCATACTACTAGTAACAGTGACACATGTTTTTTCCCAGGAACATAAGATCTTAAAAGTAGGGCCTGAATCAAAAGACACTTAATTGAGGCAAAACCTTTTTGCTGTTCCTTGCATCAAACAAATTGGCAATTTTTTAAGTAACTTGAACATGGGCTCAGCAATGGTTGCAAAATTTTGAAATTCACACATTCCCATGAAAGCTGACAATTGTTCTCGATCTGTAGGAGAAGGCACCTTCTTAATTGCCTTCAAAAGTACTGGTCTTGGTTTAATCCCATTCCCCGTGATCATGTGACCAAGGTACTCAAAAGCACCAAGTCTGAAAACACACTTATACTTCCTGAATTTAATACCCTTCTCTTGGAAAGCATCCAACACACATACTAAGCTCTTTATGTGGTCTTCCTCAGTCCCCCCATCGATCAGAACATCCTCTTGGAACACCAAAACTCCCTTGAACCCATGCAAAATCTGACCCATCAATGTCTGGAAGACAACTGCTCTCAAAGCAAGACCAAACGAAATCCTACAAAATTGGAAAACACTGTCGGGGTAACAAAATCGGTCAAATGGCACGATTCTTTAACGAATACCACCACCACCTGATGATAAACTGATCGCAAATCCAGTATGGAAAATCTTTGGCTCCATTTACGGTAGTGACCATATCATCAATTCTAGGCAAGGAATGGCCATTAACCCAAGTCGCCTTGTTAAGGCAATGTAATTCGATGCACATCTTTAACTCTTTGTTTTTCTTGCGCGCTACTACTATAGGTAAAAGCCACAAAAAAGACTCAACAGGTTCTATCATGCCTTCCGTACACATTTTCTGCAACAAATCTGTTAACTCACCACGTACACATAAAGGAACAGATCGATTGTATTTAAAAAGGTTCTTAACCTTCCTTCACCTTGGTAACATGTTCAAAATCCTTTATTACCCCCAACTCCTCTTTGAAAACCTCAGAAAATGAGGACAAAAGCTTGGATATCCTGCTCCAATGAGCAATATTCGCAATTTCCCCCAACCACAGCACTTGTTGGGAGCAACGAGGTTTCAAAATGATCCCCAAACACCCTTGGTGGAGCCACCCTAGGATATCAGGTCCCTCCACAGATACATATACTTTCAAATGTATTACCCTGTTTTCTGAACTCAATAAAAGTTTCATAAAAACTCTCAAGATCAATCTTGGAACCATTGTACACCCTGCCTCGCCTCCCTGGATGTATGTCAGGAGAACTAAGATCACTTCATAGACCTTTCTGATCAATAATGGCCCGTGAAATAATGGTGATCTTAGACTCGGTGTCTGTCAAAGGATTCATAAGTCCCCAACACAGAAATACCCAATAGGATCGTTGGCCAAGGGTACATCTGTCTCATGTACATTCACACACAACACTAAACTATTCATTTTGCCACTTAACCCTTGGTCTTCTTGTAAATCAGCTACTCTGTTAAATTAACAGGGGTTTTAGAAAAACAACAGACTTTTGCAAAATGTCCAACAGTACCACATTTCATACATCTTTCTCTTTTTGCTGGACACATTTAAAAAGAGGCAATGGGATTCTTCGAACCACTTCTAAAACACATGCTCTCAAAACTGTTGTTCTTCTTTTTAGACATGGCATCCTTTTCAGATTTGGTTTTGTATTTTTGACTATACACATTGAGTCTTCTATTTAAATCCTTTGTGAATTCTTTTGAATCTTGAATGCTGTTGGCAAAATCTATTGCTTCATCCAAAAAAAGGGATCCTTGCATGTCAAAAGTCTTTCTCTTATTTTCCTGTTAAAGCACCTGGGGCCAGATGTACGACCCTTACATTTTGCAACTCGCAAATTGTGTCGCTTTGCAACTCGCAATTTGCGACTTGCAAAATGCAATGTACAACAGTGTCAGAGACACTGTTAGTGATTCCCAATGGGGTCGCAAATTGCATGCCTCATCAATATTCATGAGGCAAGCGCAATTTGTGACCCCATTGGGAATGGCTGGCACTCCCAGGGATGGTGGCCTGCTGGAGTCGGCAGACCACCATGTCTGGGACTGCTTTTTAAATAAAGCAGTTTTTTAAAAAAATGCAGCCCGTTTTCGTTAAAGGAAAACGGGATGCATTTACAAAAGAAAAATGAAACTGTTCAGTTTCATTTTTTAAGGGCAGGCAGTGGTCCCTGGGACCACTGCCTGCTCTTAAAAAATATTTTCTCACACATTCACAAAGGGGAAGGGGTCCCTTCCCGTTTGTGAGTGGTTTACCACCTACTTGAAGTAGGTGGTAAACTGCAAGTGTTTTGCGGCCGCAAATGCAGTCTCAAAACAATAGTACACAGCAGTGAGTCTTGCTAATAAGAAGGGACGCCCCTTCCTAATAGCAAGAGTTGCAAACGCTATTTTGTGAGCTTTTGTACATGCCATTACCCTTTTTTGCGGTCGCAACAAGCCGATCTCCCGTTTGCAAGCACAAAAAAGGGTCGTGCATTTGGCCCCTGGTGACTAATTGGTCTTGTCACCAGTATTGCATCGAATAAGAATAATGGATGACTCCAAGGGGGGTGTTTTCAAGTCATTTATTCGCATGTATTACGAGCAGCGGCAGCAGCACAAAAGCCGTTATCTCCACTACATCGCACCTCAAACTGTCCCCCATGCGCTGACCACTCCAGAACCAACATTACCGGGTTCTGGAATGCTCAACACACGCAGGACATAACAAGAACACATAATGTGTTCCTATCCACTAATTAAGAGACTAGTGGAAATGAATAAAGAAGAACGAAGGGCAAAACATTTTTCATGCAATATAAAACTAACAAATTATGAAAGGCTATGAAAAAATTCTCCTGCAAAACATCTCTTTACTTCAGAGAATTATGTGGCCCAACAGAATTCCAAACTTGCTAACAAAAAGAACTATAACCAAGTCAGAAAATACAGTTGGACCTTCAACTCCAGTGATGAACACAGTAGGGAAGATACTAGACCCAGGGGCAGGGGACGGCAGACCTATCAAAATCTTCCTCATATGCTCCCTCGGCCACCGCAATTTTGGCACAATTTGTACTGGTCTGGTTATTATGCACCTGCGCATCCTTTCCAATATTACATAAATTCGCACTGTTTTTTCAGGACAAGGTCACGGGAGAGGCAGAGGAAAGTAGATAGGAAAAAGTCAAAAAGGAGGATCTGAAACAGAGGTTTACCTGTAGTATGAGAAGTGAATTCCAAGAGGGAACAAGCGAGGAAACAATCTAATTGTTAACTGACAGACCTAGTCTTAACCACACACAAAATAAACCTACTTAACAAGGGATTGGGGTTCGTCCTTACCAATCGGATTGACCAATTCCATCTGCGTTGTGAATTAGCAGAATCTTTCCTTAGGATCAAACTAAAGGTTTCTTTACAGTCATCTCTGTAGGCAGACCTGTTAATGGTGACACTGGACTCAGACAAAAAGTCCACTTTCTTACCTTCCAGCACACAACTACCTCCTGAAGTCCTAACTTTTGAGCAGGCTGCGATCCACAATATTAAAACCCTGGATGACATGTCATCCCAATGTTTCCAAAATCTAAGTAAAGAAGAAAGAGTTGCATTACAGATGTTGACATCTAATCCAGACTTGATTATAAAGCCTACAGACAAGGGCGGGACCAATGTCCACTAAACCAAAGAGTTATGATAACAAATGTCTTCGTCTCCTAGGTGATAGGAGAAACTATCAAATACATGATAACAATCCCACTCCATCACTGCAGAGACAGATTAAAAGTCTGGTAGACCAAGCCATGGAAATAGACTGGATATCTAGAAATAAAGTGGTTTTTCTATGTAACAGCAACCCCAAAAGCCCTTACTTTTACATGTTATCTAAAATTCACAAAGGGGTAAGACCACCACCAGGACAAACAAACAGTGTCTGGAATTGGGTTGTGTTGGAACTGTTGTCACAGTTTTGTGATTTTTGTTTTCCTCAAAACACTGGTGGAGAAAATGTGCTCCTACTTGAAAGGTACATAAGATGTTTTGAACCTCATAGATAAACTACCCTTTGACACTGAATCAAACATCTTGGCAGGTCTAGATATAGAAACATTGTGCACAAACATCCTACAGGAAGAGACACTGAGGGTCACTGAAGACATTTTGTACCACACTGACTGGAATCATGGAACACCACAGCAATTTGTATTAGATCTAGCAATACTGGTACTCACCAATATATATTTTCTTTACTTGAAAAAAACAATATTTACAGACCCATGGAACATCTATGGGATGTACATCTGCACCCAGTCTGGCTTGTTTGTCTGTCCATCAATTCAAAACAGATTTGATTTTTGCGGAGAGCATTTCAATTAAGGACAAGGTTCATACTGTGGTGCAGGCACATACATGATGTACTCCTGATATGGCACAGGGGCAGATATCTGCCACGGCCTTTGTAGACTGGCTAAATTCAAGAAATCCATTCTTAAGATTCATATCCAATATGTTGAACCTCTCATTACCATTTTTAGACCTGACTATCACTGTTGTTTACCATAAGCCTTCAAGTAAAAAACTATTGTGTTATAAAAGTTTCCACCCGAGAGCACTGGGACAAAACCTCCCTTTCAGCCAGTTTTTGTGGCTTTGCAGGAATTGTACCTCAACCAGCAATTTTGATATTGAGGCTGAGAAACTAAGTAGTAAACTTATGGCGCAATATTACCCTACCTCTATATTGAGGAAAGTTTACAAACGTGCAAAGAATAACCTTTGGAAAGCACTACTAGAAATGCGCAAAAACACAAGAAGAAAGGTTAATCTTCACCATGACTTATAGTATGGCTTCCAATGTCATGAGAAAAATTATAAACAAGAACTGGTGTATTCTAAATTCCAATTGCCTATCTTAAGACAACCGTTAGGGGATGTTATCCCGGTGGTCATTGCAGGGCTTTTCACCTGACTAGTGTGACAAAAAACTATCAACATTGGCTTAAGATATCCACCAGTCGCTAATCAGCACACAACGTTTAACTCTGAGAATGTTGTTTTCCTCATCACATGCCCATGTGAACTTAACTATGTGGGCATGACCACCAGGAGGATAAAAAATCCGGATATCAGAACACAGAGGCAACCTCTGTTGCAAGAAGACAAAGACCAAACTGACAACTCATTTTTTGGAAAACCACCATACGGAAGATCAACTAAGATGGGTGGTACTCAATAAACCAGCTATACCACAGAATTCCAAAGATTTGAGAAATGCACTACTAAAAAATGAACCAAGGTGAATTTATAGAATGGGGACACATATCACAGGGTTCAATGATCATTTCCAATGGCACTACATAACAATATGTAGGATATATTCACAAACAGAGATTCCTGCATGATTGCTCCTTAAGCATTTGTACAGTCAGAACTAGGGACTATCTGACACAAACATCTGAACTCCCTGGTAATCCAGTCTTGTTATATTTTATAGAGACTCCATTAATAGTGGGTAACAAGTGTGCTTTTAGTTTTAATATAGTAACTCATAGAAGTCCGTTATTTTTCTTGAAGTTACTGGAACCTATTAAGGTTAATTTCACACATGATTATGAACATTCATGTTGTTGTTTTCTTACACCAGCCACTTAGGGACTTTAGCACAGACGAC
This sequence comes from Calotriton arnoldi, assembly GCA_963921515.1. NCBI lineage: Eukaryota > Metazoa > Chordata > Amphibia > Caudata > Salamandridae > Calotriton > Calotriton arnoldi. The sequence goes on from CAWUFW010000840.1 coordinate 1,341,750, forward strand.
ACTATGTGGTAACAGTAGTCAGTAAAATGCAAAGTAGCAACTGTCCTAACTACAAATTGACTATTTAATGCCTTTGAACAATTGAATGAACAATACTATTTTGTTAAACATTTATTATTTTTGTAAGTATTGTTGAATACCTTTAAGTAAGGGACATAAGAAAATACACTAACGCTTTTACGTCATCATGGCATCGGATGTCAGCATCTTTGCGACATGGCCTAGTCTACCATACAGCTCGCAGTCACCAAGGCTGGGACGCATCATCCCATTATGGCCTGACAACGTGATCTCTTGGCAAAAACCTATTAGAGTGAGTGTTTGGCGTCTCAGGTCCATCAACGGATTGTGCTATGCGGCAGCGGGCAGCATCAAGCTGTTGACAAAATAGGTCCCTAACATAGCAGAATCTCGAATTTGAGACCAGCATTCTTAAAATGATAGAACCAATCAGATTGACCTATGAAGTCCATTACAAATGGAAAAAGTATAGTTTCTTTTTAATAGCACTTCTGAGAGCAACATTTGGCCTATTTTCACCTGTAATCTTTAAAGAGCCGATATCGTTTTCTTCCATAAGCAATAACTGCTAGGCCCAAACTGGTATACAGGTAAAGATTCAAGCATGGTGCTTGGTCTGTTTGATTTACCACTCTATATGTGAGTTGTAGTGTTATTCCTTCAGTCCACTGAGCCTGGGTAGATCTAAGATAAATGAATATTGAACTTTGACCATAAGATATCTCCTGGCTTCTAATCTTTTTCATGGGCTTATTACTTTTATAATTATTATACTGGTTTTCCTCAAGCAAATTAGGCCATTGTTGATGAATAAAGCAATCGCTGTGAAGAGATAACAATCTTTCCGTTTATGTTTTTTACATAGTGTTTGACTAGAGGGCAATGCTCCACTGACACCTTGGGTTAAGAGTGCCATGATAAATGACTGGGTAAGGAAAAATAACGAGTTCCTGACTACAAGAACTGTCTACTCCCACTGTGGGCCATACCTCTATCTGCTATGTTTTGCAATTTGATGTGCTTCACTGTTTATGGTTTTTACTAGCAAAACAATTATGCATGCAGTGCAATGAATTTTATATGTGGTGTTTCCTACAATTCTGTTGATGCTGTTTTGTGTTCATGATCTCCCCACAGAGTAGTTCTCCAGTTTCACTAAATGCTGCGAGTACTTCCTATTTATGTTTGTGTTACTAACACTACTTGCTGACTTTGTGTTGACTGAGACCATAGCATGGACAGAGTAGGGATCTAGTTGTCCTGAAGAAGGCTGGCGACCCATGGGGCGTTCATTGGCAGCCAAAACATGTTGACACGTATCTAGGGATGGTAAGGTGATTAGAGCCCTGAACATGCATCTGGTCTTATTTTTAATCCTGTCATACCAACCCACTAATAAATTCATTATGAATGGGTATCCTTCATAGACCATTTTAGCACTGTTGATTCAGACCCCTCATTATCATCTTGAGCTCCTAAATATCAGCTGAGCGCCACTCTTGGTAAAAAAATATGCTCAAGTGTCATTGAAGCATGCATAATGATGAAGCATGCCACAAGTGGGGGAGGGCTTTACCTCAAAACAGTGGGAACTTTGGTAGTAGATAGGAAAACATTCTATGTTCCACATCAATTTTTGAGTCCAGTATGTTATCAGGAGAGAGGCTGATTTATGTTGAGTACCTCACTCCTCTCCGTAGTGATTAAAAATATATTCTTGAGAAGCCAGATTGTTTTCAGTACCTAGGCTTGATGAAAAGACAAGATCCTCAAGAATCAAAATGTTCCTGTCTCCTTAAAGGGATCACAACATCCCCTTTTATATTTATTCTGAAAACCACTGTGAGATAAATATCATAGTAATTTGTGATATAACGAGAGGGAACATTTGAGAATTGTTTTAATATTTTACCCAGATATTTTACAAGTAGGCTGTTTTCTTCCGATCCCTGCTCCATAGCTGCCAAGTTTCCCAGGTCCATGAGCAATGAGGTGCTCCAGTCCAGGTTTTTCTTTGATTTCTGGGACTTCTAGCACTGGTTTTTATAATGGAATAAACAAGACTGCAAGTCCCAAAATTCAAAGAAAAACGTGAGCTGGAGCAGCTCATAACACATGGACCTGGGAAACTTGGCAGGGCTGCTGCACAAACACGTTTGCACAGGGATTGGGATCACAAGTTTCATGTAAGTGCTGCATCCCTTCAATTTTCCCTTTATGAATTTCTCTGGGTACTGCTCATGCTGGGGACTTGCTGGGCTTCTCATCTGCTCCTGCAAGGTCAACCACTCTTCTTCCCTCTCTCTGCAGGCAGACAGGCACGTGAAGCCGACACTGTTAAGAATGCCTCCGTCCCACAAGGAAGTACAATGTTCTGTATTTGAAGGCTAATCGCACAGTCTCCCTTTATGGACGTTTCGGAGGTAAATTAGCGTAACTACCTCAAGGTGATAATCCTGTATGGGAAAAAAGAGATTTGAGGGTGATAAATGGGAGCGAGAACAGAGCATCACCTGACGTCTGATACACAGGACGCATCCCTCAGTACTTGCATTGGTAATGGTGGTGAAAGGTAACACCTGGGTTTGGGCGGAGTCCTAATATAATGAGTAGCAGAGAAATATTAGGGAATGCTTGAAACAGTATTCAATATATGGATAATAATATCCAAAGTTAAGAATGACTCACCATATCCTTCAAATTACTTAGTGGTGCCCTTGCCCCGTCTGCAGCTGGAAATGTCCGCAGACCATGAAGGAACTGGGAATGAGGATTCTGACAGACCAATCACCAGAATGTTGCTGTGCCATCTTGAAGTGCTGCTGTTCAGGTGAGAAAGGTCCAGCAAGCAGTAGCACAATAGGTAACAAAAGGGAACACCTGTCGAGGGAAGGAACAAAACAACAAAGGTGAGACACGAAAGCGGATAACAAACTTAGTGAGAGCAGGTTTCATACAACACACAAAAAGTTGCCAGGTGCCATCTTGCTAGTTTTGACACTTTTCAAGGGAACCTGGAGCCAGTGTACTGGCACTGCTGGGTCTAATTAAAAAAAAAACAGGTTCGGACTCCCATGTATTTTGTGTGGGCCAGCTGCCATGCGCTGGTCTTCCACACATCCAATTTCTTTTGTTAAAGCGAGAGTCTCTGTAGATGTGATGTTCTTTCATACATGACTCTTCCCTTGTGTTCTCCTTGATGATACCGGATAATCCCCCCTCCCCCCACTTGCCCCAGAGGTAGCTTTCTTCTTTTGGCACCTGACTGGCTTGTGTGGATGACCAGCATGAAAAGCCATTTGCTTATATGGGTGCATGTACAAAAGGGGGAGGGTCCCACCTTATAGTGTAGTGTAAACTGTCTATGCATCTTGGAATTTGGAATGGTTTTGACCTCATATTCTTGTTAATCATCTACAAGAACTAGTGGTGGTGGGTTAGGGGTAGAGATTATTCTGTTTTAACCAGTGATAAATGTACAACCGGATGGATCCTCCATCTGCCTGTTAAGGACAGATGTAACACTGAAGCCCCTACCAGTTGAGTGACCTTACAAGATCCTGTAAACCTGGGATGGGCCTCCGAAACTGAAACGTGTAAAAGAGAAAGCCATGCTCTAACTCCCATTTGATAACTAGGAACAGGTATTCGGTGCTTGTCAAAAGACCTCTTGTAATCTACCTAGGCATTAATTAGATGTGAAATGGCAGATTTTTTAATGGATGTAGAACTTTTAAAAAGCATGTGGAACAGAAGTGGGGGATAATGTAGAAAGCCATTTCCTAGGATGGAACTCATATGTGCAGCAAAAGTGAGATCATAAAACAGTATGGAGAGAATCGTAGGTTAATTCGGTTACAGGAACCCAAGCTGCCCAATCCTCTGGATGTTCCATGGTAAAGCAAATTAAATACGGTTCTGATGATTGGTTTAGTCTCCCCGTTTGTCTATCCATTCGGGGAATATAGCTTGTGTACTTATAACTCATTGTACTCAGAGACTCTAATAAAATATTCCAGAATTTTGACTGAAACTTTTGAGAGAATTGTGATCCCCTATACATGACAATGTCCTACGGAAGTCCATGTAAGCTATGTATATGGTTCAGGAAATAATGTGCCAATTCTGGAGCAGCGGGTAACTTAATCAGAGGCACAGAATGTGCAAGTTTTGAGAAATAGTCTACAACCACCAAAATAATTATATAGCCTTGTGAAAGTAGGTAAGTCTACAATAAAGTCTATTGAAATATTGTTCCAAGGACTAGAATTGTTAGAAAAGGTTGTAACACCTCCCATGGGTCATCTCTCTTTGCTTAGATGCAAATGGTACAGGCCTGGTAGTGGGTGACATATTGTTGGGCAGTACACCATCAAAAATTTTGAAGAACGAGTTCTGCATTTTTTCTTTTTCCCATATGACCAATCGCTGGGGAGTCATGACTCCAAGAACAAATAAGTCTTTATAGTTTCTTTTTCAGGTACTGTTGCTCGGATGTGAATTTACCTTAAATAAATGAAAAGACAAGAGGCGTTTGGCAAAACAGGAACAAGTTGGTTTAATTAAACGCTGCACCAAGGAGAGCCTATACAGAATGCGTCTGCTCAAAATATCGTCGATGTACAAAGTTTTGGCTGTCCTTTTATACAGTTCATGAGGTACAATAAAACAAATATTCCAAAAAAGTATCTAATTTGTAAACCAACTAACGTGGGCATCTGATAAATGCATGGATGGCTCTCGACCTCGGACAGAACTAGTGTGAGCCAGTGCGTATGTGTCCAGATGTCCGTCATGAGGAACTACGGGTGGTGTGCCTGTCATGTCCGGATTGGTTGCGTGTTATCTACATGTGGTATCTAGCTTTGTGGTATTTCGGGGGAACACAAGCCTTTGGTCAAACGGGTTTTATTGGGACCATTTATCTCAGACTTGTTTGTGGTGCAAATATCTATCTGTGGAATCGATCAGGGTTTTCCCTGAGTGCATGTTTGCCTTTCGTTTATGGGGGACTCCACCTGTGACCTGTTACTTGATAGGCATGGGTCGCAGGACTTGCCTGACCATGTATCTGACTCAGGGTTGATGGAGAGGTCACCTTGGGTGAATCTGACAGCAATGATGTGAGTTCATCGAAACTCCTAAAAGTAATATGGAAGCCACTGGTATCATTTTTTATCGACATTATCATTATTACGCATATAGTTGTCATCTTGTACATTGATATCGTTTGTACTGGTATTAACAAGATTATGTTTGCTCTGGTCTCAAAGCACTTTGACATTATTCACAACAATAATATTATCGTATGAACATGGATCACGAAATACATTGGTATTATTATTACTGATGTTGGCACTGCTGTGCAGCCACAAGTTACGGTATACATTGGCATTGCATTAACAGGCATTGTGCTGGTGCAAGCGGTGGTATTCGTTCACATTGCATTTACTTATATTGCCGTTGTTGGGCCTGCACATATCATGACATTCATTGACATCGTATTCACCCATCTCAACATTCCCCCTCTAGTTGATTCATTAACTACTCTAACCTCCTCGTATGTCATGACAGTTATGTTATTTGAAGATGTGTGTGTGTGTGTAGAGTCTGTTGCTTTTTCCCTAACTAAGTGCATACTACATAATTTGTGGACTGCATTTTTACAGCAAGAAACCCCTACTTGTAGGATACCACATAACAGAAGTGAGCAGTGGGAACTGGTGGGAACATTGGAAATAGTTTGGATACCCATAAGGAGATCAATGACAAAATGCTATGTAACCAGTCCTGCTTCAGGGCACCTACCTCCTTCTTCATGTCCATTTGTAGACTATGTAGTTCTTGGATGTAGGGCCGGACTGGCCGTGGCGGGCATCAGGTGTTTCCCCTGTAGGCTGGTAGAGTGGTGGCTGGTTTTGCAGCTGTGGGGATCGGTTTTGTTACAGAGGGCCGATTTTGCAGCATATCAGCTCCAAGTAAAAAACAAAACTACCCCCACAGCTGCAAAAGCAGCCTCCACCCATCCAGCCTCCTGGGGACTCCTCTGACAAAATTGCGAGGGCTGCTTTGGGTTCCCAGTCTGGTGTGCTTGGATGGCATGGGCTAATGACTCGTTATCCCGGGCACTTCCAGGGATAAAAGTACAACAGTAAGCACCAATCTTGGCACACACCCCACCGTCCACAGCTGTCATCAAGTCCAACACATACCAATGTTGCATCACCCTGAGGCGGATGGCTCTCAACTCCTCTTTGATTGCGTTAAGGCTGAACTCAGTACTGCTTATGAGTTTCATCCTCTCCCATCTGGTTATTTGTAACCAGCGGGTGTTGACTTTTGTTTGCATGGTGAAAAAGGGTATTGATCCTCCGACGTTTTCTTGAGTGTCTGAATTCATCTAGAATGTCCTTGTACTGAGCCCAACCAAAATACTCGGTAGTTCTTCTCCCTTGAGCCTGATGTAACAGAGTTGTTTTCTTCTGTAACAAATGTTGAGACAACTCAGACAGATCTTCTCTAGGGATAACCAGGGTTAGGGTGTGTATGGCCACGAGGGTGCAGAGAAGACCACACCATCCTGAGACAAGCTGGGTGTAGGCAAGGTCCCCACACTGCCAGTACAGATCCATCAAGGTAGAGATGCCCCATTTCAGGTCCGGGATATGCATTATCGTACCGCAATTGTCATTGCTGTCCAACGGTATGGGTCCTTTGCCTCTGAAACATAAAGAGTACAACGTAAGTTTCCATACATTTAGGGGTTGCCCTTTCCCCCTCCAACCACGTGTACCTATTGATCTTGGTATCCCAGATTTCTTGGCATGGAGTATCTATGCTGGCGTTGGACCCCCTCCCACGGGACTTATTGCCCCCTGCTTGATTGAGATGAGCAGCCCTGCACTGGAATTCCATTTCTGGGGTCCATTGATCGTTAACGAAAGTGGCCCCAATGATATTAAGGGCTGCCCTGGGACCATAGACGGGAGAGGACGTTTGTGAACTGGTGCGTTGCTCTTGCTACCTCAAGGAACCTCTTTTCTACAAAGGTCCGGGGTCAAACAGTGTCCTCCCCTTTAGTGCCCATCCTGCACATCCTGTCTACCTCGAAATGGATATCACTTGGCTCAGTAAAGAGATATAGTGAAGTGAGGCTGGTCTCATACTGGGTGATGTTTACTAGAGTCCTACGGGTTCTACGGGGTTGGATTGGATTTTTGCCTTGATCCTACATAGGTACAGATGGATGAGGCATTTTGCTTTTTTGGGGACTATCTCCTGTGATAAGTAAAGCCTGTCTGCGCCTACGGTGAAAGGTATTAGAGAGCAGACGTAACATGATCTATTTGTAGCTTGGGTACCTATACTGCTCATATGCTGATACCATGTGTTGTGTAGGAGTGCTCTGTGTAGTGTGTGAGGAATACTAGCGTTTTGTTCAGTGTTGATGTAGGTGAGGTGAGAGAGGTCTCTGCGCATGAGTTGCAAGAATGTCGTAGTAGAGCTTACAAAATCATGTAAATATTTGGTTCTTTATGGGCCTTAAAGCACCTTGGCTAAAGAGAGCATGTACAAAAATATAAGGGTACATAACTCGAAAATTGTAAAATATAGAATCATCTTCGGGTTGGTCTTTTTGTTGTTCGTTGTCTGTAGTCCGGTGTCGGGTAGCTGTTGTCTGTGCTTTGGTGTCTGATGTTTGTTGTCTGGCCTCCCAGGGATGTTTTCATCTAGGTGCAGTGCAGAAAGAATGTCACAAAGGTAAATTGAATTCAGAAGTACTTGAGCAACTAGTCTTTTGAAAGTCTTTTGAGAGTTCGGATTAGGGGAATGGCGGGTTAGAGCAACGTTGGTGCACTTACAGTTCACCAACTTACTGTGGGGTAAGAGATGTGGGTTGTAGGTTAACTGGGAAAAACACATTTGTTAGGCAATTTATTGGAACATTACTGTTTCATCTGTAAAATGATCCTGCATATTGTTTTGTTGGATAGCAAACTTCCCTATCGGTATTGGACAGAGGTGAGAGACTTTTTAAAGGCATTGGTGAGGTTTTAAATGTTTTTAAACTAATTTCAGTGAGCTTTAGAATTTTGGGAATGGCTGGGGATTTTTAAACAAATTTTAATATGGTTCGTATTATTGGTTTCTTCCCCCGTCTCCTTGCTACAGCGGGAGCAGTATGTGATATTTTAGCAGGTGCTGAGTTGTCTTTTGACCTATCTGGACTGCGTGCAATTGTGAGGAGAGACGGATGTTTCATTTTTAGGGTTAAGCTCCCGTTGGAAGGATACTGGTGGTGGTTGAAATGTCGCGTGTGGACCCCTTGAAAAAATGGCTGGGACTATGTTTGCCTGCAGAGTTTTCTTGGAGAGTCAAAGGTCCTGTTGGGACTGATGTAGGTGGCGTAAACAAGCCTGGTGGTACTTTCCAATGGATTGGGGCCTGTGAGCTGGGTTCTTTCTTAAAGCTCCCTTCCCCAAACGTAGGGCGAAGGTGGGCTTCAGCCACTGGGGCAGTTGCCTTGTTTTGGAACTATAGGAGGGCCTCCATGTGGAGAAAAGTCAGAGAATGGGGTCCTTTTGATATAGGCCTCATCCCAGAGCCTTTAAGCGAAGGGGCCTGGGTGCCTTTTTTTATGCACCTGCGGGGTCCTGCCCTTTTTCCCTAGTCAGATCGTCGTTCTCCTGGGGGTCAGCCATTCCTTCCCGGGAGATCAGTAGTGGGGTGCCTGGGACCCCGACGGGCACCCAGATGTCGGACCCTAGCATGGCTGGTAAGGGAGTGAGACTGGGAGTGATATGAAGGAGGGGTATTGTCTCGGGGAGATGACTTTGGGCTAAGGCGCATTTCTTTTCTGGGATTGCATTATGGCATTGCCGCCCCAGTCACCCCCCCCTTGCCGTGACTGCGTGTCCGGCCACTGCTGGGCCGAGCTCCCTAGTTGTGGTGGCGATTGTCGTGTATTTGGCCATCCACCTGGTGGGGCAGCTGCAGCCTGATTTCCTTCAAGCTGATCGCATGCTGTGCGCGTGTTAAAAAAAAATAAAAAAATGTAAGTCCGTTTTTATATAGCGCAGCTACTCACCCTTACGGGTCTCAAGGCGCTGGGGGCCGGAGTGGAAATTAAGTGAGCTATTGCCCAGAGTCACATGGTGCTGAGCTGAGCTGCCGCCGGAGCCGGGGATCGAACCGTGAACCCTGTGCTCCGAAGTCAGCTGCCCTGGCCGCTGCACCACACCTCTCCACTGTGTTGTCCTGTATTTGGATGCGCTGTGGGGGCTGTCCCTATAATATTCCATTTTGATCATGGTATAGTTTCAGGCGGCATCGGTTGGCCATGTGGCCCATTCTGTGACATTAGTAGATTCTATCGGGTCTGTTTGGGACCCGCCTCCTTGGTCTCGCCCACTAGGACTACGCGGACTCCCTCTGGGGTCCATGGGTGGAGCTCTCCCTTGAGATGGGGGCCATCTGGGGCGGTCTTTTTCAACTTACGTTGGATCAATTTTGAAGCGTCTCTCTGTGCCTGCTACAGCTTCCCCTGTCCTTTTCCTGTCTCTTCCGGTAGTAGTGTAGTATGTGGGCTTGTATTTCCCTCCATGGTTTAGTGTCTAGCCCTATTACACTATCTAATCCGGTCTGGATATCAGTGGGTAGTCCCCTCTTGATGATGCTGTGGAAAAATGCAACCTGGGGACTCGTGTCATTCCAGGGCTGTCGTGTCTCCTGCCCCCATCGTTCTCTCATTCTGTCTAGGAATTCAGTCATGCTCTCTCCAAGCTTCATGCTTTCTGCCATCAGCCCTCCTATGTCTTGGCTATCCGAGAACAGCTCCCTTAGGGACGTCCAAATCTGGTATCGGAATGAATTAAATATAGCCCTTCATGCTCGGTGTTGGTGAGTGTGACTGCGGGGAAGTGGGCTTGGGAGAACACCGTGTCAGTCTGCTCCCCAATGAGGGCCCTGAGCAGACTTTTGACGTCACCAATGGCTAAGTTTATACCTGGGGTGTTCTTTTCAAAACATGAGATCTATTTACCTGCCCCGTCCATCAATGGGGGGCAGCTTATTCTTGAGCCCTGCTTTGTACATCTGTGCCCAAGGCACGTAGATGGTTCTTGCTGTGCCTTTCTTTAGCAGCGGACAAATCCTAGCTTGGGGCAGCTTTGTTTTTTTGTTCTCGACATAGTGCTCCCAGCATCTCAGACACTCCTGCATGTAGGGGTAGTTCCATTCGGTTCTCCCCCTATGTGCCGGATGCAGTCTTCCGCAACGGCCATATCCTTGGGTTCGAAAGATCCCTCCTCTGGCCAAGGGCGGTTATACTGGTGGCCCTTCCTTTCGGTCCATTAGGCCAATAGATGACAGAAAGGCCATGCATAGGTCTTGCCCTCTTCTCTGGATATTATATCTCTAGGGGTCGGCCTGCCTGACCAATGCATCCGGGGGGAGCGGCGGACATCCTCGTTGTCTCTCTCCTCGTGCATGGGTAAAGGTGCCATTCTGCTCTTTTTACGTCTCAACTGTGTCTCAGTAAGGCTTTCCTGGCTATTTATTTCCTGGTCAGCCCCTCTCCTACGTCAACTTCCGTTGAGGTATGGGCCACCGTTGGGTGCCTTCCTCCCGACTCATCCCTGGTCTCATCTTTATATGGGGCCCAAAGCCGAGCTCCTGTTCCCTCTGGGGGAGGGGAAGTGCCCCTTCTCCCTGCTGGGCTTCCAAGGTGAGAGCTCTCTCTCTTCCCATTCTTAATTCTCGCCTTTCCTCTATCTCCCACCTGGGTTGCCTCCTTCTCTCTGTGCTGTTTTTCTGGGCAATGTTTTGGCCTCAAACTGGCTCCCTGATGCTTCGTCCATGCTATCATAGGCCTGCCTGGGCGGAGTGTAGCCTGCAACTTCCTCTTCGGAGTCGGATCTTGTGGGGCTTACGCTCCTTTCTTCCTCTCCACTGGTGGAATCACCTTCTAGGAGGGCCACTAACCTCCCTCTGACCTTATGGCGCCCGGTAGGATGCTCAGGAGCATGTGCTCTTTGTTCTGTCCAGACTGGCTGGGTCGCAGCCGAGGAGTTGAACCCGAGGGGGCCTGATACTGGTCTGAGTTTGGGCTGATGGTGCCCGGGCTGGCGGGACCTGGGAACCTCTTCCCTGCCCGGCGGCTTGCTGCCCCGTGGGGGGTCGAGCAGTCTTCTCTACTGGTGGATTGGTGTAACCCAGCTCGGCGGCAACTGGGATGGCTGGCATTATTGAGAGCACATCCCTGCCGATGTATGGTGGGGGAGGTGCAGCTTACTCATGGGTTCCAGGATAGTTTTGTAGGTTGGGGCCACCTCGAAGATGGCCCATAATTCTAACAGGGCGTCCTGCTTGGCCTTCTTATGTCCTGTGTATCTAGTTTGTATGTGAGTTTTCGTGTGTCTTATGGTGTTGTTGTCAAACATGCCCTCCTCAGGCCAGGGAAAGGTGTGGGTTTTGGTGTGTATGCGCCACTCCCGGCAGTGTTTCTCTAATTTCTTAGCCTGAATGGGGAACCTTGCTTTCAAGTGGTCTAACGGAGTCTCCGTGATTTGAAGGTTTGCTAACTTTTGGTTATCTTGAGATTAGTTTTAAAATTAATGACCATTTCTACTCTTGTATGGGGGAACTGTGTACACAGGGATGGTACTAAAAACCCAATCTACTGGTTATGAGCTCAAAAACAACGTGATGCATCAATAAAACAATTGGTTAACATAGAAACAAAGACGATAATGCAATGATGCAATAGCGACCTGTAACAAAAGTGCAATTGTTCGTTCAGGGCAATGCAGATTGTTTTGCAGCAGAAAACTAGCAATCATGAACTTCTCAGTTGAAAAAACAGTTATTACCATTTAAAAGCATAGACTTATTAACGAGATATAACATTTAAACATGCAGCATGATTTTCAAAATTGGAACAGCACCACAACCTCTATAAACGTATAAAAAATGGAAAAGAATCTAATAGAGACTAAAAAGGTTGACAGAAAAAATACTTATTTTGTCCCAAAAACTGAGCCCTCTCCTAGTGCTTAGAGCCCAAGGAGAGAGGACTCTCTGTGCAATAGGTGGAGCTGGGGGAGCCTGATTGTCTGTCACTACTGGCTTGGCAGCAATTTAAACAGAGAAACAGGAATAACCTGATAACTATCGGCCCTCCACGGCCAGACACAAGCTATACCCGATTCACCCAGGTCTGAAATGTTTCCCTAACTGCCAAATTACAACCTATATTACACCCAGGGGTTGTGCATATCACTGCCTAACGCCCAGTGATCCAAGCGGAGAGAAAAAAGGTAATACCTCACACTTCTTTCTGGTTCTATCAATGTTGAAATCAATAGCCGTAAGTGCTTTTAAAACTAAAAAATCAAGTTTGATATGTTGGGTCTATATCACACCCAGAGCCTATGCGAACCGACTTGCCACCACGCCCAGCAGTCCAAGCTATCTCCAACTGATACTCAGGGACTAAGCGTAACCTCTAAACCACACCCAAAGGTACAAGCGATCCCTTACTGACACCAAGGGATGAGCTGTACACTGTACCCAGGATAAAATACCAAAATTTGTAGCTACCTTCTTGTAGTGTGCTGACTAGGAGAAAAAACTAAAGTGATCCACGCGCTTGTCCTAGTTTGCTACACGCCACTACTGGGATTAAGGATCAGATGTAGCTCTCTTACCCTCCGACGGCTGCCTCTGGACGGACCTCTGCCCCGTGAATTCAGCAGAACTTCTAATCAACTATGGCTTCTGTTCACCGATCTTTTTGCGCAGATGAATCAGTTCAGGCCTGGGTCCTTCCTTCTACAGCAGTTGGGCTAGATGAACGAAACTCTCCTGGCTGATTCGCCAAAATGTTGCTCAGATATGAATTAACCTTAAATAAATAAAAAGATGAGGCGTTTGGCAAAACAGGAACACGTTGGTTTAATAAAATGCTGTGGCCGGGAGAGCCTGGACAGAATGCGTCTGCTCAAAATCCCTCGATGTACAAAGTTTTGGCCGTCTTTTCATACAGTTCATGAAGTACAATAAAACACTTTGCTACATTCCAAAAAATTATCTCAGTTGTAAAGCAACAAATGTGGGCATCTGATAAATGCATGGATGGCTCTCGACCTCGGAGAGAACTAGTGTGAGCCAGTGCGTATGTGTCCAGATGTCCGGCATGAGGAGCGCCAGATCACTGTGTGCGGTGTGCCTGTCATGTCTTGATTGGTTGTGTGTCCCTATCTACATGTGGTATCTAGCTTTGTGGTATTTCTGGGGAATGCGAGCCTTTGGCCAAACAGGTTTTATTGGGGCCAATTATCTTGGACTTGTTTGTGGTGCAACTATCTATCTGTGGGTCTTTCCCTGGGTGCGTGTTTGTCTTTGGTTTATGGGGGACCCCACCTGTGACCTGCTACTTGATAGGCGTGGGCATGGGTCGCAGAACCTGCCTGACCACGTATCTCAGACTCAGGGTTGATGGAGAGGTCACCTTGGGTGAATCAACAAGCAATGATGTGAGTTCATCGAAACTCGTAAAAGTAATGTGGAAGCCACTGGTATCATTTTTATCGACATTATCATTACTATGCATACAATTGTCAACTTGTACATTGTTATCGTTTGTACTGGTATTAACAAGATTATTTTTGCTTTGGTCTCAAAGCACTTTGACATTGTACTTATTCGCAATAATAATATTATCGTATGAACATGGATCACGGAATACATTGGTATTGTCGCTGATGTCGGCACTGCTGTGAGGCCACAAGTTACGGTATGCATTGACATTGTATTGACAGACATTGTGCGGGTACAAGCAGTGGCATACGTTCATATTGCATTTACTGATATTGCCATTGTCGGACCTGCACATATGACATACATTGACATCATATTAACCCATCTCAATAGTACAAAAAGACAATTCTCCAGTGGCGGCTCCTCGAGGGAGTGCTGCGGGGCGGTGGGGCGGGCGGGGGAGGGGTAGGGGGGTAGTAAACTTCGGAATACGGCCGAACGGAGTTAATGAAATAAAACAATTTACATTGCGCGCGCTGCATCGCTGAGTTGGCGTTGGAGCGCGCGCAATGTAAATTGTTTTATTTATTTCATTAACTCCGTTCGGCCGTATTCCGGAGTTTACTACCCCCCACCCTGCCCCTCCCCCACCCACCGCCCCGCAGCACTCCCTCGAGGAGCCGCCACTGCAATTCTCATGAAACAGCAATTCTTAGGGCCAGATGTACGACCGTGGAAATAGCGCCTCGCAAATTGCGAGTTTTTTGCGACTCGCAATTTGCGTGGTGCTATTTCCAATGTACAACAGTGTTTTTCACACTATTAGCGATTCCCAATGGGGTCGCAAATAGAGAGGCTCATGAATATTAATGAGCCTCTCGCAATTTGCGACCCCATTGGGAATGGCAGGCCCTCCCAGGTATGGTGGCCTGCTGGGCTCAGCAGACAACCATGTCTGGGACTGCTTTTAAATAAAGCAGCTTTTTTAATGCAGCCCGTTTTCCTTAAAGGAAAACAGGCTGCATTTAAAAGAAAAAAATGAAACGTTTCGTTTCATTTTTAAGGGCAGTTAGTGGTCCCTGGGACCACTGCCTGCCCTTAAAAATTATTTTCCCCTGCATTTGAAAAGGAGAAGGGGTCCCCTGGGGACCCCTTCCCTTTGTACCTTTACCACCCTCTTCAAGAGGGTGGTAATTTGCTAGTGTTTTGCGCCCGCAATTGCGGACGCAAAACATTCTTACATAGGTTGCGCTCGCTATTAGGAAGGGAACGCCCCTTCCTAATAGCGAGAATCGTAAAACCCTATTTTGCGAGTCGCAAAAAATTGCGACTCGCAAAATAGGGTTTGTACATTCCCCATGCTGTTTTTGGATTCGCAAACCCGTTTGCGCATGCAAAAATGGTTGTACATCTGGCCCTTATTTCTTTATACACTGATTTATGGGGTTTTGTATTCATTGTTTCTCATCAATGGTACATTGTGCATCTTGAACCTGATAAATTTCGCTTCACCTGCTCTTTGCATTGTGTTGCAAGGATCTTTGGGGAATGCTAGGTTTGGCTTCTTCTCAGATCAGATCAGAATAAACTTTATTGGTTCATATCATAATGACCACAAAACACAATATTTTACTGCATTTCATCATAATAAAACTTATTTAGAATAAAACAATTCATGCTTCCTTTAATCAATAAATAATCCATCCATATTAAAATAATCCATCCATATTAAAAGAATTATAACAAAAATAGAATTCAAGCATAAGTAAAACCAACCATAAAATGTCATTATTTCGCAGAATGCCTAATTAAAATGCTAGCAACAATTAGGCGTTCCTTAGCAAACTTCATCATCGGTTATATATTATTTTTTGAAGAGGATGGAAGCACAATTTGATATGGGTTAAACAGATATTTAAATCTAGGAATTCAAATTTAGCCAAAGCATAGTAAAATAGGACTGATCATAAAAGAGATGACTGCAGCCAATTATCCTGTAATCCTTAGGCATTTCCTTGTTCTTATCACATAGATAAAAAAATATCGCTAAGACATAGCTGACCTTTATATCATTCATTTCCCTCAGGTATTGGTATGCTTTTTGATAATTATACAGTTCTCCATTTAAAAACAATGGCTTTAAATACTTTTTTCTGACTTTTTGGTAAAATTAGCAAAAGAGGATTACATGCATGGTTGATTGGGTTGATACATTGTCACATGGACATTTAATATCCTTATCTGCCCACTTAGTTCCCGTCGGGAAGGTTATCATGTTATGTATGACAGTTGTCTTGGGCAGCACATACGTAACACCTTATTCAGTCTTCAAGAGCTTGATTTAGTCTTTCAGGTTGTCAGTTAGCTTAAGGGTAAAATCCAGACGTTAGTGCTCTTTGGATACCAAGTTTATGGCACAGGGATTTCCAAAATTCTGAGATGTATTGAAGCCCACTATCAGAAATAATTTTCAAGGCCATCCCATGGAATCGTAATATGTCAGAGTAGAAAACCTCTGTAATTTCTGAAGCAGTTGGTAATTTGGGAAGAACAGAAAGTTAGCTATTTTGGTATACAAATATACTGTAACCGTTATTGTGGTACAATTCTCATATGGAGGCAATTCACCTATAAAGTCAGTAGAGATAATTTCCCACTGGTTGGAGGGAATATCAGGTGTCTATAATAATCCTGCTTTTCTTTATGTTTCATGTACTTTTGGGCACAGTTCTCGCAAGGGTTGATAAATCGTGATGAAGAGATGGCCACCAGAATTTACTGTTCTGCTGCCCTGATGCAAGAAATACTGCCCTGCTGACCGGGGAAGGAAGACTGGACTTGATCCTTGAACCCAGAACCACCAAATTACTCTAAGGTCTAGTTGATTGGCCTCCTGTTCTGAGCTATAGGGACATAACAAGCTGCTGAGACCTGTCCTGCATTTTCTCAGCTGCCCAGACTCAAGTGGGCCTGCCTTTGCCCTGCTACTGACCTCTGCTGGAGTGATCCCCAATTGGTGCCCACCAGCCTTTTAGAGCCCTTCCTGATATCAGAGTGTACTCCTCCGGGCCCAAACGTGGGTTCCCTCAGAACCAACGGTGCGCGATGCAACTCGAGCATGACAGAGGACCTCACATCACAGCCCCTCACAGCTCCTGATCAGCGGCATCCTCAGAACCGACACCTTGTAACGTATCCCCATGCAGCACCTCGCATCGCAGTATCTCACAGCTCCTGATTGGTGGCTTCATCGGAACCGACACAGCGCGACGCACTTTGTTGCAGGACTTTGCATCACAGCATCTCGCAGTCCCGATCAGCAGCCTCATCGGAACCAACGCAGTGTCATACAACACGAGGCAGCACCTCGCAGCTCCTGACCAGTAGCCCCCGTGGAACTGATGCATCTCGACGCAGTGCAATGCAAGACCTCACATCTCATTCCAAGAACAACCAAGTAGATTCAGCAGCCGTCCGAACTCGATCCTGTACTCAGCCTGCGCTCCTTTGCCGTCAGCATGAACTTGTGACTTTGTCCTGGTCTGGTGCGACCAGATAATCCCAGTTGACGTTTTGCTCTAAGGCTTTAAAATTGCATATTTTCAATGCTATTGATTGAATTTTGTTGTTCTAATATAATTAAATTTCTTAAAATGTACTCAATTTTTCTAGTTTGGTGTGGGATTTTTGTTGTGTTGTGTTTTCACTTTATTACTGTTTGAGTGCTGCATAAATACTTTGCACATTGCCTCTAAATTAAGCCTGACTGTTTTGTGCCAAGCTACCAGAGGGTTAAGCACAGGTTTAATTTTATGACTTTTTGTGGTTCACCCTGACAAGGATTATGGCTTTTGCTTGAGATTGTCTTACACTCCCCTCAACCAACAACCCAATTTCTTTTCTCACAGCTCTTGATGCAAAAGGTGGAAAAAAAACTCAGAGCAGGCGAAGTCCGAAGATCAGGCCCAAGAAGGTGTTGTCATCGACAGGGTGCTGCTCGGCATTGGTCCCTGTGAAGTCCTCTATGTTCGTACTTAGAAATTGTTTTGGAAGTCAGGATTCTTGCAGCGGGGCAAACCAGCAAGTTGAGTCCCACTAACAGTTTGACTTTGGCAGCTGCAGCTCGGCAGCAGTCTTATGGTATCCTCTGGTTCTTTTGGCAGACCTAGCGTTTAGGGTTAGGCATGAGGAGTATACTCTGACACTTATGCATGGGCCACAGGACCTTAGCGACACCACCTGTGTACCAGGACTCACTCCAGGGGAAGCCACCAACAGGATCCAGGGCAGGTTCAGTTGAAACTGGTCAGCTGGGCTCTTAGTAAGGTGGGCTTCTTTCAGCTTTTATGTCCCTGTAGCTTAACAGGAGGTCAGCCGAATGACCCTTAGAGTCTCAGTCCTGGGTACAAATAGGAGTAGAGTCAGCCTTTGTGGTCTCTCTCCACAGGTTCAACAGAAGGTGCAGTCCTTCTTCTGTCTTCAAGAGGTCTAAAGGTGCTCTGAAGAATGTACTCCAAGGTGCCACATTTATGCCTGTGACTAACTTGCGGGTGGGAAAACTCCCTGGCCAATTGGGGAAAAGTTCTCAAGGGCAACCCTACCCACTTTGACATCATTTGGTGAGGGTTTGACCCTAAACGATGCCACAGTGCTCTGCCAAAATCCTACATGGCAGAATCTTTCTTCCCCTGGTCAGACCTCTAGGCACATCCCTGAGATGAGTCTATGGAAATGAAGAACTTCCCTTGCAAACCAGTTAGTTTCCACCCCTGTGGTATGCACATCCTCCAAGCCATACTGTCAGGAGATGGTCATACCTCCTCCCACCCAAGGCCCTTTTGTTCCCTTTCCTGGGAGCCATTCAAACCTCATTGCAGGAGGCCAGCAGACTGCCAGGTGACAGTTGGGGATTACCTCTGAAAAGTCTATAGAGTTGCAGAAAAATAGCAGCTTTCTAAAGTCTGAAATAGTTCTGATATAGTTAGGCAAAATTCGACTTTAGCATTAAATTGGATTTTGTTTAACCATGAAAATTAATGTTTGAAGTATTTTTCTAGCTAGTGCCAATCTGAAGTTATCTTTATTAAGTGTAATAAAGTAATTCAGTATTTTCTATTTCACACTAGCCTTGCTGCAGTGAAAAACTGGCTTCTGCCTTTTTCATTGTAAGTACCAACCAAAAAATGCCAATACTGATACCATTCAAGCTCAAGCAACTATCCCACACACCAGATGACCTAAACACTCTGGTTGAAAAAATAGAATTTTCTTTTTCTTTTTCAAATACTCTTTTTTCGTTACTAGTTATCTTTTTTTTGATAATGAATCATTGTTTATAAATTTAAACAATACAAATCAAGAAAACATCTTGGACATACACTGAAGACACAAACACTAAACACAAAAAGACACACAAATGTGATACAAATAAAAATGAAACATATATATACAATCTACCAATTCTCTATACAGCTTTTGTTCTCAACAGATTTTTTTTCACATTTCAAAGCAAACAGTGCCTCTGAAACCATTTGATTATTTACAAAACTTTTTTGCTCAATCTTTCAGAGGACAGTTCCAAATAGTGGACCTACTGGGCTCACTCAGTACTTTCTAACTTTTTATACATTTGATTAATGGTGAGCACCCTGTGGTCTCCCCATCTGAGTGGGCACCTATTTGGCTGAAAATGAAAACAGTCGACGCGTTTCGAACCCTTAGGACATTAATGTCGGGTTCTCTTCAGGACGTAGAACATCAAGCTGAAAAATAAAAATAATATGCATACTGTCAGAATCATCCAAACATTCGAACTCCATTTACTCCATTGACTCTCAAAAAAGGTTTTAGCTCCCTTTACCTCAATCTCTTCTTGAATGGACATCAGTCTCCTTATTCACCAGCCGGTGAACCAAGTCACACATAAACAACCTTCAAAGAAAACCATAGCCAAACCAACGTTATAACACGGTCATCTAGTCAGTCTGGATTGTATAAACCAATCTTTTAGTTTAAATGCTTACTTGTATGTTCGTTGTGAGAGAAACTCCTCCCCACCTTCACTTATATTTCATAGATGGAATTATTCATCACAGTCTCTGTTGATGAAAAATATGTGTATCAATATTTAAACAGTGCCTAAGTTTCATTGCGTATAGCCCATAGTATTAAAAATATTCTCGTTCTTTTCAACACGTCAGGAGGATCACATCGACAAAAGTGTCCTTCGTCTTAATTAGCGGAAATTAATGAATTATCAAACCTCCTTAGTTTCTGTCTTTAATATTGGAAGTGTATTGGTGTATGGCTTCTCTAAAATGTCACACATACTGTGCCCGTCAAAATGATATTATGCCGATAGAATAATGCAAAGTAATTTGTCCTTTCTTCAAACTGATGACAACCGAAAATGAAGAAATTTTTAAACAAGGTTCATTGTTCGTGTAATACGCTCTATGAAGTTCCGCTTGGTCTAATCAGGCTCTAAGTGTACCCGCTCTGTTTAAATGCACTCGCGGGGTGTTCTTTGTTGAACAGCAATGCATAATCCTAACGCTGTTTGCCTTACGCATTTTCTTGTCTTGTCGGTTCCGCCTGATCTATTCGGGCTGTAAATGTGCCTGCTCTGATTTGACGAGCTCGCAAGTGTTCTTTATTAGCCAGCAGTGCATAATCATAGCGCTATTAGACTTACGTGTTTTCTTGTCTTTTAGGTCCTCAGTTTCCGGAGTGAAGCAGCGTCTCGAACCACGGGATCGCTTCCGGTTCAATTGTCACGTATGCCTTCTGTGGCGAAATTTCAGCATATTTGTTTTGAAAAAACCCGAAAGCTTTATTGAGAACTAGACTTGTGAACACACGTACTTCATTCACGCTGCTTGACAAGTCGGGCAAAAATTGCTAAAGATGCAAAATAGGTAAAAAACGCTTGTAAAGCATTATGAATAGCCCTTAATGTATCTAAAATTATGATTCTTACAAGAAAACGAGGCACTTCAAACCTTGAAGTTGTGATAAACCTTTATTCAGATCTTCGATTCTGAGACCTTTAGGTCTATCTAAAAAATATTTTTCGTTGGTATACAAATTACAATTGCTTTTATGTGGACCAAAAGGTGACTATTAAGACAATGTTCGCAACAGTTTTATGTAGGCACTAGATATTTTCTCTACTTTATATAGGACCTATCTGAGTAAATATTGAAAATAATTTGACAAAATAGTGAATCTGAGGATCAATTCATCAGGTGGTGTCCAGAATCCACAGATATCAGTGCCCGGCAGTAAAGGTAACAGGCCTATCCAGATACTCACAGGTTTTGGGCTTCTGTTTGTTCATTGAGCCCATTCTGTACTGTATTAAATTTCACGATAAGGAATGCCTCTCGATGGTTCAGTTTGCGCTCTATATCGCCTCCCCGTTCACCCACTTCAACCGAGGAAATAACTGTCCATTTTAAATCCTTTTCTAGATGTTTCTGTTCTAACCAATGGGTCACCAGAGGTGCTGTCACTATATGTTTCCGTATTCTTGATTTATGTTGACAGATTCGTTGTGGTACCTCCTGATTTGTCTTGCCGATATAGAGTTTATCGCAAGGACAGATTATGCCGTACACAACGTTCTTGGTTTTGCAATTTGTGAAGGTATCATATTTCCAATTTATTGATCCATACGAAAACAGATTACCTTCTATCGTTTGGCTGCAGCATACACAAGTTCCAAATTTCCTATGACCCTGAATAGGTGGTAGTTTTAAATATCCACGCATATCTAGTCCTGAAGGTTGTTTTGGAAGGGAGGCTCTGACCAATTGATTTTTGAGACTGCTCTCTTTTTTAAAGGCAAATAAAGGTCGTTTGAAGGAATTGTCCCAATTAGAAATTAGATGCAAGTTTTGAGTTATAATTTTCTTGAATTCGTTAGATTTTGTACAGAAAGTGGATACACAGACTAGTTGATCCAATTGTTGTTTGCTTTTTTTCTTCAATAACTCTTCACGTGGCGTCCACCAAGCCCTTTTCATTGATCTCTTTAGGAGCCGTTTCGGATATCCACGATCTTTGAGTTTACCAATCAATTCCTCTCCATGTTGTTGCAATTCCTCTTTATCTGTACAATTTCGTCGAATACTTAAAAACTGGCCATATGGGAGATTTTCCCTCAAGCTCCTAGGATGGTGACTTTTATAATGTAGGGCCTTATTCCTGTCTGTTGGCTTAACAAACAAAGTGGTTTTGAGTTTTCCTCCTGATGCGTAGATTTTAACATCTAAGAATGTGATGCATTTATTGTCTTGATGGATACTAAATTTAATATCTGGTGTACGATCGTTCAGCCAATTGTAGAACATAAGTAGCATCTCCTTTGTTCCAGTCCAGATAAAAATATATCGTCAATATAACGAACCCATCTTGAGATTTGATGCAAGAATGGGTTGTTATTGAACACAAATTTCTCTTCATATTTCGCCATATAGAGTACAGCAAATTCCGGAGCGAAGGGACAACCCATCGCTGTACCTTTCACTTGGCAATAGTAGTTATCACCAAATTTGAAATAGTTACGCTTAAGGCAAATTTTAGCCAAATCCAAAATGAAGCTAGTTGGAACTTGCTCCGGCTTTGATCTTAAATCCAAGTATAACTCTATTGCCTCCAAACCATCCTCCTGGGGAATTTCAGTGTACAAAGACACCACATGAAATGTAACCAGTATCTGCGATGTCTCAGTGAAGGCAATATCTTCAATCTTATTTAAAAAATGCATTGTATCCCTTAGATACAATGGAACTTGCTCCAAAAAGGGTTTCAGAAAAAAATCAACATTTTGCGACCGGTTCTAAAACCGAATCGCATCCCGAGACGATAGGTCGTCCCGACGGATGTTTGTCATCCTTATGGATTTTTGAAAGTAGATACAGTACTGGGGTCCGGGGGTGTTCTTTAATTAAGAATTTTGATTCCTTTGGACCAACAAATCCACAATCCACTCCCAATTCAATGAGTGCCGTTATCTCACCTTGAATCTCTCGCAACGGATCACCTGAAAGTTTTTTGTATTGTTCTGCATTCGAAATTTGTCTTAAAGCCTCTTTTTGGTATTCTGCGGGGGACCAGATCACAATTGCCCCGCCCTTGTCTGCAGGCTTAATTATTATCGAACGATCATTTTGAAGACTTTTTATGGCATTACGTTCTTCCTTAGAAATGTTGTGTTTTACAAATGTAGTTCTTTTTTCCATGCAATTAATTGCAGATAATACTGTTTGTTCAAAACATAATATTTCTTTTGGTGTTTTGTTTATTGGGGGACAAAATTCCGATTTATTCCGTAGTCCTGTTGTTTCCAAATTACTTTGATAATCATTTTGAAGGAAGAAAGCCTTAAGTTTTACTTTTCTGCAGAACTCCAAAGTTTCTGTTTTAAGTTTTACAAAATCCATAGCTTTTGTCGGAACAAACGATAGTCCTTTCGTTAGGACCTGAATTTCCATTTGTGAAAGATGTCTATCAGATAAGTTGAAAATGGGTGACGCTTCTAGGTTTTGTAATACTGGCGTTGTGTCCTCATTTCCCATGGCTGATTGACAAAGTGAGTGCGGGCTCTGGTTCTTTGTTAGCCTCGTCCTAAAAAAGGCTGTTTGTTGTTGTTGTTGATTACGTCCTTGCCTATTCTGATTTCCACCTTGTTCGCCAGAGTCTGATTCACCAGTTGAGGAAGACGACGTGTCAGAAAATGAGATGAATCTTCATTGTAAGGGCATGTAAAATCCTACTTTTATATATTATGCGTCCTGTCTTAGGGTTGGTAAGCCCTACTTGAGGGTTGAATTACCACTATTTAAAAGGAAGGTTTAGGCCTGGTAAAAGGGTGATTTTGTCAGCTCGAAATAGCAGTTTTAAAATTGCCCAGCTAGGCTGCTGGGGCAGGATTTGAGTCATGTTTTACACGGTCATTTTAGTGGTGGCACAATACGTCCAGCTGTCCACTAGTGTCATTTAACTTACAGGGCCTTGGCACACAAGGTATCATATACAAGGCACTTATACATAAATTAAATGTGCCAATCAGGGATTTTAACCAATTTGACGAGTTTTTAGGGGTCAGAGCACATGCATTGGGGCCTGGCTTGCTCTGTACAGAGTCCAAAAACCAACAGCACCTGTCCCAAAAATTGGGGAGGGGTGATCATGCAAATAAGAGGTATTATCCCGCACTTCCTCTGTGGCGCTATTGGGTACCAGAACCTCTAGATTAGATCACAGACTGCTGGAGGGGTTCAATTACTTGGAGGTCCTACATCTTGGATACTTCTCCTTTGATGTTGGCTAGCACCTCATGTGACAGCCTGTATGTTGTGTTCTTGGCAGGCCTGCTGCCCCCAGTGTCAATATTGTGTTTGCACTAAGTGGTAAGTCCCGGTGGCAGTGAGGCAATGTGCCCCAGCAGCTGGTGACAGTCCCTTTGCTAATCCTCTCTTGGACTAGGAGGAAGTACCTCTTCCTCCACTGAGACATCCCTCACATCATGTGGCAGGAGGTCTGTGAGGGGCTCACTCGCCTACTCCTCTCCACCATCAGTCACCATGAGCATTGTCATTTTCCGCATGTCAAAGTCGGGTTTCAACCTTCTCGCATGTGGGACCGTCAAGGGGCTCCTAGGAATTTCGAGAGCAACTAGATTGACTGCATCATTTTTCTTCTTCTTCACCACATAGGACCCCTACATCTGCCTTGAAGTCCCCGGGGCTCTACTGGTTCCATGACCCAATTGTTCTGCCTGGCAGGTACTCTGCTAGACGCACATCCTGATCGTACCACTGCTTGATAACTTCCTGAATGGCCTCGAAGTTTTGTTTTAATTTATTTATGTACTTGGCCATCTTTGATCTTAACGCCAGCACATAGTCCACCACATCTTGTGCAAGTTTATTGGGAAATGTCTACCACCTGTCCCTCACATGCCTAAGTGGTCCCTTAACAGGGTGCCCAATCAGAAACTCAAAGTGACTGAAGCCCACTCCCTTCTAGAGGACCTCCATGTTGATCCTCTAATTAATTAATCAAGCGAGCCGATGTGCAAGATCAAGACTTTGAGTCTTTGTAAGACTTAGTCCAAGGCTAATAAAGAACCTTGCACAAGACAAGTATTCCAAAAGAAGACTAAATGCAAATCAGTGAACAGACTGCCAATAAGAATAGGTAATAGAATGTGGGAGCACACCGCTGACCTCTCAGGCAAGGTTCGCCCCTGGCATTCTGGGAAATGCAGTCTCTTGTAGCACGCTCCGATATTTTCGAGTGTTTCGCCAAGGTTGCGCAGATAGTGCTGATCTCTAGACACGTGTTTCTGGTTTATTAACCGTCATCAGTAGAGAATATAATGTTTGGCAGCCTACTCAGCAAACCCCAAAATACAAGACTGTATTCTCTACTGATGACGGTTAATAAACCAGAAACACGTGTCTAGAGATCAGCACTATCTGCGCCAACCTTGGCGAAACACTCGAAAATATCGGAGCGTGCTACAAGAGACTGCATTTCCCAGAATGCCAGGGGCGAAACTTGCCTGAGAGGTCAGCGGTGTGCTCCCACATTCTATTGTTTTTTTAAAGTACTCCCGTGAGTCATTGAGCTGACGAGCTCGTGGATGAAGCACCTGCGCGCCAGTGAGAGGTACCGGACCTGATATAATGTTTGGCAGCCTACTCAGCAAACCCCAAAATACAAGACTGTATTCTCTACTGATGACGGTTAATAAACCAGAAACACGTGTCTAGAGATCAGCACTATCTGCGCCAACCTTGGCGAAACACTCGAAAATATCGGAGCGTGCTACAAGAGCCTGCATTTCCCAGAATGCCAGGGGCGAACCTTGCCTGAGAGGTCAGCGGTGTGCTCCCACATTCTATTGTTTATTTAAAGTACTCCCGTGAGTCATTGAGCTGACGAGCTCGTGGATGAAGCACCTGCGCGCCAGGGAGAGGTACCGGACCTGATATAATGTTTGGCAGCCTACTCAGCAAACCCCAAAATACAAGACTGTATTCTCTACTGATGACGGTTAATAAACCAGAAACACGTGTCTAGAGATCAGCACTATCTGCCCCAACCTTGGCGAAACAGTCGAAAATATCGGAGCGTGCTACAAGAGACTGCATTTCCAAGAATGCCAGGGGCGAACCTTGCCTGAGAGGTCAGCGGTGTGCTCCCACATTCTATTGTTTATTTAAAGTACTCCCGTGAGTCATTGAACTGACGAGCTCGTGGATGAAGCACCTGCGCGCCAGTGAGAGGTACCGGACCTGATATAATGTTTGGCAGCCTACTCAGCAAACCCCAAAATACAAGACTGTATTCTCTACTGATGACGGTTAATAAACCAGAAACACGTGTCTAGAGATCAGCACTATCTGCGCCAACCTTGGCGAAACACTCGAAAATATCGGAGCATGCTACAAGAGACTGCATTTCCCAGAATGCCAGGGGCGAACCTTGCCTGAGAGGTCAGCGGTGTGCTCCCACATTCTGTTGTTTATTTAAAGTACTCCCGTGAGTCATTGAGCTGACGAGCTCGTGGATGAAGCACCTGCGCGCCAGTGAGAGGTACCGGACCTGATATAATGTTTGGCAGCCTACTCAGCAAACCCCAAAACACAAGACTGTATTCTCTACTGATGACGGTTAATAAACCAGAAACACGTGTCTAGAGATCAGCACTATCTGCGCCAACCTTGGTGAAACACCCGAAAATATCGAAGCGTGCTACAAGAGACTGCATTTCCCAGAATGACAGGGGCAAACCTTGCCTGAGAGGTCAGCGGTGTGCTCCCACATTCTATTGTTCAATAAGAATAGGTGGCTGGGCGATATGGCGCATTCACCAGTCTGGGATTCGTGGTACTCCAAGTGGATCACGCGTTTCGTGGGAGCGCTCTCCCTGAAGATTGGACCATTGATTTTATATTTTCAGCACTGCGTTTACACTCCTTCTCTGCGCAGTAGATTTGGATGACTATATATTTGGAGACCTTGTGATTACTTACACACATTGGTGTACTCTTGGTTAGCCCTGAAGAAGTCTGCTGGTACATCCACAGCATAGACGAAACACATGTTGGCAAGGCAAAGACTTGACAAACACTTTATGAGAATAAAGAATATTGGTGGAACATTTACTACGGAACCCTACCCTGAATTATTTTGGAGTGCTTGGAATTTTGCTTTTAGACTGACAATGAATCTGCTTATTTAGAAAGGCATAAAAAGTTCTGAGTATAAATCAATGAACAAACTAGCTCAGAGTCTGTTCAGTTAGAAAGATCATAACATCTGGCTCATTTCCAAAATAAAGCAGCTTTAATAATTTTTCAGGGTACACCAGCTGCACGCCTTTTATGGTATGATATGACATAACAGGCGTAATGATTTATAACAGAATTTATCACAGAACAAGACAAACCATATGTAAGAGGTAACTTAATGTGTCACTCCTTCAGAAGCAGATGTGGGTAAGTGCATGCGAACATAACAATTAGACAAATTGATCATATCCCTCTAATATTGAAGTAGGTTTACGTAAGAAATTTCTCCAAGCTCTTCACTATAACTATTTCCATGATCTAATCCATAACTCTATGTTTTATTATCATATGTTGAACTATTATTTTGAATTGGAGCATGTCCAGCAGGGAAATATAGATGTAACTGGATATCAATTAGGGTTATTAAAATGAAAACCATAAAAATTATTTGGAAAGCCAAGTAAAATGTTTCTGTGATTGAAGCCATCATCTTCTGTTTAAAATATAGACTCTCGGTGTCCAAGATGGTGACCGAGTAAGTCGCACAACTCGGACCTTTGCTGGATTTCCAGGCCCCGCATGGCATGTCCCACTGACGAGGATTCCGGAGGCTGTGTCCGGCTCGGCACTTCCGCTGTACACTCGTGCTGCTCCCTGGGGAGTGTGGCGGTGACCCGTGGGAGGCAATTCGCGGCGGCGAGTGGAGGATGAGTGCTCCGAGACACCAAAGGACTGGACTCGGAGGGTGTCGGCAGCTGGGCGCCAGTGCTCGGGGCGTGGCCCGGGCCCATCCTAATTCATGGCATACGGAATAACCCCCGCATAACGGGCATCCAGATGGGTGGGAGAGAACATAAGATTACGCTGTACGCGGATGATGTCCTTTTAACCCTCTCCCACCCCAAACATACTTTAGCAGCCGTGATGACGGAGCTGGCTGTGTTTGGCACAGCTTCTGTATTCAAGACCAATCTGCAGAAGTCCTCAATCCTTGGCATAACCGTCTCTGAGACGCAGATAGCCCAGCTGGCAGCCCTCTTGCCCTTTCAGTGGGCAGAGAGTGGGATTCCATATCTGGTGTTACAGGTACACTCAACACTCATGACTACGGTAGCCCATAACTACGGAATCCTCCTTACCAGCACATGGTTCATTCTCGCTAAATGGAGGTCACACGGGCTGTCGTGGCTCGGGCGAATAGCTGCTATCAAGATGACATTATTACCTAAACTTCTTTATGTTATGCTGACCATGTCCCTCCAACCTCCCCCGAACAAATTGGACAAATAGCAGTCCCTTATCTGGGACTTTGTCTGGGATGGTAAACGAGCTAGGATGGCCAGAGCCTGTGCCTATCTGCTGCTAAAAGCAGGAGGACTGGGGATTCCGAATTTGCGCTGCTACTACCAAGCGGCGCAATTGCGCTACATGGTGGAGTGGTCCCGCACTCAAACGGAGAAACATTGGTGTTTCATAGACCAGGCGATTGAGGCCATCCACATTGGGAAAATACTGTGGCTGCCAAATTTCCGCAGACCAGTCGGTGTCTGTTTCGCCAGTAGTCCGGGCCACTATTGCGACATTGCCTCTCAACACCAATATCCCCCCAGACTCCACTGATAAGCAACCCAGACTTCCCTCCAACTGCCTTGGGCGCGGCATCCATCACCTGGCAGGAAGCCAAGTGCAAACGGGTGGGCGACCTATTTGATGCTGAAGGGCTTATGGACTTCCCTACCTTGCAGGTTTCTTATGGTCTCCCTGACACAGCGCGCTGGCAATACCTGACAGTGGCACACTGGACGACTCAGGCTTGGCTTTGACCGCAAGACAGTAGAGTACTGACTCCTTTTGAAAAGTGGCTTCTCACGCGTTCCACCGACAAGAAACTACTATCAGACCTCTATGCTTTTTTAGTTACACCGCAGACCCCCCCAACATCACCCGTGTGCACTAGATGGGAGACGGAATGTGGGCGACCCTTTCCAGACAGGAAGTGGAATGACATTCTGCAGTGAGCGCGAACATCTGCCCTTAACACCACTAGTAAGGAAATGCTCCTGAAAATTGCTCACTACTGGTACCTCACACCGACCAGAATTGCCGCCTGGGCTCCAGCAGGGGATGGCCGTTGCTGGCGTCACTGTGGTCAACAGGGGACGCTTACACATCTTTTATGGCAATGCCCTAAATTGCAGTCTTTCTGGGAATGGGATCTTGGAGGCAGTGAACACTATGTACATGACTGATAGCCCCAGGATTCCGAGCTATGTTCTTTTGGGACTCTCAAGCCCCCTCACTAACCCCTACGGTCCCCTAGAGGCAGAGCCATCACCATTGCATTGGGAGCAACCAAGCAACTCCTCCTCACCAAATGGGGTACATAAGCTGTTCCGACACAATTGGACTGGCTACATAAATTATGGGACATAATAGGAATGGAAATACTGACGGCTGTGGCTATGCACCGCCTTCCTTTTTTCGACAAGATGTGGCAACCCTGCCTCACATATTTGGCTGATGACTTCCATGAATTTTCCTGCCCCTCTATCTACGAATACTGCGTTTAACCTCTACAGCTGTACCTAATGCCTCCCAATCTGCCTGGGTATACCTCCCCAGGTTTTCTTTTTGTTTTTTTAAAAGCGCGTGTCCGAACGTTCCCTCCTTCCCGTCCTGACCCTCTTATATCTCTCCCTTTACTACTTTACTCCTCTACTTAACCTTTCCGCGATACACTCTCATAGCGCTCACTTCACAAGTCTCCACCGGCCTATGGATGTAGGTAGGCAGTTTTGTATTGCTTCTGTCTGATAAACTTATAAAACAGATCTAAATCCTAAAATGTAAACTCACCAATTCTTCAATCTCAAAAGCAAGGTAGAAACTTAAAAAAAATTCTTAAAAGTTCATACAATCAAACAATGCTATTAGTTTTTCTTCACCAATGTAAGTATGAAAAATTTAAGAAATTCTAATAATTGAATATAAGGTTTATGCAAGCATATAGAGAAAACTTCAAAAATAGACCTCTAAAAATGTTAAATGTAGGCAGATCTTTTATGATAAATGCGTGTAATTAAAAATGAGAGACTTCATGGAAACAGAAACTGAAATCCGAATTCTCAAAAGCTTTGAAGGCATAAAAAGATATTCTCAGCATCAAATCAGTCTTTTCAAAAGTCAAAATCAAAAATTCAAAGTTCAGAATTTACTCCTTTTTCAGGACGTTACTTAGCATCAATCATTTCATTTCTTAGTTTTTGTGTCACTTCATGGAGGTTCTACCAGCAAAAATTTAAACCCTTTCAGGTCAATTTCAATTTCTTCTGGCACTATCTTTGTCAAAAATGCCCATTCAGGGGCTATATATTTCTTGTTTGGCACTCTAACTCTTGGTGATCTTCTGAGTGCTGCTTCATTAGTTTCTTTTTCAATCAGCTCTGTTATTGCTTCAGCTGAACTTCCATCACTTTGGTTTCTGTCTATCTTTGCTTTGCAATGCTCTGCCTCTTTCTCTCACACTTCTAGGTCATTTAGCTTGGATCAAGCTTACATCTTCCGTTTCATATTGTTTGATCTGCCTTATTTTCTTCTACTGCCTCAAGTCAAGTCACATTCTTTAATTCTAAGAAATAAATTCTTACAGAAATATAACATAGTTTTCCAATTCATTGATACATAACATCTAGAAATAAAATTTAATTTCCAATAAATAGAACTAAATCACATCAATGCAACCAGCACATAACACAGACCTACAAACAAACATAAATCTTTGTTTAAAATACCTTTTCAAAGAAAGTGCACTTTGGGGGGGAGGTGGGTCTGCAAAAACCCATTTATACTATACATATCATATTCAAGATGTGCAGCAGTGTAAGCCTATTGAAATACAGCAATTAATTTCAGTTATGTAAATACTAAAGTGCATTGTGCGGAACCAACATGACATACACCGACAAGGGAACAATAATCCATATTTAAAATAACTGTTAAAAGGGTACACCATAGGTGAATCTGCAGCAGAAGCCATTCATAAACATACATATCATATTCAAGGTAAACAGCAATTAGCCCTATTGAAATGTAAGCAGCAAATAGTTTCAGTAACTTCTATAGATCGGTGTGCAAAGCCAGGCTTAAAGAAGGCCTCAAAACTCACCAGCCAAACTAGAGGGCCATATTTACCCAGATTCATAAACAATTTCAAACCCAAGGCAACCTCCTATTTTGGACTGCATGTTCTTAATTAGTTCAAAATCCTCCCTATATCCCAAGACAGAACATAAACACGCTATTCTAGGGTAGCTTGGGCAGGGAAATCCTGGCATAAGATGATACAATTTTACACAAATATTGGCTGATAGCAATGGCTACATCCTGATGCATCAACCCACACACCAGATTTAAATCCATTTCTCTCGACCGAAAGCCATATTTTTTAAATATTGGTCACAGGATCTTCTTCCTTTCCTCTAGAAAAAATACACACACACCAATAAGTGGCTCATCGAATACCCTGAACCCTGCTTACATGGACACTGATCATGGTTCTCAGCTATCTGCGCTTTCAAACCTGGCAACTGCCACCCCAGGCCAATTGCCCCCCTCAGCCGCAGGATTACATTTTGCAGAATCCTGTCGGTATTCTATATAAATACGAGAAGAGGTTAAGGTCCTCGTTGGTTAATGAAAAAGGCGTGACAGATCCCTTAATCCTCATGTACTGTAGATCATCGCTCCAGCCTGTTTCCGTGGCACAATGTCTGAGAGTGCTCTTTATTTGACTAATTATTTTCAATTTGCCCCCTTCAAGGCGCATATTTGGGGCACCTAAGCTTTCCATAATGGCTTTCACTGGGTTCCTCTTACCAGGGAAGATTGTCATCACCTCAAGGAGGATTTTCACAAATAGTTTATTATAGGAGGATCCATTTTTAATCGAAAAGTAGCATCAAAGGGCACTGGCATCCGCCATAGCATCCCAGGCTACAGATTTAAACTCCCACCTTATGGCTTGTATCATTGCATTTTTTAGTAGGTCAAGTCTATCCATAGCCAGCACGTTTACCTCATACAAAACCTGAGGAATTATCTTACCCAGTATAACTTTACTTAGTGGCTCGTAACTACCATATTTGCTGTCAAACTGCTTCAAACTATTCACTTCAGTCGTCAATGTAAACCTCCGACTGGCCAGGAGATTGTCCCATTTTAGATCGTCTGGAAAGATCATCCCCAATTATTTATAGTCTTGCACCTGCTACAGCCTCATATTGCTTAGGAACCAAGAAAATCTCCTTTTCCTCTTTGCAAATAGCAAAGTTTTTGTCTTCTCAATATCAATGAACAGTTTCACAGAGTGAAACAGTGGTTCGTTGTTGAATATTTTGGCCTGATTCCTCCCTGCTCCACTGGGATAAGTCGGGTGTCAAAAGCTCAGGCAGCTAGGTGCTTAATTTGGGTCTGGGCAAATAGCTTAAAGTTAATATCCAATAGAGATATGAAGCGATAATTAGCTGGTTGATCAGTTTTACCTTTTGTGTGGATAGGCTTCACTATGGCTCCCGTCCATGAATCTGGAAGGAGACCTGTAGATGTTGCCCACTTGAAAAACCCACTCAGGATTAGGCTCCACTTCCTGGGATCCTTCTTAAAAATAACAGACTGAATACCATAAGGCCCACCAGCGCTAAGGGATTTCATATTGCATATCATTTCTGATAATAATACTACTGTTTGGGAATTTGCAATAGCTTCTTTGTCAGATTGTGAAACACCTGGGAGCACCAACAAATTCTCTGAATTTCCTCCACTATAGAGGGAATAGATAAAAGTATACCAGTCAACCTCGGTTATCTGTGCCTCAAGGGTGGATGGTGAAATAGAAATAACTGAGTTCACCAGCCTCCAGAAGTGCTTACTGTTCTTCGCTACAATGTGTTGCAGGGATTCTGCACATACACAGAACTATGCGCAGGAAAACAGGACCTCAGTGAATAGGGGTGTACCAACCTACCACATCAGTACCCAAAATCCCAAACCAACTAGCTATAGTGTCTCATTCGTTCTCCTCCAAAGATCACGGAGCTACAAATGATTAGACAACCCAGAACACAACACTCCCGACTCTCTCAGGAATCGCGGGAACAAGACGTACTCTTTCGCTCACTCACTCGTACTTGTCCACAATGAGAATAGGCAGAGTCACTTAAATAGTTCAAAATGTTTATTTTAACTATCGTGCTCTACAATACAGTATACGTGCCACTACTAGAAGTAAAATGCATAAACTCAGCACAGTTAGCATTGTTACAATTCCATAGAATACAAAGGGAGAAGTCATTTTATAAAGACTGTGGAAATAAGGGCCTATAGGCCTGACCACCCTCCCCTTGACTAGAAGAAGTTTATTTTATAAAAAGGACGATCTCTGGGCTTTGACAGCAGACCCCATACCTTAAAGCCTGAATGTAAGGTTTACATCATAGGAACAGCAGAGCTCTTCTCCATGGAACGGCTTTCTCCAAGTGTGTTAAAACAACATGCAACAACGTAATATCAAAGCAAAAGTCTTCATTACTGCAGCTGTGTAGCATGTTATGTCTAGGAGCTAGGGACTGACCAGAACAGAATAACAAGGGGCATTGTTTATCGACCTTGCATATCATGTTCAGACTAAACTCCAGGAAAGGCAGAGAACGCGAAAGGCAACCCGTTATCATGTGAAGGGCACAAACAAAGTCTTGTAAAAACAAAGTCATGTAGTAGCGTGCGCAAAAGCAGCATCATGGCAGCGAAGCTCATGCTAACTTAGCAATGTCGATAATGTGCCTAAGAACCATATAACAAATGGTGGCTAACATTAGTTCCCAATTTGATTTATAAAATTCCCTTTTTTTTTATAGGTACATAAGCTGCGATATGCTTTTTCGAAGCCTCCATCACTTCTCTTATACTTGAGTTATTTTAATGTGTTGACGGGCCGATGACACTTATTTAAAGTTATTCTTCCCTCCCGACAATCTTTGTCAAACCATTCATTCCCCATTTCTCTATGACCACAAACTAACTTTGTTCCAGCCTTTACCAGTTAAAATGGGCTAACAATTGCTTCATCAATCTGCTATACCAACCAATCCCATTGTCTCCTACTTCCACAGCTAGAAGCTCAAATTCAATTAAAGCCTGGAGTGAGTCTTCCATGATCCTGATCCAAATTCTTCGATGGTATACTGCCTTGATGGTATACTACCTCGGGGGTCAAAACTGCATTTACTCGAGACACAAAGGGATCTTTAAGCTCTAGACTAAATGCGCTGTGATCACTGGGTCCTAGATCAAGAACCCTAAAACATTTGTCCAGCTAAACTGGTGTATCGGCACAAACACATAAAATGGGCATAAAAGTGTTACCATACTTAAAGGTTCTAGCGGCAGGTATATATTATCATTACATCGCCCGTTAACATTAATCAAGTTCTGTTAGATTAAGCAGGACAGAATCTTCGCTTACCCTTCGGTGGAACTTGCTGGGAAAGTACAGTGGGGAATATATATATATTTCTTTAAACTTGTTTTTATTAGCATTTTTGATAACCAATACATAAAACACCAATACAACTAAACATTGCAGCAATGATAGATACAAAGACTAATTCAGAACCACAATAAACATGAGATGCCTCGCAGAGCCCCCACCGTGTGAGGGCACGTCACCCCATATCAATAACAATCAGTACATTAATGCATATCACAGAGGGTCCCGCCCGGACCCCTAGGCCAACCGCGCAACATATGCATCAGCCCTTTCCCCACAACAGCAAGCACTATACCCTGTGCACATTCACGCATGGCTATGGAGATGCCTGGGACAGCCATGGGTAGGTACTGTGGAACCATCATTGGTCT
This sequence comes from Calotriton arnoldi, assembly GCA_963921515.1. Classification (NCBI taxonomy): domain Eukaryota; kingdom Metazoa; phylum Chordata; class Amphibia; order Caudata; family Salamandridae; genus Calotriton; species Calotriton arnoldi. Next base: position 1,376,531 of record CAWUFW010000840.1, read on the forward strand.
CAACTGCCTCAATCCAGCAGTCCACCATCTCACCCCAGAGTTCCAGGTCCCGTTTTGGATTCTCATCCATTTGCACTTGCCGCAGCTGACATTCCTGAGCGACCGACCACTCAACCAGATCCGACAAGCATTTGTGCCACGGCGGGTAGCGGGGCTATCCAATGTATCGCTATGCATCTACAGGCCAATACCAGCCCCAGCACCACAAATCAATAAGGATTAGTTACTTACCTGTAATCCTAGTTCTCTTCCAGGGGTATACTCCTCAAAGTCATAAGCACTGAATTATCCCCGCCCATCTGCGGGATCCCGGAGCATATAGAAATATACATATATATATGAGTATGTTGGGGGATCACAAGTGCATAGCACTTCCGCGACATACATATATACATGTATATAAATACATAAATATGCAGCCTAACAAATTCCAATAAGGCAAAATGCCAAAATTACAAAGGTTTTCCCTGTACAGACAATCTCCTATATACACTCTGTAATAGAGAACATACACTGTAATAGTGTTATGCAAGAAAAACCTTTATTTTCAGAGAAGAAAACATGTAATAGCAGGCAGTTGGCCCATAGGCTGCATAGCTGAATAAATATCACCGTACAGTAAAACACTGGCACCTTGCCTTTAAGGCTTCCAAGAACTTGGACACTTTGCCTTTAAGGCCTCCAGGAGACCCTCTGCTCCCATCATGCACCACAGGTGACAGGTCAGTTCTTTTGCACGGTGTACTAACTTGTAACAATTACTAAAAATGCTCGTCCGGGGAGGCGGGAGGGTTGCTTATGACTTTGATGAGTATACCTCTGGAAGAGAACTAGGATTACAGGTAAGTAACTAATCCTTCTCTTCCAGGGGATACTCATCAATAGTCATAAGCACTTAATAGAGTAGCAAGCCCATACCCACTACCTCGCGGACGAGCAAATAGTATTAAAAACAGATCATCTTAACATGACATTAAGCAAATAAATTCCTCAGTGAGGCTTGTCCCACTTGGGCATCCTCCTGAGCATCTGAATCTAAACAGTAATGGCGAGAGAAAGTATGAACAGACCGCCATGTAGCTGCTTTGCAGATTTCTGCTATAGGGACGTTCCTGAGGAGGGCCGTAGTAGAGGCCTTTCCTCTGGTTGAATGCGCTTTAGGCCTTCCCTGAAGAGACTTATTAGCTAATTGATAGGCTAGAGATATGCAGGAGACTATCCATCTTGAAATAGACCTTTTAGAGGATGCCAATCCTGTATTAATGGGGCCGTAGTTGACAAACAAGCGGTCCGTCTTTCTTATTACCTTGGTCTTATCCAGATAAAACTTCAACACCCTCTTAAGGTCTAACGAGTGTAAGGCCCTTTCAGGAGGTGTAGAAGGATTAGAGAAGAAGGTAGGCAAAGTGATAACCTGATTAATGTGGAAATCTGAAACCACTTTTGGCAGAAAACTTGGATGAGTTCTGAGAACTACCCTATTTGAGTGAAAAACAGTGTAGGGTTCCTTACAACATAATGCTTGTATCTCGCTGACTCTACGAGCCGACGTGATAGCAACCAAAAAGCCACTTTCCAAGACAAGTGCTGCAAGGAGGACTTGTGTATTGGTTCAAAAGGTGCGCCCATCAGTTTGGTAAGGACCACATTGAGCTCCCAAGGAGGAGAAGGGGCTCGTACTGGTGGGTATACCTTTTTAACCCTTCAAGAAAATCTTTCACCACTGGCATTTTGAAAAAGAACCCTGTGAAGGTGATTTTCTATATGCCGTTATTGCTGCTAAGTGTACCTTGATAGATGTAAACTGCAGGCCCGACTTAGCCAGGTGTAAGAGATACGGCAAAATGACCTGTTCCTGCCCTCTAACTGGGTCATGACCATTATTCAAACACCATAAGTAAAAACGTTTCCACTTGAAAGCGTAGGAAACCCTGGTAGAAGGTCTTTTCGCTTCCTTAAGTATGTTCATACAGTCCGCTGGCAAGTCTAAGTGACCATACTGCAAGACTTCAGGAGCCATGCTGTCAGCCTGAGGGAAGGAAGGTTGGGGCGAAACACTCTCCCCTGGCTCTTGGATAGTAGGTCCGGACGACAAGGCAATCTCTGTTGCGGAACTTCGGAAAGTTGTAGAAGATCCGGATACCACCACTGGCGTGGCCACTCCGGAGCGATCAGAATCATCCTGGAGTTGGACTTGTAGAACTTCGTGATCACTGCTGGAATGAGAGGCAGTGGAGGAAAAGCGTAGAGTAAGCTCTGAGACCATTTTATCAACAGAGCATTCCCGCTTGAACCTGGTTGGTGATACCTGGACGCGTAGACGGGGCATTTGGCGTTTGTTGCATCTGCGAACAAGTCTATGTCCGGCACACCCCATCTTTGAAAGATATCCTGAGCCACTTCGGTGTTTAGCACCCAGTCATATCTTCTACAAACTCTCTGCTTAGGAAGTCCGCCTGTACGAACTCTCTGCTTAGGAAGTCCGCCTGTACATTTAGGACGCCCGGCACATGGACAGCCGTGATGGTGAGATGCCGTGCCAGAAGCCACTTCCAAATGGCTTGTGCCTCCTGAGACAGAATTCTGGACCTGGTGCCTCCCTGCTTGTTCAGATAAAACATCGTCGTGGTGTTGTCTGTCTGAATCAAGAGGGAGTTGGACTGAAGAGAAGGAAAGAAGGATTTTAGGGCTAGTTGGACAGCCCTCAACTCCAGAAAATTGATATGGTATCCCTTTTCTTTGTCCGACCATAGCCCTTGCACTTGAAGGTGATTCATATGAGAGCCCCAACCTTGCAGGGAGGCGTCTGTCACTATAGTTTGAGTCGGAGTCTCTTGATGGAAGGGAACACCTTTCATTAGATGTGATCGCCTTGTCCACCACACGATGGAGTCCCTGGCAGACTGGGGCAGAGTGATCCGATCCTCCCAGCTGCCCGATGCTTGCACCCACTGGTCCTCCAGAGCTTGCTGCAGGGGACGCATGTGCAATCTGGCATTGGGAACTATGAAGATGCAGGAAGCCATCGAACCCAGGAGAGAGGACACTTGTCGGACTGTTGGGTGGCGAATCCGCAGGAGTTCTCTGCATTTGATCCTGATTGATGAAAACCTCTCCGCCGAAGGACACACGCTTGCTTCCGCGGTGTCCAGCGACGACCCTAGGTAGTGAATGTTCTGGGTCGGATTGAGAATCGATTTTTGAAATTGACTCGTAGACCCAACTTGTTCATTAACTGGAGACTGTAGGAGAGATGAGACTGAAGCAGGGAAGGAGTTGCACTCTTCAGAAGCCAGTCGTCCAGATACGGGTAAACAAATATTTTGTGTCTGCGGAGAAAAGCTGCCACCACTGCCATGCACTTTGAAAAAGTCCGTGGGGCTGACTTCAGTCCGAAAGGTAGGACTCGGAACTGAAAGTGACGTAGAGCAACCTGAAAACGGAGACATTTTCGATGTTTTCTGGACACTGGAATGTGGAAATAAGCGTCCTGTAGATCTATGGAGCACATCCAGTCTCCTTGATGTAGATGGGGAAAGATCTGGTGAAGGGCAAGCATTCGAAATTTCTCTTTGCGGATGTATTTGTTCAAGATGCGCAAGTCCAGAATTGGTCTGAATTCTACTGTCGGACCTTTTTTTTCTGACCAGGAAATATCGAGAGTATATTCCCTGGCGCCTCTGATGAACAGGGACGTATTCTATGGCTTTTTTCTGTAGAAGACCGTTTACCTCCTCGTGTAAAATGTGATGACACAAGCGGACTCGTCCTTCTGGAGGAACCGAAGGAGGTGGGATCTTGAACCGTAGCAAGTATCCATCTTGAACAATGTTCAACACCCATTTGTCGAAGGTTATGTTTCTCCACTCCTCCAGATGTAATGCGATACTTCCTCCTACCGGAGTGGCACACGTGTTTAGAGGAAGCACTCCCTCATTGTTTTGATGGTTGCTTTGAGGTAGAGGCCTGCTGTCTATTGGTCCCTCTTCCTCTTCCTGGTCTCCGTTGGTGGAAGTGAGACCTCTGCTGCTGCTGACCCTGAGCCGACCATTGAGGGGTTTGAACCCTCTGTTGGAACGGGCGTTTATCATAGGGACGGGAGCGCCTACGGAATTCCTTCCATTTTTCGAGACCCACAGCTTTCACCGTGTCCAGCTCTGCTTTCATCTTCGCCATTTCTTCGTCCGCATGCGGCCCGAAGAGAGAAGAACCGTTGAAAGGCAGGTTGGTTATCTTCCGCTGGACGTCGGGTTTGAGACCAGTCAAGCGTAACCAAGCAGAACGCCTCGAACAGATACCATGGGAGTATCCGTGGGCAGCCAGATCAGATGAGTCAGCGGAAGCACTAATCACCTGATTAGCCACTAGACCTCCCTCTTGTAGAATTTCTCTAAAGTCTTGCTGGTCCTCTTTTGGGAGTTTGTCTGCAAAACGTCCCAGTGAATCCCACAAGGATCTATCATACCTCCCCAGCAGAGCGGAGGAACTGGAGACCTTCATGATAGAAGCTGAAGTGTTGCACATCCTTCTACCTAAAGAATCCATCAGTTTACTATCCTTATCCGGAGGCGCTGAGGAGGAAGACATAGCTGAGTGCGTCTTTCTAGCCGCCGCCACAATGATGGAATCCGGAGGAGGATCCGATCGAAGGAACAACGGATCTTGGTCCGGAGCCTTGTACTTTTTGGCTATTCGGGAAGGAACAGCTCCCACCGTTGCCGGTGTCAAAAAGTTTGCATAGCAGGATCGAGAAGGCCTGGGACAAGAGGAAGCAAAGGCCGAGTCGAGGAGCGATGATGAAGAGTCTCAAAAATCACTGAGGAGGTAACAGTCGGGACATACATAGAAATGTTCAGCTTATTCGCTCCTCTACAGAGAACTTCACTAAAAGTGCTGAGGTCATCGATTGGAGAAACTCTTGACGGAGGTGTAGCTGTCAAAGTTGGAGAATAGTCTCTGATAGAGGACCTGGTGGAAGAAGACCGGGTGGGAGACCTATGCCGCCTTCTCTTCGGAGAAGAATGATAAGAGCGAGATCTGTCCCTTGATCTAGCATGGAGAGCATGTGAAGATCGTGATCTGCTTGGAGTCCTCCTTCTGGAAGAAACCACAGTCGGTGATCTTGATCTTCTAGGCGTTTTAGGGGATGGAGAATCCCTGGACAAGCGTGAAGGAGAATAGGTACGGGAAAAATCAGACCCCGGGCTACTGAGGGCCCTAGGCTTCCTGCGCCGTGCATCTTCACCAACCACCGGAGAGCCTTCCGGGGAGATCTGGACAATATGCAGTCCTGGAGAAGATCCAGATTTTGACGATAGAGATGCAGCTCTAACCTCATCCGAGGCAACAGCAGGCTCTTTAGCTCTCGACGTCGAGCGCCTCGACGTCGACCTTTGTTTTTCCCTCGACGTCGACTTCTCCCTTGACGTGGGATGATGGCTAGGAGGAGTTAAGGACTTCGCTGCCCTCGACGGCGACCTCACCTCCCTCAAAGGTGTCCTCGACGTCGACCGTCTACTCAGGGACTTCGACGTCGAACGCTCTCGCCTCCTCGACGTCAATAGCCTCGACGTCTTCGACGCCGACTGGTCTTGCGGCACCCTTGCCGTCGGCAAACTTCTCGACGTCGACCTACGGGGAGGTGACAGAGAGTGCCTTGACGTCGACGGATGTCTCAACGTCGATGGATGTTTTGACGTCGATCGGTCTTTGCCATGACTATACCTCGAGCCCGAGGTAGCATGCTTCGACGTCAATACCTTTCTCGACGACGGAGACTCACGCCGTCTCGACGTCGGAGATTGTGTCGGTCGCTTCTTCGACGGCGGCAACGACGTCGACGGCGAACAGTCCGGAATCTGCCGTTTCCTCGATGTTGAAGAGGCAGAATGATGCTGGCGTCGATGTTCTTGGAGAGGAGGGCTCTTGACACGCAAGGCCACTTCCCAGCCGGGTTTTTCCTCTCTCGATCACAGCCTGAAGGCGAATCCTCTCCCTGTCGCGAAGAGTCCTCGTAGAAAACTTACTACAATGGTAACAAGTGTCAGGCTTGTGACTGGAAGGAAGACAGGCGATACACACGGAGTGTGGATCAGAGATGGCCATCTTCTTTCCACAGGATGGACATTTGCGAAAAAGAGCTGGCATTCTGACAGAAAAAGTTTGAAATTTTGTCAGAAAATGATAATAAAACACTGCCAGCACAGGAAAATCGCAAAAACCAAAGAAGAAAACAATTCCTGACAGAAAGTCAGAAAAACTGTCGAGCTCAAGCTCCAGGATCCTCATAGAAGGAGCCGGAAAAAGAACTGACCTAACTGTCACCTGTGGTGCATGATGGGAGCAGAGGGTCTCCTGGAGGCCTTAAAGGCAAAGTGTCCAAGTTCTTGGAAGCCTTAAAGGCAAGGTGCCAGTGTTTTACTGTACGGTGATATTTATTCAGCTATGCAGCCGATGGGCCAACTGCCTGCTATTACATGTTTTCTTCTCTGAAAATAAAGGTTTTTCTTGCATAACACTATTACAGTGTATGTTCTCTATTACAGAGTGTATATAGGAGATTGTCTGTACAGGGAAAACCTTTGTAATTTTGGCATTTTGCCTTATTGGAATTTGTTAGGCTGCATATTTATGTATTTATATACATGTATATATGTATGTCGCGGAAGTGCTATGCACTTGTGATCCCCCAACATACTCATATATATATGTATATTTCTATATGCTCCGGGATCCCGCAGATGGGCGGGGATAATTCAGTGCTTATGACTTTGATGAGTATCCCCTGGAAGAGAACCCATTTTCCTCCCCGTTTTTGGGAGTGACAAAAGCCATGGGCAGGCAATGACGCACCGTTCTTTCTAGTTGGGTGTCCGTGACCTCACCGAGTGCATGCAGCTCTCCTACCCAGTAAGCCTCCAGCTGTGGACAACTCCACATTATATGGAGAAAACATCCCGGAGTCACAGCACATCTAGGGTATGCAGCTGTGCCAGAGGGAAAATCCTATGTAACCTCTGCGATGTGAAATATGCCGAGTGCAGGTAATAAAACTGCATAAGCTTGAAGCGCACATTATTTGTGGTGTCCTTCACCTGGGCACAGGCATGCTTCCATTCGGCGTCTGTAAGAGGGTCCCCCAGATCTACTGATCAGCCAGCATGGACAGGCCCCACATCTATGCATCTATCGGCCTTCAGTGCGACATATAGCTAGGAAATAAGACTCCTACTCGCTCCCGGATCCAGTATGACCCCAAGCGTACAGGACTCCTCCTGCTCCTTGGAAAAGGTCGACTGTGCTGGAGAGTTTGGCAAACTGGAGGAACAGTCCCAGCACTACATGGAACAGGGTGGTTGCTTTTATCATTGTAATGAAGGCACCATTCAAATACATGTCACCCGACAGTGGGGAATATTTAAAGCCATCAGGTGATCCTTCAACGAAGCGTCAAACACTTTAAACATTAATTTGTCATTATAATCTCTCCCTACAATGAAGAGAGCATCAAGATAATACAATAACAATTTTTGTACATCGTTGACCAGATTCAACAGTTCCCTCTCAGGTATGGCACAAACTGGCGAAACATATATATTTAGATAGACCTTTTGTTTCAGCTCCGCATCATTGTTAAATCAATTAAACAGGCAGGTAGCCATGCACAAGTGGTTTGCAGCTTTGTTACTTACCTCCCACGGCGAACTGATACCAAGATTAGTAGTCCCCCTGCAGCTCTTCCTCTGGTTGAGACTTTGGCATTTTGCACTATGGGAACAAAACCCTCGACTACCGGGCACTCTATCAGCCAGGTTTCCTAGAAAAACAATAAAGGGTAGTTACTTAGGATCTCTCTATAATTTCCCTCTTTCATAAAAGATTTAAACCCATGAATGTGCCACACCAAGACACGTCCTGGCAGTAGATGCCCTGACTCCAACCAATCAATCTCATCAGCTCCTCTGTCACTCCAGAATGAGGTATAACAACCTTTCATAACTTAGTTTATGGAGAGCAGAGAGCCCCTTCCCCTATGTCGCTGGAAGTTGGGGCCCTCATCCCTCCAAAAATTATGTGGATGTCTAGCCACATCTAGGTGGTGGGATGAGTCATGATTCCCCCTAATTTGTGCTTTATCATTTTGTAAAATAATGGTCACTATTCTTTCTTGTGACCTGTCCCATTCCCTCCAGCTCCTTCCTGCACTAGCTTGCTGTCCTCTCCCCAGGGACCTAGTTGAAATTACCTGATTGTTTAGCCCACAATGTTAAACTAGAAATGGTGCTTTCCTGAGGCAACCACCTTCACTCTGCTGCTGGTTGACACTCTCCCACTCTACCTCAGCACAATCATACAGGCAGATATCATTGGCTACCAAAGCAGGCGCTGAGGCTTCAACTAAGCACTTCGCCTCCTCATAGGGAAACAGTGCACACATTAACTCTGATCTTGCTACAGTCTTAAAGCCCACCAATACCAAGTCCTTTGAGGAAATGTTCTTTAACCTTTTTATGTTTGCAAAAGCACTTAAAAGCCTGGCTCGGTTTAAAGACAGCTATGAGAGAGTTGCGTCTTCCTCTTGGATTGGGGTTTAAAGAACAACTGCAGCGTGAGCCTAAACCTGGTATCTTCCCCTACATTAACTAATTGGAGCTTTTTTTTAAATTTCCTTGGCTTCTCCCTGACCAGTTTTTTTCTATTGCGAGTCATAGATTTAAGGGGGGAGTCTTATATAGTACCCCCCTGATATCCTCCTTTTTTACTCCTGCTTTTTTCCCTCTCCTGTAGAGGTTTGATCGACCTTCCTGTTCCTGTGTTACAAGGCCTCTCCACAGGAGATAGTTGTTTTACTTTTGCTGTATGAGCTGCTTTAGAAGACAACTTCAAAGTTTGCCTAAGAGATGGCACTCCATGCACCTTGTGCCTTCTGCCATGTTTTACCCTTCCCTTCCTACTGGTGGGCCTCCTTTCACCTATCATTCTAAACGACCGGTTGATACTAAACTTTAACAGGACTCTTCTCTTCCCAAAGACACTTCCTCTTTTCAGAACTTGATAGGGGCACTTTGAGATGAAGGTCCCACCGACAACATGTGGGATAGATGGTATGACCTCTGGGGCTTAGATAGATCTCCTGATGCTGGGGACACCCCTTTAACCCCCACTTCCAGGGTAAGCTCCTTAGTCCCATCATTTAGCATTCTGCTTATATTTTCAAGAAGCTGAATCTGCTTAACATTTTGGGCGTTAATGAATACTAAAGGCCTGATTTAGATCTCGGCAGACAATATCCTGATCGCCAAAATATCAATTCCATTGGCTATAATGGGATTTATTTTTCGGCTGATGGGATATCTGTCACTGTTGTGACAGTAACCCATCCGCCAAGATCTAAATTAGATCCTAAGGCTTTTAACATTCCCTGGGGCGTTGCTTGCATAGGGGATAAAAGGTTCAGCATTGTCAGGTCTTGGGCAAACTCTGACACATTTCCCTGAGAATTGGTCTCATCAATACATTTGTAATTGTCCCATAAGGGGCCTCCCTCCTTAATCCTGCACCTGGCTCCACAGGTTCGGTGGTGAGTATCCCCTCAGTTTGAATGTTACAAGATGGTTCATTCAAAGCAAAACCTGCCCCACCTTCCCTAACAGATATTGGTGAAGATGATAATCTCAGATGTCTTACCCCATGGTACCTCTCCGCCTCATATGACACCCCTTCACCAGACTAGATAAGCTTGATAGCTCCGGGCACTGCCAGTAAGACGGTGGGCAGTCCCAGCAACATTCCCCCTTTCAGAAATGTCATTTAAAGTGACACACACATGTTTAATAATTCAATATTTTGGAAAGGAAGGCAAAATATATTGGTTGATGCAGACTCCTAAATATCAAGTAACTTAGGCACAAAACCAGAATAACACGTAGCATATATACATGTAGCAAAGAAACTTAGAAATGATATACACAAAGTAAGTAACACCTCACCGATCGTTCTCTCGACATCCTTCCCAACTCAAGCTGGGGAGCCCGTTGACAGCTAGACATGGACTCGCGATCAGGACTCAAATCCAAATTCTTCTTGTGACAGTACGTCTACTCCACAAGTGAGCTTCAATTCGTCTGTCAACGTTCTCCAGCTTTAATACCTTTTACTCAACGTGAGGCAAAGGTTCTATAAACCTCGCCCTCTTTCTTCTGTTGCGAAAAACCGAGCTGGCCGTACTGGTCTGTGTCAAGGTCAAGACAGAAGCTGGCCAGGGTCCTGTATTTTGACTCCGAGACAGAGCTGTACATTCCACACATTCCCTGAAAGGTACCAAGCACGCATCCCACACAACATGTTCCAGTTCACTCTTATCGGTGAGGAGCGAAAACATCCCCTCCCCACTTTGCAGCTACGTGCAAGCACAGAAAATGGAATCTGTTACACAAGATGGAGTCAGCACAGAAAATGAAGTCAATTATGCAAAATGGAGCCAATGGTCAATATATCATTCTTAATATCACTACACTCCACCCTTTGACCATTGGCTTTCATAACATATCGGTCTGAGATCAACTGCTTTAGGTCGAAGCATAGATAAGAGATTAGGCACACACTGGATACAACAACATAATGATATCAAGATAAATATTGCTAATATTATCCCCGCCTAAAACAGAGCAAAGTTTACTAAAATCTGGCAACCACCCAAACAACCAATCCCAGCATCCCTTTTCTACATCCTGCTTGACATCTTTGGCTAACTTGTGTAAAGCTTCAATGTGGGACTGAATTGACTTAGAATGATCTGAAAGATTAAAGCAACACATTCCCTCAAAGTCTGAACATCCGTGATCATGTTTCAAGAGTAAATAATCGATTGCGGCTCTGTTCTGTAAGATAGCTTGTCTTGCCCCCCGCACATCTAATAATAATTCTGCTAAAGCAACTGATGTATGATTAATATTTTTCACCATCAAACATGCTAATTCACTAACAGCCCTAGAATTATAAATGGTTAGGCCTGGAATTCCTACTATTGAAGCTGCTAGACTGATATATTCATACTTAGATAATAAATGAACTTCAGAATCACAATGTTCACTGAGTTGAACAGCTTCTCTCGTATTCCGGACATGTGATGTTGGATTTAATGGGAACATCAAGAGGCCTAATCTAGAAAATGCACACGGTCCACCTGTGATATTTGCTGGAATGTATGTATATGTAACATTACCACAAGAGAATAACCACCCTACAGGCAATTTAACGTGTTTGATACGACTGGCAGCAGATACTACATCTTTACCTGACATATTGTTATGCATATTTTTACGTGCTCTCATTTCGATTTTTGCATAGAGTTTGTTCCCACGTCATCTTTGAACCAGCTCCTCCGAGTCGTATTTGAGCACATTTACCAATGGTAATTGGGTCACAGGTCAGATTATAACAAATGTCGCCTTCAGTGACATTGAACGTCATCACTTGTGTTAGATTATTCCAAGTATCATCAGTAGTTTCTGGACAAAATCGACAAAACTCATAAGGTGACAGGTGAGTTCTCACATCATTTTCCTCCACTGCCCCGTCTGCATTTGTGACATTGAATGACTGCAACAGTACATTGACGGGGCAGGTATAGCTACTAGGCACGTAGAAATAATATCCAATGTGCTTTTCATGTTCGTCATGCAAAAGTACGACCTGTTGAGGACTGTCTGTGCAAGATAGGACCACACGTTGTCAGGTCGAGTCAGCAATGCTGTCAATCTGCGCGGTCGGCTGGCCACTTCGGAGTAAGGGGCTCCCGGTCCCTCCCAGCTCCACTCGAACACGACCAAACACACTCCAGCGAGCGCAAGCAGAGCACAGACACGCCATGCTGTGATCTAAAAGAACAGAGAACAAACAGGTATTATTCATTCTCGCAAGTAACATTTATCAGCAGGCACATGTTCCCACTTCTCCGGCCATGGTTTCATGATTAACAGGACGTTGTCCTTTCCTGTTGCAATGACTTCTGCCTGTTCGGGGGGACTATTTGGAGACTCTACCCACACCTTGGCCCCTGGATTCTTGTCAGTGGAGCCAAACCCTCCTTCCCCTCGCATGATGAGAAGGGCTGGGGCAGTCCCCTTCTTGACTATCCCTCCGTATACTGGCATTATCACTATTTGAGCGACTCTGTCTCCAGTTTGTATTATCAAATAAGCGTCTCCACTATTCAGTAGGGTAACCTTGATTTCACCTTGATAGTCTTCATCGATGACCCCTCCCAGCACTTGAATGCCTTTTAGAGCCAACCCAGATTGAGGGGCAATTAAACCAAATTGCTCCGGGGGAATCTGGATTCCCACTCCTGTCTCAATGAGTGCTATTTCTCTTGGTCTGAGTCTGTACAGTTTCAAAGCATGTAAATCAAGACCTGCAGCCTCTGGTGTCGCCCGGTACGGAGCCAAAGCTCCGGGAGCTGTCTCCCAATAGAGGATTGTATTAGTGGCTACATAAGGCTGAATCTGTAAGGCTGGGGTTAGCATCCTCATCAGAGGAGTTTCTGCATTTGCTAAGGGTCTATTGTTCAGTATTTGTAATGCCTCATTCAAATGGTCTCTCCAATTTTTCAATGACCCATCAGACAACTTTCTCAATTGATCTTTCAACAATCCATTCATGTGCTCAATTAGACCCGCAGCCTGCGGGTAATACGAAATATGAAAGACCCACTCAATATTGTGTTGTGCAAAATAATCCTGCACCAATTTGACTTTGAAATGAGACCCATTGTCACTTTAAATCTGCAGTGGAATTCCATAATACAAAATCAACAAGTCTAACGTTTTCAATGTGTTCAACTGAGTACCACGTTCACATGGAAATGCTATCAAATATCCAGAGTATGTGTCTACAGCCATGCACACATATTGACATCCTTGACTAGTTGGCAGGGGCCCAATGTAATCAATCTGCCAGATCTGTGCTGGTAATTTTCCTCTGCCTAGCTGGCCTCTCACTATCTATGGGACTGGTCTATGTTGGGTATGCTGACAAATTGGACATTGTGAGATTGCAGTTTTAATCAGATCTAGGGGAATGTGTATCCCTCTATTCTTTGCCCACCTGCTAGTAATTTTCTCTCCGAAGTGTCCGCACTTCTGATGTGCCCATTTCGCAATCCCAACCAGGTCAGAATCTTGCGTTGCCACCTCGGCCTCCGAAACGTTAGCTTTTTCATCTGTGAGGGAATTAAACCAGCGGTCGAGGGAGTCGGTGGAACAGTGAGCATCTACATGATACACGGTAACTGTGCTTTCTGGCAACATGGCCCAGATCTCTTTCCACATCTCCTTACCCCACACTTCCTTTGAATGTATCATCCAGTTATGGGCATGCCACGTGGGAAGCCAAGTGGCTAACCCATTCGCAGTGGATCACGAGTCAGTGTATATATGACATTTTCCTGGCAATTCCTGTTTCAAAGTTTGATACACAGCATATAGTTCTGCGAACTGGCTACTCTTTCCCTCTCCAGTAGTGGTCAACAATTTCTTGGTCACTGGATTGTATGACACCCCTTTCCAGTGCCTTTTAGCCCCTACATACCTGGCTGAACTATCAGTAAACTACACATGCTTCCTGTCCTCTAAGGACAATTCTTCAAATGGCCTACCCCACTTTTTAGGAGATTCCTGTATTTCAGGTACATTATGCAACACCTCTGTATCTCCCATTGGGGCTTGTGCCACCTGCTCATGCAACACTGCAGTGCCTTTGGGACCTACTTGGGCCCTGTCCTGTATGTACCATTTCCATTTGGTTATGCTGGCTTCTTATGCATGTCCTATTCTTTGAGTCTTGGGGGAACTCATCACCCATTGCATTATAGGAATCTCAGGTCTCAAAATCACATTGTGCCCTAGGGTCAACTGCTCAGTATCCACCAGGGCCCAATTACATGCAAACAACTGTTTTTCAAAGGGAGTGTACCGCTCTCCAGCATCTGGCAATTTTTTTGTCCAAAATCCTAAAGGCACTCTCGTTTTTCCTTGCTTCTGCCACAGACTCCAATTAGCATACAGTCCTTGCACTGTCACATTCAACTCAACATCCCCCTCCAGCACTGGCCACAAATCCAAAGCACCCTGTATAGCCTCTTTTGCTGACTCAAACGCAATTTGCTGTTGCTCTCCCCATTCAAATGCATTTTTCTTTCGCATAACTTTGTACAAAGGGGCCAAAATCTGACTCAAGTGAGGGACATGCTTTTTCCAAAAAACAAACAATCAAGTGAACCTCTGGGCTTCCTTCCTATTTCGTGGCACAGCAAATTCTTTGATCTTTTGTCTCACCTGCGGCACCACCTCTCTGTGTCCCTGATGCCATTGAATGCCCAAAAACTTCACAATTTGAGAGGGTCCTTGTACCTTTGCGGGATTTATCTCCCACCCTTTACTCTGCAAATGCTCTACAATCCTGTCCAGCTGAATCAGCACTTGCTCTGGTGTCTCTCTGTGAGAAGTTGGCCTGGTATATGATGTCCACTAGTTAAAGTGGGCACCTTGCACCAGTCCAAACAACACTTATGGTGATTTAAGAGGTGAAAGATAACCTTAGAAAGCTATCCAAGTGGTAGCTTGTGGGGAGCAGCCTTCAGGCTTAGTCTTGAAGGAATGTTAAGCAGCTTGTTTTACCAGAATGCAACCTTATTGTACTGGTTAAATGAAAGGAGAACCACACAGTAGTTATAAGAATATAGATTTATTATTATAACACCTTAAATACTTCACAGTATCTGCTACACGCAGATAAGCACAAAGCACACAATACTGTAGCACAGAAACAATCGTAAGTAGCACTAATACACAGTGGGCTCCCGGGGGAAACCAAACCATATACTAAAATAGTGGTATAAGAACCACGACTCGAGTCAAGACAGTGTCTAGAGAGTGTAGAATCGCTGGGACCCCAAGGAACCACCCAAGGTGAGTAAGTAGGGACCCCGCGGAGGACGGGTGCAGTGTGAGAACACAACCGCAATTCAATGGGAGAGTCGCGGTTGCAATTTTACAGTTTAAGGACCCTTCCCAGTAGATTACGAGGAAACCCTTTGGAACATAGAAGGTTGGAGAGCCACCCCACCCGTGGATACTGAAGTACCAGAGTTACCTATCCCAGGGAAGCAGGGTGCATAGGGCTGAAGTGGCGTCAGAATCCGCCGTCGTTCTCAATGGGAGTCTTCAAAGAAATGCCACTGCTGGAAAGAAGAAAAGTGTCTGGTGGAACCCAAAGGTGGATTCTTGAAGGAAGGAACCTGAAAGCAGAGGGGGCAGAGTCTGGGTCACTTATGAGTGACCAGGGGCTCGGTAGACGAAAGCCCACCAATGTCGGGTGCTTCAGGTGTGAAGGAGACCTTGACTCTACAACTGCAGGGACCAGGAGACGTCGAGGACGACCAGGAGCCGGATACGAGCTGTCCCACGAAGGATGTCGAGTGCTGAGGGGTTGGTGTCCGGCGGGAGCACCAACAAGCCTTGGCAGCGGCAACCCACGAAGGTCAAGAAAGGTTACGGTCTGGCCCAGCAAGGACCAGATGACTCACCACAGCAAGGGGAGTCAGGGCAGGCCTGGAGCAACCAGGGGAGCCCAAGAAAAGCAGTGTTGTCCCTCAAATGGACCCAGAGGCCGAAGGCACAGGAGTCGCAAGGGGACCTCTAGCAGTTTCACAAAGTAACAGTAAGAGTGTGAGGAGGCCAAAGTCCTCTGTACGAAATGTGCGCAGATACTGGGGCTATCGACAGCCCAATGCACGAAGTTGGGGAACACCAACAAGCATATGCACTTGCAAATGTACACGGTGCACAGGGGTTCTGGTTATGCAGTCCCCACGAGGGATACTGGCCTCAAACTTGGTGAGAGGGCAGCTCGACCTCAAGGAACGTAGGAACCCACCTCCTGTGTTGCTGGAGCCTTCGGAGTCTGCAGGAGCTCAGGATCAGCAGACCGGTCAGTTGCATTATGGTGCCTGCAAACGCAGGGGAGTGACTCCTTCACTCCAAGGTAGATACTTCAGTTGTCCTTGATGCTCCACAGGTCCTGCACGGAGCCTGTATGGTGCATGGGCACAGACGATGCTTTGGACGGAGAGGGCGACGAAGTCAGGCCCAGTCGAAGTCCAGCGAAATCCAGAGTGTCCAAACGGTCGAAGGTCAGTGATTTCTTGATCAGAATCTTGTCCACGTCGAATCTAGGGTCCTACAGCCAGGTAAGCCCTTTTGTACCCACTAGAGAGGTTTGGACAGTTT
Organism: Calotriton arnoldi; assembly: GCA_963921515.1. NCBI lineage: Eukaryota > Metazoa > Chordata > Amphibia > Caudata > Salamandridae > Calotriton > Calotriton arnoldi. The sequence goes on from CAWUFW010000840.1 coordinate 1,392,820, forward strand.
CAGGGGACCCTCCCAGGGGAGGGTCAGGACAGGGGGGTGGTTGCACCCATGTCCTTTGTCCAGTTTCGCGCCAGAGCAGGAGCCAACGGCTCCCAGAACTGGTTTGAACTGGACTATGCACAGGGACACCAAATGTGTCCCTCGTGCAGACTTTCAGGCACTTTGGAAGTGCACCCACCCATCTCCAATACACTAAATCCTGTCTGGGAGGTGGTCACACCTCCCTGTGACAGGATGCCTATTGTGCTGCCTTCCTCTGCTCGGGCTTGGCTCAGCAGCAGGAGGGCAGAAATGTGTCTCTGGTCGGCAGCAGCCATTTTGTGCTCTCCGGGTCGAGAAGGCTGGTACCGGGAAGAGCAGGGACCCACGAAACTTGCTTCTGAGGGGTGGAATCATACCTCCACACCGGTTACCGGTGTGGAGGTATGATTCCAAGGTGTTTGATACCAAACACAACATGGTTTGTTGCAGCCGTTTTCGAGATAGCATTTTACGCGAGCATATAATGCACCTCTACCTATATGTCGGGCTGCGTCACCGACAACCCGGGAGAATGGTCTCCGAAAGCTGCAGGGGTGCTCTGCTCATGCAGGGGCATCCTCGCACGTAAAACCCAGCACCCTGCCTTCAGGATTGCCAAGGCCTGCTATAGGGGTGACTTATAGGTTTTAAGTGTAGTGACCTATAGATATAGTACCCCTATATCTAAAGTAAGTGGTGCATGCACCATCTTACACACGTTGCAATGGCAGGCCTGTAGTTCTATTTTGCCTGGCCTCTCATGGGTGGCATAATACATGCTTCAGCCCATGGGAGGCCTCTGGGGTACCTATGCCCTGGGTACATGTGTACCATATACTAGGGACTTATAAGGGTACCCCAGTATCCAATCTGGAGTGTACCTAAGTACATGACATAACATTTTAGGGAGAAAGCAGATAGACTGGGGTCCTGATTAGCAGGAACCCAGTCAGACTAGTCAAAAACAGTGAAACATCAAGCAAAAAGTGGGGGTAACCATAAGAAGCCGATCCTACTTTCCTACACAACCCCTCCCACCCCCCAAACGTAAGGAGATGAGACTAACCTTGCCCAGTTGAGTCTTCATTTTCTAAGTGGAAATATCAGGAGAGTCCATCTGCATTGGCACGGTTACTCCCAGGTCTATGTTCCACTGTATAGTCCATCCCCTGTAGGGAAATGGACCACCTCAAAAGTTTGGGGTTTTCACCCTTCATCTGTTTTAGCCATAAGAGGGGCTTATGGTCTGTCTGAACAATGAAGTGAGTGCCAAACAAGTATGGCCTCAGTTTCTTCAGAGCCCAAACCACAGCAAAGGCTTCCCTCTCAATGGCTGACCAACGCTTCTCTCTGGGGGTCAACCTTCTGCTAATAAAAGCTACTGGTTGATCCTGACCCTCTGCATTAAGTTGTGACAACACAGCCCCTACCCCCAACTCAGATGCATCTGTTTGGACAATGAATTGTTTGTAATAGTCAGGACTTTGCAGAATGGGAGCAGTGCGCATGCTCTGCTTGAGATCATCAAATGCCTTCTGACAGCTAACTGTCCACTGAACTTTCTTGGGCATTCTCTTTGATGTAAGATTATTCAAGGGAGTCACAATAGACCCATATCCTTTCACAAATCTTCTGTAGTACCCAGTCAGGCCCAAGAAAGCTCTGACCTGAGTCTGGGTAGTTGGAGCAACCCAGTCCATGATGGTCTGGATTTTGCTCTGCAATGGTTGAACCTGGCCTCCACTCACAAGGTGGCCCAGGTACACAACCTTACTCTGCCCTATCTGGCACTTGGTGGCCTTGATAGTGAGGCCTGCTTTCTCCAGGGACTCCAAAACATTCTTTAGGTGGACCGTGTGATCCTCCCAGGTGGAGCTAAAGACAGCTATATCATCAAGATATGCTGCACTGTATGCTTCCAGGCCTGTTAGGACTTTGTTCACCAGCCTTTGGAATGTGGCAGGTGCATTCTTCAAACCAAAGGGCATTACAATAAATTGAAAATGCCCACTAGGGGTTGAGAATGCTGTTTTTGGTTTGGGATCCTCAGCTAGTCTGATTTGCCAATATCCAGCAGTGAGGTCAAATGTGCTCAAGAACTTGGCTGAGGCCAAAGTGCCAATGGGTTCATCTGCCCTAGGAATAGGGTGAGCATCAGTCCTAGTGACTGCATTGAGTCCCCTGTAGTACACACAAAACCTAATTTCTCTCTTACCACTCTGGGTATGAGGTTTGGGTACCAGGACCACTGGACTAGCCCAAGGGCTATCCGAGGGTTCAATCTCTCCCAATTCCAGCATCTTTTGGACCTCAGTCCTGATGCAATCTCTGACATGGTCAGGCTGCCTGTAAATCTTATTTTTAACAGGTAGACTCTCACCTGTGTCCACTTCATGGGTACACCAAGTGGTCTGGCTAGGAGTCAAAGAAAACATGTGCCTGTGTTGATTGAGGACCTTCCTGCAATCAATCTGCTGTTGCTCAGTGAGGCTGCCTGCCAAGGCTACACCATCAACTGAGCCATCATCAGGGTTCTGTGAGAGGAGATCAGGGAGTGGGTCACTCTCTTCCTCCTGTCCCTCATCAGTCGCCATGAGCAAGCCCATGTCTACCCTACCCACAAAGGGTTTGAGCCTGTTTACATGGAGCACCCTATGGGGGCTCCTGGGAGTAACCTCTCCCTTTTGCTCAAGAATAGTATGAGGTCCACTCCACTTGTCTTGGAGAGCTGCTGGGGCCACAGGCTCCAACACCCATACTTTCTGTCCTGGCTGATAAACAGTCAGTACAGCCTTTTGGTCATGCCAAGCTTTTTGCAATTCTTGACTTGCCTCAAGGTTTTTGCTGGCCGCCTTCATGTACTCAGCCATCCTGGAGCGGAGACCAAGTACATAGTCCACTATGTCTTCCTTGGGAGGTTTGAGCGGTAACTCCCATCCCTCCTTCACCAAACACAAGGGACCCCTAACTGGATGCCCAAACAAAAGTTCAAAAGGGCTGTAGCCAACCCCCTTTTGTGGGACCTCTCTGTAGGCAAAGAGAAGGCAGGGCAACAGGACATACCATTTTCGCCTAAGCTTTTCTGGGAGGCCCATGATCATGCCCTTTAGGGTTTTGTTGAACCTTTCAACCAACCCATTGCAATGTGGGTGATAGGGTGTGGTGAATTTGTAATTCACTCCACACTCCTTCCACATTGCAGTGAAGTTTGTACCTCTGTCAGTTAAGACCTCCTTAGGGAAGCCCACTCTGGAAAAAATTCCCAGGAGGGCCCTGGCCACCACAGGAGCTACGGTGGTTCTAAGGGGTGTAGCCTCTGGATACCTAGTGGCATGGTCCACCGCCACTAGAATATAACTGTGCCCAGATGCAGTTGGAGAGTTCATGGGACCAATTATGTCAATCCCAACCCTCTCAAAGGTAACCCCCACCACAGGTAATGGTATTAGGGAGGCCTTTGTGGTACCACCTGACTTACCACTAGCTTGACAGGTGGTACAGGAGCGACAAAACTCCTTGGTGTCCTCTGACATATGAGGCCAGTGAAAGTGAGGGACAAGCCCCTCCCAAGTCTTACTTTGGCCTAGGTATCCTGCTAAGAGAATGTCATGTGCCAAGGTGAGTAGGAAGCCCCTAAACTTCAGAGGTATGACCAACCTCCTGGTGGCACCAGGCTTGGGGTCTCTACCCTCTGAGTAAAGGAGTCCCTCATCCCACTAGATTCTGTGGGATCCACTGACACTCCCAGCAGCCTCAGCAGCAGCTTGCTGACTGAGGGGTTCAAGAGAGGGGCAGGTTTGCTGCTCCTGACTCAGACCTGCCGTGGAAGGGCCCCCTGTCCCCAAGAACTCAACCTGATCAGGTTCCAGTTCATCTGAGACAGTACCTTCACAGGGACTGAGATCATCTCCCTTAAGAGACTGATCCTCTCTCTGAGTCTGGGGGGAAGACACAGCCTTACTCCTCATGCTCCTTCTCTTGGAAGGCACCTGGTCCATTCTTTCAGAATGCAGGGCCTGTTCAGTAGACATCAGTTTGGCCTATGACCTGGTCACAGCAAACACATCTGCAGAGATGCCCAGCATTGCTGCATGAGTCCTTAATTCCACTTCAGCCCAGGCTGAAGTCTTCAAATCATTGCCCAATAAGCATTCTACTGGAGGGTCTGAGCTAACCACAACTTTCTTTGGGCCAGTTACCCCCAGTAGCTGAAATTAACAACTGCCAAGGAATGATCAGTCCTGACTTTGTTAGCATTGGTCACTTGGTACATCTCACCAAGTATGATCTGGTCATGGTCCACAAGATCTTTTGTCACTTGACACTTGCACCTGTGTCCCTGTATGCCATGGCCTCCTTACCATTAATCAAAGGCTGTTGTCTGTATTTGGCCAGTTTACTGGGACTAACAAATAAGGTTGCAATATCCATGCCACCATCACAGACAAGTACAGCCTGTGCTGGAGTTCTGACTAGGCCAGAACCCATCTCAGAGCCCAAGGTTAACCCTACTATTCCCTTGTTCCCTGTACCACCCCTCGAAACTGTACTAGGGGGAGCAGTTCCCTTAGGGGCAGTGGTGGTTGGAGTTGAATCCTTGGCCTTTGGACAATTGGCATCTTTTGTCCAATGGGTCTTTTCTTTACATAAGTAACACCAAGGTTTCTTTTAGCCTTTTCCTTTGTTGGATTGTGACTATACCCCCCCCCCCCCCAGATGCAGGTTTTTGGGGCCCTGATGAAGACTTATCATCTTTTTTTTTTTTTTTTTAAACTTTATTTTTTGAATTTTCAGAAAACAATACATTGGCATCAAATAAACACGTATGCATACAGTTTGTTATTAGCAGTAATAGTCGCATGAGACACAAGGCCGCACCAAGGAGGAAAGGGACAAGGGAGACAGGAGAATCATCCACAAACAAGTCCCTGTGGGGGAAGGGCGGCAGAATAGGCACCCCTTTCCAATACGGACCCTATCAGAGTTAAGCCTCGTGTTCCCCACTAGAAACAGACCCCTCGGGTATATCTGAGTCACTCTGTTCTCCATCAGTAGCGTCCCGTGAGGACGGCTCCCCCTCCGCTAACCCAGTGGCACACAGGGCCCGCCAAGCCATCAGGTCATTCTGTAATTTCTCATCCTGTCGGCTAAGTTTCATGTGTGCCTCTTCAGCCAGCGACCACTCTCGAACATCTTTGAGCCAAGCAGGAAGGTCAGGGGCCCTCTGCCCCATCCAAGTTATTGCCACACTGCGCCTGGCAAGCACCAACATTAACTGTAAGAGTTTATAGGGGAGTTTCTTCCCCTTAGGCCTGCGAACCATCGCAAGCAGACAGTGCAAGGGCTCGAGAGCCACCTGAAGCCCCGTGGCGCTCACCACCCTAGTCACCACCCCCGTCCAGAACTGCGCAACCTATGGGCATTCCCATGCCAAATGCAAAAAACCTGCATTTTCTGCGGCACATCTAGGACAGCCAGTGCCCCTGCTACTATCAATGCGTCTCAGGGATACCGGGGTAATGTAAGTGCGGTGTAGGTAATTAAAGTGTGTTAACTTAAATCTGGCATTGCATGAGACAGTGTGTGTAAGGGAACCTATGCGCGCCCACTGTGCCTCCTCCAGCGGGGCAGCAAGGTCCCTCTCCCAGGCAACCCTGGACGGCGGGACCGGGGGGGTGGAATCCTGTTTCATCGCTTTATATAGGAGGGATATCAAGCCACGCCCCTTGCCACACGTGAGGATAACATCCAGTGTATGCGTCAGTGGTGGAATATCTGGGTACTGGGGCCAGGTGATTCTCACTACGTCTTGCATTCCCCTGAAATGCAAAAATTGGCCTTGTCCAAGGCCAAAGTTCTCTGCCGCCTGCTCGTAGGTGATAAAGGTTTCGTTGGGATATAGATCGGCGAGTACCTCGCACCCTCCCTCCCTCCAAAGTTGGAAGGACATATGACGTGCCATATCTAGAAATGGAGCCAGTATCCAAAGCGAGAGCTCCCTGTAAAAGGGCGCCCTTCGAAAGACCCTCTCAACAAAGCGCTGCCATATGCCAGCTGTATGTCTCACAGTATAGGGGAGATGCATATCCGATCCCGCACCCTGCATCAGCGCCTCCTGCAGCGTCTGGGTATCTGCCCTATCAAGCAAAAGGCGCTTCTCCCAGTTGTCAGTGTCGGTGCACCAACGGGCCGCATGTTGGAGATGGGCGGCATAATAGTATAAGTCAAAGCGAGGGGCTTCCAGACCGCCCTCCTCGTAACTGAGGACAATGGTACGAAGGGCTACCCTACTGCGCCGCCCCGCCCAGAGCAGAGACGTGAGCAATGTGTTGAGAGTTTTAAAAACTCGAGGTGGGAAAGGGCAAAGTGAGTTCTTTAGCACATAGAGCACTCTGGGGAGCATCACCATTTTCGAGATGGCAAGACGGCCCATCAGTGAAAGTGGAAGAGTATTCCAGAAAGAGACAGACTGCCGCAATGCCGCAGTGACGCGGTCCACATTCCGGGCCAGCGCTTGTGCGTCCTTCAGGGTCACCTGAATACCCAGGTAACGGAACGCCGTCCGCTCCCAACGCAGTTCCAGATCCGGCAAATCCTCCAGAGGCACCGCGGCTAGTCCTGCCAATGGAAAAACGAGGGACTTACCACGGTTCAGCCTCAATCCAGAGACCTCGCCAAACTGATCTAGATGGTGCAACAGCACCGGCAGGGCATCGCGGGGAGAGGCCAAGTAAAACAAGGCGTCGTCCGCGTATAAAGAAATGATATGAGTCATGTCCCCCAATTTAATACCCCACTGCGCCATATCTGTTCGAATCCGGACCGCAAAGGGCTCTATAGCCAGGGCAAACAAGAGCGGGGAGAGGGGACACCCCTGTCGTGTACCCCTCCCCAGTTGCCACTCTTCGGACTGCGCGCCCCCGAGCTTAACTCTAGCGCATGGGGCCGTGTATAGGATATGAACCCAGCGACAAAATTGGGGACCCATCCCCACAGCACGCAAGACCTCGAAAAGATACCCCCAATCCACTGTATCAAAAGCTATGGCGAGGTCAATGGAGACCAACACCATCTGCTCCTCCCTGTCCCACACCTCATGGAGAACATGGGTCAGTCGCCGTAGATTCATAGCCGTGTTCCGTCCCGGTATGAACCCACATTGATCCTCGTGGACCAGGTGGGTCATGTGCGGTGCTAAGCGAGATGCCAAGAGCTTGCAGAGGATTTTTACATCCGTATTTATCATCGTAATCGGCCGATACGATGAGGGTTCGTGTGCATCTCCCCCTGGTTTTAAAATCATACAGATTTCCCCCTGTGTCATACTTGGCGGGAGGACTCCTCGTTTAAAAGCCTCATTGTAAACTTGCAGGAGGAGGGGGGGAAGAATATCGGGGAATGCTTGGTAGAACTCGGGCGGAAATCCAACGCTACCCGGAGATTTGGCTCGCGGGAGATTCTTCAACGCGGATTGAACCTCGCAGAGCTTCAGTGGCTCGTCAAGTTCCTTCCGCGCCTGTTCTGACATGGAGCTCAGGGTCAACCCATGTAGATACGGGAGATAAGACTCCTCCCCCACCACGGGATCTGCTGTATACACCGCCTGAAGATGCGACTGAAGGACCCGCAATAATCCCACCTGCGAGTGCACCAGGCACCCAGTGGAATCCCGTAAGGCCTCCATTGCAGCAGGAGCGTGTTCTCGGCGGAGGATCCAGGCCAAGAGACGACCCAATTTATCCCCTTCTCTGTAAAGGCGCTGTCTGTATTGTGCGAGCGTGTATTTATCAAGCCTGTCTAAGGTGTCATGGATGCGCTCCTGGATCCCTCGCTCCCCATCCCCCTCGGTTACGTCAATAGCTATCGAGGTCTGCACCTGCAACAGGCGGCGCTCCTCGTCTTGCAGCTCTTGTTGGAGCTGCTTCCGAACCCCGTATGTTACATTCATACATGCCCCTCTCACCACCGCTTTCAGGGCCTCCCATTTGGTGGCCTGCAATAGGTCTGTCCCACCCCAGTTTAGATCAACATAATCAGTAAGGGCAGTTTCTACATGGTGCCTCCCCACCTGATCCTCAAGAATCTCTGCCTGCAATCTCCAAGTCCGCAGGCGACACCTCGGGGCTCCCCATTCCATCACGCATGCTACAGGGGAATGATCAGATAGGAATCGCGCTAAATGAGTCACCTCCAGAGACATGTTGACATCGGGAGTTCGCGACTAAGATCCTATCGAGGCGGCTATAGGTGTTGTGAGTAGATGAGAAGCAGGTGTATATTTTCTGGGTTGGGTGTCTTTGACGCCATACATCTTGGGCCCCTAGATTCCCCATGACCTCCCGGAGTTTCACCGTCATTCTGGGTTTCGTGCCAGTGCGGGGGGGGAAATCTATCCAGAACAGGATCGAGGACACAATTAAAATCTCCCATCCAAAGCAGTGGAACCTCTAGTTCCGACACTAGGATCTCCTGCAGGGACTGATAAAAGCCCGGGTCATCAGTGTTCGGCGCATAGGTGTTCATTATGGCGATATCTCTACCATCTAGCTTGGCTCTGAGGAGCAGATACCTCCCCTGGATATCAGCTTCCACATATTGGACGGCCAAAGGAACCCCGGGCGCCACCCACACAAGGACCCCTCTAGCATAGCTAGAAAAGGAGGAATGAAAAATCTGGCCTCGCCACTTCTTTGCCAATTGTTGAGCCCCTTCGTCCGTGAGATGGGTCTCCTGGAGGCATGCTAATGAGACCCGATGTCTACGAAGGAAAGACAGGACCCTGTACCTCTTGGTGCATGTACCCAGCCCCCTCACATTCCAGCTTAAAAATTTAAACCCCATAGTGGTTGTAACGCCCAATCTCTGGGCAGCCCATGCCCCACGCAGCTACCTAATTCTGTGCCCCAACCGTGATGCATACGATGCCAACAAACACCCAACAAAACCCCCTTAAAGCCCCCCTCCCCCCACCCACGAGCAAGTTACTGACAACCAAACATGCAGAAATGCCCTTCCCGTGCTGGTGCCAGGACGTGCACAGCGATCCCATGAGCCCAACAGGGCCTAACTTGATCTACAAGTGAAAGAAAAACCCCCTCCCCCTCCCCAAAAGCCAATCCCCGACCCAAACCAACCGCACATGTCATGAATTTGTGTCCCGGGCCACCCAACGAAAATCTGGTACATACAGTGCAGAGCAAAGCAGAGCAAAACAAGCGGTGGAGCCCCGGAGACACAGCCATCGGCATCTCTGCGGTCTCGGCTAAAGCACTGAAACCCCCAATGTACCATAATCCCTGATCCCCCCCCGCCCAGTCCCAACCACCCCTACATTTGGAAAAACAGCAGGATAACAGCCGTCAGGGGGGCCCCCCCACAAGGAGCCCACGACCAAAGCAGGAAGTACACAGGCAATGTACACGTGAGGGACCGGCATCGGATCCCCCCGAGCCACATCCATAACCACGGAGCCACCACGGACCAGCCGCCTGCGCTGCAAAAGTGAAGCAGAGGACCACTGCGTACTCAGGTTGAGTCTGCAGCAGCAGGAGGCGGATCCAGAATAGTCTCCGGGATCACTCGATTAGTGGATAGAAGGGCGTCCGGCACCAAGCTCTCCTCAGGATTTCCCGCCGCCGTCCGCAGGGGAGAAGCGTCAGAGTCCGAGGAGTCCACACGTAGAGCACCATCGTTCCCCACCGTGATCCGCCGTCGTTCCTCCTGGGCGCCAGCCATGTCCCGGCCCCCGCGTCTGCTTCTGCGTCTTCTCCTTGGTCTGGTCCCCCAGGTACTCCGGGAGCCCCCCTGGTCACGCTCGGGGAGGGCCTCTCCCCGGATCTCGAGCCACTCCCATACGTCCTCCGGGGAATCAAAGAACTGAGCCCTTCCCTGGGAGATCATCTTAAGTTTCGCGGGGTACAATAGCATGTACTGCAGATTAAGTTCACGGAGCTTCTGTTTGACACCCAGATAGGATTTTCGCTGTTCCTGAACTTGGCGGGTGTAATCAGGATAGATAGATACTCTGGCGTTATCATAAGTGAGGTCCTTTGCCTCCCTAGCAGCTTTCAGGATGCAATCCCTGTCCCGGTAGTTCAGGATTTTAGCAATGAGGGCCCTAGGAGGGGACCCGGGCTGAGGTGGAGGGACCAACGCCCTGTGGGCTCGCTCCACCACAAAGACCGCAGACAGGCCCGTGGGGCACAGCTTCGTTCGGATCCATTCCTCCAAGAAACGCTCCGCATTGCCCTGCTCTGCGCGCTCCGGAATACCCAGGACCCTGATGTTACTGCGTCGGCCCCTGCCTTCCGCCTCCTCCGCTCTGCGCTCCAACGCACCGGTCGTGGTGGTGAGCTGAGTAACCTGGTGTTTCAAGGAGGCCACCTCCCCCTGCAGCTGAACGATGTCCCCCTCTGCCGTGGAGACCTTATCTGCCACCTTCCGCAGATCCGCCCGCAGTAGGTTCACATCAATGGACACTGTCTCTATTTGCTTCCCCAGGGCAGTGTGGGAGCCCCGTATAGCCTCCAGTAATTCCACTCGGGACGGCTCGGTAGAGGTATCACCCTCGCTATCCAGGCCTGTCTAGCGAGTGATCCTCTGCGTGGGGAGGCGCTGCGTGGTGTACTGTGTAATCGTATTGGGATTAGAGGCGCGCGGGGCTTTATCCTTACCCATGGTGAAGACCTCAGGCCGTCAATTGAGGTGGTCACCTAGCCCGGTCCGGCCTCGTAGGGTAACAGATGCCAGGGTATCCTCTCCCCCTCCGCCGACACAGGGTGCACAGTAGAACAATCCGAAGTCCAGGGGATCAGGTTCACTCCCCAGGACACCGAGGGGTCCCCACTCTGGGATGGTGTCAACCACAAGAGACCAGGCCGTCCAGTCCGGCTCCCCAGGACCACCTCACCATTACATCAGTGCCAGGACGAATTGGGCCCCCTGCGCACCCACCACCGGAGTCCTCGCCACTCCTCCCGGTTCCAGGAACTGTAGGAAGGGCCCCGGAAGAGGTGCCAGACACCTCCGTAGTCACCCAGGAGGGGGCTCAGCGATCAAGGGTGGGCCGGACAGGTGCCCTCACCCCACTCACAGGGGCAGTATCACGCTGCTCACCGTGGCAGGCCGGCCCTCTCCGCCACAGCCGCCACTCACCGGGTCAGCGCCGCCAAGTAGCCGTGGCCCACGCGCTGTGCTCTCCGTCGCAGTAGCTCACGCCGGCGGGAGGAGCGCGCGACTCCAGCGCCCCCCAGGCGGTCGCCGTGTGTCGTCGTAGGCCTCGCAGAACAGGACCACTTCGTAGGACCCCAATCCCGGTCCACTGCTCGATGCGGAACCAGGCAGGTAGGCACCGTCTCCCCCGGGGCCACGAAGGTTCAGCGAGGCCCCAGGGCCCCCGCAGGTCAAGGCCCGGCGCCCGTCGGCGCGCTGGACAGGCCTCCAGCCTGTAGGGCCGTGTCACAGGGATCAGGACCAGCACCCCCCTGGGAGCCTCCGGCTGGCAGGATCGTCAGCCGGACTGGTCCGGTGGCCACAGCGCGATGTCCGGGGGAGCTCCCCCACTCAGGGCCCGGGTCCCACTCACGCAGGCATAGGCCGCATCCCCGGCCTCTCGTAGGTGCGGCCCGCCGGGGTACCAGACGTCGGGACGATTCTGCCGGTCTCCAGGTCGGGTGTGACTCCGATTCGGGTCCGGAGCACCACCGCTCGGTTCAGGGCCCCAGGCGCTTAGAGAGTACTGTTGTGGGCGCCCGTAGTAAGGATTTAACAGGATTTTTGCGGCTGGCAGGTCGGGAGCCGAAGGAGCTTACGTCCTGTCGGCCATGTTGCTTGGCCACGCCCCTAGACTTATCATCTTTACCTTTGTCACCACCCTTATCTGAAGTTTTAGCATCTTGCTTCTTCTGGTCACCACCATGGTTCTGGTTTCTCTGCTTCACCCTGGTTCTGACCCACCTATCTGCCTTCTTTCCAATTTTTGGGGAGAAGTCAGATCAGAGTCAACCAGGTATTGATGCTACAACTGATTTTGGCAATTATTACATTTCTGCTCCCTCATAATCAAATTGTAAAATCCCTTAAAATCATTCACTTTGCTGCCAAGCAACCAGCCTTCCAGAGCCTTAATGGCACTATCCATAAAGTCTACCCAGTCCTGATTCTGTTCCTTCTGGGTGTCTCTTAATCCTATACTGTTCAGTGGTCAAGCCAAACCCATCAATGAGAGCACTCTTCAGAACTGAGTAATTGTTAGCATCCTCTTCTCTAACAGTGAGGAGCTTATCTCTACCTTTGTCAGCAAAGGAGAGCCACATGATAGCTGCCCACTGCTCTTGAGGGACCCTCTGAACTTTACAGGCCCTCTCCAAAGCAGTTATCCATTTATGGATGTCATCCCCAACATGGTAGAGAAGGACAATCTTGCTCAGGTTCCTATTGTCAAAATAATGTTCCTTAACTCTAGGGACACTGTTGCTGCCACCATGGGACTCTAGTCCCAGTCTTTTTCTAGCTCTCTGGACTTCTAGGGACTCTTTGTCCAAGACCAATTGCTGTTGCCTGAGCCTAAACGTAGCTTTCTCAAGTTCCAGAAATTGGTACTCCCTGTCATAAGAGTGGTCTCTCTTGCTAGATACAGAGGTCCCTACAGACTGTCCTGAGTGATTTGACTCTGCAGAGGGAGATCTAGATCTCCTTGGTAAATTCTGCACTCTTCCAGGAGGGGTGAAGAGGGGGCCATCTTGGTCTTCCTTATCATCTCCCTGAAGATCTGAGTTGTCCAGGTGGGAACCATCTTGTTCCTCCTGGCCATGGTTTGAGTCTAGGTCATAAAAGGTGTCACCTCCTGACTTGTCCTCATTCCCTGCCCCAGCCACCTTCTCCTGTTCATCTGACCCAGGGGTCTTCCTAAGGTCATCAAGCAGTAAGGCCTCTATGAGGCGTTGGGTGTTTGCATTTCTCCCTGTCTTCAGCTTTCTAGAGGCACGCAGGGCTTTCAATTCTTGGAATGAAAGCTCACTGTATCTAGAGGGCAGAGAGCCACTGGCATCTCCTTTAGAAGACATACTAAGTGTGGTGAGGTGTTGCACCTACCTACCCTAGTGGGAACTAAACTCTCTCAGGTTGGGGAAAGGGTGTGCTAGACCCTTGACTTACCCAACCCTAAGTTCAGTAGAACTTACTTATTCTAAGCTAGTATTATATGTACCTAGTACTTAGTGGTTTTCAGTTAATCAATACAAAGATTTATCTGTTAAAGCAATGTAGGCTTGAATCCCACCGCTTCCACCAATGTGAGAAGTTGGCCTGGTATATGATGTCCACTAGTTAAAGTGGGCACCTTGCACCAGTCCAAACAACCCTTATGGTGATTTAAGAGGTCAAAGATAACCTTAGAAAGCTATCCAAGTGGTAGCTGTGGAGAGCAGCCTTCAGGCTTAGTCTTGAAGGAATGTTAAGCAGCTTGTTTTACCAGAATGCAACCTTATTGTATTGGTTAAATGAAAGGAGAACCACACAGTAGTTATAAGAATATATATTTATTATTATAACACCTTAAATACCTCACAGTATCTGCTACACACAGATAAACACAAAGCACACAATACTGTAGCACAGAAACAATCGTAAGTAGCACTAATACACAGTGGGCTCCCGGGGGAGACCAAACCATATACTAAAATAGTGATATAAGAACCACAACTCGAGTCAAGACAGTGTCTAGAGAGTGTGTAGAATCGCTGGGACCCCAAAGAACCACCCAAGGTGAGTAAGTAGGGACCCCACGGAGGACGGGTGCAGTGTGAGAACATGACCGCGTGCTACGTGCAATTCAATGGGAGAGTTGCAGTTGCAATTTTACAGTTTAAGGACCCTTCCCAGTGCATTACGAGGAAGCCCTTTGGAACATAGAAGGTTGGAGAGCCACCCCACCCGTGGATACCGAAGTAACAGAGTTACCTATCCCAGGGAAGCCGGGTGCATAGGGTTGAAGTGGCGTTGGAAACCGCCGTCGTTCTCAATGGGAGTCTTCAAAGAAATGCCACTGCTGGAAAGAAGAAAAGTGTCCGGTGGAACCCACAGGTGGATTCGTGAAGGAAGGGACCTGAAAGCAGAGGGGGCAGAGTCTGGGTCACTTAGGAGTGACCAGGGGCTTGGTAGACGAATGCCCACCGATGTCGGGTGCTTCAGGTGTGAAGAAGGAGACCTTGACTCTACAACTGCAGGGACCAGGGTACGTCGAGGATGACCAGGAGCCGGATATGAGCTGTCCCACGAAGGATGTCGAGTGCTGAGGGGTCGGTATCTGGCGGGAGCACCAACAAGCCTTGACAGCGGTCTGGCCCAGCAAGGACCAGAGGACTCACCACAGCAAGGGGAGTCAGGGCAGGCCTGGAGCAACCAGGGGAGCCCAAGAAAAGCAGTGTTGTCCCTCAAATGGACCCACAGGCCGAAGGCACAGGAGTCGTGAGGGGACCTCTAGCAGTTTCACAAAGTAACAGCTTGCAGGGCACAGAGTGCGGGGAGGCCAAAGTCCTTTGTACGAAATGTGCGCAGAGGTTCGGGCTATCGACAACCCAATGCACGAAGTTGGGGAACACCAACAAGCATATGCACTTGCAAATGTACGCGGTGCACAGGGGTTCGGGTTATGCGGTCCCCACGAGGGATACTGGCCTCAAACTTGGTGAGAGGGCAGCTCGACCTCAAGGAACATAGGAACCCACCTCCTGTGTTGCTGGAGCCTTCGGAGTCCGCAGGAGCTCAGGATCAGCAGACCAGTCAGTTGTGTTACAGTGCCTGCAAACGCAGGGGAGTGACTCCTTCACTCCAAGGGAGATACTTCAGTTGTCCTTGATGCTCCACAGGTCCTGGATGGTGCACGGGCACAGATGATGGTTTGGACGGAGAGGGAGACGAAGTCAGGCCCAGTCGAAGTCCAGCGAAGTCCAGAGTGTCCAGACGATCGAAGGTCAGTGGTTTCTTGATCAGAATCTTGTCCACGTCAAATCTAGGGTCCTACAGCCAGGTAAGCCCTTTTGTACCCACTGGAGAGGGTTGGACAGATTCAGGGGACCCTCCCAGGGGAGGGTCAGGACAGGGGGGTGGTTACACCCATGTCCTTTGTCCAGTTTCGCGCCAGAGCAGGAGCCAACGGCTCCCAGAACTGGTTTGAACTGGACTATGCACAGGGACACCAAATGTGCCCCTCGTGCAGACTTTCAGGCACTTTGGAAGTGCACCCACCCAGCTCCAATACACTAAATCCTGTCTGGGAGGTGGACACACCTCCCTGTGACAGGATGCCTATTGTGCTGCCTTCCTCTGCTCGAGCTTGGCTCAGCAGCAGGAGGGCAGAAATGTGTCTCTGGTCGGCAGCAGCCATTTTGTGCTGTCTGGGTTGAGAAGGCTGGTACCGGGAAGACCAGGGACCCACGAAGCTTGCTTCTGAGGGGTGGAATAATACCTCCCACACCGGTTACTGGTGTGGAGGTATGATTCCAAGGTGTTTAATACCAAACACAACATGGTTTGTTGCAGCCGTTTTCGAGATAGCATTTTACGCGAGCATATAATGCACCTCTACCTATATGTCGGGCTGCGTCACCGACAACCCGGGAGAATGGTCTCCGAAAGCTGCAGGGGTGCTCTGCTCATGCAAGGGCACCCTCTCACGTAAAACCCAGCACCCTGCCTTCAGGATTGTCAAGGCCGCTATAGGGGTGACTTATAGGTTTTAAGTGTAGTGACCTATAGATATAGTACCCCTATATCTAAAGTAAGTGGTGCATGCACCATCTTACACAGGCTGCAATGGCAGGCCTGTAGTTCCATTTTGCATGGCTTCTCATGGGTGGCATAATACATGCTTCAGCCCATGGGAGGCCTCTAGGGTACCTATGCCCTGGGTACATGTGTACCATATACTAGGGACTTATAAGGGTACCCCAGTATCCAATCTGGAGTGTACCTAAGTACATGACATAACATTTTAGGGAGAAAACAGATAGACTGGGGTCCTGATTAGCAGGAACCCAGTCAGACTAGTCAAAAACAGTGAAACATCAAGCAAAAAGTGGGGGTAACCATAAGAAGCAGATCCTACTTTCCTACACTCTCCTTGTATCATCACGTCATCAATGTAATGGCAAAGCTGTACTCCAGGGATAACTGGTACCTCATCTAAATGCTCCGCCACCAGCTGGTGACAGATAGAAGGACTGTGCAAGTACCGTATAGGCAATTTTTTGAATGTATTCTGCCTACCATTCCATGAGAACGCAAATTGCTCTTGGTTCTCAGGGGCTATTGGTATAGAAAAAAAAGCATTGGCAATATCAACAGTCGCATACCAAGTTCCAGGATGCTTCTGTATTTTGTCAATTAAGGTAACAGTATCTGAGAAAGAGGCAGTCAAAGGAGGTGTGTGCTTGTTGAATTCGCGATAATCAACTGTCATGCGCCAACTATTGTCACTTTTGCGCACGGGCCACACGGGGTTATTCCAGGTGGTAGTGATTGGAGTCACCACCCCTGCCTCTATCAAGTCCTGTATGGTTGCACTGATCTCCTCATTCCCTCCTGGAATTCTGTACTGTTTCAAATGAATTACCTTAGTAGCCTGGTGCACCTTCACTGGAGGAATCTTCAAGTGACCCACCCTTACAGCACCAATTGAAATGTACCTTTTTGATCCAAATTGATAGTACCCATCCTCCAAATAAAGAGTCATTCCCTTCAAGATATCAATTCCAAAAATATATTCAGAGAGAGGCACAATCAATACAGTGTACTCTCTTTTTGGTATTCTCCCTATTTTCATTTGCGGGCACATGCATCAATGTAGGCTTTTGCGATTCCTTAATTGCGATTATTAAGGAATTGCAAAAGCCTATGCATGTAGGAATCGCTATAAAATTAGCGACTCCCAAACATTCCTTAATTGCGACTCGCAAATTGCGACTCGCAATTAGGGAATGCCTTCCCATTCATTCCTATGGGCCTACAGGCCCATAGGAATGAATGGGAGATTGCATGCGCAATTTCAAGGGTGCAAGGGTGTCAAAAGGACACCCTGTTGCACCCCTGAAATTGAACTGTGCACACATGTTGCGCACACACATGCCCCAAGGGCATGTGTGTGTGTAACCTACAACTTTAAAAAATGCACTTTAGTGCATTTTTCAAAGTTTTTGCAAATTACCATCAAGCTCAAATTGATGGTAATTTGCGCCCCCTATTAGCAAAATCGCTATTTGCGATTGCATCATGCATTTCATTTAAGGAATTGCAATTTGCAATTCCTTAAATGCAATTGCAATTTAAGAAATCGCATTAAATTGAGATTTCTTAAATTGCGAGAGCCTTACAGTTTCATGCATCGCGGAGGCCCTTTTTGCGTGCGCAAACGGCCGATTTTTGCAAATCGCACCGTTTGCGCTCGCAAAAAATGTTGATGCATGTGCCTGTTGGACGTTTGTCTGCACAGCTGGTGTCTCTTTTCAGCCTAAGCCTGTGATTGTGAAATACTGCCCTTTAAACTTTTTCGGAATTCCAATATCAAAGTGGCCTCTGCTCCGGTGTCTACTAGGGCTCAGGCCTTCTGAACATTACGATGTTTCCAATGAATTTCTATGTCAACATAAGGTCTATTGTCTTTGCGAGCCCATCTCTGTACCGGAGCTTGACCTATTTCCTAATCTGCTTTCAATCTGTCAACCCTTGCCCAGGTCAAATCTGGGAACAACCTGTCATACTCTCGGGGGAACTCCTCCCCCCCTCCGGTTCTCACTGAGCCATTCACTTTCTGAATCTCTCCCTTCGTCCTCAAATGGGCAGCTCTCTCACCCTCCTTTTCCTCTTCATCCACCTCTGACTTTCTCTGACTCACTTGCATTTTATTCTGCTTACTCACTTTCCTGCCTCCGTCTTTTTTGTCCAACCCTCTTTTCCGATACATCTCCAACAGACTTTTACGGGCACATGCATCAATGTAGGCTTTTGCGATTCCTTAATTGCGATTATTAAGGAATCGCAATTAAGGAATTGCAAAAGCCTATGCATGTAGGAATCGCTATAAAATTAGCGATTCCCAAACATTCCTTAATTGCGACTCGCAAATTGCGAGTCGCAATTAGGGAATGCCTTCCCATTCATTCCTATGGGCCTACAGGCCCATAGGAATGAATGGGAGATACATGCGCAATTTGCGAGTACCAATAGGTACTCGCAAATTGCGCATGCCATTCAAGGGTGCAAGGGTGTCAAAAGGACACCCTGTTGCACCCCTGAAATTGAACTGTGCACACATGTTGCGCACACACATGCCCCAAGGGCATGTGTGTGTGTAACCTACAACTTTGAAAAATGCACTTTAGTGCATTTTTCAAAGTTTTTGCAAATTACCATCAAGTTCAAATTGATGGTAATTTGCGCCCTATTAGCAAAATCGCTATTTGCGATTGCGTCATGCATTTCATTTAAGGAATCGCAATTTGCGATTCCTTAAATGCAATCGCAAATTAAGAAATCGCATTAAATTGCGATTTCTTAAATTGCAAGAGCCTTACAGTTTCATGCATTGCAGAGGCCCTTTTTGCGGGCGCAAACGGCCGATTTTTGCGAATCGCACCGTTTGCGCTTGCAAAAAAGGTTGATGCATGTGTCTGTTAGTCTCTATTCCTTCTATCTTCTCTTTCTCCACTCCATCCCTTAACAAAGCCATATACATATCTCTCCTAGTCCACCTGTTTTTATCTGTACATGTCTC
Organism: Calotriton arnoldi; assembly: GCA_963921515.1. NCBI lineage: Eukaryota > Metazoa > Chordata > Amphibia > Caudata > Salamandridae > Calotriton > Calotriton arnoldi. Next base: position 1,411,610 of record CAWUFW010000840.1, read on the forward strand.
AGATCTGGCGGCTCTTTCAGTCTTTATCCAGTCCCCCAACTCTCTAAACTCACGAACTGCCTCAATCCCCTGTGCCAAATTATTACCAGTCTGGTTAGTTAGCAAAGTCATCATCACCTGTTTGTAAGCAGGGGGAGCCAAACAGATTATTTTATTTCACACTGACACAGTCAACAGTCCATCCATCAACTTATGTGCATTATCCAGAAAAATAGCAGTTTTCATCACTTCCTCCTTAAGCCTCTGTATAGCATCTCTCAATGTATACCAAGGTTTATCATTCACTGGCCAGTCTGACTCTGTCGGGTATTTATGATTGCATCCAACCACTGCCAATTGTAACAGGTTAGTTTGATTATTGCCCCTGTAATTCCTAAACTGCTCCTGCACTGTAGGATCAGTACTGAGTGTGCAGAATTTCACTGCACCTCCGTGATCCAACATTGCCCCAGAAGCGCCCATATCAAACAGCCGCACCATCCATGTAAACAGAGATTCTCCGGGTTTTTGTCGGAATCTGTCTAAAATGTCATTAATCTCCTGCCGAGTAAAATCCTCGATAGAATCCATTGCAACCCCCTGTGGAAAATTTGGACCACTCTGTATTTTCCTACGATGTATGGGCTGCGCCTGAACCACTTTGCGTTCTTCCGACTCACCCTGGCTGCTGGCTTGATCACACTCTCCCCCAGAGTCTGAAAACTCTGAAGAATCCCAAATATTCCCGTCCCACGTTTCTGGGTCCCAGTCGATTCCTACCTTTGCAATAGCTAAATGCACTTTTCTCTTGTTAACCCTCCCCCTCCTTTACTTGTACTTGTATTGTGCGATACGTACTGCAGCCTTTTCCGCCACAGGCTGGTAAGTTTCCAAAGTATCTTGTAAAATCTTATTCTGACAAATTAACATCGTAGAGGTATTTTTGGCTTCACCAAACTGTTATTCAGCATTTTCATGTTCTCGCTGCAGCTGACATTTTTCATGCATTTTACGATAAGCACATAAGAGGATCCAGACTCTTCGCCCTAACGTGCTAAGCTCTTTCTCAACAGGCACTTTTTGCAAGCACGCAACCACTTGTGCTGGCTCAGCATCAGCTAAACACACATTCCAATTTTCACTTAGCTCAGCGCAATGAGCCCACTCGTGGACAAGCATACCATAGGGGGCTATCTCCCACCGAGGTATTTCAATTGGTATCTGGGAATCTGCCTTCGTTTTCCTGGAAAACATTTTTCTTAATTTTCGAATCCTGCAAGTGACGCCAAAATGTTGTGCTTTTTAATTTGACACAGTAGGGCACACTTAGACCCTGCACTCCCGAGAGGAGGCAAATGTACTGCTGTACCTTTAAATAACACACATAAAACAGCACTCCCAAAAGACGAGGCGATAAAACAAGACACAGCACTCTCTTAAGGCGAGGCAAGAAAACAAATTCAGGTGCGTTTAAAGTGACACACACATGTTTATTAATTCAATATTTTGGAAAGGAAAGCAAAATATATCGGTTGATGCAGGCTCCCAAATATCAAGTAACTTAGGCACAAAACCAGAATAACATGTAGCATATATACATGTAGCAAAGAAACTTAGAAATTATATACACAAAGTAAGTAACACCTCACCGATCGTTCACTCGACATCCTTGCCAACTCAAGCTGGGGAGCCCGTTGACAGCTAGGCATGGACTCGCGATCAGGACTCAAATCCAAATTCTTCTTGTGACATTAAGTCTAATCCACAAGTGAGCTCCAATTCGTCTGTCAACATTCTCCAGCTTTAATACCTTTTACTCAACGTGAGGCGAAGGTTCTAGAAACCTCCCCCCTTTCTTCTGTTGCGAAAAACCAAGTTGGCCGTATTGGTCTGTGTTAAGGTCAAGACAGAAGCTGGCCAGGTTCCTGTATTTTGACTCCGAGACAGAGCTGTACATTCCACACATTCCCTGAAAGGTACCAAGCACGCATCCCACACAACATGTTCCAGTTCACTCTGATCGGTGAGGAGCGAAAACAAGTGATGAGCGAAAACATCCCTGTAGGAGAGTAGGATCTGCTTCTTATAGTTACACCCACTTTTTGCTGAAGTCTCACTGTTTTTGGCCTAGTCTGACTGGGATCCTGCTATTCAGGACCCCAGTCTATCTGCTTTCTCCTATAAATTGATTGGATTCTGGGGTACCCTTATCAGTCCCTAGTATATGGTACACCATGTACCCAGGGCATAGGTACCCCAGAGGTCTCCCAGGGGCTGAAGCATGTATTGTGCCACCCCTGAGAGGCCATTCAAAATGACACCACAGGTCTGCTACTGCAACCTGTGAAGGGAGGTGCATGCACCCCTTACTTAGATATAGGTTACCTATATCTATTCTAAATCACTGCACATATAAACCTATCAGTCACCCCTATGGCAGGCCTTATCAATCCTGAAGGCAGGGTGCTGGGTTTTACGTGAGAGGGTGCCCCTGCATGAGCAGAGCCCCTCTGCAGCCTTCGAAATCTATTCCTGGGGTTGTCTGTGATGCAGCCAACCATATATACTTAAGTGCATTATAACCTCGCGGTAAATGCTAACTTTAAAACGGCAGCTTAGAAACATGTCGTGTTTGGTGTCAAACACCTTGGAATCATACCTCCACACCAGTAACTGGTGTGGGAGGTATGATTCCTCCCTTGTAGTACCACTACTATGGGGCACCGGTCTACCCGGTACCAGCTTTCTCAACCTAGGCAGCACAAAATGGATGCTGCCAGCCACAGACACGAGTCTGCCCTCCTGCTGCTGAGCCAAGCTCGAGCAGAGGAAGGCCTGACAACAGGTTTCCTGTCACAGGGAGGTGTGACCACCTCCCAGACAGGCTTTAGTGTATTGGGGCTGGGTGGGTGCACTCTTAGAGTGCCAGAAAGTCTGCACTGGGGGCACATCTGGTGTCCCCATGCATAGTCCAGCTCAAACCGGTTGCAGGAGCCAATGGCTCCTGCTCTGGCGTGAAACTGGACAAAGGACATGGGTGTAGCTACCCCTCTGTCCTGACCCTCCCATAGGTGGGTCCCCAGAGTTAGTCCAACCCCTTCCTTGGATATAAAGTAGGAAACCTGACTACAGGACTTTAGATTTTACCTGGACTAAACTCTGCAAGCAGAAACCAAGTACTTCGACGGTCTACACTTCGCTGGATGACAGAAGAATCTCCCTTGGAGTAAAGGAGTTACTCCCCTGCAGCAGCAGGCACCTAAACGCATCTGACCGGTTTGCATCTCCCGAGCTCCTGAGGACTCCGAAGATTTCTGCAACACAGGAGGTGGGTTCCTGAGCGTCCCTGAGACCAGTATCCCTCGTAGGGACCGTGCAACCCGAACCCCTGTGCACCGTGTACTTTAGCAGCAGCATATGCTTTTCGGCGATCCCTGAGGCTGTGCTTTGGACTACGTGTAGTCCCGACCCCGAGCAGCATTTCCACCAAAGATCTCCGGCCTCCACTCCACGAGTGCTCCGTGGGCTGGTACTTTGTGATTCCGCTCGAGGTCCCTTCGCGATCCCTGGTCCGTTGGCCTGTGGGTCCTAGCGAGGGTCACTTTGACTTTCCTTTGGCTTCCCTGGTTGCTCCAGAAGTGCCCTGACTCCCCATAGCTTGGAGAGTCTCCTGGACCTTGCTGGTCCATACTATCACTTGTTTCCTCTGCCCGCGTGGGTTGCCTTTGCCAAGGCTTGTTGGTGTTCAATCCGGACACTGACCCCTCAGCACTCGACATCTTTCGTGGGACAGCTCACCTCCAGACTTTGGTCATCGTCGACGTCTCCTGGTCCCCGTGGCTGCAGAGTCAAGCATCTGATCTTCGCACCTGAAGCACCCGACATCGGTGGGCATTCATCTATCGAGCCCCTGGTCACGTGAAGTGGCCCAGACTCTGTCCCCTCTGCTTTCAGGTGCTTCTTACTCCGAATCCAGGTTTGGATTCCCCCGGACACTTTTCATCTTCTCGGCATCAGCACTTCTTCGCATCACGCCATTGAAAACGACGAGGGTTTCCGACACCACTTGACCCCTATGCACCCGGCTCCTCTGGGATAGGTAACACGGGTACCTCGGTACTCACAAGGGTGCTGGCCTTAGAACCTTCTATGTTCCAAAGGGTTTGCTTGAAGTCCTCTCCGAAGTGTCCTTAAACTGTAATTTTCCAACCACGACTTTCCCATAGAGTTGTACGGAGCTCGCGTCTGTGTTCCCACACTGCACCCGTCCTCCGTGGGCTCCCTGTGTCACTCCTGTGGGTGGTTCCGTGGGGTCCCAGCGATTCTACGTGCTCTAGGCACTGTGTCTATTGAAGTCGTGGTTGTTATACCACTTTCTTAGTATATTGTTCGGTCTCCCCCTGGAGCCCGCTGTGTATTGTGCTATTTACTGTCGTTCTATTGATTTAACATTGTGTACTGTACATTCTAATATCGGGTAGAGATTAGTAGAGAGTGTTTTAGTAATAAATACATATTTTTATATAACACTTGTGTGGTTCTCCTTTCATTTAGTCATTCAGGAGGTGATATTCTGGTAAAACAAGCTGCTTTACATTCCTTCAAGATTAAGCCTGAAGGCTGCTCTCCATAGCTACCACTAGGATAGCTTTCATAAAGGTTATCTTTGACCTAATCATCAATAAGGGTCGTTTGGACTGGTGCAAGGTGCCCACTTTAATTAGTGGACAGCATATACCAGGCCAACTTCTCACATTAGTGTGCAGCGGTTGGGATTCAAGCTTGCTATTGTTTTACCAGATAAATCTCATTGAGTGATTAACTGAAAACCACTAAAAGTAATCAAGATTAGAATAAGTAAGTTCTACTGAACTTGGAGTTGGGTAAGTCAAGGGTCTAGCACACCCTTTCTCCAACTCAAGAGAGTTTAGTCTCCACTAGGGTAGGTAGGTGCACACACCACACCACACTAGTATGTCTTCTGTAGGAGAAGCCAGTGGCTCTCTGCCTACTAGATACAATGTGCTCACCTTTCAGGATCTGAAAGCCATGTGTGCCTCTAGGAAGCTGAAGACCCAATGTCTTATAGAGATGTTACTCCTAGATGACCTCAGAAAGACCCCAGGGTCTGATGAAGTAGAAAGAGTGGGTGGGACAGGGGATGAGGAAAGAGCAGGAAGTGAACACTTCTTTGATCTGGACTCACACCCTGGCCAGGAGGATCAAGATGATTCCAACCTGGAAAATCCAACTCTTCCTTCAGGGGGGGGGGGGAGAAGGCCCCAGTGGCCCCCTCTTTACTCCACCAGGAAGAGTACAGGGTCTACCTAGAAGATCCAAGACTCCCTCTGTGGAGTCTAATCATTCAGGTTCTTCTGTAGGGACCTCTGTATCTCATAGGAGAGAATCCTCTTATGATAAGAAGTGCCAATTACTGGAACTTGAGAAACTCAGGATCAGGCTCAAGAAAGAGCAATTGGCCATAGACAGGGAATCCCTAGAGCTCCAGAGAGCAACCAGAAGATTGGGACTAGAGTCCCATGGTGGCAGCCACAGTGTCCCTTGAACTAGAGAGTATTCTCATGATCATAGGAACCTGAACAAGATAGTCCCTCCCTATCAGAGTGGGGATGACATCCACAAATGGATAACTGCACTAGAGAGGGCCTGTAAAGTACAGAGGGTCCCACAAGAGCAGTGGGCAGCTATCTTGTGGCTCTCCTTTGCTGACAAAGGTAGAGATAAGCTCCTCACTGTTAGAGAAGAGGATACTGACAATTACTCAGTCTTGAAGAGTGCTCTCATTGATGGGTTTGGCTTAACCACTGAACAGTACAGGATTAAGTTCAGAGACTAGGCCAGAATCCATCTCAGATCCCAGGGTCAACCCTACTACACCCTTATTCTGTGTACCACCACTTGGAACTGAGCTAGGGGGAACAGTTGCCTTAGGGGCAGTGGTGGCTGGAGTAGATTCCTTGGCCCTTGGACAATTGGCATCTTTTGTGTAATGGGTTTTCTCTTTACAGATATAACACCAAGGTTTCTTTTTGCCTTTAGCCTTGTTGGATTGTGACTCCCCCAGATGCAGGTTTTGGGGCCCTTGTGAAGACTTCTGGTCTTTACCCTTATCCCCACCCTTATCTGAGGTTTTAGAATCTGGCTTCTTAGAGTCACCACCTTGGTTCTGAGTTTTCTGCTTCACCCTGGTTCTGACCCATTTGTCTGCCTTCTTTCCCAATTCTTGGGAGAGGTCAGATCAGAGTCCACCAGGTACTGATGCAACAACTGATTTTGGCAATTATTAAGGATCTGCTCCCTCATAATTAAATTGTACAATCCTTTAAAATCACACACTTTACTGCCAAGTAACCAGCCTTCCAGAGCCTTAGTAGCACAATCTACAAAGTCAACCAAACCCTCAAGGGCATGATTAAAGGTCTCCCTATAAAGCTCAGGCGTAGATGGGACATCCTTTTGCCGTGCCTTCTCTTTGCCTACAGAGAGGTTCCTCAGAAGGGGGTTGGTTACAGCCCTTTTGAACTTCTGTTTGGACATCCAGTGAGGGGTCCTTTATTTCTAGTGAAGGAGGGATGGGAGTTACCTCTCAAACCCCCTAAACAGGATATTGTGGACTATGTACTTGGTCTCCGCTCCAGGATGGCTGAGTACATGAAGAAGGCATCCAAAAACCTTGAGGCTAGCCAGGAATTGCAAAAGACCTGGCATGACCAAAAGGCTGTTGTGACTGTTTATCAGCCAGGGCAGAAAGTATGGGTGTTGGAGCCTGCGGCCCCAGCAGCCGTCCAAGACAAGTGGAGTGGACCTCATACTATCATTGAGCAAAAGGGAGAGGTTACCTTCCTGGTGGACCTTGGAACTCCCAGGAGCCCCCATAGGGTGCTCCATGTGAACAGGCTCAAACCATATGTTGACAGGGCAGACATGGGCTTGCTCTTGGCTACTGATGAGGTACAGGAGGAAGAGAGTGATCCACTCCCTGACCTGCTCTCCCAGAACCCTGATGATGGTTCAGTTGATGGTGTAGCCTTGGCAGGCAACCTCACTGACCAGCAGCAAACTGATTGTAGGCAAGTCCTGAATCAGTTCAGACATATGTTTTCCCTGACTCCAAGTCAGACTACCTGGTGCACTCATGAAGTGGACACAGGTGAAAGTCTGCCTGTTAAAAATAAGATTTACAGGCAACCTGACCATGTCAGGGACTGTATCAGGACAGAAGTCCAGAAAATGTTGGAACTGGGAGTAATTGAACCCTCAGATAGCCCTTGGGCTAGTCCAGTAGTCCTTGTAGCAAAACCTCACACCCAGGGTTATAAGAGAGAGATGAGGTTCTGTGTGGACTACAGGGGTCTCATTGCAGTCACTAGGACTGATGCCATCCAATACCCAGGGCAGATGAACTTATAGATACTTTGGCCTCTGCCAAGTTTCTGAGTACATTTGACCTGACAGCTGGTTACTGGCAAATCAGATTAGCTGAGGATGCAAAACCCAAAACAGCATTCTCAACCCCTAGTGGGCACTACCAATTTGTGGTGATGCGCTTTGGCTTGAAGAATGCACCTGCCACTTTTCAAAGGTTGGTGAACAAAGTCCTTACAGGTCTGGAGGCCTATAGTGCAGCTTATCTAGATGATATTGCTGTCTTTAGCTCCACCTGGGAGGATCACCTGGTCCACCTGAGAAATGTTTTGGAGGCCCTGCAAAAAGCAGGCCTCACTATCAAGGCCACCAAGTGCCAGATAGGGCAGAGTAAGGTTGTATACCTAGGCCACCTTGTGGGTGGTCAGGTTCAACCATTGGAGAGCAAAATCCAGACCATCATGGACTGGGTTGCTCCCACTACCCAGACTCAGGTCAGAGCTTTCTTGGGCCTGACTGGGTACTACAGGAGGTTTGTCAAAGGATATGGATCCATAGTGACCCCTTTGAATGACTTAACTTCCAAAAGAATGCCTAAGAAAGTTCAGTGGACAGTTAGCTGTCAAAAGGCATTTGATGACCTGAAGCAGGCCATGTGCACTGCTCCCATTCTGCAAAGTCCTGATTATTCCAAACAATTCATTGTTCAAACTGATGCATCTGAATTGGGGGTAGGGGCTGTGTTATCACAATTGAATGAAGAGGGTCAGGATCCGCCAGTATCTTTCATAAGCAGAAGGTTGACCCCCAGAGAGAAACGTTGGTCAGCCATTGAGAGGGAAGCCTTTGCTGTGGTTTGGGCTCTGAAGAAGCTGAGGCCATACTTGTTTGGCACTCACTTCATTGTTCAGACAGACCATAAGCCCCTCTTATGGCTAAAACAAATGAAGGGTGAAAACCCCAAACCTTTGAGGTGGTCCATTTCCCTACAGGGGATGGACTATACAGAGGAACATAGACCTGGGAGTAACCATGCCAATGCAGATGGACTCTCAAGATATTTCCACTTAGAACATGAAGACTCAACTGGTCAAGGTTAGTTTAATGTCCCTACGTTTTGGGAGGGGGGTTGTGTAGGAGAGTAGGATCTGCTTCTTATAGTTACCCCCACTTTTTGCTGTTTTTGGCCTAGTCTGACTGGGATCCTGCTATTCAGGACCCCAGTCTATCTGCTTTCTCCTATAAATTGATTGGATCTGGGGTACCCTTATCAGTCCCTAGTATATGGTACACCATGTACCCAGGGCATAGGTACCCCAGAGGCCTCCCAGGGGCTGAAGCATGTATTGTGCCACCCCTGAGAGGCCATTCAAAATGACACCACAGGTCTGCTACTGCAACCTGTGTAAGGAGGTGCATGCACCCCTTACTTAGATATAGGTTACCTATATCTATTCTAAATCACTGCACATATAAACCTATCAGTCACCCCTATGGCAGGCCTTATCAATCCTGAAGGCAGGGTGCTGGGTTTTACATGAGAGGGTGGCCCTGCATGAGCAGAGCCCCTCTGCAGCCTTTGGAATATATTCCCCGGGGTTGTCTGTGATGCAGCCAAACATATATACTTAAGTGCATTATAACCTCGCGGTAAATGCTAACTTTAAAACGGCTGCTTAGAAACATGTTGTGTTTGGTGTCAAACACCTTGGAATCATACCTCCACACCAGTGACTGGTGTGGAGGGTATGATTCCTCCCTTGTATTACCACTACTATGGGGCACCGGTCTACCCGGTACCAGCTTTCTCGACCTGGGCAGCACAAAATGGATGCTGCCAGCCACAGACACGAGTCTGCCCTCCTGCTGCTGAGCCAAGCTCGAGCAGAGGAAGGCCTGACAATAGGTTTCCTGTCACAGGGAGGTGTGACCACCTCCCAGACAGGCTTTAGTGTATTGGGGCTGGGTGGGTGCACTCTTAGAGTGCCAGAAAGTCTGCACTGGGGGCACATTTGGTGTCCCCGTGCATAGTCCAGCTCAAACCGGTTGCAGGAGCCAATGGCTCCTGCTCTGGCGCGAAACTGGACAAAGGACATGGGTGTAGCCACCCCTCTGTCCTGACCCTCCCATAGGTGGGTCCCCAGAGTTAGTCCACCCCTTCCATGTGTATAAAGTAGGAAACCTGACTACAGAACTTTAGATTTTACCTGGACTAAACTCTGCAAGCAGAAACCAAGTACTTCGATGGTCTACACTTCGCTGGACGACAGAAGAATCTCCCTTGGAGTAAAGGAGTTACTCCCCTGCAGCAGCAGGCACCTAAACGCATCTGACCGGTTTGCATCTCCAGAACTCCTGAGGACTCCGAAGATTTCTGCAACACAGGAGGTGGGTTCCCGGGCATCCCTGAGACCAGTATCCCTCGTGGGACCGTGCACTGTGTACTTTTGCAGCAGCATATGCTTTTCAGCGATCCCTGAGGCTGTGCTTTGGACTACGTCGTGTAGTCCCGACCCCGAGCAGCATTTCCACCAAAGATCTCCGGCCTCCACTCCACGAGTGCTCCGTGGGCTGGTACTTTGTGATTCCGCTCGAGGTCCGTTCGCGATCCCTGGTCCGTTGGCCTGTGGGTCCTAGGGAGGGTCACTTTGACTTTCCTTGGGCTTCCCTGGTTGCTCCAGACGTGCCCTGACTCCCCATAGCTTGGAGAGTCTCCTGGACCTTGCTGGTCCATACTATCACTTGTTTCCTCTGCCCGCGTGGGTTGCCTTTGCCAAGGCTTGTTGGTGTTCAATCCGGACACTGACCCCTCAGCACTCGACATCCTTCGTGGGACAGCTCACCTCCGGACTTTGGTCGTCGTCGACGTCTCCTGGTCCCCGTGGCTGCAGAGTCAAGCATCTGATCTTCGCACCTGAAGCACCCGACATCGGTGGGCATTCATCTATCGAGCCCCTGGTCACGTGAAGTGGCCCAGACTCTGTCTCCTCTGCTTTCAGGCTCTTTTTTTTCTGAATCCAGGTTTGGATTCCCCCGGACACTTTTCATCTTCCCGGCAGCAGCACTTCTTCGCATCACGCCATTGAAAACAACTAGGGTTTCCGACACCACTTGACCCCTATGCACCCTGCTCCTCTGGGATAGGTAACACGGGTACCTCAGTACTCACAAGGGTGCTGGCCTTAGAACCTTCTATGTTGCAAAGGGTTTGCTTGAAGTCCTCTCCGAAGTGTCCTTAAACTGTAATTTTCCAACCGCGACTTTCCCATAGAGTTGTACAGAGCTCGCGTCTGTGTTCCCACACTGCACCCGTCCTCTATGGGCTCCCTGTGTCACTCCTGTGGGTGGTTCCTTGGGATCCCAGCGATTCTACGTGCTCTAGGCACTGTGTCTATTGAAGTCGTGGTTGTTATACCACTTTCTTAGTATATGGTTCGGTCTCCCCCTGGAGCCCGCTGTGTATTGTGCTATTTACTGTCGTTCTATTGATTTAACATTGTGTACTGTACATTCTAATCTCGGGTAGAGATTAGTAGAGAGTGTTTTAGTAATAAATACATATTTTTATATAACACTTGTGTGGTTCTCCTTTCATTTAGTCATTCAGGAGGTGATATTCTGGTAAAACAAGCTGCTTTACATTCCTTCAAGATTAAGCCTGAAGGCTGCTCTCCATAGCTACCACTAGGATAGCTTTCATAAAGGTTATCTTTGACCTAATCATCAATAAGGGTCGTTTGGACTGGTGCAAGGTGCCCACTTTAATTAGTGGACAGCATATACCAGGCCAACTTCTCACAATCCCCTCCCCACTTTGCAGTGGAGTCTGTTACACAAGATGGAGTCAGCACAGAAAATGAAGTCAATTATGCAAAATGGAGCCAATGGTCAATATATCATTCTTAATATCACTACAGCTACTGACCTAACCGACTTCTGTTTCTGCTTCCAGTTGGGCATTGGAAGACGCACAATAGGAGTTACGGAATTTGTTACATTTCATAACAGCTTCAATGGGGGCTCCACCGTCCCCTCCTGTACATCTTGTTTAGATCTATATATGGAAGAGGCAAAGTTTATTTGTACAAAGGACAGGACAACAGTGACAGCAGGCACAAAAGGTACATCATGAACGTCATCAGTTCGCTTGACTCCCAGTTCCGATCTCAGTCCTGAGAAGTTAACCTCAACACATATTGCCATACCAAAGCCCACCCTGAACCTCCAGACTGGGTTCTGCCTTTCACCTGGTGCTGTCCTGCAGTGCACTGCTGCCGCCCGCATGTCTCGGCTGCAAACGTCCATAAATGACTCCCCTTGGGAGGCCAGTGGAGACACCATGTCAGGCTCAGCCACTCACCTGTTCTCCTTTTTGCTCTGCCTGGCGATGATGGTTCTCCAATCCCTCTGAGAGGTAACATAAAGGCATAATTTTGAATACTCTACCCTTCAGACACCCCCCAGGGGGGAAGGGGGAATGGGAAGACAAGAAAGAGAAAAAACTGGACCGGCGAAGACAGTGTCTTCGTCACTTCTAAGGGCAGGAATCTGGAATCTGTCTGGATGTGGTCTGGGCTCAATTATGCTGCGTTGCCCTGATATGCAAATAAAACAAGATTATTCATAAAACACATCTAGAGGAGATAATCACTTATTATTCCACTTTTGCTAATATTCTACCTGGTATGCATCATATTATAAACTTCCTTTAGGCTGATGTTGAATCCTCTCAGTCTTCAGATTGTTTCAAAAAGTACGATGCTTAATTTCTATGAGTATATATATATATATATATATATATATATAGGAAGCCTAAAAACAAAACAAGATTATCAGCATAATAAAGGCTCCCAATAACTATGAACACTCTGGTGTTACATGAAGTAATAAGCGTGAACAGAAAATATACCTTGTACACTTTTTCTGGATTACTTTGCCTCAGTAACCCTTGTAAATATTACCTCGGAAGTATAACATAAATAAACATGTAAAGAAAAGAATGTCTTGCATTGAGTTCAATTAGCAGAGAAATTCTGCAAGTCCTTGTAGAAAGTCAAAACTTAAGTCTTTACGGTATCTCAGATGTGCACTTTCATCCTTGTTGTCCAAAAACTAAAAGTTGTGAATATCCGCCTTTTAAAACTGACAGAATAGTTTCATGAAATGGTTAATCACAAAAAGACACTCACCGATTGTCCGTGTCTGATTCTTTGTTACCTTAGAATATCTGCTCGATTTTCTAATGCTTTGTTTTTGTGCTTCTTTACGAGGATTATGGCCCAGGAGTTCAACTTTGCAGCTTCGTGAAGAACGGAAGTGAAAAGGAGGCATCCAGAAGTCAGGAACCGGAACAGAAGTTCGCCGCCGAAGGAATTCAGCCGGAGGACTCAGGAAATGCTTGCCGCAGGAGGAATCCAGCCGGAGAACACAGGAGACAGGTAAGTTGTGAGCAAACTGCGAGACAAAGCATTTTTTCATTACGCGCGAGCGGTTTAAATACTGTTCTGCCGCTCGCGTATGTAATTAGCAGCTCGTGCTTCACGTGTCAGCCGTTTACACGTGAATTCTAGGCAACATTCAGGCCGCATGTATTTAAATTGTTGTTGGCACGTTTTTGGGCACGTTTTCTCTTCAGTGTGGGCAAAAGGAAATTTCTGTACACATTTCCCTTAAAGATATTTTACAGTTATCGCATTTGTACAAACTGGATAACATTGATGGACACAAATATGCACAACTGACTTGTCCTTAATTAAATGATGTACCAAGGATACCACTATGAATATCTGACTAAGGTGTCACACCCCCAGCTATACATGCATGATTAAGAACGTGAGTTGGAAACCTTACAGACGCAGCTGTACCCATAACAGTTCTCCCTCCCAAAGGTCTCGGTAGTGGGCGGGGTTTGTTAGGATGCAATGCATGAAATCGCTTAACCAGTCTGGGGGCATTCAGGTTAGATGCTTTTTCCCATGACCGCTCAGAAGCATCATAACCTTTCCAGTCGATAAGATAATACAATTTGCCCTGTATTCGTTTAGCATCAAGAATCTGTTTTATCTCATATTCTAGGTGATCATTTACAATGATGGGAGGTGGAGGATTATCTTTTCTGGTTGAGGGATAATAAGGTTTCACAAGGGACACATGGAATACAGGATGTATAGAGTATTCACTGGGTAGTTGTAATTGAATGGAAACTGGATTTATGATTCGACAAATGGGAAAGGGACCAATATACTTGGGCTGTAATTTCCTTGGACCATTCAAACGAATATTTTGGGTAGATAGCCAGACTAGATCTCCTATTTGATAGGTTGGTTCAGGTGATCTATGTTTATCAGCTTGTGCTTTAGCTGCGATCTTATGTTTAGCTAGGCTGTTTTGTGCTTTTTCTTGAATATCTTGCAATTGGTTTAACCTCTCCGTGACAGAGGGCATCAATTCCTCAGTGGTGGATGAGATAATAGGTAGTGTACGTGGGTGGAAACCAGTAAGGAAATAAAACGGGGAACAACCTAAAGCTGAATGAACCGTATTATTGTATGTGAATTCCGCTAAAGGAAGTGCTTGATCCCATTGAGTGATCAGGGTAGATGTCAGACAACGCAGACTCTGTTCCAAATATTGGTTAACCTTCTCGGTTTGACCATCAGATTGAGGATGAAAGGCTGAAGTTAAGGCTACTTCTATTCCTAATCGTGAACACACTGATTTCCAAAATTTGGAAGTAAATTGGGGACTTCGGGTGGAAATTATTTTACTTGTGAGTCCATGAAGTTTGACTATATTTTGAATAAAAATGTTGGATAATTCAGTGGCATTGGGTAACTTATTTAAAGGAATAAAGTGACTCATTTTTGAGAGTAAATCTACTACAACTAGAATAGTAGTGAATTGATTGGATTTGGGTAGATCAGTTATAAAATCTAAGCTAATAGTATGCCATGGTCTTGATGGTATTGGTAATGGATGCAAGAGTCCTGCTGGAGCTATGTGTTGTGTTTTGTTTCGAGCACAAGTTGGGCATTGTTTAATATATTCCTGCACATCTGTTTTAATGTTATGCCACCAAAAGTTTCTTAAACATAACTCTACAGTCTTTTGAGTACCTGGATGTCCAATAATACTGGTATCATGATTCCAATTGAGGACTTGTTGTCTCTGTGTTTCTTCTGGAATGAATAGTTTGTTATTGTGGAAGAAATATCCATCCTTGATAGTGTTCAACGGAGTCTGTAACCACCTGGTTTTATCTAGTTTTTTAGAAGTGATTTTAACCTCTGTTAAAAAGGTATCTGATTGTGTTAGAGCTATTATTTTATTGTCTGGTATTATACTTTGGGGTGAAACACGCTGGTCTTTAGATTCTTGTTCCTCAAGTCTTGATAGGGTGTCGGATAATATTTGGGTTTGACCTGGCCGGTATGTTATTATAAAATCAAATTTGTCTGGGGGTTAAAGCCTTAACTGATGTAAAAAACTGTAGATTTTTATGGTCCGTGAATATAGTGATGGTATGTTTGGCTCCTAGGAGATGATGTCTCCATTCAGTGAATGCGTCTTTTATTGCCAATAGTTCTCGTTCAGCAATTGTATCATTTTGTTCAGCTTGCAATAGCTTATGAGATTAGTAAGCAAGAGGGTGTAAATACCCTGTTTTTGGATCTTTTTGCAAAAGAACTCCTCCAAGTGCTATTTGAGAGGCGTCCGCCTCTACAAAAAAAGGCTGATCAGGATTTGGATGCGCAAGCACCGGAGTAGTAGTGAAAGCCTTTTTGTAAATCCAGAAAAGCTGTTTCTGCTTCTTTTGTCCAAATGAATTGTTGTCCTTTTTTTTAACAATTGGGTGATGGGGGCCACTATCCTGGAAAAGTTTGCTATGAAACGTCTGTAGAAATTCACGAACCCAAGGACTCGCTGAACTTCTTTAACAGAATTTGGTGATGACCATTTCTGAATAGCATCCACTTTCCTAGGGTCCATGGTGATTCCCTTTGGAGATAAAAAATATCCTAGGAATTCCACAGATTTGGCATGAAAAATACACTTTTCCATTTTGGCATATAAGGAGTTTTCTTTTAGCCTTCGTAAAACTGCCCGAACATGATGAATGTGTTCCTGTTCTGTTTTTGAGAAGATTAATATATTGTCTATATAGACGATTACAAAAATATCAAGGAAGTCATGCAGAACCTCATTTATGAAATACTGGAATGCCGCTGAAACATTACAAAGTCCGAACGGCATGACAGTATATTCAAAAAGACCGAATTTTGTACGGAAGGCAGTTTTCCATTTGTTGCCTTCCTTGATACGTATTAGGTGATAAGCACCTCTAAGGTGTAATTTGGTGTAGATAGTTGACCCCTTAACTTGATCTAGTAGGACAGGGATCAGAGGCAATGGGTAACGATTTTTAATCGTGGCTTTGTTGACTGCGTGGTAATCTATACATGCCCTGAGATCGCCTGATTTTTTGGCTACAAAAAAAAGAGGCGAAGAAACGGGGGATGTAGAATGTCGCATGAACCCTATTTCTTTTAAGTTTTAAAAGAGAATTTATTTGATATAAAGATAGTACAACAATAAAAATACAGTATATAAATATAATATAATACAAATACTTCATATAGGGGTAAGAACAGGAGAAGGGAAAGGAGGTAGAAAGGGAGGGAGGAGGGGATATCAAATGGCATAACTGGTCTTATAATTAAAATACAACAATTGTATGACAATAATTCCTATAGTATTAACTTATTCTATAACCAGGAGATAAAACAGATTAGACAAAAGATAATAACCATTGAATTCAAGGAGTTTTGGATACTTCTTCATTGCAAGGATTATGTAAAGGTGAGGATTGAGCAGACGCATTTAGGAAATTAGTAATAGGCAACCACAATATGTCTCGTTTAATAGCAAGTGTAATTGGATGAACGTAAGCCCTATCTAATCTATGGTTGTAGCAAATTCCATACCACCAGGCTTGAAATGAAACATTTGAAGCATTTTTCCATGACTTAGTAATTTGCTGAAATGCTACAGCTATGAGTAAATCAACAATGCAGATGTTAGTATTGGAAGAGGACCATACCTCTGAGTTGCTACCTAGAAAAATATGTGAAAAAGAGATAGAAATATGGGTATGGAAAATATTGTTCATTTGTTGCCACACTCTGATCCAGAAATTATGAATAGAAGGACAAGTAAATAGCATATGTTTAAGATCTGCTGAAGGGGCAGGGCAAGACCAACAGGCAGAGGGAATAGTGGGATCTTTATGATGTAGTTTAGCCGGTGTGATCGAGAAGACTTCCTTATTTTAATCCAAATTTTGTTCCATGTTAAAATAGGAAAAGATTCACCTAGATCAGATTCCCAGTTACATTCTACTTTAGATTTATCACGAGCGATAGAGATATCTCTTAATTTCTTATAAATTTGAGATGCAGAGGAGGAGATGTGTAAAAATGAGATTGTGATAGGGAAAGAAGTTGTATGTGCAGAGGAGGGTGTAAAAGCATAGGAAGATTGAGCGGCTGTAATCAACGACATATATTTGGAATAATAAGAGAGAGGTAGAGAAAAGCGGGATTGAATTACAGAAAAGGGAATACAGGTACCATCATGAAAAAGTTGATGAGTCCATTTAAGTCCGAAATCTAACCAATCTTTCCAAAAAAGAGTCCTATTTTTAATTTTAATATGTTTATTATACCAAATTGGGGACTGTAGAAATCGGGTACATTCATCTAGGCCATCTAATAGAAGAGGATGAAAGATTTTATGAGCATATTTAAGAATGGGGAGAGATAATTTTGCTGGAGTATGAGATAAAGAAACAAATTCTTCAAAGGTAAAGGGGTGAAAGAAGGAGTTTTCAATTTCTACCCACAAAGGTTGAAAATTAGAGTCAATCATATTCTCAGATAATGGAGAAGAAGAATGTTTAAGGAAAAAATGAGGTATGATAAGAAGAGAAATCAGGAAAGTTAACTCCACCCATGTGTTTAGGTTGCTTAAGTTTGGAAAAAGACCTCCTAGCTGTTTTGTTTTGCCATAAATATTTTGAGAGAATACTGTAGATATTTTTATAACAAGATTTGGGGATATTGACTGGAAGATTAGATAAGAAAAATAAAATTATTGGGACTAGCATCATTTTTATAGAGTCTAATCTACCCCACCAAGATAAAAATAAGGGATGCCAGCGTGTCGTGGAATTAGTTAAAGTTAATTGTACATTTTTTAAATTTAACGCTACAGTATCTGTAATAGAAGGTGTGAACCATAAGCCTAAGTATTTGATCTTAGTTGGGCTCCAGTGAAAAGAGGAAGCCAAGAAATCAGCATGAAAACAATATTTGTTTAAAGGGAGGATTTCACATTTATCAACATTGAGTTTGTATCCTGAAACTAAAGCAAAATCTGAGACTTCTGATAAAAAAGTTGGTATGGAGGTTTGAGGGTTGGAAATAAATAAGAGAATATCATCTGCGTATGCCGAGAGTTTTAGATGTTTATCACCATATGGAAAACCTGTGATAGCATTATTCAAGTGAATTTTTGTTAAAAAGGGTTCCAATGCCAGAATAAATAAAAGTGGAGAAAGTGGACAACCTTGTCGAACTCCTCTGTAAAGAGGAAGATACAAGGCCATTAGCTAGAATAAAGGACCTAGGAAAAGAATAGAGTAATGAGACATAAGCAAGGAATTTGGGGCCAAAACCAAACCAAACAAGTGTTGAAAAGATAAACTGCCAATTAACCCTATCGAACGCTTTTTCAGCATCTAGCGCAACAGCCGCCAATGACTGTTTATGAGATTGAGATGTGCTAAGGACATTAAAAAAGAGTCGAGTATTATCAGATAGATGACGGCCCTTAATAAAACCGCATTGCTCTTTTCCAATTAATTTTGGTAAAATATTATCTAAACGGAGGGATAGAATTTTCGCAAATATCTTATAATCTAAATTAATTAAAGAAATGGGTCTATAGTTCTTACACAATGTGTGATCTTTGTTTTCTTTAGGGAGAAGACAGATCAAAGCTTCTTGAAAAGAACCCTCAGATTTCTGGGATGCTATAAAGAATAAAAATAACTGATGTAATTTGGGAATGAGAAAATTAGAAAAATGTGTGTAAAACTCTATTGTAAAACCATCAGGCCCAGGAGCTTTCCCTTTTTAAGAGAGTGAATGGCTTTAAGAATGTCTTTAGTTTGTATATCAGCTTCTAAGGAAGAGAAGTCTACATCCGGAGAAGAGGGCGGAGGAATGGAAGATAAATATTGTGAAATAACAGTCGGTTGAGGGGGGGATTCAGGGGTATAAAGTTTTTGGTAGAAGTAAGTGAATTCTAATAGAATATCTTCATTTTTATGGACTGTATTATTAGATGAAGTTACGATAGATTCAATTTTAGTGCGCTCCTTTCTAATCTTGAGATAATTGGCAAGAAGATTACCAGACTTATTTTGCGCGCTATAATACTTAGCACTAGATTTAAGTAAGTATAGATTTGCAGATTCGGTGGAAAGTTTATTAAAAGAGAGTTTAGCTTTGATAAGTTCATTCAAATTGGACTGTTTCTTTGTTAAATAATAAGAATGTTCCAATTTTTTAATTTGTGTATCAAGTAACTGTATTGATTGAGAGGATGCTCGCCGTTTTTGGGCTATGAACGAAATAATGAAGTCTCTAGAGGCAGCCTTAAAGGTATCCCAAATAAGTTGAGGGGATGATTGAGGGGATTCATTTTCTGCAAAAAATATGGTTGCAAAATCAAGAAAGGTTGATGTAAATTTAGAATCTAATAGGAGAGAATTATTGAATCTCCATCTCTTAGTACCCTTGATGGGGGGAGCAAGTCCAAACTTAAAGAAACTGGGGCGTTATCAGAAATTAAAATAGAGCCTATATCAGATTGGGAAATGTGTTGGGTTAGGGCTTTGGAAATAAAAATATAGTCTATCCGGGATTGAGAGGAATGTACTGGTGAGTAATAAGTGTATTCTTGTAAAGTAGGATGGCATAGTCTCCAAGAATCTACAAGAGACCTTTGAGATATAGTAGAGGTAAATTGAGTGTGCATGAAAGAAGTTGAGAATCTAGAATTGGACCGTCTATCTATAAAAGGATCCATAATCATGTTACAATTACCACCAAAGATTAAATATTCATCAGTATACGTCATCAAAGAGGAAAGGATTTGGGGCCAGAACAGCTTATCTTGGTTAGTGGGAGCGTATACATTAAAACTGGTTAAAGGAATCTTGTTAATCAATAAAGACACTGAAACCCATCTACCTTCAGAATCATTATCTTGCCGTATAAGTTGGACATCCAAACGTTTATGGCAAAGAATAGCAACACCATTGCGTTTCCCTGATCCTGGGGATGCGAAAACATGGCCTACCCAGTGGCGTCGTAATTTGGTTATCTCAGTATTTGTTACATGAATTTCTTGCAATAAAATAACATCCCCTTTTAAACTTGCAATATGTGATAAAACTCGTTGACGTTTGATGGGAGAACCCAAACCTTTAACATTCCAAGATATGATTTTTAACGACATCTAAATATATATATTAAATCTTAAACTTTGATATGAACAGTCATAAGTATGTAGATATAATGTTACATCACATGTCAAATTATCAATTAGAAGAAATGTGATAGAGAAATGATAAATATAGAAAAAGAAGAATATGAAGTAGGAAAAGATGAAATGAATTAAATAAATAGAAATAGAAGAAAGACCAGCGATTGGAATAAGACGGGAAAGTAGGGAGATGAAGAGAAAGGAGAAGATGAAACAAGTAGACAAGAGAATATAGGAAATACGAATTAGATAAATACAGAAGAAAGAGAAATGAAAAAATAATAAAGAACATACCACAAAAATACACAGAAACATGGGGATGGTGGAACCACATAAAGAAAATAGTACGCTCAAGCGGGAAAACTCCAAGACGAAACGGAAAAGGGAGACATCGTCCAGGCGAAAAAGGTGGGATCACATAATCAAGGACCACATTGAACTGCACCTAATAAAAGAAAAGAAAAAATGATTACAGGAAATGCAATAAATAAATAGTAACTTACATCAAGAGACATAAAATACAAATTCATAACAGAACAACAAAACAACAAAAAATATCCTCAAAACATCGATGTGCGAGGAACTTCCATGTTTTCTTCTTTGCAAGTGTCCAAGAAATGTTGCAGACGAGCCGGATCCTCGTATGTAGTGGTTTTATTATTAAAAGTCACCTTCATAAGACAAGGATGAAACAAGCCATATCGAACATTCAGGTTACGAAGAGCTGGTCTCATGTTTAAGAACTTCTTCCGTCGGTCAGCAGTTGTTTCTGCATAGTCCTGAGCAAAAAAGAGATTGGCACCTTGCCAGGATATTTTCCCTTTACTTTTGGCTGCATGGAGGATTTTAAGTAAGTCTGTATATTCTAAAAAATATAGAATAACGCCTCTTGGTTTAGTGTTGGAAGATGCCGATTTTGGGATTTGACCGAAGCGATGAGCTCTTTGGATGTTTAATTTTGGAGAATCAGGAAGATCCAAAAGAGTTGGGAGAAACGTTTGAAAAAAGGAGAGAGGATCTGAACCTTCAATTCCCTCCACAAGTCCATAAATGCGTAAATTATTACGCCTATTGCTATTTTCCAAATTTTCAACCTGTTGTTTTAGGTGCGAAATCTCCAATTGCAGAGGAGGAATCTGATTGGTAGCCAGCTTGGACAGCGTCAACACGTTGTGCCAGATGTAAAGTTTGTTGCTCCATTTGGGACCATTTGTCTTCAAGGTTTTGGAGATGATTATTTGTTTCCTCCATGTGGGGTTTGAGAGCGCAAATTTCTTGAAGAAGTAATTCCATAGACAATGACGCCGTAGAGTTAGTTGGTGATGGTGGGTCTTTTTTGATACGCTTAGATGAAACAGCAGTTGAAGTAGAAGGAATTTTAGATGGTTGTTTAGAATTGTTACGAGGCATGGTAGATGTCGCATTACCTGCGTGAGGCTGACCAGGTTCGATATCGTCCATGTTGTCTTGTAAAACACTGAAGGGGTTGTAATCAGCCACTGAATTACTGTCCATAGGATTAGCGCAGTCGCGTGAAGAACGCGCTTTTGCCATAACACAACACACTGATAATTGCAGTTCCTATGGGAGATCAGTGAGGTGAATAAAGTAATTCCCCTTTATGCCAAAAAGTCGGAGGGATGAGAAAAAGGTGAAGAAAAAATAATATTGCCCTTAATTTCTTCAAAAGTATATATTGAAGTAGAGATGAGGAAGAATTACTTCACTGAAAAATCATTTTTAAAAGTATTTCCCAAATGGCATGAGCAGATTTGAAAAAATCAATAAAGGCATCAGAAATAATGCAGGCAACACGAGGAGTACATTCAGGAACAAAAAAGTGTGAGGAGAACGGTTCTGGCAGCTCCTCAGAGATAGACAAAATGGCGGCCGCATAAATGCTAACACGTTCGAAAATGCGGCAAAAAAATGATGAAAGCGCTCACCCTGGACGCTGAAATGGGGCTCAGTTCGTAGCGCTGGGCTTCATATCATCCTGCCAGCGGTTGTGAGGTCCGGGGATGGAGAAGAGACGCCTGGAGGAGACTCAGCTCCTCACGTCGTTCCGGAGCTCCGCGCCAGAGCGGCCATCTTCCCTGGCTCCGAAGCCACGCCCCTATGAACCCTATTTCTAAAAGTTCATCAAGATATTTCTTTAAGTATTCGGTTTCAGGTTCAGTGAGTGCATATATCCTGCTGCAAGGCAGAATAGCTCCAGGTATTAAATCTATTCTGCAATCATACACCCTATGAGGTGGCAGTTGTGTAGCTTGGACAGGATCGAACACATTAGCGAGGTCACTATACTCCTTTGGTAATAGAGGATTATCAATTACTTGTGTTATAGCACAATGTAAAGGATAAATGGGGTCATGTGCTTCTTGATAACACTGATTTCTACAAAAAGCTGAATATAAGGTGACCGTTCTTTGAATCCAATCAATTTTGGGGTTATGTAATTCTAACCAAGGAATTCCCAAAATTATTCCAAAAGTTGGGGTATCAATCAAATCAAAAATTGTTTGTTCGGTATGGCCATTTTCGCTAACTAGAGTCAGTGGAGTTGTGTGGAAGCGAATGAGTCCTGAGGAAAGAGCTGACCCATCTACTGCTCTTACTGGTTCTGGTTTAGTTACTTGAGAAATTCCAAGTTTTTTGGCTAAAGTCAAATCAAAAAAGTTACCCGTGGCACCAGAATCTAATAGTATTGGGAAACAATGTCGTTGTTGAGCAGATATGACAATTGTCATTCTAGTAGTTATGTGTTTGGGTACTATTTTTGTAAGGTTCATAATAGATTTGGAGACCTCTGAACTTACGTCTCTCGAAGGGGCGGTCTCAATACTCTCCGAGGAATTCAGTTTCCCGACTCCAACTGGTCTGTGGTTATATTAGCTACTGTCTTTTTCCTTTTGGGTTTAACTGTACAGTCTCTAGCGAAATGGCCTGCCTTACCGCAATATAAACACAGATTTTCTTTACGTCGTCTTTCTTTTTCTTCAAATGATAGGGGCCCTTTAATTCCTCCTATTTGCATAGGTTTTGACTCATTACTTTTGTTCTCTTTATCTTTTCTATCTTTTCTTATGAAAATTCTATTGTCATTTCGTGGTCTTTCACCTTTGCGTTCACATAACCTATGATCTAGTTTTACTACTAGCTCTACAAACTCTGCATAATCTTCCGGGGGATTTACAATGTGAGCTAAAGAGTCTTTTAAGTCGTCCTTAAGGCACCTATAGAACAGAGATACATGTTTCTCTTCAGGCCAATGTGTTTCGGATAATAGACGGTTGAAGGTGGTTATATATGTAATTAAATCTTTTGTTCCTTGACGTAAGTTTAGAAGCTCGTTGTCGCTAGATTGGACAAAGACATGTCGTGCAAAAAAGCGAGTAGTAGCTTCTTTAAAGGCTCTAAAGTTATGTAATAGGGGATCATTGGTGTCAATTAACGGGATGGACCAATTGGCCGCTACCCCACCAAGGTAAGAAATTACAAAAGCAGTTTTGGCTGTGTCGGTATTAAATATTTGCGGTTTGCAAAGAAAATGTAATTGACACTGGCTCATGAATGCAGCGAAACGGGAACCATCACCTGTGAAACGTTCGGGGTTGGCCAAAGGAACAGGATTAGGAGCTACCACTTTTACCTGCAGATTTTGATCAGGGCGTTGACTACTGGAAGGTTGTGTAGCAAATGTAGTTGGGTTAAATTTTGGTGGTGCTATTATGGGACGACTCTCAAAAGGCTTGGTTTCTCTCCATTGAGAAAATTCTGCCCTGCTCCTTAATAATTCCTCTCTTAAATTCTGGTTTTCCTGTTTTAATTCCTGCATCTCTACATGCAAATTTCGCAATACTTCCGCAACTTGCGCGGAAGCATCAGACTCCTCCATGATATTTATCACCAAGCAGAGCAAGAGAGAGAGGATGTGGCTTCGTCTTCTGTCAGGCTCAGCCACTCACCTGTTCTCCTTTTTGCTCTGCCTGGCAATGATGGTTCTCCAATCCCTCTGAGAGGTAACAGAAAGGCAGAATTGTGAATACTCTACCCTTCAGACACCCCCCAGGGGGGAAGAGGGAATGGGAAGACAAGAAAGAGAAAAAACTGGACCGGCGAAGACGGTGTCTTCGTTCACGTCTAAGGGCAGGAATCTGGAATCTGTCTGGATGTGGTCTGGGCTCAATTATGCTGCGGTGCCCTGATATGCAAATAAAACAAGATTATTCATAAAAACACATCTAGAGGAGATAATCACTTATTATTCCACTTCTGCTAATAGTCTACCTGGTATGCATCATATTATAAACTTCCTTTAGGCTGATGTTGAATCCTCTCAGTCTTCAGATTGTTTCAAAAAATACGATGCTTAATTTCTATGAGTATATATATATATAGGAAGCCTAAAAACAAAACAAGATTATCAGCATAATAAAGGCTCCCAATAACTATGAACACTCTGGTGTTACATGAAGTAATAAGCGTGAACAAAAAATATACCTTGTACACTTATTCTGGATTACTTTGCCTCAGTAAGTCTTGTAAATATTACCTCGGAAGTATAACATAAATAAACATGTAAAGAAAAGAATGTCTTGCATTGAGTTCAATTAGCAGAGAAATTCTGCAAGTCCTTGTAGAAAGTCAAAACTTAAGTCTTTACGGTATCTCAGATGTGCACTTTCATCCTCGTTGTCCAAAAACTAAAAGTTGTGAATATCCGCCTTTTAAAACTGACAGAATAGTTTCATGAAATGGTTAATCACAAAAAGACACTCACCATTGTCCGTGTCTGATTCTTTGTTACCTTAAAATATCTGCTCGATTTTCTAATGCTTTGTTTTTGTGCTTCTTTACGAGGATTATGGCCCAGGAGATCAACTTTGCAGCTTCGTGAAGAACGGAAGTGAAAAGGAGGCATCCAGAAGTCAGGAACCGGAACAGAAGTTCGCCGCCGAAGGAATTCAGCCGGAGGACTCAGGAAATGCTTGCCGCAGGAGGAATCCAGCCGGAGAACACAGGAGACAGGTAAGTTGTGAGCAAACTGCGAGACGAAGCATTTTTTCATTACGCGCGAGCGGTTTAAATACTGTTCTGCCGCTCGCGTATGTAATTAGCAGCTCGTGCTTCACGTGTCAGCCTTTTACACGTGAATTCTAGGCATCATTCAGGCCGCATGTATTTAAATTGTTGTTGGCACGTTTTTGGGCACGTTTTCTTTTCAGTGTGGGCAAAAGGAAATTTCTGTACACATTTCCCTTAAAGATATTTTACAGTTATCGCATTTGTACAAACTGGATATCATTGATGGACACAAATATGCACAACTGACTTGTCCTTAATTAAATGATGTACCAAGGATACCACTATGAATATCTGACTAAGGTGTCACACCCCCAGCTATACATGCATGATTAAGAACGTGAGTTGGAAACCTTACAGACGCAGCTGTACCCATAACAGTTCTCCCTCCCAAAGGTCTCGGTAGTGGGCGGGGTTTGTTAGGATGCAATGCATGAAATCGCTTAACCAGTCTGGGGGCATTCAGGTTAGATGCTTTTTCCCATGACCGCTCAGAAGCATCATAACCTTTCCAGTCGATAAGATTATACAATTTGCCCTGTATTCGTTTAGCATCAAGAATCTGTTTTATCTCATATTCTAGGTGATCATTTACAATGATGGGAGGTGGAGGATTATCTTTTCTGGTTGAGGGATAATAAGGTTTCACAAGGGACACATGGAATACAGGATGTATAGAGTATTCACTGGGTAGTTGTAATTGAATGTAAACTGGATTTATGATTCGACAAATGGGAAAGGGACCAATATACTTGGGCTGTAATTTCCTTGGACCATTCAACCGAATATTTTGGGTAGATAGCCAGACTAGATCTCCTATTTGATAGGTTGGTTCAAGTGATCTATGTTTATCAGCTTGTGCTTTAGCTGCGATCTTATGTTTAGCTAGGCTGTTTTGTGCCTTTTCTTGAATATCTTGCAATTGGTTTAACCTCTCCGTGACAGAGGGCATCAATTCCTCAGTGGTGGATGAAATAATAGGTAGTGTACGTGGGTGGAAACCAGTAAGGAATTAAAATGGGGAACAACCTAAAGCTGAATGAACCGTATTATTGTATGTGAATTCCGCTAAAGGAAGTGCTTGATCCCATTGAGTGGTCAGGGTAGATGTCAGACAATGCAAACTCTGTTCCAAACATTGGTTAACCTTCTCGGTTTGACCATCAGATTGAGGATGAAAGGCTGAAGTTAAGGCTACTTCTATTCCTAATCGTGAACACACTGATTTCCAAAATTTGGAAGTAAATTGGGGACTTCGGTCGGAAATTATTTTACTTGGGAGTCCATGAAGTTTGACTATATTTTGAATAAAAATGTTGGATAATTCAGTGGCATTGGGTAACTTATTTAAAGGAATAAAGTGACTCATTTTTGAGAGTAAATCTACTACTACTAAAATAGTAGTGAATTGATTGGATTTGGGTAGATCAGTTATAAAATCTAAGCTAATAGTATGCCATGGTCTTGATGGTATTGGTAATGGATGCAAGAGTCCTGCTGGAGCTATGTGTTGTGTTTTGTTTCGAGCACAAGTTGGGCATTGTTTAATATATTCCTGCACATCTGTTTTAATGTTATGCCACCAAAAGTTTCTTAAACATAACTCTAAAGTCTTTTGAGTACCTGGATGTCCAATAATACTGGTATCATGATTCCAATTGAGGACTTGTTGTCTCTGTGTTTCTTCTGGAATGAATAGTTTGTTATTGTGGAAGAAATATCCATCCTTGATGGTGTTCAACGGAGTCTGTAACCACCTGGTTTTATCTAGTTTTTTAGAAGTGATTTTAACCTCTGTTAAAAAGGTATCTGATTGTGTTAGAGCTATTATTTTATTGTCTGGTATTATACTTTGGGGTGAAACACGCTGGTCTTTAGATTCTTGTTCCTCAAGTCTTGATAGGGTGTCGGATAATATTTAGGTTTGACCTGGCCGGTATGTTATTATAAAATCAAATCCACTGAAAAAGTGTAACCACCTCATTTGTCTGGGGGTTAAAGCCTTAACTGATGTAAAAAACTGTAGATTTTTATGGTCCGTGAATATCAATCAATCAATCAATCAATCACAGAATTTGTAAAGCGCACTACTTACCCGCGAGGGTCTCAAGGCGCTGGGGGAGAAAAAAAGGGGGGGGGTGCTGCTACTGGTCGAACAACCAGGTCTTGAGTAGCCTCCTGAAGGTCAGCAGGTCTTGGGTCTGTCGTAGGCTTAGTGGAAGGGTGTTCCAGGTCTTGGCGGCGAGGTGGGAGAAGGATCTGCCGCCGGTGGTGGTTCTTCGAATGCGAGGGACGGTGGCGAGGGAGAGGTCGGCGGAGCGGAGTTGGGGATGTAGAAGAGGAGTCGTCTGTTGAGGTAGGCTGGGCCAGTCTTGTGGAGTGCCTTGTGTGCGTGGATGAGGAGTTTGAAGGAGATTCTCCTGTCGACGGGGAGCCAGTGCAGGTTCCTCAGGTGGGGGGTGATGTGGCTGTGGCGTGGTACATCGAGGATCAGGCGTGCGGAGGCGTTTTGTATGCGTTGCAGTCGCTTGATGAGCTTGGTCGGGGCTCCCGCGTAGAGGGCGTTCCCATAGTCGAGTCTGCTGCTGACGAGGGCCTGGGTGACTGTTCTTCTCGTGGCTGTCGGGATCCACCTGTAGATCTTGCGAAGCATGCGGAGGGTGTTGAAGCAGGAGGATGAGACTGCGTTGACTTGCTTGGTCATGGAGAGCGTTGAGTCGAGGATGACTCCCAGGTTGCTTGCGTGGTCGGTGGGTGTCGGGGCTGCTCCCAGCGTCGTTGGCCACCAGGAGTCGTCCCAGGCTGAGGGGTTGGAGCCGAGGATGAGGACCTTTGTCTTCTCCGTGTTCAGTTTTAGTCTGCTGATCTTCATCCATTCGGCGACGACCTTCATCCCTTCATGGAGGTTGGATTTGGCGGCGAGGGGGTCCTTGTGAGGGAGAGGATCAGTTGGGTGTCGTCGGCGTAGGAGATTATGTTGAGGTCGTGCTGTCTGGCGATGCGTGCGAGCGGGGCCATGTAGATGTTGAACAGTGTTGGGCTGAGGGACGATCCCTGGGGTACGCCGCAGATGATCTAGGAGGCTTCGGATCGGAATGGTGGGAGGCGGACTCTCTGGGTTCTGCCGGCGAGGAAGGAGGTGGCCCATTCCAGGGCCTTGCCTCGGATCCCTGCGTCGTGGAGGCGTGCGCGTAGAGTGCGGTGGCAGACAGTGTCGAAGGCGGCGGAGAGGTCCAGCAGGATGAGGGCTGCGGTCTCACCGTTGTCCAGCAGGATCCTGATGTCGTCGGTGGCGGCGATGAGGGCAGTCTCAGTGCTGTGGTTGCTGCGGAACCCCGATTGGGATGGGTCCAGGATGCTGTTTTCTTCGAGGTATCGGGTTAGCTGCTTGTTGACGATCTTCTCGATGACCTTGGCTGGGAACGGAAGCAGGGAGATGGGCCGGAAGTTCTTGAGGTCTCTCGGGTCCGCCTTGGGTTTTTGAGTAGGGCGTTGATCTCTGCGTGTTTCCAGCTCTCTGGGAAGGTCGCGGTCTCGAAGGAGAGATTGATGATGTTGCACAGGTGGGGTGCGATGGAGCTGCTGGCTTTGTTGAAGATGTGGTGCGGGAAAGGGTCTGACGGGGAGCCGGAGTGTATTGTGCTCATGGTCTTGATGTGTCCTCGATGTTCACGCTGGCCCAGGCTGGCAGGGGATCGTGGTCGATGGTGTGCGGCGGGTCTGGTGCATCGATCTTAGTTGGGGCTGTCTGGGTGTTGAAGCTGTCGTGGATGTCGGCGATCTTGCGGTGGAAGAAGGTGGCGAGGGAATCGCACAGGGGTTGCGACGGTGGGATGTCGTTGGTGTTGGAGCTGGGGTTGGAGAGTTCCTTCACGATGTTGAAAAGCTCCTTGCTGTTGTGTGCGTTGTTGTCGAGGCGGTCTTTGAAGGAGGTTCTCTTGGCGGACTTGATGAGGTGGTGGTGGTTACGGATGGCGTCTTTGTGGGCTGCGTGGCTGTCCGGTGTCTTATCACTGTGCCATTTCTTCTCTAGTTTCCGGCAGGTGCGCTTGGAAGCTAGGAGTTCCGAGGTGAACCAGCTGGCTCTTTTGGTGGTGTCAGCGTAGGTGGGTTTTTTCAGCGGGGCGAGGGTGTTGGCACAGTCGTCCATCCATCTTCTGAGGTTGCAGGCAGCGTCGTCGGTGTTGGATGGGTCGGAGGGAGGGCTGAGAGCGAGAGTTGCCCGTAGTTGGTCTTCGGTGACTTTGCTCCAGCAGCGGCGTGGGATCTGTTGGGTGCGGTGGTGTGTGGTGGGTTTCTGGAAGGTGAAATGGATGCAGCGGTGGTCGGTCCAGAGGAGTTCCGTGGTGTGGCTGAAGGAGACGTGGGAGCTGGAGGAGAAGATGGGGTCGAGCGTGTGGCCGGCGGAATGGGTCGGTGTTGTGACGAGCTGGCTCAGACCGAGGTTGGCGAGGTTGTCGATCAGGGTGGTGGAATTGCTGTCGTTCTTGTTCTCCAGGTGAAAATTCAGGTCTCCGAGGAGGATGTAGTCGGTAGAGGTCAGGGCGTGCGTGCTGATGAAGTCGGCGATGGAGTCGCTGAACTGGGGTCGGGGCCCAGGGGGTCTGTAGATGAGGGTGCCTCTGAGGGTGGTGTTGGGGTCCGTGTGGATCTGGAAGTCCATGTGTTCGGCGGTGCTGAGAGTGTTGTCGGTGCTGGTCGAGACCCTGATGGTGTTCTTGTGGACGATGGCGATTCCTCCTCCTACTGCGTTGACGCGGTCTCTGCGGGTGATCTTATAGCCGTCTGGGATGGCTATGGCGATGTCGGGGGCGGAGGAGTCGTTCATCCAGGTCTCTGTCAGGAAGGCGACGTCTGGTGATGATGTGTCGAGCAGGTTCCAGAGCTCGACGGCGTGTTTGCGTGCGGAGCGGGTGTTCAGTAGGTTGCATCGGAGGTGGTTGCGGTCCTTCTTGGCGGGTGCCTCGGTGGCTCTGAGGCTGGTGTAGCTGCAGTTCCGGCAGGTGAAGGGACCATGGCTGCGTTTCGGGGCGGCCTTGAAGCAGTTGTGCGTCCGTCCGGGGTTGAGAGCGTGGAGTGTGGTGGCATCGTATTGGCGTCGGTCCTCGAGGCTGGTGCCGGGGCGCACGGCCCAGGGGTTCTGGCGCTGGGCGCGGTCCAGGCACGGACGGGCGCAGACGGGCTTGCCTTAGGCGCGCCTTCGGCGCGCCAGCGGCCGCCATATATGGGGAGGTGGGAGGGAGGAGCAGCTGGGAGGCAGGGGCAGCGAATGGGCAGTCAGGGGGCGGGGCCGCAGGGACGCAGCGGCGGGATTGGAGAGAGGCAGCGAGGGGTACAGAAGGCAAGAAGGACACAGGAAAATGGGGGCAGCGAGGGAGACAGAAGAAAAAACGGGCACACAGCACTGGGGGCAGCGAGGGGAACAGTAGAGAAAAACAGGCACACAGCAAAGGGGGCAGCGAGGGTACAGAAGGAAAAAATGGACACAGTACAGTGGGGGCAGCGAGGGAGCAGAGATAAAACGGGCACACAGCAATGGGGGCAGCGAGGGTACAGAAGGAAAAAATGGACACAGTACAGTGGGGGCAGCGAGGGGAACAGAGAGAAAAACGGGCACACAGCAATGGGGGCAGCGAGGGTACAGAAGGAAAAAGAGACACAGTACAGTGGGGGCAGCGAGGGGAGCAGAGAGAAAAACGGGCACACAGCAATGGGGGCAGCGAGGGTACAGAAGGAAAAAAGGACACACTACAGTGGGGGCAGTGAGGGAAAAACAGACGAAAAACGGGCACCGAGGCCACAAGCAGAGGGCGAGCTTACCAGCAGCAGCGGGCAGGACACCACAGGCGGAGCTGTGTGGCGGGGGAGCGACCTACCTGGTAAGGTCAAGGGTCGCTCTCCTCACCGCGCAGCGGCCGCCATATATGGGGAGGTGGGAGGGAGGAGCAGCTGGGAGGCAGGGGCAGCGAATGGGCAGTCAGGGGGGCGTGGCCGCAGGGGACGCAGCGGCGGGATTGGAGAGAGGCAGCGAGGGGTACAGAAGGCAAGAAGGACACAGGGAAATGGGGGCAGCGAGGGAGACAGAAGAAAAAAACGGGCACGCAGCACTGGGGGCAGCGAGGGGAACAGTAGAGAAAAACGGGCACACAGCAAAGGGGGCAGCGAGGGTACAGAAGGAAAAAATGGACACAGTACAGTGGGGGCAGCGAGGGGAGCAGAGATAAAACGGGCACACAGCAATGGGGGCAGCGAGGGTACAGAAGGAAAAAATGGACACAGTACAGTGGGGGCAGCGAGGGGAACAGAGAGAAAAACGGGCACACAGCAATGGGGGCAGCGAGGGTACAGAAGGAAAAAAGGGACACAGTACAGTGGGGGCAGCGAGGGGAGCAGAGAGAAAACGGGCACACAGCAATGGGGGCAGCGAGGGTACAGAAGGAAAAAAGGACACACTACAGTGGGGGCAGTGAGGGAAAAACAGACGAAAAACGGGCACCGAGGCCACAAGCAGAGGGCGAGCTTACCAGCAGCAGCAGCGGGCAGGACACCACAGGCGGAGCTGTGTGGCGGGGGAGCGACCTACCTGGTAAGGTCAAGGGTCGCTCTCCTCACCGCGCAGCGGCCGCCATATATGGGGAGGTGGGAGGGAGGAGCAGCTGGGAGGCAGGGGCAGCGAATGGGCAGTCAGGGGTGGGGCCGCAGGGAGCGCAGCGGCGGGATTGGAGAGAGGCAGCGAGGGGTACAGAAGGCAAGAAGGACACAGGGAAATGGGGGCAGCGAGGGAGACAGAAGAAAAAACGGGCACACAGCACTGGGGGCAGCGAGGGGAACAGTAGAGAAAAACGGGCACACAGCAAAGGGGGCAGCGAGGGTACAGAAGGAAAAAATGGACACAGTACAGTGGGGGCAGCGAGGGGAGCAGAGATAAAATGGGCACACAGCAATGGGGGCAGCGAGGGTACAGAAGGAAAAAGGGACACAGTACAGTGGGGGCAGCGAGGGAGCAGAGAGAAAACGGGCACACAGCAATGGGGGCAGCGAGGGTACAGAAGGAAAAAGGACACACTACAGTGGGGGCAGTGAGGGAAAAACAGACGAAAAACGGGCACCGAGGCCACAAGCAGAGGGCGAGCTTACCAGCAGCAGCAGCGGGCAGGACACCACAGGCGGAGCTGTGTGGCGGGGGAGCGACCTACCTGGTACCAATATAGTGATGGTATGTTTGCCTCCTAGGAGATGATGTCTCCATTCAGTGAATGCGTCTTTTATTGCCAATAGTTCTCGTTCAGCAATTGTATAATTTTGTTCAGCTTGCAATAGCTTATGAGAATAGTAAGCAAGAGGGTGTAAATGCCCTGTTTTTGGATCTTTTTGCAAAAGAACTCCTCCAAGTGCTATTTGAGAGGCGTCCGCCTCTACAAAAAAAGGCTGATCAGGATTTGGATGCGCAAGCACCGGAGCGGTAGTGAAAGCCTTTTTGTAAATCCAGAAAAGCTGTTTCTGCTTCTTTTGTCCAAATGAATTGTTGTCCTTTTTTTTTAGCAATTGGGTGATGGGGTCACTATCCTGGAAAAGTTTGCTATGAAACGTCTGTAGAAATTCGCGAACCCAAGGACTCGCTGAACTTCTTTAACAGAATTTGGTGATGACCATTTCTGAATAGCATCCACTTTCCTAGGGTCCATGGTGATTCCCTTTGGAGATAAAAATTATCCTAGGAATTCCACAGATTTGGCATGAAAAATACACTTTTCCATTTTGGCATATAAGGAGTTTTCTTTTAGCCTTCGTAAAACTGCCCGAACATGATGAATGTGTTCCTGTTCTGTTTTTGAGAAGATTAATATATTGTCTATATAGATGATTACAAAAATATCAAGGAAGTCATGCAGAACCTCATTTATGAAATACTGGAATGCCGCCGAAACATTACAAAGTCCGATCGACATGACAGTATATTCAAAAAGACCGAATTTTGTACGGAAGGCAGTTTTCCATTCGTCGCCTTCGTATTAGGTGATAAGCACCTCTAAGGTCTAATTTGGTGTAGATAGTTGACCCCTTAACTTGATCTAGTAGGACAGGGATCAGAGGCAATGGGTAACGATTTTTAATCGTGGCTTTGTTGACTGTGCGGTAATCTATATATGCCCTGAGATCGCCTGATTTTTTGGCTAAAAAAAAAAGAGGCGAAGAAACGGGGGATGTAGAATGTCGTATGAACCCTATTTCTAAAAGTTTGTCAAGATATTTCTTTAAGTATTCGGTTTCAGGTTCAGTGAGTGCATATATCCTGCTGCAAGGCAGAATAGCTCCAGGTATTAAATCTATTCTGCAATCATACACCCTATGAGGTGGCAGTTGTGTAGCTTGGACAGGATCGAACACATCAGTGAGGTCACTATACTCCTTTGGTAATAGAGGATTATCCATTACTTGTGTGCTAGCACAATGTAAAGGATAAATGGGGTCATGTGCTTCTTGATAACACTGATTTCTACAAAAAGCTGAATATAAGGTGACCGTTCTTTGAATCCAATCAACTTTGGGGTTATGTAATTCTAACCAAGGAATTCCCAAAATTATTCCAAAAGTTGGGGTATGAATCAAATCAAAAATTGTTTGTTCGGTATGGCCATTTTCGCTAACTAGAGTCAATGGAGTTGTGTGGAAGCGAATGAGTCCTGAGGAAAGAGCTGACCCATCTACTGCTCTTACTGGTTCTGGTTTAGTTATTTGAGAAATTCCAAGTTTTTTGGCTAAAGTCAAATCAAAAAAGTTACCCGTGGCACCAGAATCTAATAGTATTGGGAAACAATGTCGTTGTTGAGCAGATATGACAATTGTCATTCTAATAGTTATGTGTTTGGGTAATATTTTTGTAAGGTTCATAATAGATTTGGAGACCTCTGAACTTACGTCTCTCGAAGGGGCGGTCTCAATGCTCTCCGAGGAATTCAGTTTCCCGACTCCAACTGGTCTGTGGTTATATTAGCTACTGTCTTTTTCCTTTTGGGTTTAACTGTACAGTCTCTAGCGAAATGGCCTGCCTTACCGCAATATAAACACAGATTTTCTTTATGTCGTCTTTCTTTTTCTTCAAATGATAGGGGCCCTTTAATTCCTCCTATTTGCATAGGTTCTGACTCATTACTTTTGTCCTCTTTATCTTTTTCTTTTCTATCTGTTCTTATGAAAATTCTATTGTCATTTCGTGGTCTTTCACCTTTGCATTCACATAACCTATGATCTAGTTTTACTACTAGGTCTACAAACTCTGCATAATCTTCCGGGGGATTTACAATGTGAGCTAAAGAGTCTTTTAAGTCATCCTTAAGGCACCTATAGAACAGAGATACACGTTTCTCTTCAGACCAATGTGTTTCGGATAATAGACGGTTGAAGGTGGTTATATATGTAATTAAATCTTTTGTTCCTTGACGTAAGTTTAGAAGCTCGTTGTCGCTAGATTGGACAAAGACATGTCGTGCAAAAAGGCGAGTCATAGCTTCTTTAAAGGCTCTAAAGTTATGTAATAGGGGATCATTGGTGTCAATTAACGGGCTGGACCAATTGGCCGCTACGCCACCAAGGTAAGAAATTACAAAAGCAGTTTTGGCTGTGTCGGTATTAAATATTTGCGGTTTGCAAAGAAAATGTAATTGTCACTGGCTCATGAATGCAGCGAAACAGGAACTATCACCTGTGAAACGTTCGGGGTTGGCCAAAGGAACAGGATTAGGAGCTACCACTTTTACCTGCAGATTTTGATCAGGGCGTTGACTACTGGAAGGTTGTGTAGCAAATGTAGTTGGGTTAAATTTTGGTGGTGCTATTATGGGACGACTCTCAAAAGGCTTGGTTTCTCTCCATTGAGAAAATTCTGCCCTACTCCTTAATAATTCTTCTCTTAAATTCTGGTTTTCCTGTTTTAATTCCTGCATCTCTACATGCAAATTTCGCAATACTTCAGCAACTTGCGCGGAAGCATCAGACTCCTCCATGATATTTATCACCAAGCAGAGCAAGAGAGAGAGGATGTGGCTTCTCTTCTGTCAGGCTCAGCCACTCACGTGTTCTCCTTTTTGCTCTGCCTGGCGATGATGGTTCTCCAATCCCTCTGAGAGGTAACAGAAAGGCAGAATTGTGAATACTCTACCCTTCAGACACCCCCCATGGGGTAAGGGGGAATGGGAAGACAAGAAAGAGAAAAAACGGGACCGGCGAAGATGGTGTCTTCGTTCATGTCTAAGGGCAGGAACCTGGAATCTGTCTGGATGTGGCCTGGGCTCAATTATGCTGCGTTGCCCTGATATGCAAATAAAACAAGATTATTCATAAAAACACATCTAGAGGAGATAATCACTTATTATTCCACTTTTGCTAATATTCTACCTGGTATGCATCATATTATAAACTTCCTTTAGGCTGATGTTGAATCCTCTCAGTCTTCAGATTGTTTCAAAAAGTACGATGCTTAATTTCTATGAGTATATATATATATATAGGAAGCCTAAAAACAAAATAAGATTATCAGCATAATAAAGGCTCCCAATAACCCTGAACACTCTGGTGTTACATGAAGTAATAAGCGTGAACAAAAAATATACCTTGTACACTTATTCTGGATTACTTTGCCTCAGTAAGTCTTGTAAATATTACCTCGGAAGTATAACATAAATAAACATGTAAAGAAAAGAATGTCTTGCATTGAGTTCAATTAGCAGAGAAATTCTGCAAGTCCTTGTAGAAAGTCAAAACTTAAGTCTTTACAGTATCTCAGATGTGCACTTTCATCCTCGTTGTCCAAAAACTAAAAGTTGTGAATATCCGCCTTTTAAAACTGACAGAATAGTTTCATGAAATGGTTAATCACAAAAAGACACTCACCGATTGTCCATGTCTGATTCTTTGTTATCTTAGAATATCTGCTCGATTTTCTAATGCTTTGTTTTTGTGCTTCTTTACCAGGATTATGGCCCAGGAGATCAACTTTGCAGCTTCGTGAAGACCGGAAGTGAAAAGGAGGCGTCCAGAAGCCAGGAACCGGAACAGAAGTTCGCCGCAGGAGGAATTCAGCCGGAGGACTCAGGAAATGCTTGCCGCAGGAGGAATTCAGCCGGAGAACACAGGAGACAGGTAAGTTGTGAGCAAACTGCGAGACAAAGCAATTTTTCATTACGCGCGAGCGGTTTAAATACTGTTCTGGAGCTCGCGTATGTAATTAGCTGCTCATGCTTCACGTGTCAGCAGTTTACACATGAGTTCTAGGGAACGTTCAGGCCGCATGTATTTAAATTGTTGTTGTCACATTTTTGGGCACGTTTTCTCTTCAGTGTGGGCAAAAGGAAATTTCTGGACACATTTCCCTTAAAGATATTTTACAGTTATCGCATTTGTACAAACTGGATAACATTGATGGACACAAATATGCACAACTGACTTGTCCTTAATTAAATGATGTACCAAGGATACCACTATGAATATCTGACTAAGGTGTCACACCCCCAGCTATACATGCATGATTAAGAACGTGGAATAGCATAAGACAAAAAGCGGCTGACCACGGTGCAGCACCTCAAACCCAATCTTAGGAAAAATAATAGTTCTGTGTAAACGCTTCTGGAGCCTGCCGCAACCGGGCTCCTCTGAGTTCCAGAAATACCAAGATTCTTTGCAAAATGAAGGTGCACCAGCATAGAAGTCCATAAGGATCCAAACAAGTCCAAACTAGTCTTCTTTATTCAATATCAAAATTAGCCTTCAGTAATGGCCACTCCAGCTGAACCGAACCTATGACACAACCTCTTATCCACTCTAACATTTCCGTCACTACTTCGAGATACACGAAGGACGCGTTAATCTTCAAAAATATGCCCTGACTGTGGGCTCTGGATTACTCTTTGAAAATATCTTTAATGAAAACATATGGGTCACAATCCTTGAAGAAGATTGGCTGTGTGCCCCATTAGACAATGGAAATGTTATTCTGACTTTGGTTGCACATTTGACAACAACGATTTTGTATTCGTTTAAGCCCTGATGAAGTTCCATTCTGGAAGGAAACGCGTTGGCTGATTGCCATTTTAAATAATTTTGATATTGAATAAAGAAGACTAGTTTGGACTCGTTTGGATCCTTGTGGACTTCCATGTTGGTGCACCTTCATTTTGCAAAGAATGATTAAGAACGTGAGTTGGAAACCTTACAGACGCAGCTGTACCCATAACACACCATCATGACGGTAACTTACATAGCATTAGGGGTATCTGGGGTATCAAGGGGATCTAGAGAATCAAAATTTGCTGGTTCGGCAGAGACATGGATTATTGCTGTAATATCCTCTAATGCACATAGACCATCATCGCCAACAATGCTTTCCCTCGGCAATCCACACTTCTCAAGTCTGCCATGTCGACAAACTCTGATGGCCCCCTCTGGGGGAACTTCAGTTGTAACTAAGACAGGATGGGGGGCGCAGCAGGGGTAGTTTGTACTGTGGATCCCACAGCACCTTTGAGCGCATGTTTCCCACCACTTCGCCCTTCCGCAACCACACCCCCAGCTGTCCTATCTCTTGGTCATAACAAACACTCAGACATAGCAGTCTCGGTCACCAGCTCAGCCGTCAAAACCAAGCACTAAACACCAGGCACTAAGTCCAGTAGGAATGTTAAGTGGGGCTTTAGCAGTGAACACAGGTTGAGCCTCGTCAAAGGACACCCCTACAGTAATCTGTTACTGCCTAAGCGCCTTGTACACCTTATGCTGGACAGGGTGGAACTGCTGAAAATCCAAAGGGGCTATATATGTATGTGGGCAGAAGACCATTAGGGCTAGTGGGGCTAATTAACTAATAGTGGTAATGGTAAGCGGTAACTGCAGTCAATTGCCTGTGCAGAGGGCTCAGACCAGGGATCCCAGACTGGAGGGCTCACAAAGTCTCACTAATGGCAAAGCTCTAACCTCCCTATTTAATATATATGTCACCACCTACAGCAGGCCTATCGAATCCTAGGGCAGGGTGCTGTATATTAAAAAGTAGAACATATATTTTTATATGTCCTAACGGTAAAACCCCCAAATTTCCATTTTTACTGTGGAAAGGCTAGTAACCCTATTGGTGACTACAGAGTTACATGCTGTCAACTCAGCCGTGCTTACTCCTGAATGGGACTACTAAAGTTGGTACTTCAGGGTATCAAATTAGTCCTCACATTAAACCCAACTTGATGCCCAAGTCGAATTTAATGTACCTTTTAGTTAAAGGCACCTTTTAGCAAGTTGCCATTCTGTTGGCCAAGTTTTCCAGAGGTCATATGCAGATGCTGACCACAAGCAAGAACACAGAGATGTCGGTGGTACCCCTAAGGTATACTGGGAGAAAAGAGACACCAAACCAGGGGCAACCAGGAGAATGGTTGTCCCAAAACAGTGGAGAGAGTTCCTCCTTAACCTGGCTCATGACATCCCGTTAGCTGAACATTTGGGACAGACCAAGACATATGAAAGGTTGGTCAACCATGTCTGAGAAGATGAAAAAGGTCTGTCGCTCCTGTGTCACCTGTCAAGCTAATGGCAAGACAGGGGGCATGCCAAAAGCTCCTCTCATACCTCATGCCTACCTGTGGTGGGAACGCCCTTTGAGTGGGTGGAGATTGACATTGTTGGTCTCCTAGACCCACAAATTACCTCTGGAAACAGGTTTATCTTGGTGGTAGTGGAACATGCCACCAGATACCCGGAAGCTATACCCCTTAGGACAGTCACTGTTACAGCAGTAGCCTGGGCCCTCCTTGGAATCTTCACTAGAGTTGCGTTCCCTAAGGGAACATATAGGGGTACTAACTTTATGTCAGCCTATCCAAAAACCATGTGGGATGAGTATGGTGTGACTTATACATTCACCACCTCATACCATCCCCAAGAAAATTGCCTTGTAGAAAGATTTAAAAAAAACAATTGATGGACAGAATGCAGAACAATATTATACATTCACCCCAGTACAGAGATCTGGGCCTAAATCCATTGTTTGTTTGCTCCCCATGCCATTCCAGTTTGAACCCAACCATATGCAAATCAGTCTTGACCCTGTGCCCAATGATAACAGTCCAGCCCGAACTGCCAGGCCAGGTCCTCCCTGGACTGGAAACAAGCATCCTAGGACCGGTTTCGGGGTTTCACCCCTCATCAGCCAGGTTAGCTTGACTCCAGTGGCATGGAGAGCACGCACCCACGTCTAGGCATACCCATCTCACTCGGGGTGACAAATGCAAAAAGAACAATTGATGGACAGAATGCAGAGCAATGTCATACATTCACCCCAGTACAGCGATCTGGGCCTAAATCCATCGTTTTTTTGCTCCCCATGCCATTCCAGTTCGAACCCAGCCATATGCAAATCAGTCTTGACCCTGCGCCCAATGGGAAAAGTCCAGCCCGAACTGCCCGGCCAAGTCCTACCTGGACTGCAGACAAGCATCCTAGGACCGGTTTCGGGGTTTCACCCCTCATCAGCCAGGTTAGCTTGACTCCAGTGGCATGGAGAGCACGGTGTGTCTTTTGCTTTCTCGCCCTAAGTGCGCCGGGTATGCCCAGAAGTGGGTCCCGGGCTCACTGTGCCACTGGATTCTAGCTATCCTGGCTGATGAGGGGTGAAACCCCGAAACCGGTCCTAGGATGCTTGTTTCTGGTCCAGGGAGGACCTGGCTTGGCAGATCGGGCTGGACTGTTCCCATGAGGCACGGGGTCAAGACTGATTTGCATATTGACAGGTCTAAACTGGTGTGGCATGGTGAGCAAAAAAACGATGGATTTCACCCAGATCTCTTGACTGGGGGTGAATGTTTTGATTTATTCTGCATTCCGTCCATCACTTGTGTGTCTTTTGCTTCCTCGCCGTAAGTGCGCCGGGTATGCCCAGACGTGGGTCCCGGGCTCACTGTGCCACTGGATTCAAGCTATCCTAGCTGATGAGGGGTGAAACCCCGAAACCTGTCCTAGGATGCTTGTTTCCAGTCGAGGGAGGACCTGGCTTGGCAGTTCGGGCTGGACTGTTACCTTGAGGCACAGGTTCAAGATTGATTTGCATATTGCCAGGTCTAAACTGGGGTGGCATGGTGAGCAAAAGAATGATAGATTTAACCCAGATCTCTTGACTGGGGGTGAATGTTTTGATTTTTTCTGCATTCTGTCCATCAATTGTGTGTCTTTTGTAGAAAGATTCAACAAGACACGAAGGGAATGATTGTGGTTTGCTTGAAAAACTCAGAAGGAGATAGCATGTTCTCCTGACATGCCTGTTGCTTGCATACAGGGAGGTTCCTCAGAGAGTAGAAGGCTTCAGTCCCTTTGTGATACTCTTTGAACACCCTGAACATTTTAGTGAGAGAGGTCTGGGAGAGACCCCTCAAGGAGCCCGAACAGAATGGCTGAATACACGAAGAAGATAAACAAACACTTGGAGGTGATGGAGCAGGGGAAACGAAATATTTTTGTACCCCTATGAAATTAATGACCTCATAACCGTTTGAAATGCATGAATTAACCAACAAATACACCTTTTTAGTAGACACTACACGTGGGTAATATGCTGATTTGTGCAAAATCTAATTTATTTACAAATATGAAGTTAATTAACTTTAGTATTGTGATTTGCGTAGTAATTAGAGTGAATTGCATGATTTGTGTTGCATAGTAGAATTGTATTGTGGCAAAGAATGCAGATGGTAAGTAAAATGGCTTTAAATGTCGCCTTCGCTAGGTAATATCTAACACGGGTCATTAGAATGGCGGGTGGTAAACAGAAAGGCTTATTTTCCATATTTTAATTTCTATTGTGTTTGTTCTTATATTAATTCCGTTCGGGCCTGCTAGGTCATGCTTCTAAAATGGCCGCTGGAAAGGACGAGATCGTGTGCGTTGAGCAAAGATGGCCCCCACGCAGCCTCAGTACGAATGCTCCAGTCACGTGTATGCGGCCTGTGCCCGGAGTGAGAGATGTCAAGGCCAATCTGACCTACAATAAGAACGTGCCAAGTGTTCAGCATGTATTCCTGGGAATGGATGGGAAAGAGCCGAGTGACAATGGATGAACTAATGTGTGACCATCAAAGATCGCTACAAAATGGATTAACAAATTGGACTACTTTTGACTCTATGATCATGAGACTTATTGTGTGCTTTATTGTCCCCAAACCAGTTTGAACAAGGAGGGCGATGAGGTGACCATCACCACCCCTCCAATGGACCAATTAGCGTGATTCTTGCCCCTAAGGATTGCAACTTTTATGTGTAGTGAGACAGAGAATAGGGTATAAGAGAGTCTGCTCTTATGTTGTGATAGCGCTTCTTATTTTTCATTTTCCCACCTTGATGCTGCGATTGACTCTGTCATTTTGGACTTTGATTGGGGAAGGAACGAGATCGTTGCGGGTATTCTGCCCGGGAGGTGTGTCTGAGGAGGTTAGCGGGACAGTCAGTCAGTTTGGGAGTCCTATTCTGTGATCTGCGGTTCATCTTCCTTTGGTGAACCATTCTTGTCATCGCCCCATGGCCGAGGGTAATGCATAATTTTTCACTTTTCCTAAAGCTTTCTTAAATGTTTTAATGATATTTTAAATGTGTTGCTTAATAAAGAATTTCATTTATTTGATTGAATAATTTTAGATAAAATTATATTCTAACTCTAAAATGAGTCTGTGGTTCTTTAATAGATTTATGATGAATAAATGTTAAAGGTTTTAATTGTGATTGAGCTGGTCTTAATCACCATCAAGACTGATTTGCATATTGCATATTGCCAGGTCTAAACTGGGGTGGCATGGTGAGCAAAAAAACGATGGATTTCACCCAGATCTCTTGACTGGGGGTGAATGTTTTGATTTGTTCTGCATTCCGTCCATCAATTGTGTGTCTTTTGCTTCCTCGCCCTAAGTGCGCCGGGTATGCCCAGACGTGGGTCCCGGGCTCACTGTGCCACTGGATTCAAGCTATCCTGGCTGATGAGGGGTGAAACCCCGAAACCTGTCCTAGGATGCTTGTTTCCAGTCGAGGGAGGACCTGGCTTGGCAGTTCGGTCTGGACTGTTACCTTGAGGCACAGGGTCAAGATTGATTTGCATATTTCCAGGTCTAAACTGGGGTGGCATGGTGAGCAAAAGAATGATAGATTTAACCCAGATCTCTTGACTGGGGGTGAATGTTTTGATTTTTTTCTGCTTTCTGTCCATCAATTGTGTGTCTTTTGTAGAAAGATTCAACAAGACACGAAGGGAATGATTGTGGTTTGCTTGAAAAACTCAGAAGGAGATAGCATGTTCTCCTGACATGCATGTTGCTTGCATACAGGGAGGTTCCTCAGAGAGTAGAAGGCTTCAGTCCCTTTGTGATACTCTTTGAACACCCTGTGAGAGGTCCACTAATTTTAGTGAGAGAGGGCGGGAGAGACCCCTCAAGGAGCCCGAACAGAATGGCTGAATACACGAAGAAGATAAACAAACACTTGGAGGTGATGGAGCAGGGTAAAACGAAATATTTTTGTACCCCTATGAAATTAATGACCTCATAACTCTAATGATACTAACCGTTTGAAATGCATGAATTAACCAACAAATACACCTTTTTAGTAGACACTACACGTGGGTAATATGCTGATTTGTGCAAAATCTAATTTATTTACAAATATGAAGTTAATTAACTTTAGTATTGTGATTTGCGTAGTAATTCAATCAATCAATCAATCAATCATGTCACTTATAAAGCGCACTACATACCCGCGAGGGTCTCAAGGCGCTGGGGGAAGAGGGGGGTGGTGCTGCTACTGATCGAAGAGCCAGGTCTTGAGGAGTCTTCTGAAGGCCAGTAGGTCTTGGGTCTGTCGGAGGTTGGTGGGGAGGGTGTTCCAGGTCTTGGCGGCGAGGTGGGAGAAGGATCTGCCGTCGGCGGTCGTTTTCCGGATGCGGGGGACTGTGGCGAGGGCGAGGCTGGTCGAGCGGAGCTGGCGGGTGGGGGTGTAGAAGCTGAGTCGTCTGTTGAGGTAGGCTGGTCCGGAGTTGTGGAGTGCTTTGTGTGCGTGGGTGAGGAGCTTGAAGGTTATCCTCTTGTTGACAGGGAGCCAGTGCAGGTCTCTCAGGTGGGGTGTGATGTGGCTGCGTCGGGGGATGTCGAGGATAAGACGTGCAGAGGCGTTCTGGATGCGTTGCAGCCATCTCAGGAGCTTAGCCGTCGTTCCTGCGTAGAGGGCGTTTCCGTAGTCCAGCCTGCTGGTGACGAGGGCCTGGGTGACTGTTTTTCTTGTTTCGGTGGGGATCCACTTGAAGATCCTGCGGAGCATTCGGAGGATGTTGAAGCAGGATGAGGAAACGGCGTTGACCTGCTTAGTCATGGAGAGGGTGGGGTCGAGGATGACCCCTAGGTTGCGTACGTGGTCGGTGGGTGGCGGGGCTGTTCCCAGTGATGTTGGCCACCAGGAGTCGTCCCAGGCTGAAGGGTTGGAACCAAGGGTGAGGACCTCCGTCTTGTCCGAGTTCAGCTTCAGGCGGCTGGTCCTCATCCATTCGGCGACGGCCTTCATTCCTTCGTGGAGGTGGGCTTTGGCGGTGTGAGGGTCTTTGGTGAGGGAGAGGATCAGCTGGGTGTCGTCGGCGTAGGAGATGATGTTGAGGTTGTGCTGTCGGGCGACGTGGGCGAGGGGTGCCATGTAGATGTTGAATTTAATTAGAGTGAATTGCATGATTTGTGTTGCAAAGTAGAATTGTATTGTGGCAAAGAATGCAGATGGTAAGTAAAATGGCTTTAAATGTCGCCTTCGCTAGGTAATATCTAACACGGGTCATTAGAATGGCGGGTGGTAAACAGAAAGGCTTATTTTCCATATTTTAATTTCTATTGTGTTTGTTCTTATATTAGTTCCGTTCGGGCCTGCTAGGTCATGCTTCTAAAATGGCCGCTGGAAAGGACGAGATCGTGTGCGTTGAGCAAAGATGGCCCCCACGCAGCCTCAGTACGAATGCTCCAGTCACGTGTATGCGGCCTGTGCCCGGAGTGAGAGATGTCAAGGCCAATCTGACCTACAATAAGAACGTGCCAAGTGTTCAGCATGTATTCCTGGGACTGGATGGGAAAGAGCCGAGTGACAATGGATGAACTAATGTGTGACCATCAAAGATCGCTACAAAATGGATTAACAAATTGGACTACTTTTGACTCTATGATCATGAGACTTATTGTGTGCTTTATTGTCCCCAAACCAGTTTGAACAAGGAGGGCGATGAGGTGACCATCACCACCCCTCCAATGGACCAATTAGCGTGATTCTTGCCCCTAAGGATTGCAACTTTTATGTGTAGTGAGACAGAGAATAGGGTATAAGAGAGTCTGCTCTTATGTTGTGATAGCGCTTCTTATTTTTCATTTTCCCACCTTGATGCTGCGATTGACTCTGTCATTTTGGACTTTGATTGGGGAAGGAACGAGATCGTTGCGGGTATTCTGCCCGGGAGGTGTGTCTGAGGAGGTTAGCGGGACAGTCAGTCAGTTTCGGAGTCCTATTCTGTGATCTGCGGTTCATCTTCCTTTGGTGAACCATTC
Organism: Calotriton arnoldi; assembly: GCA_963921515.1. Classification (NCBI taxonomy): domain Eukaryota; kingdom Metazoa; phylum Chordata; class Amphibia; order Caudata; family Salamandridae; genus Calotriton; species Calotriton arnoldi. Next base: position 1,456,261 of record CAWUFW010000840.1, read on the forward strand.
TTGTCATCGCCCCATGGCCGAGGGTAATGCATAATTTTTCACTTTTCCTAAACCTTTCTTAAATGTTTTAATGATATTTTAAATGTGTTGCTTAATAAAGAATTTCATTTATTTGATTGAATAATTTTAGATAAAATTATATTCTAACTCTAAAATGAGTCTGTGGTTCTTTAATAGATTTATGATTAATAAATGTTAAAGGTTTTAATTGTGATTGAGCTGGTCTTAATCACCATCAACTAATTCTACTAGTTGGTCCATCGACCGAATAGCGGAGTACCTTGATGTTTAGAACCGACAGGATCCAAAGTTAATGTATATAATGTATAGATCATTATTCTGTCAAATTTAACAAGGTAACCCGTTCGTCCAGCAGCTCATTCTCCTTAGCATTTAATCCAGAAGTTGAATGAATGTATGTATGCGGTGTCATGGGCCCCACCAACATAAGTTTTAAATGACAAAGGTTGCGTAAGAGTTTTATTTTTCTGGATTGGTGTCCTAAGGAGCAATTTATATTAGCCGCGCTGGATCAGATTTTCTTGGTAGCAGAGTTATGGTTTCTATAGATTAGTTTAGTGATTATTGATTGATTGATTTATTGATTCTTCATGTCTAACACTTTATGTCGAGTTGTATTACGTTATGTGTAAGTCGAAATTTTGAAGCTTCCGGGAAGTAGGAAGTGGACACGTGTGGCAAGAGAAGTCACACGGAATTGTGCATTGTCTGATTTCAAATTGGTGATAACACAGGACTGTGTTATGTTAGGGAAATTTCACGCATGAATTGTATTTGAGGGAAATAGCAACAGGTTTTCTTGTGAAACTCTGGCCTTAATTCTCAGGAGCAGTGTAGTCTCCACACGTGTTTTATCCCCAGAGAAACGGGTTCACCCCTTGCTTGAGAGAAGGGTAAGGTAGAGAGAAGTGCTACACTTATCGAACGAAATAGTATTCTTGTAAGTTAGAACAAACTATCTCTTTTGTTTAGCGAAACAGACAATGGTAATGTGTTTTACGTTGTAACTAATCGATTTTGTCGAAAAGAAAAGCTAAGAAAACTGCAGATAATTTTTGTAAAGGAGGGGTCAGTAGAAGCAGGAGTAGAACTGACGTCAACAAAAACCGCGCTGGTATTGGCTAGTTGTGGAAGAACGAAGAGTTTCCGGATTGGTGCGTTGGTGTGAGACGCGCTGGGATAGGTTAGTGGGAGAGTGACGTAAAGCTTTCTGATTGGTGCGTTGGTGTGAGACGCGCTGGGATAGGTCCGAATAGCCGAGCAGTAGAAAGAACAGAGTGGTGAAGAATTGCGTGTATTTGTTTTGGGAAAAAGAACAGTAAAATATGGCTTATTATGAGTATGGTAGAGAGAAACCGTCATGGTTTGCGAAGCTTAAAAATTTCTATAAGAAAGATAAGAAGGTTGTGACGAGAGAAGGAGAAGTACTTCCTCCGCCGAAAACGCCAGCATCTCATATGATGTTGAAATATGGCTATCATACCTGCATTTGGTTGGAAAATTGGGCGAAATATACCCAAGGCGATGGAGTATTGGCATTTCCAGAAAATGGATCGTTTAGCACAGCGGTACTTCGAAATTTGAGAGAAAAGATGATGAAACTTGAACCGAGACCTAGACCGACACAGTTCGAAGCCTTCGGTGAATGGGAAGATGAGATGTATGAAAGGGAAAGACACAGAGGTGCAAAGAATTATAGTTTAGTTCATGGAAGAGTATGGGGTTTGAATCATGAAGACCGGATGAGACGATGGCGGTATGCTAACATGACGGATGGTTTGTTTCCTGTCAGAACAGTTGAAGAATTTGCAGGGAGAAAGTGTACGGAGAAAAAGAAACATGCAGTAACAGAGAGATACGGGTATGGAGTTAGCGACACAGAGGATGAGTTGCTGGAGGACATTTTAAATAAAAGACCCCCTCCATATCAACAGAATTCTGCGGTGGTGACACCAAATGCACCGCCAATGAGAACTGTAATAAATCAAAGTCCCGAACAAGTGTCTGAAATGAATAGTCCATTTAATAAACCAGAAACACCACAGACTGTGAAAGTTGATAATGGTAATACAGCTGAATTAACCAGAACCACAAGAGAGTTGACTGAAAAGATAAGAGAACTGACAAAGAATATGGAAGCCGTGACTGTGCCAGTAACTATAGGACCAGTAATCCCAGTATTTGAAAATCAAAGGATAGATGAACACTCCTTAACAATTCCATTAAATTCCAGTATGCAAAGGGTAAGAGGAGGGATGATTCCAGAAAATAGAGAGAAAGAAGATTCTGTTGGTCCATTTAGGACAAGTCCACCTGTAAATTTGACAATTAATGAGAGTCAGATAAATAGGATTCCTATGGGAGCCGAGTCTGCAAATGAAACCCCAGAGAGAAGTGCAAGTTGGGCAGAAATAAACAAAACCCCTGTGGGTCCGACTGCAGAGGAATTAAATGATTGGGTGAGGAGCTTGCAGAAAAGGATGCTGAACCACAACTGTTGGATGTGGTCAGATTAAAAATAGACATGGAAGAATTGATTCTAGGGACTATTGGTACAGATCGATTGAAATCCTATCAAGATGACGAATTAATGTTTATGTGTAAGAGCGTCACTTGGAGAGCTAGGAACTTGCATGAAAAATTGGAAGAAACAGCGAACGAACTAGGAGTAGATTTTGGAAAAATTAGAGGATTACAGAAACCGTATAGGGTAGATTTTAGCGAAAAGGACATAGAAAATCTGAACACTTCAGGACGACTGACGCAAATAAAGGAACTGATTGTTTTATTGAGAAAATGGGGTGATGTGGACAAGTGGAGAAGTAGGTGGATAAGACGAAAAGAGGGAACAACTGATAAAGCATCATTGGCTTTCCCAGTAAAAGAGAAAGAACCAACGGTAATGGAGTATCCAATGAGAGAAACTCCAGGAGGAAGTTATGTACATGTCCCATGGTCCAGACAAGATATATTGAGATTGTTGTTCCAGCAGATTTATGGACAGAGTGTAAAATTACAATTGACTGGCCGAAGGAAGAATATCCTAGAGATGCAAAAACAGGAGCCCCAGGTTCAGACGTAATGAGAAAATATGAACAGGCAATCACGTTTTTGAAAAATAAAATCCCACCAAAAGAAACGGACTGGGTAAAGATTGATAGGACAACTCAGGAGAGTAAGGAATCTGTACATGCCTACTACGAGAGATTATTGTTGGTTTTTAAACAGTATAGTGGTTACGAGAACTTGAGTGAAAAAGACATGAGTCATTTTGTGTATAGATTTGTGTATGGCTTGAGACCTGAGATAAGTGAAATGATTAAGCAGCATATGTTGTGTTGGCAGAATAGCACAGTATATGAAGTATTAAGGTATGCAAAATATTGTAGTGACGATATTGAATGTAGACAGCGTAAACTCAAGGAAAAAGCAATGTGGGCACAAGTAAAGGTTGCAGAAAACCAAGAAGCTTTAATGAATAATCAGTCTAGTGATGCAGGGCAGACTAAGTCCAAACCGAATATTGGTAAGGGAAAAGGTCAAATGAGTATAGAAGAGCTTAAAAAGAAATGGCCATGTCATAATTGCGGAAAATTAGGGCACTGGAGAAACGAGTGTAAATTTCCTCCGAAAGTTAATGCAGAAAATCAATCATTGAATCCACAGGTGCAGAATGAGGTGAGTTACCAACAGCTGCAACAGCCGCAGGTAGTTACTCAACAGTGTCAGGTGCCGCAACCACCTCTTCCAAAGAGTGTAAATCCACAGAGATACAGTGCAGAGGCAGGATTCTACGGAGGAGAGCAGGTAACAAAATTGCCGTGCGCAGCTGCAGTTTCGCAGTATTGGTTACGGCAGGATGGAGATGAGTCCGATGAAAGCTTATGACGGTGCCTAGGAGAGGAAGAAGAGTGTGTGCTTGGCGCAACTCAAGAGGTAGATCAGTCAGGTCCATTTGTGGATGGAAAAGTGAATGGTGTAAATGTTACATTCCTTGTGGACACTGGAGCTACCCGTTCTACTGTTAGATCAGTGGAAATTCCAAACCTTCCTCTCTCAGGAGAATATATCCAAGTTGTAGGTGTTTCGAATAGGCAGATTAAAATCCCTCATACAAAACCAGTAGAGGTGGAGATTGGACCATTCAAAGAGATGCATCGCTTTGTGGTGTGTGATTGCAGTCCTGTAAATTTATTAGGACGCGATCTGCTTTGCAAAATGAATTGTACCATCTACTGTACCCCAGATGGTATTGCTTTTCAGACACCAGATGAGGATGTTCTGTATAAAATGACAATGGCAGAACTAGAACCAGGAGTGAATGACATGTTTCCTGTGTTTGATGCAGAGAAAATCCCTATTGAATTGAAAGGAAGAGTCAGGTCTGATGTATGGGATTTCACAGGCGAAGATATTGGACTAATGAGAGGAGTTGATCCTGTAAAAATTACTGTAAGAGAAGGAACAAATTACCCGAATACCCCGCAGTACAAATTAACGCCAGAAATTATTGAAGGAATACCACCTGTAGTTAATAAGATGATTGAACAAGGAATTTTGAGAGAAATAATGAGCAGCCCATGTAATTCTCCTATAATGGGATTGAAAAAGCCAAATGGAACATATAGGAAAGTACAAGACTTGAGAAAGGTAAATAAGATTGTTATTCCTTGCTGCCCAATTGTGCCAAACCCCGCTGTAATACTGTATCAAATTCCACATGATGCAGAATGGTACACAGTTATTGATTTGTGCCATGCATTCTTTTCTATTCCATTGCACCCTGACAGCCAGCCATTATTTGTGTTCCGGTTCGGAGAGCGTATTTTGGCATGGTGCCGAATTCCTCAAGGGTATACTGAAAGTCCTTCAATTTTTAATCAAATTCTGAAGAAATCATTAGAAGATTTAAAAATGCCTGAAAAATCTGTGATGGTCCAATATATTGATGACCTATTAGTGGCATCAAAGACCAGAGAAGCATGTGTTACGGACACAATTGCTTTATTGAATCATTTGGCAGAAGGAGGACATAAGGTGTCTCCGTCAAAACTGCAATTTTGTCAACAGGAAGTACAGTACCTAGGTCATAAGATTGAGAAAGGGATGCGAAAGGTGACAACAGAAAGGATAAGGATTATCAAAGGAATGAGAGCCCCAATGACCCAAAGAGAGGTGAGAATGTTCCTTGGGATGGTTGGTTATTGTCGACAGTGGATAAGTGGATTTTCATTAATTGCGAAACCTTTACAGCGATTGACAAAGAGGGATGTCAAAGATCCGATTGAATTGGATGAGGAGGAAATGAACGCTTTCAAGGAACTGAAAACAAGTTTGTGTGAGGCACCAGCATTGGGAATGCCTGATTATGAAAAAGAATTTGAGCTGTATTGTAGCGAGAGAGACCGATGTGCACTTTCAGTATTAGTGCAAAGGCATGGAAAAATGAAACGACCAATCGCCTATTGTTCAGCTGTTTTAGATCCGGTAGCAAAGGCGTTGCCTGGATGTCTGAAAGCAGTAGCTGCTACTTGTGTGAGTCTGGAACAGAGTGAAGGCATTGTGATGGGATATCCTTTGAGAGCATATGTCCCACACTCCGTTGAAATCCTTCTGACCCAAACAAAAACCCAATTCATGACACATAGTCGGCTGACTAGGTATGAAAAAGTGATCTTGGGTGCAGACAATGTAACCATTGTAAGATGCACGAGTGTGAATCCTTCCACTTCACTGCCAGATGAAGTAAATGCAGAAGTCAAAGATGATGTTGATCATAAGTGTTTGGATGTACTTGAATTTTGCACAAAGCCTCGCCCTGATATCAGGGATGAACCCTTAAAAGAATCAGATTATGTGATGTTTGTGGACGGGTCATGCCTGAGAACAAGTGAAGAAGTTTTAAGTGCTGCATATGCTGTGTGTATGGTGGCAACCATAATGGAAGCATCCTGTTTGAGAGGAATACGTTCAGCCCCAGTAGCTGAGCTGATTGCTCTGATTCGAGCGTGTAAACTGGGAAAGAACTTCCGAATTACGGTGATCACGGATTGCCAGTATGGCTTCGGAGTGGTCCACGATTTTGGACAGATCTGGTCCCAGAGGGGATTCCTGACTTCTGCAGGGTCTCCTTGTATGGTGAGTTTGTGAAGAAGTTGCTCGAGGCGATACGGCTGCCTAAACAGATTGCAGTGGTAAAATGCGCTGCACACAAAAACGGAACAGATTATATTGCAGTGGGTAACAAATTCGCTGACGAATTAGCTCAATATTGTGCCCGAAACATGACTTCAATGAATCGGAGAAGGGAAAAAGAGAATGTTTCATGTCCCTTGCTGTTTACTAACACAGTTGAAACTTGGGATGAGGTAAAACAATTGCAGGAAGAAGCAGATGATGAGGAAAAAGATGGTTGGATAAAAGCAGGTTGCAGACAAAGAGAGGAAGATGAAGTCTGGGTTTACAGAGATGAAAGACCAGTTATGCCTGATAGCATGATCTCTAACATGGCACGGATGTACCATGGACAGGCACACATTGGTAGGGATGCCATGATCAGACTTTTCAGACAGACCTGGTATAACCCAAAATTTAGGGCTATAGCTGAAAGCCTTTGTCAAAGATGTCTTATATGCCAACAAATACATCCTGGAAGGAAGACAGTAGTGAGTTTGGGAATGATAGGACTTGAAGGAGGTCCTTTTACCAGAATGCAACTAGATTTTATTGAAATGCCCCCAAGCAATAGATTGAGGTATGTCCTGGTAGTCGTCTGTTTGTTTTCTCGTTGGGTGGAAGCCTATCCGACAAGAAGGAATGATGGAGTTACTGTGGCTAAGCTCCTACTGAGAGAATTCATTCCTAGATATGGCTTTCGAGTAACGATCAAAACAGATAGAGGAACGCATTTCCAGAATGAAATCATCCAACTGATATGTGACGCACTTAACATTCAACAAAAGTTGCACTGTGCCTACAGACCAGAAGCTTCTGGAGTAGTAGAGCAAGTAAATGGTACAATAAAGAATAGGTTAGGGAAAATGTGTCAAGCCACAGGACTCAAATGGCCCGATGCCCTGCCATTGGTGCTGATGAGCATCAGAAGCATACCTGACAGAAAAACAGGTCTGAGTCCTCATGAAATAATCATGGGACGAGCAATGAGACAAGCACACGTACCTGTCAACAAACTACTGACTATAACTGATGATCTCGTATTGGACTATTGAAAAGGATTGGCTGATGTGGTGCATTCTGTGTTTCATCAGGTTGGACCGGATGCGACCACTCTTGAAAGAAAACCAGCTCATGATTTGAGTCCAGGAGACTGGGTCCGCATTAAAGTCCACAGAAGAAGAAACTGCTTGGTTCCTCGCTGGGATAAGCCACGTCAAGTGATCCTGGTGACAACAACTGCTGTAAAGTGTGCAGGTGTGAAAAATTGGGTTCATGCCAGTCATACCATCAGAGTTCCAGATCCTGAAGCTCGACCTGTAAGTCGACATCTGGAAATATCAGATACCAGTCCGGCATCTGAAGCAGAGACTGAAACCATCACAGTTCCAGATCCTGAAGCTCGACCTGTAAGTCGACATCTGGAAGAATCAGGTACCAGTTTGACAACTAAAGAAGAAACTGAAACAATTAGAGTTCCAGATCTTGAAGATCGACATGTAAGTCGACATCTGGAAATATCAGATTCTAGTTCAGCATCTGAAACAGACCAACCTGAATGCAGTAAAAGACAAACCGAAGAATCAGAAACCAAAAGAACTGATATTGAAACAGGAGAAACTGAACCAATAGACAGTGACGGTGAACAGCCAAGTACAAGTTATGGGAAAATTCCTCCGGAAATTGTAGAGGTAACTCAAGAAGATCTAGATTCAGATAGTGAGTTTGGAGAAATTGCGGAACAAACACGAGGAGGATTAGACTCAAAATTACAAGCAGAAGAAACACGGGGAAATTTAGATTCAGATAGAGAGTTTGGGGAAATTGCAGAAGAAACACGAGGAGGATTAGACTCAGAGTTCCAAGCAGAGGAAACACAAGAAGGTTCAGATTCAGACAAAGAGACTGAGATCATAAAGTTCCAAGTTAGAGGAAGTGAAGTGAGATCTGTGACAGAAACTGAAGAAAGTGAAGACGAAAGAAGGCAAAGAATAGGTCCAAGAAAGAGAACTTGGAGAGTGGAACGGGGAGAAAAGGAAAGTGAACTGAAAAGGCCAAGAAAAGGAGATAATTGGCCCAACGAAATTAAAAGACTGAGATATAAAATAATAAATTTGAACAAAGACAATGCAGAACAAGTAAATGAAATAACAAGTCAGAAAGGACAAAGAAAAACAAGTGAAAGACAGTTACAAAGACTAAAAAGAGTGAAAAGATCTAACTTGAAATACAAGTCACCTGAATGGCTATATATAGCACTAACCGACATTAAAGAAGTGGATAGCAGTCACGAAATCCCAGACAAAGACTGTGAACAAGTGGGTGAGAGTGAACTGCACCAAACCTGAAAGACAAAGAGAGAAAACCGGACTAGACACACAAACTGATAAAGTCAAAGAAAGATTTCTGAAAAACCGACAGGTGTGCCAAAAGGCAGTTGATCTTAATCAACACTATGTCATTTGAGGTGTGGAAACACATTTCTGTACATATAATTAGATAAGTATTTCAACATGGTAGACACTGAGAATAGAAGATGTAGATGTGAGTTTTTACGTAGATGGTGTAGGATGTGTTTTTATTGTACAGGTTTACTAATGCTTATTTGGTTTATTTTAGCAATAATAATTCCACTTAGATTAGTTGTAGAAAATACATTTGTAATAGTGAATGACACGGGTAGTGACAAGAAATCTAACATAAAGAACACTGCAACATTAATAGATAGTACTGATTTTCATAGGGATAAATCAATAACTGATTTCTCCAAGAATGTCTTCACGAAACTTTTGTACGAATATGTGGAGACAATGTATGTGAGAGATTGTTATGTCTGTATGCAGTTACCTGCGTCTGTAACAGAAGGCGTAACGTATCATCACCTTCCTTTGACCTATGGAATAACTTGTAGTCTTTTAGCTAGCTTATTTTATAAAACAGGTAAATTAGAGTATTATTATACTGACACAGATGCTATTTTTGCTAAAATTTCCATAATCCCTGAGTTAAATAAGGTGAAAGTTGCAAAGGGTTTTGGAGAATTTTTCTTAGAAACAAAAGAATTAACATTAGAATATGCATTTAGACATAATCTTACTTGTGAGTTAAGAAAAGAAGAAAAGGTTTTCTTAGACATGGTAGAAGGCAGAAGGGTTAAGTTTCAAAGAAAGCCAGCAGGAGAAAAGACAAAAACCCCACCTTGGGCGTTTGAAGAGAGAAGTTATGACAAAGGTAAAACAAATGCAGCTATGGTTCTAGATTGGCCCCAACAGGGAAAATTATGTATTAGTAGAGATAACACTGTGTATGATAACTATTTCGTGGGTTCTAGTGAGTGCCGAGATACATATAAAATTCTAGGGGGATGGGGATTCAAAGGAGGAAAAGATCCAGTATTTCCAGTGATCTATTACAATTGTGGAAATAGAGCTTATTATAGGTTGCCGGACCATTGGTACGGAACATGCTATCTAGGCCTGGTCTTTCCAAAGATTGTTCATGTGGAAAGAGGAACGAAAGGACTTCACGAGATAGGTAAACCATTAACTCGTAGGAGGAGGGAACGCTTCTCAGAAATAATAGGTGACATTTTTGGAGCATTGATACCAGCAGTGGGTATATCTTTGAATGCATACAAAATTCGGAAATTGTCTACAGTAGTAGATCGTTTATCAACGAATACTGCTGGAGGGTTCTTGATGGTAAATACCGAAATGGTTGCCATGAGAGCTATGGTGATGCAAAATCGACTTGCCCTTGATATTCTTTTGGCAAAAGAGGGTGGAGTCTGTGGAATGCTGAAAGTACAACACTGTTGCACTTATATTCCAGACAAAAGTCAGAATATACAGAAATATATAAAGAACATTACTGATTTGCATAAAGAAATTGCCCCACTGGAGGTTGTAGGTGCTTGGGAGATTCTTGGTAAGAGTTTTTCCTCAATGAAGAAATGGTTCACAGAAATAGGTAGTTCTCTTATTGGGAAAATACTAATTCCAGTGACTGTAGTAATAGTGATAATATCAATTTTGAGATTAGCATATATGTGTGTTAAAAGAAGAAAAAGACCAAATAAAGTAAAAAGAGAAAATGAGAAAAATAAAGAAAGAGAACGGGAGATGGGAGAGATCGAATTGGAAGAGTTTAAAGAGAACATGTAGAAAAGGTCTAAAAGACAGGATGAAAAGAACACGATTCTAAAGTAACAAATGCAAGTGGACAAGAAACATTTATCTGATAAAATTTTATAGGTTTTTGTGGTGATGTTAAAAATCACCAAAGGGGGGAATTGATGGAGCAGGGGAAACAAAATATTTTTGTACCCCTATGAAATTAATGACCTCATAACGCTAATGATACTAACCGTTTGAAATGCATGAATTAACCAACAAATACACCTTTTTAGTAGACACTACACGTGGGTAATATGCTGATTTGTGCAAAATCTAATTTATTTACAAATGTGAAGTTAATTAACGTTAGTATTGTGATTTGCATAGTAATTAGAGGGAATTGCATGATTTGTGTTACATAGTAGAATTGTATTGTGGCAAAGAATGGAGATGGTAAGTAAAATGGCTTTAAATGTCGCTTTCGCTAGGTAATATCTAATACGGGTCATTAGAATGGCGGGTGGTAAACAGAAAGGCTTATTTTCCATATTTTAATTTCTATTGTGTTTGTTCTTATATTAGTTCCGTTCGGGCTTGCTAGGCCATGCTTCTAAAATGGCCGCTGGAAAGGACGAGATCGCATGCGTTGAGCAAAGATGGCCCCCACGCAGCCTCAGTACGAATGCTCCAGTCACGTGTATGCGGCCTGTGCCCGGAGTGAGAGATGTCAAGGCCAATCTGACCTACAATAAGAACGTGCCAAGTATTCAGCATGTATTCCTGGGAATGGATGGGAAAGAGCCGAGTGACAATGGATGAACTAATGTGTGACCATCAAAGATCGCTACAAAATGGATTAACAAATTGGACTACTTTTGACCCTATGATCATGAGTCTTATTGTGTGCTTTATTGTCCCCAAACCAGTTTGAACAAGGAGGGCGATGAGGTGACCATCACCACCCCTCCAATGGACCAATTAGCGTGATTCTTCCCCCTAAGGATTGCAACTTTTATGTGTAGTGAGCCAGAGAATAGGGTATAAGAGAGTCTGCTCTTATGTTGTGATTGCGCTTCTTATTTTTCATTTTTCCACCTTGATGCTGCGAGAGACTCTGTCATTTTGGACTTTGAACTTTGATTGGGGAAGGAACGAGATCGTTGCGGTATTCTGCCCCGGAGGTGCGTCCGAGGAGGTTAGCGGGACAGTCAGTCAGTTTGGGAGACCTATTCTGTGATCTGCAGTTCATCTTCCTTTGGTGAACCATTCTTGTCATCGCCCCATGGCCGAGGGTAATGCATAATTTTTCACTTTTCCTAAACCTTTCTTAAATGTTTAATGATATTTTAAATGTGTTGCTTAATAAAGAATTTCATTTATTTGATTGAATAATTTTAGATAAAATTATATTCTAACTCTAAAATGAGTCTGTGGTTCTTTAATAGATTTATGATTAATAAATGTTAAAGGTTTTAATTGTGATTGAGCTGGTCTTAATCACCATCAACTAATTCTACTAGTTGGTCCATCGACCGAATAGCGGAGTACCTTGATGTTTAGAACCGACAGGATCCAAAGTTAATGTACATAATGTATAGATCATTATTCTGTCAAATTTAACAAGGTATCCCGTTAGTCCAGCAGCTCATTCTCCTTAGCGTTTAATCCAGAAGTTGAATGAATGTATGTATGCGGTGTCATGGGCCCCACCGACATAAGTTTTAAATGACAAAGGTTGCGTAGGAGTTTTATTTTTCTGGATTGGTGTCCTAAGGAGCAATTTATATTAGCCGAGCTGGATCAGAGGCCAGCCAGGAGCACTGGTATGACCAGACACGCTCAATGGTGGAATACCAACCAGGACAGTTGGTGTGGGGTAAGGAGCCTGTAGCACCCAGGACACCTCAAGACAAGTGGACTGGGCCTTATCCTTCTCTGGAGAAGAAAGGGAGAGTCACCTACCTGGTGAACTTGGGAACCCTAAGAAATCCTCACACGTTTATCCATGTTAACAGGCTAAAACTCCACTATAACAGAGAAGACATTACCATGCTTATGGTGACAGATGGAGGGGAAGAAGAGGGGAGTGAGCCTCTGCCTGACTTGCTGTCAACCAATGTCAATGATGGATCAGTGGAAGGAGTAGCCCTCTTCTCCACCTTAACAGACCAACAGCACAGGGACTGCTAGAAGATGTTAAGGCAGTTTGCCCCCAGGTCTGACAACTTGCTGTACCCATGATGTGGATAAAAGTGATAGCTTGCCTGTCAAACGTAATATTTGCAGACTGTCAGACCAGGCCAAAGCCAGCATTAAGGCTGAGTTTGCCAAGGTGCTAGAGTTGGAGGTGAAAGAGCCCTCTAGTCGTCCTCGTGCAAGCCCAGTGGTACTGGTGCCCAAACCAAATCCTAAAGGAGGAAAACCTGAGATGAGTTTCTGCATGGACTACAGAGGCCTAAATGCAGTCACTAGGACTGATACCCACTCATTACCCAGAGCTGATGAGCTCATTGAGAAGTTTGGGGCTGCAAAGTACCTGAGCAGCCTTGACCTGATCTCAAGTTATTGGCAAATAGCCCTCACTCAAGGAGCCAAGGAGCGGTCTGCTTTTACTACACCTGAAGGACACTTGCAGTCTAAGGTGATGCCTTTTGGGTTGAATAATGCACCTGCCACCTTCCAGAGGTTGGTGAAGAGTACTTTCAGGCTTGGAAAGTTTCAGTGCAGCATATCTGGATGATATTGCTTTATTCAGTATCATCTGGGAGGATCACCTGGTCCACCTCAAAGAAGTGCCTCAGGCCCTGCAACAGACAAGCCTCACTATCAAGGCAAGTAATTGCCGGATATAGCACGGTTCTGTTGTGTAGTTGGGCCACCGAGTAGGTGGAGGCCATGTACAACCTCTCCAACTCAAAATTCAAACAGTTCTGGCCTTGGAGGTTCCTAAGACCCAAACGCAAGTCAGAGCTGTTCTGGGCCTGACTGGGTTGTATACAATATTTGTTAAAGGTTATGCTACCATATTGGCACCACAGACAGAACTTACTTCTAAAAAGCAACCCAGAAAAGGTATCTGCACTGAGCAGTGTCAAAAGGCCTTTGATACCCTCGAAGAAGCTTTGTGCTCATCACCTGTCGTAAAGGCACCTGATTTTAGCAGATATTATTGTTCAGACCGATACTTCTGAACATGGGGTTGGTGCAGTGTTGTCACAAGTGAAGGATTTGGGCCATAATCAACCAGTTACCTTTATCAGTAAGTGACTCCTCCCCAGAGAGCATGCGTTGGAGTGCGACCGAGAGGGATTTCCTTGCTGCGGTTTGGTCCCTGAAGAAGCTGAGCCCCTACCTATTTGGGACTCACTTCAGAGTTCAAACTAACCATAGGCGTCTCAAGTGGCTTATGTAGATGAGAGGAGAGTACCCCAAACTGTTGAGGTGGTCAATTTCTCTACAGGTTATGGACTTTACAGTCGAACATAAACCTAGGACTGACTATACCAATGCAGATGGCCTTTCCAGGTTTCTCCACTTAGATGATGAGAACTACCAGGGTGCAGGGTTGTTGCTTATCACCTTTCATCTGGAGGAGGGCCATGTAAGGAAATGCCTTTTTTTTGCATGATCACCCCCAAAGTTTGGACTGAAGCTGCTGGCTTTAAGATTCTGAGAGTTCACTGAGGCATTCTAACCAGACTTCAGTGTCAGTGCTCTGACCCGTGAAAGGGTAATGTTGGATTGGCTTGTACTCATTTGGCAGAACTTTACTTATTTATATGTCCCTAATATATTGTACCAGAGGTACCCAGGGCCTGTAAGTTAAAGTGCCCCACTTAGGCTGCAGTACTTATTATTGTGCCACGCTAGATGTGACAATGTGAAAAATGTCTCCCAGCCTACCACTGCAGACTGGCAGAGCAGTTTTGAACTACTAACTCAACTTTGCCATTTAAACTAATGACAACACACAAACCTCCCTTTTTAATGTACATAAGTCACCCCTACAGCAGGCCTAGCGAATCCTAAGGGAGGGTGCTGTATATTAAAAAGTAAAACATATATTTCTATATGTCCTATCAGTAAAACCTCAAATTGTCGTTTTTACTGTGGAAAAGCTAGTAGCCCCATGGTTACAGACTGTCAACTCAGCTGTGCTGACTTCTTATTAGGACTACTAAAGTTGGTACTTCAAGGTATCAAATTAATCATCACAATAAATCCGACTTGATGCCCACGTCCAATTTAATTTAACATTAAATTAATGGCTACTTTTAGAATGTTGCCACTCTGTTGTGCTAGTTTTCCAGTGGCCATTTGCAGATGCTGGCCACAAGCGAGCATTCTGCTCTCCTGGGGAAAGTGTAAACAGCTTTGAGAAGCAAGATTAATAGAGGCCTGTCGTTGGAAGAGGTGGCACCTCTTTCTGGCAAGAGTCCAAACTGGGAGTGAGAGCCCAAAAGGTGAGCTTCAAAGGGGAAGCTTCCTTTGAAGGGCAAATTATGGACACACACGAGAGGGGCTGCTCTTTTGTTGAGGTAGATGGGTTGGTGTTGCGGACAGATAGGGGAGACTAGTTGCTGAACAGTTTTTCTGTGGGCGTGTAGCACCCTGGGAGCCACACCTCTAGGGTGGGTTACCATGCTCCACACATGGGAGAGGATGGGGCGCAGCGGCCAGAGCTCTCAACTTGGGAGCTGGGGATCCGGCTTCGCATCTCGGTGTCGGCTCAACATCCTTCGATTCTGGGCAAATCACTTAATCTCCCTGTGCCCATCGACAGCGCCTGGATACCCTCACGAGTGATAAGCCGCGCTATATAAATTTCACAAACTATTTATTATTATTACCAAGAGATGGGTTCCGCCATCTTGGGAGTGGGCAGAATAGTGCACTTTTGGATAGCTAGATGCCACTCTTTACAGGATGTCATCATCAGGCAGGAAGGTTCATGTTACCCATTGGCTAGGAACTGCCACACCCTGAGGGCACTTTTTGAGCATAAATATGGCACCCCGGCATCTAGGTCTCAGACCACATCAGGACTGCAGAGAGAACTGAAGAAGAACTGCTCTGCTTTTCTCTGGACTTGGCAAGAGATGCTGCATCAAACGCTTGACTGCAACTGCTGATGGTTGGGCTAGCAAAGAGAGGACTGTGCCTGTAGAGCCTGGCTCATAGAAATGTCTCTCCAGAGCCCCAGACAGATAAGGTGAACTTCAAGAGTCAGTTGGCTGACTTCCTGTTACAGCACCAGGGCCACAAAAGCTGAAGTAGCCTGTTTTGGCCAGTCGAAAGCCATAATCGCTTGACCTCCGCTAACTGCCAATGTGCAGTGCAGATGACCAAGCCCGATGCTGAAAAGTTGCACCGAGTCTGCTGGACCTGGGAGAGTCATCAAAGTGCAATGTGGTTGCCCAAGACAGGCACTAGCCTTCTCTAAAGGGAACCACTGGTTTTACTCTGACAGGAGACCAGTAGTCCAGTGGCAACTGGATTTTTGCTGGACCAAAGAGGACTTCGAGGGACACCGACCACTGTGGCCAAAGTCTCCCCATATGGACTGTTGACCGAGCAGTAGCCCCAGGAAGCCCCCCCCTATCAATCAGCAACTTACAGCATCCTGTATCCCTTGCATCAGGACCACGTCATTAAAGTCTACAATAGTTCTCACATAGAGCCTGGAACTAGATTTGAAACTGCTTTGGTGGCAAAGTAACTGTCCTACTACTCCTCATTGCCCCCCTTGACCTTCCCCCTGTCAAAGTTGGTCACTCAAAGTGAACCGTAGCAACCGAACACTACTCTTTAAAAGTTTTACAGTTTTTCTAACTTTACAGTTACCAATTCTTGTGTTTTCAAATGAAAAGCTGTGATTTCCAATTTACTTTCTCTTAATTCATATCTCTGGAACCCTTTGGTGGAGTTTGTTAGTTTTGGTGTCTAACAATTAATAGAAATAAAATTTATTTTAATAAATTGATGTTGGATTTCTTTCATCTTGCATGACTTTCTTATGTTTTTTTTTAGTACTTCTAAATGATTGCACTCGTTCCTTTGTTTAAGCCTGACTGCTCAAAGCCACAGCTAACCAGTGTTGTGTCTTTGTGAGTGTATCCCACGGTGAGGTCGCAGAACCGCACCATATAATAAACCAGAATTCCTCACACTAAACAAACACTAAAATATGCTTTAGACATTTGCAAGATGGCATTCCACAACCTCCACCTGCAGCCTCTTGAAGGGGCCTTCCTATTCTCCAATGTGACTTATGGCCACTCTATTCTTTTCCCTATATTAATCTTCTCACATGTGATACATGTCTGACTCAAATTTTCTGTAATGTTTCGAAAATGTGGATTAAACAAGTACTTTCTAAATGTATTCACCATTCCATCATGACCTACACTTATAGGGCCGTGCATGTATCTGCCCTTCTGCAGTAGCAGTGAGTTTGGCAAAATGAATCTCTCATCAGTTGATTTCCACAATTCATTTTCATATGGCTTACATCCTGATTTGTCCTACTTTATTTTCATTCTTTGGTGACTCATTCTGTAAGCCCCTTAACTCATCTACTGTTTGAATTGTCATAGAAAGAAAAGCATTAACAATTTTAGCATCTGAACCATCTGCTTCTGAATTGTCCTCTGGAATGTGGTAAACATAAGAGCGCAGCATTTAGCAGTCTCTTCAGAGAAATGACTACCCAAAGTAATCAGGTCACTGCCACTCATATGTGCGGCACATTTCACAACAGCAATACATTTTGACAATGTTAGAGTATTTAACAAATAAAAAATGTGTTGGCCATTTCTAATTTGGTGTAAGAGGATGTCATGAACCCTCACTGGGACCACAATTGTCCAAAATCAAGGACCACTCCAAAGCCATATTGACTATTTGTATATATTGTAACACTCAATTCACTGGTCATGCTATGTAAGAAGAAAAAGTGTGCACCGTTCTTTTTCATGACAAAATACGCCAAACTCATCATATTGGACATTCCTACTGCAGGTGCTGTACACCTCCAATGTATTATGCTCCCTTGTATGTTTTATATCCATTACAGTTATACGTTGAATTTCGGAATCCCATCCTGCATTACTGTACGTTAACAGTGAATTTTACTAGAGAACAGGCCCTGCTTTTTGTTCTTCAAGACATTACACACCTTTTCAGATCGTCTAAAAGGTTACACCATAGGTAAGTCCCCCAGATTGTTAATTTTACTCTTGAGAGCAAAGGTTTGATGGAATATTTCTGTATATTTATTCTTTATTCCTTACTTCCTTGTACAGTGTTTTGTGGCCTTCATTGGGGACGCGGTCGCGTACCGCATCCAGTGTGTCAGTGGATATCAAGTGCATTTGTGTTTGTGTTGTCCAGTCTTACGAATGCCTATATCTGGATTCCCATATTAGGTATGAATTTTTATATTGTCTAGTCACCTTGTTACTCTATAGCACGAAGCATGGCTGAGACAATCTATCCACAGAACTTTTCTGTTTAGTTCTCTCTTTCTATACTGAAGGGATCTTTCGTTTGTCATTTCTTCATTTGCATTTTTCTTCACTGTTTTCGCTTTGGTATCGAGCTGTTAATGTCACTCTTTAATGACTTACACATGGTGAATTGCGGTGGTTGGCCATATTCCTTAGATACAGACAAATATATCATACTAATTTGAGCTTTTTTATCCTTAGTTTTTCTTTAGAGTGCCACACTTCCATCCTTGCTTTTATTCTGGCGGTTTGTCCAATCTCGCCCTGAGGAAGGTGTCACCTCATCCTTGGTATTTCACCGAAACTCGTCAGCCCTTTTTCTGTTTTACCCATGGAGTCACAAAGAAACATGTATTAATGTAATTATGATTGTATATTCCTTGCATTGTTGTCAAGTTGTTTATGAATATTCAACAGAATTATTACATTACTTGTGAATTTAGTATGATGAACCTTGACAAACCTCTTGATTGATTTTATTGGTTTTGGGTTGTGTTTGAGAGAAAATGGAACATGTTTGAGTGGTATGAATCTGTTATGTTGGTATGTTTGATAGTTGGATGGCCATATTTGTATATACTATATTATGTAATTAAGTTTTGAAACTATTTTGTGATATTTGTGTTCTAAGCTATTGCAGTTCTTTATATGCGTTATTGATTATAAAATATACATTAAAGACTTACGAACAAATAATTGCTTGTTCTAAGGATTTTAGCTCCTGTTAATATATTTTCTTTATAGGAATTACACCCTATTATACATCCAAGTGAGATTTCCCCTTGTTTCTCTCTCCCTATTTTATTACAGGGGCCCTCTGTTTGCCATTGTGCTGTACACAAGGAGTGCCTCAGCTCTAGGAAGGCTTACATGCATTCATCATCTCAGGGTACAGGATCAGTCACATCATTGTGCGTCAGTCTTTGTAGAGGCTTCACAATCAAGGAAAAGTTGGAAATCCACTGAAAACAGTAGCCAACCATTCCTAGAAACATCCTCACTTCTCTCTGTGTTGCAGAAGATCACAAAAATACGTTGAGTACCTTCATCATTCCTTTCTCAAGTTGATGTCCCAAATAAAAGGCTTCTTTTCGACAGTATTGCATTTTAGTGGAGGGACCCTTTGTGCTCAATTTCAGCCAATTGATTTAACAGTGCAGTTGTACACGATTTGGAGCCCTCTTTTGTTTTTGGTGCAACCATCAAATGACTAATGTATTGCCCAAGTACCTAGTCAAAAGGCAATTTTAAAGACTCCAAGACTTTTTTGAGTGTTTGAGAAAAGATTGAGGGACACTCAGTATACCCCTGTGGTATCCCACCCCAAATGAGAATACTATTTTGAAATCTGTAAACTAAATACGTGAAAAGAAGTTGACAATTCTCATGAACAGCAATAGAGAAAAATGCTGAACACAAACCAATCACGGTGAACCACTCTGCATCTGCTAGAATTTGAAATAAAATCACTACTGGATTCAGCATCAGGGGACAACATGGGAGCATTATGTAATTTATCTTGTGCAGGTCTTTTACTATTCTCCATTTACCTTTGGTTTGCGCAGGGCCATAATAAATGAGTTACATGGACTCGAGAACTTCTCTCAAAACGCCCTCTTCAAACATCTTTTCAATGACAGGTGCAATTCCCTCCTCTGCTTCACAAGTAACATTGCATTGAGGAATGCAGTGATACACAGTATTCGGTTTTACTGCAATTTCCACTGGTTCTGTACTTTTATTCAGCGCAATTTCCTAAAATATCCCAAGCCTCTCTCTTTATTGTGTGTCTTAAACTCTGGAGGTAAGTGAGAACCAAAAACATGCCATCTGTTGTTTCTTGAGATTTTAATCTAAAGTCAACATCATCATCTTTTGTCTCAATGCAAATATCATCCAGTATGCAATAAATTATGCAATCAAACTTGCACAAAAGATCACGACCCAACAGATTTACTGGACTTGTCACACTTATTATAAACTTATGATTATTTGAAATTGATCCAATTTTTACAGGTCCATTTGCAGAGAACTTACTTGTCAGTTGTTCATTTGAGAACTTGGACTTATTTCAACAGAGGGCAGGTCTGGAACTTCCACTGGTCTGACCCAGGATCGGGTAGCGCCTGTATCAATCAAAAATGATGCGGGATGGCCAGTAACCTCTCCTTCCACATATGAGCCATCCTAGTCTACCTCTAGGAATACACCAAGCATGCAATCCCTCTCCCTCCTCAGTCACTGTCATTGTGCCTGACTCAGTCCTGAAGGGATTTCGAATGTAGCTGCAAATTGTTGAAAATCGTCAATAATTACTGAATGTTTTTGTGGATTTTTTTTTCTTTATTATTCTGTACAGGTTGCTGTGGGACTGGGCTGAAGGTATATTCCTATTGAACTGCCTTGTATTCTGCATGTTCTGCACAAATTCCTGTAGGGTTTGGCCCATTTACTCCATCATCCCATTCTGTGCCATTGGAATAGGGTTCCAATTCCTATTCTGCTTGGAGCAATGTCACGACTGATTTGCAGATGTTTATTAACTGAGGTCGTCGGGTGTATAAAATAACGATGGACTGGAATGAGGACCAAGTAATTACCAGTGGTTAAGATTAATTCAAGTATTCCATCCATCACTTTTTTTTGTATATTTCAGTGTGACGCCCTAAGTGGAACAGGTCTAAGCATCAGGAGACTTACAAGTTCCCCACACCATATCACACTGAAACCATTGGGCTTGTGGAGAGATACAACAAGACTCTGACAGAAATGATTGTAGGCCTAGAGGAGCTGTTGAGGTACGTCGGACACATTGCTACAGTGCATGCTGTTTTGCTATATAGGCTAGTTTTTACATGTTAGAAAATAGTGCTTAATTTAAATGTGTTTCAGTTGGCATAACTAGGTTGCAGTCTGCTTGCGTTGACAGCTTTTCATATTTTCAAAATAATAGTGCACTTTTTTTCCTAAAGTCTTGGGTTCAATAGAAGATGCAATTCTCCTAATAAATCAGGCGATCCCTAGAGGTATAATCATTTTCCTGTGACTCAGCATCGTCTGGCATTTTAGAGTAGGGCATTTTTTCTGTATTAGCAGAACTCTGCCTGAGATGGTCGTCCTTCAGCTTACCAACTGGCAAGCTTAGGCAAGTCCCCCAGGGCAGATGGCTCTTACACTGTGAATTCCAGGTTCCCTCTCAGGAGTAGAGACCCCTCCTGGACCATGGGATGCCCCTTGCACCTTGTCTTTCCAACAGGAACCTTGTCCACTCTTTCAGGCTCCAGATCCCTCTGACCCTCCTGCAGTGCCATCTCAGGCAGTCGTAACATTTCACTTAGAGCTTTAATCTCTACTTCTTTCCAGAGGCAATGGCCTATGTCATATCTCAGCAGACATTCAACAGGTATAGCAGGACTAACAGCCATTTTCAGACCCCACCTCAGGGTTACTTTTGCCACAGGGTGGTAGTTGACTTGTATGTCCTCTTTCACCACATGGTGATGCACATTGGGAGTGATCTGCCTCACAGTAGTCTTCCTGTCTCTTGTGTCTCTCAGAGTCTCCATCCTCTTCCAATTGACGGTTGACCACAGGCTATGTTAGCAGGTATCTGAGCCATGCGTTGGCCCAGGGAAACTAGAGTAATCTCTGTCCATTCCTCTGCCCCCACTGGGCCATCTTCTTTACTCATCCCCAGACTCACAATCCCAGTAGACTGCCCATCCGGGGGGAAGGGGCTTCTTGGAAAAATCTGAGCTTCTTCTCTTGTGTCCTGTTTGTAGACAATACATCACCTCCCTGTAATAGAGGGGACAAGCAGCTTCCTTCCGTTAAACCCACCCCCTTTTGCTCAGAAATGGACTAAGACTTTCCTCCATTGTCAGTCTTTGGGGACTAGCGAACTCCTCCTTTCTGTTATCATTGCTCTCCCCTTCCTTCTTCTGTTGGGTGCCCGTCTAACACTCTTAAGGTCCTCCATCTACCCCCCTTGACACCCTGGTGCTGAGTCACAGATCAACCTATTTCCCAAGCTTCCTAGGATTAGTTAGTTTGGAATCAATCACGTGCTGGTGCACCTCCGTAAAACAATGACTAAAAATGTGCTCCTGCATAAGCATATAATGCAGCTCATTATTCTTACTCTGCTGCCCTTTACCTAACCCTCAAATGCCTTTATAGAAACATCAACAAAATCTTTCCAAGACTTCTGCAACTGCTTTTGGGAAGTGAGGCAAACGTGCGCCATGCGAATGAGGGTGTCCTTCATGGGCTAGTACCGTGTCTGCTCTGACTCCTTCAGATTCAAATGAATGTCCCTCTCTACAGGGAGTGCATGATTATGCAGTCTGCTCTCTCCTCCCCACCAATACTCCTCTTTTTCTTTATGCCTTCTTCTCCCCTGCTGCCAGTCTCAGTTCTTCAAGGCAAGGATTGTCTTTCTCTCCTCAGCAGCCATGGCATGGGCTGCTTTTTAATAGTGTGCACCCAAAGCAGCCTTAGACGTTTTCTCCTTTGCAGCCAAGGCAGGATTTTTTCTCCTTCAGAGCAACAGTGGCTAATATCAGTTCGAAGACCCTCTTAATCTTCATATCCTCCAGCTCACGGGCCTCCAGCTCTGATGCGGTGTTAAAATGACAAACACTGTGTAGATTTGAAGACGGTTATTGCCATTTAGTCGCACCACCAACAGACACTGCCAGCTCGTCGGTCCCCCAGTCTCCAACTGTCTCAGCAGAGACATTACCATGGAGACATGGAACACACAGCACGAGCCAGAATGCAAAACATGACAAGCCATTACAAAACATCCCCTTACCAAAAACACAAAAACTAGAAAAAGAAAATGAACAAGAAGTGAAAGAGGAAATAAGAAAGAAAGCAAAAAGAAAGACAATTGAGAAATTAAGAACAAAAGTACACAAGGAAACACAGGTGAGAATTGCAAGAAGAAGCAGAACATCATAACATCAATACATTACATAATCCTTGAAATGACTTGGTGGCCGGTGAAACCTGGAAGAAAAACCCCTCTCCTGGGAACCAGAAGAGGAATTAGCTTTTGATAAGTTGGATTCAGGCAAACCAGCACCTGAACATGAAGGGTGCAACAATTTATCACCCTTGAACTTCACAAGACGAGACATACTCCACATGCCACCATTGTGCACCCTCACCACATTCATCTTGATCGAAGTTATAACAAAAGGACCCATAAACTCAGTAACACCCTTCTTTTGCCACCTGGGTTTCTTTATAAGTACCCACTCACCCACATGCCATGACCTATACTTCATAGACCTCTTGGAATCATACCTTTCTTTATATTTCCGTTGATAGGATTTAATCCTGTCATCAACTCCTCTTTATCCAAAGAAATACCCTCTTTTAAGGGCAACCATCCAGGATTCAACTTAGACAGTGCTGACCTACCCCTCAACAGTTGAAATGGGGAACTCTGCAAAACACAATTTAGCGTGGTACGATGTGCCCACCAGGTGTCCCTCAAAACTTCTTTAAGAGAAACCCTTGCTTCCAAGGCTTTCTGAACACAAGCTTTAACCACCCTATTCATGGGCTCCGCAAGACCATTGGCCTGCGGTGCAAAAAGAGCTATTCTCTGATGAATTATGCCAAAATCTCTCAAAAAGTCTTGCATCTCTTGAGAAGTAAATTGCACTCCATTATCAGTAACCAGGAATTTTGGAATACCTTCACTCGCAAACTCATCTTTGAGGAAATCCAAAACTACCTTAGTACTGACGGAGCTCACACACCTAGTAGAAACCTACTTTGACGAGTAATCCACCAGGAGAATAACAAACCTTTCTGAAGGTCCCAACAACTCAAACGTACCCATAAGATCTACACCCAATTTAGTCCAGGGCTCACGTGGAACCTCCACTGGGGACAGGGGAGCAGAGTTGGTGACACGAGACTTATCATTCGTTGCACATTGATAGCACTCCTTGACCACCACCTCCACCTGATGGTCCATCCCAGGCCACCAATACCTCTCTCGGAGCCGAGCCTTAGTAAGGCGTCTGCCCAAGTGTCCCTCATGAGCTAGATTTACGAGTTTGGGCCTCAAATTACAGGGAGGTACAACCCTATCTCCTCGCATCAATTCACTTTGCAGCAAGGTGAGTTCATCTCTGACAGACCAGAAAGGCAATAGATCAGAGTCAATATTTTTACACACATGCCAGCCCTTGACTACAAAGTCAGAAACAATTGGCAGTAACACATCTTGAGACTTAGCCTCCACCCATTCATCCTCTGTGATGGCAGTTTCTTTGACCCAACAAACTCCCGTAGGTTCAAGATCACACACTTTACAACTGTCCTCAATAGGCAACCTGGATTAACAGTCCACAGCCTTATTCGCATGACCAGGAAGATATTGCACTTGGAAATTAAATTCTTCTAGACCTTCACTCCAACGCTTCAACCTAGGAGTTAACCTCTCACTCTCCATACAGAAAAACACCTGTACTAAGGGACGATGGTCAGACCTCACCACAAAAGGTATACCCCATAAGTAAAACTTAAAATGCTTAATTGCCCAGGCAATGGCAAGCCCCTCCCTCTCAATACAAGAATATTGTTGCTCAGCCTTCTTCAGCGCTCTTGATGCGAATGCAACAACCTTCTCACCACCATCATCCCACTGTGAAAGAACTGCCCCAACTCCACAAAGACTGGCATCAGTGGTGAGGATGGTTTTCTTCTTTGCATCAAAATGACCAAGGGTGGGCCTTTCTCCAATAGCATGCTTAACAGAAATGAAAGCTGCATTGCAATTATCCGTCCAGGTAAATTGGGTACCTTTTTTGAGTAGAACTCTCATGGGCTCAACAACAGTTGCAAAGCCCTTGATAAACTTTGAGTAAAACTCAGCAAGCCCAAGAAAAGACCTCACTTGCTCCTTGTCAGTGGGAGCAGGAGCGTTGACAATGCTCTTAGCTAACTCTAGTTTTGGTTGTATGCCCTCCCCTGAGATGACATGTCCCAAATAAGTGACAGATGATACACCAATTTTACATTTCAATTTGTTGACAGTGAGTCCCCTGTCAGACAATCTCTTGAGAACATTTCCTCAGTACATTATCATGTTCGGTGTCATCCTTACCATAGATCAAGATATCATCTTGAAAGAACAAGATGTTAGACATATCACCAAGAACCCTCTTCATAACACGTTGGAAACAAGCAGACGCCGAGGCTAACCCAAACGGCATTCTGACAAAACGGAAAGCACCCAGTTGCGTCACGAAGGATGTCAGATGTTTAGAATCCAGGTGAAGGGGTACCTGGTGATATGCCGAAGACAAATCCAACACGGTAAAAACTTTTGCCCCACTCAACAATGTGATGGCTTCAGCAATTTTTCGAAGAGGCTGACGATCCAACCATATCCACTTGTTCAGACTTCTTAAGTCTACACACATCCTGATGTTTCTTCCACCATACTTAGGGGCCAAAACCACCGGGGCCAACCATTCTGAGGATTCAATCTTCTCAATAACATTCAGAGCCATAAGCCGGTCAAGCTCAGCTTTCAGAGGTGCCAACATCATATTGGGACCCTTCCTCACTTTATGCACACATGCCTCAGCATTCTTTTTAAGAACGATACGGTGCTCAAAGTCTTTCAACAAACCAAGTTTGTCACAGAATACTTGAGGAAATTCATCAAAGAACTTATTAGAGCTAGAACAGTCATCTATTAGTATGACTTGGTCAGAGGCATTACGTGCATTAGGGTTGAGAATTATACCCAAATCTCTTTGGTCCTCCACCCCAAAAGATTGTCACCCCGTTTTGCCACATACATTTTTCCAATGGTTTCCCTAAACTTGAAATGTATTCTCATAACAGTATAACCAGTAACATCAATATGCGCTCCCCCATAACTCACTGGTTTAATATCAGGAGAGAGAAGTTGAATGTCAGGAAACGTCTTGTTCCACAACTCATTGCCTATCATCGTGAAGGGAGAACCTGAATCAGCTAAAGCAACCATCAACTTACCACCAATTTCAATTTCACA
Source organism: Calotriton arnoldi (assembly GCA_963921515.1). NCBI lineage: Eukaryota > Metazoa > Chordata > Amphibia > Caudata > Salamandridae > Calotriton > Calotriton arnoldi. The sequence continues at coordinate 1,482,129 of CAWUFW010000840.1, forward strand.
CTCAGGCATACTAATGGAATAAGCATCCACCACACCATCACTTCTTACATTCAACATCACTGTTCTAGGGTTGTCCTTTACAGTTTCTGCATTCTCCAGAGTGCGCACCTTTCCACCAGATCTACAAACCCTAGCGTAGTGACCCTTAATCCCACACTTGTGACAAGTGGAATTTTTAGCATAACAATTTGGGTTATTGGAAGTATGGTTGAGACTCCCACAACAATAACATTTGACTCTGGATGACTCAGCAGAAACCTTGGCCCTAGGAGCTTGGACCACTTTAAAGACATTGTCAAGAGAGTCTTGCAGGACTTCTTTATGCACCACTTCGTGAATGGTAACGGGAGTGGGAACATCCTCAGGTATATGTTTATGCGTCTTCATTTCTTTGACCCAACCGGAAGTGTTCTCTACATCCTCCACAATAGCAATGGCTTCCTTAAGTGTGGGATTTCTTGACAGAAGCTTTTCCTGCACTCTGGAGCTGTTGGTACATCTGACCAACTGATCACGTATTAAAGAGTCTGTTAAGTCTCCGAATTCACACTTGCGGGAGAGTGTTTTCAACGAAGCGATATAATTGTCAACCTTTTCATTTGGTTCTTGGACTCTCATAAAGAACTTGTGACGTTCAAGCATAACATTTATTCGTGGGCCAAAGTAAGCTTCTAACATTTTTATGGACATTTCAAAGACATCAGTAGGTTCACCATCTCCCTCACCAATGGGTACTTCATCAATGCTCTCATAGATATTACAGCCTTCAATTCCCAAATTGTGAAGTAGAGAATTTTTCGCCACCTATTGCCACTAGGTAGGAATCAAATAACTTCTTTCATCTTTTCCATGGGAGTAAAGGTTCACCTTTCTCACAAAGAAATGCTAGGGGTTCAGGGGTTCAGAGGTTGCAGACATGCTGACAGAATAATAAATACTTAGCAAAATAAGAATACCTGAAATAAATAAATAAATACTTGCAATTGTTCACTTGTAAATACTTGCAATTGTACAGTTGTCAATGTTGTTTCCACAAAGTTGAAGGAAAATGCATTAAATTCAATTGCGTGAAAACGCGATGAAAAACTGAGCTTTTGCTTCATTTTGTATGCGGCCGTTGCCATGGAAATCCGATGTGAAGAAAACAAATATGGTGGCAATGCAGCGTACCCAGCGTCATGACAGCGTGATGGCGCGCGTGTCCAAAGCGCAAGAGTAGGCACGAGCGGCTGCGCGAGAGTGAGCGCGAGCCACCAGGGAGCCGTTATCAGTTCCTGAGCCCTTAACAAAGCAAAAATCACCAATTTGGACCGCAATTGAAGAGAAGCAAACGACGTGAGCAGGATGTCCAAAAGATCCGCTAGACAGACGCTGCAAAGACGTGTAGTTGCTGCAACGGCGAGTAGAGATTCGTCAAAGTCCATGTGGGTTCACGGGGGAGTTGGTGGTGAGCGCTTGTCCCCCATAAGCCTTACTCATCGCCAGTGTTAAAGTGATAAACACTGTGTAGATTTGAAGACGGTTATTGCCATTTAGTCGCACCAACAACAGACACTGCCAGCTCGTCGGTCCCCCAGTCTCCAACTGTCTCAGCAGAGACATTACCATGGAGACATGGAACACACAGCACGAGCCAGAATGCAAAACATTGCAAGCCATTACAACATGCGGTCAAACACCAAGAGGACAAACTGCTCCCAGCCCTGGACAACTCAAGCAAAGCTGCTTCTTGGGGAAAATCCTCTTGAACTGGTACCTCTTCAACATCATCCTTATTCTCTTCTGAGGTGGTGTGTGTACCTCTTCCCAGGCCCTGAGGGCTTTCTGATAATCTGACATTTTCGATTTATGGCTTTAATTCAGCCCTCTTTCTTTACACATGGCCTTTTTTTCAATGAAAGTAAACCCAGACTGTGTAGATCCACCTCAGTGTCCCCAAAAATGTCAGGGTGAAAAGATTTGCCCAAAAATAACAAAATGAAAAATTATTACTCAATCAAAAAATGAATGAAAATACTTCTTGCCAATCACAAATCCCCCAAAATGTTTGCCTCCAAATTCTGGAATGGGATTTTTCATTCTTAAGCTTTAAAACTGAAATGTAAATGCTGGACAAGGTCCTATCCTAACCACTGCTGAGCTCCAGAATCAGAAAGTGGGTTATTTATTTGGGAGCGGGTATCTCTTACTAACTTAATAAATACAATCCATTTAGGTCAGTTATGGTTCTGAGGGAATCTCTGCTCAACCACTGGTAGCTATGGCACAAGCAACAGGCAATGGCCAGAGGCCATTGGTTTTGTTGCCAAAACTTTGTGGCTGCCTAGGGTGCTTCCCTGGTCGGATAGATTAACAGCCTCGCCCTAGTAAAAGGTTTTACCTTCAGACTAAGCGCTTGGTGATCTCAGGAACAATACCATTAACACATACTGCAATGGTCTGCTGGTACTCGACTAAGCCACTTTTTTGGAAGTCAAAATCCTCCAGTTGACAAGGCTGAAAGTTGTAGCTGGGAACCACCACACAAGGTTGCATACTTTTACTGTGAGGTCCCACTGAACCTATTTCAAGGACGAGAAAAAGCTCTGAGGCGTGCCAACCTGGTTTTCTTGCCCATCTAGGGTTCAATCGCCCTGGTCAAGCTTCAGCACCTTGTTCTGGTCCTCCAGAAGTGGAAAGGTTCCACTTTTCTTCAACTGCCGGAAAGTTCCTTTTACACACTCCAACAGCCCCTAACTCCTCAGGGCAGGGTTCTAGGCACCAGGTCTCTCTCCAGCTAGGTCTCCTGCAGAATCCAGTTCTCTGTGGTCACCAGGGCCCTGTTGGAGTCAGGAATGCCTTTGGTTTTTATGTCCCAGAAGCAGGCAAACAGGAGGCCAGCCACTTGCAGTTCCAGTCCATGGGTGCCAGCAGATGTCAGGATTCCTTCAGGTCTTGAATGATTCCTCTTCTTTCAACAGGAATCAGGAGTAGTCTTCCAGCATGGTTACCTTCAGGTGGAGTCTTTCTAGGTCCAGGAATTTTCTGAGGAGGTGGTAGCTGAGGGGCAAGATTTAAACTGTGAATTAGCCAGTGATTGGATAAATTCTGCCACTTTCTTTTTGCTGTATTGTAAAAGTACCCACGAGCCCCTTTCACAGTATGGCAGAACCCCCACTATGAGAACAAACCCGAAAACTCTCTTTGATGACCTCTACATAAGCCTGAGCATTAAAAGTGACCAAACTCCTCTTCTTTACCATCAACCTGGACTCTTGGCTTGAGACATTCCAGTCTCTGCTCACTCCAAATACGTGTTCAGTAATGCACAGTTAGCTGCATATTTGACACTACCACATCGCTTGGTGATCTCGGGAGCATCACCAATAGCAAATACTGCAACGTTCTGCTCGTACTCGAAAAGATCTTCCTGACCCTCAAAAATGCAAAAATTAGTGCATGAGAATCCACTATAACCACTGGCATGGTCCCCACCTTAGGCCTCACACCCACAGCTCAGTAGCCACAACCAGACCATTTACCACAAACCTACCAGAGTCCAGGTTCTGACCTGCTTAGATTCAACACTATTGTTGTCCACCGCTCATCCTTAGGCTCTCACCCCACTTAGCTTCAGGACCACTACTGGACTCAAAGCCCCACAAGTCCTGAGCCTTACATAAAATTACCTCTCCATCAGCTCTGAAGCACTCATATAACACACACAACCTTTTGACTGAATCTAACTGCCATGTTTTTGAGCTCACTGAGACATGGTTCAATGATACCACAAGTACCACACTCAAAGAGTATAGTTGTTACTGCCCCTGGCATATAACCCAGCCTTCCTCAACAAGTTCCTTTACTTTACTCTCTTCAGGTATTGGATACTTCAACTATAGACTGATCTCAAACATTCCTCGGCTGTGAACCAAACGTGTTTTTTTTATCTGCCATCAAACTTGCTAACCTAACCAGCAAACCAGCTGCCAACTACAGAAACGGCTCCGACCCAGTCATCACTGCCAACATTAGCTCTGATTTGCTTGAGTACTACTACCCTTAGGCATGGGTGAGCTGGCCCACACCCAGGCATCCAAGATTTAGAGGGGCGCCCAATCAGCTGACCTAGCTCATTATTTTCATTGCAGGCTGTGTATTTTCTCCATAAATCTTCCTGTCTCTTCACTCATTTTCCCTCTATTTCCCTTTCTCCTCTGCACCAACCCTTCCCCTCTCACCGTTTAAACCTCCCCTAGCCTCTCAACTCCAATGTGGGTAAATGGGAAGGAGATAGGGTTGATTCAGGTGAAAGATAATAACGGGAAATGCTTGGTCACATGTGACTTACATCTCTAAGATAATTAGTCCATGTCTGACCAGTGAACACAGGCCCCCCCCAACTAAGATCACTAGCAGCAGCAGAAGAGGAGGAAGATAAGGTCACTGGCAGTGAAGGTTGCAGGGAGCACACCTTTCATAACTCTCCATCACCACACAGAAACATTTTCGCTTTTACACCCCCTTAGACTGCAGGCTTGCTCCACAAAATCCACTGCTAGGAGTCTTATGAGTCATAGCAAAGGAAAAGGCACACATTAATGCCACACTCTGGATATAGGCCTCTGCTCCCAATTTTTCAAGTTACTTTCTTTGGATTTATCTCTCTTAAAATTGCATTAATTGGAAGTTAAGGAAATTCAAGTCCCACCGTGTTTTTATATCTACCATGACTGTTCCCAATTGTTAGCATGTATGAAAAAGGTACATTTGTGGTAGAGGAGGTAGGCCATTTGTGAACTCAGATCTCTAAAGTTGTTTTATGAACATTGTGGCTATGTTAGTAAGTACTATTATTTTGTTTTGCATTCTTGAACTTGCAGATTTGTTTGCCCTCATGTTAATTTTTTTAATTTTCTAGGCTGAAAGATTAGTGTATCATCTCAGACAAGTGGTAAAGTTATTGGCTTCAGCTAGGTTAACAATGGGTATTATTTTCCCCATGCAGATATATTAGTTACAACAGTGTTTGGCAACGGACAATCTATTCTCAGTCACACAAAAAAATGAAGAGCATGGATGCAGTAGTATTAGTAAGTTGTGTTATATGTAATAAACAGTGCTTAAAAAAGGCAGAAGTATAAATCCATTGGAAGGTACGAGGGTAGAAGGTTCAGGGTGGGCACCAAATGTGTTTTTACCCATGGTTGTATCGGAGCAGAGACCAGGGCTGTGTTTGAGTCATCTCACATAAGGGCCAAAAACCACCAGCAGGCATCAAATGACAGTAATGCTGTACTTTACAACCTACCATCTGTTTTAGATTCTCTTGTTCACAATAAACTAAGAAAACCCAAGGGAGGTATCAAATCCACCAACAAGAGTTAATTACAAAATTGGATGATCTCAAACATGTCAACTAAACTCTTGAATGACAGTGGTGTAAGCCACAGTCTAAAGAAGGCAAAAGCTGCTGCAAGAGGCACAGGAGATGCTACACACTCCATTAATAGAGCCAAAAAGGCCATACCCATTTATGAGTCACCTAACCAAACCAGGGAAATCTTTAACATCTACCAAGAACTCAACAACCCAAAACCCTAAAAAGCAACACATGCGTATACACACAACACTTCAAAGACATCTTCATGCTCTTAGAATCCCAAATCTCACAAATCCGCAATTCCATAACCAATGCTCTATAAGAGCTCCATTTTCCCCCAAAACTGCTATGTGTCCCATTGGATAAAGGAGAGTTGTATGTGCATGGACAGCGTATTGATAGAGATTATAGTGATTGAAAATCATGACCCTGATACACCACCACCGTTTTTCTGCCTACAAACTTTGGAACACCTTCCTTAACGCCATCAAAATTGAGGGACTCTTTAACAACAAACTTCACCTCTGTTCCCCATGTCAACACTGTGACAAAGGGTGTTAATTTGCAGCTCGCCTTTTTTGAAAAATTCCTCCACTCATTAATAGCAAATACAGAATCGAGATGACTAGTGTACTCATCTAAGCATGCTTAGACTAATGTAACATCATCTACTTTGGCCTCCCCAAGAAACTCATAACTAGGCTAAACTGAATCAGAACTGAGCAGCCAGAATATTCCTTAACCCCTCAAAGCAGGACCACATCAAAAGTACCCTTAAAGATCTTCACTGACACCAAGTAGATGCCAGGATTAAATTCAAGGTCCTATGCACCATCCACAAAGCTATTCAGGAAAAGGCCCCACGACCTATCTATTCATCCCACTAGCATGCTACTTGCTGTAAAGTGCTTCAATGCCTTGTTGACGCCTCGTCAGGGATAGAGTAAGCGCTATATATATATATATATATATATATATATATATATATATATATAGCAAAACAAAGGATGCAGCACTCTTAAGCAGACTTTACGTTGAAGTTTATTCACAGATCTTCACTCCACCAACGCGTTTCAGCCTCACTCGGCTTTTCTCCCCGTGAGAAAAGCCGAGTGAGGCTGAAACGCGTTGGTGGAGTGAAGATCTGTGAATAAACTTCAACGTAAAGTCTGCTTAAGAGTGCCGCATCCTTTGTTTTGCAATCAATAACATTGGGCCAGGATCCGGCCCCCATGCAGAGCACCCGCTGCTGAGCGCTTTCGGAACTGAAGGATCACTTTTGGGAGAAAAAAAAAATATATATATATATATATATATCCAATTAAAATTAAAATTCTATACAGTCTAAGAGCCAACTCAACCACATGAAGTTTGAGAAACTTCTGAAACCGAACTTTTCAGGCTAACTTTGAACTGAGATTGATAGCACTGAGGGGTCTGCTGAAGAAAATTGGGCATGGTTTTTTACCCTGCCCCAATAGACGGTAACCTTCCTTTTCAACAATCAAACTGTTCCTCGTACCTACAGGCATTTGGGAGATCGTAAAAGACAACAACCAGCATTATACAAAACTCAATACAGAAATAATTAAATAAATAAATGTTAGAAATTGGGTCTCTAGTTGGCAGAGGTTTGCACCCTGTACATGTAGGGACCACAATCCTAGTCAGGGTAAGCTAGATGCACACTTTAAATTAACCTGTTCTCACCCTCTGGTAGCTTGGCACAGAGCAGGAAGGCTTAACTTAAGCAGCAATGTGTAAAGTATTTGTGCAACACACACACGCACACAAACACAGTAACACAATGAATACACCACAACAAAATCTACACAGGTTTAGAAAAATAGAGAATATGTATTTGAGTAGAACAAGACCAAAACGAGAAAAATCCAATAAGCAGAATCGGAGTTATGATTTTTTTTAAAGATAATCCAAAAATAGTGCTTAGAAGTCAATAGCGCTAAATGTATTCAAGAATAAGCAAGATGAGGATCAGTGCTGGAGGCTGTGGTTCAGCCCTGTAACTCAAGGAGAGACATATAACAATCCAGACAGCCCATGGCAGCAGGCTTTCATGCTATGTTAAGTTGCCAAAAGACTAGTATTTTACAAACAAATCAGTCAATGATGTAATTTTGCCATGGACATTAGAACAGTTAGAACATGGATGTAATTGCTACCCTCCCTTACTGGTACATTACCCATTCATCTATGCCCCAATACCTACCTACATCATTTTCCAAAAACAGAAGGAAAAAAATGAAAAACCCCACTTGAGGTCGCGTTAGACCGGGGTAAATCCAAAGTTCAGGCCGATCGCGATGGAGGGCGGTTGGCTACAGGTCTCAAACAGGTCCTGCTGACACAGTACCTTGGATGGAGCAAAGCGTCGATGTCGAAGGCTCGAGAAGAGTAGTCGAGGAGGCACCATGTCGTCGATCCATGGATGGAGGTGAGCATTGGCGCCGATCCATGTTGTCAATGGGAGTTTCGATGCCGAAGCCCTTTGCGATGCAGGCGCTGCGTCGATGTCGAGCCACGCTGTCTGTCTGCTTCGAGCCACGCCGGCTGTAGAATCAATGTCGGCGAGTGGCCGCTGCTTTGGCGTTGAAGTCGATGCGTCTGTTCAGATTGGCACAAAGTCACCGCTGCGTCGATGTGGGAAAAGCTGCAAGAACCGATTCCTGAGGCCCAAGACTGAAGGGGGCACATCAGGCAAGGGTACGACTCACAGATTGCTGAGTCCAGCAGCACCAGGAGAATTGTATGAAGTTTTTATTGACCCTGAAACTTCAGTAAACAAGAGGCAAGCCCTTGGAGTCACTCTGGGTTCAAGTGAGATGGGTCCAGTCCTTGTCCTGAGCAGGGCATAGATCAGCAGGCAGCAGAGGCAGCTCAGCACAGCAGTGAAACAGTTCCATGGAACAGTCAGTCAAGGAGAGTGACAATCCTTGTAGCACAGCAGTCCTTATTCCTGGCAGAGTTCTTCAAGGTCCAGTAGTGTACTGTCATGGTAGTGTCAGAGCCCCAGTACGTATACCCAAATGTACGTTTGCAGTGGGGGTGACTACAAAGCAGCTCCTTGAAGTGCACAGGTCCCATTTCATCCCAGCCCTGTCTGCCAGGCTATCTGTGGGGGGTAATCAGTCCTTTGTGTGGGGACAGGACACAGCCTATTCAGATGTAAGTGTCAGATCCCTCTCCCCCTTCCTGCCCAGGAAGGCTATAAAAATGCAGATGAGTCCTCTGTCACACCCATCCTTCCTTTGCTTGTGACTGTCTAGAGGGAATGCACAGAGTTTAGCTATCACCAAGCCCCGATGTTTATTGGAGACAGGCTGAAGGCACACAGTTAAGTTAAGAGCTGAGAAATGTCCACTTTCTAAAATAGTAACGTCAAATCCAACTTTACCACTAAAGAGGATTTATCATTGCCATTCCAAAGATATGAAACATGGTTTATCTACTCATTTCTAATCAGGAATTACAGCTTAAGAGTGCTTTAAGGAATTCCCAGTGCTAGCCTGTTAGAGGAGTAGGCCTCACAGTATTGAAAAACTAATTTAGCTGTTTGTCACTACCAGGACATGTACAACTGAAAAGTACATGTCCTACCTTTTACTTACACCTCACCCTAACCTTAGGGTTACTTGGGCCAACCTTAGGGGTGACCTATGTGTAATAAAAGGGGAGCTTAAGTCTTGGCAAGTGGTTTTAAAAATGCCAAGTTGAAGTGGCAGTAAACTGTACACACAGGCAATGGCAGGCATGAGACAGGTTTGAAAGGCTACTTGTGTGGGTGGCACAACCAGTGCTGCAGGTCCACTAGTAGCATTTATATTACAGGGCCTGGGTATATGGTATACCACTTTACAAGGGACTTCTAAGTAAACTAAATATGGCAGTCAAGTATATGCCAATGTCACCATGTTTTAGGGGAGAAGCACATGCACTTTAGCTCTGGTTAGCAGTGGTAAAGTGCTCAGAGTCCTATGGCCAACAAAAAGATAACGCAAAAAGTGGAGGTAAGTAGGCAGAAAGTTGGAAGAAATCCACCTTAAGGATGACATGTCTAACAATGAATAAATAAATGAGGTCTAGTGGGGCAGTCATTTCTCTTTCTAAACCCTGTCTCCATCTGCACCACTTAATGTGTCTGGATCTACACCCTCTAGTGACAAGAATGCAGGCAGTAAACTTTCAGTGTCTGGGACAGATCTTCATCTTTCATGTTGTACCATGCTAAATCAGAGATATCCAAAATGGATCCCGCTGGTTTCAGTAACCAGACTCATACACACACACACAGTCCTACTACTAATATGGGCTACATGCATAACACACACACACATGCTCTCTTCAAACACACAAGATGTCAGCGCAAGGTGCTGAGTATTTACATAACAGCAAAACTTTACAAGGCAAGTGCCAGTAGACCTCACCCTCAAAGACACAGAAAAAGGCCTGGTGTACTACAGGAGATCATAAAACAAGATATGCTGCCACCATTGCCTTATGTTCTAAACCCATGACAAGGACAGTAATCCTCTGCCCACTCTGAGTGTACCCTTTTTGTGGCCAAACAGATTTCATGACAGGTTGAGAACCAGCATTGTCAGGGTCATGCCTAGGATTCTGCCCACATGCTAAATTAGTGTGATGCCAGGTACAAAAAAAAGTCAGGATACCAGATACAGAAATGCAGAAGCAGTCAGATCCTCAGGGCAGGGGTACACGCCTGTATACCAATTAAGGGAACATTTCCGCCCCAAAAGATATCAATCCTAACAGCAGAAATACTCTTTTGTCTGATTCTAATGCCTATCAAAATACTAAATATAGCACTATCTCACATGTAAATAATGCTGTTTTTCTTTCTAAATGTTTCTTTCTTTCTGCTGTTTTACATCTTCCAATTGCATCCTATCCAAAAAAGTCTCCTTCCACTATATTCTAAAACCCTGCATGAAAATCTGGTTTTGCCTTGAAACTTTCAATTGTTCCCATGTTTTTCTCTTTCTTTCTTTCTTTCTTTCTTTCTTTCTTTTTCTTTCTTTCTTTCTTTCTTTCTTTCTTTCTTTCTTTCTTTCTTTCTTTCTTTCTTTCTTTCTTTCTTTCCTTCTTTCTTTCTCTCCTTCTTTCTCTCCTTCTTTCGTTCTTTCTCTCCTTCTTTCTTTCTTTCTCTCCTTCTTTCTTTCTTTCCTCCTTCCTTCCTTTCCTTCTTTCCAATTACTGCCCCCCCCCCCCCATCCTTACCTCTATCCTCTGCATGCATCCTCTCTCTGGGTATAGCCCACTTTAAGTTGCATACCTGCTTCTCTTAATATCATTTATTTCTGCAAATTGCCTACACCTCATTTCATTGATTACAACCTCCCTTCTTTGAAACATACCCATTCAACTTAACTTAACAATTCCTAACCTTCTGTAACCTGTCTATTCATTCCACCAACTAGTTGCAAGAACTCACATAGCCACCAATAATGACCACACCTAACTCCTAATAATTTAACCTACCACAAGAGCCTGGAGTAAATGCATGGGTTGGTTTCTGAGACTAATTCCAACTAACAATAAGCACAAGACTAATTCCAGTTAACCAACAATAATCAGTAGTCACTGGATTAGCCACTAATTCTGGTTTTTAGAGTAGCATGCTACTTGCTGTAAAACACTTCAATGCCATGTCAGGGGTAGAGTAAGCACTATATGTATATCCAATTTAAAATAAAATACTACACAATCTAAGAGCCAACCCAACCACATGAAGTTCGAGAAACTTCTGGAAACTGAACTTTGTAGGCTTACCTTGAACTGAGATGTTCTAGGACTCAGGGTTGTGCTGTAGAAAATTGAACATGGTTACCCACCCTGCCCCCAAAAGACGCTAACCTTCCTTTCCAACAATCAAGCTGTACCTCGTACCTACAAGCATTCTGAAGATACTAAAAGACAAAACGCAGCACTATACAAAACTCCTCAATACATAACTAACTAACTAAATAAATGAGCTCTAGTGGGACGGGCATATTTTTCTCTAGTTCTTGTGTATGACCTCCTGAATGGTCATCGATCCATTATTCACTCAAAACCGTGACGCCCTGAATTTTTTAATTTGTCTAGAAAAGTATAAACAATGAGAAACACTAATTTGAAGAAAAAAAACCTGAAAAACACCAGTGAACTAAAATAAACACAGGCAACATGGCAACCTATTGTTGCATAATATAAGAGAATATATATGTATATAGGAAACAACTGAGTGATCCCTAAAGAAAATATAGGGAAAGTGTGTGATGGGTGTTTTTTATTAATGGGTTACCCCTTTTTATGCTGGTATGCTGTTTGTGCATGATAGAAGTATAATGTTTCATGTAATTGTGTTTAAAACCTGCACAAACCTTGGTAAATAACAGACACTAGAGAAGGTTATTCTAGAGAGTGCAGGACTGTCTGGAATCCACAGACGCCCTTAATGTGGTTTGCACAGATTGCATGTGTGTGTGCCAGTCTTCTGGGATGATTTCAGTAAGGAGCTGTGTAATGTGTCTAAAAGGTAATGCATTTTTACAGATAATTTTCAACGTTGCATTTTTGTAAATCAGATTGGTATTGCTCTAACCTTTCCTTACAAGGACAGGAAACATGTTTATGGCAGAGTAGCGAAATTCCATTACAGAACAGTTTCCTGTCAGATTATAAGAAGATGCATTTAACAGTACTTCTAGGGAGGAATGGAGTGTGGATGGTGACAAGTGCAGTGATCTTGGCAAAAAGGAGTCAGAAATGCCTCCTTGCTCCATGACTAAATAAAGGTAATGTCTCCTTGGTGAGAGTCCTATGGTACATAATAGGGTACTGTAGAAGTACTGCATTGAAGGGACAGTTCCAGAACCTAAAACACATAGTCCATCACTCGTCAGTAAATAGACAGTTTACTAGTTATTGAAATATGGGATTACTTCTTTATTACTAGTGTGCAAGTCATAAATTATAGGTTTCATGTAAGGATTCCAGCCCCACGCTATCCTGCAGATTTGACACTTTTAGACAATATGTTTATTGCGTAGCACCTTCCAATGCTGGAAATGAGTTAATTTTATTACATTGTATTGAAATAAAAAAGCATAAAAAGCCTGTGTGCTGGGTGGGAGAAACAATGTATGAGCTGGGGGGGAAGGAGAGCGCAACACCAAGCGCGCGGATGTTTGAGGGAGGAAGCAGCACACCAAGCAGCACACCAAGGAGAGAGCAAGAAAACACATGCAGTTCCCCAGAGCGTAAGGAAAAAGAAAAAAGCCGTTCCCTGAATGAGAGCAGTGGAAAGATACAAGCCATTCAATCAAAAGAAAGCTAACAAATGGTAAACAATGGGCTGGCTCTGAGCCCCCTGTAAGATTTTGCTATGGTTCTCAAGAGGTCTTTCGACAACAGACAGCTTTTAGACAAGGCCAACATGTATGTCATGCCCAGCATGGCATCTGCTAACACAGACTTCACTCAGCATATAGCCCGTAGACAGGTTGCCTTTTGAAAAATCATTGGCCAACTTGCAGAGGGACAGCTAGCCCTCACATCCATCTATCATTCAATAACATATGCGTAGTGCATAGAGCAGATATTTCTGGGACATCAATTGTAAACTGGACTAGAGCAGCACCATGCCCTTGCTTCCCCTTTCATTAACAGACCTCACAGGAAGTGTTGTCAATCAGAATATGAAGGGGGTCTGCACATTTTGCGTCCATCACAGGGACCATGCACACCCCCGCCAAGAAGCCCAAAGAGTGTTCCCCACTGTTTTGGGGTGATGAGGTAGTTTGGGGTTGGTGATACGTAGGATGGGATAACCAAGAACGTGGCTAGAGTAATGTTAGGGGATTTCTTGGAAAATTGGTTTGGGTAGGTTTGTGCTGCAAGGAGACAAGGTAAATTGGTATAAGGGTGTCTGGAAGGATGGGGCATCCAAGGGTATAGATAGAATAGTGTTATGCTCCCGTTCTGGGGTTTCTTGGGGAGTGGGTGGGGGTGAGTTGGTCTACCAGGGGGCAGTGAAAGTTGGGCTTAGGTTGGAGGAGGGATGACTCAAGCGGGGTTGTAGCTAGAGTGTGTTAGGTTTACATTCTAGGCTGTCATGGGGAGTGGCCAGCTGTAGGATTGTGCTGCTAGGGGACAGGGAAAGTTTGGGGTAGCGTGGGAGGAACTACGGGGCATCCCGTGCTAGGATTAATTTTCCTTTGTCTGGGGCTTATTTTTCAAATAAAGTCACTAGATCTCATGTTTGTTATGTAGTGCAGTTTATCATACATAGAAAGTAATTGGTGATGAGTTCATCTCAGATGCAAGCATCATCGACATCCAAACGCTGCTGGCCATGTTCCACTTGTGTATCCTCATCTTCATCACTGGATCCCCATTATGCCCCTCCCATTTCCCTGGCACAGATACACATATCTGAAATACAGTGTTATGCAACATGCAGCGGAGGAGAGTGTTCTGACACATTTTCGGTGTGTCAGGACCACGCCAGTGCTGTTTAGACCTGTGAACTGGGCCTTTAATATTGCAGAGGCCTGCTCAGTGGGATTACGTATTCTAGTATGAAGCTGGTTATATGCCTGTTTGAATGTTGTTGCTTGGTAATATAGAGGTGCCATCACCTAGGTCCCCAATGGTGCTGAGTGAGTCTGTGGGAGTTACTGTATGAGGACCGCCTGTTATTAATTACACCGCACAGCAGTGTTGCTTTACACGTTGATTCCTTGCCAAAAGAATACTACGTTTCACATTGGATTTTACCCGTGCAGTCTTGGCCCACGGTGCTGTTTAAAAGTGTTGTAATTATCTGTGTACACATTTTTTATATTGTTGTGATCTGAGGTGCACCCTATAACTGTGTGGTATTGAATTGTAATAATTGTCAGGGGGGTCTTGTTCTGACAACGTTTTGCACTGCATAAGGGTGCTGGGGGGTAAAGTAGGATCTTTCCCAAGTGTGCATAATGCTGATGTCATTTTAACCCAGTTGGGCCTAGTACTGCTAGTGATATTTCCAAATGTGATTTATGCCCAGAAATACATGATGTTCATGTTATGTTAATTAATGTTTGTGTTAAATACAAACATTATTTACATACACCATTTGTAAAGTCTCTTTTGTGATGCTCAGTGTATTTATTTTGTGAGAGTGCTATGCCAATGCGTTATACATTGCCTCTGTAATAAGCCTGACTGGTCAGTGCCAAGCTACCTGTCGGGAGTGGTAGATTCTGCCTGGCTAGGGCACCGCCTCATCTAACCAGAAAGTGCCAGTTCCAACAATTCCCCTTCCAATTACACCTCAGCATCAATCTCTGCGGTTCACTAGAGCCCATAAGGGAAAACAGAAAGTAGAACAAGGAAAGACAATGTAATCCACAAGACTGCCCAGCAAAACCTGCAATTTCCCTCTCATTAAATGCTTCCTGTGCCTCAACCAACCGTATAGGGAACCATCTTTTGCCCTTGACTAATGGATACCAAGGGTACCAGCCAGGCCTGATGTGCATTCATCCTGAGTCGGGACCTATACACTCAAGGAATGCTATTGAGTAAACAGACATTATCTTCCTAGACATTTCACTGCCAGATGAACAGGAAAGCGGACAGCAGCTTTAAATGTTCTTGCCATCCGTTTAATTTTGAGCTCTAGCATTGCCCTCTTCCTGGCAAGCATAGCAGAAGGCCAGTCTGATCAAAAGCTCAGATGTCTCACCCATAACAGCACTGTTTTCCTCTGAAACGCCTTTTGGACATTTTGGTCCACAGATTTCAGTAGTACCATCACTGTACCACCGACTCCGGTGTTGGTCCTTAGTTGCTTAAAAGACTATCTGCATGACTTTCTCATTAGACTACTGTAATATCTATAAAAGAATCTACTCACACACAGTCAAATACCAAAGTAAGTTTAATGTAGAGATACACCTCATCCATCATCAGCTGAGATCAACTGACTCCAGATGACACATCCAACAGAAACAGAACCTTCTACATGAACATTCCTAACTCCACTAATCTGCATGTGCTTCTACTCCTAGAACCAAATGCAGGAGACACCACACATCTCCCTTCTTAACATTTAAATAGATACTACTAAACAGCATTGACCCTAGAACAAACTGGTTTGTTGTAGTAGTTTACAAACAACTGCACCCTTTATACAGTGGCAACATCTTTAAGATAACGTGGTGGCACTTTCCTATGATAACTTACTCTTACTTTACCACTCTGATCAATTCAAAATCCCCCATCAGAACTTGCAGTCACATCCTTACCCTTGTTCCTGATATGCACATCGCTACGCTTTCCTTCACCTCCATCTCTCCTTTTCTCACCGCTCTTCTCTCATCCCTTCTTCACAACCCTGTTCTTGTTTTAAATCCTGCCATCAGCTGTTTTCACAGCATTACTAGATAACTGTATTACTTTTTGTGCTTTAGTGAACTTTGACCATGCCGCACATCCAACAGGTGCTTTCATTTTAACCACATCACCTACTTTGACATCAACCTTAGGTACATTTTTCCTTCTGTCAAAATCTTCTTTTCTCTTGACCATGAATTTCTCTTCTCGAATTCTCCAACTTGTCGGGTAATTGTACTTTATGCCTTTGTCCCAATCCATCCAACCCGGACACAAACAAGTGTTAGGTGCTCTTCCCTTAAATAACTCAAACGGGCTCTTTCCAGTGGTCATGTGCGGCGACCTGCGGTATGCAGTTATCCTCTCCTGTAACTTTTTTCTCCAATCTAGACAGTTCACCCTGGCTAACTGTATACTCTCTTTAATGTACTTGTTGAATCTCTCAATTGCACCGTTTGTTTCCGGATAATAAATGGCCAATTTGGTGTGGTTAATGCCATTAGTCTTTAGGTAATATTCCATTTTCTTTGATCAAAATTGAGGTCCATTGTCAGACAAAATACTAAATGGAGAACTTTCTTTTTGGACACACTCTCCATGAACTTTATGATCCCTGAAAATGTGATTTCCCTGATATTAACTACCTCTACCCACCTCGAGTAAAGATCAATCGATACAATAAGGTAAGGTGTGGCATGCTCTCCCTGCAATGGACCCACAATGTAAATGGACACCTCTTCCCATGGCTGACTCAGTAAATCTCTGCAAACCATGGGAATGTGGCGAGCTTTAAGCACTTTATCACTGAACCACAATGTCAATGGACACATCTTCCCATGGCTTACTCTGTAAATCTCTGCAAACCATGGGAACGTGATGAGTAATAAGCACTTTATCACTGAATGAACATTCCACACACTCCCTAAAAGCTCGCTCAATCTCCACATCCATTCCTGGCCACCAAACATTTGCCCTCAAACTTTCTTGTTTTTACTATTCCCAGATGGCTCTAATGTGCTTGCTTTATAAGTGTGTCCCTCGGTTTTGCAGGTGAAATCAACCTACTTCCCCACAGAAGCAAATCACGGTCTACTGACAACTCATCCTTGACCAGATTCCACACTCTCTCAAGATCTCTAAACCTTCCATGACTTATCACCTCTTTCAAGACCTCATCCCTTTGGAGTTCTAATTTCCACTCTTCTTCTGTTATGACACCTAGGGTTGTTTCACACACATACTGCGTTATGATCTGAAAATACCACAAATTTTGTTCCCCAAATGAAATTCTTAAACTTTCTGAGAGCCCAGAAAATTGCCAGCGCCTCTCTCTCTATCACAGAATAGTATTTTTCTGAGACATTCAATGTTTTTGAGGCACACGCTATCAGTCTTTCCTGCCCTTACTCCTCTGGGTCAAAACCGCTCCCAAACCTTTAGCACTAGCATTCGTCAGGATGTATGTTTCTTCGCCTGGTAAAAAAGCCTTAAGACATGGTGCCTCTTTAAACTCTTCCTTGATTGCTCTGAACTCCGAACCACACATCTCCCTCCCCACAAACTCCATGCGCTTTTTTGACAAACCTCTCAAATTTACTGATTTCCCTGCCAAGTACTTATGTATCTCCCATAGTACTCCACTATTCCAAAAAACAAACTTAACTCCTCCTTAGACTGTGGCGTTTCCAACTTAGTTATGGTGTCCACCAACTCCTATTTGGGCTTCACACCTCAACCCGAGATCAGGTGCCCTAGGTATTCCACCTCGACCATGACAAAATGACATTTGCCTCTTTTTAAAGTAAGACCTGCCTTCTTCAACCTCTCCAAAACCTCACAAACATGGTCATTGTGTTCCTTCACAGTGCTACCAAACATTAGCACATCATCTTGGTAGCACTTAACTTCGACCAAATTCTTTAGAACTTTACCCCATATGCGTTGAAACACTGATGCCGCCGACACAAGACCAAAAAGGCATTCTCTTGAATTTGTAGGCACCCATGGGTGTTATGAATGCCATGAGGCCCTGCGACCTACCATCCAATTCCACTAGATGGTAGGCGTATGCTAAGTCCAATGTGGTGAAGAACTTTGCTTCCCCTCAATGTTGAAATTATCTCCTCAATGTTGGGAATAGGGAATTTGTCTACCATGACCTCTCTGTTCAGTGCCCTAAGGTTCACACACAACCTGATGTACCCATTGCCTTTCTTGGCCACTACAATGGGAGCCAACCACTCTGTAGCCTCAACTTCTACTATGACCCCAGTCGCCTCCAACCTCTTAAGTTCAGCACCTACTTGATCCTGTAATGCCAGTGGAATTCTCCTTACTTAGCAGTAACAGGAATCGAACCATGTTTAATCTTAATACTGTGCTTGTAGTTCTTCAGACACCCCAAAGACTCCGTAAAAACCTCAGGAAACTATGAAACAAAAACCGCATCACCCATGTGAATCTCTTTGACCTGTACCTATGGCTCAGCATTAGGGTTTAGCAACACACCTAACAACCTTTGGTTTGACCAACTCAATAAGTTGTCCCCTTTATTGGACACATATATTTTGCCTACTACATACCTTCCTCCTAACTCCAAACAGCCTTCAAAATAACCAAGCATTCTGGTAGGATTCCCCCCATACCCTCCTGGGTTCACATCCATAGAGTGCAGAGTATTCTTACCCTCAAACTCTTGTACATAACACTGTTTGAAAATAATAGTTAAATGCAAACAGGAGTCAAAGCGCATGAGAACTTTCACTCCATCTATTACCAATTTTCACTGGGATGCGCGTCCCTTGTCATTGTCCTATGTACCTGGAACTTAATTTCCTGTGAAACATCCTTCACATCTCTTCTAAAATTTCTCTTGCCCCTGTTACAACAGCACTTACAGAAAGGCCCTTTTTTTTCACAGCCATTGCAATAAACACTCAAGCCTGGGCACGAACTCGAGTTTGCTCTGTGACCACTATTGCCACACCTGAAACCTACTCCCATGAATTTTGCGTGCACCTCCTTCTCTTTTTCTTTGACCATCTCCTTCTTTTTTTTACCTCGCCCACCAACTGATCCACAATCTCAGAGCTTGGCACATTCTTCTCTCTTCCAGAGCTCAACTCCGAGACATACTTTAACATGTGCTCCATTCTCCTATCCACCATGATTACTTCCTCCAAAGGCGGTTCTTCTTTCAACCACAACTCCTCCCTGATCGGGGGGGCGTGGTCTGCCAGGCTCGAAGATGGCCGCTGCCTGAGCGAGCTCCAGCAACCGCCCGCATAATCCTTTCATTATTCGCGCCACAGAGACACCACAGGTGGAAATTGACGCTGCAAACGACGTCTGAAAGCCTGCGGCTTCTCCTGCGGTGATTTGGGCCGGTGCCGGGTCCGCTGTGCGGAGCGCAGCCTTCGCTCGTGACTGGGCCTGTGACTGCCGGTCCGCGGCCTGAAGTGAATATCGATTGCGCAGGCCGGCGCTGCTGTGGACGGAGCTCCTCCTGCTGCGAGAGTGGAGGTTGAGGCGGCGGCCGCGAGGACCGGAGTGCGCATGCTCCGGGGATGGAGGCTGCGGACGGCGGCGAGGTCTCCTGCGAGATCCGACAGTGGTGAGCGAGTTGAGGAGCGGAGGCCTAGGGCGTGACGGCGCTCCGGGCGCCGGCGGAGCTGACCGAGGACTGCGCGGGTGTGCCTGGCTGCCTTGATCCTCTCCGGTAAGGACGTTGCCAATGCGGGGCGGTGAGGCAGTGCTGTGGGCCGCGTAGGAGGGCCCGTTGGGCGCTGCGGGTGTGCCCTACCATCAGGGGGCCCAGGGACCATCGCGACCAGCTGGGGGTGCCTGTGTACATTGAAAAAGCCGCATTGCAGACTGTGTTTCGCCTGAGACTGCACAGGGCCCACAATAGACTTTGTAGACCCGGTGGCGAGGCACGGGTTGTGGCGGTGGCTGGGTGCCGCATGGCCCCGCATCTTCACAGTAAAGGCACAGCCTACATCGACCTTGGGGCCCACCTAGAGGATCTTCCCCTCACGTGATTAGAGCCACCGGAGGAAGTGGCTGTATCGCGCTTCAGCACTGGGAGCCATTATTCAAAATAGTGACACTACAGCACACCTGATATTAGCAGCAGACATGGGACGCACGGATAAAACGCAGCCTAAAATTTCATTTGAACACCGCAAATCCACGAGACTCCGGGAGGATGAGCAGGACCAGAATAATGCTGCTGGGTCTGATGAAGCCACTGCACCAGAAGGAGATATCCGGCAGATTCTTGGGGCAATGCAGCGTAGCTTAACCTCCATAGATGCTAAAATAGACTCCTTGGCATATAGACTCGACAGGATGTCCGAAAGAGTGGACAAGCATGCCGAGAGAATTGATCAAGCGGAGCGTCGGATCTCAGATACTGAGGATGCACAGACCGAAATGGGGGCCACTCAGCGTCAAATGGAGAAATTGGTCACCACCCTGAAGGATAAAGCTGAAGATTTGGAGGCGCGCTCACGCAGGAACAATGTGCGCCTGTTGGGCCTGGCAGAATCGACAGCTACGGGTCCCATGGAGCAGTTTATTGAGACATTGTTAGTACAGTTGTTGGGGCGTGCTACGTTTTCTGATGTGTTCATTGTGGAGCGTGCGCACCGCTCGCTTGGCCCGCGTCCACCACCGGGAGCCCCTCCAAGACCGATACTCATTCGCCTGTTGAATTACAGGGACAGGGATGCTGCTTTAAGACGCGCAAGAGAGCTGAAAACACTCCCATATGAAGGTGCAGAACTATTCCTTTTCCCTGATTTCACCCCCTCGGTCCAAGAGGCTCGGAAGAAGTTCGGTCCGGTCAAGCGTAAGCTTAGAGAACTGCAAGTGGATTATGCGATGCTTTATCCTGCTCGCCTAAAGGTCTCCATCGATGGTAAAACAAGACTATATACCGACCCCAGTGTTCTACAAAAAGACCTTAAGAAATATGGTATGGAAAAGGCGAAAGGGGGTCCTACCCTGTCTGTGGCAGTGGAGGATGACAGTACACTTGCAGATAATACTGGGGTCGCTGCGGCTGCCTCCTCATCTTCCTCGCCGTCCTGATTGTCCCTGGCAATGGCCGCTGGTTGTTGTGGGGTCTATGGGGATGTGCCTCGCAAATTGACACAAGGTGTAACAAAATGTCATTGATTTTGATTTGCAGGTAGATTGTTCAATTGTAAATATGTCTCGGAGGTTGGAGTATACAGCGGGCGGGGCTGACCTGCTTCACCGCTAGTTGGGGGCCGGCGACCGTCGCCACTGAGTGTATTTCACTAGGGTATAAAGTTGGGGTTTGCTGCCCAGTTGGCAGGTACGAAGCATAATTGAAACTGGAGTGGGAAAGTTCTGGGTAAGCTGTATCTACTTATTTTGATAAGCTGTGGTGGGGGGGTTGGTGGGGTGGGAGTTGGGGAGGTTAAAAAGATGCAACCGTTTTATTGGTGTAGTCGCTACTCGCTAATTGCATTCAGATGCGCAGTCACTGTATGTCCGGGTCCGGATGGCTACAGATTTCCCAGGCGCTAGCACTCTTCCCGTAATGGTACGTTTCCTTTCATGGAACGTCCGAGGCCTAAATGATCAACGCAAAATACGAAAGGTGGTTGCGTATATGCATAGGCACCAGGTTGATGTAGCGGTACTACAGGAGACCCACCTTCCCCCTAATACAAGTCTACTAACACAACGGAGAATGAAGGGGCAATGTATAGCCGCGGGGTTCACATCTCATGCTAGAGGAGTACTCGTGTGGACACGCAAGAATTCTAGCATACAAGTACAGCCTGTCGATATAGATCCCAATGGTAGATACGTAATAACGAAATGCCGCAGGGAACATTACATGTGGTTGCTAGTGGGGGTATATGGTCCCAACCACGATGATCCACAGTTCTATCACATACTGCATGCTAAGATCTCAAAATACGCTCATCTGCCCATATTGTGGGGAGGGGACTTTAATTGTATACAAGATTTGGAATTGGACCGGTCAAGGGGGGCCTCTAGGCCACTCTCACGTGCTGCCTGCGCTATAGCATCCATGGTGCGGGCCGAGGGATTGTGTGATGTTTGGCGCCAGCGGAACCCCTTGGGGAGGCAATACACGCATTACTCGGCAGCGCATGACACTCATACCCGTATAGATTATTGGTTTGCCTCGCTGGCATTGCTCACCTCAGTTAAAGCCTGCACACATATGTCCAGGACGTTATCGGACCATGCCCCACTTTGCCTTACATTGGAGCTGCCAGTCCAGAGCTCTCAATACCGATTGTGGCGGTTCCCACAATATTCTTTATTGGATTCGGTCTTTAGTGCGGAGCTGGGTACTGCCATTGACGAATATTTCTCAACAAATTTAGGAAGTGTAGACTCCATGGGGGCGGTGTGGGAAGCTTTTAAATTGTATATAAGGGGATAGTTATCTCCAAACATGCTGGGGTTTTGAGGTCCATTCGTGCACGGTTGGCCTCCACGGAAGATACGCTGAGAAGGTTGGAAGGTGTCCACTTAGAGACAGGTGATCCGCAAGTGTTGGCTCAGATCCGTACACAAATACATGAGTTCCAAACTCTAGCGGAGGACGAGGTAAAACATCTGGGTAAATATGCTGTGGCCAGAACATATGCGGAAAGGGATAGACCAAGCGCCACTCTGGCTGCTCAGGTGCGGCCTCCTAGGGGGGACAACCACATTTCGCAGATATATAATATGGAACAGACTCTGGTACATGACACACCGGCCATTTTAGATGCTTTTGCAGATTACTATACAGGGCTATATATCTCACGGCCCAACAGTTCCTCTGAATAGGATGAGGAATAGTTAGAGTATCTTAACATGTCCTGGCTGACTAATAGTGACAGAGAACGGTTGATAGGACCACTGAGACCAATGGAAATTTCAGCCGCATTGAAAAGCATGCCTAGCGAGAAGACCCCAGGGTCTGATGGCCTAACAGTGGCGTTTTATAAAGCCTTCCTTGACAAACTGCTTCCTCATTTGGTCAATTTGTTTGAGGAAATGGTCAAGACAGGCACTATGCCACCGACTATGAGGGAAGCAACTATAGTTACATTACTCAAACCTGGGAAGTCTCCGGAACACTGCTCATCATATAGGCCTCTTTCATTGTTAAACACTGATACGAAGCTGTTTGCAAAGGTGTTGGCCAACAGATTGGCCCCCTTGCTGCCTAAATTGGTGGGCCCGGAACAAACGGGGTTTCATCTTGGGCCGCTCTCTTACTAATAATCTCCGTACGCTGTTCGGAACCATAGCGTGTATACAGCCTAGGATCAAGGCAGCGGCACTATTCATTGACATCGAGAAAGCATTTGACTCGGTAGAGTGGCGCTTTGTATGCCGTACTCAGGAAGGTGGGCGTGGGGGACATTTTCGTGCAGCTAATCCAGGTGTTATACAAAGATCCGATAGCGAAGGTGAAACTCAATGGTGCAGTTTCTCGGGCAATAACAATCACCAGAGGGACGAGGCAGGGTTGTCCCCTCTCCCCTCTGTTATACGCGCTAGTGGCCGAACCCTTACTGTGCGCAATGCGAGAATACCACGCATATAGAGGCATATGTTCCCCAACTTACAATACTGTGATTGCGGCCTATGCCAATGACACTCTACTCTATATCCGCAACCCAGAGCAAAATTTGCCACCCATGCTACAAGAAGTAGAGAGATTCAGCCAACACTCAGGACTCCATATCAATTGGCAGAAATCACTTATATTCCCACTTACCTCAGACACAGAACAAGTCAATACCACGTACCCATTACAATGGACCACGGACCCAGTAAGATATTTGGGCATCAAAATACACACTGATGCTGATCTAGTCTTATCAGAAAATTATGGCCGTGCCCTCCAGAAATTATCCGAATCAATAAACAAGTGGATTAAACTGCCGCTCTCGCTAATGGGCAGAATAGCGCTGGTGAAAATGGTGGTTCCCCCGCGTTTTCTGTTCCTGTTCGCCAATATTCCCATAGGTCTACCACAATCGTTTTTAACACACTTCGCAGTTCACTGAGTCGCTTGGTCTGGGCGGGGAAGCAACCACGGGTCAGATGGGAAGTACTCACACGTCCCTACGCTGGGGGAGGGCTAAATGCACCTGACATGGAGAAGTATTACAGGGCGGCACAAGCCTTGCACGCACACATATGGTTCCACGGCCCCCCGAATATGCCGCAATTTCTACTTGAGCGAAATGTTGTGTCCCCCTCCTCGCTACCTGGGTGGGTGACAGGGGCAGCACGCACTACATGTGGTAGGATCGATCCAGTGAACTGTACAGGCGTGCAGTTTTCCAAGACTGCGAAACAACAACATCTCCCTCTCATATACTCCCCAAGGCTGCCCATACCCTGGTGCAGTTGGCTCCCACATAGGGGGGACAAGGCTCTAATGGGTGTACTGGCGAAATTGAATATACAGTATTTGGGTGAACTGTTTCATGAAGGAGGGGTCAAAACCTGCGACCAAGTGTCAAGTCACGTGTCCGATGTTACAACCTTAGATATGTTCCAATACTATAGATTCCGCGGCGCTCTACGCGGGTTGTTGACGGAAGGAATGGTAGAACCGGCAGAGATGCCCGCATTAACGTACCTATTACAAACCCCTACCACACAGCATGGTATAACCAGACTGTATACATCATTTCACACAGCTTGTGAGTACCCCAAATTAAAATTTCAAGCTGACTGGGACGCTGAGCTCAACATTACAGTCACAGAGGAACAGTGGGCATGGTGTTTTGCCTCGGTGAGGTCTGTTTCTCTGAACGGTAGACACCGGCTAATACAATTTAAATACATACACAGAACATATTACACACCAGTCAGGCTGCATAAATACGGGCTCCGTGAAGATGACGCCTGTCCTAGATGTTCCGCTAGTCGTGCTACTTTCCTACATCTAGCATGGACTTGTCCCGGTATAAGAACTTACTGGCGCAGGGTATATCAGTCCCTTTCGGAAATGTTGTCGATTGATCTACCTGAGGAGCCTCTGGTAGCGCTGTTGGGGTACGCGCGGGGGATCCCAAAGGGGGTACGAAAACTCGCAGAAATTAGCTTGTTACTAGCAAAGAGAAGAGTTGCCATGCGGTGGATGAGGGGCCCACTGCCTACACTCGACGAATGGGAGAAAGATTTGGCATATTGCTCTACTCAGTCTGATACTTATAATACACTCATGCCCGCGCGATGCGCCCCTAGGGACATATGGGGCCCATACAGACAATATTTGTTGAATAAAGCTGTGACCACTGCCCCACATGTTGAGTTAGATAGAACTGGTGTGGGTTGAATTGCTGTAAATCACATGGTTAGTTATTAAACATTTCAATGTTGTACCAATTAGTTGGCCTACTGACCTGCGGGGAGTCCGCCTGTTTGCGACTTAACAGGGGTCGGCAGACTCTATTATTATGGGGATTCCTGTATTCCTTATATCGTTAATGTAATATCCCTTCACTGGTGTTCAAATAATAATGTTTGGTCTCTTTCAATGACAGCACGGGGGAACAAGCCGACAAGGGAAATGGATATTATCATGCGCTGGATATATACTGTATTTATTTACCAAGAGTGACTATATTGGAAAGCTGAATGTAACTGTATTTTCGGTTGTAAAAATGAAAAATAAAGTTTAAAAAAAAAAAGAAAAACTCCTCCCTGATCTTGTCACTCGCACACCTCAGTACAAGCTAATCACAAATTCTTTCCTCTAACGTCACTCCAAACTTGTACGTAGCCAGAAACTTCCTGAGGCCCGTTGTATACTCTTTTACCGTCTCATCCTTTCTTTGTTTACGCCTTCCAAAATAATACCTCTCGATAATCGTGTTTACTCTGGGGAGATAGTGTCTGTCCATCTTTAATAGACATATCTCATACTCATTTAGATTTCTCTGTTCCTTTGCACACGAATCTGGGAGATTGTCCATGACCTCTTGTCCCTCACAGCCCAAACAATGCATTAAAAGTGCCTGCCTCCTTTCTGCACTTAGCGTCGGCCCACACACCCTTGCATAGTAGTTGAACATCTTTTTCCACTTGTTCCATGGTACACTTGGCTCACCTGGGCTACTTAAAAAACATGGGGGTGACGTTACATTTTGCATGATATCATTTTCTAATGCACCCACAATGCGCCACACCAGTGAATTTGTCTCTAGCTTTAATTGCTATCACAGCAGTGCCACACTCTGATTACTATCCACCACCAACACTTTTAAACAGCTGGATACACGCAAATTCCTTACATGAAATGATAGACTTAGATATGCCTGTCACAGACTTTCAGTGCATTTGCCTGTCATAGACTTTCAGTGCAATTACTTGCCCTGGACCCTTAAACTCTACGGATCTCCTCCCTTGCAGTACTTGACAGAGAAAAATGAGAAAAAAGAATAAAAAATAATATTAAGGAGAATAATGACAGACATAAGTGTGCCTGTCACCGAAATTATAATTTCCACAAGCTCCAAATCTTTCAGTCAAAAGTTCCTCTCACGTGAACTTCACATGGGACAGGCCAAGTCAGTTTTCGCGCATGAGGTGTGCCAGTCACTGCTGCTCTACCTAACCGCTCGGCAGCTTTACTTCACCTCGTACACCAATACCTCTTAGCTCCCGGTGCACAGATGTTGCTGCTGAGTGCGGCTTGACACACCAACTGTATAAGCGGACACCGTTGGTTGAAACTAGACGTGCTAGTCTCCGTTGGATTTCTCCCAATATGGCCGCCTTGCATCGATAATGTGCTTGTTTCTATAGGTGATCAAGCCTATTACATGCAGCGAATTGGCACAATTCTCTTTGCTCCGAGATTTGGAGCGCACCTGCATTTCAGCACCCAATGCTCGAGCGTCTCCTCAACTACTGTAGGCCTCAAATGGCTTCGCCCTCCTCCGACGTCACCCCTTTTGAAATTTCTTCTTTTGGGCCCCTTTGTGTTCATCTGTAACCTCGGCCAGTCTCCAACACCACCACGGAGTGCACTGCCACCGTTGCCAAGGATTTTCACTACAGCTCGTTAGTGCCTTTTTCTCTTTGTCTCAAAACAAACATATTCTCCGCTGTTTCACTGATAAATCCTCCTACTCCATGTTGAGGTGTAACTACACCCAATCGTCACCAGTGTAATATTTATAAAAGAATCAATCAGGTACCAAAGTAGGTTTAATGTAGAAATACACCTCATCCATCATCAGCAGAGATCAACTGACTCCAGATGACAAATCCAACAGAAACAGAACCTTCTACATGAACATTCCTAACTCCATTAATCTACATGTAGTACTACTCTTAGAACCACATGCAGGAGACACCACAACTACCATGCTTGGTTATAAACTAATAAAGTTCTCCAGTACTTCTTCTATTTTGTCAGGGAGGCCTTCTGATGGGATCTCCCGACACCCTAAAATGGATGCTACTCTACATGTTATCGAGCACCTGAAGTTGTACCATGATATCCAGAGCCCTCAGTCTAAAGGATATCATCTCTTGCACCTCCACTAGAGTTCCTGCCTGATGCCATCCAGCTTGGTCTCCCTGCAGTAGTGTTTGTTTTTCCATTTTCCATCCCCTAGATAGTACTCACCCTTTCAGACTCTGCATTTTATCTTCAATACCCTGAACTGGTACCCCTATTTTGTCTTGCAGGTCTGAGGGCAGGGCATTTATGGGCTGACTTGGGGTCTGCTTGTTGCTTGTCAACACTGAACACTCAGGGGGCTCTTCTGATGTCCCCTTTCTTCCACCACTATGTTTATCGTCCTAAGGTTCGAAGAAGTCCTCTTTAGTTCCCTTCTTTCCTGCGATAACTCTTCAACAAATCTCTCTAAAAGGGGGAGGATCGCATCTTCTCTTCTACTCAATCTCATAAGGTCTGGGGCCCTGTGGCTCACCTTTACTGCGAGTGTGAATAGGGTAGTGATGCCAAATAGGTCACTGGTTCAAAGCTCCACAGGCCTCAAGGAATGTAAGGATGAAGCACTAAATGGAGGGAACTGATCTGATTTGATCAGTGTCCTACCAATCACCCCCATTTGCAAAATAGTTTGGTATCACAGTGATCTCAACAGCACTGGCGAATGTGAAGAAAAACACAACAACCATCAGAACACATTAGACAGAATACTGCACATGCATCTGACACAGCACACGTATGCAATGTAGTTGGATATTGCTGTTCTCAAAACAGCGAAATTCGCTAATATACGGCACATGAACACCCTAGACAGAACAGCACACGTATTTGATGGAGCACAGCTATGCCATACATTTGGGTATCACCATGACCACAAGAGCAATAACTTTCTCAGCATGCCACACAAACATCTACATTAGTGCACATGATTAGACAGAACTAACCCTCATCCCCCACAGTCTATATTGGCCACTACATTTCTTTGAAGGTTCCTCAAAAGCACCTACTACCCTGAAGTAAATCCCTCACATACTGTATGCCAGGCAGTGCGCATGCCAAATAACTGAGGAAACAATCAGTTTGGTAGGATCACAAACAACATCCATCAAACACTAACTCAATCATCAATGATAGTTATCAATGATTAAGACATTTGCACAGGGGTGACCAGCACACACAATTTTACTCCCATATACATGTGCCGTACATCTTTTTAAGACATTGGTTGCACAAAATTCGTCCACAAATTCTTTATCGTTTTAAAAAAGCTTCTTTATTCAAATCTCCTTAAAATCAGACTTTTTCAAGAAGCCAACGCATTTCGTCTCTTCACAAGAGACTTCTTCAGGCCTGCAAAACACAAGCCATATAAAAACTGTTAAAATCAGAAAACAAAAGGTTCTTTTGTCAATTAAAACAAAATTTACAATACATAAGCCTCCCAATTGTATATTGGGTGTATAATCTTTGTCATCATATAAATTCGGTATTGGTTGTTATTGACTTCATCCAAGAATACAGTAAATAAGTGCAACCCATTTTCCCAATATTTCATTTTTGCAAGAAAACGTCCTATTGTTGTGAGGCCAACGAAACAGAACAAATTATAAGTCAAATCTTTCTAATTTTTAATTCTTTGAGGGATCGTTATTTCATATATTTATCACATTTGGCCTGCACAGCCTCCAACTCCAAGGTGAAACACCATGATTTACAAACCAGACTGTTATACATTCAATAACATCCCAATATACATTTCCTATTCCTGCTTAGATTTCATTCAAGTAAACACCCCATTCTAATATGTTCAGAAATACACATTATATTCTCAGCAAGAGTTTGACAGAAACTTTGATAACCATACTGCTAATATTAACAAGATCAGCAATACTTTCCATATTCTCAACATAGGTTAGCTGATGTACCTGTTAAGTTCACAACAAAAGTTGACCGAAATTTTAACATTTATGTCCATGCTGCTGATTTTAATAAGATCAGCAATACTTTCCATATTCTCAACGTAAGCTAACAGATGTTTGAGATAGATGTCCATATTAATATTTTTCTGCAAATTCTACGTCATTTAGACATTCTTGCATTGTAACGTTCATATCAAGTTAATTATTATTTGGTTCACAAGGACACTAACATAATTATATTGATTTCTTAAGGAATGATTGGTTATTCGATCGTCTAAAACTGGTCGTATCCAAATGCGCACATGCTATTGGCTCCTACTGTGCTTGTAAGCCTGCTCCGATGCAAAGCTAAAATGAAATTATCAATCACCTGTTACTTTAGCTGTTTCTCTCATGATACATTATAATTTATTAAAAACAATTGTTGAACAATATACCTCTTTGTCCTTATATCAGCATTGCTTCTTTTATCATGAGTCCCAGTTTCTCAAGGTATGTGTTTCAAGCCTATGTTGGCATTCCCATGTGTTCAGGCCTATGTTGGCATCCCAATCTATTAAAAAAAATAAACAAATGGTATAGATTATATATACATTATATCCTTCTTAAGACACATTTCCAGAGATTAGGATTTCCTCTTTCTTTTAAAGAGAGAGACACCCTCATCTTTTTATATCATTTAGTCACTTGCTTCATGATAGGATATTTCTTAAATGAATGGTTCCTAATTATGGTTTATTAGTCACCTACTGGTGACTAATCTCTAATAATTATAGACATATTAGCGGTGAATATTACAAATTCCACATTCCTCATTATCATGATGGTCATAAAGAGACTACATCCCCATATGTTTCAATTGGACATAATATTTTGATAACAAAAAGCGGCCCAGTTGGCCTCCAATTATCAGAACTTTCCACCTCCCACATATAAATATCTTATTTTTAGTATTAAAATTCAGAGTGCAGACGCCATTATAGGTGTGCGTTGTACTGAGTGTGGTCCTTGTATCAACCAGACTCAAAAAATGACATCCACCTCAACCGTCCTGCAGGCCTATTCAGAATACAGGTTGACTTATATTTAATCGTACAACCAAAGAAGTTCACATCCTAAATCCATCACTACTTCTATTATGTGCGGTCCCCAAAATTCCAATCAGAGGTTTCAATAAGAGATTAACGAAAGGCACATCTTTTCTTATCCCCTTATCACTGTTCTCCCCCGTGAGCAGCGACTCATACATGCTACAGAATCAAAAGGATCACGCTACATTCATGGTGATATTTAAAAACCCTTTTACACTCCAGTCAAAGTTAATGGAAAAAGATTTACAAGAAGCATTCCCTTTCTATCGCCGTCTCACCTGTAATGTTTTGGGGGTTATCCCTGGGGTTGCGGTCGGGGCATCAACCGTCTTCTCGGGTGGGGACAATGGGGGAGGCCTAACTTATTACGGCGGAGCAAACACTAAGAACACACTGACTCAGTTGCCAGCTCCACGCCGTCAGCCACGTGCGCTGACGTCGTCTTTTATTTATACCCCCTGGACCGAGCCCGGCCCAGGGAGTTGCATTTGCAACAAACGAATGCAGTGGCCGGGTGGCTCACTACATCCCAACCAACCCAGGGAGTTTGGGCAACCAATAACCACAACAATTCACACATAACATATGACAAACATTTGAAGGTTCAATAAGTGTTCTCCGAGGGACGACCCCTCTTTCCAGCTTCCTAACACAAAAAGTCTCGCAGCCTTGAACTCGGCTCGGGATTACTACGTAGGCGATAATGTTGACTTCCTCGTCTATGGCCATCGCCACCGTCACGTGGCTCAACAGGTCTCGCGCTTATCTCCACTTGCTCCTCTGAATTCACCTCCTGTCCGCTCGCGGGTATTTCCTCGTCTCTGGGACTTTCTTCCACTGGTGCTTCCTCTGCTTCGCCCCCTTCCGGGAACTCGGATTCCATCCTTCCCTCCACCGGATTCTGGGCCTTCCGGAACCATGACACATTACGGGCTAACACCTGTCTGCCCCTTCTGGCTGTGATCATGGTCCCTTTTACCTGCACCACCTGCCACAGTTCCCTCTCAAACGGTGTCCGAAACTTTGATCCCAGATGTCGGTCCTTCACCACCACGTAGTCTCCCAGGTTCAGAGCTCCTTGGTGGCTCCCCTTCTTCCGGCTAGACACCTCGTTGTTATGTTGACGACGAGCCTGAGACTGTCCAACATCTAGCACATCCGGAATCCACTGGTCGCTGGTAGGGATACTGTCCTGCACCACTCGTCGCATGAGTAGATCACTTGGCGCACACCTGGTGGTGCAATGAGGTGTGTGTCGATAAGCTCGGAGGAACTGGTGCAAACAGTTTTCCAAGTGGCCCCCTTGATCCACCGCGATCCTCAGTGTTTTATTCAGAGTCCTCATAAATCTTTCTACATCCCCATTGGCCTGGGGCCACTGGGGGGTGATCCTCCGGTGCTTGATACCATGTTGGCTCATATAGTCCTTGAAGTCTTGGCCCTGAAACGGTGGCCCATTATCCGTTCGTATTTCCTCCGGCATCCCCAGGAGTGCAAACACCTTTTCCAACACCGGACAGATGTGATCAAATGCTGTGGATGCGACTACCTCCACCACCGGGAATTTTGAGTGACTATCCACCAACACTACTGTGTGTCGTCCGTCAGGAAAACTGCCAAAGTCCAAACTCACTTGAGCCCACGGTGTCCGGCTCGGCCCTTCTGTAATGATCGGTGCCGCCGGCGGGTCAGCTCCCGTTATCAAACAGGCATGGCATCCTCGCACCTTCTGCTCCACTAACCGGTCCATTCCGGGAAACCATACCTTTGACCTCAACCGCGCTTTCGTTTTCTCCATCCCTTGGTGACCTTGGTGGGCAAGATCTATGGTTCTCTTCCGCAGGGCTGCTGGTATCACAATCCGGGTGCTTCTGATGATTATGCCGTTGTCAGCTTCACTTAGTTCCTCGCGGCACCTCCACACGCTTTCCCAATACTCCTTCTCGTCATCGGTCCTCTGGCCCTTGCTTTGCAGAAACCACTTCCACTGATTTCCACGGAGTGTCCGCTGCACGGCTTGTAAACACGCATCCTGACGTGTAGCCTCCTGAATCTCTTCCAACAGCAACGCTTGGGGGCACGCATCCTCTACCACCTGCCGCACAAAAGATTCGGTGCCATCGTCCACCTCCTCCGCATCTCCCGCTTGCAGGGCCATGGGGTGCCTCAACAGGTAGTCCGCCGGATTAGATGCCCCCGGACGATACACTACCTCAAACTTGTAGTTCTGTATCTGTACCGCCCAGCGTTCAATCCGCGGGGGTCCATTCCGGGCTGTGCCGCTGAAGAGGGGCACCAACGGCTTGTGGTCGGTGACCACTGTGAACGTATGTCCGCACAGATAAATGTCAAAATGCTGACACGCCCACCGAATCGCCAGCGCTTCCCGCTCGATCTGAGCGTATCTTGTCTCCACTGCGGTGAGCGCTCGGCTGGCGTAGGCGATTGGTACCCACTCCTCCTGCCTGGTCTTCTGGAGTAGCACCGCTCCTAGCCCCACGGGACTCGCATCAACAATGAGCTCCGTTGCTACTCCCGGCCAAAAATAAGCCACTGTGGCACCTTTCAGCAACGCGTTCTTGATGCTGTTGAACGCCTGTGCTTCCACATCCGTCCACTGCCACTGCACCTCCTTCTTCGTCAGTTTCCTGAGTGGTTCGGAAAGCGTCGCCAAATGGGGGATGAAACGGCCGCAATAATTCGCCATGCCCAGAAAGCTCCTTACTGCTGCTTGTGTCTGGGGAATGGCCGCCGCTCTGATGGCCTCCACCTTCGCAGGGTCGACTTGTAGGCCTTTTCCTGAGAAGCGGTACCCAAAGAATTCTACCTCTTTGGCATAGAAGTCGCATTTGGCTCTGTGTAGCGTCAATCCCTGTTCAGCTAACCTCTGGAGGGTCGCCCTCAGCCTTGCATGGTGATCTTCCAGGGACTTCGAGAAGATGAGGATGTCATCACTCACGTTGATCACCCCCACCAGTCCCGACAGTGCCTCCCGCACCGCGTCCTGGAATACCTCCGCCGCCGACGTTACACCGAAACTCAACCTCTTGAATCGGCGTAGCCCCACATGCGTCGAGAATGTAGTAATGTAACGACTCTTTTCGGCCAACACTAGCTGAAGGTACCCTGAATTGAGGTCCACTTTGGAGAACCATTGCACCCCATTAATGTCTGCCACAATCTCATCGATAGTGGGGGTGATGTCTTTCCCTTCGTATTGCTTTATTTGGCAGCCGCATGTCCACACATAGCCTGATAGCCCCCGGTTGCTTAGGTTTTGGCGCTATCACCAATGGAGACACCCACGGCGTTGGTCCAGTCACTTTCTCAATCACCCCCTCCTTCTCTAAGCGCTCCAGTTCGGCTTCCACCAACGGCCTGAGGTGGAAAGGTACTCTCCGATGTCTGAGAGCAATCGGTTGGACGGTTTCATCGATATGGAGTTGAACTTCGACGCCCTTCAAACATCCTAGGCCCTTAAAGAGCTCCGGAAATTCCATCAACACCTTGTCCGCCTGCGACTGGTGTACATGTCTGGCAAACATGACTAATCCCAGGTCTTCCGCCGTGTGGCAACTCAACAAAGACCCCGCCCGGTCACAGGTGACGTAGAACCTCGTAGGCGTAACTCTATCTTTGTGCCTGACCTCCACGTCCCTTGCTCCTTGGAGTTGAAGCGGCGTGTGCCCCCCATAGGTGAGAATCTTGGCTGACGTAGGCATCAGTCTCGGCCGCGGCCGTAGGACATTGTACTGTGTCGCATCCAATAAATTTACCGACGCCCCCGTGTCGATGAGCGTCTGAACACAATTATCCCCAATCCACACTTGGCAGAGTGGGGGAGGTCTCTTGGTGGAATTGGCCCCTCTGATATTCGAGACCACGAACATGTTGTCCTCG
Organism: Calotriton arnoldi; assembly: GCA_963921515.1. Taxonomy (NCBI): domain Eukaryota; kingdom Metazoa; phylum Chordata; class Amphibia; order Caudata; family Salamandridae; genus Calotriton; species Calotriton arnoldi. The sequence goes on from CAWUFW010000840.1 coordinate 1,516,299, forward strand.
TCATCGTCCTCCACCACCTCTAGCTTCTGGCACCGCCTATCCAGCTCTTCCACCTCCCGTACCGCTTTGGGGGTCCTCTGGAACCTGTCGCTTTTTGGCCTGGACGGGCCGGCTTTGTCCGCGCTCTGGCATACCTTTGCGAAATGGCCATATTTGTTACATCTCAGGCACTGTTTTCCTTGTGCCGGGCATCCTCTCTGGGAATGGGTAGCCAACCCACAGTTCCGGCACCCTTGCTTCGTCCGCCGCTCCTCCGGAGTGGCGTAATTACTTGCCCCACGGCTGTATGTCTTCCGGATGGCATCCACCCTCTCTTCTTTGATGGGCGCGGGATACATCGGCTGTGTGTTCACCGGTCTCCTGGCCAAAGCCACCTCCATCTCTCCAGCCCGGACGTCCGCCAGCTCGTGCGATCTCCCCAGGACAAGTATGTCGTCCAACGATATTCCCGGTTGCCGCAGGATCAGTTTGCGCAGTTCCAATGATTTGCACCCCACTATTAGCTGTGCCCTCGTCTCAAACTGCCGATCCACCCCCACGCACATGCTCACTAGCTTCCGCAGGCGTGCAAAGAACATGTCGATGGATTCGTCCTCTTTCTGCTTGGCCTGTCGGAGCTTGAAATGCTCGAAATCCGGGTTGACCTGTGGGTCAAAATGGCGGTTCAGGGCTCTCACCGCCTTGTCGTAGTCGTTGCCGTCTCCCGTAACCGGTAAGTCCTGGAATAAGTCGTACAGTTCATCACCTCCCATTAAGAGCATGGTGGACCGTTTCACGGCGTTGTCCGTTTCTCTGGTGGCCACAAAGTAATTGTCCAATTGGCCCAGCCATTTCCGCCAACGCGGTGCCGCCGTCGCCGGGTCCGCCAGCTGGCTGAACTCTGGGAGGGCCTTCACTGCCATGCGCCCCGGTCTCACCACTGCCGCTCCTGCGTCCAATGGCGCCGCGGCCGCCTGCTGTTGTAGCGACATTTGGAATCTGCCTCCCACCTGCTCAGGGTTTGCAGGACACACGGGCTCACTCCTGTCGTCCGCTCCCCTGTATCTGACACCGCCTTCACAGGCAACTGGGTATGGGCACTGCCAGCCCGACCGTTACCACCCAGCTCCCAGCAATGCCAACGCTGCAGGCAACTCCCCTGTATAGCCAGCACTTCAGCCTGGCCAGGAGTACACACTGAGGCCTCGCGCTCTGCTAGCGCCGACGTGCTCCCACAAGCACCGTGCCTCCTGCAGGTGTCCCGCACACACCAACCACCTTGTACCGGACCTCTGCACTCTGATCGGGCAGCCTCGCCCTCGGCGTGCGTCACACCACAGCCTCCTCCCGGCCGCACTCGAGCGTAGACGCTCCGACTGCCTCCGCAGCCAATCCCACCAACGCGGCTGCGGGATGCCCCCGCGGCCGTCAGGGACACCTCACGCCCTCACAGCCCCCTCACGCCGGCACCTTACCGCGTCCACTGATGCCAACGGGCATCCGCTCAGTCCGCGCCGCCGAGAGTGCAGCGACAGCCACAGCATACAACCGCGCTTCACAGCGGCCGCTCTCAGTGCTGCCGCGCGTCCCCCTCGATCGACGCTGGTGCTCACGCGGGTCCGGACCCTCGTCGCCAGTGTAATGTTTGGGGGTTATCCCTGGGGTTGCGGTCGGGGCATCAACCGTCTTCTCGGGTGGGGACAAAGGGGAGGCCTAACTTATTACGGCGGAGCAAACACTAAGAACACACTGACTCAGTTGCCAGCTCCACGCCGTCAGCCACGTGCGCTGACGTCGTCTTTTATTTATACCCCCTGGACCGAGCCCGGCCCAGGGAGTTGCATTTGCAACAAACGAATGCAGTGGCCGGGTGGCTCACTACATCACCTTCTTCATCGTGAGCAGCAAATCTTATATGCAGCAGAGTCAAAAGATTTGCCCTGTCTCCACCACGATATTTAAGGTCCCTTCTCACTGTTCTCTTCCACAAACAACGACTCATACATGCTACTGAATTAAAAGATTCATGCTACATTCACTGTGATATTTAAAACCCCTTTTACATTCCAGTCAAAGTTAATGGAAAAAGATTTGCAAGAGGCACACCCTTTCTTATCTCCTTCTCACCTTCTTCAACACGAGCAGCAACTTGTATATGCTGCAGAGTCAAAAGATTTGCGCTGCCTCCACCGTGATATTTAAGGTCCCGTTAATTGCTATCATCTGCACAGTACCCGATTACGGAACTGGCAACCAAAGAGGCGGAGGTATTCATCACAGTGGCCGCCATCTTACAATGTCCAATTCGCAAACAATTCACATTGACTATAGTGTTATAAATCTTCATAACACATGAATGGAGGCAATTCATTTGTGTGAATTATAGTTCCATTCTCCCTTGATTGTAACTTGTCATTTGGGCATTAATGAATATTCACCATGGTAAATCGATGTTTCTTATGACATTATACTTCCAGCAATTTCAAACTATATTGCAAAGAGTGAATGCCAGAACCAGAAAATAAGGATTGTTGTCTTGCTAAATCACATTCATTTCAGTACCTACCCCCTTCAGGGAATTATTAAATACTTTGGGAAGGTCCTCGTAGATAACCTGTTCATACGTACATGATGATCTATCAGGTTATTTTCGTGTTGTTCTATAATCTTGTATACCCAAACGTGATTCATCCTCGAATACAGAAAGACCATCACTCACGCCCTCATCAGCAGCAGACTCGACTACGCCAATGCTCTCTACGCCGAAATCAACAGGAACCTCACCTATAAACTCCATAACATCCAAAATGCCTCCGCCAGACTAGTCCTCAACCTACCACGTCACTGCCACATCACCCAACACCTGCGTACACTACATGGGCTCCCCATCGAGAAGAGAATCACCATCAAGCTTCTCACCCACGCCCACAAAGCCCTCCACAACACCAGACCTGCATACTTGAACTATCGTCTCACATTCCACAGACCCCAAAGATTCCTCCGCTCAGCCCAGCTCTCCCTTGCTACGGTCCATCGCTCCAAGAAGACCAGAACAGGAGGCTCTTCCTTCTTCCTCCTCGCAGCCAAGGCATGGAGCACCCTCCCGCTCCACCTCTGACAAACGCCAACACTCTCCAAGTTCACGAAGGACCTCAAGACCTGGCTCTTTGACGGATCTCCTTGAACATCCTGGACCTGCGCTCCCCCCACTCCCCCAGCGCCTTGAGACTCTCTCGGGTGAGTAGCTGGGCTTAACAATCCTATGATTCATTGTAACTTAAAATTGTCAAAAATGGAAAAAGTTGGACAACTTGACGCAATCATAGTGATTTAAATACCAACTTCATACTCTTGACCCGCAATGGTAATCCATGATGTTATTCCACATTATTACCGGAGTTTCAACTCTATATTCAACACATTACTCATAATCCTTTCAGATTCACCCAAGACAGAAGTCACATATGATCAATATGGACATTTTAACCGACTCAATCAGTATTGAAACTAAAGCCCCATTTCATAAGAAATGATGGAATTCGTGATTTGTGTTCAATCCTAATGAGACAGTTCTTAACCTGCATATCCATTTAGCTTCTGTCTGTGTAAGGATTTGCTCCCTATCGCCACCTCTTTAATTAATACTGATTTGCTCAATTCCATAGAACCAAATCTGTGTAATGGTTGTTTGGTCCCGATATATATGAATTGCCATTGGATATTTTTCATCCCGATTCTTGATTGCCTTCACATGCTCCTGTATTCGTGTTTTCACATGCTTAGTGCTAATTCCAATATAAATCTTCCCACACGCACATCCAATATTGTAAACTGTAAACATTGTGTTGCAATTCATAAATGATCTTAATGTATACTCTGTATGTGTGTTTTAACTGAAGTTGGTGATTCTGTTCTTTCCCAAATGGCATACCAAACAATTCCAGCATGTAAAAAACCCTTTGGTTTTGTCAGCAGCCAGTTGGTCGGCATACTTCCTACTTCATTGGACTTCACATAGCTGGGGCATAAAGTCTCTTTTATTGTAGTGCTCCTACGATAGACTACACATGGTTTGTGTGTTACAGTGCCCTTTGGTAGCACATCAGAGCCAAGAATATGCCAATTCGTACGTATAATGTTGTAAAGATGGTTACTATACATACTATGTTGTGTAAAAAAGACAGTTTCATTATTCTTCAAAGATTTCTTCAGTTTACTCTTCCCACTTGTGATAAGGGTGTCTTTCCTACTCAATTTCTTTACCTTTGCCTCTTCTTTGTTTAAACACTGATCGTTATATCCTCATTCTTTGAAATCATGTTTTATATTCAATAATCTCTTTTGGAATTCCTGTTCCTGACTGCAGTTTCTCCTTGCTCTCACCATTTCACCATACGTTGCGGCATTAATGGTGGAATTCGGGTGAGCACTTGTGGCATGAGGCACACTGTTACAGGCAGTCTGTTTCTTAAAGATGTCACTATGTATGAGTCCACCGTGTACATATAATTTTCCAGCTACATGCACCTTGACCCCAGGCATGCTCCACCTCATACAAACCCATGAAGAGATTTGCATAAGATAGAGCAAACCTGGATCCCATGGCTGTCCCCTGTTTCTGCAAATACCTGTCCCTGTCATAAAGGAACACATTTCTGGTCAATATGATCTCCGCCATCACCAGAAGTATAAGAGTATGTTCCAGATGGCTTGCGTTTCTCTTAAACAGATAACATTTAAGTGCTTCTAAGCCGCACTCCCTTTTTATACATGTATAGAGACTTTCCACATCCATTGTGACTAAAAGAAGTTCTTCACTATCCCACTGAAAATCCTCTAATTTGTATAGGACATCCTTACTGTCCCTCAAATAGGAGGGGGGTTCTTCACAAAAGTTTGTAAAAACCCGTCAACGTATTCAGCAAGGCGTTCTGTGGGCGAACCCTTACCAGAAATTATTGGTCTTCCCAGTGGAAATTCTGCTATTTTGTGAATTTTAGGCAGAACATATATACAGGGGTATCTCGAGTTGGTGGCCTGTAAATATTTATACTCCTGATCACTTAGAGGACATGTTTCATGCCAATCTTTTAATCCTTCATTTATGTATTTCTCAATGTCAGGTACTGGGTTTGTTCTTAGCTTCTCATAACAGGATCTGATAGCTGTCTCTCATTTTCTTTCAAATAATCCTCTTTGTCCATCAGGACAATGTTCCCCCCTTCTCCGCTTCCCATATAACAATATTTTTGTCATCCCTTAGATTATAAAGGGCATCCTTATCTTTTTTCGATAAATTATGATGATGTTTGCATTTATTGTTACCAAAATGTGAATCTTCCAATTTGTAAAACTCTGAGGTTACTCTCCGATAAAATTCATCTGTTACTGTATCCTGTACATTGGGGGGATATAATTAGATGAGGGTTTCAGACCACTATCACTAGTAAGATCCTCCTGTACATTAAGATCCACTGCAAGCTGTGTTAGGTCCCCACAGTCATTATCCACATCTAATGAGGTGATGACCTGTATGTTTCGCAAATCTGAGATAGAAAAGGTGGACATTTCTGTTGTTTGGGATACACTGCACGGTATAAATGGATGTTCACTGAAATATTTCTTTAATTTCAAATTACGAATGAATTTGAATAAATTCAAATGTGTGTCAACAAAATAAAAATTTTCCTTAAAACAGAAACTTAATCCTTTACCTAGGACACCCACTTCATGATCAGTCAAAATCCTTGATGACAGGTTGACAATTCTTAATTCATTATTTTCTTGATCAATCATTGTGTCGATATCGACTGTGCTAACACGGATGTTACTTCCTGGGTTGCATTGACTTGGTTTGTAACCTTGTTTGCACCCCTATTCTTACATTTCCGCCCTCCCCTTCTGATTTGTCTCCTCTTCCCTTTCTCCAATATCCCAGTCGGTATCTCTGAACATCTTGTAAAAAAACGGAGGATGCTTTATTAGGTATAATAGTGCTGGATCCTTCGCCAGGATCACTCTCAATTGAGGATAGAGAAACGCTACTCGATGAGACACTGACATCCCTTATATTATTCTGAGGGTTTTTGGTCGGCCTAGTCTGAACATCATCAGCTACTTGAAAAAGTCTGATTTGATGAAGATTTGAATAAAGAAGCTTTTTTAAAACTATAAAGAATTTGTGGATGAATTTTGTGCAACCCATGTCTTAAAAAGATGTACAGTACATGTATATGGGAGTAACATTGTGTGTGCTTGTCACCCCTGTGCAAATTTATTAGGAGGTATACTCCTGTGAGGAAGATTAGGAGACTGTTCTTCCTGATCAAAGCACCACATTAGTCCAACCAATTTCACTATATGTGACAGGTGCGATTTCTCTTGCCTCGGTCTCAATATTTGTAAATCACTCAATGATTAAGACATGTTCACTGGAAACAGTAAAGAACTGCAGAAAAACAAGTGATGATAGAGCTTAACAAGCTAAATCAGAATTTGATCTGCAATGGAGTCCTGGAAACCAAGTGACAAACAAGCTGCAAGACCAAACTAATTGCAGCATGCACATGATACAAATAAGCATAACATTACATAGCACAACATAACACAGCACATGTTTTGCATTACTGTGCCCTTTTAGGTTTCCTGTGGTATCACCGAATCCGGTCCCAGGATGCTTGTTTCTGGTCCAGGAAAGACCTGGCTTGGCAGTTTGGGCTGGACTGTTCCCATGAGGCACAGGGTCAAGACTGATTTGCATATGGCTGTGTCTGAACTGGGGTGGCGAAGTGAGCTAAAGGACGATGATGGATTCAACCCAGAACTGTGACTGGGGGTGAGTGTCTGAAAGGTTTCAGTGCTCCGTCCATCATCTCCTTGTGTTTGCTTTGTTCTCCCTAAGTTGCCAGGGTATGCCCAGACGTGGGTCCCTTGCTCACTTTGCCACTGGATTCAAGCTAGCCTGGCTGATGAGGGGTGTTACCCCAAAACTGGTCCCAGGATGCTTGTTTCTGGTCCAAGGAAGACCTGGATTGGCAGTTCGGGCTGGACTGTTCCCATGAGGCACAGGGTCAAGACTGATTTGCATATGGCTGGGTCTGAACTGGGGTGGCAAAGTGAGCTAAAGAATGATGATGGATTCAACCCAGATCTGTGACTGGGGGTCAGTATCTGAAAAGTTTCAGCTCTCCGTTCATCATCTCCTTGTGTTTGCTTATAACCTGTTAAAGGCTAAAATCATTCAAGGGGCTATTGGGAGGACAGGGATCTCCCAAATTTATCGGACATTGTTGATTAATGCCCCCGAGCCCTAGGTCTCCTTTCACAGAAATAGGAATGTTGGGTAGGTCCCCTCGAAGACATAGACTGGTGCGAGGCTTGCATGGCACCTCATGAACAGGCCATCTCCTCCGACCTCCGGCGGATATAGCTTATTTTCCTTCATGTCTCCTATCTGATGCCGCAGCACCTCTGGCAAGGGGGCAGGGTGGTATCTCCTGCCTGTCCACATTGTAGCCACTCTGAGGCAGACTTTGATCATGTGACATGGCAATGCCCCGGCATTGCCGAGTTCTGGAGACGGATTGGAGACACACTATCCCGAGCACTATAATACCAAATCATCCTGACACCTAAAATTGCTCTACTAGGCATCCTAGAAGATCTTGGGAACACTAGGGGGACAGGAAGTTGGTGAGCATGGCCACCTTTGTGGCGAAAAAAGATATAGCCCAACTGTGGAACAGTCCGCATCCACCCACGCTGGCCTCGTGGCAAAAATGGGTTGGACTAGTGCGCCCAACAGGAGGAGCCTACATATGCTGCACATGCCTGTCCACAAAATATACAAAAATTTGGGGGAAATGGTGGGACCACTACGTGCTGGGCCTGGGTTTGCTATATGCTCACTGATGCTTAGATCCGAAATGTGTTTAAGGAAACAATGCATAAGACTCCGACGGCTAATGTTTTACGTTGCACATCTTGTTTGTTACGATTCTGTAAAAACCCAATAAACTAGGTTATAAAAAAAATCTGTTTAAAATATATGAATAATTGAAAGCATCTTTAGCAGTTTGCAACGTCTTAAAAAATGTAGATCAAATTTAGTTTAAGCTGCTCCAAACATAGGACCCCATTACTGCCATGCATTTTTTTCCGCAGTGCTTGTAGGCATGTATTATGTTCTCCCCTTTGATTATTTCTGAAAGTGAGTGATTATGACCTGACTTTGCTTGGCTCTTCTTAAATCTCAGCAAACTTTGTCGGATGCATGAAGGCTTCATTTCATAATGCATGTGAACTAAAGTCACTTCCTTGAAATACATTATTTTTCCTGTAGTATGATAGAGTCTGCATAAAAAGTCGGAATTCGAGGTTCTTCCAGGTATTTTATGCTCTTTTACCAATAGTAAATTTGATGGAGTCCGAATAAAAAGACAGAATTCTAGGTTCTTACAGGCATTTTTGCTTTTTTGGTCTGCCTTCATTTTGAATTTTTTAGCCTGGTTACTAATTTCTTGGTGTACACCAAATAACTGCAAATATAGTAAATCGAAATAGTCAAGTGTTAATCTGTTATTGCTCTCAAGATGGAAGTCTTTCCTCTTCATTCAAAGATGGCTGAAGTTTACCTAGAAGTTGAAGACATTAGTTACACTTTTTGGAGACTACATTGCTCTGCACCTCCACAATTTCTGGAGATTTAACTAAGTAGAATGAAGAGAAAAGTATCATGAATTATGACGAAAGACGATGCATTTTTGTTGCCAACCAACATCAACTCTCTCGTTTTGTTATTTAATGCTAACAACTGAAAGTCAAGACAAGGAAACAGGCATTGTATTCATATTGTTTGTATTATTCTTTATTGTTAGGAACCATGAGCAGCAATAAAGGAAACTACTATGATAGCCACATAACAGGATACCACAGCATCAGTTTTTCCTCCTCTTTATTACTGCTTTCTCGATGAGATAAGTTAGAGCTATCCGCTTTCTCATGTTTGAAAGAATGGGATCTCATTTACATGCTGAGGGATGGGGATTTTTAAACTGTTTTTTAATACCCTCTATAGTTGTTGGTATTATTCCAAACGATTTACCTTTTCAGTTTTGTTAGATTTAAATTCTCCTTTGCACCCCAGGGCTTTTTTGGTTGGAACCTTACTTTGATGTTATTTTGAGAAGGACTTTGAGGTTGTTTTGGATATCTTTACATTTCTCCACTGATTTTTCTGTCTTGGGAGGTGTATGTGAGGGTCTTTCTACCACTTTTGTAGGTTTAAACAACCCACTTGTTGAGAATTTATTCATACATCTTTGTGACGAGGATATCGTTTTCTTAACTTTAATTATTTCCTTTGTGTTTTAGCTTTGCAGTGGTAGATGACGTTCAGAACTAAAGGATGGACAGGGCCACTGGAATTGTGCGGCAGAGGAAGGGACAAACTATGGGGCAGGGTTGGCTAAATTATGCGGCAAGAAAAGGCAAAATATGCAGTGTAGTGCGGCACATTTCATGATAGTATTACTTCAGTATTATGCTATTTTTTCACTTGTTAACTCCATCTGGACATAGGTTACACCTCATAAGTACCAATTTAAAACCCAAATATAGCAATAAGCAACAGAAAGGTGAGCAGTCAACCTTTGCACAGGGCCTTCCACTGCACAGCAACATATGTTTCTGCATTTTTAGTAACTTTTGAACCATTGAGCAAGAAACTATTTTTTGGGTTAAAATCTGCAAATTAGGCAGCAGATGATGGATTATGTGGCAAAGGCGGAAAATCGATAACTATGCGAAAAGCGCAGCGGCCGCACAATCGCTTAATTCAAGGGCCCTGACTATGGAGTGAAAATGAAAATGTTTCGCAACAACTATTCCTTGTTTTCACAAGCCGCCCCGGGCAAAGATCCACGTCACAAGTCACTGCATTCATCAGCTGAAGGAGGGACTGGAATGAGCCCAAGAGAAACAGAACGGCACTCGTAATTAGCTGACAAGCAAACCAGTTGCCTTATCTTGGAGCTGATCTTCAGTCATTTAGGAGGCAGACTTGCTTCGACATGACTTTCCGTGTCGATTGCGCTTTTTCATCACAACACTAATTGATTGAAGTATATTCTCACAATACGATGTAGCTGAAGTTGTTTACCAACCTTAATACAATGTTCACAGTAATCCAGGTGTTTCATGATGTCCTATTAGAACACAATGGCCTCTTGTATTTGATTTTGTCTTATTTTAAAATGTAGCACCAATTTGTTTTTCTGTTGTATGGATCTTTCACAACCTTATAGTCGGAGGCGGGGGAGACTATTATGGGTGGGACAGCCCCAGGGCATTGGTACTGGACCAACCCATGCCAAATTGTCAGATGTGTGGGTGTCACAACATGAACACGCCCGGAAAACGTTTCTTGGTTTGTTTAACTAAAAAACCCACTGTGCCAGTGCAGCTTTACTAACTTGCAAACAGGTTCTTATATATTGCTGAAGTTAACGCATGGGATGGGATGGAGGAGAGAGACAGTGAGTTGCCCAGGATTACATAATGTGTTTCCAACAGGGTTAGCCAGGATTAGATATTCTTATGTCTTGGGGACTCAAATTTCAATTTAGCCACAAGACCACATCTCGTTCGTTATGACAAGCAGCAACTTCACAGTGCCATGTGCACCGGAAGTTAGATTTTCATTGGTATTCTCTGAAAAACAGAGAATTCAAAGATTTAGACAACAAGCAAAAATGATTTTCAATATGGTATATTTCATGAATGTGGATTTGTTGCACTGTTCTATATGTGCTGTGATTGTATCTTTTTTTTGTCTTGCAGATCACTGTGACCTAACTTTGCTGCCTCTTCATTTATTGAACAAGGAACAAATAGTTCTGTTTTTATTCGCCTGTTAGGTGTTGTGTGTGTTTGTGAGATTCTGTGGATAGCTGAGTTGTACATAGCTGCTCACGAAAGCACCAACTGACCCATCATCCGGGACACACACGAATGTGGGGAAGGAGCTTTGTCTCCCATTTCCTTGTGGTTCCTGCCCGTAATCTATAGTTCTTATCCTCAGGAATGGTGCAAGGATTTTCAGTGTTCCAGGTAAAAAAGAATGTTTCCAGCTGGAGTGATCCCTACACACTGAAAAGGACTCTTTTTCAGAAGTTCATTGGTGGCGCCATAAAGCTTGAGCCTCGTCTTGTGGATCCTCTGGCCCTAATTTACTTTTAATGAAAGTTGTGTAGGCCAGGGGCTGGTAGGAATCTTTCGATATTCGAAAATTGTCTGCCGAGGGAGGAACACAAGCAAACGCTTGATCTATAGCATGCACACACTGTTACTGATAGTCATTCCAATTACTAAATCTTCAGAGAGCAGGAGATGGGCGAAAATGCTGGGTAGGGAGTGAAGAGGTGCAGACTGGGGTATAATAGATGAGTAGAAACAAAAAAAAGGCTTAAGAATGTGGGGGAAGAGAGACCTTCTGCAAAGCGGAAACATTGGCACCAGAAAAGCTACATGAATGGAATAGAACAAAATCAGACGAGTGCTGGAAGGGGTGCAAGGCAATGGGCTTTCTTATAACAACAACAATAGGCATTTATAAAGCGCGTGCTACTCCCGAAGGAGCGTCCCGGGGCTAGCAGCAGGACCACCCCACAGACTGGCTAACAGCACATCTATTGTGACTCAGGCACGAGCTGTCTACATTCTGGAATGATGTTTTAGGAGGCATTGAAAAAAATTAGAAATCAAACTCCCCAGCGATCCAGGGATGATCTCTTTGGACTACCATACATTAGACCCAACCTCCAAGACCCTCCAAGGAGAAAAAACTAGCAACAGCACTTTTGTGCAATCATCCAGCCAATACTAAGACAGTGGTAAACTCAGAGGGCTCCTGCTTGGAAAGATAGGCAGGATAGGATATGGAACACAATGGCAGCGGAGAAGATCTCGATGATCGTAGAACATTCCCTGGTTACCTTTGATGATTACTGGGCTCCTGTTCTAAATTATTTAGCTGAGGAGTACCGTGGACACACCAGCCTGACATACTTAAAGAATCTACGCATTGTACCCTCTGCCGCTTCCAGTATGTGCACAGTTGATGATGAACAGTAGGCATAGTTGCAAATCTGGGGTGGAATTATGTCGGCAGACCTCTCTTTTCTCGATGTTTTATGATTTGTTGGGAGAAGTGCTTTGGCGCTTACTGTACACAGGCCTCCTTTCATGAGAGGCATGTGTATACTGCTCCTATTTATTGCTGCAAAGGCGTGTCATTCCTTAGATCAGTGAAGCAATGGACATATTTATTGACTCTTTAGCATGTTGGATATGCTGCTTCCTTCTGGTTGTATTATTACTTGAGGCTGTTTCTTCAGTCAAGCAATTCAGGGGAAGTCATGCTCTTTTCTCCAATAACAAAGATGTCATCATGTTTTCAATATGCCCTTCTCATATTCATTGTCTAGGCGCGAATGGCGAGACAAGCCTTATCGAGGGTGCTCTCATCCATTTCAGGCATCTGACGTTAGGAGGGTTACTGAAAGAATTGACTGGACATGGTGACTTGGATCCTACTTCTACTTACCCTAAGAGGTCTGTCTCACTCTCCCTGGTATGTAGCAAGATTTAGAAATCCTGGATCTTGCAAATAACTACTCCAGATAGAGCCAGTAAGTGTGTTAAACACTTGCCCTTAAAATACACAGTAATCTGCAGGCCACCAGATTGTATCCTGACATTGACCTCTTTTTGTGAGTTTCAGAGTGCACAGTGTCAGATGGCGTAGTATTATAGTTCGTAAAAAGTATAAGGGATAAACATGTTTAACCTTGGTATTGTGACCTGGTCTGGTTAGGTCCAGCTGTACCTAGGCCACCAAGAGTCCATGAAGGTAAGAGTGTGGAAGGAAGTGGAAAGAAGGAGCATGGTGTACAAAAGTGAATTGCGTTTATATACGGAGGTATACCATAACCAGGAATGATGGGGGATGTTAAGTGGGGTGGGTGGTGTTAGCCCTTAGCATGTGATTTCCCTGTATGTAAATTGGTGTTCCCAACTGAAAACAGGCACTGGCAAAGCAAATAGGTTCTGACTTTAATTGTGAGTGGCATGCAAATGCATGCATTTGCACCCAAATGGCCACCAATTTTAGAATGAGTCTAAATAAAAAAATAAAAATAAATAAATCACTGAACATGGCTAGGGAGCGGGATGGGGAGTGGGCCTGGGACCTTCAGGAGAGGGGGTTAAAGAGACAGTGCACAGTCAGGTGGGGGAATAAAGAGGGAGAGCAAGGAAACATACACTTCAATGTAATGCTTAACAGCAAAAAATGAGAGTCCCCTCAATTATGCTGTGGAAGGATACTATTCATCCAATTAGAACACTCTGAAACCATAGTGCTCCTGGATGGAACGAACACATGAACAGAGAAGTCATTGAATTAAGAGAAGGCATATCTGACGGCACCCATAATTCTCATTTACACTTTGACCCAGATTTACAAAGGTTTTGCGTCAGGGTTGCATTACTTTTTTAATGCAGACCTGATGCAAAATCTTTTTTGAGGATTTACAATCCAAAGCAAATTGGTATTTGCGTTGGTTTGTAAGAAAAAGTAATGCAAACCAGAGCAAAGCACACATTTTTACTCTGTGTCATGGGGGCCTTCCATGAGTGGTACATGGACGTTCCCATGCAAACACCCATGGGTTTTGACGCAAAATCCTATCTACTAACAATAGTGGACAGGGTAGACAAGGTTTTGCACCAAATAATAATGCCACTTGAAAGTAGGTGTTACAAAGGAGAAATGCTAGGGCGTGGTTTGGAGCTCGAGGAAGATGGTGGCGTGAGCTCAAAGCTCCGCTCCGGAGGAACAGACAACTCCGATTATCTGGACACAGAGCTAGAATTTGGTGATATAAAAAACAGATCTGTTCCCTGAATCCAGCGAGCTTCAGATTGATACCAGGTCCGACCAACCCACATGACTACGGCTCTAGAAGGAACCTGGCTGAGGGCTTAGCCAAACCACATGGCAGTGTAATCACGGTACGAGGTGCACACACAAGTACTGTTACCAAGAATGTACAAACATCTACATCTCCGGATGCCCGCTGCCCAATCTGCACATGGCAAATGGATCTAAACCAACAAAGTCAGCCTGTGCTGCACCGAACCAACTCCACCTTCCTTCAGCCTACACATAAAACCTGACACGTAATGGCGACCGCTCACTTTAACAACCAGCGATCCCTGATGCCAACGGGGGTTTGTTGAGACATACTGACTTCCATACAAACCACTCCGGATGGCAGCTCACCGAGGAGAGAGTGGCACAACCAGCGATTATACCTTAGACTACAGAAGGAACAACCCGAGCGACGTTTCTGTGAACATGCCAACACGCGCCAACAGGCTACACAAAGATCGGATGACCGGACAATCACATCTTTAGAACCCTGACTACCGATGGCAAATGTCAAGTAAGCATTTTCTTTTTTTAATAAGCATAGCTGGGCCCACAACTCACCGGATCTAACTCCACTCAATTGGCACATTTTGCCAGTTTGCCTGGCTTCAAAATGGCGACTACCTCCTACATGATCTAGCGCCTGTTGGCACTCACCAGACCCGATACTTGTGACAGCACAATTCTTACCCAACTCAACATAGGAGAAGAGTTGCTGTTTGTATGCTCAGATCTCTTTTCATGAAAATCCGGTCTCGCCCTGCCCAAGCTCCATGTAAAAAGATACAGATGGTGCGTACAGAACAATTCCAAAATGGCGGCCAATGAGGTTTTATAGGCCGGTGTTACTACACCAATGGAGGGACCTAGAGATGTACCTACAGCACTATAAAAGCGCTCACATAAGGAGGAATTTTGCACTGCTGGCCTGGGAGTAACTGTGATTTTTTCTGACACAAGCTGAGTTGCTTCAGTGAGTATTGGTGTAATTAACTCTCTCGCAGCAGTGGTCACTGGTCACAACAAAGCGCCGACCAGTCAAATAATTGTATGTAACAAAAACAATGTCTCAACAGGTGATATTTATTAGGCTGTTAAATAAACATGCACATATAGTTGCAAAAAGAAAGAGCAGGGAGACTCCAAGGGTCAAAGATGTGCCAGGGGCACTATAAATTCAGAACAAGTATAGGGAAACAGTTAAGTATCAGCACTGTTAACTTTGTGCACATAAGTGCTCATGACACACAAGGTGGACGGCGCAAGTGACAAGTGACACAATGATGAACGGTGCAGGGTGAGCAATAGTGATACTATTTACAAAGTACTTTAGGTTCACAAGTAATTATTTACAAGAGTTACAGAGGATTAAGCATTTTGTGAAGCAGAGCATAGCGCCAAAAGTTGCGCTGGGAAGTCAACGGCGTTTCGACCCATAGCAAGTTAGGGTCATCTCAGGACCAGGTTACCGTTTTGTTCGTGCTGATGTAGGAGAAGAACGGGATAATAGAATCACGCGTTGTGGGCGGGAGGTCCAGGGGTAAAGATATCTTGCCAGCCGGAGTGCATCACTGGTATGTGCAAGTAACGGCCAGGGTATGCTAACTCAACAAAAGTTCACCGTCCATTAAAGTGTTGAAGGATCGGTGTCAACACACAGGTGTCCTGTGTGTGAAAAGTAGGTAGACAGTCACCGGCGGCAAGGATAGGCGTCCTGGGGCTAAAAGTAGGCCGGTGTTGAAGCATGGACAGCCGGTCCAGGGGGATATTGCAGCCAAATGCCGGCGTCAAAGGGAAGGGGCTGGGGTATAGGTCAGTAAAAGCAATGACTTGCATCCGCGGTCCAGAGAGGATCCTCTGGGGGCTGGCAACCGGGATCGGTTTGAGTCCGAGTTTTTTTTTACCAGTCAAATAAGGCACACAACTGGAAATACAAATTTAACCCCCATTCCAGGCCCTTGAGCGTGACATGCGGATACCACACTCTTCTTAGCAAAGCGCTGTGACTTCCAAGCCTAAGAAAGGTCTGACGGTTTACACAACTGTTGCTATTCTACACACTCTCACATGTCTACTCTCACTCCGTAACCTGGAACCAACTGAGTCATCAAGATAACTGAGTTTCACTGAAATATATCATTACAGTCTTCACTGTACACAACAATGGCAGAAAAAGAATCCAAACAAACCCTGAAAGGGGTTAAGGCAGACCCTCCTAAGCCTGACTCGCCAATTAAGAATAAGCAAGACATCAGTGCAAAAATGGAGATGTTTCTAAAAAATATTCATAGAGGTCCATGACTTAGCTAAATCCACATAAACAAACACAGATGTTATGCAAAATGAAATATCTGCGATACGCCAGGACATCAGGCAAACTAATTGTAGAATCGCAGAAGCAGAGAGTAGAATAAGCAATTTAGAGGACAATGACTCCAAAACCAAGAAATCTATCCAAGCGCTCAACACTGCTACCCGATCAATCTCTGGAGACCTCTCTGAATTGGAAGACGAAATAGACATGGCACTCTACGAATCTTCGGGATGCCCGAAGGAGAAGAGAATATGGCTGGCTCCTGTATTCTTTTCTTAGAAAAATGGTTCACCCAGGCAACGACTATAACATTTGACAAAAGCCTTCAATTCGACAGGGCACACAGATTCCAACAAGGAAAGTTCAGAATCAAAAATCCCCTCTGTCTATCGTATGCAAACCTCAACAATATCAACACGTTGAGCTCATACTGTCCTTTATGAGAAAGCACAATCACATCTTATGGAAAAATAATAAGATCTTTATCTCGCAGGATTACTCGAAGGCAACAGTGGAGACACGGAAAGGCATCCAAGCTCTCTGTCCCAAAATGGAAGCCCTGAACATCCATGGCTCATTCATGGGTCCTGCTAAATATCAGGTCACAGATCAGAGCATCTCACACATGTTCACTGACCACGTGGCTCTCAAGACATTTCTTGACGACAGGGAAGAGGCTATGATTGACACTTCAAATCTTAGAGAGTCTGGTGCTGGAGTCAATCACCATTCCTAAGACAATGCTATCTCTCAAAGATATAATTGTCATTAACAAGTGATCTATACACTTCCACAAATCTAAAGCACCCAACTTACACATTCAGACAATATCACTTACGCAATGATGAATATGTATCATAGGTGATCATTGAAAGTTGAAGATCCAGATGTAATATACAATGGGTAAGAAATGCGTGATGGTCAGACGACACAAACCAGTGTACACGTCTAAGCTCAACGTCTGATAATATGTAACACCCTATGTATGTACCACGCTTACCTTATACTTACTTTACATCGTAAGTGTGATCTTCATGTATTACAGTTTTCTTATCTTTTACCACAGTTACTCATCACTTACCAAATCCTTCTAGCATAACTTAGATGCATAATTTAGATGCATGTACCACTGTCTTACCTCACATAATGAGGTCTCAGCCCGTTAGGCTGGAGTTTGCAGGTACTCAGGTATATATGACTGTTAACTTTACTGCACATCTAGAAAGGTTGGCTAACATTGCATGTTACTGCATTTAAAAGTCAATAAGCAAGCTTTCATGATAACAATAATTCTCTGTATTTGATGCTCCACTACACTTGATGGGTTAAAGTGTGTTCCTCTGGAGGAGCATTACTTCCTTCTATCACCATTCCCATTGGCTACCTTGGGGCGGGGGGGGAGGGGGGTGATGGAGGCGGCAACAGAGGGTGGGGTTTGTTCTGTTCTCATTGTATTATTTTTTTGTTCAACTACCTTTTGAATGATTTTCTTTGTGTATTATTTATCAGCAATCAGGGAAGTGAAGGGAGACACACTAAAGTGAATAGCACTCGTTACTTAGCATGCGTTTAGTACGCATGCCATTACAACGCGGTCGTTAGAACGACCGCGTTGTTAGTTCGCATACCTTTACTACGCAATTCGGAACAACGAATTGCAGTAGAGGGCGCTGGATGTTGGAATAGTATAATTTACTATTCCAACTCCAGTCTGTGCGGACACTAGGGAAGGTGTTGGATTTTAAATCCAACACCTTCTCCCCCCTAACGCAAGTCGTTGTTCCGACTTGCATAGTAAAGGTATGCGAACTAACAACGCAGTCGTTGTAACAACCGTGTTGTAATGGCATGCGAAGTATCGCATGCGAAGTAAACGCTGTTTACCCACTAAAGTACCTACTACACAATCCCACACTATCGTATTCACAATGAACCATCATATCTACAGACAGACGGTGTACCCCAAATATGAGAAGTCAGGTATAAACCTATACTTTTTCTGTACCAATGAATGGCCTACCCCAAACTATTAAAATAGTTTCCCTGAACGTGAAAGGGATCAATCACCCCAGTAAAAAAAGGAAAATCTTCAACTATTTATATAATCAAAAAGGGGATATTATTCTTCTACAAGAAACCAAACTTAAAGCTGCACAATCTTCAAACATTAGGAATCCTCTGTTCTCAGATTCAGCTTTTTCAGCAGCTTTGGGTAAGAAGATCAGGGTTCTAACCTTAATCTCTAAAAAGTCTAGGATCAACCTATTATTAAGTCTTTCTGATACACAAGGGAGGTGGATTATCGCAAAACTATCCAAAAACAACAATGAGTTCTTCGCGGTTAACGTATATGCCCCCACTAAAGATGATCCCTCATTTTGGGACGATCTTTACATACAACTTGAAAAGTTACCAAACTCAGCCACAATCATTCTAGCCGGCAATCTTAACTTATCATTAGACCCCGAATTAGACAGGAACTCTCAATTCCCATTTTACCCAAATAAGTCCCACAAGGCACTCACGAAACTGCGCAAAATTTAATATGATTGATGCATGGAGAATCCAGAACCCTATGGAAAGGGACTACACATTCTACTCTTTCCCACACAACTCCTATGCAAGTATTGACTACATCCTAATATTGGGCAACGTCTTGAGTAAAATTTATCAAACCAAGGGTGATATCGGATCATTCTTGCATCACTCTATCCATCGCTGATCCCTCCCCCACCATAACCCAACCCCTCTGGCGGTTCAACAACGAGATCCTGACTAGCCAAAACAACAAACAGGTTATTGAAGAATCAATCAAAAATTTCCGTAATGAAAACAAAGAAAAGGAATCACCTGACCTTATAAGATGGGAAGCCTTAAAGGCAACAACAAGGAGGGTGATTCTTAAAATAAGGTCCAGAATGAACAAAGAAGCCAATTCTAAACTCAAAGAACTAGAAAAAGAAATTTTTGATTTTGAAAAACAACACATCTCTAACAAAGATAAAAATAGACTAAACAAATATTAGAAATAGAAAATACGAGTATAACAAAATTATTATTAATCGAGCAGGTATCTGGGTCAACAAACTGAAGAGCAATAGACTCTGCGAGTCAAACAAGGGTGGCAATACCCTAGCCTCATACCTAAAATTTATACTCCAAAAATATGCCATTAATGTAATGAAAGATAAGGAAGGGAATATTACCACTAACACCGGCAATTAGCTGACATTTTCAAAGACTTTTACCAAAAGCTTTACAAGAACAATACTGCTGTAGATCACTCAAATTGCAAAAAATATCTGGATGGGGCTAAGCTTCCCTCAATAACAGAAGAAGAAAAACTCTCCATTAATGGTCCTATCACCGAAGAAGAAATTGTAGAATCTATCAAAAAGCTTAAAATTGGCAAAGCCCCTGGCCCTAATGGCTACAATGTTAAATTCTTCAAGACGTTCTCCTCATACTTAATCGCCCCACTCTTAAAACTATACACACACTTTGCTAGATCCGGCCAAATTACGGGCACCCCGGCCAAAGCTATTATAATGGTACTTCCTAAAGATGGGAAAGACCCCCTTCTTCCAAAGAACTACAGACCAATCTCACTGATAAACCTGGACTGTAAGATCTATGCTGCAATTCTATCCATGCACATAAAACAATGCATCTCCAAACTCATCCACTCCTCCAAGGTAGGCTTTCTAAAACACAGACTATCTAGTGATAATACTAGACTACTATGTCATGCAATTGAGAAAGCGAAACTAACTAAATCCCCTACGGTAGCGATGACATTAGACGCAGAAAAAGCATTTGATAAGGTTGATTGGACATACTTATGCCAGGTCCTGGAGAGATTCAATTTAGGTGATAACCTTATTCGGATGATCATGGCCCTATACCACAAACCAAGTGCTAGGGTCAGAGCTGGAGACCTCATTTCCCCCTCATTCAATATAAAACAAAGTACCAGGCAAGGCTGCCCCCTCTCACCACCACTATTCCTCCTAGCTCTGGGACCTTTCCTCCAACACTTAAGAGAGGACCAGGACATTCCGGGTATCACATTTGGCAGTACCATAATGAAACTCGCTGCGTACGCGGACAACATATTAATCATTACCAAAGATGCCACCTCCGCCATATCGGCTCTAATGTCATCAATCCAAGGATATTCCGATGTCTCAGGTTATTCGTTTAATAAAGACAAATCCGAGATTATACTTCTTAATCACCAAGGTAGCAAAGACATACTAGGGACCTCTGAATTGGCGTGGCAGCAGGGATGTATTATATCTAGGACCAGAATTCACCAATGATCTAATCACCACTCTAAAAACTAACGAAAAAAATGTTATTTAATAAAAATCAAAAAGCTACTTGAGGGCTGGTTCCCTAAATGCCTTTCCTGGTGGGGTAGGGCTGAGACCTTGAAAATGATGATAGCACCATTAGTTAACTACCTCATCAGTATGCTGCCTATGACATTTTCCATACACTTTCTAAAAAAAGACAGATAAGGCTTTTAATAGCTTTCTCTGGCAAGGAAAAAAACTGAGAATCTCACTCAAAAAACTCAGTTTAGCCAAAGACAAAGGAGGTCTTGGCCTACCCATCTTCAGAAACTACCAAACAGCCTACCTCTGTAAGCAAGGCGCTAACTGGTTTATCAAAAATCCGGCATATGAACTGCAATAGGTGGCAGTAGAAAAATCTCTCATAAACGATATACGACTTGCGGCTCTCCCAACAATGCATTCCCTCCATCTTCCTCATTCCAAATATATCATATTAAACACAAAGAATGCCCTCTTATGCTTAGACACCCAATACAGAATTCCAACCTAGTTTCTTTATGGAATAACCCCAAACTCAAAATTGATGGCCTTCCAATTATCTGGGCGGATACGGGCATCAATGTAGTCAAAGACATCTACTAAGGGACCTCCCCACTGCCTTTCTCCGCATTGCAGACACAACTCAACCTACATAACCTTGACTTTTACAAATTATTAAAACTGAAAGTACAGATTGCGAAAAGCTCATTCTCTACTGCTGACCCATCACTACCCCCTTTGCTATGTCATCTATTCAAAGCAGGCCACATGGTATCCCGAATATGCAACTCCTTCTACCTAACCCACGCAAGAATCTCTCTTGAAATTAACTAAAATGGGAATTGGAACTAAACACAAGTAACATCTCTACCGATTGGGGAAACATTAACAAAACCCCTTTCTCAAACAAATTCTCACCAGTCCTCTCCTAAACAAAATACATGATTATTAACAGAACGTATTGGACCCCTTCTAGACTTTACAAGACCGGTCTTACCCAAAACCCCAACTGCTGTAACTGTGGTCGCCATGAAGGCAATCTATCTCACATGCTATTCTACTGCCCTATCCTCCAAACTTACTGGGACAAGATTTTCGACTATATTAAATGCATCTTTAAAATTAACCCCACTAGAGAATTCTCATATATAATTTTAGGCCCCTTAGACCCCCAATTAAAAAATGATAACGATCGTCACCTACTGGATCTTATGCTTACTCTTCCTGCAAGCTGAAACTGAACAACTGGAAAAAATGTAACTTAGTATCGTTCCGAATATGGCAAGAATTGCTCACTTTTCTGAGAGGGCTGATAACGTCGCATTACAGCACTCCCCATGGCGTTCCCCACACAGACCGATATGGGACTCACTGGATGCCATTTCCTTCAATTTCGAACCCTCATGAATACAGCAGACTAGAATAGATGCCCAGGCATTTATCCCGATTACACACCATCCCACTCCAAACCATCTATATATGTATTTGGCAGATAATTGAAGATACTGGATCCCTGGAAATATTGATTTTTTTTTTAATAAACAAACTTTATTGGAGTTTACAAAAGGTTCCAGAAATCAACAATGCATCATAGATATTATCATTCAGGTGAGTAATTAGCTGGACCATGATACACACATCGCAATGATAATATAATATAAAAGGGCACTGGTACTCACTGTTCACATTAACCCTCCCTCCTCCTTCAGCAAACCAAAGAACAGGAGTTATTTGCGATATTTCCTGGACTGCTACAGTTATCTTTAATCTCTGAATCAAACTCCCTCCCCTCAACTAACCCCCCTCCCTGCCCTCCCCCCAGGCGTGTCACTTATGTACGAGCTACCCTTTTGTGCTTCAGGTTTTGTTTCATCAGTGTCTGTGGGAGCATTTTAGGAACCCCCAGTCAATGAGGGTGGCGACGCGTTGGGGTTGCTATCAGACTCCCTAGGGCTATAGGTTAGGCAGGGTTACATATTGCTTAACCCATCTCTACCGGAGGTTCTTCCTCCGTTTCCTCATCTTCAGCATCGTCTGGGGTTTAGAGCAGCACCACCAAGGTTTCCCAAGCTCTTGCTGCTTCCGGTGCCTTCTCGCTTCCCGTTCGTTTAGCTATTTGCATCCTGATTATTCCTTCACATTCTGCCCACTTAATGAGTTTTTTCTTCCACCTGGCTATGTTCGGGCCATGTTTTGCTTTCCAGTGCAGAGTTATATCTCTCTTTGCTAGTACTAATCCCATATCTATAAATTTACTTGTGATTTTATTTTTAGATGTATGTGGAAACCAATGTAGTAGGCAGAACCCCTGGGATGCCTCGACTTCCCTGTCAGTAATATCCGCCAACAGCGTTGCTACCTCTTCCCAGAAGCTGCCCAGGTGTGGGCAGGTCCAGAACATATGCTTGAAATCTGCTCCTTCCCTATGGCATCGCCGAGAAGCTGCTGTTTGGGACTCAAAATATTTATTCATCTTCTCTGGGGTAAGGTATGCCCTGTGCAGGATATAGAAATGCACTAATTGAAATCTGGCATTCCTGGTGCTCTTCCAAGCCCTCTCCACAAGCTCCCCCCAGGTTTTCTCTGGAATAGCCTCGTCTAGGTCTGCTTCCCACTTCAACCTCAATTCCGTTAAGGGCTGCAATGTTGCTTGCGTTGTTCGCCTGTATAAACACGTGACCGCCTTGATGGTACCTGCCACCATTACCATATATTGGCATCCTAGTGACGTCCGTGGCTCAGTGAGACCCTCCCTCCAATGCTTTCGTATGGCAGCTGTGAGGGCGGAATACAAGAGGAAGTCACCCCTGGGCAAATCATATCTGTCTTGCAGATCATTAAACGGAACCATGGCTCCTTCCTTGTATAGGTCTCCTATAGTCCCCAGTCCTTGCTCAACCCAATACAGCAGTCCCCGCCAGCTGCCCCCATGTGGCAAGACCTCACACATGAGTAACGGAATTTCCAGAGCATAAGGGCATCTAATTTTAGCGCGCCGCAAGCACCTATTCCAGCATAGCCGGGCTGTCCGTAACTCCAAAGAGAGAGCCAAAGATCTAACGGGAAGTTTCAATACAATTTGGGATAACACTTTTAATGTCACTGGGTCCTCCCTCACCTCCTCCATCCCTCTGATGTGGCTCGCCACCCTCTTCGTGAGCCATTGTAGCTGTGCTGAGATGTAGTAGGCCTCGAAGTCAGGCACCGCCAGCCCCCCCCATCGCTCTCGGGCGCATGAGCACACCAAGTGCCACTCTTCGCCTGCCATTGCCCCACTGGAAGCCCGATACCATCGATTTTAGTTGGGTAAAGTATCTCGTTGGTATCCAGACCGGCAGAGTCCCAAAGTAATACAGCAATCTCGGCAGAGTCACCATCTTAAGCAGAGCCACTCAGCCGGCCACCGACAATGGCAAAGAGGCCCGAAATTCAAGATTACCTTTTGTACTTCTAAAGGCTCTCCCTATGTTACCCTTCAGGATATCTCCCTGTGTGTGGTATATTTGGGTGCCTAGGTACGTCAGGGTCCTATCTTCCCATCTTACTCCCTCCATCTCTTGCGGGCCTATCCTACCCTCCCTCGCGGGAAATGAACAAGACTTTGTCCAGTTCACCTTCAGCCCGCTGTTTCTCTTAAGGCTTGCAACAATTCTTCCGCGCCCCGGAGCGCCTCCCCTGAGTTCGCTAAAAACATCAGCAGATCGTCTGCGTAGAGTGCAATGTGGTGTATTTGCCCAGAAACATTGAGGCCTTGATAGTATTGCCCCGTTCTGGCCCTAGCTGTGAACGGCTCCATCGCCAGGGCGAACAAAAGAGGGGAGAGCGGGCACCCCTGTCGCGTTCCCCGACCCACAGTGCAAGCATCTGATATGAGCCCACCCGTTTTAACTCTGGCAGTAGAGTTGGAATATAGGAGGGCTGTCCAGTCCACAAATCTATCTCCCAGCCCAACTTTCCTCATCACATGGAATAAATAAGGCCATTCCAGGCTATCAAATGCCTCTTCTATATCCACTGAAAAGACCGTCGCCACCTCTTTCCTATATGAGTCTGCTTCTAGCACCTGTACGAGGCGTCTGACATTAAGGGCTGTGTTTCTGGTGGGTATAAACCCAGATTGGTCGCTATGTATTAGGGTTGTCATGTGTGGAAGTAGACGAGTTGCCAGTACACGACTCAGGATTTTGTAGTCCAGGTTAAGCATAGAGAGCGGGCAGTATGCTGCTCTATCCCAGGATGGTTTCCCCGGTTTAAGGAGTGGTACAATGATCGCCTCTCTGGTCGAAACAGGGAGGTGCCCCTCCTGTTTCGCATCACTGTACAGCTTTACTAGCCTGGGGGCTAGCAAGTCAAAGTATGTTAGGTAAAATTCAACAGGTAGGCCATCTGTCCCCGGCGTTTTGTTCCATGCCATGTTTTTAATAGCCCCCCTGTTTCTATGTCCCGTTTCAGGGTCTCCGCAAGATCTTCGGCTAAGACTGGTAGTTCCAAGTCATCTACAACCCCATTTACGCCCTCTCCTATCTGGGATGGTCTACTTTTGTATAGATCAGTATAGTACTCTAGAAACAGGTTATTGATGCCTTGCTGGTCATACCACACTTCTCCATTCGGTTCTCTAATCTCCAGTATAACCGAACCTCTCCTGGCCAGGTTAGCCAACCAAGCTAACAACGCTCCCGATTTATCTCTCTCCGTAGGGGCTCAGGTTATATATTTTTTGTAGTCAAAACAGCGGAGGCGTTCCACCTGCACTGCCACGTTTTTTCTAGCCTCTAAAAGTCCCCCCTGTTTATCAGTGTTCTCTGGTCTTTCCTGCTCAAGTTCCCTGAGGCGCCGATCCGCCCTCTATATGTCCTCTAAGAAGGTCTTCCGCGTTCCCACCATCCCTGATATACAGCGCCCCCTGATGACTGTCTTACAGGCATCCCACTCTATCAATGAACTCGATGCTGAGTTAGCATTGTCTTGAAAATAGTGTTCAATAGCAGTGCCTATTTCCCCTTGGAACACCTGATCTTTTAAAGCCCCGGGCCGCATTCGACACGTGGGTATTTTGGGCCTCGCTCGAGACCACTGTAAACTTATCAGCTCAGGGTTATGGTCAGAGATCGTCTGAGTGAGGTATTCACTACTATGCACTCCTTCATGTATGTCCGATGAGCACAATATGGCATCAAGTCGAACATGAAGGTCATGCAGTGCCGCGAAGTAGGAGTAATCCCGGGCTCCCGTGTGTTGGGCCCTCCAGGAATCCACCAATCCCCACCTCTGTTGCCCGTTCCGCCGTGTTTCCGCTATTTTATGTGTGGGAGTATCAGGAAGTGGGGGGTGGGAACAATCCAGAGCAATATCAGATATGGAATTAAAGTCCCCTCCTAAAAGCACCGACCCTGTAAGAATAGAGGACAATTTCCCAGAGAGGTGCGAAAAGAAAGTTGGTTGCTCCGAGTTAGGTGCGTATATACTCCCCAGACTTATATCCCTGCCATCTAACTTCCCAGAGACCACTGCATATCTGCCCTCGGGGTCTATAACTAGTTTAGTGCATTGAAAGGGTACTCCTGCTCTCACCCAGATCAGGACCCCCCGTGCAAATGCCGAGTAATTGGTATAGTAAGCTTGCCCTCTCCAACGACGCTGCAATCCTGCTCCTTCATTTGCCATAATGTGGGTCTCTTGGAGCAGTGCAATCTGGACCCCCCTACGGATCAAATATGCGTGAATTTCATGACGCCGTACCATTGAGTGCATCCCCCATACGTTCCAAGTAATACATTTTAAATCTAGGGAGGGTCCCATTGTATGGGGTAAATCTCACCTCTGCCATATTCTATCATTGTGACACACCTGATCCCGACTAACATTTCAATAACCAAACAAAACCCCCACTTCCCCCTCCCCAGGACAGTCACCAAAGAATTAGTTTCCATCCAAACGTTACCTAAATACGCAAAGTCTATTAGTAGTTGCAGGGGTGATCAGCTTACAGATCAGCTTACAGTTCTGAACTCAGATCCCTGCCCGCCGCCCCCCCCATACCTGTAAGAGAGTCTTCACCCCGGTCCAGTCATCAAAGACCGCCTGTTACCACAAATTCAGTCCATTGTGCGCCCTCTTGTTGCACGTCCATAGCCCTCTCCTCAGCCTACAGTGCAGGATATTCGGACATGTTCATCAGACAATGTCGTCCCCCGTCTGGGGTGTGACCTCCGGAAGTTCTGACTCTGAGGAATCGAGTCCGCTAGGAGCTGGTGACCCTTCCGATCTTTCCACGTCCACTCCGCTTCTACTTGAGAAGGGGCTGGAGCCCTGCTGGCTGTGCTTCACTACTTCCTGCAACACTCTCTGACACTCAAGGCTGAGCTCCCTAGGAGATGGAGCCCCAGATCCTGTTCTGTTGCTGCGAGGGCTCTGTTGAGATGTGCCCGATGAAGAATTGGGATATGCTGGAGGTCTCCGTCCGTCTAACCATTCCCAGGCCTCCCGAGGCGTGGAGAAGAAACGAGGGCCTGCAATGTCCGCCACTCGGAGCCTCACAGGAAACAGCATTGCATACAGCAGTTGTAATTGGCGCAGCTTCTTTTTCACCGCTATGAAGGATGCTCTGTTCCGTCGCACTTCCCTTGTGAAGTCTGGAAAGATCATGACTGCGCTGTTATCGATCTGCAATCTTTGTTTTTGGCGCTCTTGTTGTAATATATGGTCTCTGTCTCTAAAATGCAGCAGACGCGCTACTATCGGACGAGGAGGGGCCCCAGGTTTGTGCGGTCTTGCCGGGACCCTATGGGCTCTCTCTAGTGCGTAGAAGGATGACAGTCCCTCTGGGGCTACCTCCGCTCGGAGCCAGTCTTCCAAAGAGCGCACTAAGTTCGCGCCCTCTGCCTTTTCCGGTACTCCAATGACGCGGATATTATTCTGGCGAGATCTCCCCTCACTATCTTCGGCCCGTACTTCCAGCACTTTAACTTTAGTTTCAAGTTCTGGCATTGCAGTTACCTTCTCTGGTAAGCCGCCTAGCTCCTTCTCCGAATTCATTACCTGGTCCTTGAGCTTCCGATGGTCATACTTTAGCAGGCTTAAATCTGTACCTATTGCATCTATCTTTTCTTCTAGGGCCTCCCTGGAGGCTGTGATCACCTGCATAATATCTGTTAGTGTAGGTTTCCTGGGGGCCAAGTTACTTCCTGATTCCTGCACCTCGTCATCTTCATTCGTCTGAGCGCCAGTGGTCTCCACATTAAGGACCGTATATCCTCTCTTCTTTTGGGTTCTCCCCATTGTCCCGGGGAGGCTCCGCCCGCTTTCCTTTGGCTCCCAGATAGTCTTTGCGGAATAGGGGATAATCCCGTTAGGTTGCCACAGAGATCTGACACTATCTCGTCCCCAGCTTCTCCACGTCTGCTACTCCCACTGAAGTCACCAGACTCAACCTGGGTAGTCACTGCTCCGGTGTTGCTGACTGTGTCCTGCGTTATGAGCACCTAGGGCACTCCCTGCCATGTGCTCATGCGGTTGCTGCTGGCTGGGTGATTCCGGTGCAGTTGGACCTAGGGCAGTATGTGTCTTTGTGACGCCAGAAGGACCTTCTTCATCTCAAGTTTTCCCCTGCTCTGTTTGTGCCCTTAACACTGAGTATGGTGGCCGCCTGCCTGGTACACTCGGGCTCCCTTATGCTGCGGTCAGACCCTGTGTCCTATTAGCGCCATTGCCCATCTCCCACTCTCGATACTAGGCACTTAATTCATGGGATCAACACTAAGGGCCCACTCCGGTGGCCGGAGGTCCCTGCACAGCCGGTGGCCCCTACGATGAGTAACCAGGCTCGTTGTTGCTGGCCACTTCT
Organism: Calotriton arnoldi; assembly: GCA_963921515.1. NCBI lineage: Eukaryota > Metazoa > Chordata > Amphibia > Caudata > Salamandridae > Calotriton > Calotriton arnoldi. Next base: position 1,544,771 of record CAWUFW010000840.1, read on the forward strand.
GCCCAGGTATAGTTGCCAGAGTGCCCAACTTCTGCACAGGTCTGCCTCGCGTGCAGGGCCTTCACATACCCCCGTGGGGACAGCGCTGCCACTGAACCCCAGGGTGATCTTCCGGCAGTGAGTCTCTCCGATCTGGGTAAGTGTGGGGCTCACCTGGGCTTGCGTATGTCGCTTCTATGCCCACGTCGCTGCCTTCGGAGTACTGGGACTGGGTGTGCAGTTTCCCGGCGTGGGCGCCCTCGCCCCACCACCTCCGTCCCGTTGCGCGGTTCAATTGCTGAGTGCCGAGGGCAATCAGGCTCAGGATCTCTCGCTGCCTCCGGGCTCTCCTCTAACTTCACCAGTCAGGGTTCCGCCGCTGTGCAAACTGCCTGTAAGCACCAGGAGGTTGCAGTTCTCCCGACTGACTGTGTCAGGCTCGTTAGGCGGCCTATGCCGCGGGCGCCATCTTACTGGTGGTTCCGCAGCGTCTCAATAGGCCAGATTCGGGACTCGGAGTTTCTTCCCACTGGACTCCTGTCCACTCCGCCGTCTTCTGCGCTCCCTGGTCCCCTCTGCTCACCGGAGATGAGTAGGCTGCTTTCGCGAGGGTGGGGTATTCTCTCACTCCGGGACCGACACCCGCTCGGCCGGCCAGGTCAATGGCAGAGGGCGCTCTGATGCCCGGGTGCCATTTTGCGGCCGATTCTGCTCTCCCAGCTCTCTGCGATCTCCCCAAGTTTTGGCCCCTCCAGAGACAATACACGGCTCGCCTCGCAGCTCTTTAGGCCCTCCAAGGTCTCCGGTCCGCAGATTTGTTGTCAGGTCTGCGACCAGGATTTAGGATCTATGATTTGGGGACAGCGGCAGACGGAGCTCCGCGGTCCGCGTCCTCTTACATCGGCTTCAAGCCACGCCCCCTCCCTGGAACTATTGATGTAATGATTGCGCAGTCTTTTCCCTTCCCCTCTTTGCTGTATCCCTTACATACCAGTGCAGTGCACTGCACCCTCTCTGTATATTTATTTCTTTTACTACTGTACTTATGTTTGCTTATACTTTCTGAAAATTCAATAAAATACTTTGAAATCAAAAAAGGAGAAATGGTGGTTAAAGTTTTAAAGTTAGTCTAAACATAGCATTTTGTACTGCAAGGCTACCTTTTCAGTACAAAACCTATGATAGACTCACGCAGACACCTTTGCACTATAGTGCAAAGGTGTGTGCGTGGCATTCGGCAGCCTGATTGTATACCAACGCTAGGGAGAGAGCCAGTGGCGGCTCGCAGAGGGAGTGCTGCGGTGAGGCAGGGCGGGGGAGGGGCAGGGTGGGTGGGTAGTGGAGTCGGACATATGACGGCCAGGAGTAAAGTAAGTAAATAAATAAATAAAACTATTTACCTTGCGCTCGCTGCATCGCGAACACTGTGCCTCTATGAAGGTAATGTAGTTTTATTGCACCCAATTTTTAAAAGAACTAAAGAGATTTACACATATATTTATTCATGCCTTTTTATATTACACGGACATTACCCAAATGTGCTAGAGCGCTTTACAATATACATGGATAAACCTCATAAGGTACAAAATTACATTAGAGTATGAGTTGATCATTACAAGGGACATAGAATTACATTATCTGAAGATGTGTGTACATTAAAAAGCCATGAACATTGCAATATAGTGTATGTTGCAGCAGTGTTAAAATTTGCATTACAGGTTGTTGACTGGTGCCATTTTAGGATAGAGTCAAACGAAAAGGGAGTAGGGCAGTAAATCTCAGGTTAATGATCATTGCTGAAACTACACTATACATGTCAAAAGTGGGGAGGAGTGGTTAGTTAAAATGTCTTTGAAGGAGAAGGAATTTCTGCTCTGATTCAAAGTGGTGGTGTGTAGGTTCAGAGGTAAGGACTTCCATATTCTGGCAGTGTTTCCTGCGAAGGAATGTGCCATGAGTCATTCCTTTTAAAGATTGGGGGTTCTAGCAGCAGTTAGCATGGTGATTTTGGGCCTCATTTACAATTTTTTGGCGTAGGGCAGCGCCGCAAGCCTTTCTGCTGCGCTGCCCTACGTCAAAAGTAAAAGGCATGCGCCGTATCTATGAAATACAGCGCATTCCTGTTCTTTCTCCCTGTGCTGGCGCTTAAAGGGCTGCCTTGTGTCAACACAGGCGCCCTTGCATCATGGTGCAAGGGTGCCTGCATTGTTGGGATGATTATTTTTGTGCAGAAAGGGTACCTTCCTGCACAAAAGCAATCAATGGAGGCGATTTCCTCTTTCTATGTGTGCTGCTGAATGCAGCACACATAGAAAGAGGAAAACAACGAGCCTCCCCTTTCCCTCTCCTGAGTAGGCGTAGGCTTTTGATGCATTCTCAGGTTTACAGCTTGTTGTAAATCTGTGAATGTGTCAAATGCCATGGGTGTTATGTGGAACACCCATGGCACGCCTCCCCATTGTAGTGTGAGGCAAAGCAGCAACTTGCTCTGCGCTGTGTCGCATCACTCCATATCTACAAGGCCATGAAAAGCCACGCAGGGTGGCTTTTCGTGGCCTTGCAGATATGGCTAAGCCCTATGCACCCCTGGAACGTCACAAAAAGTGACATTTCGGCTGCGCACAGGGGCTTGTAAATGAGCCCCTGCATCTCAGACATGTGTGCCTATTACTTCCTCTGTGTCCTGAGTGTACTATTGCCAATTTTATCCACGTGTCTACTATCTTGAAACTCATAGGGACTATGTAGTCCAGCTTGTCCAAACTGAGGCACTGATATCAAGGGACTGTTTAATGGTTGGCAGCTGCTAGTTAACTCAATTTGCGTAGTGGCCATCCTTCAGACAATCGATGCATTTCGGTTGTTAGTGTCTTTTAAGTTAAACTTCGGTTTAGCACTCAGGTGTAACTAACGCTTGACTTACTGACGGGCTTTATTATTGGAGGCAGAATATATAGGGGATTTGTTTCCATTTCATTGCTATCCTCTGCAACTGGTGTAGCCCCTGTTGAGGATAGTTAAGGCTGGTTCTGGTGCTGTAGAGAAATTGGCCTGTGCCTTGAAAGCAGGGCTTGGTGAAAGGTGAAATCACTACTAAAAATCTTGGTTTGAATTTAGGCTGCCTCTCCTTTTTCAGTAAATAGTTTGAAAAATGTTTCTTGCCATCCAGCATTGGCCTTGAGACTAGTGCTTGGGTTTCACACATTTTATGTGTTAATACTTTCCTAGTTGACATAGCTCATGGGTTTTCCACATCCTGGGAGGGAGTATGGGGTGCTTAATTAATACTTTGGCAATAGCCTTTAATTCAAGTGATCATATAAGCGTGATGAGACCACACAAATGGTAGAGATACACTACACAAATGCTATTGGCATAACATAACAAAGGATAACATAACACAACACAACATAACCTAACATAACAGAATATAATATAACAAAATTTAACATAACAGCATAGCATAATACAACACAACACGACATAACAAGTTACTGTTGCACCGACTACTACCTCTGTAGTAAACAGAAGCACCAGAGGCGTTTTAATGCATTGGCAAAGAGGGCTCTGGCCAAGGGGCCCAGCCTTTCAAGGGGTCCCCTGGTAGAGCCAGATCTGTTCTGCAGGGAGTCTTGGTCTGATGACCTTGAATAATTCTTAAACAGATTGTTTCAAATACCATTTCGCTTTAATTTATTTTTTAATGTGGGTGATGTGTGCGAGTCTATTACAGACATTTAGCGGAGAAATGTTGTGTTGATGTTTCATGCAACATCCCTAAAAACGTTTATTTTAGATCAAAATAGGACCTGACATGAGAAATGGGAGGTTGTCACAGAGATTATTTGCAGTAATATTAGTGAGTTGCTGCTGTATTACAATATTGAAAACACGTCACTGTCCCTGAATATTAGATGTAAACAATGTTAGAATTTGGACCAGTGTGCCTGTGCACTGTCAGTGACCTGGCCAAAGAGGGCATGAAAGAGCTGAAACTGGATCATAAATCCAAAGCTGTTCCGAACAGGGCCCCCAAAATATGTATGGCCCAGGGCCCCCAAAATACTTAAAATGTCCCTGAGAAGCACCACCATTTCCGTGATTTCCTCATACTTAAAACAACGCACCCAGACAGTAGCCTATCTGTGGCATAGACTTGACATGTCAGAAGAAAGTGGGGGGAATGATGTGGAAGAATCGATAAAGGCCTCTCAGTAGGTAAGACTTGAATTAGTCCCTACTCCTCGGTACAAAGTCCCAGAAATTAATAGAACTGTATTTTTTTGCATACAACCTCCAAATCCAACTAAAACAATTTTTCAATATCCTTTTATAATTTCTTTACTTCATTATCTTTTTAAACAACATTTACGGTACAAAATCACAACACAACCACATAAATGACTGGATGAATCATTTCTCATTCCTTCTTACCCATTCTTATAACAGTTGGATGCTACATAGTTTTAAGCAATTAAACCATGAGGTAGTCCGATACACACAAGAGGGGGATAGTCAACCCTCTACTACCCTCTACTACATTCAAACAGTGTGTAACCAATTTCTTTATTGGTATTCAAGTTCCGTTGGACTCCTAGGTTCTATGGGGTCGACGCGTTTTGGCCCAGGCATTCAGGCCTCATCAGGACATGGGTGCAAGGAAGAAAACACACCTCCAGGCGGAGAAAACTATTCTTCAAGTGGAGCCTCTACAGGGGATAACAAGCTGGTTGGAAAATCGGCCACCAAAGGAAACTCCCCGGTTGCTTCTAGATGCGAAATGTCCAACACTACTTCCCAAGTGTGGGCGGCTGTCTGTGTACAAGACTATAGGCATGCTGAGTAAATATCGGAGTTTCTTCCCGGTGTTCCAGCTCGCTGAGCATGGTGCCTGCGTTTCCATAGAAGAATGAAGCATTCTACTCGGACACCCGCGGCTGAGGCGCTACGAGCGTGCGGCGTTCGCAGAGCTCCCTGCCTGCGGCACCCTCCGATATTTACTCAACACGCCTATAGTCTTGTACACAGACAGCCTCCCACAATTTAGGGACGTCGCAGTTACAATTCTTAGGCAAAAGGACCCTTCCCAGTGGACTTGGAAGACACCCCATGGAAGATGGACGGTTCGAGAGTCACCCCACCCGTAGATACCCAGGAGACCAGGTTGCCTGCCCTAGGGAAGCCGGGTGCATAGGTACGAAGTTACGTTGGGAACCCGCCGTAGACCCCAATGGAGAACTTCAAGCAAGAGCTGCTGGCGAACAATGCTTTTCCCTAAGAATTGTAACAGTGACGTCCCCATTCACTTACCTTGAGCATGTGGTCGTGTAACCACTTAGCACATGGCCTCTGTGGGGTTACTGGGTCCTTACCTCGGGTGGTTCCTTGGTTCCCCAGCACTTCTAAGTCTCCTGGGTCCACTCACGACTTCGGTCGTTAGTCGCATTCCACTATTTTTGTATATGTCAGTCAGTCATCAACAGGCTCAGCAACAGGAGCGCCAAAAGAAAACCATCAACGGCAAGTGGGGTGCTTTTACAAGAATATGGCTAAGGCCTGCAGGAGATTTCCCCTCGCCCTCTCTCTCCAACGCAACTAAAGCAGCAGTACTCAAGAAGGTCATAAAATATTGCTGGTCCTAGGTCAAAGGTACTCAGGAGGGTCATCATAATCCTGCTGGTCCTAGGTCAAAGGAATAAACGTTTATCTAAAAACCAACAAACACAATATACAATACGAATTGGCCCTGGGAGAACATATTGACACATTGATGCTCCAGCCTGCAGCAGCCACCAGCGGTTAAAGTTCTCGCTCATTGCCCTATTAGGAAGGACTTATTTGAGCAAGCGGCAGTAAAGTAAACATAATTTCAGACAACTTAAGGATATACCATGCTCCAACTTACAAAGGGTCACAAAAGGAAATAAAAGGACACAAAAGGACAGCTATAGTATAGCATAGCACACCATGAGATCAGGACGTGTGTGTGGAGGTCCAACGCTCATAAACAACGCTAACAAGCGTAAAAGAAAACTCAAAACATCTGAGGGCTCCATGGATGAATTGCAGTCAAAGACCAGGCCTGACTCACAGCAAGATGGCTCTTTGATTGAAATAATCTCTGACACAAATAAGTCAAGCGATGTCACTTCAAAAATGGAAAAAACCAAATCCCTAAAACATTGCCAGATCCTTTTCCAGCCAAAAATTCATACGAAATTTAGTTTTTTTTAAATTGCGGGTGATACTCTCCTCTCAAACTCCACAGCATTACCGGGCCTTCAGACACCCCTCCAGCCTACTCGCCCACTGGGTAGTGATAACAAAAAAGAAAAAAAGAGCCCAAGCACTGGGGTGGACAATTCCAGGCCAGCTTATTTCATATCAACCCCACAGTGCCAAACTATACTTGGGCCCCAGAATCCCAGATCTCGGGTAAAATTACTGTAGCCGATATAGAGAAAATTCGAGAGCACGGGCCCAAGGAAGTGTGGCAAGCCTCCGTTAAAGGATCAGGAGACTGCACTCAAGACGTACTAAATGCACCAATGTCCGGATCCACACTCCACAGCAAAAACAAGGGAGGTAACTGCATTACAACTGAGGCGCTAACCATATGCGAGCTGGCTAGCCCGAAAGAAATCCAGCAGTCGGAAAATACAATGCATGAGTCAGCGAAGGAGAGGAAAGACACGAAACCCACATTGACACTACCTGTAATATCAGTGGATGATTCGGGCATAGAACATAAAACACCACTTGCTTCATCACCAATACAAACCAAATCGGAAATGTCGCTAATTTGCGAGTCGGAAGCCCCTTAAGACCAGGAACAATTTTCATATCTAGGCAAAGAAGAGTGGGAAGGCCTCCTGGCAACTTACTCTCAGGGTAAGTTCAGGAAGGACCCTCATGCAAAATCACAAACTGAGGGGCATCAGGAACATCAGGTAGCCAGGGAGATGCAAGAGGGACAACACTCACTTAAAGACATAGGGGATCCACAAGGAGACACGCAACGAGCAGACCATGGGAGTGCCTGGACAAGCCTGTTAAAAACAGTACAACTCCTGGTAGAGGCCCTCCAATACCAATCTGATAAAAGGGTCACACAATTAACTTTATTGAATACTCTGGCAGTCTTTGTGGTGGCAATCGACGGAAAGCAAGGCACTTTAAACACCTTTCTACAGAATATACAGGTTCACATTCAAGCTAACAACCAAATCTGTGGATGCGGCCCGGTTGTTGACAAACTAGCTTCCCTTCCAGCAATGCTGAGTGATTTATGCTCACAAATTAAAACGCCCTCACAATGCACAAATACACGGCCTCTAGATGATCAACCCTCTAATGGAAATCAAGAAGCTATGGCAACACACTTGACTTCAACCTTTAAGGAAGAGTCCCCCTCCACTAAGAAAAAACCAAAACAGAACATCATAAGAAATGAGGGCAGTAAAAAAGCAATAACATCAGGCCAACTGTCTGGTCCTCTCGTGGAAGATGAATTGGATAATAAAATGAATGCAAGACAAAGACGAGCATAAAGACGGAAAGGCCGGAACCAAAAAATAAGTACTAATCAGGATGGATTCTTGCGCCTCTTTGGGACAACAACATTGCAAAAAGAAATAAATCAAGAAAGCAAATCTAAACTAGGAGGAACAAACAAAAAGAACATAGAAGTTATGATAGGATCAAGCCAAATCCCCCCAAGCGAAATGCAAGGTATAAATATGATTCAGTCATCTGGGGAGGCAGTGGATGAAGAGATAATACAGCCTCATTTAAAAGGAAATATCCCTAACCATTGAAGAAATAAAGAGGAGGAGGCAGTAGGAACAACAACAAGAATCCAACCGCTTGAACTAAATCAGGAGTGTTTGCATGTTAGAAATCCCCCAACATCCCTCATCAATTATTGTGCCACCAAGGACGATCAGGCAAACATGAAAAGTTTGGAAAAACATGAAGTCCAATGTACAGACAATAGGGAACCAGATGGAACAGCCAAACCTATCACAAGAGTATAAATAACACAAAATCAATCTCCATTATACAACCAGAGGCCCAACGAAGACAGGAAGTTCAGGCGTCTCTAAAAAAAAAAAATGAATCAGCCAGGAACCACTCCGGCAGGGAAGCATAGGACAACTGCCAAGATTAGTACAAAATACACAGTTTAAAAATTAGGTAGGAACAACGGAGTATCCTAGGCACTTGTCCGTATCAGGACAATTATGTAATGAGGCCATCCTTCAGTCCCCAAGAAATCACGAAGCCGCCCCTCCTCTGACAACTGGGAGGGAAACAAGCGCCTTATGGTTCATACCAGAATATAGATCTAAAGGAAGACACAACATCATAAATCGAGGTAATATACTGCGTCTGCTGTCTAATATACCAACCTTGACTGAGGTGACGACGCCGGACTTGGTTTCTATAGAATTTACTAAATGCAAGTACTCCGTGGAAGGAGAAAAAACAAAAACAACATGGACATCAACATCAACTGTACAAAAAATACTTCTAGAAAGCAATACCTTTACAAACTGGGGGATAACCATCACGCCATACACCAAGCCAGGATACCCCTATCTGCTAAGCCCAGAAAATATAATGGCAGTCGAAGCAACTGCAAATAGAACAGTGACATTGGTGCTTAAAGGAGCAGTGGGGCACAGTCGAATGAACAAGGAGTCTCCTCTAGTAAACTCCAGAAACCGCCAGGATTCTACAATGCTACCAAACTGGGATACAGACCTAAGATGGATCTCAAGGACAATAAATAATCAAATAAATTGACAACACCTGAGTCCATCGCGAAGGACCAGCACAAAAGGGCTTCTACGAAAATGCTCATGGAATGTAAACGGATTAGCCAATAAACTCACAGACCTAGACTTTGTCACTTACATAAGGGCATTTGATATTGTAGCATTGCAAGAAGCTTGGCAAATTGACCCTCCACACCTTCAGGGATTTTTGCGTTTCTTCACTAGTACACTTAAGGGGGCAAAATATGATCACCTGCAAGGAGGACTAGTAATGTATGTCTCGAATACAAGTATATCTACAGCCCGTGAAATTGGCCCAACGTCTCCAGCAACTTTGGCAGTAAACCTACTTACTCCGTCTTCATTATCAGATGCAAGAGGTACCGACATCACGATAATTAATGCCTATATCCATCCGAAACGGAAAACTAAGGCAGCAAAGGAACTGTGTGACTTTTTGGAAGCATGCATAGGCGAAGGGCCTACAACTGACCTTATTCTCACCAGGGACCTAAACCTCAATCTAATGGGTACCTCTTCATGTGAAGAAGTGCTACTCCAAAATTCAATCTGGAACATCCCACTTCAAGGGAAACTGCAATCAGGCAAACAAACTAAGATTGGACAGCTGGTTCTGGAGGAACTTGAACAGCTTAACCTCAGAGCAATCAATGGAAGATCTGCTGGGGGTAACCCTCCCGCAACAACACACAGCTCGACAAAAAGTAATACAATACTAGACTACACCTTCATCTCCTTAGCCGTATTTCATCAAATATCTTCGTTCCAGCTGGGTGACCAAGCTGATAATGACCACCGGCCTCAAGAAATTGTGCTTAGAACAATCATCCCTATGTTTGAGCGGTCTTTGGCTCCTCAAGGATCAGTATTTACTATCAATCTGAAAAGAATCAAGTTCATGCAAGCAGCAGATAGCAGAATGCTGGAAATCGCAAGACTAACTGGCACATGCATCAAGCAAAAACGGGCTCGCAAAAACAGCGAATCGCTAAAAAAGACCGTTTGCGAACGCAAACCAACACTTCCCAATGCATCAACCCATTTACGCAAAACCCAACACATTCGCAAAAATAGGGACTCGCAATCAATGCGAGAACCCCAAAAGCGAATCCCTAATAGCGAGTCCCACAACAGCCACCGCTAATAGCGATTAGTCCCTAAGGACTCGCAAGCCAATGCATGTAAATTCGCAAATAGCGAATAACCATGAATTCGCTATTTTGCAAGTGCAGATTAAGGGGAATCACAATCAGGTGGTAAAGTTTGAAAACATTAAAAATTCAGGTGCAACCTATCGGAAACCTATTTAAACAGACTCAGAAGGCCCATGAAGCATTCCACAATGACTGCACACTACGTGATGGCGAGGAGGAGGAGGACCCATGCAGCAGGGCAGCGAAGAAGGTGGATACAGGAGAGGACCCTCAGAGTGCGCATCACAGTGCTGGTCCAAACTGAGGATGAGAAATACGATAAGTACAGGCTGGACGGTGCAATGATCATGCACCTAATAGCAGAATTGGAACCCCTAATGCAGCGTCAGACCCGTAGGACCCATGCCATCCCCGCATATGTACAGGTCCAATGTTGCCTGCACCTACTTGCGTCAGGCAGTTTCCAGGGGGTAGTAGCTGTAGCTGGAGGGAATCACAAAGCTCCCTTTCACGTTTCTTCAAAATCTTCCATGACGCCATGATGACAAGGATCCACACCCACATCAGCTTCCCCACAACCCTCCCGGAGTTGAATAAGACATAACTGGACATCTACCAGGTAGCACAATTCCCCCATGTGATTGGCTGCACGCATGTCCCTACTTGTTCACCAGCAGTGAATGAATACATCTTCAGGAACAGGAAATCAGATCACTCTATCAATGTGCAAGTAGTGTGCAATGCTAAGCACATCATTTCGGGCAGCGTGGCGCAATTACCTGGGAGCAGCCATGACTCCTACATCTTCCGACACAGTGGCATCCACACGCGTCTGCTCAGGGGTGAATTCTGAGAAGGACATCTGCTGGGTACACACATATAACTATCCGCTACATTAATCAAACAAATGAAAATGCATCACTGTGGCTAACCCTTTCCACCCTGTAGGTGACAGCGCATACGCCGTGCGTAACTATATCCTGACGCCAAGCCTCAACCCATCAACACCACATGAGCGGATTTACTATGCTGCACACATCAGCACACGGAATGTGATAGAACGCACATTTGGAATACTTAGAAGCCGCTTCCGCATCCTGCACAATACTGGTGGAGCCCTGCAGTACCGTCCAGAGAGATGCTGCCGGATCGTGGCTGCATGTGCCATTCTGCACAATATTGCCACCAGCAGAGGCATAAACATCGAGGTGTCCGACAGTAAGTCAGATGGCGACAACCAACCACCCGCACAACTCCGACAGGCGCACGTGGCAAACACAGGAGAAGGGCAGAGGAGACGTGCAGACATCACCCAACATTATTTCTGAGGCAGGCAATAATGAGCCATGACACCTAGATGCTGAACATGAAAGTATTTATTAACATGAGCCCATGTATCAATGGGTAGCCACACAGAGATGTGTGCTAATCATAACTATGATTGCATAGGTGAATAACGTTAAATAAACAATACCATGTGCTGGTTAGCAATCATTAGGCTGCAATTGACCATGGTTAAGTCACCATGGCCAAACTGAGGAGAATATGCCTGGCTAGCGCTTCCTGCCACGCACACCCATACGTCTTTCGCCTGCATCGGCCACATCACCATGATGCGCAACTGAAGGGTTTGAGCTGCGCGAACTGCGCCTCCTGGCAGTGGTCACTGGCATCGACAGGCTGCTAAGACTGGAGGCCTCCTCACTCCCCTCCTCCCCTGTCAAGTTGCTGCCGCCAACAGTACCAGCCTGGAGTTGTTCCACGGCGGTGGTCACTTGTCCTAGGGCCCTAGCAACATCCCCACAGTAATGGCCCAGATCTATTTGCATTGCCACGGAGCGACGTGCCAGCTGCGCAGTGGTGTTGCAGAGCTTGTTATTGGCCCTGGTATAGGCTGACATGCATATCATGCTCTGGCGATGCCTTCTCCTCTTTGTGCTTTGGCCCGCAAGCATTGCCTTGGTGAGCTCCTGAATGCTTGCGTTGGTCTGCCTATTCCCCTCCACAAACGCAGTTGTCTGTGCATGCACACTGTCTGTCATTAGGCTGATGTTCTTTGCCAGTTTGGTTATTTGTAGCTGTATTGCGCCCATGTGTCTTGTTTGCATGCGCTGCACGCGTAACATCTGTGACTCCACACCAGCAAACACGTTTGGACCCTGGTCTTCCTGCACAGCAATGCGGGCCCTTGAAATTCGCCTCCGCCCACGTTGGACCTGTGCCTGTGGTGTAGGTGGCGTGGTCACAGGAGGCTGGCTGGTTGCTGGGGTGGGTTCAGGGGCCACCTCAGATTCCATGGGCTGCAGTGAAGGGATCTGGGCCCTGCGTTTGGTAGGTGCGGGTGGTGTGCATGCTGGGGCATCTGGTGGCTCCACATCTGTCTCAGCAGGAGTCTCAGAGATATGTAGGCAGTCACTGTCTTCCGAGTCCATCTCAGCTGCGTCTGTGATGTGAAACAGTGAAATGTTAATATGTGTACGCCTTCCCATTGTGTGACATCATGCATACTTGGCTCACATTGAATCACTGACTGCCATGCAGTGTTGGCGTGTTTTGCTTGCTAGTGTTGTGTTGGATACCCACTTGACTGACATGACTACGACTCCCAAGATGCATTGGGGGTAAGAGGGAAAACGTGGACTGGATTCTGAGCTGTACACTGGGGTTGGCCTGGGGGTATGTGCACCACTGGACATTACGTAGGACTGTATGGTTGCATGCATCTTACCTTGTGAGGTACTTGCCGCGCCGGATGTGTCCAGCTGGGTTACTCCCACCACTGCCTCAGGCTGAATTGTCGCCTCCACCAGGTCCTCCAGGGCTGTGTTGTTGGGTACTGTAAATGTGCCCCCTCCTGTGGCCCTTGCCTCCTTCAGCCTTTCTGCGATACGTTCCTTGGACCGGCTTCTGAGGTCATACCACCTCTTTTTTAGGTCATCAATGCTGCGGTGTGTGACTCCCACTGCATTGACCATGCTCTTGATGCGCAGCCAGATCCTCCTTTTGTCAGCCTCAGGCACTTTCAGGGACAATTTCCCAAAGAGCTTGTCATGGTTTCTGGACACCCCCTCAATGAGATTTTCAAGTTCCCTCTCGCTGAATTTCAGCTTCCTCTTCCTGGGCGTGGCACTGTCCCCTGTTGTTGCTTTCCCCATCCTGGTGCACAGTGAGTTGCAGGAAACAATCTTGGGTGTTGTCTCAGCTCAGCTACAGTACTCTCCTTCCTCCTGTCTCCTCCTCTGGACATTGACTGAAGCATGGGCTGGCTGACTTCCTGGTTGTGATGTCATCAGCATGTTCCCAGGGCGATGCGCTATTTGCGATTTCGCTAATTGCGAACTCGCTATTTGCGAGCTCGCTAATAGAGATTTCGCAAATGGTGGGTTTTCTGAATTTGCGCTCGCTTTCGCTACTCGCAAATAGTTTTTGCGATGTTTAGCTGAATCGGTAGATTTGCGCGAATGGCTTCATGCATAGCGGATAGCGATTTCTAATTTGCGATTCCTTATTTATCGCAAATTAGGAATCGGTATTTTTGAGTTTGATGCATGTGCCCCTAAAACTTTGAATCAATAGCCGGAACAAGTGAAGTCGGTAAATGGGAGAACTTTACTACAACTATGGCAGCATATGCTATTATGATTAAACCAACAACTCAACAGAGATATAGCAGTGTGAAGCCTATGTCACAAGCTGCCAAAAAGGAAATCAAGCTCACTGAAAATTCCATTTATCATACGTTGAGACAACTTTGACGCAATCCAACCGACAAAATGCAACTAGAGCTGTTACAAAAGCAGAAGGTGCTGCTGAAAAAACAAAAAAGGGATGCTAATAGATTTAAAAGAAAAAAATCTCTTTATTGGCGTTTTTCAAATACAAATCATCGCGTCACCTTCAACGTGAAGGTAACGCCATATTACAACAACATAACATCACATATATGTGCAGTCGTACATGAGTCATGTGGTTAGACAATACCGTTCTTATGGTTACATCCTTGGTTGATAGCAATACATTCTAATACGTCTATGAACATCACTCCGCTACGGGAAACAGCGTTTATAACGCTGTCAACACCACGAGGGTAGGTAACAACGCGGACGTTACATCGTCCGCGTTGTTACCACGCATGGCATTACATCGCAAGTCGTTTCTACGACTTGCGCTAGATGGCGCGCAACAACAAGGAATGTGTTGGATTTTAAATCCAACACATTCCCTACTGTTGCGCTAACTAGAGTAGGAATAGTAATTTATACTATTCCTAAGTCCAGCGCGCCATCTAGTGCAAGTCGTAGAAACGACTTGCGATGTAATACCATGCGTGGTAACAACGCGGACGATGTAACATCCGCGTTGTAACCTTCTGCGTGGGATTGTATGTCGTAGTAACGTTATACATTCCTCCGCTACAGTGTTTACATGCTCCTGAGTTTGCGAGTAAAGGAATTGGCACAGAGGCTATCATATGTCTTTCGGTTTGGAAGAGGTAGGAAGTTCCTCCGCATATAACTCCAGGTTTTCTTTACAGTACACCAAATCTTTAATCCAGTGTTCTACACGTGGTGCCAGTGTGCTCTCCCAGGTTAGTGCCACTCGCCGCATTGCCATCAGCAGTGCAATGCGGACAAATCTTCCACTAACCCCTTTTAACTGTGGTACGTAGCTCAATAGGCCGACCTGGGGCAGGCACTGAAGCTGCACCCCAGTCATGATATTGATGTGTTGAACCACCAAAGCCCAGTATTTGTAGACCAAAGCACAATCCCACGCTAAGTGCCAGAAATCGGCCTCCCCCTGCCCACAACGTTTACATTGACTTGTGTCACGTAAGCCCAATCTGTGCAATTTTAGAGGAGTATGGTAGATTTGATGAATGTATTTGAAGTGAATAATTCTGAGATTACCGTTGGGAGAGAGTGAGCCTGTAAGTTTGCATATGTGTTCCCATTGTAGCAGTGTAAGCTGGGGGAGAAGTCTATCATTCCATCGGGCTAGGCTTTTGTCCCCTGCGTACGTTTTCTCCACCCACACAGTTTTATACAATTTCGTTACTAGTTTACGCCATGAGGGTGCGACTAATAGCAGTTGCAGAGCTTGCGAGACAGGAGGTTCAGCGGGGAACATGGGATAATGTGCTTTCACCGCTATCTTTAACCTATAAAGCGCAAATCTAAAAAGCATAGTGGGATTGGTTATGTATTGTAGCTCTTCTGGCGTAATAAACTCCCCTTCCGGGTAGATGTCGCGCATTACCGCAATGCCCGCCTCCCTCAGAGATCTCATAGGACCCGCCTCTTGCGTTACTGAGAGCGCCGCGTGGTGAGCCAGCGGTAGTGCAGGTGCATATAGTGGATGGTTGGCCGTAAGTTTCCCAATTAGCCTGCCACGCAGAGACAGTAGTGTCGATTGAGTTAATTTCCTGTCGTGGTGTGCCCCTCTTCAAGTGCGTGATAATACCAGCAAGTGGGACAGGATTCGCGTCTCCATCCTCCACCGCCACGTGTGGTATAAAAGCGTGTGGCCTAAACCAATAATATGCGTATTGTGCCTGGGCGCAGAGGTAATAAATATAAAAATCTGGCGCGCTAAACCCTCCCCTGGCATAGACTAAGGTCAATGTAGTCCAGCTGATTCTTGCTTGTTTACCACCCCAGATTAGTCTCAATAACAACGAACGAATCGTGACGAAGAACTGCGCGGTAAGTCTTATTGGGATATTACTGAAAAGATATAAAAATTGAGGCAGGATTATCATTTTGATAAGGGCAATACGGTCTGCCAGCGATAGAGGCAGTGTCATCCATCTCTCAACCTGCTGCTCCAAATAGGTGAAGGCCTTTCCGTAATTATCTCGTATAACTATCTCT
This sequence comes from Calotriton arnoldi, assembly GCA_963921515.1. Classification (NCBI taxonomy): domain Eukaryota; kingdom Metazoa; phylum Chordata; class Amphibia; order Caudata; family Salamandridae; genus Calotriton; species Calotriton arnoldi. The sequence goes on from CAWUFW010000840.1 coordinate 1,560,578, forward strand.
GGGTCACGATGTACCCACACCCCCAGATATTTAACCGGATCAGTAGACCAGATCAGAGGGTACTCCATCTCTGGAGGCGTGGTCACCTCTGTTAGCGGAATTATTACTGATTTCCCCCAGTTAATAGACAGCCCTGAGAAAAGACCGAACCGAATGTATTCCCGGAGGAGTTGAGCTAAATATTGCTGAGGCTCCCGTACGAACAACACCATGTCATCGGCATAGAGCGATATACCGACCGGGCGATGTAGAAAGTTTAGAGCCGTTTCTCTATGTCGTTGTCGGATTATACAAGCTAGGGGCTCCAGCATCAGAGCAAACAGCAGCGGCAATAATGGGCAGCCCTGCCGCATGCCTCGCTCTATGTTAAACGGTTCGGAAGTATGGCCACCTATTCGCACTCTCGTCAATGGATCAGTGTAGAGGAGTCGTATCCAATTCACAAAAACCACAGGAAACCCCATGATCTGCAATATTTTAAACATATAACCCCACTCAATTGAATCAAATGCTTTCGCGGCATCCAATAGAACCGCTGCTGCATACAATGTGGGATCTAGCACGTGAAACATAGAGAATATGGTGCGCAAATTATGAGAGGTAGAGCGCTCCGGAATGAAGCCAGATTGATCTGGTAACACCAGACTTGCCATCAAGGGCTGAAGCCGTGTGGCAAGTATTTTTGCTAGTATTTTCGTATCTAAATTTATTAAGGAGAGGGGCGGTAGGAATCACACTCAGTAGGCGATTTATCCTTTTTAAGAAGAGCGATGAGCATCGCCTGACGAAGCGATGGGGGCAGACTTCCAGACTCGTGTGCTTCGCCGTATACCTCTAAGAGGTAGGGAGTCAGCAGATCCGCATATCCCTTATAAAATTCGGCCGTGAGGCCATCTGGGCCTGGAGCTTTTTTATTTGGTAAAGAGCGGATAGCCGCCTGTATATCAGATGCTTCTATCGGCTGGCTGAGATATTCACGGTGACCATCTGATAGCCAGGCACAGGCTATGTCCGATAGATATTCTGCTAATTCCACTTCCCCTCTGGTGCCCCTTGAAGTGTACATATCCGCATAACATATCCGGAATTGTTCAGCAATATCCTGTGGCGTGTAGTGTTCCTCTCCATGTGCATCTACTATTTTTGCAATGTATTGATGTTCTGTGCGGAATCTAAGCTTTTCGGCAAGGTTATGTCCCGGCCTCCCCCCCTCGCCGTAAGCTTGTGCAATGTGTCGCCTAGCGGTATATCTCGTTTCTGTCACGGCTGATTCATTATACTGCTGTATGAGTTCATGGATTCGCGCAAGAGTGTCATTATTGGGGGTCGCTGCATATTCCCGCTCTAGTCGTGATAATTCCTGCTCTGTCCTTGCAAGCAGTCCCCTAAGGACTTTTAATATGCCCGCTGTAGTACCTATACACACCCCCCTGATAGTAACCTTAAAGGCTTCCCACAGCATGGCAGCGCTGTCCACTGTGCCCACATTTGTGTTGAAGTACTGCACAATTTCGTTCCTGATAGTGTCTGCATACACAGGATCCAGCTGTGGCTCCGACCTAAATCGCCATGTAAACAGGTGGTGAGTGTTAGTGGGGATGGATATAACAAGTTGGACTGGGTTATGATCTGATAGGGTGCGGGGTAGGAAGTCTATCTTTGTGACCCAGGCATTTGCCCCTTCACTCAGAAGCCAGTAATCTAATCTGGACCAGCTGCCATACACTGGTGTAACATGCGTACCCTCCCGTGTCTCGTGGTGTCGCATTTGCCATGCATCCACCAACCCAAACTCAAACATCGCATCGCTTATGCTTTTTGCCACTCTGGGGGTACGCCCTCCCTGCTGCCCTGATTTGTCTTTTTCTGGGTCTAAGTGCGTATTGAGATCCCCACCCCACAACACCTCTGCTTCTGGCCAGCCTCGCAGTACATTAAACATTTTTGTAAAGCAGTCAATATCATCTGCAATGGGACCATACATATTCACAATAGTCAACAGTGTTAACCCCAATGTGCCATGCACCATGGCACAGCGACCCTCATTATCTGCATAGGTGTTAATTGGAGTGACCTGCAATCCACGCTTAAATAAAATGAGCACCCCCCTCGCATAGGACGAGTAAGACGAGGCAAGTTTGTACCCAGCCCATTTGGCCGCAATCTTAACATCCGATTGCTTCGTGAGATGCGTTTCCTGCAGAAGCGCTATTTGAATGTTATGCCTGTCTAGATAGGCGAAGACCTGCCTGATTTTCTTAGGTGAGTTGAGCCCCCTTACATTCCAAGTTAAGCAGGCAACTTTGTCATTTGCTATCGCCATTTTGAGTGAATGCAACCATAGATTACCACTATCCAACCATCAAGATGTATGTCATAGCCTAACCATCCACTGATGTGAACAAACACATGAAATAAAAAAAACATTCGCTCAACTGACTGTCCCCCACCCCCACCCACTTCAGCGAACCCAACATGCTAAAGCCATCCCGTAACGAAACATATTTCCCAGTTAAAGAAAACATAACTCCAGAACAGTGCGGGGGATACCCAAGGGGGAAACGCAGTGGCGCTACTCACTCCCCGGGTGATAAGGGAGATGACCGACCACCCCTTCAATTTATCCCCCCACGCCACCATCGAGTTGCAGCATCGGGGAAGCAAGGCGGCAATGCGTAACAGATCATATAACCAAGAGGGGTGTCTCTGTTATAACAAACATAAGAAATGCAATCCAACGCATGATGGACCCAACAGTCCCGGTCAGGCGGGACAGCTCCACAGTGATTCTGTCATCTACCCACAACCAGCACCACATCCCTCCTGGCTAGGATGGACCATAGGCAATAACACACAATGTTTATAACAGAAGATCTTAGCTGTCATCGTCTGAGTCATCTCGGACCGGCGTCTTCTGACGTCTAAGTGATTTTGCAAAGTCCATGGCTTGTTTTAGACTGGTGAATATCTTGGCCTTGTCATCTGTCCCAATACGAAGACGCGCAGGATACAACATGGCATATGGGATTTTCTCTGCGATCAATATCTTTTTTACCGTTTGATACTCTTTTCTGGCAGCTTGGACGGTCGCTGTGAAATCAGGAAAAAAGGCCAAAGTGTTGCCCTGGTAGGTGACAATGCCCTTCTGTCAGGTGATGCGAAGGACAGAGTCCCGGTCTCTAAAATTAAGTAGCCTTGCAATAATCGGTCGGGGGGGAGCCCCAGGCGGTGGTCGATAATGATCGGTGGGCCCTTTCCACAATTAAGAGTTGCGATAGGTTCTCAGCGCCACAGATGTCTCGGAGCATATTCTCTACATATGTCTCCAGGCGGCCCACATTTGTTGACTCAGGGAGGCCCGTGATGCGTAGATTGTTGCGCCTCGAGCGGGCTTCAAGGTCCTCGTTCTTGGCCTGAATCACTGCAAGAACCTTGTCCATGTTTGATACCATCTGCTGTATATTGTCCTCCGTGGTTGATATGCGTTGCTCCGCTTCGCCGATTCTGATAGCTTGATTATCCAGTTTGGCGGCCATGTGCTCCATGCGAGTATTGAGGGCTTCGATTTTTCCATCAATGGATTGAAGACTATTTTGTATGGCTAACAATGCCTTTTCCATGGTGGATGCAGGCTCTGTAGGCGCCTCCAATTCTGAGTCAGATGTGGCTCCCCAGCCCGACCTGCCAGGCTTTTTCTGTTCGAATGTGAGTCGGGATTGTGATTTATCCGGTTTCCCCATGGCTGATATGATGGAACTAACGCCTGTACTCAGTGCTACGCACCGCGAGTGAGTCTTGCCTTGACCAGCCCCATGCCAGGGCGGTTTGTACAGCCTCGCTCTTCGCTGATCTTGTGACAATGCCCGGCCCAAGAACAAGGGGGCCAGCTCCAACGCCCAGCAACGAATGTTCCCAGTTGGCGAACTGTGGCCGGCCGGGAACCAGGCTGGGGAACAGGCGATATCCTCACCGCGTTAATGGCTTTTCCAGACTCTTGGTGGGTCGTTTATCCCTCGCGCGCCAAACTGGTGATAAGTCCAGCACCTCCGGGGCCCGCAGTCCGCTCAACTAGCTCTCTCTCAGTAGGAACCAGTCTGGGATACAATGCTCCCGTGTCCCGTCTCGTAGGCACGGCAGGGCCACCCAGCAACCCGTAGGGAAGGAGGGTGATATTGCGCTCTCTTGTTTGCGCGGAGTGTCTCAGAATGGCCCCAGGCAGCACGGGGCAGTCAGAGGGCTGTATGCCTGTTGGTTATGTAGGCACCCAGAGGAAGGGGGGAGCCCGCAACAGTCCCCAGCGGGTCCCACTATGGAGCAAGCCGTTAAGGGCAGCAGCGTCGCTCACTCCGGTAGGCCAGCACATCCTCTCCGAGGTGCGCCCCAGCTCCTCCGGTCGCTCGCTCACGTCGCGGGAGTGCAGCAGAGTCCCGGCCTCACCCTCAGCTGCTCCCGCGCCACTCCGGAACTGGGTGCCACCCGCTGTGTCACTCACCGCACCGCCTCAGTCGTCCTCCCTCCGTCCGAAAGGACTGCCGCCACCAGTGGACTCGATGTTGCACGCCCGCAGAGGCAGGTACCTTCTCTCTTGTGTTTTGTCGCTCCAGTCGCTGTATTTCTTCCGCAAGGCATACCTCCACGAGGCTCTCAGACTCACTGACAAGAGTTCTCCTTGCTCGCCGCCATTTTGCACTTTCGCTGGTCGTCAGACTGTTTGGCGCGGTGCCGGCAAACACCCCGCAAAAGCGCCTCCTCGAGCTCGCCACCCGCTCCTCTCGACTCCGGGGGGCAGCTCCGACACAGTATGGGGTTCGATGGCGACGTGGGAGTCAGGATGTTGTAGGATGTTTGGCGTCGGTCGGCAGAGCTGCTCTACAGCGCAGCCATCTTGCCGCGCGCCAAGCCACGCCCCCCCAAAGGGATGCTAATAGATCTGTGGAGGATGATCTCTGGGCAAAATTACATACTGACATCAAACAGAGTAATAGTGCTAGATTCTAGAGAACTATAAATCAATTAATTCGCCCTGCCCACGAGGGAATCTCTTCTAACATTTCAGAGGAAGTATGGGTGAACTACCTCAGGACTCATTTCCATCAAGATACTGAACTCATGGTTTTGGGTCAAAGAGCCCAAATCGCTCCAGGAGGAGTAACAACCAACACTGCCTGGGCAGCAAGTAACCACATAGCTCTTGGAAAACCAGAGGGATATCTACCAACAGAGGACCCTCTAAAGAGCAAAATTAGTACCATCAAGTTGCAAATAGGGAAGGGAAGGAGAGAGGGGGCTCCAGACCCAAACGGAATTCCACCAGCACTATACAAACAAGATGCAAACGTATGGGCCGTAGCGTTGGAACCACTTTTCACAGAAATAAGGTTGCTGAACATACTTCCGTGCTCCTGGAGAGGATCAATAATTTCTCCAATTTTCAAGTCAGGCGAAAAGTCGCTTCCACAAAACTATCGGCTAGTGGCTCTCATGAATAATGAGGCAAAGTTTTTTGCAGGAACGCTTCTAGAGGAGCTGCAGGCTTGGGCCAAAGAGAAATCTGTAATTCCACCAAATCAGACTGTCTTTGCAAAAACAGTTGGAAGGACCACAAATATTCTAACTATGGCAATGCTAATGGATAAGGCAGAATCTACAAAGATGCCCCATCACCTATGTTTTATAGACTACAAGGCAGCCTTCGATCATGTAAATCGCAACAGCTTATGGTCCAAATTGCGCAGCTGGGGGATCCCACAGCCCCTATTAAACCTGCTGATCAATCTGCATACGGACACATGGATTCAGATAAAGTTGGGCAATGGGTCACTCCTGTCAAGATGTATACCAACTGAAAAAGGGCTTAAACAAGGATGTGTTTTAGCACCCACACTGTTTAACTTATTTCTAGCAGACCTCATCCCGCTTTTAAACAGCTGTACTTCACACGCCCCAAGACTAGGAGGATTAACACTACCATGTCTCCTTTATGCGGACAACATAGTCCTGATCAGCCATACACAAGTAGGCTTACAACATCTTTTGAACATTAATCAGGACTATTCTAAAGCAAATGGTCTAACCCTAAATCTTGAAAAAACAAGAACCATGACGGTCAGCAAAAAAAGGAAAAAACCTGCAGCTTTGTTCTGGGGAAGGACCCGAATTGAGGTCACGTTGGAATACAAATACCTTGGCATGAAGATAGATAACGGTGGCCGTTTCATTGCACAGAAAAACAGCATCAGACGTAAAGGTCTTGCCTTAGCAATCTCTTCAAAAGCACTAAACATTAAATTAAATGGCCCATCGATTCTGCCCTTGGTACAAGTGGTACGTGCAAAGATTCTGCCAACAATTGCCTGTGGCAGCGAAACACAGAGAGGAAGAGATGCAAAAACACTTGACATCACAGTTACAGCTTCATATAGGGTCATTTTTGGTCTGCCCAAATATACCTCACCTGCGCAAATCAGGCTAGAGTTTGGTATTCAGAAACAGTCTTTGGCAAGACAAGGGGCGTATATTATTACCTGGGACAAAGTGCGGAAATCCGTACAAGGAACTCTAAATGAACATCTGTGGAAGGAGCTACAACAAACCGCCTCACCCGCAGCCAAATACCTCAAAAGCAGTCTGCACAATATGGGGCTGAACCAGCTCTGGGATACTCCCACAAATACCATCACATTTAAAAAATTGGTCTGGAAGACGGTCAAATATCTTTCATGGATTGAGGACAAGGCATCTCTCTCGAAAAGGGCACATGGATGGATGACCCTGAACACCTACACGGCGCCAGCTGCTCAAAATTATTTTGATCTGAGCTATGCTAAAGCCACAAAAATCAAGTTCTTGAAGCACAGACTTGGTCTGTTACCCTGTATACAGCACTCTCCGCACTGGCTAAAGGAAAAAGCGGGCTCTACCTGCCGCTTATGCGGCTCAGCGCCAGAAGATCTGCTGCACCTGCTATTTACATGCAAAGAACTTTCACAAGAATGGAAACAACTGTTAAAATGCCATTTTAATCAGCGAAGGGTACGTACTAGGAAACAAGCAGTGTTGGCATGTTTTGCACCTAATGATCCACAACTGAACTGCTGTCTAGTAAAGTTCCTGAGGTTAGTTGAAAAAAAAATGCCAGCTCAACAGTTATAAACCATTTTAGACGCCGCAAACAAGTGCAATGTTAGTACGGAGGATCGAAGAGGAAGCTCCCTTTTATTTACTCTAATCTTGGCACTTATGCACTTTACCAAAGTCTAAAGTACTTTTTTGAACTATGAAATTTTTGTATGTAGAACTGTTTTAACTTGACGTTATATTGTATTGCAACGGTTTTAATTAACTCTATTTTTGTATATGGGTTGGTCTCCCACTGGAGCCCATTGTATTTTCGTGCTACTTACCTGTTGTATTATCGAAGTATTGTGTGTATTGTAATTATATCTCCAGGTTAGAGATATTGCATTGGGTTAGTGAGTGTCTGTAATAAATAACTATTTTTATAACTACACTGTGTGGTCCTTTTTCATTTAATCTGCACTATAAGATTAGATACGGGTGAAACGAGCTGCTTTACACTCCTCCTAGACTAAGCCTTTCTAAGGTTGTCTAAACCACTAAAAACACCATAAGGGTTGTCTGGATTCATGAAGGGTGCTACACTACTGGTTAAACTTTTTAATCCTGACCTTTGGATGCCCCATTAAAAATTGTCTGGCATACCATAGAGTTAGTTTTAGCTCACTTACACTTTCTTTATCTTACCTCTCACCACACCCTGCTCATCTAGAGGTTTAGGATACATCTCTTTTTCACAAATAAAACATCCCTGAGCTCCTCCCTCTCAGTGAGGGGGTTGAGGCCCGCACTACAACTAGGTTCATAGTACGAGGAGGTTGCCCGATGATGAAGCATGCCACCTACGGGTGGGTGAGGGAAACCGTCCTAAGAAAGGTACATCCCAGCACTCTTTCAGACATCTAGACCCAGGGGCCAATTTTTGAGCTTTCTAGTTGTCATAGTGGGGAGTCGGCCTCTGCTGGTCTTTAAACCTCCTCCGGTCCTTCTTTTGTGTAGTATACGTATTGAACAGCCACGTCTGTGGGCCTTTTTTCTGGTGGGGTGATACACCAGTGTACACAGCTGACTTGTTGCACTTCCTTTTTCCTTCCTTTTGCTTGTAACCTTTTTTGGTACAAGTTCTCTCTTTACCCTGTAACCATGACAGACTTCACTGGTTTAGCTTTTGACGAGTCTACTGTCCAGGACATTTGAAATGCTCCTAATCTCCAGGACACACCAATCTCACAAACCATCACACAATCAGATAACTGGACAAAATTACTTATCCTTAAGAGGACACATACATGCACCCTTACCCACAGAGCGATAATGACCGAATATCTAAGGGGAAACTGTGCACCTACCGGTCTTATTGTTACTAATGCACCCAGCCTTTTTCTTGAGGATAAATCATTTAGAAAAGACTGGTCCCTGATTGCATGGTGCTGCACTAGGGACTGGCTGATTTTGATTATCAGCACAGCCAAGCGGATTGCAGACACCATTTTAGTTGAGATCCAACTTCTGGAGGGCCAACTCAAGACAACCATATTAGCCACGCTCTTTAAAAAGAACATGGACGAAACAAACAAAACAACTAAAGACCACAAAGGGAACCTCCTTGCACCAAAAATCAAGAAATTTCAGAAAGACCTGACACATTTCTCGCTGCAGAAAGTCTATCCGTATACCTCAGAGGATTATAAACCACCAGAATACAACCAACAAGGGCAAGGCTATGGTTCGGGATACTCCACATCAGGGTCAGGATATTCCACGCCAGACTCAGATCCTTTGTCTAGCGATTCAGAGTCAGGGACTGATAAGACATCAAGACCCACGACTAAGAGAAGAGGTCGGGGTAGATGGCGAGGCAACAATCCCATCTTCACTTGTCAGCAACAACGGTAGCCTCCAGGACCCTGGAGCTTTCCTATGCCACCAACCATCAATCAATGGCACAATTCCAACCGCCACTGCAACCATTTTTCAATCCCTCTTTTTTAGAACAAGGTCGAGGATGGTCCAGAAGCAGAAAGAGACAACAGTCCCATGTGCACTGGAATCCACCTCTTTCTCCGCGAACCACACGGAGCATGAGCAAGATGGCCCCCCAAACGGGGACAAGCAGGGAAACAACCTGAACGTTAATCAGAGCTGACATATTCTCAGTAATACTGAATCCAATTTGTTGAATAAAGGGCTTGGCTTTGTGCCCACTTACCAAGGAGATCCCTTCTAGATTAACCAGTAATTAGCACAATTCTTTAGAAAGATTTGCCTACATTTTTTCTTTTCTGACAGAGAGACAACCATAACATCGGATTAGTCTGCCAACACCACTTTGTGTAAGAAATCCACATTCATGCCCCCTACACTATATACCATCAGAGGTAATTACCTTTGAGAAGGCCATCATGAAAGATCTCAATCTTGGCCTCACAGCTAACCAATCTCAATACTGGAATTTGTCTAAAATGGAACAAGAGGCACTTCAGAATTTAAGCATGGATGCGTCTATCACAATAAAGCCAGCGGACAAAGGCAGGGCTACTGTTATCATGGACACTTCTTCTTATAGAGATGAATGTCTCAGACAACTCTCAGTCAGCAGTGCTTATCGTCTTTTGAAATCTAACCCAAGCAAGAAGCTTTTGAGAACCATCACTACACTAGTTGAGGATGCAAAAGAGCAGGGATGGCTCACCAGTCATGAAGCTGAGTTTTTGATCAAAATTGAGCCTATTGCTCCTTACTTTTATGTGCTCCCCAAAATTCATAAGAGTCAGAGACCTCCCCTTGGTCGGCCCATTATATCGGGAATAGGATCCCTCCTTGAGCCACTCTCTTAATTTGTTGATTTTTTCTTAAAACCCCTGGTTCAGGAAATGCCGACTTACTTACAGGACACCAAAGATGTCTTATGTGCTCTCCAGAATGTGGAATTCGATAAAGACACCGACATTTTGATATCTTTTGATGTGGAGTCTTTATACACCTGCATACCCCAAGATCAAACTCTAACTACGATTGAAGCTCTATTAAGATCAAGAAAACTAGACACTATAACGCCTGTTTTGTTCATCATGCAGTGTGCCACCCTCGCAATAAAAGAACATTTTTTAAATTTGAAGACAGCCTCTTCCTACAGATATCTGGGACTTCGATGGGCAGTACATTAGCCCCCAGTTTGGCAAACCTCTATGTCCATTCTATTGAGACAGAGACGATCCTGACTCCCATGAATCCCTTCCGGTCCCACATCCTTTTTTGGAAGCGCTATATCGATTATATTTTGGTGAAATGGCGCAGCACAGCAGAGGAAATAACCAGTTTTCATCAATGGCTTAACACTTGCAATGATTATTTGAACTTCACCTGTGAATATAATCAAGAGAGTCTGCCTTTTTTGGACCTATTGATCTATGTCTCACAAGGAGCATTACAAACTGAGCTCTACAAAAAACCTATGGCCAATAACTCTTTGTTGTCTTATTCAAGTTACCATCCTAAGTCTCTGAGAGACAATTTGCCATTTGGCCAATTTCTACGCCTGAGACGTAATTGTACAGATGTTGAAAAATTTAAAAGCCATGCTAAGAGCCTGAAATGACAATTGTTTGACCGCCAATACCTACGGACCCTGATCAAGAAGTCCGCCAAAAGAGCTAGGAATAACAATCGTGAAGCTCTGTTAGAAGCACGTCCTCAGAAAGAATTGTCTGACCGATTGATATGCGTAAGTACATTCAGTAGCAGGTCAAGCTTGGTCCAGAAATCCATCATTAAGAAGTTGGAAGATTTTGAATAAAGGATCACGCCCCTGCCCGAACCGATGTTCACCTTCAAACGTAGCGCCAACTTAAGAGATAAATTGGTACATACGGACCCTAGCTCCAATCAACCGTACATCAAAACACTCTGTGGGACCTTCAGCCTGTCAGAGGACATTTCCCTTGTGGTGCATGTAGTGTTTGTGCCCAAACCGCACATATAACACACATTGATATAGGTACAGATTGACCATGGGAGCTTCAACAACATACTAATTGTAACTCCGATTGTTTGATTTATTTGATCACTTGTCCCTGTGGCTTGAGGTATGTGGGTATGACCACTAGGAAGGTCAAAACCCTCATTTTAGAACATACGAGCACTATTCGCTGTAAAAAAATATCACCAAACTTACCACACATTTCCAAGAAATGGGGCATGATGCTAATGAACTTACATGGACAGTTCTTGACAAACCAACCATTTCCCAACCAATTGCGAACATGTTACAATTTTTGTTCAGAAAGGAGCAACCTTCGGTTTACAGACAAAAGAGTGACAGTGGAGGCCTCAATGTTGAGATTCCTTCGTTCAGTTTATCCCGCACCTAACAGATTAGTTTTTAACATTAGGATATCTCATCCTGTATCTGTGTACACGACCTATTTAATTTAGTGTTACTTCAAATTTTATATCGTTCACACTCTCTGACTAAGGTCTGCTTTACTAGACACAGCATGCACTCTTCCTGCTGTGCAGCCACGATGGTCGGATTACTATATTTGATTTAAATATATCTTCTTTAATTATATCTTTTGTAGTACACATATCTATCTCAACACACATTCACTATTGGAGAAATAGTTCTCCATATTTATGCACGTTATCTGACTCCATGCCCCGTCAATCTGCGTACCGATTTTTTGAATCTGCCTATGCACCTGATTTTTTTAATCTGCCTATGCACCCGAGGCCTCTCCTCCGCAGATAATACACCACTGGGCTATCTTCCGTACATTTCCCATAGCCGCGGTACACTAGACGCTTGTTTTCCGCGACAGATAGTCCAGCTTTCATGATGAGACTCTACCCGCATCACCAGCTGGTGGGCGTTGCTCGGTCACACACAGGAAGAGAAAAGGCAGCACACCTTTCACAGCGAGTACCTTTCTGGGGCACCACTTTGATGCCACGGGCAATCCTCCATACAGGTACGGGTTTGTGTTTGTTTTTGTTTTTTGTGTTTTTTGCTTTTGGCAAGATCGTTCTGATAGATAAAGTTGGAGCGGAATAATCATGCCCGATATAAACCTCCACTAGGGAACCATGCGTCCCCTCTGTTTTCTTACATTCTTGCTTTGCGTTTCGTGGGCACTTTTCATTTTAATATTTCCATATAGTGCTACTGTTTATCGCAATACTTCGCTGCCTGGCAGCTTTGAGTTCAGAGTGGGTGCTTTTTGACTCCTAAAACCTGACCATTTGTTCCATATACTGTTGGACAAACATTCCTTAGAATCGTCCTCACTCTTGATAACCTAACACCTAACAATCAGGTGTGCTCTGGCCACATAGCAAATAAATTGAAACAAGCAAATGTATAGATCCAAGCGGCATCAGCTGTATCACCGTAGTATTTATACACTCTCACGTATGCACACCTTAGAACTTCTTTTTCTGCTTCTAAGTCAACTGTGTACTCTGTGTTGTCTATGACTGTGTAATACAGTAATCTTTTTATGATTTGATTAATTGCACTGTCTTTTGCTGGACTAAGACATGAACAACTCAAGCTATAGATTTATATTTTTGAGGGTCTGCTAAAAAGTTGCTTTGTGTTTTTCATATTTAACACTTTGTCTCTTTCCAGGGAGCGTACTGACCAGTACAAACAACACTGAGTGGTCACCCACTCTAACTACTGGTTGTATATACCTTCCACTAACTCAATTTGGTATGCGTGGAAAGTTCACTTTTCACATATCGGTCCTGAGGAAAGCCGCTACATCTCTACGGAGGGTGATAGGCTGTAAGATGTCGACCTTTAGAGTTCTTTGACAGACTGAACCTTCCTCTGTCATAGCCAAACTTTTTAATCCTGACCTTTGGATGCCCCATTAAAAATTGTCTGGCATACCATAGAGTAGTTTTAGCTCACTTACACTTTCTTTATCTTACCTCTTACCACACCCTGCTCATCTAGAGGTTTAGGATACCTCTCTTCTTCACAATTAAAACATCCCTGAGCTTTTCCCTCTCAGTGAGGGGGTTGTAGCCTGCACTACGACTAGGTTCGTAGTGCGAGGAGGTTGCCCGATGATGAACCATGCCACCTACGGGTGGGTGAGGAGAAGCGTCCTAAGAAAGGGACATCCCAGCACTCTTTCAGACATCTAGACCCAGGGGCTATTTTTTTGTGCTTTCTAGTTGTGATAGTGGGGAGTCGGCCTCTGCTGGTCTTTAAACCTCCTCCAGTCGTTCTTTTGTGTAGTATATGTCAGGGAAAACATGCCTTGAACTGATTGAGGACTTTCCTGCAATCAGTTTGATACTGGGCAAAGAGGCTGCCTGCCAAGGCTACTCCTTCAACTGACCCATCAACCGGGTTCTGAGAGAGGAGATCAGGGAGAGGGTCACTCTCTTCTTCCTGTCCCTCATCAGTTACCATGAGCAAGCTCATGTCAGCCCTACCCTATCCACAAAAGGTTTTAGCCGGTTCACATGAAGTACCCTGTGGGGACTTCTGGGAGTGCCTAGGTCCACCAAGTAGGTGACCTCACCTTTCTTTTCAAGGATAGTGTGGGGACCACCCCACTTGTCTTGGAGAGCTGCTGGGGCCACAGGCTCCAACACCCACACTTTCTGGCCTGGCTGGTAGACAGTGAGCACAACCTTTTGTTCATGCCAGGCCTTCTGAAGCTCCTGGCTGGCCTCCAGGTTTTTGCTTGCCTTCTTCATGTACTCATATAGAAATTGTCCGTCAGGATCACAGTAAAGTAATAATCTCGCTAAACCAACAACAACCCAGTTCCCCTGAACAAACTAGAGGAAATTAATTAGTCAAAAAAATATATAAATCTTATTTTATTTATATAATAGTCTTTGATATTCACAGTATTTATATCAAGGTTAGAACCAAAATGACATAAGACATAATTTTATAAATGCAGAAATAAAACAAATAAGTCAGGTCCCACATTCACACACTACAGACATTCACAAATGCACACATACTCAAACAATCTCACCACTCAAAAGAAATTTATCACATAAAAAGATAATCCAAAATACAACATATTCAAAACAATATCTATCGTGCGTCCTCTCCTTGAAAGGTAGTAACAAATTCTGGGGGCACGAAGTTGGATGGATTTGGCCACTCTGAGAATGATCTCAAGTGGTCCATTCTAGAGAAAGTTCATGTGCAGACAGGGAAAGATGTGATCGCTACCAGAAGGAAGAGAGAGGTGTTCTGGATTTTCCGTCTCAATTCTGTGGAGAAAGGGCTTAATGAAATCTGCCCTTGGGAAAATGCGATTACGCATTGATTCAGCCCTCCCCGTACCCCTGTAACCTTCTGTCTATCTTTATATAACTTTGAATTGTTGATTTTCTGTTTTTGTTTATTTTCCAAAATTCTTGCCCTATGGATTTTGATTCCAATATATTCTTTGTGGTTTGCACATTTTTGACCTGGGTCCTTTTTTGTTCTATTGCCCTCGATTTCTCGTTGGCAATAAATTTGAGTTAGATCGTCCCATTTTTCCATTTTTCTGGGGTTCTTGCCTCACTTTGGAACATCGCCGATATTTGTAATCCCCTATTGTCTTGCTATTCATTCTGGAAACCTCTGTGGCATGATTTGGCCTCCCCACTGTCCTATGTTTATTATCTACATATAGTCCTTGTTTTATATCTTCTTGTTTCCCTGGTGTTTCTTTTCTTCTATATTTTTTGAATACGAGCTTGCTTGGCAAATGAGAAACATCTATTTCATCTTTTTCCATCCCCTAGCTAGCCTGTCCTTTTGTGGGCTATCTTATGGAGTTATGAATAGACGATTTAGATCTTGGCGATGGCCGCCGTATTTACATCCCCGATGGATGCACCCTACTAGTCCTTTCTTGTTGTTCACTATTTTTGACGGGAGGTAGGAACCTCCACCGGTATACGTGTTTGCTGACGAAACGGTGATGAACCTTTCATATACTGGATTAGGCTTTTTTATTTCTAAAGCCAGTCTTCGGGAGCTTTCTGCCCTGCCAGACGTTGGAGGACGCCGTGCACTGAAATTCGCCATTTATACTATGTGGTAAGTTTCTATATCTTTATCTTTTTCTTTTTCCCTTCAAGAACCTGCTACATTTATGTGATTATTTATCCGCGGCCATGCAGACTGTTATCGACATGCCCGAATGCCGTATTGTGGTGTTCTTTAAGCTTTGTGCATTACCAGGCATTTAGAGTTTGTTTCACTAACGTGATTATTCATCCGCGGTCTCACTGACTGTTATCGACATGCTCGAATGCCATATTGTGATGCTTTTTAAGCTCTGTGCATCATTAGGCGTTTATTTTATTTTCTAGCAGTTCTTTATGCCCGTTTTCTACTCTTTATCCTATAAGATTTAATGCCAATTTTTTAAATTTTACACAGTTTCGTGCTCTTGTTTAGCAGTCCTCCCGATCCTATAGATAGGTAGGGACTCTCGGCCACTTTGTATATAAAAAAACATTAGATTTTCAATGTTTTGAGTGGCGTTTCTAACTAAGTGCACTTTTAGGTGTTTTTGGCATGCAGATAGTTCCCCCTGTATGTTTTTCATCCTCTATCTTATATGGTTGGATGTTTATATCAACCCATGTACATTCTTGCGGTAACTGTTTGGTGGCCCCCATTAACCTGCTGGCATATAGGGATATTTGGCCACCCCTTATTAGCCTTTTTGCCTTGAGTGGCCAACCATGCTGTTTTGTTCCCTATTTTTTTATCTGAGACGCCATGTCACGGAATTTTTCCGTTTATGAATGCGGACTCTGTTTTACCCTAGCGTCCAATTTACTGACTGTTGTGAGCTTAAGTGATTTGAATCCTCGTGTTGGATCAGTTTGAACTTTTGGATATATTTTCCTCCTGTGTTCACTCAGATATTTGACCCCTTTTTTGCTTACTGAGTTTTCATTTATTCTTTAGATGAGGAACATCTGACTATTTATGCGCGTATGAACGCCCCCACTCTTGGAATTCGGATCATTTTTGCCACGCAATACTAAAACTGACTCCGATTTCGGAGTTTAAGAAGTCTTTATGTTTATGGTATGCCGTTTTCCATACGGGTAAGACTTTTGCGGATGGATGTTCCCTCTCGGGACCTCCAATCCAATTCTGACTTTTCTCTACTTTTGAATAATTCAATAAGATTTTCTTTTGAATTTATGTGCAATGATTGACCATTAAGGTTTTTTGTGTCTTTATAGATTTTTCGGATTGAGCTGGTCTCAACCTAATCTTTTCTACTCAAGGCTATTTTCCAAGGCTATTTACCTAGACACTCTACATCAAGGTAGATGACGGTATAGATGTATATATAGATTCATGATTGGGTTTATCTATGTCACTTAATATATTGTTTTTCTGATTCTCACGGCGAATTTGGGTGCATTTTTCTTTTTCTTTCTCTGGGTGAAACTTTTATTTTTCAACTTTTTGGGTACTTTCTGGTATTGCTTGTTGCGCACGCTCCCATATTTCATTAAATGATATTTAAATCTGATCATCATTTTTATATGAATGATTGTTTATGTTTTCTCGCTGCTAATTTTTTATCTCCCCATATATATATTTATCCTTAAACTTATCATCTACCCTGAAATGTATATATGAATTTGCAAATTTGTAGTTTTGATTATGATTGCTTTATATCACTTTCTTATTGTTGTAGGTGGTTCTGTTGTTGGGTCCCACTTTTTGATTTGCTCGCCCTGATGAAGGTGTGACCCGCATTGGGTTAAGACACCGAAACGCGCGTTGGCGCTGGACAACTTCGTGCCCCCAGAATTTGTTACTACCTTTCAAGGAGAGGACGCACGATAGATATTGTTTTGAATATGTTGTATTTTGGATTATCTTTTTATGTGATAAATTTCTTTTGAGTGGTGAGATTGTTTGAGTATGTGTGCATTTGTGAATGTCTGTAGTGTGTGAATGTGGGACCTGACTTATTTGTTTTATTTCTGCATTTATAAAATTATGTCTTATGTCATTTTGGTTCTAACCTTGATATAAATACTGTGAATATCAAAGACTATTATATAAATAAAATAAGATTTATATATTTTTTGACTAATTAATTTCCTCTAGTTTGTTCAGGGGAACTGGGTTGTTGTTGGTTTAGCGAGATTATTACTTTACTGTGATCCTGACGGACAATTTCTATATTATTGCAAGACAGGTTGGTTTTTTTTGACTGTTATTGGTTCTTGTACCCCTGTCCGACCTGTCTGTTATCCTTTTTCAGGGGCCCCCTTGTTTTAGCGGTTCTTCATGTACTCAGCCATGCGTGAATGCAGGCCAAGGAACATAGTCCACAATAATTTGTTTAGGAGGTTCGAGAGGTTGCTCCCATCCTTCCTTAACTAGACACAAGGGACCCCTAACTGGATGCCCAAACAAAAGTTCAAAGGGGCTGTAACCAACCCCCTTCTGTGGGACCTCTCTGTAGGCAAAGAGAAGGCAGGGTAACAAGACATCCCATTTTCGCCTATGCTTTTCTGGGAGTCCCAGGATCATACCCTTGAGGGTCTTGTTGAACCTTTCAACAAGCCCATTGCATTGTGGGTGGTAGGGTGTGGTAAAATTGTAGTTTACTCCACACTCTTTCCACATTGCAGTGATGTAACATGACCTCTGTCAGTTCAGACCTCCTTAGCAAAGCCCACCCTGGAAAAGATTCCCAGGAGGTCCCTAGCACCACAGGAGCTGTGGTGGTCCTAATGGGAATGGCTTCTGGATATCTTGGGGCCTGGTCTACCACCACCAGTATGTAACTATGTCCAGATGCTGTTGGAGGGTTTAAGGGACCAACAATGTCTATCCATACCCTCTCAAAGGGAACCCCAACCACTGGAAGTGGATTTAATGGGGCCTTTGTAGTGCCACCTGACTTACCACTGGCTTGGCAGGTGACACAGGAGCGACAAAACTCCTTGGTGTCTTCAGACATATGGGGCCTGTGAAAGTAAGGGACAATCCTGTCCCAAGTCTTGCTTTGCCTAAGGTGTCCTGCAAGGGGAATGTCATGTGCTAGGGACAGAAGGAAACCTTTGAACTTCTGAGATATGACCAACCTCCTGGTAGAGATGCCCATCATCGCCGCATGAGTCCTGAACTCCACTTCAGCCCAGGCTGGAATTTCTAGATCATTGCCCAACAGACAATGTACAGGTAGGTCTGGAGATACTACAACTCTTTTAGGGCCAGTTACCCCTCCCCAGCTGAGATTCACAACTGCCGGGGAATAATCAGTCCTGATATTGCTAGCGTTGGTGACTTGGTACTGCTGATCAAGTATGATCTGTTCAAGTGACACAAGTTTCTCTGTCATCCTTGTGACACTGGTCCCTGGTCCCTGTGTCCCTGTAGGCCATTGTTTCCTGTCCATTAATCAAAGGCTGTAGCCTATACTTGCCCAAGATAGTGGGAGGGACTTACTAGTAAGTTGGCAATGTCTATGCCACCATCTCAGACAAGGACGGCCTGGGTAGGAGTTCTGACTAGGCCAGAACTCACCTCAGAACCCAAGGTTAACCCTACTAATCCCTTGGGGGCAGTACTACCACTTGTACGGGAGCTAGTGGGTGCAGTTGCCTTAGGGGCAGTGGTAGTAGCTTCCTTGGCTTTAGGACAACCAGCATCTTTTGTCCAGTGGGTCTTCACCTTACAAAAGTAGCACCAAGGTTTCTTCTTGCCCTTTTTGGAGTTTTGGGACCTACCCTCAGATGTAGGTTTTTGGATGCCTTGTGAAGACTCTTTCTTGTCTTTGTTTTTGTCCCCACCCTTATCTTGAGATTTAGATGAATCCTGCTTCTTCTGGTCATCTCCACCACCTATGTTTTGCTGCTTGACCCTAGTGTGAACCCATTTGTCTGCCTTCTTTCCCAATTCTTGGGGAGAGGTCAGATCAAAGTCCACCAGGTACTGGTGCAAAAGGTGATTCTGACAGTTATTAAGGATGTGCTCCCTCATCAACATATTGTACAGTCCTTCATAGTCCTGCACCTTGCTTCCATGAAACCAGCCTTCCAGAGCCTTTTTAGCACTATCTACAAAATCAACCCAGTCTTGAGTGGGTACCTCCTGGGTGTCTCTGAACTTAATCCTGTATTGCTCAGTGGTTAAGCCCAACCCATCTATGAGGGCATTCTTCAAGACAGTGTAGTTGTCAGCATCCTCTTCTCTAACAGAGAGGAGCTTGTCACTTCCTTTGTTAGCAAAGGAGAGCCACAGAATAGCTGCCCACTGCCCTTGAGGGACCTTCTGTACTTTACAGGCCCTCTCTAAAGCAGTGATCCATTTGTGGATGTCATCCCCTCCTGGTAAGGAAGGACTATCCTGTTCAGGTTCCTAGTGTCAAAGGAGGGTTCCCTGATCCTAGGGACAGTGGGGCTGCCACCATGGGGCTCTAGTCCCAAATTTTACCTAGCCTTCTGTATTTCTAAGGCCTCCTTGTCAAGGGCCAACTGATCCTGAATGAGCCTGAGTCTTACTCTCTCAAGTCGGATCCTTTGGTACTCCCTAGCTATGGATTCATCCCTCTTGTTAGAGATGGATGTTCCTACGGAAGTTTCAGAGGCAATGGACTCAGCAGAGGAAGACCTAGTCCTCCTTTGCCTACCCTGAACCCCCCCAGGTGAAATAAAGGGGGACCCTCTGAGCCACTATTCCCTGGGGGTCATAGTTCAGCAGGGTAGAGTCATTGAACTCCTCCTGGTCAGAGACAGCATTAGGGTCAAGGAGGGCCCCCTCGACTCCTATTCTGGCGCCCTGCCCACCCACCTTGTCCTGCTTTTCTGACCCACCTTTACTGGAGGTCATCTTGCAGCAGCACCTCTAAGAGGCGCTAGGTGCTAGGGTTTTTCCCTGTCTTAAGTTTCCTAGAGGAACACAGGGTCCTCAATTCCTGGAATGTGGAAACCCATTGGATTCTTCAACTAAAGACATACTAGGTGTAGTGTGGTGTTGCACCTACCTAACCTAGTGGGACTAAACTTCCTAAGATTGGAGAAAGGGTCTGCTAGGCCCTTAACAACCAATCTGCAAGTTCAGGAGAACTTACTTGTCTATAAAAAGTTTTATATGTGCCTAATGTTCGTGATGGTTTTTCAAATAATCCACACCTAGATTAGCTGGTAAAACAGTGCAAGCTTGAATGCCAACACCCCACTCGTGGATACCCAGGAGACCAGGTTACCTGCCCGAGGGAAGCCAGGTACATAGATACGAAGTGATGTTGGGAACCGCCATAGACCCCAATGGAGGACTTCAAGCAAGAGCTGCTGGCGAAGAATTCTTTTTCCTAAGAATTGTAACCGCGACGTCCCCATTGACTTACCTTGAGCACGCGGTCATGTAACCTCTTAGCACACGGCCTCCGTGGGCTTCCTGGGACTTTACGTTGGGTGGTTCCTTGTTTCCCCAGCACTTCTAAGTCTCCTGGGTCCACTCTCAACTTCGGTCGTTAGTTGCATTCCACTATTTTTGTATATGGTTTGGTCTCCTCTGGAGCCCACTGTATTTTCGTGCTACTTACCTGTCATATTATCGAAGTATTGTGTGTATTGTAATTATATCTCTGGGTTGGCGATATTACATTGGGTCAGTGAGTGTTTGTAATAAATAACTATTTTATAACTACACTGTGTGGTTCTTTTTCACTTAATCTGCACTATAAGATTAGATACAGGTGAAACGAGCTGCTTTACACTCCTCCAAGACTAAGCCTGAAGGCTGCTCTCCAGAGCTACCACTTAGAGAGCTTTCTAAGGTTATCTAAACCACTAAAAACACCATAAGGGCTGTCTGGATTGGTGCAGGGTGCTACACTTGAATAAGTGGGCACCATATATCAAGCCAGCCTCCTACATTGGTGGCAGCGGTGGCAGGGGAGTGACTCCTTCACTCCAAGGGAGATTCCTTCGGGTGTCTTTGGATGTCCACAGGCCCTGGATGGTACCTGTATGGAGCACGACATTGACGGTGCAGCGGACTTGCAGGATGAGGCGGTCAGGAGCAGACGGAGTCTTCCCGGTTGCTGTCTCGGTTCCCAAAACGAAGTCAGATGCGGTCAGTCTGACGTGGTCTGTACGACTCGGTCAGAATGTCCAGACAGTTGAAGACACGGAGGTTGATCTGAATTGAATCCCACGACGAATCTAGGGACCCACCCTCAGGTAAGCCCTTAAGTACCCTAAGGAAAGGGTTGGGATGATTCAGGGGTCCCTCCCAGAGGAGGGGCTGGACAGTGGGGAGGATACTCCCATGTCCTTTGTCCAGTTTCATGCCAGAGTGGGAGCCAACAGCTCCCTGAACTGGTTTGAGCTGGAGTATGCAAGGAGGGCACCAAATGTGCCCCTCAAGCAGTCTGAGTGATGCTGGCTAGAGCCCCCACCCTGTCCCAATACACTAAACCCTGTCTGGGAGGTGGTCACACCTCCCTGTGACAGGATACCTAATGTTCTGCTGTCCCCTGCTCAAGCTTGGCTCAGCAGCAGGAGGGCAGAATCATGTCTCAGGTAGGCAGCAGCCGTTGCTTGCTGTCAGGTTCTGGAAGACTGGTACCGGAAGCACTGAGAGTCTCCTGCAGGAGATTTACAGTGCATGGAATCATACCTCCCACACTGTTTACAGTGTGGGGGTATGATATTACGGTGTGGGGATATGATTCCAACATGTTTGATACCAAACATGACAGGGTTCGTTACAGCCAGTTTAGAGATGGTCATCGCGTAATGACGCATGGCCACTCTATATATCGTAATGGCTGATGCACTGACAACCTGGGAGAATGGACTCCGACGGTTGCAGAGGTGTCCTGCTCATGCAGGGGCACCCTCACACCATGCCTCCTGCCTTTAGGACTGAAAAGGCCTACTATAGGGGTGACTTAGATGTTTTAAGTGAAGTGATGTTAGATATGAGGCAACTTATACCTTTCGTGAGAGGTTCAAGGACCAACTCACACAGGCCGCAATGGCAGGCCTGTAGTCAGAGTTTGGAGGGTCCCTTATGGGTGGCATAATACATGCTGCAGCCCATGGGGGACCCCTGGTGTACCTAAGCCCTAGGTACCTTAGTACCATATACTAGGGACTTACTAGGGTATACTAGCAGCCAATCAGAAATGTACCAAGGTACTCACTATAGCCAATTTACGGAGGAAGCACAGTGACTGGGTTCCTGATTAGCAGGATCCCAGTCAGACTAGTCAGAAAAACAGTATGACACTAGCAAAAAGTGGGAGTAACCATGAAAGCAGATCCTTCTTTCCTACAGAAGTGGAGGAGTGAGCATCTGTGACAAGAACAGCAGGGGAGAGAGGAGAATGGAGGAGAGAACAGCAGAGATGGGAGTATAAGAAAGAGCAGAGCAGACAAGAGGACACTAAAGATGAGACCTGCAGGAGGATAGAGTGGAGCGGAGGAGAAGTCAGTGAAGAAGAGAGCAACAGGCGAGGGCTGAGCGGAGAAGAGGATAGCGCTGGAGAGAGTGGAGTCGAGGAGACTATAACGAGGTGATAGTAGCAAAACGATGAGAAGCATAGGAGGGACCAAGGAACCGGACTTATATCCTCCCTGCCCCAGACCCAGTGACTGCCACGAGAGAGGTTTATCTCCAACAACCACGGACATGGAGAAGGGCTGTAGCATGAGGCAAGTATTGAGGGTCTGGTGGGAAAAAAAGTCTCACAACAGCCAGAGAAAGAGGAATAGACTATCCTCAACATCACTATTTTATAAGTGACCGGCCACAATGAGAAAATACTTAGGCTTCACAAAGCCACATTCATAGATTGCGAAGTGTTGTAAAATCAGCCTCAGGTTGCCTGTGTGCGCACACAACCCAGTAGGTTATTTTGAAATAATCGTGATTTAGACCAGGTTTGGCAACTACAGTCACAGTGACTAAAATGCAGGTGAGGTTTACATTATTATTGATGAGTAGAGAGGAAGATCAAACGTGACTTGTATTTCCCAACATGGTATTGTGAAGTAGGCACAAACTGAAACCTGTAAATCTGGTGATAAAGCACAATCGAGAGGCTGGAAGGTAGATAGAGTACAATCCTGCAAGGGAACATCACATTGTTCCTAAAATAACAAGGAGAACCCTATATTCAATTGTTAGAGAATTGTGTTCCTTTTGATCAGCTATAGTAGGGTGAAGCTGTGAGGATTATCTTGTATAGTTTGGAGCTTGTAAACTGCACAGCACCCAAGGTGGTGACATTTTCGACAACTAATGTTCTGAATGCTGAGAAAATGTAACATAAACCAAGATTGCACATGGCCTGTACCTAAACCACTGCACCACCTTCTCAGAAACCCATTGATCCCAATTTTTTCGGGATTAAGATAAAAAGAGGATACATCAAACAGTATGAGAGCCTGGTGGGATTTTCTATCATTACTCCAATGAACCTAATGGTACTAAAATCTAATCTTCCATAATTTGCTGATAGAGTAGATGGGCAGATTTCAGCTTTAGACTGGTGGAGTAATGTTGTTTATTTGTTGACTTGCTCTTGATTTTTTAACAGCTCCACTGTGTCATCTTTCTGATGTAAAAATGCTTTATTGCATTACAAACAGTGAACAATTGTATGAACAGATCCCGAATTCCAGATCATTCAGTCTTAAAAATACAGTACCATACGTACCATACTGATGATTGCCATTTTGCTTTAAACAGAATATGAGATTTGGGGCTAATTGTTCAAGATCAGATAAGTGATAGAATGATCTGTAGAATGTATGGTAAGAACTACAATCGTGTTTGAATCTTCAGATAGACATTTAGAAACCAAAGTATAATCTCTGTACTGTAGACCGAGGATCTAAAGCGGATTGAGGAAAAATATATCCGGGATTCAACATATAATTTTTCCTTCAAATATCATTGAGGTTTACATTTTGAAATAACTCCAGAACAGCAGCCTTGGTCTTTGGTGTATAACATCTGGATTTGCTGCTTGATCAATCAATATTAGATATCATTATATTCCAGTGTCCATCAAAAATTAAAGTCTGAGTCACTAGAGCTAATTCTGTTTCCATTTTGTTAAAGCAGCTGGGGTCTTCTTAATTTAGCCATACATGCTGGCAGAAGAGAAGGTCATATGATCTGCTCTTATGGTGGTAGTCATCGGACCATGACTATCTAACAGTATTGTCTGTGAGTATGTGAGTGATATTTAAATTAGATGACTTTCCTATTAGAATTATGTCCCGATGTAGAGACAAAATGCACAAGTATTATTCGAAAGGATGTTATGGGAGGGCCTTGTCTAGAAACATTACAGTACTAAATGTTAGAGAACAGACTTCATAGTTCGGCTCACAGAGTCCAACTCAAAGTATCAGATATCATAGGGCAGAGGTCTTCAAACTGGGGGTCGGGCCTTAAGTGATCTCAGGGAGGCGTCAGTCTCTGGCCAAGATAAGCATCATGCTTTGTTTAGAGTGCTAAAAACATGAGTGGTAGTAATGGGACATCACTACCAACTTTTGTCATGTGTATCCGAATATGCGATGTTACATCGAATGCGCTACAACGCATGCGATTACAAGGCGCTCGTTACAACGACCGCGTTGTTACAACGCAAACCATTACATCGCAAGTCGTTTCTACGACTTGCTGTAGGGGGCGCGCTGGACTTAGGAATAGTATAATTTACTATTCCAACTCCAGCGTGTGCAACAGTAGGGAAGGTGTTGGAATAGTAAATTATAACTATTCCTTAGTTTAGCCGCCCCCTACAGCAAGTCGTAGAAACGACTTGCGATGTAATGGCTTGCGTTGTAACAACGCGGTCGTTTTATAATCGCATGTGTTGTAGCGCATGCGATGTAAACGCTGTTTCCCTGTATATCGTGACTGGGAGTATGTGTAAAAGGGGGTAACAGAGCTGAACTGCAATGTTTAAATATATTTAGGCATATTTAACCCCTTCGCTGCTAGGCCTTTCCTCCCCTGTGTTAAGCCTTTTTTGGCTATTTGGGGGTAGTTCGCGCTTAGGCCCCTGTAACTTTTTGGCCACATAAGGTATCCACACCAAATTTGTGTCCTTTTCTTCCAACATCACAGGGATTCTAAAAGTACCCTGGGTTTGTGGATTCCATCGGAGGGGACCCAGAAATTAGCCAAAATACAGCTAAATTCTTTTTTTTTTTTTTTTAAATGGGAAAAAAGGGCTACAGATGAAAGTGTCTGGTTTTTTCCCTGCAAATGGTATCAACAAAGGGGTTGTGGTGCTGAAATCACCATCTTCCCAGCTTTCAGGGACAAGCAGACTTTTGTCAGTAAACCAAAGTTTTTTACACAGTTTTGGCATTTTTCTGGGTCATAGCCTAATTTTGCTTTTTTTTGTGCTTTCAACCTCCTTCCAGTTAATGGTAAAAATGGGTATGAAAGCAATGATGGATCCTGGAAAGCTATACATTTCTGCAAAGTAGACAAGATTTTAAATTCAGCAAGGGGTTATTTGTGTAGATCTTTCAAGGTTTTCATATAGAAATTAACAGTTGAAAATAAAACAAATTGAAAATAAGTTAAAAAAAACAGCCATTTGTGCCAACGTTTTCACCTGTAACTTCTACTAAGTATCACAGATGTTTGAAAGCAATATACCGTTAAATCCGCTGGACCCTTCTGGTTGTGGGGATATATAGGACTTGCAGGTTCACCAAGAACCCGAAGAACCCAGAGCCAATAACTGAGCAGCGTCTTGCAATGGTTTTTTATTGTGTACCTGGTATATAGCAATTCATTTGGAAAAATATAAACAGGGAAAAATCAGTATGAAAGTCACCTATGTATTTCTGAAATGGGAACAAAATATAGAGTTTAGAAACAGTAGCTATTTGCACGTCTCCGAAATTGTGGGTACACATACCAGCATGTGAATTATGGGTCATTTTTCAAAGTGACTTCTTTTTTACACATTGTCTTACATTTGGAAGGCAGAAATGCATTGAAAGTCAATAGGTACCAACAGTTGCTCCACACTTTTGTGTTCCCCTAAGTCTCCCGATAAAAATGATACCTCACTTGTGTGGGTAGGTGTAGTGGCCACGACAGGAAATGGCCCAAAACGCAACGTGGACATACCACATTTTCACAGTGAAAACTGACCCTTTTTTTGCAAAGTGCCTAGCTGTTGATTTTGTACCCTAGCTCTGCCGGCACCTAGGGAAACCTAGCAAACCTATACATTTTTGAAAACTAGACACCCAGGGGAATCCAGGATGGGGTGACTTGTCTGGCTCTCACCAGGTTCTGTTACCCAGAATCCCTTGCAAACCTCAAACTTTGCCCAAAAAAACACATTTTCCTCACATTTCTGTGGTGGAAAGTTCTGGAATCTGCGTGGATCCACAATACTCCACCCACCCGCATTCCCCAAAGTCTTCCAAGAAAAATGGTACCTCACTTGTGTGGGTAGGCCTAGTGCCCGCGACAGGAAACAGCCCAAAACGCAACGTGGACACACCACATTTCCACAGTGAAAACTGACCCTTTTTTTGCAAAGTGCCTAGCTGTAGATTTTGAACCCTAGCTCTGCCGGCACCTAAGGAAACCTAGCAAACCTACACATTTTTAAAACTAGACACCCAGGGGAATCCAGGATGGGGTGACTTGTCTGGTTCTCACCAGGTTCTGTTACCCAGAATCCCTTGCAAACCTCAACATTTGTCCAAAAAAACACACATTTTCCTCACATTTCTGTGGTGGAAAGTTCTGGAATCTGTGTGGATCCACAAAATTCCACCCACCCCGCATTCCCCAAAGTCTTCCAAGA
This sequence comes from Calotriton arnoldi, assembly GCA_963921515.1. Lineage (NCBI taxonomy): Eukaryota > Metazoa > Chordata > Amphibia > Caudata > Salamandridae > Calotriton > Calotriton arnoldi. Next base: position 1,587,490 of record CAWUFW010000840.1, read on the forward strand.
AAAATGGTACCTCACTTGTGTGTGTAGGCCTAGTGCCCGCGACAGGAAACGGCCCAAAACGCAACGTGGACACACAACATTTTCACAGTGAAAACGGACCCTTTTTTTTGCAAAGTGCCTAGCTGCAGATTTTGAACCCTAGCTCTGCCGGCACCTAGGGAAACCTAGCAGACCTATACATTTTTGAAAACTAGACACCCAGGGGAATCCAGGATGGGGTGACTTGTCTGGCTTTCACCAGGTTCTGTTACCCAGAATCCCTTGCAAACCTCAAAATGTGTCAAAACAACCACATTTCCCCACATTTCTGTGGTGGAAAGTTCTGGAATCTGCATGGATCCACAAAATCCCACCCACCCCGCATTCCCCAAAGTCTTCCAAGAAAATTGGTACCTCACTTGTGTGGGTAGGCCTAGTGCCCGCGACAGGAAACGGCCCAAAACGCTACGTGGACACAACACATTTTCACTGTGAAAATTGACCCTTTTTTTGCAAAGCGCCTAGCTGTAGATTTTGAACCCTAGCTCTGCCGGGCACCTAGAGAAACCTAGCAAACCTATACATTATTGAAAACTAGACACCCAGGGGAATCCAGGATGGGGTGACTTGTCTGGCTCTCACCAGGTTCTGTTACAACAGAATCCCTTGCAAACCTCAAACTTTGTAAAGAAAAACATATTTTCCTCACATTTCTGTGGTAGAAAGTTCTGGAATCTGTGTAGATCCGTAGTAGGATCACCGGGCAGACACAAATTTCCTACCACCCAGCGTTCCCGCAGGTCCCGATAAAAATGGTACCTCACTCATGTGGGTGCCCCAAGTACCCGCGATAGGCAAGGGCCCAAAACGCATTGGGGAGACATCAAAATGACCTATCACAAAACAACGTGGTTTTGCAAGGGGAGTTACCTGGGTTTTTGGCCCCAGGCTCGGCAGCCATCTTGGGAAATCTACCTAACCCACACATTTCTGAAAACTAGACACCAGGGGGAGTCCAGCAAGGTATGTCTTGTGTGGATCCCCCAACGTTTTCCTACCTAGAATCCCCGGCAAACCTCAAATTTAGCTGAAAAAATCAAATTTTTCTCACATTTCTGTGTGGGAAAGTTGTGGAATCTCCGTGGATCCACAAATTTCCTACCACCCAGCGTTCCCCCAGGTCTCCTGATAAAAATGGTACCTCACTCGCGTGGGTGGGTCAAGTACCGGCGACAGGCAAGGGCCCAAAACGTCTTGAGGAGACTTCAAAATGACCTATCACAAAACAACCTGGTTTTGCAAGGGAAGTCACCTGGGTTTTTGGCCTCCGGGCTCAGCGGCCATCTAGGGGAAACCTACCAAACCCACACATTTCTGAAAACTAGACACCCGGGGGAGTCCAGCGAGGTATGGCTTGCTTGGGCCCCCCAACGTTTTCCTACCTAGAATCCCCGGCAAACCTCAAATTTAGCTGAAAAAATAATTTTTCTCACACATCGGTGTGGGAAAGTTGTGGAATCTCCGTGGATCCACAAATTTCCTACCACCCAGCGTTCCCCCAGGTCTCCTGATAAAAATGGTACCTCACTCGCATGGGTGGGTCAAGTACCTGCGACAGGCAAGGGCCCAAAACGTATTGAGGAGACATCAAAATTACCTATCACAAAACAACCTAGTTTTGCAAGGGGGTCACCAGGGTTTTTGGCCCCGGGCTCGTCGGCCACCTTGGGAAACTACCAAACCCACACATTTCTGAAAACTAGACACCCGGGGGAGTCCAGCGAGGTATGGCTTGCCTGCATCCCCCAACGTTTTCCTACCCAGAATCTCCTGCAAACCTCAAATTTAGCTGGAAAAAACAAATTTTCCACATTTTTGTGTGGAATCACCGTGCCGGCACAAATGTCCTACCCCACAGCGTTCTCCTTAGTGTCCCGAGTAAAATGATACCTCACTTGTGTGGGTGTCCAATGCAGAATTGGCTTAAAACGTATTTTAAAAAAAATGTAGCGCTTAGAATTCTCGGTGCTATACCCTTAATCCCTAAGTTTTGGGCTCTTCCCAGTCACAGGCCCTTGCCCCACCCACACAAGTGAGGTATCATTTTACTCGGGAGACTGAGGGGAACGCTGTGGGGTAGGACATTTGTGCCGGCATGGTGATTCCACACAAAAATATGTGGAAAATGTGTTTTTTTCAGCTAAATTTGAGATTTGCAGGGGATTCTGGGTAGGAAAATGTTGGGGGATCCTTGCAAGCCATACCTCGCTGGACTCCCCCGGGTGTCTAGTTTTCAGAAATGTGTGGGTTTGGTAGTTTCCCAAGATGGCCGCCAAGCACGGGGCCAAAAACCAGGTGACCCACCTTGCAAAACCAGGTTGTTTTGTGATATTTAATTTTGATGTCTCCTCGATACATTTTGGGCCCTAGCCTGTCGCTGGTACTTGACCCACCCACACGAGTGAGGTACCATTTTTATCGGGAGACCTGGGGGAACGCTGGGTGGTAGGAAATTTGCGGATCCACGTAGATTCCAGAACTTTCCCACACAGAAATTTGAGAAAAAAGTGATTTTTTCAGCTACATTTGAGGTTTGCAGAGATTTTGGGTAGGAAAACGTTGAGGGACCCACGCAAGACATACCTCGCTGGACTCCCGGTGTCTAGTTTTCAGAAATGTGTTGGTTTGGTAGGTTTCCCAAGATGGCCGCCGAGCCCGGGGCAAAAAACCAGGTGACCCCCTGCAAAACCAGGTTGTTTTGTGATATTTAATTTTGATGTCTCCTCAAGACGTTTTGGGCCCTTGCCTGTCGCGGGTACTTGACCCACCCACGCGAGTGATGTACCATTTTATCGGGAGACCTGGAGGAACACTGGGTGGTAGGATATTTGTGGATCCATGAGGATTCCAGAACTTTCTCACACAGAAATTTGAGAAAAATTTGATTTTGTTCACCTAAATTTGAGGTTTGCAGGGATTCTGAGTAGGAAAGCGTTGGAGGCCCATGCAAGCCATACCTCGCTGGACTCCCCCGGGTGTCTAGTTTTCAGAAATGTGTGGGCTTTGTAGGTTTATCAAGATGGCCGCCGAGCCCGGGGCCAAAAACCCAGGTGACCCCCTTGGAAAACCAGGTTGTTTTGTGATAGGTCATTTTGAAGTCTCCTTAATACGTTTTGGGCCCTTGCCTGTCGCAGGTACTTGACCCACCCACGAGAGTGAGGTACCATTTTTATTGGGAGACCTGGGGGAACACTGGGTGGTAGGAAATTTGTGTCAGCCCGGTGATCCTACAACTTTCCCACACAGAAATTTGAGAAAAATTTGATTTTTTCATCAAAATTTGAGGTTTGCAGGGGATTCTGGGTAGGGAAACATTGGGGGATCCACGCAAGTCATAACTCCCTGAACTCCCTCAGGTCTCTAGTTTTCAGAAATGTGTGGGTTTGGTAGGTTTCCCTAGATGGCCGCCAAGCCCCGGACCAAAAACCCAGGTGACCCCCCCTTGGAAAACCAGGTTGTTTTGTGATAGGTCATTTTGAAGTCTCCTCAATATGTTTTGGGCCCTTGCCTGTCGCGGGTACTTGACCCACCCATGAGGGTGAGGTACCATTTTTATCGGGAGACCTGGGGGAACACTGGGTGGTAGGAAATTTGTGCCAGCCCGGTGATCCTACAACTTTCCCACACAGAAATGTGAGAAAAAAGTGATTTTCTCAACAAAATTTGAGGTTTGCATGGGATTCTGGGTAGAGAAACGTTGGGGGATCCACGCAAGTCATACCTCCCTGAACTCCCCCAGGTCTCTAGTTTTGAGAAATGTGTGGGTTTGGTAGGTTTCCCTAGATGGCCGCCAAGCCCGGGACCAAAAACTCATGTGACGCCCCTTGCAAAACCAGGTCATTTTCAGATACATAGGGGGCATCTGGGTTTATGGTCCCGGGGTCGGCAGCCATCTAGGAAAACCTACCAAACCCACACATTTCTGAAAACTAGAGACCCAGAGGAGTCCAGGGAGGTATGGCTTGTGTGGATCCCCCAACATTTCCCCACCCAGAATCCCCTGCAAACCTCATATTTTGATGAAAAAATCACATTTTTCTAAAATTTCTGCGTGTGAAAGTTCTGGAATCTGCATGGATTCACAAATTTCCAACCACCCAGCGTTCCCACAGGTCTCCTGATAAAAATGGTACCTCACTCACGTGGATGGGTCAAGTACCCGCGACAGGCAAGGGCCCAAAACCTATTGAGGCGACATCAAAATTACCTATCACAAAACAACCTGGTTTTGCAAGGGGGTCACCAGGGTTTTTGGCCCCGGGCTCGTCGGCCACCTTGGGAAACTACCAAACCCACACATTTCTGAAAACTAGACACCCGGGGGAGTCCAGCGAGGTATGGCTTGCCTGCATCCCCCAACGTTTTCCTACCCAGAATCTCCTGCAAACCTCAAATTTAGCTGGAAAAAACACATTTTCCACATTTTTGTGTGGAATCACCGTGCCGGCACAAATGTCCTACCCCACAGCGTTCTCCTTAGTGTCCCGAGTAAAATGATACCGCACTTGTGTGGGTGTCCAATGCAGAATTGGCTTAAAACGTATTTTAAAAAAAATTTAGCGCTTAGAATTCTCGGTGCTATACCCTTAATCCCTAAGTTTTGGGCTCTTCCCAGTCACAGGCCCTTGCCCCACCCACACAAGTGAGGTATCATTTTACTCGGGAGACTGAGGGGAACGCTGTGGGGTAGGACATTTGTGCCGGCATGGTGATTCCACACAAAAATATGTGGAAAATGTGTTTTTTTCAGCTAAATTTGAGGTTTGCAGGGGATTCTGGGTAGGAAAATGTTGGGGGATCCATGCAAGCCATACCTCGCTGGACTCCCCCGGGTGTCTAGTTTTCAGAAATGTGTGGGTTTGGTAGTTTCCCAAGATGGCCGCCAAGCACGGGGCCAAAAACCCAGGTGACCCACCTTGCAAAACCAGGTTGTTTTGTGATATTTAATTTTGATGTCTCCGCGATACATTTTGGGCCCTAGCCTGTCGCTGGTACTTGACCCACCCACACGAGTGAGGTACCATTTTTATCGGGAGACCTGGGGGAACGCTGGGTGGTAGGAAATTTGCGGATCCACGTAGATTCCAGAACTTTCCCACACAGAAATTTGAGAAAAAAGTGATTTTTTCAGCTACATTTGAGGTTTGCAGGGGATTTTGGGTAGGAAAACGTTGGGGGACCCACGCAAGACATACCTCGCTGGACTCCCCCGGGTGTCTAGTTTTCAGAAATGTGTTGGTTTGGTAGGTTTCCCAAGATGGCCGCCGAGCCCGGGGCAAAAAACCAAGGTGACCCCCCTTGCAAAACCAGGTTGTTTTGTGATATTTAATTTTGATGTCTCCTCAAGACGTTTTGGGCCCTTGCCTGTCGCGGGTACTTGACCCACCCACGCGAGTGATGTACCATTTTTATCGGGAGACCTGGGGGAACACTGGGTGGTAGGATATTTGTGGATCCATGAGGATTCCAGAACTTTCTCACACAGAAATTTGAGAAAAATTTGATTTTGTTCACCTAAATTTGAGGTTTGCAGGGGATTCTGAGTAGGAAAACGTTGGGGGGCCCATGCAAGCCATACCTCGCTGGACTCCCCCGGGTGTCTAGTTTTCAGAAATGTGTGGGCTTTGTAGGTTTATCAAGATGGCCGCCGAGCCCGGGGCCAAAAACCCAGGTGACCCCCCCTTGGAAAACCAGGTTGTTTTGTGATAGGTCATTTTGAAGTCTCCTTAATACGTTTTGGGCCCTTGCCTGTCGCAGGTACTTGACCCACCCACGAGAGTGAGGTACCATTTTTATTGGGAGACCTGGGGGAACACTGGGTGGTAGGAAATTTGTGTCAGCCCGGTGATCCTACAACTTTCCCACACAGAAATTTGAGAAAAATTTGATTTTTTCATCAAAATTTGAGGTTTGCAGGGGATTCTGGGTAGGGAAACATTGGGGGATCCACGCAAGTCATAACTCCCTGAACTCCGTCAGGTCTCTAGATTTCAGAAATGTGTGGGTTTGGTAGGTTTCCCTAGATGGCCGCCAAGCCCCGGACCAAAAACCCAGGTGACCCCCTTGGAAAACCAGGTTGTTTTGTGATAGGTCATTTTGAAGTCTCCTCAATACGTTTTGGGCCCTTGCCTGTCGCGGGTACTTGACCCACCCATGAGGGTGAGGTACCATTTTTATCGGGAGACCTGGGGGAACACTGGGTGGTAGGAAATTTGTGCCAGCCCGGTGATCCTACAACTTTCCCACACAGAAATGTGAGAAAAAGTGATTTTCTCAACAAAATTTGAGGTTTGCATGGGATTCTGGGTAGAGAAACGTTGGGGGATCCACGCAAGTCATACCTCCTGAACTCCCCCAGGTCTCTAGTTTTGAGAAATGTGTGGGTTTGGTAGGTTTCCCTAGATGGCCGCCAAGCCCGGGACCAAAAACTCATGTGACGCCCCTTGCAAAACCAGGTCATTTTCAGATACATAGGGGGCATCTGCGTTTATGGTCCCGGGGTCGGCAGCCATCTAGGAAAACCTACCAAACCCACACATTTCTGAAAACTAGAGACCCAGAGGAGTCCAGGGAGGTATGGCTTGTGTGGATCCCCAACATTTCCCCACCCAGAATCCCCTGCAAACCTCATATTTTGATGAAAAAATCACATTTTTCTAAAATTTCTGCGTGTGAAAGTTCTGGAATCTGCATGGATCCACAAATTTCCAACCACCCAGCGTTCCCACAGGTCTCCTGATAAAAATGGTACCTCACTCACGTGGATGGGTCAAGTACCCGCGACAGGCAAGGGCCCAAAACCTATTGAGGCGACATCAAAATTACCTATCACAAAACAACCTGGTTTTGCAAGGGGGGTCCCATGAGTTTTTGACCCCGGGCTCGGCGGCCATCTAGGGAAACCTACAAAACCCACACATTTCTTAAAACTAGCCACCCGGGGGAGTCTAGGAAGGAATGGCTTGCGTGGATCCCCCAACATTTCCCTACCCAGAATCCCCTGCAAACCTCAAATTTTACTGAAAAAATCAAATTTTTCACACATTTCTTTGTGGGAAAGTAGTAGGATCACCGGGCAGACACAAATTTCCTACCACCCAGCGTTCCCCGAGGTCTCCGGATAGAAATGGTACCTGACTTGTGTGGGTAGGCATAGTGGCTGCAACAGGAAATGGCCCAAATCGTATTGTGGAGACTTCAAAATTACCTATAACAAAACTACCTGGTTTTGGGGGGGGCAACTGGTGTTTTGGCCCCAGGCTCGCCGCCATCTAGGGAAACCTACCCAACCCACACATTTCTGAAAACTAGACACCCTGGGGAGTCCAATGAGGTATGGCTTGCGTGGATCCCCCAACGTTTCCCTACCCAGAATCCCCTGCAAACCTCAAATTTAGCTGAAAAAAAAAATCACTTTTTCCTTACATTTTTGCGTGGGATCACCATGCCGGCACAAATGTCCTACCACCCAGCGTTCCTTGGCTACTGCCCCCATCTGCCCCTGGGGGGAGCAGAAAGACTGTTGCATTTTTTTGGGGGGGCGGTGGGGGCATTGGCCTGCCCATCTTGGGCAGCCCCCACCCCTGCATCAATAAAAATAAATCCCTGGTTTCTAGTGGGCTTTCTGCCCCCCCGGGGGACAGATTGGGGGCTACTGCCCCATCTGCCCCCTGGGGGGGCAGAAAGACTGGAATTTCACTGGGGGTGGGGGCATTGCCATGCCCTTTTTGAGCAGCCCCCACCCCAACATCAATTAAAAAAAAATCCCTAGTTTCTAGTGGGCTTTCTGCCCCCCCGGGGGGCAGATTGGGGGCTCCTGCCCCCGTCTGCCCCCTGGAGGGCAGAAATACTGACATTTCTCTGGGGGGGGCATTGCCAAGCCCTTTTTGGGCAGCCCCCACCCCAACATCAATAAAAAAAAATCCCTGGTCTCTAGTGGGCTTTCTGCCCCCCCGGCAGCAAAGGCCCTTGCCGAAGGGGCCGCTCCCCCCTCCCTGGTGTCTAGTGGGTGGATCCCTGCTTGGGGATCGCCCTCCTTGGGCAATCCCCAAGCAGGGATCCACTAGGGAGGGGTACCATTGGAAAGGGGAGATTCTCCCCTTTCCAATGATACCTCTCCCGTCTTTCTAATTGCTGGGGGGGCTGAGATAGCCCCCTGAGAACGTGGAAAGTGAAACTGAAATGAGCCTCTTGGGTCATTTCAGTTTTGGTTTCACTGAAATGACGTCAGCGCGACGTGTGCGCTGATCGTCATTTCAGGGAAACCAGGGGGGGCCTCGGGAGCTGGGGAAGCTCTTCCCCAGCTCCCGAGGCTGTTGGGGGGCAAAGGGAATCCCTCTGGTGCCCGCACCAGAGGGATTCCCTGTGCCATGTGCGAGAACGGCCGGGGGCCGTCCTACGCACATGAGCACTGGTGCGTCGGACGGCCCCCGGCCTTCTGACGCACCGAAAGGGTTAAACATTGCCAGTTTAGCAGCATAAGTGTGAAAACATTGAGGGAGGCCCCAGGGTTTTATTTTTTATTTTTTTACAGGGGGAAGGGTGGTGGAATTAAGAAGTTTGAAGACCACTGCCATAGTGGAGAATATATGACAGCAACAAGGCTCAAGAAGCCAAAATAAACAACACAGGGTAGGGGTGGCAAAACGCCTTCCAATGCACAGTAGGCCAAAACAACCCTACCTTCTATCAATTCTTAGAAATGTAAAAAAGAACAAAGCTGGCAACAACTTAGAATAGAACAATCGATTTCCCAACTAACACCTAAAGTATCCAAAAAACACAAGGAAATTTAACAAATAGTGCAAACATTTGTAAACAAACAATGGGCTACCATACCTAGACTCCATAGCAAGAACATCCCAAGATTCCAACTCAACCGAAAGTACAACTATAACTAACAAAAATCTACCATGGTGATTTATTTATAAAGAAGTATTTTAAATATTTTTACTATTCAGTCAAAAATATATATTTCAATCAAACAGAACTCAATAAGACTGATGAATAAAAATAAAATAAACAAGAAAAAAATTAATATACAAGAAAACAAAAACATAACACCTCTTTAAAACACAACACCTATTATTAATAAATATATACAATACATAACACTCAATAAAACTTTGCAAAAACAGACACTACCATAAAGCAAAGAAACATTTCCCACCAATTAATAATAAATAAAACATAACTGACAGTTTTGTCGTTGAGGTCCACAATCTGGAATTAATCCACAAAAAATAAATCCACAGGGAAAAATCACAATTATCAGAACCTTTCAAAAACCTGAAAAAGTACGTTTAAAAAACTGCTCCATGAAAACCATAAATTATAGAAAATAAAAAATAATGTTGATTAAAATGTAACCAATTTTATTTCATTTAAAAAGCAAATAACACATCCATAAATAGGAAGAGTCCTTAACTCCGACAAATAACCTGTAAAAAATATACATATCATAAAAAAGCAGAACATTGCATGAAACCATATATCACATACTAAGGCCTAGCCTGCTACAAAAACACACACAAAAAGTGGTAGGAGGAAGGCTTGCAATTTGTTTAACCACTGGCAGTTGCTTGTAGTAGCATTCCAACCCCTGGTTCTTTTGCCATTATGACACCCGGGTTTAGACCCAGCCACATGCAAATCAGTCTTGACCCTGCTCCTTAGGAACAGTCCAGCCCGAACTGCCAGTTCAGGTCCTCCCTGAAACAGAATGCAAGCAACCCAAGACCAGTTTCGCACTGGCAACAATATTTCTAACTCTATATTTTAGTCAAACACCAATGGAATATTATCAATTAGGATCTCAGTCACTTTCTTCTTCAGGTTTGGTTAACGCTAACCTTTACTGGAAGGCCAGTTAAATGTATATTATGAAGCCTTTACTTGATTTTCCAACCGTTCCATGGAATACTGCAGATTTTCATTCTTTTTCAGTAATAGGAGGAGATTGCTAGCTTGGTTGTGGAAGCAATATCCTTCTGTTGCAGAAATCTTGAACTTAACCTTTGGCTTTCTCTGTTGCTCCACACATCGTCATAATGTTGGTGTCTTGTAGTCAAGCTAGTTTCATACATCCATAAACTGCAAGATCATCTCATTTTGTATGATTTCAGCACTATAAATGCTCTCACCCATGGCATTCTGTCTCTAAACGATTGCCTACCTTCTGCCTTTGGATTTACTGCTTCTTCTAACAGGGGGGCATATTTACAAGTGGATATAGCCACCAGAACAACGTTCTGGTGGCGATATCCCCTTCTCCTTGGGTTAAGGGTTAAGCCACTTAACGTGGCTTAACGCCGCCTTGTAAATAAGGCCCCTTTTCTCGCTTCACTTAGCGTGAAAGGGGCATGCAGTGGGAGTTGCAGTTGGCGTTCTGCCGCATCGCCCATTGCTTTTTGACGCTGCCCCATATTTACAAGGCTGGGCATCGCCAAAAACTAAGGCCTGGTAATACCTGGTCTTAGACTGGTGATACGAGGATAAATTATTAATTTCTCCTCTTTTTTGCTCTTTCCATGTGTGCTGCATTCTGCAGCACACATGGAAAGAGCAAATTGCCTTTCAAGATTGTTTATGTGCAGGAAGGTGTCCCTTCCTGAACATAAACAATTGCCCCTGCAGCACAGACACCCTTGCAACATGGCGCAAGGGTGCCTGCACTGGTGCTAGGCAACTTTATAAGTGCCAGTGCAAGGGGAAACACATGGGTGCACCGTATTTGTTAAAATACGGGGCATCCCTGCGTTTAAAAAATTTCATAGTGCAGCGTTCCCAATTTTGGGGTAACACTGCGCTCCAACATCTTGTTGTAAATATCCCCCATTGTGTCTTGTTATGATTCCACATTGCTCTGTTCCTTATTCACCTCCCCATTACTAATCATCTGTTCTTTTTGGGCTTGTATGAACAAAGGTAATACTTTTTGTGTTGATATTCTTTCCTGCTGGGCGGTAGGCGATTAGTTAACTTTTGTTTTGTGTTTTTCTTCTTGACATGATATCACTAAAAGAGAATATACAGCTCTGATGGTCATTAGATCATAAGATTAACACCACACACTCATTCATTGTTTTGGACACATGCATTATTGGTCTCAAGGACTGGACACTTTGGAGGCAAGGGTAACTCCTCCCTTTAGCCACAGTACCATCCTGCATATAGTATGCATGTGAAAGGTGTCACATGTCTCCCAGTTAGGAGGCAAAAAACCACAAAGGGCAGAAAAAATCTCAATGGTTAGATTGGTTGAAAATCACGAATGATACAAGCTTGAAAAGTAAGGCACCAAAACTACCACGAGACAAGACCAAGAAAGTGCCCATTGTAAAGTTCTCCAGGAGATAAATACAGCTTGGAAAGATGCTGTAGAAAAAGGAAGTACATAACAGGGACAAAAATGAAATCTAAGATGGCAATAAATGCAATCAAAAATAGGTCCACAGGAGGTAAGACAGAGCCATGACTGACCAAGGTTTCCATATATATGGTTTAAGCCAGAAATTACATCAAAGTAAAAGAAGTAACGACAATTGTAAGAAATTGGTGCATTAGTTAATGGGGGTAGCTATAAGATGAACAACTAAAGTTACTAAACAAACCTCAGCTCAACCCTCTGGTAGCTATAGCACAGAGTAGACAGCCTTAATTTAGAGGCAAAAAAATCCCAAACCAGTTTAGAAAATTAGCATACCTTTTATAGATAAAATGAGACAAAAACTGCAAAAATCAAGTAAGGGGAACTGGAGATAATCATTTTTAAAGTTTAAATGCAAAAATAGTGGCAAAAAGTGCTAGATGTCAACAGCAGACAACTGCTTGCGTTAGATCGGGGCTTAGGTGTGATTTGAGGGTGACTGCGATGGAGCTCGGGTCGATGCAAAAACGAGGATCAAACAGGTCAGAAGTTTTACCTTCGGACTTGGGGGCCAATTTATATCCTGGTGGATGGCCAGTTGTTCTGCCAGGGCATCTGAATGAATTACTCCATTGCTCTGGTGGAGGAACCACCCGCCAGATATATAAATGACTGCCAAGCTGGTGGTCATTTATAAAGCATTGCCAGCGACCGCCGTCACAGTGGTTCTTGTCAATGCATTTCGCTATTTGGTGCAGGGCTCCGACAACATGATGGAGCACTGAACCATACAGTTTTCTTTTTTGATTTTTGAAAAAAAATCCTGAAACGTATTTTAATTTTGAAAATAAAGAAGACAGTACTCCTCTTGCCATGGGAGTCCTCTCCCATGACGAGGAGAGCATTGAGTAGTTCTCGCTGCCCCTTATCACCAGGGTTTTCCTGGCGGTGATGGCTAGTGAAAACCGACCATTAATTATGCCCTTTTAAATCAGGTGCAAAAGACACACAATTGATGGACGGAATGCAGAACAAATCAAAACATTCACCCCCAGTCAAGAGATCTGGGTTAAATCCATCATTCTTTTGCTCACTATGCCACCCCAGTTTAGACCTGGCCATATGCAAATCAGTCTTGACCCTGTGCCTCATGGGAACAGTCCAGCCCGAACTGCTAAGCCAGGTCCTCCCTGGACCGGAAACAAGCATCCTAGGACCGGTTTCGGGGTTTCACCCTCTTCAGCCAGGATAGCTTGATTCCAGTGGCACAGTGAGCCCGGGACCCACGTCTGGGCATACCCGGCGCACTTAGGGCGAGGAAGCAAAAGACACACAATTGATGGACGGAATGCAGAACAAATCAAAACATTCACCCCCAGTCAAGAGATCTGGGTTAAATCCATCATTCTTTTGCTCACTATGCCACCCCAGTTTAGACCTGGCCATATGCAAATCAGTCTTGACCCTGTGCCTCATGGGAACAGTCCAGCCCGAACTGCTAAGCCAGGTCCTCCCTGGACCGGAAACAAGCAACCTAGGACCGGTTTCGGGGTTTCACCCTCTTCAGCCAGGATAGCTTGATTCCAGTGGCACAGTGAGCCCGGGACCCACGTCTGGGCATACCCGGCGCACTTAGGGCGAGGAAGCAAAAGACACACAATTGATGGACGGAATGATTTAAATCAGGTGGGCAGAAATAAAAGGTCTGCCTCCAACACCATTACTCCAAAGGGACATCGGAGGTGTTTGATCATGGTGGAGATGGAGTAGTAGCAACACAAAAAGATGATGGACGGAATGCTGAACATTGTCAAGCATTCACCTGCAGTCACAGATCTGAGTTAAATCCATTGATCTTTTACTCACCATGCCACCCCAGTTTGGACCCGGCCATATGCGAATCAGTCTTGACCCCATTCCTCACAGGAACAGTCCATCCAAAACTGCCAGGCCAGGTCCTCCCTGGACCAGAAAACAAGCATCCTGGGACCAGTTTTGGGGTATCACCCCTCACCAGCCCGGCTAACTTGAATCCAGTGGCATTGCAAGCACTGGACCCACGTCTGGGCACACCCTTCCCATTAAGGGTGACTTATAACAACACAAAAAGATGATGGACGGAATGCTGAACATTGTCAAGCATTCAACCCCAGTCACAGATCTGGGTTAAATCCATCATTCTTTTGCTTACCACACCACCTCAGTTTGGATGCAGCCATATGCAAATCAGTCTTGACCCCACCCCTTATTGGAACAGTACAGCCCGAACTGCCAGGCCAGGTCTAACTTGAACCAGAAAACAAGCATTCTGGGACGGGTTTCAGGGTATAACCCCTCATCAGCCAGGCTAGCTTGAATCCAGTGGCATAGCGAGCATCGGACCCACGTCTGACCATACCCATCCCACTAAAGGCAACTTATAGCAACACAAAAGATGATGGACGGAATGCTGAACATTGTCAAGCATTTACCCGCAGTGATAGATCTGGTTTGAATCCATTGTTCTTTTTCTCGCCATGCCACCCCAGTTTGGATCCAGCCATAGGCAAATCAGTCTTCACCCTACTCCCCATGGGAACAGTCCAGCATGAACATCCAGGTTCTCCCTGCAGTGGAAAACAAGCATCCTTGGACTGGTTTCTGGGTATCACCCCTCATCAGCCAGGCTAGCTTGAATCCAGAGGCATAGCAAGCATGGAACCCACGTCTGGGGATTCCCTTCCCACTAAGGGCGATTTCTAGCAACACAAAAAGATGATGGATGGAATGCTGAACATTGGCAAGCATTCACCCCCAGTCACAGATCTGGGTTAAATCCATTGTTCTTTTGCTCGCCACGCCTCCCCGATTTAGACCCAGCCATATGTAAATCAGTCTTGCCCCTGCTCCCGATGGTATAAGTCCAGCCTGAACTCCGGTTTCGGAGTATCACCCCTCTCCAACGAGGCTTGCTTGAATCTTGTAGCATAGCAACCATGGGACCCACGTCAGTGTATACTGTTCCCTCTAAGGATGACTTATAGCAACACAAAAAGATGATGGATGGAATGCTGAACATTGTCAAACATTCACCCCCAGTCACAGATCTGGGTTAAATCCATTGTTCTTTTGTTCATGTCGACACCCCAGTTTGGACCCAACCATCTGCAAATCACTCTTGACCCTGCTCCCCATGGGAACAGTCCAGCCTGAACTGTCAGGCCAGGTCCTCCCTGGACCGGAAAACAAGCATCCTGAGACTGGTTTTGGTGTATCACTCCTCATTAGCCAGGCTAGCTTGAATCCAGTGGCATTGGGGAGCACAGAACCCCTATCTGGGCATACCCTTCCCGCTAAGGGCGACTTATAGCAACACAAAAATATGATGGATGGAATGCTGAACATTGTCAGGCATTCACACCCAGTCACAGATCTGTGATGCATCCATCATTCTTTTGCTCACTACGCCACCCCGTTTAGACCCAGCCACATGCAAATCAGTCTTGATCCTGCTCTCCATGGGAACAGTCCAAACCAAACTGCCAGGAGATGCAGTAGGGTCTGCCGTTTATTAAACCTATTGTCCACCCGCATCTAAAGCGGGTGTTCGGACAATAATGTTAGCAGAATGCATACTCCGTGCCATTGCGAGGTAGTATGCTTACTACAAAGATATAAATCAGACCTTTAGTCTCTAAAACAGAAATCAAATATTTTCACTGGGGCAAGGCTGCAAGCTGTGCCCGAGAAGGGCACCACAAGGTTCTAATAGATCGGATGAGGTCCAGGTGAAGCTGTTGAGGTTTAGAGGGAAAACTCTGAGCAGGGCAAATGTGATTTTCGCACACAAGGAAGGTCTCTTGCTGGCTAGTTAGTTTTGATGTCTTTGCCCAATGCAGATTTCTACGTTTGTGCTTAGCCTCTTTTTTGGATTGACGATTCCTCCTGCGGGGCAAGACTGCAGGCTGCATCTGAAGAGGGCTCCTCGAACCTGGTTACCTTCTCTGTGAGTTCCTGTTGAATTAGATTTACTGACAGGGGAAAGCTCAAACTGAGAGAAACCAGAATCTACAGCCCAGTGGCAATGCACCTTGGCCGTACCAACTTATCAGATTTGTCCTGGTCCTTCAGAGTAATTTGGAGCGAAAATGTTTCTAAGTCCCAGGTTTCTCAGTATGTGAGGAGGAGTAAACATTGGCACAGCCCAGGGTTCCAGAACCTCATGAACAGCACTTGAGGGTAAAGGTGGGCTGAACTCGCGGAGTTACATAAAAACTCTGTGAGGTGCATCAGAATTCTGTCCACGGGCAGAAAATATGCAGCTTACGCTGCACTTTAGTGCCGGGAGTGCTAGAAGCACTGAAAAATCAGTGCAAACGGCACCATGCATTGTGCAAGAGTGCCCGGCCATTTGAGCTGATTTTGCTGCCGCTCGAATATAAAATCTACTTGAGCGGCAGCAAATCTACTAGAGAGACTGCCCTCTGACCGTGACTGCTCACAACCTCCATTCATGTTAGAAAATCACTCTAGGGGATTCCAAATCTCGCTCACCAGCTCACATTTTCTGGAGCCTCATGGGAGAAAAATTCCACCACTGGGCGATTGGCGGAATTTGGCCGGAACTCCATGTTAAAGAGTAATGTGGAGTGGCAAAAATGTTGCCAGTTCCACAGGCGGAGAAAAACATTCCACCCACTCCTACTTAAGGATCAAGACTCACTCTAGCAGCAGCCAACAGCAGGGTCCAGGGCTGCTTCAGTTGGAACTGGTCAGCTGGGCAATTTTCGAAAAGGCTTCTACAGCTTGTTATGCCCCTGTAGCTTGAACAGGAGGACCCTCTTATGGACCTTGGAGTCCACTTCTTTGTCCTGGGTACAAGAGGGAGAGCAGGTCCAGTCCTTCAGGGCTCTTCTCAAGTTTCAGACAGCAGGTTCAGTCCTCTTCTTATTTCTTCAGGTTCAGTCATGTTCTGAGGAGGGTACTGTGGGTGCCACAGTTATGCCTGACACTAGCCTGTGGGTGGAGGTGCCTCCTGGCTCTCCCTAAGTAATACATTAAAAGGTCCCAGTCATAACCCTACCCATTTTTGCAGCATTTCCTATGTGCCTTACACTAAACAATCCCAGAGTACAACTCTGTGCCTAAATGTTACAACCTTTCTTCCCTAGTGCGGAGCCAATGTGACCACCCCAGAG
The DNA here is from genome assembly GCA_963921515.1 of Calotriton arnoldi. NCBI lineage: Eukaryota > Metazoa > Chordata > Amphibia > Caudata > Salamandridae > Calotriton > Calotriton arnoldi. The sequence goes on from CAWUFW010000840.1 coordinate 1,604,074, forward strand.
ATGTGTCCAGATAAATAAGCAATGCCTCCTCTGTGATCACCTCAGGCCATTTCAGTGGGCAACTCGCTGTCCACTGACACTGGAGCTTGGCTGACTGAAGGAACAAAGAAGGGTCCTGGGCAGGTGTCATCTGTGATGGGGAACGCCCTTTGAAGATAATATTTTAAGTTCTTGGGCACTATCAAATGGTCATCCTGCCAGAGGGTCAGAAACACCTCCTCACACCCAGGCCTTTGTCTTCTGCCCTGGGAGCAGTTTTCATACTTCATTCAGGGTTGAACACTCAGAAGGCTGCAGCTCGAGTTTAATACCAATTAGCCTCCAGAGGCTTTATGCTGGGAAGAGGTAACTTTCTAAAAGTACATTTTCCTTAATTCTTATTAAACGTCTGACATTGCCAGTGAATTGGGTTGTTAATAAATATTACAAAGAGTCTAAGAGTTACATTTTAGCCTGTTTCCTAGCAGGAGGAATGGAGTAATTAATATGGCATCCCAGTGTATTCCTAGGGAACAACTAGTCTTGCTACATTGAAACTAGCTTTTGGGGCCTTTTCACAGTACGGAAATGTTTAATGTTACATTTTTATGCGTCCTACTTTTAAATACCATGCATCCTGCCTTACAGACAGTGATGCCTATGTAGGGTTGACTTATTAATGTTTAAAAGAAAGGTTCTGACCAGTAAAAAGGGGTTATTTTGACAGGTCAAATGGCAGTATTCAATCTGCTACAGTAAGGCTACAACGGTAGGCCTGAAGCATGCACTGTGGCTGTTGTGGATGGCACAATAGGTGCTGCAGTCCACTAGAGACATTCAACTTACAGGGTCTGGGTACATTTTGTACCATACACTAGGGACCTATAAGTAAGTTAACAATGCCAATTAGTAGTATATCGATTTCATCATGTTGAAAGCAGGAGTACAGACACTTTACCACTGGTTAGCAGCAGTGAAGAGCACAGAGTTCTACAGCTGAAAAAAGCCTTTAAGGCAAAAATCTGAGGGTCTGCCACACAAATTTGGCTATTTCCTACCACCATCTACATTTGCAAAACTTTACAACAAATTCTGAGAGTGTGACCATTTTAGATGGGAGTAGATTTAAGGCTAGCCACGCGGTCTTCTTCAAGAAAATGCATTTCTTTGAGCTGCTGGTTGCAAGCACATGATCTTTCTTTGTTGTCATGCTCCTGAATTAAGCTCACTAATCTCAAACCCTGGCACTCTGCAAAGTTAGCAGACGAGCCAGCATCCATTGGGGAACTTTGTAAACTGGGGGGGAGAAACCAACTCTAGCTAGGCAGAGTGGCAGGAAATCCTTTCTGCACACTGAGAATGAGAGCCAAAGATGCATTGCCTTCTTTTCAGCTAACATGAGATCAGGTGACCACATTGTTGCCTCAGATGAGTTCCATTACTGGATGTAACAATTAGCGAGGTAATATAGGCTTACATAATAGCACAATTGAAGTAAGAAGAACAGCAAACACAATACCTAGGTAATGATATTCAAAAAGCCAAAGAATATTAAAAGATCACAAAGGTAATCTTTCAGATTGGATTAACACCAAAGCAATGAATGCAATGGCAACTCAAACTGAAGAAGTATGTGAATTTGGTGAAAAATGGTACAGAGTTTAGCGTGGGGGACAAATTAAGGAGTGTCAACACTAAAATATTGGTTTGTTATTGATGTTTTTTTATACTCCTAGATTTAATGCGTTAAAACATCCATTCTTGTGACTATGGCTTACTGCAATATTTACAAATTACTCTATCAGAAAATTACATAGTGTCTGACGGTTTAGGGTGGCTGTATGACAATACAATGCATGTCTTTACCATGCATGTCTTTTCCGCGCAGCCTTTGCCAAACAGTTGCCTTTACCATGCATGGCATGTATTGTAAGGTAAGTGTTTGATGTCTTGATCGTCAGGCTCTTGAGAAAGAACGTCAAGTTTGAAACGCGTTGAGCCATTAGACGGCTTGGCAATTGAATCTGTCTGTGCTCCATTCCCCAAAGTTGGATGACAACCTCCCCTGGGGCCGCTCTCATCTGGGGCAACCTGTTTGAATTTTGTTAAGCGGCCGTGCCTGGTCGCGAGAACGGTCCGATGCTGAGTGCGTATTTGCGGTATCCGGACTCCCGGATGCCGGTTCAGAATTGAAGGTTCCTGCTGGCGGACTTGTAATTGGCAGCACATTTGGGGTTCATTGCCACGCCAACCCACTGTGGATTTAATAGACTTTATTTTGACACACAGCGGCATTTACCGGAATGACAAAATGGTGGAGCACTACAGGTACCAGATTCCTCTTTGCCTAATCGGGCGGGAGGACACGCCCACTGAAGCGGGACCTTTAATAAATTTGAATGGTGCTCTTTATGCTGCGTTTGATGTCTTGATCGTCAGGCTCTTGAGAAAGAACGTCAAGTTTGAAACGCGTTGAGCCATTAGACGGCTTGGCAATTGAATCTGTCTGTGCTCCATTCCCCAGAGTTGGATGACAACCTCCCCTGGGGCCGCTCTCATCTGGGGCAACCTGTTTGAATTTTGTTAAGCGGCCGTGCCTGGTGGCGAGAACGGCCCAACGCCGAGTGCGCATCTGCGGTATCCGGACTCCCGGATGCCGGTTCAGAATTGGAGGTTCCTGCTGGCGGACTTGTAATTGGCAGCACATTTGGGGTTCATTGCCACGCCAACCCACTGTGGATTTAATAGACTTTATTTTGACACACAGGGGCATTTACCGGAATGACAAAATGGTGGAGCACTACAGGTACCAGATTCCTCTTTGCCTAATCGGGCGGGAGGACACGCCCACTGAAGCGGGACCTTTAATAAATTTGAATGGTGCTCTTTATGCTGCGTTTGATGTCTTGATCGTCAGGCTCTTGAGAAAGAACATCAAGTTTGAAACGCGTTGAGCCATTAGACGGCTTGGCAATTGAATCTGTCTGTGCTCCATTCCCCAGAGTTGGATGACAACCTCCCCTGGGGCCGCTCTCATCTGGGGCAACCTGTTTGAATTTTGTTAAGCGGCCGTGCCTGGTCGCGAGAGTGCGTATCTGTGGTATCCGGACTCCCGGATGCCGGTTCAGAATTGGAGGTTCCTGCTGGCGGACTTGTAATTGGCAGCACATTTGGGGTTCATTGCCACGCCAACCCACTGTGGATTTAATAGACTTTATTTTGACACACAGCGGCATTTACCGGAATGACAAAATGGTGGAGCACTACAGGTACCAGATTCCTCTTTGCCTAATCGGGCGGGAGGACACGCCCACTGAAGCGGGACCTTTAATAAATTTGAATGGTGCTCTTTATGCTGCGTTTGATGTCTTGATCGTCAGGCTCTTGAGAAAGAACGTCAAGTTTGAAACGCGTTGAGCCATTAGACGGCTTGGCAATTGAATCTGTCTGTGCTCCATTCCCCAGAGTTGGAGGACAACCTCCCCTGGGGCCGCTCTCATCTGAGGCAACCTGTTTGAATTTTGTTAAGCGGCCGTGCCTGGTCACGAGAACGGCCCGACGCCGAGTGCGTATCTGCGGTATCCGGACTCCCGGATGCCGGTTCAGAATTGGAGGTTCCTGTTGGCGGACTTGTAATTGGCAGCACATTTGGGGTTCATTGCCACGCCAACCCACTGTGGATTTAATAGACATTATTTTGACACACAGTGGTATTTACCGGAATGACAAAATGGTGGAGCACTACAGGTACCAGATTCCTCTTTGCCTAATCGGGCGGGAGGACACGCCCACTGAAGCGGGACCTTTAATAAATTTGAATGGTGCTCTTTATGCTGCGTTTGATGTCTTGATCGTCAGGCTCTTGAGAAAGAACGTCAAGTTTAAAACGCGTTGAGCCATTAGACGGCTTGGCAATTGAATCTGTCTGTGCTCCATTCCCCAGAGTTGGATGACAACCTCCCCTGGGGCCGCTCTCATCTGGGGCAACCTGTTTGAATATATATTACCTACTGGCGGTCGCCAGTAGGTAGTTATAGTTAGGACCTATTATCCATAGGAAATTCGTAACATTCTTTTCCCAATAACTTTGGCGCCGGTTGACGAATCTTCGCGAAATTTTCAAAACTTATGGCCCGCTCCGGTCAGCTCCTATCCCGGGGTGATTCGGCAAGCGGGGCCCGAGAAAAAAGAGGGGTCCCAAAATGTGTTTTCTCCATGTTAATTCCCATAGGAAACTTTAGCCACGGCTACAGCCCGAACTGCTGAACGGAATTACACCAAATTTGGCAAAAAGGTAGTGCTTGGTTCAGAAAGCGCCCTTTTTTTTAAATGGTGTAAATCCGTTCAGTAATTCCAGAGAAATTCAAAAAATAAGAGTCAAAAAATCAATTTCCCATAGGAAACTTTATGCAAGGCTACAGCCGAAACTACTGAATGGATTTACCCCAAATTTGGCAGAAAGGTACTGCTTGGCTCAGAAAGCGAACTTTTTAAAAATGGTGTAAATCCGTTCAGTAGTTGCTGAGAAAATCAAAAATAAAAGTTTCGATATTTAGAGGCACGGAGGATCCGCGGACCCTCTTGACCACGAGCTTTATTCTAATTGGTTGTCAACACTCCAAACCAGGAAGTGTTGGCAGCCATCTTGTGACTCGGTAGAACCGAGTCACAAGAAAACAGAAAAACAGTCGCGTAAAACAAGAAAAGGGGGCAGGGTAGAAACACCCTGACCCCCTAGACCTGCTCAGGGGGTCCCACAAGGACCCCCAGGGCCCAAAAAAGCATTTTTTTTAAATAAAATCGCCGAGATGCGCGGAGGATCCGCGGATCCGGCCGCGAAAATAAAAAAAACAAAGCGCGGGCTTCCGCGCTTCGTTATTAATTAGCCCCCGGGTGGGCCAAGTCCCGGGGGCATGTAAAAAAATGTGTGGGGGGGCCCCAATTCCCCCACACTGCCCCGGGGACCGCCACCCCCGGGCTTTGTTTTTTTATGTGTGGGGGGGCCTCCAAGCCCCCCCAAGCCCCGGGGACCGCCACCCCCCTGGGCTTTCATTAATACATTTGCGGGGGGCAAACTGCTTTGCTTCATTGAAGCGAGAGCAGGGAAACCTGCTCTCGCTTCAATGGAGCAAAGCAGAATTGCTTTTCCACATGGGGAGCTGCATGTCAGCAGCTCCCCATGTGGAAAAGCATTGCCGGCTCCCGCAGGACGCGGGGAGCCGGCGGGACCGTGGGGGCATTGGGGCTCCCCCCATGGTCCCCAACGAGAGGCCAGGCCCCAGGGGATGGGGTCCCCGGGGCTGGAAGTGGCCCGGGAGGGGGGCCACATGGCCCCCTCCCCTAAAAATAAATTTTAAAAAAACCAAAAATCACGCAAAGGCCGGCCCCGGGGGATGGGGTCCCCGGGGCCAATAGAGGCCTCAGGAGTGGGGCCACGCAGCCCCCCTCCTTAAAAAAACAGAAAGAAATCTGGCCATGCCCCGGGGGATGGGGTCCCCGGGGCCTGAATTGGCCACGGGAGGGGGGCCCACGCGGCCCCCTACCCGTTCATTTTTTTTTTAATTAAAAAAGGGTTCAGGCCCTGGGGGATGGGGTCCCCAAGGCCCAAAAAAAGTAAAAAGAAGGGGAGCCACACAGCCCCCCTTCCAAAAAAAATTGTTAAAAAAAACACGCGATCGTGCGGAGGCCCCGCCCCCTCCCAGCAACACTCTGCAAACGCGCCCTGTGGCGTGTTTTAAGTTGGGAAATTAATTCCCCTTCAATACTGGGGGTACCTGGGGGCCAACTAGCCCACCAGGTACCTCCAGTAAGTGCCACAGGGCTGCGTTGCAGAGAGGTGGTCCAGGCCACGCCCCTTTCTACACCTCTCTGCAACGCAGCTCTGTGGCGCTTACTGGAGGTACCTGGTGGGCTAGTTGGACCCCATGGACCCTCAGGATTCAAGGGGACTTAATCCCCCAACTTAAAACGCGCCACGGGGCGCGTTTGCACAGTGGTGAAGGGAGGGGGCGGGGCCTGAGATGACATGTGTGCAAATGCGCACTGTGGCGCGTTTTAAGAGGAAGTTTTAATCCCCCTGCCCTATTATGTACTAGGGCCTTACAGAGGAGGTCATGCTAATCACAGGGGTACCCCAACGCATAGTGTTCCCTAGTGTATGTAGGTGTTTTCACTGTATTCTAAGTGTCTTTTAGCATAGCACTGGCTCTAGGCCTGGTTAGTCCGAGTCAGTTACCACCAGTACCCGTCTGAAAAAGTTGTGGGCACAGGATGATTTTGCAACAAGGCCTCTTTCTGCTCCTCTGTTGGTTCTTTCTGCACATGTCTTGCTTCTTCCTGCTCTTTTCTTCGTCTTTGTGGACTTCTGTTGCTTCTTTCTGCATTTCTTTTGCTTCTTTCTGTGCGTTTTTTCTTCTTTCTTCACATGTCCTACCTCTGTAGGCATAGTTAGAAACTAGCATTTAAAAAACCTTTGAAATTCACTTAAAAACCATAGGTTTCAGGCACGTTATAGTTAGAAATTAGCATTTAAAAAACCTTAGAAATTCACTGAAAAAACCATAGGTTTTAGGGACAGTTATAGTTAGTTGGACATTTCACTCGTACAAAACCAGTGAAATTCCCCCGTTATAGTTAGTTCAGCTAACTATAACTCGCGCCCCGCAATGCACTGCTGATGACGTCACATATTACATCACTCATGACATGGTCAGTGACATCACTGATGACATCTCAAATGACATCACTGATGACATCACTGATGACATCATCCATGTGATAATTTCATGCATCTTCTCACACCCTAATATAACTTTTGATACACCCACTCTAAATTACAGACTGCCATTCTCAAAACCATAGACACTCCAACACCAATAACTACATACACACTCACTGATTCTTAGGTCTACACACATCCACTCACTCACCCGTACAGTCACTTATACTTACGGTCACTCAGAACAGGACTATCATATGCACTCATACACCTACATAGACACTCACACACCGCCACTCATCCATAGAGGTACTCACACACCTAGTCAGTCATGCAAATAATTAATCACACTGCCATTTACTCACCTATACAGTTATACACACACCAGCTCACTTACTCATACAAATACTAGCACATTCTTACGCTCTTATACAATCACTGATACAAGTACACACTCATCCATACAGCCACTCTCACAATCACACACTCTCACTTATAGCCATTTATATACTCCAACACACATATATACTGCCTTTCACGAATGTAGTTACTCACACATGTACCACTGAGATATACATTCACTCACTAACACACCCATACACACACTCACCCACCCATACAGTCCATCACAGATGCACTCTTGAAACCATGCACCCAGTGAATCACCCACTCACACATCTATGCACAGAGTCACACACACCCCACCCACACAAACACTCAGGCACCCATACAGATACTCAGACAACCAATCAATAACCCATGTAGACACTCATGTAGCTATTCGCAAACCCATGCAGCCGCTTACACACCAACAGACAGACGGATACAGACATTCACACAGTTTAGTCACTAACCCATGCATTCAGTAAGATACGTTTAATCACTCACTTATAGAGTCAGTCACACACCTACTAAATCATCCATTCAGACACTTATACACCCACTCATTCTTCAATACGCCTTTCCCTGTATATATTGAACATATTTAAACTTTACAGAAACACACAGTCACTGGATGATGTCATCAGTGATGTCATTTGAGATGTCATCAGTGATGTCATCAGTGATGTCACTGACCATGTCATGAGTGATGTAATATGTGACGTCATCAGCAGTGCATTGCGGGCGCGAGTTATAGTTAGCTGAACTAACTATAACTGTCCCTAAAACCTATGGTTTTTTCAGTGAATTTCTAAGGTTTTTAAATGCTAATTTCTAACTATAACGTGCCTGAAACCTATGGTTTTTTCAGTGAGCCGCTGGTAACCTTCTTCCTGCTGGGTTTCTCTCGCGGCCGGAGCTGCTGATATCGCACTCCGTATCCCGCCTATCAGAGCGCCAGGAGGCGCTTCAAAAACTGGGCGCGGGCTCCCGCAGCGCGGGTCCCGCTGGTAACCTTCTTCCTGCTGGGTTTCTCTCGCGGCCGGAGCCGCTGACATCGCACTCCGTATTCCGCCTATCAGAGCGCCAGGAGGCGCTTCAAAAACTGGGCGCGCTCCCGCAGCGCCGGTCCCGCTGGTAACCTTCTTCCTGCTGGGTTTCTCTCGCGGACGGAGCCGCTGACATCGCACTCCGTACCCCGCCTATCAGAGCACCAGGAGGCGCTTCAAAAACTGGGCGCGGGCTCCCGCAGCGCGGGTCCCGCTGGTAACCTTCTTCCTGCTGGGGTTCTCTCGCAGCCGGAGCCGCTGACATCGCACTCCGTATCCCGCCTATCAGAGCGCCAGGAGGCGCTTCAAAAACTGGGCGCAAGCTCCCGCAGCGCGGGACGTGCGTGGGCGTGCCCGGGCCAAGGGCGGGCCCGTCTGCGCCCGTCAGCGAGCTTGGTTTCATCTGAGGAGATACAGAAGTAAGGAGTGGGGGCTGAAAGGCCTGTGGAAAAACACAAAAAGCCCTTATATTCATTCTGAACTAGTGTGGAGAAATGGGGAGAAAGAAACTTACGCCCGCCCCAAAATGCACAGACGCAACATTAGATGGCTACTTGCAAAAAGCTGTGGGGGCACTCAACAAAGAAATTGCACTGGCAGAGCGTAGACTATCATTGGCTCCCTCACCCGTAGCTGGAAACTTGGATATACATGCTGCACAGGCTGCCCCTTTAACAACAGCAGAGACCCATCAACAAACAATATTTGTAACCCCCCCCATTAGTCAAGAGGATCCACTAATTGCACCAATTGTACTTTCACCAACAGTTATCGTCTTGAGCCAGGGTCCCCAGGGTGGTGAGCAAAAAGATGTGGATACTGCAACATCGTCAAGCACGGGGGACCCAAATTCAGCTGGGGGGAAAAGAAAGCGCACTGACCCGACGGGAACTGAACAGCGGTCACGGGGTCAATTGCCTCGGGTTAAGAGGCCCAAGCAAAATCCTGTGGCTTCTGCAGGAAAATCTCGAGGAGGGGGTGAGGGAGGAGGGGATGGAAAGCATAAAATTTTGCCCGAATTGGATATAATGGCAGCTCGATTTGGGAAAGTTGTGGCAGACTTATTAGAGCCGATACTATTGCGATTGTCCCGCATAGAAGAGCAGCTTGGTCAACTTTTGCCTTCTCTAGGGTGTTTTGTGAAGCAAACTGGGCCTTATGTAAGCGGCCCTTTAGGGAAATGCCAGATATATAGAGGAGAAAATGCCACCTCCAATGTAACTGAAAGGAGAAGGATAGCTATAGATAGGCAAATAGACACAAGTGCAGAAGTTGATACATCACGTCCCCAACAGGGCAGTGAAAATCAGATAGTCTCCCTACCAGGGCTGCAAAAACAAGCAGGAGGTCATGACAGGAGGGCCAACAGTACTAATAGAGAATGTAATTCCCCGAATCCTGAAAGGGATCATAGCAAGAGCAATGGGATTGTGAAAGGGCTCAATAAATGTCTGGAACAAATCCAGCAAGATAAAAACATGGTTCTAGACCTCCCGCCAGAATGTACTCCTTACACGTTGATCCTGATAGGGGTCCCACATCCTCACCCAGGTCACCATGAAAGTTGTCAGAGCCTTATCAATAAATCTGCCTTCTGGTGCGCTAGTAGAATACATTCCCAGGTGAACTGGAGTAAGCATATTATAATGGCTATACGGGTGAGCTGGTTAGGGAAAACGGAAAAAAATATTGAAGGTGATTGTGTGGTCTTGAATTTCAATAACAAAAGATGGGTAGAATTTGCCTTATGCCATCTTAGAGACTCCCCTGTGGAGTTCATACAGGCTCGTTCATTGGGTTTTTTCTACCCGCCACATCAAAGGGGCATTATGCCCCGCACGCAACCTCCGAACAGAATCTCCCCTCCTCATCCCCCCACATGGCTTCATCCTAACCGATTTAAAGTATTGTCGGGATTAACGGATATTGACTGACTATCTCTGGGCCCATATAGTTCACGTAAGCAATTGAGGACACGAGGGTTATTTAGGGAAAACTATTGCTCAGCGATTAGAATAGAAGGGATCAGGCTGTGGCAAAACCACATAGACCATAATATACACACATCATCTGATACCCCTAGCATAACTGAGAAGCGGTTGAGTGGGAATGACCCTCCCGGCCCTTCTACATCACTTGACCCAGGGAGGGGGGGACCCAGCTCAGATTCCGCGATTGCTAGTAGTAGGGAGGATCTAGCTGGGATCTAGCGCCTTGAGACCCTCCCGGGTGAGTAGCGCGCTCTATAAATGCCGTGATTGATTGATTGATTGATAGTTAGAAGGTTATGCACAACCAGACCCCTTAATCTGGTCTCCTGGAATATCGCAGGTATCCGTTCTAAACTAGAGGATGAAATGTGGCTAAACTATGTAAAGGCCTTTGATATTATTTGTACCCAGGAGACATGGTCAAGGGAGAATATTGATTTAGATGGCTATTGTTCTTTTAATGTGCATGCTATCGCCTCCCCCGCAGGAAGAGCGAAAGGAGGACTGTTGACCCTGATCTCTCTTAAATATGGGTCTATAAATGTTAAGTCTGTTTGTAATTCACCTTGGTATCAATTGATCTTGATTTCTAATTTGTTCCAGGTCAAGACCCTTTTAATTAATTGGTACTATAATGTTTTTGACTCAAGCAGAAGTGACGTTATTGTAAACCTTAAGGATGAAATTGATAAGATCGCCGGGAAGTGGCAGCCCCTGTGTATCTACTGGGTTGGGGATTTTAATTGCACTTTATGTAGGTATAGCACAGATAAAGTTTGCGGGATAACAGATATTGAGGGTCAACCTCTAGTACATTTTACACATACTCCCCAGGGAGACGCCATAAATGATATAATTGTTGTGAATGACTTGCTTATTGTTGATAACAAGGCCAGTAACCCAGATCACCAATATCCCACCTATATGGGTAGAGGTAGGGAAAGTATCATTGATTTTATGCTAATAACTAGAAATTTTGCCTTTTTGGTAGATAGCTCCGCGGTGGAGCTAAATAACGCTAGCGACCATAACCCCCTTACTGTGTCTCTACATGCAGTCGCCCAAGAGAATGAAGGTGACGGTCGCCCCCTGCAGTATAATATAAATCAAGGGGTGAGAATGAAATGGGATAAGATCAATCCCACCCACAATTTGAGGAGAGTACAGTCAAGGCGAACTTAATTGATATTCTGAAATACCTTGAATATGACTCACCAGCTGAAATAGTTATACAAGGATTCCAGATAATTTGTAGGGACGTATCTAGAAATCTAACGAACACTTCTGCATTCTGCACCAAGGGACTCCAGGGGTACTAAATGGTTTAGCGCAGAGTGCACAAGGGCTCAAAAGGATCTAAAGAAGGCAGTGCACACGAACCCACGAGATAAAGCCTTAATTAAGAGCGCAAGGCAGCACTATAAGACCATAGTTGCGGAGAGGAAACAGGTTTTGAGAAAGCTGGCCTGGGTGGATCTTGAGAGAGCAAGTGCACTCAAAGATTCTAAAAGCTTCTGGGAGGTAATAAACCGCCCATTGTTCTCAAAGGATTCAAGGGGTATGGATTCATTAATACCAGGAGATGTGTGGGAATCCCACTACACCAAGATATTCAACCCAAATGGCATCACTACCCAGGAAACAAGCCAGGAGGTCCCACTAAATTTAACATCCGCACTTCAGCTGAGTAACTCCCTCTCAGTGAGCGAGGTGGAAGAGGCCCTTAAAAAAGGGATACATCTAAAAGCTGCAGGGCCGGATGGGGTACCTCTAGACCTATTTAAAAATAACCTCCAACTTTGGGCACCCCTTCTGACAAATGTTTTCAGAGCAGCAATAATCGGCCCCATACCAACGTCATGGAAAGAGGCCATAGTGGTCCCTGTGTATAAAAAGGGAAAGAAGGAAGATCCGGCCTGTTATAGGCCCATTTCCCTAATTGACGCTACGGTCAAGGTTCTGGGGAGGGTGATTTTAGCCCGCCTTGACACCTGGGCAGACTCTAAAAAGCTGATATCCCAAACCCAATACGGCTTTCGAAGAGGCATGGGGACAAACGAACAATGCCTAAACCTGGCATTGATTATGGGCAAGTACATGAAGGCAAGGGAGGGGTCGTTACACCTTGCCTTTATGGACTTGTCCAGTGCTTTCGATATGGTTAACAGAGGCAAATTGTGGGCAATGATGGGGGAAATGGGCTTCGAGGAACCTCTTGTCACTTTATTGCAGAGGTTGCATGCATCCACCACGGAAGCCATACGCTTTGGCCCAGGTGGAGAAAGGACGAGGTCCATTGTGACAACAGAAGGAGTCCGTCAGGGCTGCATACTGGCCCCTTTTATCTTCCTCCTGTATACAAATGGCCTTGAATCTGCCTTGAAAGATCAGGAGCTAGATTTTCCAAGAATTGGGGAAAAGCCGATCCCATTGTTGTCATATGCGGACGACACAGTTTTAATGGCTTTAACCGCTAACAGCTTACAGAAGTCTTTAAATGACTTTACTAATTTTATGTTAGCCCTGGATCTAAAGGTCAATTTTACTAAATCTTATATCATGGTTTGCGGACCTAATAATACCAAATCAAGAAAGTTTAGGGTAAATGCCAAGACAATCGACAAGGTCTCAAATTTTAACTATCTGGGGAATGTTTTTAATAATAAATTAAACTGGGAAAATCTTATTAAATCCAGAGTTCAGAATACTAGTCGTGCTGTGGAAGGTCTTTTCCGCTTCGCATGCAAATTGGGCCATAAGCCAGTAGCGGAATTGTTAATCCTGTACAGTTCAAAATGTTTATCTATTGCCACTTATGGGGCAGGAGTATGGGGATATTATAAAAGCACGCAATTACAAACGTTAGAAAATAAGTTTTTAAAAAGATTGTTAATGATCCCAAATAGCGCTCCCACAGCATTCTGCCACTCTGAGGTAGGGGTGGACTTTATTACTGATCGGATTAATATTGCCCCATTGATCCTCTGGGCCAAAGTTTGGCTGTCAGAGGACCTAAAGCTAACAAGAGAAATTCTCAATGATTGCATGTCGCTGGATAATTCTGAGACCATTTCATGGCTAAGCTATGTAAAAAGAAAATGTAATGAAATAGGTCTTGGGCATTATTACGATAATCCAACCAGTATAGACACAAATATGAAATTGACCATAAAGAATGCATACTGTGGTGAGCGTGATAATTGCCGGCGGCTAGCAGGGTCGCAACCTTTTATCGATCACTCATTTTTACATCCCCAATTTTATTTATCTTTTACCACGAATGTGCAGTTAAGATTTTACCTGACTAGATTTCGGCTTTGCACATTGCACTTCTTAGTGGCCTTTCCTAAACAGGCCGGATGGTGCAATAATCTCATTCCTTGCCCTTGTGATAAAATAGCACAACAAAGCACTTTGCATTTTACCCTATTCTGTGCTCTGTATAAGGAACCTAGGGCTCGGTTCCTTATTCCTTTCTTTAAGAAAAACTCACCCTAGTAATTACCAGGAAGGTTTTAATAGCTTATTATCCCTATCCACTGAGGCAATCTGTACAGTAGTACTAAATTTTATTAGGATTGCTTTTTTAATAAGAAAACGGTATGAAATGTAACTAAAACTGGCGTCTCCCTTTTAGAATTTTAGAATTTTAGATTTTAAGAATTTTAGAATTTACGAATTACGTATTTAAATTTTTTTAGATAAACCACGGAGTATTTGAGTCATGTAACATTTTATTGTATTGATTTGATATGACATGTAATCTTGTATATCCTGTATGAATGTTATACTTTTATGGTTATTTAAACCGAATAAAGTTATTCTTGACTTGACTATAACCATAGGTTTTAGGGAAAGTTATAGTTAGTTGGACATTGCACTCGTACAAAACCCGTGAAATTCCCCCGTTATAGTTAGTTCAGCTAACTATAACTCGCGCCCCCGCAATGCACTGCTGATGACGTCACATATTACATCACTCATGACATGGTCAGTGACATCACTGATGACGTCACTGATGACATCTCAAATGACATCACTGATGACATCACTGATGACATCATCCAGTGACTGTGTGTTTGTGTAAAGTTTAAATATGTTTAATATATATAGGGAAAGGCATATTGAAGAATGAGTGGGTGTATAAGCGTCTGAATGGATGATTTAGTAGGTGCGTGACTGCGTCTATAAGTGAGTGATTAAACGTATCTTACTGGATGCATGGGTGAGTGACTAAACTGTGTGAATGTCTGTATCCGTCTGTCTGTTGTTGTGTAAGCAGCTGCATGGGTTTCTGACTAGCTAAATGAGTGTCTATATGGGTTATGGATTGGTTCTCTGAGTATCTGTATGGGTGCCTCAGTGTTTGTGTGGGTGGGGTGTGTGTGACTCTGTGCATCGATGTGTGAGTGGGTGATTCACTGGGTGCATGGTTTCAAGAGTGCATCTGTGATGGACTGTATGGGTGGGTGAGTGTGTGTATGGGTGTGTTAGTGATTGAATGTATATCTCAGTGGTACATGTGTGAGTAACTACATATGTGAAAGGCAGTATATATGTGTGTTGGAGTATATAAATGGCTATAAGTGAGAGTGTATGATTGTGAGAGTGGCTATATGGATGAGTGTGTGCTTGCATCAGTGATTGCATAGGAGCGTAAGAATGTGCCAGTATTTTTATGAGTAAGTGAGCTGGTGTGTATAACTGTATAGGTGAGTAAATGGGAGTGTGATTAATTATTAACATGACTGACTAGGTGTGTGAGTACCTCTATGGATGAGTTGCGTTGTGTGAGTGTTTATATAGGTGTATGAGTGCATATGATAGTCCTGTACTGAGTGACTGTAAGTATGAGTGACTGTACGGGTGAGTGAGTAGATGTGTGTGTGTAGACCTAAGAATCAGTGAGTGGGTATGTACTTATTGGTATTGGAGTGTGTATGGTTTTGAGAATGGCAGTCTGTAATTTAGAGTGGGTGTATCAAAAGTTATATTAGGGTGTGAGAAGATGCATTAAATTCTCACATGGATGATGTCATCAGTGATGTCATTTGAGATGTCATCAGTGATGTCATCAGTGATGTCACTGACCATGTCATGAGTGATGTAATATGTGACGTCATCAGCAGTGCATTGCGGGGCGCGAGTTATAGTTAGCTGAACTAACTATAACGGGGAATTTCACGGGTTTTGTACGAGTGCAATGTCCAACTAACTATAACTTTCCCTAAAACCTATGGTTTTTTCAGTGAATTTCAAAGGTTTTTTAAATGCTAAACCCTAACTATAACAGGCCTGAAACCTATGGTTTTTTCAGTGAATTTCAAAGGTTTTTAAAATGCTAATTCCTAACTATAACAAGCCTGAAACCTATGGTTTTTTCAGTGAATTTCAAAGGTTTTTTAAATGCTAATTCCTAACTATAACATGTCTGAAACCTATGGTTTTTTTCAGTGAATTTCAAAGGTTTTGTAAATGACAATTTTTAAATGTATTAATTGTTATATTTATTTTTTTTTATACTGATTTACTACATTTTTTAAAACTATTTATTTTTAGATGTTTTATTTTTTAAATTACATTGTAATTACATTATACATTACATTACAAAATATACTTTCTCAGAATGAATTACTTTAGTTTAAATACTTTGCAAATAGGCAATAGACTTTTAAGTACAGTAGTTACAGTTGTTGCAATGGGCAACACAATTTCAAACACAATGCAACATTGAGCTCAATGTGAATTTCTAGCTAAATGCAATTAGTTACTTTATGGATTACTTTTCTAACCACAGGACTGGATCCTAGATTCAGTCCTGGGACATCTCCTGTAAACAGTTGAGTAAAAGCGTTTTGGTTACAGTAGTGATTTTTAAGGAATATTATTGTATTTTAAAAGTTGACACTTAGAAACTTTTTCACATAGAATCACCAATGTTATCCTATGGGAGGAAATTCACTTAGCAGGTAAGTAGTGTTATCGTTACTTTTTCTTACTCAGTGGTGGATCCTGGATCCAGCACTGGTGCATCTCCTGTAAACAGTTGAAAGAATGCGTTTAAGTCATACAGGCGATTTTTAAGGAATATTTGTAGTTTGTGAAAATCAACACTTTGAAACTTTTCTGCTGAAAACCAGACAATGGATTCCTACGGAAGGAAATATAAGTTACTGGTAAGTACGGTTAAAATTACTTTTCAGGATCAGTACTGGGCTGAAAGATGCAGCACTGAGGTCTCTCCTGATAACAGGTGAGTAAATCGGAATTCGTATTTTGGCTGATTTTAGAGGAATATTTGTATGTTTCAAAAATCGACACTTAGAAACTTTTTCAGCAAAAAGCAGGCAATGATATCCTATGGAAGGAAATTCAAGTTACTGGTAAGTACGGTTAAAATTACTTTTCAGGATCAGTACTGGGCTGAAAGATGCAGCACTGAGGTCTCTCCTGATAACAGGTGAGTAAATCGGAATTCGTATTTCGGCTGATTTTAGAGGAATATTATAAAGTTCCAAAACTCCACACTTAGAAGAATTTCCAAGTGAAACCAGTCAATGATATCCTATGGAAGGAAATTCAAGTTACTGGTAAGTACGGTTAAAATTACTTTTCAGGATCAGTACTGGGCTGAAAGATGCAGGACTGAGGTCTCTCCTGATAACAGGTGAGTAAATCGGAATTCGTAGTTTGGCTGATTTTAGAGGAATATTTGCACAATGGTGAAGGGAGGGGCGGGGCCTGAGGTGACATCTGTGCAAACGCGCCCCGTGGCGCGTTTTAGGTTGGGGGATTAAGTCCCCTTGAATCATGAGGGTCCCTGGGGTCCAACTAGCCCACCCTGTACCTCCAGTATGCGCCAGGGAGCTGCGTTGCAGAGAGGTGTTCAGAGGCCACGCCCTTTTGCACCTCTCTGCAACGCAGCTCTGTGGCGCTTTCTGGATGTACCTGGTGGGCTAGTTCGCCCCAGGGACCCTCAGGATTGAAGGGGATTTCATTCCCCATCTTACAATGCGCCACGGGGCCTGTTTGCACACATGTCACCTGAAGCCCCGCCCCCTCCCTTCACCACTGTGCAAACGTGCCCCGTGGCGCCTTTTAAGTTGGGGGATTAAGTCCCCTTGAATACTGAGGGTCCCTGGAGTCCAACTAGCCCACCATGTACCTCCAAAAGCGCCACAGAGCTGCGTTGCAGAGAGGTGTAAAAAGGGGCGTGGCCTCTGTACACCTCTCTGCAACGCAGCCCCTGGCGCATACCGGAGGTTCCTGGTGGGCTAGTTGGACCCCAGGGACCCCCAGTATTCAAGGGGAATTACTTCCCTTCTTAAAACGCGCCAGGGGGCGCGTTTGCAGACTGCTGCAGGGAGGGGCGGGGCCTCGGCACGATGCCGGTCTTTTTTTTTTTGTTGCTTTTTCTGCCCAGGGGTCCTTGTGGGACCCCCTGAGCAGATCTAGGGGGTCAGGGTGTTTCTACCCTGCCCCCTTTGTGCGTTTTGCGCACTTGTTTCTTGTGTTTTTTTTTTAATCAGTGGGATCCGCGCACCCTAAGCGCATCCCGCCAATTTTGGAAAAAAAAATGCTTTTTCTGCCCAGGGGTCCTTGTGGGACCCCTGAGCAGACATAAGGGGTCAGGTGTTTCTACCCTGCCCCCTTTGTGCGTTTTGCGCACTTGTTTCTTGTGCTTTTTTTTTAAATCGGCGGAATCCGCGCACCCTAAGCGCATCCCGCCGTTTAAAAAAAAAAAAAAATGCTTTTTTCTGCCCAGGGGGTCCTTGTGGGACCCCCTGAGCAGACCTAGGGGTTCAGGGTGTTTCTACCCTGCCCCCTTTTTGCGCACTTGTTTCTGTCCCTCGGTTCTACCGAGGGACAAAATGGCTGCCAACAC
This sequence comes from Calotriton arnoldi, assembly GCA_963921515.1. NCBI lineage: Eukaryota > Metazoa > Chordata > Amphibia > Caudata > Salamandridae > Calotriton > Calotriton arnoldi. Next base: position 1,622,077 of record CAWUFW010000840.1, read on the forward strand.
TTCCTGATTTGGAGTGTTGACAGCCACTTGACAGCCAATTAGCATGCAGCTCGTGATCGGGATGGTGCGCGCAGGGTGCGCTCAGGATACGCGGACCCTACTCGCCCATAGATATATATGTGACTTTACTTTTGATTTTCTCAGGAACTACTGAACGGATTTACACCATTTAAGCAAAAGGCACGACACTGAACCAAGGGCTACCTCTTTGCCAAATTTGGTGTAATTCCGTTCAGCAGTTCGGGCTGTAGCTGCGACTAAAGGTTCCTATGGAAAAATGAATGGGGAAAACGCTTTTTGGGACCCCCCTTTTTTCTCGGCCCCCGCTTGACGAATCAACCCGAGACTTTCAGGGTAGGAGCGGAGCGCCCCAACAAGTTGGAATCTTTCGCGAAGATTCGTCAACCGGCGCAAGAGTTATTTCAAATAGAATGTCGCGGATTTCCTATGGATAATAGGTCCTAACTATAACTATCTACTGGCGACCGCCAGTAGATAATATATATATATATATATGTATGTATATATATATATGTATATATATATGTATATATATATATATATATATATATATATATATATATATATATATATATATATGAATAATCACAGTCCCAACCTCCGAATTGGTGGAGAAACACAGGTACAGACCACAACGTGCTGCTGGTTCTAATTTCAGTGCAAATTTATTTTGTGCAAATTGGCATGACGCGTTTCGGCCGTGTTACCACGACCTTGATCACATGACACGCTAGGATTCATTTTTTCTTTAAATAATCTCACAAAGTACCCTCCTCCCTGCTCAGCCAATGACATCACACAATGAAACTAAACAACATAGTACTAAAATCAGGAAAATACATATTCATTTGCAAGTAAAAGAAATACTGATTTAGTTGCAAAACAATCATGTAGACATTATACACATAATATAAAATATTACCACAGTGGTTTATAATTTATACTAAAAATTCCTGATCTTAAAAACATCGTGTGTTGCTGTGACTGACAGCACTGGAGGCTAATTGCAAATAAACACCACAAAAAATGTGTTAGTGAAAGTGCTAAAAATTAAAAAATAATAATAAACAGAGAAAACGGGGTTTACCCCCCTTATTTCTAAGCCGCTATTAAAGTCATAGTTAGGCCCAGAGGTACAACTATATATGTGAAAATATACAAAAAAAGAGAGACTGTAGCGGATTCAACTAAATAGACAACAGTATTTTACATATCATGTCTGAACCCAGACACCCACTGGTGGGGAAGATCAAAAAGCCTCACATTGTTAATGATAATGCTAAGTCAAACTAACTGCCAACAGTACAAGATAATGATATATTCTTAAGTCTACTGAGGCTAGCTAAGTGATCGGAGAGTTCCTAAGGGCCTATACCACTTCTGTTCGCTACTTAATTCAATTGGTTCAGAAATATATCTGTCATCACTCTATTAAGAATACTAATGTTAATAATTGATATTAAAGTGCAAGTGCAAAATAACATAACATACATGACATAAATAGATAAAAATCATTAGGAACAATGTATAAAACAAATAACGTACATCAAAGAGTGGTAAAGCAGTCCAAGTTCGTCACTACACTTGAACGACAATTATATAAAGTGCAAGTGCACTAGCACCAATCAATCTTAGCAGCATGTTAACTCCAAATATGTACTGTTAGTTAATATATGTGCAACTTTAGCATTGTATAGAAAGGCAGCTTCTAAGTAGCAAAAGGAGAACAACAGTCCAGGATTGCCAACACCTATACTCACAGTATCAATTATTCATTTAAAGAGTAAGTACATTGGCAGCCAACAACCTTCAAAAACTATAGCTATCAATTGAAGTATGTGCAAAGTAGCAAAAATGTGCAAAGTAGCAGGAAAACGGCAGCATAAGGGGAGCATATATTACATGTCCATAGACCAACTGACTCATAAATGATAAAGCAGATGATGACACAATTTGAGGTCACAAACGATGGAATAAAGTAAAATAAAATAAAATATCCGTGCTGCATCATAAAACCGTCTAAAATTCCATAAACAGAGCCCTGATAAAAACCTAAGAAAAACCAAACGGTTAAAATCAGGTTAAAACCAGAGCACGAACCGGCTAAAAGAATGGTTAAAATAATGCTCACAACTGGAGTCATCTGTAAAAAAGTAGCTGTATACAGTAACGAATGACCACAGAGTACTCTTAGGAAATTGTGCAAATCCTCTCCTGTATTGAGCCCATTGGGCATCTTAGTGTCAAGCAGCAATATGTAATGAGATTCCAGTTGCCTCAATCTTTTTTCTCTGTTCCCACCTCTTGACAGTTTGGGTACCGCATCAATGACAAAATATCTTAACTCATTTAGGTTACTGTGGTGAACTAGTTTGAAATGTCGCGCCACAGGGTAACTAGGGTCAGAGTTCACGATAGCACGAAGGTGTTGTAAAATGCGAGTGAATACCTGTAACTTGGTGCTACCAACATATTTCAACTTGCAAGGACACTCAAATATATACACTGCATGGTCCGTTTTGCAAGTGAAAAAACCTTTTATTTTAGTAGGATTGGATTCAAAGGCATTAGTGAACTCAAACGTTGTGGTGCCAAATTTACAGGCCCTACATGCGCTGCACTTAAAGAACCCTGTGCGTTTAGACAACCAAGTACCAGTCTTGGTTATCTCAGGACTAGTTCTAACCAAGGCATCCCTCATAGAGGGCGCCCGCCTGAAGGTAACCTGCGGTAGATTAGGTACCAGTTGGGACATAGTGAGGTCAGTTTGGATAATAGGCCAGTTCTTATAAATAACCTTTCTTATTTCCTTGTCCTGACTGCAAAAAGTAGTAATCAACCGAACAGGAGCTGGGTCTTGGGAGGTAGTACTGGTACTCAAAATTGCTTTACGCATGGTTTTGTTGGAAACTGTTCCCAAATATTCTCTACGATTCAAACTGTTAGCTTTTGACAATGCATACTTCAAGTCTTTGCTTTTATACCCACGGGCTAAAAATCTTTGAAAAGAGTTGTTCTGGCAACTCACAAGGTCACTGTTGGAACTACAAATTCGCCTTATACGAAAAAATTCCCCGTAAGGTATACTTTTCAATAGGTGATGGGGGTGAGAGCTCTGGGCATGCAGTATTGAATTACCCGCTGTAACTTTTCTGTGGAGCTTGGTTTGTAGTGTGTTATTCTCAATGTACAGTTCTACGTCCAGGAATTGAACCTTTTCCGAACTAATCTGAGCAGTAAATTCAAGGTTTAGTCTATTGTCATTAATACATTTCACGAATTCATTGGCTGATTCAATTGGCCCTTTCCAGATAATACAAATATCATCAATGAATCGCCACTATCGGATAACATGGGCTTCATACAGCTTGCTGTGGGTCTGTCTGAGGACATGCTCCTCCCACCAGCCAACGTGTAATCACGCATAACTGAGGGAGAAGCAGGCCCCCATAGCCACACCTCGCAGCTGCTGGAAGACCTCATTGTTGAACATAAAATAGTTATTATTTAAACAAAGTTCTTGTGTAGTAACATAGTATTATGCTGGTAAAAATGTATGTTTCTTTTCTCCAAATAAAATTTAACTGCATTCAGTCCGTCAGTATGCCGTGAGGGAGTGAAAAACTGGAACAATTACTTCCAGCGTTGTATTCGATCTCTCAGCCGATGAAAATTCCAACCCGGCTGGGCAAAAAACCAGTCAGGGATAAGTCTGTTCGTTCTGGAACGTATCAGAAATTGCGTTCAGGTCACGGTAGACCAACTGTATATTGAGATGCCGTGAGGGAGTGAAAAACTGGAACAATTACTTCCAGCGTTGTATTTGATCTCCAGGCGGGTGCGCCCGGGGAGCACCTCCGGCGGATCACTGCGTTCCGGGTTGTTGATCCTGCTGCCATGCTCAGAGGGTGCCTGCACTGCAGGGGTGATTGTTTTTGTGCATGAAGGGACACCTTGCTCCACAAAAACAATATCTCACTGTGATTTCATGCTTCTATGTGTGCTGCAGAATGAAGTACCCATAGGCAGAGCACAATACGTGGAGAAATGTAAACATTACTCCTCGTATCGCCACCCTAATGACTCTTTCTTGGATTTGTTAGATTTTGGGTTGCCACAGACTTGCAAATCTGGGGTAGTGTCAAAAGCAATGGGTGTTGTGCGGCGATCGGGACTGATAACCAGCACCCACACCTCAAGCACACATATATGGAGCGGGCCCCAATTACATAGACATATGACCCTACTTCATGGAGTTACTGCCACTAAGCTCTGTTAGGGCTGGCCCCCTTTCCAACGCATGTGGCAGCGGGTCTCAGGTGACTACCTTACCCTTCCTTTGGTTACGTTGTCCTCATTTTGTTGTACCCTATGTCCACAGTTCTGGTAAGCAATACACCATGTCTAGAACGTCTAAAGAGTGTCCTATCATAAGATTTCTTAGCATTGCCTTGACCATTGTAATGACACTATTCCATGTATTATGTTAGTAACCTGCTCGATAACTTACCTGGTATTAAGTTGGTTTATACCCTGAACTGCATTGCTTTGAAGTTGTTAAACATGGTGTCAATGCACTGTTCATGTTGTATGATAATAAAAATGCCAATAAAAAAGGTTTAAACAAAAAAATCAATGGGTGTTGTGTTAGAATGCCCACCCCAACATCTATTGCCCAGCCCTTTGCTGTAGCGGACTGCAGTGGAAAGGGCCATATTTACAAGGTGGCTCAAGCCACGCTAAGTGGCACTGCGCCACCTTGTAAATATTGAACATGACGCATCGCCACCCGACCAACCAAAAATGTATGCTCCATTGGCAATATGGGGATTGTTAATATGCACCAAAGTATGAATAGCATGATGTAATGTCTGTTTCTGCTTTATTAGTAGCTAACACTGAAGAATGTAACTCAACCACAGTACACCCTGTCTGGGTTATATACTAAATATGCTTGAGGGACAGACAAATTTGGAAAATGCCCTGGAATTGCCCATGTGACCGCAGTGCAATTCACAGGCTTTTGTGACCACACATCACTGATAGCAAACCTAGTAGACTTCTCATCATATGTCTGGTCATTTACGCATGTCAGTGCAAAGTAAGGGCAAGGTATGTCAGAGAAGACAACACATGCCTAATACAAGCATTTCCATGAGTGTGAGTGTCATCAATGGCCACAGTTTACCACACGTGACACACTTTACAATGTGAGTTTGAACACATGCAAACTGAACATGTTGGTGACATGGCAGAAATTCACATAGTACTGGGCAGATAGATTTGTTAGTGGATCAATGTAACCTGAGTTACATGTCTTGATGACATGTGAGTACAATGGTAGACTGATGTCCCAGAGTCTGATGTGCAGGTGAGATAGAAAACAGCAACACCTTGCAGTGGTTGAAATACAAGTGATATAGGTTAGGTGTCTTCAGACACTCAGCTGTCAATAGGAGGTTCAGCGATGAATGATGTGACTACCACTCTCAAATTGTAGTCACTAGAGAAGCACATATTGTCCCTGGATTGTCCTGTAGAACACAACCTGCATTGTGCATGTGATGTATGTGAGTCTGAAAACCAAAAGCCTTCACCACTGGAAGGGTCACCCTTATAAGCACTCCTCTGCGAACTGAATTCGCTTTCAAAAAGTCAATGATCCATTCATTGAATGTAACTGAAATTTATTCCAAATTTGATGCAGTGGTGAAGGCTTTTGGTTTTCAGTTGAATTACGCCTCAATGATCAGGAGGTGATACCCTACAGCACCCAAAATTTAGGAAATTGGTTTACTTGAAGCGACATCGATAACAAAGGAGTGCAACCGTTTTTCTATTTTTACTTACTGTATGTGAGTCTGTCATTTCTCACTCCTTCCTCTATGCAACATGAACCTACACATGGTTGAAATCACTGGATGTTGTATGTAGATAATTTGTGACGACAAATTATACATGTGCCACATGATGACTGATCATTACTCCTATTTCCTGTTTTGCAGCTGTGCGCCCATTGTTCACTCAAGGGGACATTGATGCCTTCAAGGACCCCCACACCACTGGTGAGTGACTTAGTCCATGTATGTTTGATCCTCAAATGAGTGTTTGTGATGGCTGGTCCTGTAGAGTGTTGATCCCACACTGTGTGTGCGTAACATGGATTTTACATCACCCACAATGGGGCATATTCATGCTAGGGTGCCTGCGTTGGTGCTAGCCAGCTAAATATGGCACCGGTGCTTGGAAAAACATAGGGATGCCCTGTATTATTGTAAATATCTTGCATCCATGCATTTTCCGAATGTTGGAGCGCAGCATTATCAATTTTGGCATGACATCGCTCTCCATCATTCTGCTGAAAAGATGCCCCTGTATATGTTTACATACAGGTATTCAGTACTATGTCACCCATTGGGCCCATCTTTCCACATGACAAATGATGCTGAAACCTGATGGTGCAGAAACAGATCTTAATTCTGTGTTCACTTGTTGTACCATGTACCTGCAATGGGTGTGGTGTTGTGAAGTCAACAACAACATCCATTGCTAACCCCTAGGCAAATATGCCTGCTTAGTAGTGTAGCATGTGTACATGACAGTATTTGTCCACAGTGGATAGCTACACATTGATTACTACACTTGACGTATGCCATTGTGACTCAGGGAGTATGGTAGCCTTGTGAAGTTCCCGTAGCACTATCACCTTGCACATATGTGCCGTAGGTCTATCTGACATCTGCCTCTGCATCTGTGTTTCAGAGTGTAGATACAGGCAACAAAATACAATAAGGGATGTTAGCGATGTGTATGACCCGACAGGGGTGACATGCACACACTGGCAGGATATAAGGATCCCTGAGGATCAGAGCATTACAGCTACACTTGTCAGTGACAACGATTGATACAATGAGCATGTCTTATACACATGTTGGGACCTGTCGTATATCTGATGGTTGGATGACTGGTCCACCCCAGACCTACAGCAGGCTGGAATTGAGATTTGTCTTGTACATTGTGATGTGTCCAACTACTATTTCCACCATTGCACTCTGTATTACTTCCCATGTGCACAGTTTTGTTTAGCAATTTGGGATGCCAAGTTGGCTTGTGACATAAAGTACTCACATGCTTCTAGTAGATGAGTACAGGATGAACCCTGGATATGTAGATGTGGAGACAATTCTGACTATGTATTGCATTGTAGTTGGCAGATGAGTGACTTTTGTACAGTTGAAACACTTTGGCGCTTAGTTGTATGCCCCTAGAACACTCATTGCATCCTATAAGTATGGGTAAATGTTATTCCCTGGGGGTGCAAGGGGCCGGTAAATCAGTCTCCTTGTGTACGTTCCCCTGGTAGACTCATTCTGAGTATGTGTTAATGTCAGTATTTCACTTAGGAGACCCTTGACTGATGCTGTAGAGCTCTGCCATTGCTATGTGCTATTCCGGTCACTACCCTAAAGTTCTGAATTTGATATTGTGAGTTGACATAGACTCCACATATCAGTGGTCCCACCAAACTTCAATTTGAAAAAAGTTGTCACAGACTATTACCTTCCTGTTGGTGTAAACTTGTGATGTGATAGACTTGTTACCCATTGTTGTTTGTCCAGTCTCTTACATCTTGTCATGTGATGTTTTTTCTTACAGACAACATGACACCTGATGTGGCCAAAGCATTCAAGTTCAGAAAGGACAGGTATCGCAATGTCCGGAGGGTGGCCAAGGGGTACCGTGCACGCAGCGACGGTATGAGGAGGAAAATGCAGCTGGCAGATGGAACAATTTCCCCCAAGGTGCCCCAAAAGCTGCCACAGCCACAAGAAGGAAGTCTCCCACTGCATGGCAGGACACTTTTACAGACCCTGTGCCCAGCACCTCTGGTACCTGCCGCACCTGCACAAGCTGCGCACCTGCTGCACCTGCCCCACCTGCTGCACCTGCCCTACCAGCCGCACCTGCCCCACCTGCCACTCCGGCCCCACCTTGCCCACCAGCACAGCCATCAGCTTTCAGCAGGGAGGACAGGAGAGAACTATCGAATTTGCATTTGCTGATGGCAACACTGAAACACAAAATGGACAAGGTCCTCGCCCATTTGGAGGACATTAAGGGAGCAATCGGTCTCCTGTTGTGAAGGCTCATCTGAATGGAGGCCTTAAACCATTCTCCAAATCCTGTTTTTATATACTTATGGTTGTACAGTGGTGTTTTAATGTAGTGTGCTGTTATAGTTAGGGCAGGCTTAGATTAGTGTTAGGTGTAGATAGTGTTTTAATGTAGGCTAGATTGTTGATAGTGTTATGGGTTAAGTTTCCTTTTCGTTTGGATGAAAAAAAATATATATTCCAAAACAATACACAAAATAATATATATTTGTTTAGGATATATGTGTAGGTAGTCTATGTTTAGGTGTAGTTGTCTTTGTCCTGTCTTCACATGTGCCTTAAGGGGGCTGGGGGTTGATGTTTAATATTTGTTGTTAAGTGTGTAGGCTAAGATAAGGTTTGTTAGGGTAGTGTTAAGGCTAATTAGGATAAGGTACTGTAGTATAGGTTAGGTTAGGACTTTAGCATAGGGTAGCTAGGCTTAGATTTAGTCAGTTTCATATTAAAATAAACATACCTTTTTCTACATTGTGGTGTCAATAATATTTAATGTGGATCAGAGATTTATTGAGCTAGGATTTATCTACTTTTAATCTGTTCTCCCAGCTTGAATAGTTGCACAACATGTGTGAGTGGCTTCATTATCTAGGGGCAGGGTACTGTCGTGTCGACAGCCTTTTGATTGACATAATCAGACATGCATACAATGTAGAATTCAATATGTGCCTTTTCTCATGGCTTGGGGATAAGGTCCTAAATAAGTTGTCCTATACCAGATTATTGTGTGCTGCAAAAGCATTAGGTCTTGGAGGAATGATGCACCCTCTTACTTCTGTCTTAATGTTATTATGTTGGGTGGTTCTCTGTTTGCTGCCTCGTGATCTATGGCAATCACTAAATTTGCTTGTCACTCCAATGAGGTGTTTTCACTGGTTACAATGTTCAGGCATGACACTTGTAGATAGACTGTTTTTTTCATACACTTTGAGGGCACATTACCAGTTAAACATTATTGTGGCCAACTTCATTTAGCACTCAATGTATATCTGACATTATGTACTTCACACATGTTCTGAACTCTCACTGCCTATCAAGATCCCAGAGTCTGCAGACACCAAATTTTCAAATATACTCTGTATTTGATGTAGTGGCTACACAGATTAGCCAGGCTTGACTCTGGTCCTGTTTCATGGTGACAGACAGCACCCATCTGGCAATTAAAGGTGCATTTATTTAAAAGTGCAAATCAAATTGGGCCACACAGAAACAGTTCACAGGATAACAACCCCAAAGGATGTTTCAAGCCGGTGCATTTCCAGACAGAGTCCTTGTGGAGAACATGTCATGGGCCATGTTGAGGATTAGGAAATTATCATTCAGCAGGATGATCGCAGTGTCATTGGGGACGATGGGCCACATTGGAAGTCCACAAATGTCCAAGGTGAACATGGCAAAGTCAAGATGAGGACAGGGATAGATGATGTTTCCAGGCATGTTGGTGAGCACAGGGCTAAGCCGAAACTGGACATTTGACACAGATGAATGCTACTGCTGACTTTTCCTTTGGAAAGATGTGCCGTTCACATCTTCCTTCTCTGATGTGTGCTGTGTCTCCCATGAGAGTCATGTTGTACATGTGGCAGGCGAGGGAAACACAGACACATCAGGGGTGAAAGATGTGGGTGCCATGGCTGCAGCAGCATTCTTTTGTGCCAACACATGAGGCCTCACTGCAGCGAGGAGGATCTGCTGGTTTTGTAACACAGCAGCAATGTCGCAGTGGTAGGCAGCCAAGGCAGCCATGTGGGAGTTCTGCTTCTGCTCCATGGTCTCCAAGATATTTCAGAGTGCCCCCAGATCTTTGGCCACCTCGCTGGTGTCACTTTGGCAGGGCAGTTTATTTTTTATTTATTTTTAAAGTTTTATATAGCGCAAACTAGACCCTGGAAGGGTATCAGAGCGCTTTACAAATGTTACAACAAATAGATAGAGTGAAAAACTAGGAACATGTATAACAGTAAAACATAGATGTTGTCGGTACTCATTGTAGATCACATCAAATGGATAGAGTGAAAAAAAAACTGGGAACATATATATGAGTGGATCACAGGAGAACATAAAAGTTGTCAGTACTTGTTGTAGATCCGGAAGGTATTCAAGAGTCCGTTAGCCATTCACACTTAGAGTCAATTGCAGATCCTGGTAGGTGAGGTGTGTCTGATTATTACATTTTTGAGGTTTTAACAGCAAGGTGCTGGTGCTTCTCGAAGTTCTGCCACCGCCTGATAAATCCAGTTTATTGGCTAGATACTTTGGTGTGTTGGAGTGCAGGGCTTTGTGTGTCATGCAAACAATTTTTAGCTGTGTTCGTGCCTCATAAGGGAGCCAGTTCAGTGCCTTTAGATCAGGGGTGATGTGGTTGTTCTTTTTGGAGCCGGTGACAAGTCCTGCAGCCGCGTTGAGGGAGGCTCTTAGTGAAGCCAGTCTGGATCTCGGCAAACCACATAAGATTGTATTCTATAGTCTATTCTGGGTATCACTCGAGCTTGCACGGCCGATTTGAGGTCGTCGGCGGTGAGAAAGGGTTTTAGTTTTCTAAGAACGTTCATGTGAAAGTTTGCTCCTCTGATGGCTGTGCTGATGTGTTCCTGCATGGTGAGATTCTTGTTGAGTGTTATTCCCAGTGATCTAGTAGAATCTATGATGTGTGGTGTACAGTTGAAGGCTGTTAAGTGTTTCGGCCAATTTTCAATGTCGCTGTGTCCTTGTGGTGGGGACATTAGGAGAAAATCGGTTTTGAGCGTGTTGAGTTTGAGGTGGTTTTTTGTCAGCCAGTTGTGGGTTTTTTGCAGAGTTGTGTTGAGTAAGTGGATGTCACCCGGAGATGATATTTTTAGGTATAGTTGGGGATCATCCGCATACATGTGGTAATGAAAATTGGAGCGTTTCAGAATTTCGGTTGTTGATGCCTCTGTCTCATGACACCAGCGATGTCAGCCAGGGACTGCTGGAGGCCACGGAGTGGAGAGTAGGTGCCTCTGATGGCAACTGAGGTGTCCCTTTTGGGACTGAGGCACTCACGGACCCCCTCTACTGTGGCTGCCAAGGTCTCCAACCCGCCCGCACATGATCTGCCAACTCCCACTGAACTCCTACCGAAAGCCGTTGCAAGGTGACCTGTGGATCCGCAGAGTCCAGGGATGTGGCTGTGGTGGTAGGTGGTGCCTGTTGTTTTTTTGGTGGGATATATGGAGATGCCACAATGCTGCTGACCCTCCCCAGGTCCAGAGATGGTGTTCCTATGGAGTCCAGGAGCTCTTGGAAGGTGTCGTGGGCGATGATTGGAAGGGTTTCATCATTATCACAATCATCGGTGATGTCTGGGACAGGGTGCTGACCAGGAGTTAAGGTTTCATCCTCTGCAATGGAAAGGACAAATACTATTGTTGCTGTCTGTTACATGTTGATATGCTGTTAAGCATTTGACATTCAAAGTACATGACACTTTCCATTCTCCTGTGAAACATGGTACACCTGGATCACTGACATAATATCGACGACAACAATATCGACCTACCAGAATATCGTGTCAAGAATATCGATGGACAAAATATCGACATCCTATCTCTACAAAGTTAAGTACAAAAATATTGAAACCAAAATATCGTTGTTTAAAATATCATTGTTCAAAATACCGCTTTTTTTAAATGTCTTAAAAATAATATTAAATAAAGTAAATAATAAATATAATTAATAAAAACATAGGGGCCCATTAGGATGGCGGGCGGAAGCACCACCGCCGTGCTGGCGGATGGAAAAACCACCAGTTACCGTCCGCCCGCCGCAGCCCACACGCCCGCCCAATTAGGATGTGAAAAGTCAGCCAAACACCGCCCGTAAGCCAGCGACGCCGCCCGCCATCAAAGTGCGCCCATTCACGTAGCGGCGCGGCACAATGGAGACACACCACCCGACGGAATCACGTACCGCCCGGCGTACAAATTACGATGCCACAACCAAACAGCTCCCCGGCTAAGAGACACCGCACGTGAAAGCAAGGCGGAAACCCGACCGCACAGTACGGATACCAAAGAGGCGGACCCCCGAGCATGAATCCAGCACTGCAGGCCCTCCCCATGCTCTACCTGATGCAGAACCTAGGAGTCAACGCACCGCGGAGACGCAGGTAGGCAGACACACAACAAGGGCACACAAACACCGCACACAGTGCAAGGGTGGAAGAACTGTACATGGCCCCCCCGACACCCCTGCGTGGACGCGACACATCCACCACTGCACCCACAAATGTCACATCGGGCAAATTGTAACAACTCGCAACAACCGGGGACACACCACCTGGGACCAGGAACTAACGTCCCCGTCACGACCCCGCAGCGCAGCGGCGACGATGCAGCCACACATGCGCACAACGCATAGGCCAACGGCAGCGCCATGTATGCGCCGCACACAAACAACACAGGGTCACAACCACACACACCAACCCCACCCAGAACGCACATGTCACGTGACAGTCCTGCCACAGTCATGTCGCCAACCAGCAAATCACTGTTGCCAACCTGACGTCACACAACTGACCCGAACATGTCAGTGATGTCACGCCAAGTTAGGACACACCCCTGTGTGCAAAACATGGTGAAGCACACAGCGGCGGCAACATCACCCAGCAGAATATGGACCCCGTCGGAAAAAGGTACGCCAGTACCACACAGAAACACCGATACCACCCTGCACCCAATACCAAGACATGCAATACGTAACATCAAAGATCCCGGGGACCGACAACAGGTGGCTCCAATTACAACACCCACACACAAGGCCCAACGTATAGCGGAAACGCAGCGTGCCGCCCACACACGGGAGAGGAGATAGCACTGAATGGCCTTCCATACCCACACCGAAACCACAGCTCAACTATTCAAGCAGGACAACACAGTCATTATTCCAAAAAAGCCCAACACAGGCATGCAGAGGGAACCGTCCACTGGGCAGATAGCGCATAACACGAAAGAACATTCCGAAGGGAAAACAAAAATGATACCACTCCCCCATGTGGTTCACATGCAAGTTATCGGGAAGGAGTCAGACACCACTGACCTTGACCATTCATAGAAGCATGTGGGATGAGGGCCCGTGTCCTTCGCACAAGCTACTATAACCCAAGCCCTGCCACCCTACGACCATAACAGAATTCCCAGCAACGTTGGAGGTTGCACTCTGCAGACTGCACAGACAGCCGGAGCACGCCATCACATCGCCCTTCAGCAAAATGGCACTTGCACCACACCTACCCAACTACGCCGGACAGATGAAGCTGTACAAACATTACCTGATACAGATATTGGGATGTGAAAATCTGGCCTTGCTGAACGTAAGTTACCGACTAACTTACCGCATCGCATTGTTCAGCTGCGTCATCCCCGTCTTCTACTGTCGGAGGTGTCCTTTCCACTATCCTGTGGATTTATGTCTCTCCAACCCTGCATGTCCAATGGCGGACCTGGTACAACTGTTCAACCCCTGGACGTCCACGACAGGGTCTGTTCAGCCTATGGGGGCATGGCGTATGTGGCTGCAATCGGACCCACACTGCAATGGGACCACTGTGCCTCCACACGACGGATTCTGGATCACAGTTTCATCGAATGTCATCCAACATGTCCCATCATGCTCCTACAAGGGACAACTTACGACCAACACCTTGACAGCCACCATCCGCTACATTGGATGGCATCCATGTTTACCACCAATGCCATGGAAGCCCTGCTGGAAGGTATCGCATTCCTGACAACCTGTCAATTCGTCGGGCCTCGACGCAACACCCCCAATTGAACAATGATGTCCCACACCGTACCCATGCCTGGCATCCGCACGGACTGAGCAGTTACCAGTACAACAACTATACCACACAACCTGCAACTAACACCACACCACCAACTACACTGCCATGACATCGGATATTTTCGGGACATGCACTCTGTACCTCATCACATCCAGCAACTCTGCATGAACAGGGGGAGGCAGAGGCATGGGATTTGTGTATGGCAACCACATGGACATAACTGCACGTACAACTATGCCATAAAATGTATCCTGCGCCCATGAACATATGCACCGGTGAGTGGACAGTAATCGTTTGGCTGTAGTATGTGAGAGCTGTCACCTCACCTCCCTCTGAACTTCCGTGCCAGGACTTTTGCATGGACAACAAGTGCATCCCCCAACAAAATGACCCCAGTGACTGTGTCATGTCCAGTAGCCACCACATTGCAACAACAAGTGGGACGCAGTTGCATGCACGTAAGCCCATGCCCTGATGTCACCTCCACGCACGTGTGTATGAGTAACCATAGCAGCAAACCTGTAACATGGAACTGAGATGTACTGTGCCCATGATGTCAAGCGGTCTGGTAGGCGAAATGTATACTGTCTGTGTCAAAGTTAGCAGCTCCACAGTAATTAGCAAATGTACATTAGCACAGCAACGGCTAAGCAGTTGTAACTCTGAAGCACACATCCCACAGTCAACAACTAATGACATGTACCCCTACACCCTATGCTATGTGTAATCATGCTGAGTATATCCTCCACATGCATTTCGCTGCCAGTAATGTCCACTATACTGCATCTCAGAGGACATAAGTCCCAATACATGGCTTGAAGCAAAAATGTGTCTCTGCTGATTCATTTCACAAGTACGAATGAGAGAGGATGAGAGTGTGTGAAGTACACAGCAGTCGTGAGATGACCATGTAGTCCACTGTCATTGGATGTCAACGAAAATGAGTAGCCGCAACAGTGGCCACAGGGAAATACCACAGCTCGTGGAGCAGGACTTGTCACACTCTGAAGTCGCCCGAAAGATCATCACATCAACACTGACGGCCTGCTCACTACAAAGCACAGTCATACACATGTTTACAATGACCCACACAGTCTGACCACACACTCAGCAACAAAAAGTGGGAGCCACGCTAAAGCATGCCACAGCAATGCCTGACAAAACACACACACGACATCAGAGTGGGTGGGCAGCACTGCACAGTGAGCAAGAACTGTTGAAATGCTGAAATGCACAATTGAACTAGACACAATCTTGACAGTCACACACCCTGCACACACACAACGTCTGAACCATAACAAGTAGGAGTCAGCCTGAACTGCAAGGACACACCCACACACCCCATACGGTGCAACATACAACACACCCATCACATCATATACAAAGACCTCAGCACGGTAACAAACATCCACCATGTCCCGGGGTAACATATGTGTGCAGTCGACATGGACACGACACACACATACACACCAACGCTACCACAATCACACACCACACACCACCACCTCCCAAATGCACACATTGAAAGTAAGCCATGTGCCCAGTCACAATATCCATCACAGCCACCACTGTCTCAGAAGGAGATGGGTTAGTGTGCCTACCAATCTAACAGGATGCCAGTACGAATCGGTGCTGTGTGTGTGCAACGGGACAGTTGCAGGTCCGGCCCTGAGAGAGTAGCACAACTGTGGATGACACACATGTGTCATGTGAAGCGGGAGTTACGCTTGGCTCAGGTGGGTGGGTGTGACGGGTAGGTGCGCACATGCAATGTTGAAACACGCTGTGCTGGGAGGATTCCGGAACAGTACATTGCGTCTCTCCTGGGAATTTGTAAAGACCACCTGTCTGGGGATGAATGTGAACTCGTGTGTGCACAACAGGCGGGCCCACGATGAATGCTGCATCAGGTGTAGATGTCAGCCCACCCTCCGTGGACATACTGGATACTGCTGTGCGTCCGCCAGGCCCTTGCCAAGGCACTCACATCCCCTGTCGACCAGGTGTATCCCCAACATTGTCCACCTGCACAGGCAATCCAGGGCACGGGATGGCAGTGGAGCATGGTGGGTGAGATGTCATGGCGCGCTCCTCCTGGACACATCACGCAGGCAACACATCCTCAATTAGTAGTATGGCACAAGTCTAATGGAAGTAGTGGGGATGCACACATCACGAGCAGGAGTGACGTCACGGAAGGTGGCTCGCACCATCTCACTCATTGCCTATATCCCCACACACGTTACATGCCATTGCAACAGAGAAGCCAGCGCGTGCAGAAGCAGCTCCAAGCTCGCCCCCGAGAGGCCAAAGAGTGAATGTGTGGGTCCATGAGCTCCAGTTGGACGCGGCCTGGGCCGCTAGGGCAGCTACAGCCTCTGTGTGTTGCAGGTGGTGTATCCGGACTGCGGAGCCTGTCATGCATTGTCAATGTTGCCCGGGTCTCGAGTCGGGGCACCACGCAGGTGGACGGCGTCCCGCCACTTATTATGCCGCGAGACAGACCACTTGTTCAACTGGACCCACACATACACTCCTTGGCCTCTCTGGGGCGAGCTTGGAGCTGCTTGTGCATGCGCTGGCTTCCCAGGTGCTAACGCATATATTGGTGAGCGAGGGGAGGCCATGAGGACAGGGTAAAATATGAGTGTTTGACTTCCAGTCAGTTCAAGGAATGACCCTGATGTGGTCATGAAAAGACGTGTCTCGTGTGTATTGCAACTAGTAGATAAGCCGATGAACTTCCCATGTCTTGCATGTAGCCCCGCACCTAGCCCCGCCCACTCTACACATTAAAATGAGTACCAGCACCACATCCTTCCCATTCGAAGCACTGACTGGGGGTGATAACCATTGGACAGTCTTGTGTAGTCCACCCATGCGTACATGTGGGCCCTCCATGATCCATGTCACCTGCGGCAAAGTGATGTCATGGGCAATGACGGAAGTGAGGAGAGCTGTCTGCCCCATGCACAGATGGCGCATCAGCTCAAAAGACCCAGCACTGAGGGCAGCAGGGGTCACATGTGCAGGGGCAGCTGTGCCTGGTGTGAAGGCACATGCATATAGACAGCACATCGACCAATGTGTAGTCTGCCCACATCTACTGTCCATTGTCAGGCGGACCTAGCAAAAGTTCACAAGGCAACACATCTGTGTTGGTGTACCCACTGCGACCAACACTGCGCAACAACCAACGTACTCGCCCTGCGCATGGCCCACCCCGCAACGGTGGTCACATTCAGTGGCACTATCTCACACACACATCCCTTTCACGAGGCATGGTGTGACCAATGTACAGGGCTGAGTTTGCGCTCATCCGGAGAGTGCTGAACAGGTGACACATGTAACCCACTAGTCATTCTGTGTTGTCACCTACTGGCATTGTGCAGTCAATGTGCAGGCCAGGCCTGCTGGGACTGAGAAGGGCAGCATGGCCCCAGCCTGACATGCACACGAGCAACAAGTGCACTGAGACCTGCATTGCCAATTGTCTGTGTCACTGGATGTCTGACATGAAGTTGCCATGTACCACCACTCGGGAGGGACAGACATGTCAAAGCGCCCGAGAGCTCACATACCACTGCCACCTGCAGTCAGCATGGTGAGCAGTGCATGTTTGAACACCACAGGCTCTGACTCATAGTGCTGCAGATCAACGATATGTGTGACCCCCACATGCACTCCCACACACACTGCAGTTGTCTCTCACACACAACTTTCGCAAGGAATAGCCATGTGCAGTGTGCATGGAGCTCGGAATCCAGGATCTCCAGCTCCTCGCTGGTGAGTGGACCTGGACATATCCTCAGCGTCATCCACGTGTAGGTGGAGAGGTGGCAGCAGCAGGTGTTGTTGAGGGGTGCCAGGCTGCAGTCCCAGGTAGCTGTGGTAATGCCGGTCTCACTCACACACTCACATAGCCCCCTGGGGCAGTTTCAGTGGGTCCAAGCTGCTGCAATTTGTGTACCATGTCTGCCAGCTTCAATTGCAGACGATGGCCTGCTCCCAGCTGGCCCGGGACGCTTACCTCCATGGTGGAACACGCAGGGTGCAACCGCGAGGGTCATTGGAGTTGGCCGTAAGGGCCTGGCCCATGGCGGGTACAGTCCGCTGATGCCATGTGCATCACACAGTTTAATGTGCGCAATGCATCTGCAGGTGTGGCCATGATTTGTGTGTGGGTGCAGGTCCACAATGGACGGGGCCACAACATGCTGTGTGCATAGGCAGGGACGGCCAGTGGCCAGCCTCCACATGTCTGTTGGCATATCATCATGTACACATTGGCATGGGAGCATGGGATATGCATATGCACACACATGCCATCTTTCACTATGTACATCTGCCACTTGGCACGTGCGACGTTACGTGTCACTTGTGATGTGTATTTGCAATCACACAGCCGTGTTGGCATGGAGCTGTTAATGTGTACACCTCTCAATGTTTCTGGAGGTGTGATCCGTACAGTGCTGTACATAGGGTGCAGTAGGGACATCAATGACTGTCTCATATCCCCTCGTGCCACAGGTCCCACTTGTTTTGGCCGCTCAGCCTGTGTCCATAGCATTGTTGGTGTGTGCCCTACACACCCAGCCTCGGAAGCAGTGTGATGCACAGCAGCTAGTCATGTTGCCGTGGTGTTGCAGCTTTCCGAATATGCAGTCTGTTTCCATCAGCATGCCTTACAAGTTGTTAAGGCCTAACTCCCCATGTGCATGCTCATAGCAATGGTGTGTGTCACTGCCCATTGCTATTGGTAGGGGACCTGTGTATGTGTATTGTGGCTGTGCTGTCCCTACTTGTCAGCTGTTCTGTGATTCAATTGCTTGGTCAGTCAGTTCTGATTTGTGTATGTGTAAATGCCCTGTGGCGTGTTGCTTTGACATGTGTCCACTTCCATCTTTCCTAGGAGGAGGCCAAACATACATCGCCCCTACCAATTGCTGTCAAACATGGAGGATGTGGAGGTGATCCGGAAGTTCCGTCTGGACCGACCCACCCTGCATCGCCTATGTGCCTTGTTGGAACCCCACCTCCGTCCTCGCAGGGTGTATCCTACTGCATTTACCCCCACGGCTAAGGTGATGGCTGCACTGTATTTCTTCGCCAGTGGGTCATTCCAACACACAGTGGGCAGTGGAGGTGGGATGTCCCAGCCCATGTTCTGCATGGTGCTGAGGGATGTACTGTCAGCTATGATGCTGTACAGGAACAGGTACATACGATTCCCCAGGGCTCGTGAATTGGCGGCAGTGAAGGATGATTTCTATGCCCTTGGACGGATCCCCCACGTTGTTGGTGCAATAGATTGCACCCATGTTGGCCTTGTTGCACCACAGGCCACTGAGCACCTCTACCGCAATAGGAAGCACACCCACTCCCTGAATGTGCAAGTGGTGTGCCTTGCAGACATGGTCATTTCACACGTGTGTGCGAAGTTTCCAGGATCGGCACATGACGCGCACATCATGCGCAACAGCATCCTACCACGTCTGATGACCAATCTGCAACGGGACCGTGCTTGGATTGTTGGTGAGTATGTGGAGTAGTGTAGCATGCTGGCTGTGCGATGCTGTCTTGTGTCCAGTTGGAATTGCAACGATTCTCTGTGTCCCTCACACCCAGGTGACTCTGCTTACCCGAATGGGCCCTGGCTGCTCAGCCCATTGCGACATCCTCGTACCCCAGCTGATGTCCGCTACAATGAGGCACATGGGAGGACCAGACGTGTGGTTGAGCGGACTTTGGCCTCCTCAAGTCCAGGTTCAGATGCCTGGACCGCACAGGGGCGCACTGGCGTACTCCCCACAGAAGGTGTGCCAGATAGTAGTGGCTTGCTGCATGCTGCACAATCTGGCTATTCGCAAGCAGATCCCCCTAATTGTGGATGACGGAGATCAACCAGGGCCCCAGCCTGCAGACCAGGACGGGTCGAGTGAAGAGGACAGTGGGGAGGAGGGAGCTGTGAATGTGCGTCAGCAGCTCATCGCCCGCTACTTCACTTGACGGTGAGTGTCCAGGTACGACGGCTGATGTAGCTGTAGTTGTGCAGGTGTATGTGTGCTCTGTCACGGAGGCCTTTTGTTCACTGAGTGCTGTGTGTCAATGGTCCATGTCCAGGTTAGTATGCCACTGACAGTGGCTGTTGCATTGTGCCCTGTTGCTGTGTGAGATGTGTGTACATTGCTTGTAGTTTGTGACAAGTACTGTGTGATGAGTGTGTGACACACTCATTGACTGTACTCTTGTTCTGTTTTTCACCACTAGGTCCCTACAGCCTCTCCTGTCCCATCGACATACCACACAGCAGATGCATTTCTGCTCATGGTGGCGATTGTACATCGTTGAATAAACCCAGGACACATAATGCAGATTGTGATCAAGGTGTATTTATTTACAGCGGTGACATGTGATTGTGTGCAAGGTGATGACAAAAGTGGTGCATGCTGTGACAATGATTTGACGGCCATGGCTGCGTGATGGTCAAGGTGTACCCATGAAGTTCTATGTCCACAGTCCAACAGAGACATGCCATTCACATGGCAGTGTGGGGTAGGATCGTAGTCCAAGTCAGTGCAGTAGGTGGTCAGGGTGGATGGCTGACTCACTGGCGTTTGGTGCGTGCGAAGTCCTCTCTGGACACCTGTTTCCTCTTCGGACGGCCCCTTCCACGTTTGGTAGGGGGGGGTTGTGTTGGTGGGCTGCTGGTGATGGCTGAGGACTGCTCACTCGCTGTGGACGCAGGGAACTAGATGTTGCACGAGCCTGCGCCACAGCACGTGGTGGTGGCGGTGGTGTGGCTGGCCTTGCTTGGGCCCTCCCCCCCACCACCAGCTGGCCCATGAGGTCCACAAGTCGGTCCATACGGGTCACGAATTGGCCCATATGGGCGTCCATGGACCTCAACACCCCAAGGACCTCCCGCGTGTCGGCAGCCGACCTGGCCCATTGTCCTTGGGCCTCTTCATAGGCCCCAAGGACTCTTGAGATTTGCGGCAGGGCTTGGCTCCCAGGCTCAGATGGCGTTGGCCTGACCCTGCTCCTCCCACCGGTACTGCTGCCACCGACCGGCCCACTCGCCACATTGGTCACCACGGTCCTCTGTCTGGCTCCCAGGGTCGAGCACGACGGGCGTGCCACCCCTTGCGCAGGTGCTGTGGCCAGGGATGGCGTGGTGGTGGTGGTTGTTGCGGCGGTGGTGGTGGCCGCAACGACCGTGGCAGCAGGGGTCTGTGACTGGTCAGCAGCCCTGGGTGATGTGTTGGTGGGTAGGAGGGGCCCTGGGGAGCGGTTGGGCCCTGCCACTCCAGACGGGCCTGGTGGGTGGTCCTCGTCCGAAGAGGTGTCCAGGTCTTCTACATCCGTGAGTCCGGGTCGGGGGCTTGCGGGCTGGCTGTGCTGGCTGCTGTCTCCCTCTCCAGCATCCAGCTGTTCGGCACCTGTGGGGAGAATGTGATAGGTCATTGTGTTGCACCTAGCAAAGTATGTATTGGTTGTCTGACATTCACAGTTCGTGCACTGTCGTGCACAGGTTTCCCAGGGGCGTGTGTGTGGATGTACGATGTGTGTATGCGTGGGTTAGGCAATGGTAATGTGTGATGTGGACATGTGGCATGGGACGGATTAGCAATGCCGATGGGTGTGTGTTGCTATGCTCCTACATTTTGTGGCTCCGGTGTATGCGGGCTCCAGACCCATCGACGATGGTGGGTTGAACTATGGTTTTGGGGTTCAAATGGAACACTTAGAAACACAGATGGCAAAAGGGGTACAGCCCCCTCAACGCTTTGGGTTGAACTATGGTTTTGGGGTTCAAATGGAACGCTTAGAAACGCAGATGGCAAAAGGGGTACAGCCCCTCAACGCTTTTGGGTTGAACTATGGTTTTGGGGTTCAAATGGAATGCTTAGAAACGCAGATGGCAAAAGGGGTACAGCCCCTCAACGCTTTTGGGTTGAACTATGGCTTTGGGGTTCAAATGGAACGCTTAGAAACGCAGATGGCAAAAGGGGGTACAGCCCCCTCAACGCTTTTGGGTTGAACTATGGTTTTGGGGTTCAAATGGAACGCTTAGAAACGCAGATGGCTAAAGCGGGTACAGCCCCCTCAACGCTTTTGGGTTGAAATATGGTTTTGGGGTACATACTGTGAGTCATGGGTGCAGAACGTTACATGTGTTCTGGCAACATGACAGTGCATAGACAAAGGTGTGTGTCTGTCTAACATACCCGGCATATCTGCTGACTGTCATCATTTGTGGACATTACATTGGTGGCATTGTTGTGAGTTCGTGCTTGTTGTGTGCCACACGACGTATTGCAGATGGGCAAAATCCTTGGTGTGCGTGCTGCCCTCGAACTTGTGCATCAATGCAGTGCTCTTGGGGTGTTGACTATATTATGTGTGTTGTTACTCACAGTGCGACGTGCGCTTCAGTCACTGCAGGCACATGATTTGTCATGGGCAGGTATCTCTGCATGACTGCTGTATGAGGGCCAGCTGTTCGGATGACATACCTTCCATGACACTGGGGCTGACAGATGAGATGGATGATATGTTGAATGTGCATTGTGTGCCTGTGTGTTTCATGGGTCCAGTGGTGTTTGTGTGCAATATTGTGGTTCCACGCTGTTACTTCTAGTAAGGTTTGTCTTACATGGGCGTTGTTGTACGATGTGTGGGTGACAGGCAGTGAGGACTACATGGACAAGACTTCGATGGTGTTGCTGATGTGTGTGATGGGTGGCACAGTGCCTGCCGTGTGGGTCTGTACTCCAGTGGGACTTGTGCATGCAGACGTGGCTCCTTAGGTGTTGCTGTATCTGTGATGGGTCATGTGGGGTATGACTCTGTGATACATGTCCGTGTGCACATTGGTCACATGATTGTGACAGGGAGCAGTGCTGCGTGTTCCTCTGCTACGTGACATGTCACATGTGTCAGTCGTAATACTGTCCTCATGCCTACAGACACCCCGCCCTGTACTGTCTCCCACCTACAGGTTGTTTTTGAGTGCGCAATGCAATGGATGCCACATGGTTATGGGCGGGAGGGGTGCTCCATGTTGCTGGTCTGTGGGAGTGGGGGTGGTGTTGTGAGTTGTGGTGATGGCCTGACACCCACAGGAACCCCTGCATGTGGGGTGAGATGTCTACCTGTCGGATGCAGGTGTGCACTGCAGTGGCTGACGCATGGGTGTGGGGGTGCTCCACCTTGCTGCGCTGTGGGACTGGGGGCCTGGTGGCTGTTGTACTTCAGCTGTCCCCCTCCGACCCACTGCCTTTGTGTTGCGGCTCCTTACCTGTTACTTGTCGGTTAGTGCAGCTATGGCTGACACATGGGTGTGGGGAGTGCTCCTTCTGGCACTTCTGGAGTACGAGGGGACCTGGTGGGAGTTGCGGTGCTGGCTGACTGTACACATGCCCCCATGGTTATGTCAGTTGGTAGGTTTGGGCTGTGTGTGTGAGTGTCTGTTGCATGAGTGAGTGATGTCTTGTGTATTGTGTACTGGTCATGGGGGTGTTTGTCCCTCGGAGCTATGGCATAGTGGTAGTGCATGTGAGTACATAGCGGTGTGCTTGTATACGTTTGTTTGTACTTACCAGCCTCGACTCCCCCTGGTAATCCGGTGAGGATCTCCGGATGTATGATGACTCACACCTTCTCCTCCCACGCCTTGAAGGTCTTGAATAGCGCGGGATTACCTCCGCCAGTCCTGGCAGCCAGCTGCTGATTTTTGGCCTCCTTCTTCTTGACCACGCTTTTCAGGTCGTTCCACCTTTTGTTGATTTCGCCTCTGTTGCGTGGCACGTTCCCGACTGCATTGACCTGGTCTATGATCCTGCTCCACAACCGGTTTCTGGTGGATAGTGGTGTCTGTTGGACCTGGTTGCCATAGATTTGTGGGTGCACCTTGACGATCTCGTCGACCATGACCGTCAGTTCAGTGGAAGTGAACTTGGGCATTCTGTGTGATGCCATGGTGTGTGTTTTGGTGTTTGTGGTGCTGGTGCGGTGTGTGGTGTGTGATGTGCAGGGGGTTTGTGGGTCAGGTGTTTGGTGGTGGTGGTGATGGGTGTGATGGGTGCGTGTCTGTGGTGTGCTGCTGTCCTTTCTGTCTCGCTGTGTTCTGTGCTTTCGTCCTCAGTTTGTAGTGTTGCAAGGGATTGTGGTCTGTGAAGGAGCTGCTTTTGTACTTACCTATGTGGGTGTGTCATGATGGTCTGTTGTTTTCAGGTGTGTTGTGGCTGGTGTTCTGGGATTTGTAGTTTATTTGTTTGTCCAGGGGGATGTGTTTTCGGGATGTGTACTGTGTTTGGGTTTTTGTGTGTGGGTTGCTGTGTGGACTTGTTGGCCATGTTGTGTGTGTTTGTTTTTGTCCGCGGATGATTTCTGTGCAGGGACGTGGCCGCCTGAGCTTCCGCCGTGTCCATTTCCGTCACTGTTGTTTACGCTGGCGGGCGGTGTATTTGTGGATTTACCGCGCTCATGTCGGTACGATCCTAATTTCACGGCCGGTATGTCGGTCGTCAGGGCGGGCAGTTTTGGGTTGTCGTGCGTATTTCCGTCCGTGGCGGTCGGATGGACTTGGATTCGGACATGGGCGGGCGGTATTTTTTGTGTATTTTCCGCCGCCGGCGGTTTGCGGCTCGCGCCATCGTAATTGCTCGGTCGGTATTCAGACGGTGTGGGCGGGCGGATTTCTACCGCTATGGTAGATGGCGGATTTTTTACCGCCCGGTATCGTAATGGACACCATAGTTAGAATTATTTAAAAATGTTAAAAATTATAAATAATAAATGTAATATAAAAATAAATTAAACATACATATATAAAAAATATATATATAGTTACTTAATAATATTAATAAATAATTATTATATTAAATTATAAAACGTTACAAACATAATAAAAATTATAAATACATATATATGTATATATACATAAACCTGTAAGATAAATATAAAAATAAATTATATATATAATAAAATAAAATATTAAAATAAATATTTATCTTTAAAACAACATTTTACACTACATTAACTAAAACAGTAGGGAAAATATTAGATAGCGTAGGGCATAGAATTACTATTCCCACTCCAAGGAGTGCAACAGTAGGGAAAGTGTTGGATAGCGGAGAGGAATAATTTACTATTCCCACTCCACAGAGTGCAACAGTAGGGAAAGTGTTGGAAGGCGGAGGGGATAAAATTACTATTCCCACTCCAGCGAGTGCAACAGTAGGGAAAGTGTTGGATAGCGGAGGGGAATAATTTACTATTCCCACTCCAGCAAGTGCAACAGTAGGGAAAGTGTTGGATAGCGGATGGGAATAATTTACCATTCCCACTCCAGGGAGTGCAACAGTAGGGAAAGTGTTGGATAGCGGAGGGGAATAATTTACTATTCCCACTCCAGCAAGTGCAACAGTAGGGAAAGTGTTGGATAGCGGAGTGGAATAATTTACTATTCCCACTCCACAGAGTGAAACAGTAGGGAAAGTGTTGGATAGTGGAGGGATAAAATTACTATTCCCACTCCAACAATTGCAAAAATAGGGAAAGTGTTGGATAGCGAAGCTGAATAATTTACTATTCCCACTCCAGTAAAATAATAAACATTAATTAACAAATACTTAAATAATAAAAAATAATTTACCTCTCACCAAATACCCCTATAAATAACACCACCACTATTGTTAAACATGACAAAATTAACATAATTGCTTAACAATGAACTAATTAACTAATAACAATATACAAACATTTTTTTTTAAATGAGTAATAAATTAATTCATACTATTAAGACTATAAAATAACAATAAATAAATATTATTTGAAGAAAAAAAAATTATATTAATTTTTAATTACTTGCCACACTACTCCCCTCTAAATACACAACTCACTCATAAAAAATTGACACAATTTGCAAATTTACAAATTAATTATTAATAATTAATAACCAATTAATAATTAATAAATAACAAATTATTTAACACAATTAACAATATGAAATATTAAATACACAAATAGTAATTAATAAAAATGATTAATTAATGAATTATCATTAAATTACTTCCCACCCTACTCCCCTATACACCCACAACCCGCTCTTAAAAAAAGAACACAATTAAGATATGTACCAATTAATAATTAATAATTAATATCCAATTAATAACTAATTAATATCCAAATAATTAACACAATTAACATAAAAAATTAAATACATAAATATTAATTAATAAAATTATTTATTAATTAATTACAATTAAATTACTTCCCACCCTACTCCCCTATAAACCCACAACCTGCTCCTAAAAAAATAACACAATTAACATATTTACCAATTAATTATTAATAATTATTAACCAATTAATAACTAATTGCTAACAAATTAATAACAAATTAATTAACACAATTAACAATATAAATTATTAAATAAACAAATATTAATTAATTAACATGATTAATTAATTAATTTGAATTAAATTACTTCCCACCCTATTCCCCTATAAACCCACAACCCGCTACGGAACTGAAACGCAATATTTAATTTCTTAAAAAATTAATCATTTCTAAAAATGTATTAATAAATATATTATAATTAAATTACTTCCCACCCTATTCCCCTAAAAACCCACAACCCGCTACGGAACTAAAATACGCAAAAATTACTTAACATAAAATTAATTACTTCTAAAAATTTCAAACATACATTAGAAAAATAAACTATGCTTTTAACACATATACTAAAATACAGAACACTAAAATAAATTTCGATATTATTAACAACGATATTTTGACTAACGATATTACTAACTTCGATATTAACAAAAACGATATTTCTTACCTGCATGTCAATATTCTTGCAGATCGATATTGTGTCACATCGATATTTAAACATCGATATTATGGCATATTGATATTTAAACATCGATATTATGACTCTATACTGGTACACCTGTTACACTTAGCTGTGGAAGGCAGTTTACAGTGTTCATAAATGTTACCTTTCAGGAGTTCAGGATTATGACATTTCCACTGTGTGCCAACACAGAGTGGCTAAGGCCTATCTTAGTCCTCATATAGGAATCATTGACATCCATTCTATGTCATCATGTGCAGAGTTGGTCATCTGCTGGGTGTGAGACGTCTTATGTATTTTTTCCACAAAAATATGTGTGCATAGAGGCCTCTTTGCATTCAAGACAAAGGTTCAGACAACCAACTTCCTGCCACACAGTTATGTGACCAAGATCATGAGTGGCTTACCCTGTACCTATTACACTTGCATCATGTGTGGCTATCCCCAACAGACTGCTATTGCAAGCTGTTATGAGATAACTTATGTCATGCAGCACCCCAGATGATGTTTTTTTTTGGGATGGTAAAATGTAAATATAGAGGGTCCTTTTGACAAGATTTTGACTAGACATGGCGCTGCAGGCACTTTATGTATGCAGTCCAGCATCTTTCCACATACATTGGACAGCCCATACCAAGAATGAGCATGCCCTCCCTTTGTGTTTTCCCCTGCACTGGCAATGATGACAACAGGCAAGCAGCAACACAGACAACTTTGAGGCAGGGTTCAAGGATGGCTGCATTGCTGCACAGCTCACCTTTTTACATCAGCACAGGGGAGTGCACAAGGAAGTTACACACTCCAGTGTATATGGCCCTTCCAAACATTTATGAAAGGATGCATGTTGACACAAACCAATATGAATACATTTGCTTCTTGTCACGTTTGGCTTTACCTAGGGCCCATGTTCCACGTATGAACATAGGTAGCATTCACCCCCAACCCAGGGGCATAGGTGATAATGCCACCCGAACATCACTTTTAGCGATGTTCTGGTGGCTAAATCCCCTTCTCCTTATTTGTAATGCAGCGTGAAGTCACTTAACGCTGATTAACGCCACCTTGAAAATGGGGCCCCTTCCCACGCTTCACTTAGCATGAAAGGGACGTGCAATGGGTGTTTCAGTGAGTATTCCACAGCCATTTAATTTTTTAACTATTCCGTATCTACAAGGCTGGGGCATCACCAACAACTAAGGACGGGTAAACACTGGGGCCTTATTTACAAGCCCCTTGCGCTGCCAGTATGCACTTTTTCCCATATTAAAAATGATGCACTGGCAGCGCAAGGGGCTTGTAAACTAGGGCTCTGTTCTTCAGGTAGGGAAATGTGAACAAACAATTATACATTTCTCCTCATATTTTGCTCTTTCTCTGTGTACTGCATTCTGCTGCACACATGGAAACATCAAAACTCCTGTAAGGATTGTTTATGTGCAGGAAGGTGTCCCTTCATCACATCAACATTTGCCACTGCAGCGCAGACACCCAAGCAACATGACACAAGAGTGGCTGCGGGGCGCAAGTCATTTTTTTAAGCAACTGCACTAAGGAACATGCAGGGGTGCGTCGTATTTTTGTGCATACAGCGCATCCCTGGATTTCTATACTGTCGGAGCACCACTTTACCAATTGTGGTGAAACACTGCGCTCCGCTAGATTATGGTATATATGCTCCGTAGTTAGTACAAGAAAGTGCCATATCTTGACAACAATGCATATGGCTACTTTTACAATGTGTGTTAATATAGGCTGACTGTGAGACTTGCAACTTTGCCTAATGCAAACATTTGTGCTAAAGAAACATTACTGATCACTTGTCATTGTTTCTATGCATGAAGGGTTTATTTACAAGCTCCTTGTGCTGCCGGTAAGGCACTTTTAATAAGGGAAGGTCTTGGGAATAAGCCCCAGAGTACCTGAGTGGCTACCGTTTGACCTGCACACTGTGTGGGAGAGTGTTGAGGCATAGGTGCCTGGACTGTACAACATGACATATTTCCCCCCTTGTCCCTTGTTGGTGCTTATCCTGTTGTTGATGAAGTTCGTCATAGTCAGCACTGCCCTGTCCTTGTACTCTAACCACCGACTCCTCACAGATGTCCGCAGATACCTGCTCCTCCAAGGGATCGAGCTCCTCCTGGGGCGCGGGACTCCCACCTCCAGTCTGCAATGCTGCCTGTAGATTACTTGCCAGTTTCTACCTAGTTTTGCACTTCGCATCATGCCAGTGCTTCTTGCAGTCCATCACTGTCCTCTTGACTTCTGCGATTGAGTTCACCTTGTTGCCTATGGACTGCCATATAGCATTTTTGGCCCCCAATGACACCTTGGAGCTGACAAAGTGCTGGTGTTGATGCTCCGTCACCTCCAAAATCAGGATCTCATTCTCCTCCTGACTGAATGTACATTTCCTCTTCCTCTTACCCTTGGACTCTGGCTGGTCATCCTGGCTGTTGGTGGGGCTGGGGGGGGGAGGGGTTGTTGTCCTGTGCTAAGCTTGGTCCTGGCTGCTCCATTCTACATTCAGGTTTTTTTCCCTTTAGCGGCTTATTTGTATGTTTTTTTCCCGCTATACACTGAATTGTGAAGTTAGGCTGAATAGCGCGACCTTCTTACTGCTAATTTGATGGCCATCACTTTTTCACACTAACATGTAGTTTTCTTATCCCTTGACACTTGCGCTAGCATCCCTTTTTACGGCCGCTAGCTGTTCCTAATGCCATGTAGCGCTGCATTGTAAACATGTCGCAAACATGGCGTTAGGAATTGGCGAATGGCAGCGGTAAAAAAATTGATGTTAAGCAGAATGAAAACAGCTTAGCGACAATCCTTGTAAATATGCCCCACAGTGTGCTTCAGCCTTGCATCCCATTCTCCCACTTATGTCCTGTGTTCCCACTATGCACATTGAGTCCTCCTAGAACTTTGTGCTCCCCAACACTCTGCAAAAACAACAGTTGATGGACAGAATGCAGAACAATGTTATACATGCACCCCAGTACAGAGATCTGGGCCTAAATCCATCGTTTTTTTGCTCACCATGCATTCCAGTTTGAACCCAGCCATATGCAAATCAGTCTTGACCCTGTGCCTCATGGGAACAGTCCAGCCAGAACTGCCAAGCCAGGTCCTCCCTGGACTGGAAACAAGCATCCTAGGACCGGTTTCGGGTAACACCCCTCTTCAGCCAGGAAAGCTTGATTCCAGTGGCATGGAGAGCACGGGACAACACTCTGCTGCACTTCTCTTTTTACTGTGCATGTTCCCCTCTTCCGTGCTGCATGCTGAACTGCCTCACACTCTGCACCACACAGTATATCCAGCCATGCATCTCATATTCCCACTTAAGCCTTGTGTTCCCACTCTGCGCTTTGAGCCCTCCTAGAACTTTGTGCTCCCCAACACTCTGCTGTACGTCTCTTTTTACTGTGTATGTTCCCCTCCTCCATGCTGCACATTGAACTGCCTTGCAACCTGCACAATACTGTTTACTCCAGTCTTGCATCCTCCTAGAAGTTTGTGCTCCGCAATGCTGAATTGCCTTGCACCCTGCATCCCCACATTCACCCAGCACTACCCTTTGCACTATGTACTCCCTATGAAGGCTGTGCTTCCCTTTGCACATTGCACTCCTTCTTGGACCCTGTGCTATGTTATCTGTCCACATTGCACTTCTTACACCTTTTGATCTTCCTTACACCGTGTTCCCACTTGCATCCTGTGCCCCTTCACTCTGCCCCCCTTCCTGCGTGCTGTGCTCCTCATGCTCCTTCCACTGCCTCTCCCTCCTTTGTACTATATTCTCTCTCCTCACACTTCTGCTCACCTCCTTGAGGCCACCCTCTCTCACTGCACACTCTGTTTCCTTTGGATTATGCACTCCCCCTTGACCCTGTACTCTCCCTTGCACCGTTGATCACCATCACACCATTTAAACTCCTAATCATTTTGTATTTTACATAGTGTGCTCACTCGTGCAACGGTGATGGGGTCCACTACCCATACAAACTGCACAATCCTCTCTTCCCCCACAAAGGCAACAGACTCAAATTCTTGGGTTAGGACATAGCAAAGTTACTTCACATGAAACAAGGTGGTATAACAACCACTGCAACCATTAACATTACACAATACAAAATAATCGCAAAATACACAGCAAACCTGAACACAAAATTGCACATATCCTATTTACATCCCCATTTGGAGGCAGCATGGTGCCGAAAGACCGGGTGAGACAAAGTGACACATCAAACATTTCTGACAGCTCTAGAGACCGTATAGTGCATTTGTCCTTGCTGGGGCATCCCGTGACTCCTGGTCACACACCACATAATCTCTGGGGTACCCCCGGTAGGGATAGAAGTGTAGGGCTACAGCAGGTCAGCCCTCCTTCCAACCAGCTTCAACCTTGAAAGGCTTCTCCCAAAGGAGAAAGATAACTGGGCAACCTAGTGCCCTCAAGAATCAGTGCAGTTTTTTGTCTACAATGGGCCACAGGGCAAAGAGGTCACAGGTGAATGCGCCCTCCCCCTGCCAAGATTTTTTTTTTCCTTACTGCTTTAAAGCTTGTTTGTATGAAGGCCTCAAGCACACCCTCTAACAGGTGAAGGCTTTCTTCATGAAAAAATTCAAAATTACCAAGGTGTAGTAGCTCATGCCTGAAGGTGTCAATGGATGCCATCCTCAGAATAGACTGCAGTAAATGGTTTAGCTTTTTCATTGACTTGTTAATACTCTCAGGGTTAGCATTACCAGGCCATGGCCCCAAGTGATGACCCCCAGATTACAATAGCAGGGCGCCTGAGAGCAAATGGTGCAGTTTAGCAAACATTGATGTGAGTCCTTCATGAACTTCTCACCTCTCCGTTTGGATTATGTCATTCTCCCCGACATGAATGAGTAGAATGTTTGGCTTGGGAAGCCAGACAAGCTCAAGAGCCCCACTCAACAGCACTTTGTATCGCTTTGTTCGCCCTAAGTTGGCGGGGGTATGCCCAGACGTGGGTCCCTTGCTCACTTTGCCACTGGATTCAAGCAAGCCTGGCTGATGACGGCTGGAATGCCAGAAACCGGTCCTAGGATGCTTGTTTCCGGTCCAGGGAAGACATGGCTTGGCAGTTCGGGCTGGACTGTTCCCATGAGGCACAGGGTCAGATTGATTTGCATATGGCCATGTCTGAACTGGGGTGGTGGAGTGAGCTAAAGAATGATGATGGATTAAACCCAGATCAGTTGACTGGGGGTGAGTGTTTGATTGGCTCAAGCGTTCCGTCCATCATCCCCTTTTGTATCGCTTTGTTTGCCCTAAGTTGGTGGGGGTATGCCCAGACGTGGGTCCCTTGCTCACTTTGCCACTGGATTCAAGCAAGCCTGGCTGATGACAGCTGGAATGCCAGAAACCGGTCCTAGGATGCTTGTTTCCTGTCCAGGGAAGACATGGCTTGGCAGTTCGGGCTGGACTGTTCCCATGAGGCACAGGGTCAGACTGATTTGCATATGGCCATGTCTGAACTGGGGTGGTGGAGTGAGCTAAAGAATGATGATGGATTAAACCCAGATCAGTTGACTGGGGGTGAGTGTTTGATTGGCTCAAGCGTTCCGTCCATCATCCCCTTTTGTACCACTCAACAGCACTGGCAGGTATAGTAACTTAAGTACTGCCACACCCAACCAATGGTGATCTGTTTCAGGCCTAATCTCCCAGATGGTGTCATGGAAGCTATCTGCTGCACTGTCTACTACTGAATCCGCAAACGAAAACACATTGATGGTTTTCCCTGTAATGAAACAAGCAGAGGCTGCAGCTCACTGTTCTCCAAAGTTGTGGCAAGATGGTGGGGACAAGGAAAGGGAACAGCCCAAACCACTCTGTCCCTATGCCAAATGAGGTCAGACTTATCATTCAAAGCAACTGGATTTCCATCTTCCAATAGTCTTAATCCCCTCTGGTGACATTCCCATACCTGCCACAGTTGTAGCTGCACCAATCCTAAAAGAGTGTGAAGTAAAACCTACCATCAGCACCACCCCTAGCACTCCTAAGGCCTTCTGATAGACCCATGTGAACTGTGTCCAAGCCATAGGGGCCCCATTTGCATGCACCAGGAAATTGGGGTGTCCCTCCGGTGGTCTGACTCGCAGGTAATCTCTAGCCAGAGAAACAGTCACGGCAGAGTGGTGCCTCACCTAGCTGTACCCATATGCCCTTACCCAGAGCATCAGTTTTGGATCTCCTAACAGGCTCAGTGAATGCAGATCAGGTACCACGTACTCTCGCTTAATCCCGCATGTGTGTCAGCCTGTGACCTAGCTACTAATTCAGCACATCAGGGGAGGTGGCTACCAGGTGCCATCCCACTTTTAAAGAGTCTTACTCTGCCCCTTCCCCAATTCTCATACCCCATGAGCAAATCCAGTCATGACCCACTTTCACGGACCCCCACTCCTCCACTGTGGAGTGACTAATGATGCCCACCCGCAAATGGCGATGGGCTCTTATCCATAGTAAAATGCTGGTCAAAAAGTTGAGCTTATATTCAGCACATGCTCAGCATGACCATGATCTGTCACCAAGTTTCTACAGGCACGGAAGAGCCAAACCATGTGCACCAGAAGCGCACAATTCCCGCTATTGCTACACACTCACTACCTCTTCTGTGTATTACTCTCTCGTGAACATATTTGAAGTGAACAATGATGTATCAAGGGATTTTACCCATTCTGTGCTTAAGGGGAAATGCATTGATACATAAGGGCCAAAATGATTGGCATAGCCAATGCTCGTTTAACACTTGTATAAGCAAAGACTCTTCGCATTCATGCGGAATCTGGAATATCTTTCCAAGGCTGTTACTTTCAAGAAAGCATACAGGACTGTAGCGCAAATGCCTACAGTAAACATATCTACACCGCACAAGCAATTCTGTGGCCTGTTTGGTGGGACACAGTGAGATTTCTGAAGAGCACTAAAGAGGTTAAGAAATTTTATAAGTTCACTGAATTGTTTTTAAAAGCTGAATTTATGCAGCATAAAAGTACAGGTTGTCAGCTGATAGTGACAAGTTTTGGAAAAAATTGTTTTGGGTTTCCAGTTACCTGAGTAATAACAAGAGGACCCCCCCACACCGTCTTTTTGGGGCATACAGCCTCATTGGACATCTTGTCTCATCTTTTTTATGATACAGCATTCTTTACTTTGCTGCTTTATTGTGTTTATACTGTATATATATCTTCACGTACACAAACATACATGTATCATTTTAGATAAATTCATGCTTATATGTCTATATACGACCATATTAAAAAAATATTCTTGTCAAAAATCACTAAACTACACATGCTAAATGAAATATATTGTGTTATTTACAACCCTGTGCTGTAAGTATGTATTTGTGCTGGAATTTGGAACCAAAGCATTCTCAGTTTCCTGTCAGACTGTTGCACAGCCGAACATGCACTGTTTACACATTTCAAATTGACATAGTCTAAGTTCCAGAATAAATACTTTCTAAGGTTTTGCAATCAAATTGGTTGATTCACACACAGAAGAACAAGTCTTTGAAACATGAATAGCGTATCAAGATTGTGATGGAGCCTCGGGCATAAATACAGCTTGGAATGTTTCTCATTTGCATTAGTTCTGGTACAATTCAGAGGCTGTATTAAAGTGTTTTGCATTTTTTTCGATCAGTGTCTTTATCGGGATATGTTGTGTAATTGGATGAATGGGTCAGAATTACAGAACACTGGTGTTATTTTCACTAAATCTGCATTCCATTGATTGTATCTGCATCATCAGAAAAAACCTTGTTTGACTTTGTGTCCAACATTCACATTTTTAGCATTCACTAAACGTTTTCTAGCTTGCACATGTTCTTATACTTCTATGGCTTCTTAGCAGATGTTGATTTAAATGATGTCTTACATTTTGTTGATTAGGCTGCAAACTTTCAATTAGAAAACTGTGAATAGTATCTCATTGTATGTGATGCGGATGCGAAGTTTAGAACAAGCTTTGCAGCACATTTACTGACTATGTATATATTTTGATTTTTTAATATTATACAAGATAAAAGCAAAGTGACAAAATTTTAAACAGTAGCTGAGCAGAGTAGAGGCAAAGTGACAGTGATTAATACCCAAGCCTGTTTTACTATGCAGTGGGAATAACAATTGTCCGTATAATTATCGCTTCAGGGTTCGGCAGCACAGTAAGTAGGGAACTTGCGTATGAACCCTGCATGTGTTGTTGTGTTTCTATGTGTATGTGTAGACTGGTAATGTTGTGTGTGCATAACTAAATGTGTTATTTTCTTTTCAATGTGGATATCCATCTGAGTTCATTTCAGTTTCTGTGTTTGTGCTCTGTGACTTTCCCTGTGATGGTGTGCGTGTTTGTCCTCATAGCTGTGCCCATGTCTGTGTCATCCACATGTCCTTCTTTGTGTAGTTGTCTCTTTTTGTGTCTCTGTGGCAGTGCCTCTATGTGCCTGTCCATGTGTCTTTGTGTGAAAAAAGCAAAGGTTACATGGACGTTATAGTTAGGAATTAGCATTAAAAAAAAGTACAAATTCATTAAAAAAAATGAAAGGTTGGAGGGACATTATAGTTAGGAAATAGAATTTAAAAAAACCTTAGAAATTCACTCAAAACAAAGATTACAGGGACATTATAGTTAGGTTCAGATTTTACCTACAAAACAACAAAAATTCAGCAGTTATAGGTATACTTATCTGAAGAAACTACAAATTGTGCCCTATGATAACTATAACTCACCCCCTCGTTGGAGGTGGCAGTCCCCGAGGCACGGTCCGTGAGACCCCCCATCTCTTTATAAATATAATGGCCGCATGCCCCCGGGGCTTCATAATAGAGAAGCGTCGGAGCCCACGTTTCTCTTTTTTAAGATTTTTCAGCAGGAGCTGCAGCTCCAGCATGACTCCCGATGAATTTAAATATATATATATATATATATATTGGCCTGGGAGGGTCCCTCTGGGACCCACCCAAGAGCCTAAGGGTTCAGAGTATTCCTACCCTGCTCCCTTCTCTTTTTGTTTTACGTTGTTTCTGGGACTCAGCTCAAGCCGAGTCCAACGATGGCTGCCAGCACTTCCTGGTTTGAAGTATTGCCAGTTAATCTCAGCACGAGATTGGGAGGGGTCGCGGATCCTCCCCATCCCTATGTATACATTTGAAAATGTATTTTAATAATATATATATATATATATGTGAGTAAGGTCACTTGTTGACCGAAACTCGTTATGGCATATTAGATCGGTGAATAAAATATTTGCAAGGCAAGAGGAGTTTTTGCTCTTTGATTCCGTCGAGAGGGGACGGCAGGGCGTATACAGAAATTTTATATATATATATATATATTCACTGAAAAAACCATAGGTTTCAGACACGTTATAGTTAGAAATTAGCATTTAAAAACCTTTGAAATTCACTGAAAAAACCATAGGTTTTAGGGACAGTTATAGTTAGTTGGACATTTCACTCGTACAAAACCATAGAAATTCCCCGTTATAGTTAGTTCAGCTAACTATAACTCGCGCCCCGCAATGCACTGCTGATGACATCACATATTACATCACTCATGACATGGTCAGTGACATCACTGATGACATCACTGATGACATCTCAAATGACATCACTGATGACATCACTGATGACATCATCCAGTGACTGTGTGTTTCTGTAAAGTTTAAATATGTTTTTATATATATAAATATATATATGCCACAGTGTATTGAAGAATGAGTGGGTGTATGAGTGTCTGAATGGATGATTTAGTAGGTGTGTGACTGACTGTATAAGTGAGCGATTAAATGTGTCTTACTGAATGCATGGGTTAGTGAATAAACTGTGTGAATGTCTGTATCAGTCTGTCAGTTGGTATGTAAGCCGGTGCATGGGTTAGTGAGTAGCTACATGACTGTCTATATGGGTTATTGATTGGTTGTCTGAGTATCTGCGTGTGTGCCTGAGTGTCTGCGTGGGTGGTTGGGGTGTGTGTGACTATGCATAGATGTGTGAGTGGGTGATTCACTGGGTGTATGGGTTCAAGAGTGCATCTGTGAAGGGCTGTATGGGTGGGTGAGTGTGTATATGGGTGTGTTGGTGAGTGAATGGATGTCTCAGTGAGAGTGAGTGATTGTGAGAGTGGCTGTATGGATGAGTGTGTGCTTGTGTCAGTGACTGTATAAGAGAGTAAGTATGTGTTAGTACCTGTATGAATAAGTGAGGTGGTGTGTGTATAACTGTATAGGTGAGTAAATGGGAGTGTGATTGATTCTTTGCATGACTGAGTAACTGTGCTTGTAACTCTATAGGTGAGTGGCGGTGTGTGACTGTCTGTATAGGTGTATGAGTGCATATGATAGTGGCTGTATTGATGAGTGACTGCATGTATGAGTGACTGTATGGGTGAGTGAGTGGATGTGTGTGTAGACCTAAGAATCAGTGAGTGGGTATGTAGTTACTGGTGTTGGTGTGTCTATGGTTTTGAGAATGGCAGTCTGTAATTTAGAGTGGGTGTATCAAAGGTTATATTAGGGTGTGAGGAGGAGCATCAGATTATCACGTGGATGATGTAATCAGTGATGTCATCAGTGATGTCATTTGAGATGTCATCAGTGATGTCATCAGTGATGTCACTGACCATGTCATGAGTGATGTAATATGTGATGTCATCAGCAGTGCATTATGGGGTGCGAGTTATAGTTAGCTCAACTAACTATAACGGCCGAATTTCACTGGTTTTGTATGAGTGAAATGTCCAACTAACTATAAAGTCCCTGAAACTTGTGGTTTTTTCAGTGAATTTCTAAGGTTTTTGAAATGCTAATCCCTAACTATAACGTCCCTGAAACCTGCAGTTTTTTCTGTGAATTTCAAAGATTTTTTAAATGTTAATTTCTAACTATAACGTCCCTGAAACCTATGGTTTTTTCAGTGAATTTAAAAGGTTTTTAAATGCTAATTTCTAACAATAACGTCCCTTAAACCTATGGTTTTTTAAGTGAATTTCAAAGGTTTTTTAAATGCTAATTTCCAACTATTACGTCCCTGAAACCTATGGTTTTTTCAGAGAATTTCAAAGGTTTTTTAAATGCAAATTTCTAACTATAAAGACCCTGAAACCTATGGTTTTTTCAGTGAATTTCTAAGGTTTTTTAAATACTAATTTCTAACTATGCCCACAGAGGTAGGACATGTGCAGAAAGAGTAAGAAAGGTGCAGAAAGAAGCAAGAGAAATGCAGAAAGAGGCAACAGAAGTCCAGAAAGATGAGGAAAGGTGCAGAAAGAAGCAAGAGATATGCAGAAAGAACCAACAGAGTTGCAGAAAGAGGCCTTGTTGCAAAGTCATCCTGTGCCCCCAACTTTTTGCTGACTGGTACTGGTGGTAACTGACTCTGACTAACCAGGCCTAGAGCCAGTGCTATGCTGAAAGACACTTAGAATACAGTGAAAACACCTACATACACTAGGGTACACTATGCGTTGGGGTACCCCTGTTATTGGCATGACCTCCCCTGTAAGGCACTAGTACATAATAGGGCAGGGGGATTAAATTTACCTCTAAGTCAGAGGTGCAGAAAGAAGCTAGAGCAGTGTAGAAAGAACCAACAGAGGTGCCGAATGAGGCAAGAGGGGTACAGAAAGAGGCAAGAAAAGTGTAGAAAGAAGCAAAAGAGGTGCAGAAAGAGGCAAGAGAACTGCAGAAAACGGCAGGAGAGGTGCAGGAAGAGGCAGGAGAGGTGCACAAAGAGGCAAAAGGGGTACAGAAAGAGGCAAGAGGGGTGCAGAAAGAAGCAAGAGAAGTGCAGAAAAAAGCAACAGAGGTGCTTAAAGAGGCAAGAGGGGTGCAGAAACAGGCAAGAGAAGTACAGGAAGAAGCAACAGAGGTGCCGAAAGAGGCAAGAGAGGTGCAGAAACAGGCAATAAAGGTACAGAAAGAGGGAACAGGGGTGCAGAAAGAGGTAAGATGGATACAGAAATTTGCAAGACAGGTGCAGAAAGAAGCACAAGAAGTGCAGAAAGAAGCACGAGAAGTGCAGAAAGAAGCAAGAGAGGTGGAGAAATAGGGCAGAGGGGTACAGAATGAGGTAGGAGAGATGCACAAATTAGCAAGAGGGATACAGAAAGAGGCAGGAAGGATGCAGAAAGAAGGAAGAGAAGTGCGGAAAGAAGCAACAAAGGTGCTGAAAGAGGAACAGAGGGTGCAGAAAGAGGCAAGAGAAGTGCAGAAAGAAGAAACAGAGGTACAGAAAGAGGCAAGAGATGTGCAGAAACAGATAGGAAAGGTGCAGAAAGAGAGAACAGGGGTGCAAAAAGAGGCAAGAGGGGTGCAGAAAGAGGGAAGAGGGGTGCAGAAAGAGGCAAGAGGGGTGCAAAAAGAACCAAGAGAGGTGCAGAAAGAGGCAAGAGAGTTTCAGAAACAGGCAAAAGGGGTGCAGAAAGAGGGAACAGGCGTGCAGACAGAGGCAAGAGAGGTACAGAAAGAGGGAAGAGGGGTACAGAAAGAGGCAAGCGGGATGCAGAAATTTGCATACAGAGGTGCAAAAAGAAGCAAGAGCAGTGCAGAAAGAACCAACAGAGGTGCAAAAAGAGGCAAGAGGGGTGCAGAAAGAGGTAGGAGAGATACAGAAAGAGGCAAGAGAGGTACAGAAAGTGGCAGGAGGGATGCAGAAAGAAGGAAGAGAAGTGCAAAAAGAGGCAAGAGAATTGCTGAAAGAAGCAACAGAGGTGTAGAAAGAAGCAAGAGAAGTGCAGAAAGAGGCAAGTGAGGTGCAGAAAGAAGCAAGAGCAGTGCAGAAAAAACCAATAGAGGTGCAAAAGAGGCAAGAGGGGTGCAGAAAAAGGTAAGAGAGGTGCACAAAGAGGCAAGAGAGGTACAGAAAGAGGCAGGAGGGGTACAGAAAGAAGGAAGAGAAGTGCAGAAAGAAGCAACAGAGGTGCTGAAAGAGGCGCGAAGGGTGCTGAAAGAGCAACAGAAGTGCAGAAAGAAGCAACAGAGGTACAGAAAGAGGCAAGAGAGGTGCAGAAACAGGCAGGAAAGGTGCAGAAAGAGGGAACGGGTGCAGAGAGAGGCAAGAGAGGTGCAGAAAGAGAAAAGAGGGGTGCAGAAAGAGGCAACAGGGGTGCAGAAAGAAGAAAGAGAGGTGCAGAAAGAGGCAATAGAAGTGCAGAAAGAGGAGAGAGAAGTGCAGAAAGAAGCAAAAGAGGTGCACAAAGAGGCAAGAGGGGTGCAGGAAGAGGCAAGAGCAGTGCACAAAGAACCAAGAGATGTGCAGAATGAGGCAAGAGAGGTGCAGAAAGATGCAAGAGATGTGCAGAAAAAGGAAGAATGGTGCAGAAAGAAGCAAGAGAAGTGCAGAAAGAGGCAAGTGAGGTGCAGAAGGAGGCAGGAGAACTGCAGAAAGAGGCAAGAGAGTTGCAGAAACAGGCAAAGGGGGTGCAGAAAGAGGGAGCAGGTATGCAGACAGAGGCAAGAGAGATGCAGAAAGATGCAAGAGAGGTGCAGAAACAAACAAGGGAAGTGCAGAAAGAGGGAAGAGGGGTACAGAAAGAGGCAAGAGGGATGTAGAAATTTGCAACAGAGGTGCAAAAAGAAGCAAGAGCAGTGCAGAAAGAACCAACAGAGGTGCAGAAAGAGGCAAGAGGGGTACAGAAAGAGGCAAGAAAAGTGCAGAACAAAGCAAAAGAGGTGCAGAAAGAGGCAAGAGAACTGCAGAAAAAGGCAAGAGAGGTGTAGAAAGATGAAGGAGAGGTGCACAAAGAGGCAAGAGGGGTACAGAAAGAGGCAAGAGGGGTGCAGAAGGAAGCAAGAGAAATACAGAAAGAAGTAACAGAGGTGCTGAAAGAGGCAAGAGGGGTGCAGAAAGAGGCAGGAAATGTGCAGAAAGAGGGAACAGGGGTGCAGAAAGAGGCAAGAGGGATACAGACATTTGCAAAAGAGGTGCAAAAAGAAGCAATAGCAGTGCAGAAAGAAGCAACAGAGGTGCTGAAAGAGACAAGAAGGGTGCAAAAAGAAGCAAGAGCAGTGCAGAAAGAACCAACAGAGGTGCAGAAAGAGGCAAGAGGGGTACAGAAAGAGGTAAGAAAAGTGCAGAAAGAAGCAAACTAGGTGCAGAAAGAGGCAAGAGAACTGCGGAAAAAGCCAAGAGAGGTGCAGAAAGAGGCAGGAGAGGTGAACAAAGAGGCAAAAGGGGTACAGAAAGAGGGAAGAGGGGTGCAGAAAGAAGCAAGAGAAGTTCAGAAAGAAGCAACAGAGGTGCTTAAAGAGGCAAGAGGGGTGCAGAAAGAGGCAAGAGAAGGGCAGAAAGAAGCAACAGAGGTGCCGAAAGAGGCAAGAGAGGTGCAGAAACAGGCAAGAAAGGTACAGAAAGAGGGAACAGGGGTGCAGCTAGAGGTAAGAGGGATACAGACATTTGCAAGAGAGGTGCAGAAAGAAGCAAGAGCAGTGCAGAAAGAAGCAAGAGCAGTGCAGAAAGAAGCAAGAGAGGTGGAGAAATAGGGAAGAGGGGTGCAGAAAGAGGAATGAGGGATGCAGAAATTTACAAAAGAGGTGCAGAAAGAAGCAAGAGCAGTGCAGAAAGAACCAACAGAGGTGCAAAAAGAGGCAAGAGGGTTGCAGAAAGAGGTAGTAGAGGTGCACAAAGAGGCAAGAGGGACACAGAAAGAGGCAGGAGGGGTGCAGAAAGAAGGAAAAGAAGTGCAGAAAGAAGCAACAGAGGTGCTGAAAGAGGCGCGAAGGGTGCAGAAAGAGGCAATGGAAGTGCAGAAAGAAACAACAGAGGTACAGAAAGAGGCAAGAGAGGTGCAGAAACAGACAGGAAAGGTGTAGAAAGAGGGAACAGGGGTGCAGAAAGAGGCAAGAGAGGTGCAGAAAGAGGGGCGAGGGGTGCAGAAAGAGGCAAGAGGGGTGCAGAAAGAAGCAAGTGAGGTGCAGAAAGAAGCAACAGAGGTGCAGAAAGATGCAAGAGAGGTGCAGAAACAAACAAGGGAAGTGCAGAAAGAGGCAAGAGAATTGCTGAAAGAAGCAACAGAGGTGTTGAAAGAAGCAAGAGAAGTGCAGAAAGAGGCAAGTGAGGTGCAGAAAGAAGCAAGAGCAGTGCAGAAAGAACCAACAGAGGTGCAAAAAGAGACAAGAGGGGTGCAGAAAAAG
This sequence comes from Calotriton arnoldi, assembly GCA_963921515.1. Taxonomy (NCBI): domain Eukaryota; kingdom Metazoa; phylum Chordata; class Amphibia; order Caudata; family Salamandridae; genus Calotriton; species Calotriton arnoldi. The sequence continues at coordinate 1,664,119 of CAWUFW010000840.1, forward strand.
GTAAGAGAGGTGCACAAAGAGACAAGAGAGGTACAGAAAGAGGCAGGAGGGGTGCAGAAAGAAGGAAGAAAAGTGCAGAAAGAAGCAACAGAGGTGCTGAAAGAGGCGCAAAGGGTGCTGAAAGAGCAAGAGAAGTGCAGAAAAAGCAACAGAGGTACAGAAAAGGCAAGAGAGGTGCAGAAACAGGCAGGAAAGGTGCAGAAAGAAGAGGGAACAGGGGTGCAGAGAGAGGCAAAAGAGGTGCAGAAAAAGAAAAGAGGGGTGCAGAAAGAGGCAAGAGGGGTGCAGAAAGAAGCAAGTGAGGTGCAGAAAGAGGCAACAGAGGTACAGAAAGACGCAAGAGAGGTGCAGAAACAGGCAGGAAAGGTGCAGAAAGAGGGAACAGGGGTGCAGAGAGAAGCAAGAGAGGTACAGAAAGAGAAAAGAGGGGTGCAGAAAGAGGCAAGAGGGGTGCAGAAAGAAGCAAGTGAGGAGCAGAAAGAAGCAAGAGAAGTGCAGAAAGAGGCAAGAGAGGTGCAGAAAATGGCAAGAGAACAGCAGAAAGAGGCAAGAGGGATGCAAAAAAGGGACGAAGGGTTCAGAAAGAAGCAAGAGAGGTGCAGAAAGAAGCAAGAGAAGAGCAGAAAGAAGCAAGAGAGGTGCAGAAACAGGGAAGACGAGTGCAGAGAGAGATAACAGGGATGCAGAAAGAAGCAAGAGAGGTGCAGAAAGAGGCAATAGAAGTGCAGAAAGAGGAGAGAGAAGTGCAGAAAGAAGCAAAAGAGGTACACAAAGAGGCAAGAGGGGTGCAGGAAGAGGCAAGAGCAGTGCAGAAAGAACCAAGAGATGTGCAGAATGAGGCAAGAGAGGTGCAGAAAGATGCAAGAGATGTGCAGAAAAAGGAAGAATGGTGCAGAAAGAAGCAAGAGAAGTGCAGAAAGAGGCAAGTGAGGTGCAGAAGGAGGCAGGAGAACTGCAGAAAGAGGCAAGAGAGTTGCAGAAACAGGCAAAGGGGCTGCAGAAAGAGGGAGCAGGTATGCAGGCAGAGGCAAGAGAGATGCAGAAAGATGCAAGAGAGGTGCAGAAACAAACAAGGGAAGTGCAGAAAGAGGCAAGAGAATTGCTGAAAGAAGCAACAGAGGTGTAGAAAGAAGCAAGAGAAGTGCAGAAAGAGGCAAGTGAGGTGCAGAAAGAAGCAAGAGCAGGGCAGAATGAACCAACAGAGGTGCAAAAAGAGGCAAGAGGGGTGCAGAAAGAGGTAGGAGAGGTACAGAAAGAGGCAAGAGAGGTACAGAAAGTGGCAGGAGGGATGCAGAAAGAAGGAAGAGAAGTGCAGAAAGAGGCAAGAGAATTGCTGAAAGAAGCAACAGAGGTGTAGAAAGAAGCAAAGAAGTGCAGAAAGAGGCAAGTGAGGTGCAGAAAGAAGCAAGAGCAGTGCAGAAAGAACCAACAGAGGTGCAAAAGAGGCAAGAGGGGTGCAGAAAAAGGTAAGAGAGGTGCACAAAGAGGCAAGAGAGGTACAGAAAGAGGCAGGAGGGGTACAGAAAGAAGGAAGAGAAGTGCAGAAAGAAGCAACAGAGGTGCTGAAAGAGGCACGAAGGGTGCTGAAAGAGCAAGAGAAGTGCAGAAAGAAGCAACAGAGGTACAGAAAGAGGCAAGAGAGGTGCAGAAACAGGCAGGAAAGGTGCAGAAAGAGGGAACAGGGGTGCAGAGAGAGGCAAGAGAGGTGCAGAAAGAGAAAAGAGGGGTGCAGAAAGAGGCAACAGGGGTGCAGAAAGAAGCAAGAGAGGTGCAGAAAGAGGCAATAGAAGTGCAGAAAGAGGAGAGAGAAGTGCAGAAAGAAGCAAAAGAGGTGCACAAAGAGGCAAGAGGGCTGCAGGAAGAGGCAAGAGCAGTGCACAAAGAACCAAGAGATGTGCAGAATGAGGCAAGAGAGGTGCAAAAAGATGCAAGAGATGTGCAGAAAAAGGAAGAATGGTGCAGAAAGAAGCAAGAGAAGTGCAGAAAGAGGCAAGTGAGGTGCAGAAGGAGGCAGGAGAACTGCAGAAAGAGGCAAGAGAGTTGCAGAAACAGGCAAAGGGGGTGCAGAAAGAGGGAGCAGGTATGCAGACAGAGGCAAGAGAGATGCAGAAAGATGCAAGAGAGGTGCAGAAACAAACAAGGGAAGTGCAGAAAGAGGCAAGAGAATTGCTGAAAGAAGCAACAGAGGTGTAGAAAGAAGCAAGAGAAGTGCAGAAAGAGGCAAGTGAGGTGCAGAAAGAAGAGTAGTGCAGAAAGAACCAACAGAGGTGCAAAAAGAGGCAAGAGGGGTGCAGAAAGACGTAGGAGAGGTACACAAAGAGGCAAGAGAGGTACAGAAAGTGGCAGGGGGATGCAGAAAGAAGGAAGAGAAATGCAGAAAGAGGCAAGAGAATTGCTGAAAGAAGCAACAGAGGTATAGAAAGAAGCAAGAGAAGTGCAGAAAGAGGCAAGTGAGGTGCAGAAAGAAGCAAGAGCAGTGCAGAAAGAACCAACAGAGGTGCAAAAGAGGCAAGAGGGGTGCAGAAAAAGGTAAGAGAGGTGCACAAAGAGGCAAGAGAGGTAGAGAAAGAGGCAGGAGGGGTGCAGAAAGAAGGAAGAGAAGTGCAGAAAGAAGCAACAGAGGTGCTGAAAAAGGCGCGAAGGGTGCTGAAAGAGCAAGAGAAGTGCAGAAAGAAGCCACAGAGGTACAGAAAGAGGCAAGAGAGGTGCAGAAATAGGCAGGAAAGGTACAGAAAGAGGGAACAGGGGTGCAGAGAGAGGCAAGAGAGGTGTAGAAAGAGAAAAGAGGGGTGCAGAAAGAGGCAAGAGGGGTGCAGAAAGAAGCAAGTGAGGTGCAGAAAGAGGCAACAGAGGTACCGAAAGACGCTAGAGAGGTGCAGAAACAGGCAGGAAAGGTGCAGAAAGACGGAACAGGGTTGCAGAGAGAGGCAAGAGAGGTGCAGAAAGAGAAAAGAGGGGTGCAGAAAGAGGCAAGAGGGGTGCAGAAAGAAGCAAGTGAGGTGCAGAAAGAAGCAAGTGAGGTGCAGAAAGAGGCAAGAGAGGTGCAGAAAATGGCAAGAGAACAGCAGAAAGAGGCAAGAGGGATGCAAAAAAGGGAAGAAGGGTTCAGAAAGAAGGAAGAGAGGTGCAGAAAGAAGCAAGAGAAGTGCAGAAAGAAGCAAGAGAGGTGCAGAAACAGGGAAGACGAGTGCAGAAAGAGACAACAGGGGTGCAGAAAGAGACAACAGTGGTGCAGAAAGAGGCAAGAGAGGTGCAGAAAGAGGCAATAGAAGTGCAGAAAGAGGAGAGAGAAGTGCAGTAAAAAGCAAAAGAGGTGCACAAAGAGGCAAGAGGGGTACAGAAAGAGGCAAGAGCAGTGCAGAAAGAACCAAGAGATGTGCAGAATGAGGCAAGAGAGGTGCAGAAAGATGCAAGAGATGTGCAGAAAAAGGAAGAAGGGTGCAGAAAGAAGTAAGAGAAGTGCAGAAAGAGGCAAGTGAGGTGCAGAAGGAGGCAGGAGAACTGCAGAAAGAGGCAAGAGAGTTGCAGAAACAGGCAAAGGGGGTGCAGAAAGAAGGAACAGGTATGCAGACAGAGGCAAGAGAGGTGCAGAAAGAGGGAAGAGGGGTACAGAAAGAGGCAAGAGGGATGTAGAAATTTGCAACAGAGGTGCAAAAAGAAGCAAGAGCAGTGCAGAAAGAACCAACAGAGGTGCAGAAAGAGGCAAGAGGGGTACAGAAAGAGGCAAGAAAAGTGCAGAACGAAGCAAAAGAGGTGCAGAAAGAGGCAAGAGAACTGCAGAAAAAGGCAAGAGAGGTGTAGAAAGATGAAGGAGAGGTGCACAAAGAGGCAAGAGGGGTACAGAAAGAGGCAAGAGGGGTGCAGAAAGAGGCAAGAGAAGTGCAGAAAGAAGCAACAGAGGTGCAGAAAGAGGCAAGAGAGGTGCAGAAACAGGCAGGAAATGTGCAGAAAGAGGGAACAGGGGTGCAGAAAGAGGCAACAGGGATACAGAAATTTGCAAAAGAGGTGCAAAAAGAAGCAATAGCAGTGCAGAAAGAAGCAACAGAGGTGCTGAAAGAGACAAGAAGGGTGCAGAAAGAGGCAAGAGAAGTGCAGAAAGAAGCAACAGATTTGCAGAAAGAGGCAATAGAGGTGCAGAAAGAGCCAAGAGAGGTGCAGAAAGAAGCAAGTGAGGTGCAGAAAGAGGCAAGAGAGGTGCAGAAAGGAGAGTTATGTTCAGAAAGAGGCAAGAGAAGAGCAGAAAGTCGCAAGTAAGGTGCAGAAAGAGGCAAGAGAGGTATAGAAAGAGGCGAGATAAGTGTAGAAAGAGGCAAGAGAAGTACAGAAAGAGGCCCTTGAGGTGCAGAAAGATGCAAGAGATGTGCAGAAAAAGGAAGAAGGGTGCAGAAAGAAGTAAGAGAAGTGCAGAAAGAGGCAAGTGAGGTGCAGAAGGAGGCAGGAGAACTGCAGAAAGAGGCAAGAGAGTTGCAGAAACAGGCAAAGGGGGTGCAGAAAGAGGGAACAGGTATGCAGACAGAGGCAAGAGAGGTGCAGAAAGAGGGAAGAGGGGTACAGAAAGAGGCAAGAGGGATGCAGAAATTTGCAACAGAGGTGCAAAAAGAAGCAAGAGCAGTGCAGAAAGAACCAACAGAGGTGCAGAAAGAGGCAAGAGGGGTACAGAAAGAGGCAAGAAAAGTGCAGAATGAAGCAAAAGAGGTGCAGAAAGAGGCAAGAGACCTGCAGAAAAAGGCAAGAGAGGTGTAGAAAGAGGAAGGAGAGGTGCACAAATAGGCAAGAGGGGTACAGAAAGAGGCAAGAGGGGTGCAGAAGGAAGCAAGAGAAATACAGAAAGAATCAACAGAGGTGCTGAAAGAGGCAAGAGGGGTGCAGAAAGAGGCAAGAGAGGTGCAGAAAGAGGCAAGAGAGGTGCAGAAACACGCAGGAAATGTGCAGAAAGAGGGAACAGGGGTGCAGAAAGAGGCAACAGGGATACAGAAATTTGCAAAAGAGGTGCAAAAAGAAGCAATAGCAGTGCAGAAAGAAGCAACAGAGGTGCTGAAAGAGACAAGAAGGGTGCAGAAAGAGGCAAGAGAAGTGCAGAAAGAAGCAACAGATTTGCAGAAAGAGGCAATAGAGGTGCAGAAAGAGGCAAGAGAGGTACAGAAAGAAGCAAGTGAGGTGCAGAAAGAGGAAAGAGAGGTGCAGAAAGGAGAGTTATGTTCAGAAAGAGGCAAGAGAAGAGCAGAAAGTCGCAAGTAAGGTGCAGAAAGAGGCAAGAGAGGTATAGAAAGAGGCAAGATAAGTGTAGAAAGAGGCAAGAGAAGTACAGAAAGAGGCACTTGAGGTGCAGAAAGAGGCAAGAGAGGTACAGAAAGAGTCTCGAGAAGTGCAGAAAGAGGCAAGAGAAGTGCAGAAAGAGGCAAGAGAGGTACAGAAGGAAGAGAGTGAGGTGCAGAAAGAGGCAAGTGAGGTGCAGAAACAGGTAAGAGAAATGCACAAAGAGGCAAGAGAGGTACAGAAAGAGGCAGGAGGGGTACAGAAAGAAGGAAGAGAAGTGCAGAAAGAAGCAACAGAGGTGCTGAAAGAGGCACGAAGGGTGCTGAAAGAGCAAGAGAAGTGCAGAAAGAAGCAACAGAGGTACAGAAAGAGGCAAGAGAGGTGCAGAAACAGGCAGGAAAGGTGCAGAAAGAGGGAACAGGGGTGCAGAGAGAGGCAAGAGAGGTGCAGAAAGAGAAAAGAGGGGTGCAGAAAGAGGCAACAGGGGTGCAGAAAGAAGCAAGAGAGGTGCAGAAAGAGGCAATAGAAGTGCAGAAAGAGGAGAGAGAAGTGCAGAAAGAAGCAAAAGAGGTGCACAAAGAGGCAAGAGGGGTGCAGGAAGAGGCAAGAGCAGTGCACAAAGAACCAAGAGATGTGCAGAATGAGGCAAGAGAGGTGCAGAAAGATGCAAGAGATGTGCAGAAAAAGGAAGAATGGTGCAGAAAGAAGCAAGAGAAGTGCAGAAAGAGGCAAGTGAGGTGCAGAAGGAGGCAGGAGAACTGCAGAAAGAGGCAAGAGAGTTGCAGAAACAGGCAAAGGGGGTGCAGAAAGAGGGAGCAGGTATGCAGACAGAGGCAAGAGAGATGCAGAAAGATGCAAGAGAGGTGCAGAAACAAACAAGGGAAGTGCAGAAAGAGGCAAGAGAATTGCTGAAAGAAGCAAAAGAGGTGTAGAAAGAAGCAAGAGAAGTGCAGAAAGAGGCAAGTGAGGTGCAGAAAGAAGAGTAGTGCAGAAAGAACCAACAGAGGTGCAAAAAGAGGCAAGAGGGGTGCAGAAAGACGTAGGAGAGGTATACAAAGAGGCAAGAGAGGTACAGAAAGTGGCAGGGGGGATGCAGAAAGAAGGAAGAGAAATGCAGAAAGAGGCAAGAGAATTGCTGAAAGAAGTAACAGAGGTATAGAAAGAAGCAAGAGAAGTGCAGAAAGAGGCAAGTGAGGTGCAGAAAGAAGCAAGAACAGTGCAGAAAGAACCAACAGAGGTGCAAAAGAGGCAAGAGGGGTGCAGAAAAGGTAAGAGAGGTGCACAAAGAGGCAAGAGAGGTAGAGAAAGAGGCAGGAGGGTGCAGAAAGAAGGAAGAGAAGTGCAGAAAGAAGCAACAGAGGTGCTGAAAAAGGCACGAAGGGTGCTGAAAGAGCAAGAGAAGTGCAGAAAGAAGCCACAGAGGTACAGAAAGAGGCAAGAGAGGTGCCGAAATAGGCAGGAAAGGTACAGAAAGAGGGAACAGGGGTGCAGAGAGAGGCAAGAGAGGTGTAGAAAGAGAAAAGAGGGGTGCAGAAAGAGGCAAGAGGGGTGCAGAAAGAAGCAAGTGAGGTGCAGAAAGAGGCAACAGAGGTACAGAAAGATGCTAGAGAGGTGCAGAAACAGGCAGGAAAGGTGCAGAAAGACGGAACAGGGTTGCAGAGAGAGGCAAGAGAGGTGCAGAAAGAGAAAAGAGGGGTGCAGAAAGAGGCAAGAGGGGTGCAGAAAGAAGCAAGTGAGGTTCAGAAAGAAGCAAGAGAAGTGCAGAAAGAGGCAAGTGAGGTGCAGAAAGAGGCAAGAGAGGTGCAGAAAATGGCAAGAGAACAGCAGAAAGAGGCAAGAGGGATGCAAAAAAGGGAAGAAGGGTTCAGAAAGAAGGAAGAGAGGTGCAGAAAGAAGCAAGAGAAGTGCAGAAAGAAGCAAGAGAGGTGCAGAAACAGGGAAGACGAGTGCAGAAAGAGACAACAGGGGTGCAGAAAGAGACAACAGTGGTGCAGAAAGAGGCAAGAGAGGTGCAGAAAGAGGCAATAGAAGTGCAGAAAGAGGAGAGAGAAGTGCAGTAAAAAGCAAAAGAGGTGCACAAAGAGGCAAGAGGGGTGCAGAAAGAGGCAAGAGCAGTGCAGAAAGAACCAAGAGATGTGCAGAATGAGGCATGAGAGGTGCAGAAAGATGCAAGAGATGTGCAGAAAAAGGAAGAAGGGTGCAGAAAGAAGTAAGAGAAGTGCAGAAAGAGGCAAGTGAGGTGCAGAAGGAGGCAGGAGAACTGCAGAAAGAGGCAAGAGAGTTGCAGAAACAGGCAAAGGGGGTGCAGAAAGAAGGAACAGGTATGCAGACAGAGGCAAGAGAGGTGCAGAAAGAGGGAAGAGGGGTACAGAAAGAGGCAAGAGGGATGTAGAAATTTGCAACAGAGGTGCAAAAAGAAGCAAGAGCAGTGCAGAAAGAACCAACAGAGGTGCAGAAAGAGGCAAGAGGGGTACAGAAAGAGGCAAGAAAAGTGCAGAACGAAGCAAAAGAGGTGCAGAAAGAGGCAAGAGAACTGCAGAAAAATGCAAGAGAGGTGTAGAAAGATGAAGGAGAGGTGCACAAAGAGGCAAGAGGGGTACAGAAAGAGGCAAGAGGGGTGCAGAAAGAGGCAAGAGAAGTGCAGAAAGAAGCAACAGAGGTGCAGAAAGAGGCAAGAGAGGTGCCGAAACAGGCAGGAAATGTGCAGAAAGAGGGAACAGGGGTGCAGAAAGAGGCAACAGGGATACAGAAATTTGCAAAAGAGGTGCAAAAAGAAGCAATAGCAGTGCAGAAAGAAGCAACAGAGGTGCTGAAAGAGACAAGAAGGGTGCAGAAAGAGGCAAGAGAAGTGCAGAAAGAAGCAACAGATTTGCAGAAAGAGGCAATAGAGGTGCAGAAAGAGGCAAGAGAGGTACAGAAAGAAGCAAGTGAGGTGCAGAAAGAGGCAAGAGAGGTGCAGAAAGGAGAGTTATGTTCAGAAAGAGGCAAGAGAAGAGCAGAAAGTCGCAAGTAAGGTGCAGAAAGAGGCAAGAGAGGTATAGAAAGAGGCAAGATAAGTGTAGAAAGAGGCAAGAGAAGTACAGAAAGAGGCACTTGAGGTGCAGAAAGAGGCAAGAGAGGTACAGAAAGAGTCTCAAGAAGTGCAGAAAGAGGCAAGAGAAGTGCAGAAAGAGGCAAGAGAGGTACAGAAGGAAGAGAGTGAGGTGCAGAAAGAGGCAAGTGAGGTGCAGAAACAGGTAAGAGAAATGCACAAAGAGGCACGAGAGGAGCAGAAAGAGGCAAGAGAGGTGTAGAAAGAAGCAAGAGAAATGCAGAAAGAGGCAAGTGAGGTGCAGAAAGAAGCAAGAGCAGTGCAGAAAGAACCAACAGAGGTGCAAAAGAGGCAAGAGGGGTGCAGAAAAAGGTAAGAGAGGTGCACAAAGAGGCAAGAGAGGTAGAGAAAGAGGCAGGAGGGGTGCAGAAAGAAGGAAGAGAAGTGCAGAAAGAAGCAACAGAGGTGCTGAAAAAGGCGCGAAGGGTGCTGAAAGAGCAAGAGAAGTGCAGAAAGAAGCCACAGAGGTACAGAAAGAGGCAAGAGAGGTGCAGAAATAGGCAGGAAAGGTGCAGAAAGAGGGAACAGGGGTGCAGAGAGAGGCAAGAGAGGTGTAGAAAGAGAAAAGAGGGGTGCAGAAAGAGGCAAGAGGGGTGCAGAAAGAAGCAAGTGAGGTGCAGAAAGAGGCAACAGAGGTACAGAAAGACGCTAGAGAGGTGCAGAAACAGTCAGGAAAGGTGCAGAAAGACGGAACAGGGTTGCAGAGAGAGGTAAGAGAGGTGTAGAAAGAGAAAAGAGGGGTGCAGAAAGAGGCAAGTGAGGTGCAGAAAGAGGAAAGAGAGGTGCAGAAAGGAGAGTTATGTTCAGAAAGAGGCAAGAGAAGAGCAGAAAGTCGCAAGTAAGGTGCAGAAAGAGGCAAGAGAGGTATAGAAAGAGGCAAGATAAGTGTAGAAAGAGGCAAGAGAAGTACAGAAAGAGGCACTTGAGGTGCAGAAAGAGGCAAGAAAGGTACAGAAAGAGTCTCGAGAAGTGCAGAAAGAGGCAAGAGAAGTGCAGAAAGAGGCAAGAGAGGTACAGAAGGAAGAGAGTGAGGTGCAGAAAGAGGCAAGTGAGGTGCAGAAACAGGTAAGAGAAATGCACAAAGAGGCAAGAGAGGTACAGAAAGAGGCAGGAGGGGTACAGAAAGAAGGAAGAGAAGTGCAGAAAGAAGCAACAGAGGTGCTGAAAGAGGCACGAAGGGTGCTGAAAGAGCAAGAGAAGTGCAGAAAGAAGCAACAGAGGTACAGAAAGAGGCAAGAGAGGTGCAGAAACAGGCAGGAAAGGTGCAGAAAGAGGGAACAGGGGTGCAGAGAGAGGCAAGAGAGGTGCAGAAAGAGAAAAGAGGGTGCAGAAAGAGGCAACAGGGGTGCAGAAAGAAGCAAGAGAGGTGCAGAAAGAGGCAATAGAAGTGCAGAAATAGGAGAGAGAAGTGCAGAAAGAAGCAAAAGAGGTGCACAAAGAGGCAAGAGGGGTGCAGGAAGAGGCAAGAGCAGTGCACAAAGAACCAAGAGATGTGCAGAATGAGGCAAGAGAGGTGCAGAAAGATGCAAGAGATGTGCAGAAAAAGGAAGAATGGTGCAGAAAGAAGCAAGAGAAGTGCAGAAAGAGGCAAGTGAGGTGCAGAAGGAGGCAGGAGAACTGCAGAAAGAGGCAAGAGAGTTGCAGAAACAGGCAAAGGGGGTGCAGAAAGAGGGAGCAGGTATGCAGACAGAGGCAAGAGAGATGCAGAAAGATGCAAGAGAGGTGCAGAAACAAACAAGGGAAGTGCAGAAAGAGGCAAGAGAATTGCTGAAAGAAGCAACAGAGGTGTAGAAAGAAGCAAGAGAAGTGCAGAAAGAGGCAAGTGAGGTGCAGAAAGAAGAGTAGTGCAGAAAGAACCAACAGAGGTGCAAAAAGAGGCAAGAGAGGTGCAGAAAGACGTAGGAGAGGTATACAAAGAGGCAAGAGAGGTACAGAAAGTGGCAGGGGGATGCAGAAAGAAGGAAGAGAAATGCAGAAAGAGGCAAGAGAATTGCTGAAAGAAGTAACAGAGGTATAGAAAGAAGCAAGAGAAGTGCAGAAAGAGGCAAGTGAGGTGCAGAAAGAAGCAAGAACAGTGCAGAAAGAACCAACAGAGGTGCAAAAGAGGCAAGAGGGGTGCAGAAAAAGGTAAGAGAGGTGCACAAAGAGGCAAGAGAGGTAGAGAAAGAGGCAGGAGGGTGCAGAAAGAAGGAAGAGAAGTGCAGAAAGAAGCAACAGAGGTGCTGAAAAAGGCACGAAGGGTGCTGAAAGAGCAAGAGAAGTGCAGAAAGAAGCCACAGAGGTACAGAAAGAGGCAAGAGAGGTGCCGAAATAGGCAGGAAAGGTACAGAAAGAGGGAACAGGGGTGCAGAGAGAGGCAAGAGAGGTGTAGAAAGAGAAAAGAGGGGTGCAGAAAGAGGCAAGAGGGTGCAGAAAGAAGCAAGTGAGGTGCAGAAAGAGGCAACAGAGGTACAGAAAGACGCTAGAGAGGTGCAGAAACAGGCAGGAAAGGTGCAGAAAGACGGAACAGGGTTGCAGAGAGAGGCAAGAGAGGTGCAGAAAGAGAAAAGAGGGGTGCAGAAAGAGGCAAGAGGGGTGCAGAAAGAAGCAAGTGAGGTTCAGAAAGAACCAAGAGAAGTGCAGAAAGAGGCAAGTGAGGTGCAGAAAGAGGCAAGAGAGGTGCAGAAAATGGCAAGAGAACAGCAGAAAGAGGCAAGAGGGATGCAAAAAAGGGAAGAAGGGTTCAGAAAGAAGGAAGAGAGGTGCAGAAAGAAGCAAGAGAAGTGCAGAAAGAAGCAAGAGAGGTGCAGAAACAGGGAAGACGAGTGCAGAAAGAGACAACAGGGGTGCAGAAAGAGACCACAGTGGTGCAGAAAGAGGCAAGAGAGGTGCAGAAAGAGGCAATAAAAGTGCAGAAAGAGGAGAGAGAAGTGCAGTAAAAAGCAAAAGAGGTGCACAAAGAGGCAAGAGGGGTGCAGAAAGAGGCAAGAGCAGTGCAGAAAGAACCAAGAGATGTGCAGAATGAGGCAAGAGAGGTGCAGAAAGATGCAAGAGATGTGCAGAAAAAGGAAGAAGGGTGCAGAAAGAAGTAAGAGAAGTGCAGAAAGAGGCAAGTGAGGTGCAGAAGGAGGCAGGAGAACTGCAGAAAGAGGCAAGAGAGTTGCAGAAACAGGCAAAGGGGTGCAGAAAGAAGGAACAGGTATGCAGACAGAGGCAAGAGAGGTGCAGAAAGAGGGAAGAGGGTACAGAAAGAGGCAAGAGGGATGTAGAAATTTGCAACACAGGTGCAAAAAGAAGCAAGAGCAGTGCAGAAAGAACCAACAGAGGTGCAGAAAGAGGCAAGAGGGGTACAGAAAGAGGCAAGAAAAGTGCAGAACGAAGCAAAAGAGGTGCAGAAAGAGGCAAGAGAACTGCAGAAAAATGCAAGAGAGGTGTAGAAAGATGAAGGAGAGGTGCACAAAGAGGCAAGAGGGGTACAGAAAGAGGCAAGAGGGGTGCAGAAAGAGGCAAGAGAAGTGCAGAAAGAAGCAACAGAGGTGCAGAAAGAGGCAAGAGAGGTGCCGAAACAGGCAGGAAATGTGCAGAAAGAGGGAACAGGGGTGCAGAAAGAGGCAACAGGGATACAGAAATTTGCAAAAGAGGTGCAAAAGAAGCAATAGCAGTGCAGAAAGAAGCAACAGAGGTGCTGAAAGAGACAAGAAGGGTGCAGAAAGAGGCAAGAGAAGTGCAGAAAGAAGCAACAGATTTGCAGAAAGAGGCAATAGAGGTGCAGAAAGAGGCAAGAGAGGTACAGAAAGAAGCAAGTGAGGTGCAGAAAGAGGCAAGAGAGGTGCAGAAAGGAGAGTTATGTTCAGAAAGAGGCAAGAGAAGAGCAGAAAGTCGCAAGTAAGGTGCAGAAAGAGGCAAGAGAGGTATAGAAAGAGGCAAGATAAGTGTAGAAAGAGGCAAGAGAAGTACAGAAAGAGGCACTTGAGGTGCAGAAAGAGGCAAGAGAGGTACAGAAAGAGTCTCAAGAAGTGCAGAAAGAGGCAAGAGAAGTGCAGAAAGAGGCAAGAGAGGTACAGAAGGAAGAGAGTGAGGTGCAGAAAGAGGCAAGTGAGGTGCAGAAACAGGTAAGAGAAATGCACAAAGAGGCACGAGAGGAGCAGAAAGAGGCAAGAGAGGTGTAGAAAGAAGCAAGAGAAATGCAGAAAGAGGCAAGTGAGGTGCAGAAAGAAGCAAGAGCAGTGCAGAAAGAACCAACAGAGGTGCAAAAGAGGCAAGAGGGGTGCAGAAAAAGGTAAGAGAGGTGCACAAAGAGGCAAGAGAGGTAGAGAAAGAGGCAGGAGGGGTGCAGAAAGAAGGAAGAGAAGTGCAGAAAGAAGCAACAGAGGTGCTGAAAAAGGCGCGAAGGGTGCTGAAAGAGCAAGAGAAGTGCAGAAAGAAGCCACAGAGGTACAGAAAGAGGCAAGAGAGGTGCAGAAATAGGCAGGAAAGGTGCAGAAAGAGGGAACAGGGGTGCAGAGAGAGGCAAGAGAGGTGTAGAAAGAGAAAAGAGGGGTGCAGAAAGAGGCAAGAGGGGTGCAGAAAGAAGCAAGTGAGGTGCAGAAAGAGGCAACAGAGGTACAGAAAGACGCTAGAGAGGTGCAGAAACAGTCAGGAAAGGTGCAGAAAGACAGAACAGGGTTGCAGAGAGAGGTAAGAGAGGTGTAGAAAGAGAAAAGAGGGGTGCAGAAAGAGGCAAGAGGGGTGCAGAAAGAAGCAAGTGAGGTGCAGAAAGAAGCAAGAAAAGTGCAGAAAGAGGCAAGTGAGGTGCAGAAAGAGGCAAGAGAGGTGCACAAAATGGCAAGAGAACAGCAGAAAGAGGCAAGAGGGATGCAAAAAGGGAAGAAGGGTTCAGAAAGAAGGAAGAGAGGTGCAGAAAGAAGCAAGAGAAGTGCAGAAAGAAGCAAGAGAGGTGCAGAAACAGGGAAGACGAGTGCAGAAAGAGACAACAGGGGTGCAGAAAGAGACAACAGTGGTGCAGAAAGAGGCAAGAGAGGTGCAGAAAGAGGCAATAGAAGTGCAGAAAGAGGAGAGAGAAGTGCAGTAAAAGCAAAAGAGGTGCACAAAGAAGCAAGAGGGGTGCAGAAAGAGGCAAGAGCAGTGCAGAAAGAACCAAGAGATGTGCAGAATGAGGCAAGAGAGGTGCAGAAAGATGCAAGAGATGTGCAGAAAAAGGAAGAAGGGTGCAGAAAGAAGTAAGAGAAGTGCAGAAAGAGGCAAGTGAGGTGCAGAAGGAGGCAGGAGAACTGCAGAAAGAGGCAAGAGAGTTGCAGAAACAGGCAAAGGGGTGCAGAAAGAAGGAACAGGTAGTGCAGACAGAGGCAAGAGAGGTGCAGAAAGAGGGAAGAGGGGTACAGAAAGAGGCAAGAGGGATGTAGAAATTTGCAACAGAGGTGCAAAAAGAAGCAAGAGCAGTGCAGAAAGAACCAACAGAGGTGCAGAAAGAGGCAAGAGGGGTACAGAAAGAGGCAAGAAAAGTGCAGAACGAAGCAAAAGAGGTGCAGAAAGAGGCAAGCGAACTGCAGAAAAAGGCAAGAGAGGTGTAGAAAGATGAAGGAGAGGTGTACAAAGAGGCAAAAGGGGTACAGAAAGAGGCAAGAGGGGTGCAGAAAGAGGCAAGAGAAGTGCAGAAAGAAGCAACAGAGGTGCAGAAAGAGGCAAGAGAGGTGCAGAAACAGGCAGGAAATGTGCAGAAAGAGGGAACAGGGGTGCAGAAAGAGGCAACAGGGATATAGAAATTTGCAAAAGAAGTGCAAAAAGAAGCAATAGCAGTGCAGAAAGAAGCAACAGAGGTGCTGAAAGAGACAGACAAGAAGGGTGCAGAAAGAGGCAAGAGAAGTGCAGAAAGAAGCAACAGATTTGCAGAAAGAGGCAATAGAGGTGCAGAAAGAGCCAAGAGAGGTGCAGAAAGAAGAAAGTGAGGTGCAGAAAGAGGCAAGAGAGGTGCAGAAAGGAGAGTTATGTTCAGAAAGAGGCAAGAGAAGAGTAGAAAGTCGCAAGTAAGGTGCAGAAAGAGGCAAGAGAGGTATAGAAAGAGGCGAGATAAGTGTAGAAAGAGGCAAGAGAAGTACAGAAAGAGGCCCTTGAGGTGCAGAAAGATGCAAGAGATGTGCAGAAAAAGGAAGAAGGGTACAGAAAGAAGTAAGAGAAGTGCAGAAAGAGGCAAGTGAGGTGCAGAAGGAGGCAGAAGAACTGCAGAAAGAGGCAAGAGAGTTGCAGAAACAGGCAAAGGGGGTACAGAAAGAGGGAACAGGTATGCAGACAGAGGCAAGAGAGGTGCAGAAAGAAGGAAGAGGGGTACAGAAAGAGGCAAGAGGGATGCAGAAATTTGCAACAGAGGTGCAAAAAGAAGCAAGAGCAGTGCAGAAAGAACCAACAGAGGTGCAGAAAGAGGCAAGAGGGGTACAGAAAGAGGCAAGAAAAGTGCAGAATGAATCAAAAGAGGTGCAGAAAGAGGCAAGAGAACTGCAGAAAAAGGCAAGAGAGGTGTAGAAAGAGGAAGGAGAGGTGCACAAATAGGCAAGAGGGTACAGAAAGAGGCAAGAGGGGTGCAGAAGGAAGCAAGAGAAATACAGAAAGAATCAACAGAGGTGCTGAAAGAGGCAAGAGGGGTGCAGAAAGAGGCAAGAGAGGTGCAGAAAGAGGCAAGAGAGGTGCAGAAACATGCAGGAAATGTGCAGAAAGAGGGAACAGGGGTGCAGAAAGAGGCAACAGGGATACAGAAATTTGCAAAAGAGGTGCAAAAAGAAGCAATAGCAGTGCAGAAAGAAGCAACAGAGGTGCTGAAAGAGACAAGAAGGGTGCAGAAAGAGGCAAGAGAAGTGCAGAAAGAGGCAAGAGAGGTACAGAAAGAAGCAAGTGAGGTGCAGAAAGAGGCAAGAGAGGTGCAGAAAGGAGAGTTATGTTCAGAAAGAGGCAAGAGAAGAGCAGAAAGTCGCAAATAAGGTGCAGAAAGAGGCAAGAGAGGTATAGAAAGAGTCAAGATAAGTGTAGAAAGAGGCAAGAGAAGTACAGAAAGAGGCACTTGAGGTGCAGAAAGAGGCAAGAGAGGTACAGAAAGAGTCTCGAGAAGTGCAGAAAGAGGCAAGAGAAGTGCAGAAAGAGGCAAGAGAGGTACAGAAGGAAGAGAGTGAGGTGCAGAAAGAGGCAAGTGAGGTGCAGAAACAGGTAAGAGAAATGCACAAAGAGGCAAGAGAGGTACAGAAAGAGGCAGGAGGGGTACAGAAAGAAGGAAGAGAAGTGCAGAAAGAAGCAACAGAGGTGCTGAAAGAGGCACGAAGGGTGCTGAAAGAGCAAGAGAAGTGCAGAAAGAAGCAACAGAGGTACAGAAAGAGGCAAGAGAGGTGCAGAAACAGGCAGGAAAGGTGCAGAAAGAGGGAACAGGGGTGCAGAGAGAGGCAAGAGAGGTGCAGAAAGAGAAAAGAGGGGTGCAGAAAGAGGCAACAGGGGTGCAGAAAGAAGCAAGAGAGGTGCAGAAAGAGGCAATAGAAGTGCAGAAAGAGGAGAGAGAAGTGCAGAAAGAAGCAAAAGAGGTGCACAAAGAGGCAAGAGGGGTGCAGGAAGAGGCAAGAGCAGTGCACAAAGAACCAAGAGATGTGCAGAATGAGGCAAGAGAGGTGCAGAAAGATGCAAGAGATGTGCAGAAAAAGGAAGAATGGTGCAGAAAGAAGCAAGAGAAGTGCAGAAAGAGGCAAGTGAGGTGCAGAAGGAGGCAGGAGAACTGCAGAAAGAGGCAAGAGAGTTGCAGAAACAGGCAAAGGGGTGCAGAAAGAGGGAGCAGGTATGCAGACAGAGGCAAGAGAGATGCAGAAAGATGCAAGAGAGGTGCAGAAACAAACAAGGGAAGTGCAGAAAGAGGCAAGAGAATTGCTGAAAGAAGCAACAGAGGTGTAGAAAGAAGCAAGAGAAGTGCAGAAAGAGGCAAGTGAGGTGCAGAAAGAAGAGTAGTGCAGAAAGAACCAACAGAGGTGCAAAAAGAGGCAAGAGGGGTGCAGAAAGACATAGGAGAGGTACACAAAGAGGCAAGAGAGGTACAGAAAGTGGCAGGGGGGATGCAGAAAGAAGGAAGAGAAATGCAGAAAGAGGCAAGAGAATTGCTGAAAGAAGCAACAGAGGTATAGAAAGAAGCAAGAGAAGTGCAGAAAGAGGCAAGTGAGGTGCAGAAAGAAGCAAGAGCAGTGCAGAAAGAACCAACAGAGGTGCAAAAGAGGCAAGAGGGTGCAGAAAAAGGTAAGAGAGGTGCACAAAGAGGCAAGAGAGGTATAGAAAGAGGCAGGAGGGTGCAGAAAGAAGGAAGAGAAGTGCAGAAAAAAGCAACAGAGGTGCTGAAAAAGGCGCGAAGGGTGCTGAAAGAGCAAGAGAAGTGCAGAAAGAAGCCACAGAGGTACAGAAAGAGGCAAGAGAGGGGCAGAAATATGCAGGAAAGGTACAGAAAGAGGGAACAGGGGTGCAGAGAGAGGCAAGAGAGGTGTAAAAAGAGAAAAGAGGGGTGCAGAAAGAGGCAAGAGGGGTGCAGAAAGAAGCAAGTGAGGTGCAGAAAGAGGCAACAGAGGTACAGAAAGACGCTAGAGAGGTGCAGAAACAGGCAGGAAAGGTGCAGAAAGATGGAACAGGGTTGCAGAGAGAGGCAAGAGAGGTGCAGAAAGAGAAAAGAGGGGTGCAGAAAGAGGCAAGAGGGGTGCAGAAAGAAGCAAGTGATGTGCAGAAAGAAGCAAGAGAAGTGCAGAAAGAGGCAAGTGAGGTGCAGAAAGAGGCAAGAGTGGTGCAGAAAATGGCAAGAGAACAGCAGAAAGAGGCAAGAGGGATGCAAAAAGGAAGAAGGGTTCAGAAAGAAGGAAGAGAGGTGCAGAAAGAAGCAAGAGAAGTGCAGAAAGAAGCAAGAGAGGTGCAGAAACAGGGAAGACGAGTGCAGAAAGAGACAACAGGGGTGCAGAAAGAGACAACAGTGGTGCAGAAAGAGGCAAGAGAGGTGCAGAAAGAGGCAATAGAAGTGCAGAAAGAGGAGAGAGAAGTGCAGTAAAAGCAAAAAGAGGTGCACAAAGAAGCAAGAGGGGTGCAGAAAGAGGCAAGAGCAGTGCAGAAAAAACCAAGAGATGTGCAGAATGAGGCAAGAGAGGTGCAGAAAGATGCAAGAGATGTGCAGAAAAAGGAAGAAGGGTGCAGAAAGAAGTAAGAGAAGTGCAGAAAGAGGCAAGTGAGGTGCAGAAGGAGGCAGGAGAACTGCAGAAAGAGGCAAGAGAGTTGCAGAAACAGGCAAAGGGGGTGCAGAAAGAAGGAACAGGTATGCAGACAGAGGCAAGAAAGGTGCAGAAAGAGGGAAGAGGGGTACAGAAAGAGGCAAGAGGGATGTAGAAATTTGCAACAGAGGTGCAAAAAGAAGCAAGAGCAGTGCAGAAAGAACCAACAGAGGTGCAGAAAGAGGCAAGAGGGGTACAGAAAGAGGCAAGAAAAGTGCAGAACGAAGCAAAAGAGGTGCAGAAAGAGGCAAGCGAACTGCAGAAAAAGGCAAGAGAGGTGTAGCAAGATGAAGGAGAGGTGTACAAAGAGGCAAAAGGGGTACAGAAAGAGGCAAGAGGGGTGCAGAAAGAGGCAAGAGAAGTACAGAAAGAAGCAACAGAGGTGCAGAAAGAGGCAAGAGAGGTGCAGAAACAGGCAGGAAATGTGCAGAAAGAGGGAACAGGGGTGCAGAAAGAGGCAACAGGGATACAGAAATTTGCAAAAGAGGTGCAAAAAGAAGCAATAGCAGTGCAGAAAGAAGCAACAGAGGTGCTGAAAGAGACAGACAAGAAGGGTGCAGAAAGAGGCAAGAGAAGTGCAGAAAGAAGCAACAGATTTGCAGAAAGAGGCAATAGAGGTGCAGAAAGAGCCAAGAGAGGTGCAGAAAGAAGAAAGTGAGGTGCAGAAAGAGGCAAGAGAGGTGCAGAAAGGAGAGTTATGTTCAGAAAGAGGCAAGAGAAGAGCAGAAAGTCGCAAGTAAGGTGCAGAAAGAGGCAAGAGAGGTATAGAAAGAGGCGAGATAAGTGTAGAAAGAGGCAAGAGAAGTACAGAAAGAGGCCCTTGAGGTGCAGAAAGATGCAAGAGATGTGCAGAAAGAGGAAGAAGGGTGCAGAAAGAAGTAAGAGAAGTGCAGAAAGAGGCAAGTGAGGTGCAGAAGGAGGCAGGAGAACTGCAGAAAGAGGCAAGAGAGTTGCAGAAACAGGCAAAGGGGTGCAGAAAGAGGGAACAGGTATGCAGACAGAGGCAAGAGAGGTGCAGAAAGAGGGAAGAGGGGTGCAGAAAGAGGCAAGAGTGATGCAGAAATTTGCAACAGAGGTGCAAAAAGAAGCAAGAGCAGTGCAGAAAGAACCAACAGAGGTGCAGAAAGAGGCAAGAGGGGTACAGAAAGAGGCAAGAAAAGTGCAGAATGAAGCAAAAGAGGTGCAGAAAGAGGCAAGAGAACTGCAGAAAAAGGCAAGAGAGGTGTAGAAAGAGGAACGAGAGGTGCACAAATAGGCAAGAGGGGTACAGAAAGAGGCAAGAGGGGTGCAGAAGGAAGCAAGAGAAATACAGAAAGAATCAACAGAGGTGCTGAAAGAGGCAAGAGGGGTGCAGAAAGAGGCAAGAGAAGTGCAGAAAGAAGCAACAGAGGTGCAGAAAGAGGCAAGAGAGGTGCAGAAACAGGCAGGAAATGTGCAGAAAGAGGGAACAGGGGTGCAGAAAGAGGCAACAGGGATACAGAAATTTGCAAAAGAGGTGCAAAAGAAGCAATAGCAGTGCAGAAAGAAGCAACAGAGGTGCTGAAAGAGACAAGAAGGGTGCAGAAAGAGGCAAGAGAAGTGCAGAAAGAAGCAACAGATTTGCAGAAAGAGGCAATAGAGGTGCAGAAAGAGGCAAGAGAGGTACAGAAAGAAGCAAGTGAGGTGCAGAAAGAGGCAAGAGAGGTGCAGAAAGGAGAGTTATGTTCAGAAAGAGGCAAGAGAAGAGCAGAAAGTCGCAAGTAAGGTGCAGAAAGAGGCAAGAGAGGTATAGAAAGAGGCAAGATAAGTGTAGAAAGAGGCAAGAGAAGTACAGAAAGAGGCACTTGAGGTGCAGAAAGAGGCAAGAGAGGTACAGAAAGAGTCTCGAGAAGTGCAGAAAGAGGCAAGAGAAGTGCAGAAAGAGGCAAGAGAGGTACAGAAGGAAGAGAGTGAGGTGCAGAAAGAGGCAAGTGAGGTGCAGAAACAGGTAAGAGAAATGCACAAAGAGGCAAGAGAGGAGCAGAAAGAGGCAAGAGAGGTGTAGAAAGAAGCAAGAGAAATGCAGAAATAGGCAAGTGAGGTGCAGAAAGAGGCAAGAGAGGTGCAGAAAGAGGCAAGAGAGGTGCAGAAAGGGGCTAGAGAAGTGCAGAAAGAGTACAGTGAGGTGCAGAAAGTGGAAGAAAGGTGCAGAAAGAAGCAAGAGAAATGCAGAAAGAGGCAAGAGAGGCACAGAAAGAAGAGAGGTTTGTGCACCATTAGTACCAATTTAACACCCACATTTAGCAATAAGTAACACATGACCATTACAGCTTTGCAAAGGGCCTTCCACCACGCTGTAAAACGTGACGCTGCATTTTTGGGAACATTTGAATAAACTTAGACTTTAACATAACATGCCACGCGCTGATTGACTCTGCTGGAAGTATTTCTTAAAACGCTAGCTCGCTGCTCGTATCGTCGCTGCTGGCGAGGTTAGGAACAGGGGGCTCGTTGTAATCTTTTAATCTTTGACAATTGTTTTATTGTTGTGAAAGAAACAAACTGTTAGAGAATTAACTTACCCGCACTATAAAAATCCTCACTTCATCTCGCTATTTAGCGGGAATCAGGGAATCCTACACTCTTCAGTGCCATCTTGGGTAGCGCTCTAGTGGTTGGCCGGCTGCATTTGCCTTCCTATTTAGGAGGGGCAATGCAAGCGCGCATTTACTTGAATAAACTTAGACTTTAACATAACATGCCACGCGCTGATTGACTCTGCTGGAAGTATTTCTTAAAACGCTAGCACGCTGCTCGTATCGTCGCTGCTGGTGAGGTTAGGAACAGGGGGGCTCGTTGTAATCTTTTTAATCTTTGACAATTGTTTTTATTGTTGTGAAAGAAACAAACTGTTAAGAATTAACTTACCCGCACTATAAAAAATCCTCACTTCATCTCGCTATTTAGCGGGAATCAGGGAATCCTACACTCTTCAGCGCCATCTTGGGTAGCGCTCTAGTGGTTGGCCGGCTGCATTTGCCTTCCTATTTAAGAGGGGCAATGTAAGCGTGCAGCGGGCGCGCCAGAGGCAAGCCCGTCTGCGCCCGTCTGCGCTCCGGCCGTGCCCAGCGCCAGCAATGGTGCCCATCTCGGCCAAGGCAGGATAAACTACTCCAAGGAACTACTGCTCAGCATCGGTGAGAGGGCTGCTGAGGGGGAACATCAAGTAGCTCTGCCATAGGGCAGTGTTGTATTAAGGTGTGGCCTGATTAATAGCAGGTCCCTGATAAAACACTATCAGGAGGTGTCAAATATGCTAGAAGACATGGACTTGGATGTTTTATTTCTTACAGAGACCTGGACTAGCAATGACTCCTCAGTAGAGTTAGGCCTCGCCTGTCCAGAAGGCTACAAGATTTTTCACAAACCTAGGGCCTCTGGAAGAGGAGGGGGGTTGGGGTAATATTTAAAGAAAGATGGAATTTTGCACCATTACAGGTCGACGAGGTTGCTGGGATTGAGTTACTAGGCTTCTCTCTGCAAGAGATAAGGGAAAGGCTATTATCTGGAATGGTCTGCTATAGACCTCCAGGTCTAGATACTCAGTACCAAGCACTGTCTGACACCATTGCTGCCCTGACTCTAACACACTCCAGAATGATGCTTCTAGGGGATTTTAACTTATGGGATAACGGGGTTCTAGGGAATCATCTGAAAGACCTGAGGCAAACATGTGAGAATTTTAGTTTACATCAGTTAGTACAACAACCAACCCATCTAGGAGGGCATGTGTTGGACTTATTGTTTGCTAACCAGACTGAGACGGAGGTGATCAGTGTACTGCCTCAAAGCTGGACTGATCACTCATTAATTCATTTCAGGATTACAATGCCCAATACAACGAATAACAACATTCGCTCAGTGACCTATCGCAAGGGAAGAGACTGGGCTAAATTATTAAAAAACAGACCAAATTCAATATTCTCGAATCAGACCTTTTTGCTCCTGACGACTCAGTGGACAAGAACTATCAAACCTACTGTAACCACATTACCAACACTCTGGATCTATGCGCCTATAAAACGGATGAAGAATAGAAGGAAACCTTCAGCCCCTGGTACAGTGAGGAGCTGAAATTATTGCGAATCACATGTAGACAGGCTGAGAGGAGGTGGCGAAGGTTATACTTAGAGTCAGATAGGAAAGTGCTGAAACTAGTGCAGGCCCATTATAAGGAGACTATTGCCAAGTCCAAAGCACTCTTCTTTGCTAAATCCATCCTACATGCGCCGAACAGTACAAAAGCCCTCTTTAATATCATAAGGGATCTTTCTAGCCCCGCCTGCACGGGCAATAAAGTGGTTGCATCGCAGAAACTATACGATGAGATTGCCACCTATTTTGATGAAAAATCGCCAAAATCGTCGGAGGGTTTGACCCAGGCAATGCTAGTCGCCAGGATGAATTGCCTCAGATACTAGCTGAGGAACCCTGGGCAGAAACATCTTTGGAGTATTTTCAACCTCTTAACAAGGAGCTTTTTAACAGCTTTGCTCAAAGTGTATCGTCTGGGTCCTCCCTAGACCCCCTCCCTCATAAGATCTGGAAGGAATGTGGGCAAGAATTATTCCCCTGGATTCGACAGATTTGCTGTCAATCCTTAGAAGAAGGCGTGGTCCCAGAGGCCTGGAAGCAGGCAGTGGTAACCCCCTGCTCAAGAAACCGTCCCTGGATCCAACAAACCCGGCAAACTTTAGGCCCATATCTCTTTTGCCCTATCCTCATAAAAATTTTGGAAAAGGTTGTCAGCAAGTCCTTATCATGCTACCTTGAAGAGAACCATCTGTTGGATAGGGATCAGTCTCGGTTTTCGCCCAGGACATGGGACGGAAACAGCCTTGGCAACCGTATTGGATAACTTGCGAATGCGAGCCGACAATGGTAACTCATCTGTGCTAGTGTTGCTAGATATGTCAGCCGCATTCGACACGGTGAGCCATGCAGTGTTGATGGGAAGGCTGGAGAGAATGGGTGTGAAAGGTCAAACTCTGAAATGGCTGCAATCGTACCTTTCAGAGAGACAACAGGTGGTAACCATGACACCGTTTGCCTCCTCTAAGTCTCCGGTACGTTACGGAGTGCCGCAGGGTTCGGCAATAAGCCCCATTCTTTTTAATATATATCTGCACCCGTTGATCCCCATTATAAAATCTTTCGGGATTGACCTGGTCAACTATGCTGACGACACCCAACTGGTGTTCTCTTTGGAAGGGAAGCGTGCAGTGACCATGGATATTTTCCAGGAGTGCATGCGCCAGACCTCCGGTTGGCTCAAAGAAAATTCTTTGCAGTTCAACGGGGAAAACAGAGGTGGTATATTGTTCCACTGCCAAAATGGTACAGCACCTGCCGCTAGAGTTTAAACTCACTCCTGGGGATGACCCATTGACCCCAGTTAAGACCGTACGCAACCTTGGCGTCCTGATTGATGACAACCTCCAAATGGCGTCACAGGCTAACAAAACGGTCAGTGTCTGCTTTGCTTTACTAAAAGCACTTTGGCAGATTCTTCCACCGCTGCCGAATGAGGCTAGACCCCTTGTAGTGAGGAGCATAATTCTGTGCAGACTGGACTACTGCAACTCCTTGTATCTGGGAGCTCCACAATATTTCTTGCAGGGGTTGCAGAGAGTCCAGTCTATAGCAGCAAAGCTGGCATTAAATAGGCAACCTAGATCCTCCACTACATTGGCCCTGAGAGATCTTCACTGGTTGCCCATCAAGGAAAGAGTTAGTTTCAAATCCTTATGTATTGTGTTCAGAGCGGTACACGGTACGGGCCCTCTATCTATGCAGGAGAGATTTACCTGGTATAAGCCCGTAAGACATCTTCGCTCCTCTAGGCCAAACCTGGTAACAACTACCAGATTTAAGAAATCCAGGATGGGAGGCAGGGCCTTCGGCATAGTGGCCTCACGCCTCTGGAACGACCTACCCCAGAGTATTAGACAAGCTAACTCTTTGTTATGCTTTAGAAAGAGTCTGAAAACCTGGTTATTCCCCAGGAACGAGAGCAATGCCTTCCACTGTTAATCAGGCCCGTTGCTTGTTGATGTCATCTGCTAAGTTACAGCGCCAGGATACCCGTAGGGTGACAGTTTGCGCTATATAAGCATTACATACAATACAATACAATACAATTTGAGCTGTTTGAGCTAGAAACAAGGCTTTTTTTGTTCAAATCTGCAGATTAGGCAGCAGATGATGGAATATTTGGCAAATGTGGAAAATGTTTAATTATGTGAAAATTGGTGCAGCCGAACAGTCGCATAATTCCAGTGGCCCTGCTCATACCTCCGACTAGGTCCAGAAGTGCTCCTCAGTGGTTTCTTCTTTTTTTGTGTCTCATTGAGTTTATAGTTTAGCTTCTATGGAAACGAGGAAGACTAAATCTGAGGTCACCACTCCACAACACAGACTACAATACCACATAATTACTCTCCAAAACACATAATCCCACTCCACCTAATTCCTATACACTAAATACCACATACTTTCTATTCACATAATTTCACTGCACAACATACCGCATAATTCCACTACACACAACGTACATCCACTCTACACCAAAAAACATTAGTAAAAATCTTTAACATTTACAACGCCAATAGCTCTAACTCTCGCAAATGCAAGGACTATTACACTATAAATGCTTCTTTAACTGGTAGTTGCATTTGCAGAGTAGTGCAGAAAGAGGCCTGGGCCTCCGACCAGCGCTCAGGAATTCCGCTGCGAAGGACTTACAGGAGGTACCAGGAGGGCTTCTTGGCCCCCATTGTCCCTCAGGAGTAAAGTGGACTTCATCCCACAACCAGTACTGTGCCAGGAGGCGCGTTTGCAGAGTGGTGGAAAAAGGGGGACATGGCCTCAGAAGAACTCTTAGCAATTCCACTGTGTGGGACTTAGTGGAGGTAATAGGAGAGGTAGTTGGCCCCCAAGGACAACCTTGGGGGCCAACTACCCCTCCTCTTACCTCCAGTAAGTCCCACACAGCGGGATTGCTAAGTTGTCATAGCAGGCCATGCCCCATTTCCCCACCACTCTGCAAACGCACTCTCTAGCGTACTCTTGGATGGGGGTTAAAGTCCCCTTCGCTGCTGGGGGTCCTTAGGGGCCAACTAGCCTACCTGATACCTCCAGCATGCCCCAGATAGTGGGATTGATGATAGGTGGACACAGGCCACGCCTCCTTTGTCCACCACTCTGCAAACGCGCCTCCTGGCACGCTCTTGGTTGAGGGATGAAGTCCCCTTGCCTCCTGGGGGTCCCTGGGGGCCAACTAGCCCACCAGGTACCTCCAGTAAGCCCCACACAGCTGGATTGCTGAGAGTGGTCCGAGAGTGGTCCACTTGTATCCTGAGGTCCTCAGGACACAAGAGGACCTCATCGCACCACCAGCAGTGCGCCAAGAGGTGCGTTTGCAGAGTGGTGTAAAAAGGGGCGTGGCCTCAGACCACCTCTCAGCATTCCCACTGTGTGGGGCTTACTGGAGGTACCTGGTGGGCTAGTTGGCCCCCAGGGACCCTCAGGAATGAAGGGGACTTAATCCCTCAACTTAGAACACACCAGGGGGCGCGTTTGCAGAGTGGTGCAGGGAGGGGGTGGGGCCTCCGGTGAGATGCCAGCTTTTCTTTTAAAAAAAAATATTTTTAGACGGGGGCTGTGTGGCCCCCCTTCTTTTAGTATTTTTTGGGCCCTGGAGACACCATCCCCAAGGGCCTGAGCACTATTGGCCCCGGGGACCCCATCCCCCGGGGCCTGGCCTCGTTTTTATTTTATTTTTTTTGCTGGGAGAGGGGCCCGCTTAACCTGGGCCACTTCTGGCCCCGGAGACCCCATCCCCCGGGGCCTGGCCTCGTTTTATTTATTTCCCGGGAGAGGGGCCGCGTGGCCCCCCTCCCCTGGGCCACTTCTGGCCCTGGGGACCCCATCCCCGGGGCCTGACCAGCCTGTTTTTTTTTTAGGAGGCGGGCCACTAGGCAGGTTTCCTGCTCTCGCTTCCAAGAAGCAAAGCAGTGTTTGCTATGGCAGGGCCGGAGCCGTGCTCCCACCCTGCCATAGCAAACGGCAATGTCCCAGAGGTGGGCACCCCAGGACATTGCAGGAACCGGCCCTGGGGGGTGGTGGTCCCCAGGGCCATGGAGGGCTCCAGGAGGGGGGCTGCACAGCCCCCTCCCTTTGTCAAAATAGCCCTGGGGAGGTGGTGGTCCCCGGGGGTCCGCAACGGACCCCCGCATTTTAATGAAGTGTGCCCTGGGGAGGTGGTGGTCCCCGGGGCAGTGTGGGGAGGGGCAGGAGCCTCCCACACTTCTTTAATTATATTAAAGCCCCAGGGAGGTGGTGGTCCCCGGGGCTTGGGGGGGCCCACGAGGCCCCCCCACATAATTGATTATGTCCCAGGGAGGTGGCGGTCCCCGGGGCAGTGTGGGGAGGGCAGGAGCCCCCCCACGTATTTTTTTTCAAAGAAGCCTCAGGGAGGTGGCGGTCCCCAGGGTACCGGGGGGCCCCCACATACATTATAAACATTGCCACCGGGACCTGGCCCACCCGGGGGCTTATAGAGCGCTTCATTTTTTTTTCCAGCCGGATTCACACACCCAGCGCGAAATCAGCTGATTTAAAAAAAAAAAATGCTTTTTTTGGCCCTGGGGGTCCTTGTGGGACCCCCTGAGCAGGCCTAGGGGGTCAGGGTGTTTCTACCCTGCCCCCTTTTCTTCTTTTTTAATGTTTTTTCTACTGTTTTCTTGTGACTCGGTTACCGAGTCACAAGATGGCTGCCAACACATTCTGGTTTGGAGTGTTGGCAGCCAATCAGAATTAAGCTTGTGCTCACGAGGGTTTGGGAATCCTCCTCGGTGCTCAGATATCGATATTTTTATTTTTTGAATTTCTCAGCAACTACTGAACGGATTTACACCATTTAAAAAAAAGCACGCTTTCTGAACCAAGATCTACCATTTTGCCAAATTTGGTGTAATTCCGTGCAGCAGTTCGGGCTGTATCTTTGTCTAAAGTTCCTATAGAAATTAACATGGGGAAAGCGCGTTTTGGGACCCCCTTTTGTCTCGGGCCCCCGCTTAACAAATCACCCCAAAACTTTCAAGACAGGAGCTGACTCGAGTGAACCATTAGTTTTGAAAATTTCGCAAAGATTCGTCAAACGGCGCCAAAGATATTGGCAAAAGAAAAAATGCTTTTGAATAGAAACAAGGTCCTAACTATAACTACCTACTGCTGACCGCTAGCAGATAATATAGTGTATATATATATATATATATATATATATATATATATATATATATATATATATATATATATATATATATATATATATATATATATATATATAAATCCAAATGAAACTGCTCGCAGAATGAAGACACCACGCCCAACGTTGTTTTCACCATATTTATTTTTGCCGGCAGCAGCAAACTGAGTCAAGCCCTCCCAACGTAGTCTTCTGCCATTCTCGCCATACGCGTTTCGGGAAAGATTTCCCTTGGTCACCGGCTTGGCAATGGGGAAGGAACAGCTTTGCACTTTACTTCACAGGTGGTTTAAGTTCTTGATACCGCCCCCCTGGGCGTGTCTATGCTGTGCATTCTGTTTCCCATAGTCCAGGTAAGTATTCATATTCCATAGTGGATGCTGCTGTGCCTTTTCCTCCATGAATTAAAATTCCATCAGGTTGTTGTTACAAGCTAGGCCAGCATGGTGCTTGATTTGCGCCACACCAAATAGGCATGTTGTTCCTTTTGTGTGTCTCGAAGATCAAAGGCACACGGACCAGCTCTTCCTGCAGTGGGGTGTCTTCGTGGCCAGAGCGGCCCACTATATATCGAAATGAAACTGCTCGCAGAATGAATACACCACGCCCAACGTTGTTTTCACCATATTTATTTTGGCCGGCAGCAGCAATCTGAGTCAAGCCCTCCCAACTTAGTCTTCTGCCATTCTCGCCATACGTGTTTCGGGAAAGATTTCCCTTGGTCACCGGCTTGGCAATGGGGAAGGAACAGCTTTGCACTTTACTTCACAGGTGGTTTAAGTTCTTGATACCGCCCCCCTGGGCGTGTCTATGGTGTGCATTCTGGTTCCCGTAGTCCAAGTAAGTATTCATATTCCATAGTGGATGCTGCTGTGCCTTTTTCTCCATGAATTAAAATTCCATCAAGTCGATGTTACAAGCTAGGCCAGCTTGCTGCTTGATTTGCGCCACACCAAATAGGCACGTTGTTCCTTATGTGTGTCTCGAAGATCAAAGGCACACGGACCTGCTCTTCCTGCAGTGGGGTGTCTTCGTGGCCAGAGCCAAAATAAATATGGTGAAAAACAACGTTGGGCGTGGTGTCTTCATTCTGCGAGCAGTTTCATTTGGATAGATATATATCTATATATATATATATATATCCAGAAAAGAAAATGTGGAAACCAAGTTTGAAAGTTCCCTGTGTTTATTCACAAGTAGAAGTGCCAGCATGCTTGCTTATCATAGTGCTGACGCATTTCGGCTCCCATCACAAGCCTTGTTCACAGGTGCAGAAAGGTTGCTGAGACCTCGTGATTTGCCCCCAGTAGTCCTTCAATAATATAATAACTAGCATGCACTGCAAATATAATACTGAAGTTCTCAACGCATTAGCAGAGCATATGTATTTAGTTTAAATGCCATCAAAAGCACTGCAATGGCTTCATTGTTCCAAATGCGGCTTTGCTGGTAACATAAAGTGACTACGTGCATTAAAATATGTAAATTTAATTTCCTCACGCAAAATTGACACTTAAAAAGTGTAATTTCAGCACAAGGGAAATCCACAACTAGAAAGAGGCAGTAACATACTCCTCTTTTCTCCCTTGCTCACCTTATGACCATAATCCTGGGAAAATCCTCTGTTGAAACATAGGTAAGCATATCGTGTTCCCAAAGTTCTGTAAACCAAGCAGCAAACAATTCCTTCATTGGAAGGGAGCCCTAGACCCTGCATATATGTATGTATGTATATATATGCACTTTATGTTAAGATACTGGCTGATGTAATTCTGATATCAGAGTACTGTATTGCACTTGCACTTTATTGCGCAGTTTTGCACTGGCATATTGACAATGGTAGGCTTTTGCGATTCCTTAATTGCGATTATTAAGGAATCGCAATTAAGGAATCGCAAAAGCCTATGCATGTAGGAATCGCTATAAAAATAGCGATTCCTAAACATTCCTTAATTGCGACTCGCTAATTGCGAGTCGCAATTAAGGAATACCTCTCATTAATTCCTATGGGCCTAGAGGCCCATAGGAATGAATGGGAAGACATTCTCACTAGCTGATTCGCAATTAGAGAATCGCAAATTGAGAATGCAATTTCAAGGGTGCCAGGGTGTCAAAATGACACCCTGTTGCACTCCTGAAATTGTGATGTGCACCCATGTAGAGCACACACATGCCCCAAGGGCATGTGTGTGTGTAACCTAAAACTTAAAAAATGCATTTTAGAGCATTTTTCGAAGGTTTTGCAAATTACAGACAAGTTTGATTTGTCTGTAATTTGCGGTCCCAAATAGCGAAATCGCTATTTGAAAGTGCTTCTAGCATTGCATTTAAGGAATCGCAAATTGCGATTCCTTAATGCAACTGCAATTTAGGAATTCGCAATTAATTGCGAATTCTTAAATTGCGCATAGAAACACTTTCATGCATCTCCAAAGGCCAATTTGCGATCGCAGAACGGCCGATTTTTGCGATTCGCACCGTTTACGATCGCAAAACCTTTGATGCATGTGCCCCAATGTTTTTGAACCCAAGACTAAGACACTCCCATTTTCTGATTAATTTATAGATCCCAGAACTCTCAAAGTGAGCAATCATCTGAATTTTCTATATGATAATCGGAGGCCCAAAACCAACTGAGAATCAGCACTTGCAGTTTAATGTCCTATTTCGATAAAGTTTTAATGCCGTATTGAAATGATGTTCACCACCAATTACTGCCTGTTGGGATAAAACAATCATAAATTGAAGAATGACTTGTGTACTCAGCCTCAGTTTCAATATGAGTCAAAGCAGCAAAAAGTATTTCATGAATTTTAATGAAGTCTGTAAGCAAATATCTATTTTGTAGTGAAATGAGACAAATCATTTTTATTGCAAAGAAACTTTGATGTGAAAGTTTTCCAACATTGGAAGTTAGGCACTTGTCTTTTATGCTAAAATGAAACATGAGAGTTTACTGCACAGGCACTTTATGACGAATAATGTCAATAGAGTACAATGAAAGTATAATTGTTATTCTGTTGTATAGACAAGTCATGAAACAATATGAATGAATATTCTTGAAAACCATTTTAAAGATAATGGAATAATGTGAACGTTTGCCGAATATATGCACATGTGAAAGTCTTACTTTGCTATCTACTGTGAAGTTCGAGTCATTTGACCATGTTATTCTGTGGTTTTATAAATGTGCGTTAATGGAGTAGTGATCTCTGTGTGATCAAGGCAGGAATTGCCGAAACGCGTCGCAGCGTATTTCTGAATTAAAGACGGCATTACCTAAAGTTTCGTCGGTGTCCGGTTTCATTGTGAGGAGTCAGATGTGGTGTTCGTGTTGCGCCGCTACGTGCTGGGAAAGCGGCAACACCGATGCAGCCTCGGTTTGGTGCTTCTATGGGTGCACGGCAATGATGGAAGAAAATGCGTGAAGCATAACGAGAAGCCCCCCTGTGAATCCAGGATTGGAGAGAGAAACACGAAAGTCGACCGCAAGGTGAGAAGCCCCCCGGAGACGGTGCGTCGGAGGAGGCCCGTCCCTCCAGGAGACGCTGCACCAGGAAGTGCGGTACGTGATAGTATCTCAAACAGGGAGAGGAGCCGGGAGGTTACCCGGCGGGAAACTTAGCGAGTCAGATAAATTTAACTCAGGCTACAAAGTAGTGTGTTTTGGTGATCGCTCCTGGTGTGAACTGCACTGAAATGGATAACTGGATGAAAGAAAGAGAGGAGGCTGCAGATTCAGTATTTAATGAGGGACCTGAGACTCCATCGGAACACAGTCAAGGACCGGAGTCA
Source organism: Calotriton arnoldi (assembly GCA_963921515.1). Taxonomy (NCBI): domain Eukaryota; kingdom Metazoa; phylum Chordata; class Amphibia; order Caudata; family Salamandridae; genus Calotriton; species Calotriton arnoldi. The sequence continues at coordinate 1,694,786 of CAWUFW010000840.1, forward strand.
ACGTCAAGTGAAACTAATGTGGTATTACTGACATGTAAACTTGAGAAATTAAAGTGCAATGAGGTGTCTAAATGGTGGGAAGTGAAATCTTTGAGGAAATATTTAGATGTGGGGAGAGTCCCTCGTGGGCTAAGGGTCCTCACAGCCTCCACCTACGAAAGCCCAGACCCTGAAATGCTTCGGGAGTGGGATGCGAACAATGCGCTATCATCGGAGAATATGATGAAATTCCTCATAAAATATGCAAGTAAAGATCGTGACAAAATACTAGATGAAATTAAAGAGCTTGAGATTGATTTAAAGAGAGTGGCAAGGGAAGATATGTTGAAAAAGTTTGAATCAGAAATGTATATCCATTTAAAAAAGCACGAGCAAATAATACGAGAACGGAAAGCCACGAAATTTCAAAGAGACAGGATGGATTATCAGCAGGGGCAGATATATACATTTGCCCGCCGGTTTGACATTATTCGGAGGCAGATACTATCTAAATTCACTAGCTCTGACAAAACAAGAAATGATGAGCAGTTGACAGATTTGAGCTCAGAGGCAAGCTCTTTAGTGAGCTCTGATATAGAAACCAGATTGGAGGAAAGCAACAGAAATTCTAAACAATGTGAACCTCCATCAGTCATTGAGGAATTTGTGTTTTTATACATGGATCGGACTCAGAACACAAGGCCAAATCCACAAAGGAGAAAGAAAAAGGAGTTCAAAGGAGGCGAAAAAACCGGCGGCATGGGTATGGAACTGAGATCAGGCACAAAGACAAAGGAACCATACCAACGCCGATGTTGGAAGATTGCACCACTATAATCAATCTAACGGACCTAGAGTTAACAGAGGAAGAAAATCGAATTTTGTCACTTGGATTATCATTTTGCATACGCATAAACTTTAATTATACACAAACCCGCATTGATTTTTTCAAGTATATTAGGAAACTGAAACTGAGAAAATTCTTTTACAACAGGAGACAGATCTCCGAGAAGAACCAACGAGACAAAGAAGACACAGGAAGCTTGGAAGTTGGGGATATGGAGGTACTGTGTGATTTACAACAATTGGAATTTGAGGGACAGGGGTTGTCCAAAACTGTGAACATAAGTGAGATGGTGGATGCATTAGGCTTGGACATTTTTGATAGTGCTGAGTCTGGGTTTAAACCTAAATCAACCTTCACCCCCAACACCCCAAAAGATGCAATTGATATGTTTTCGGATTTGGTGATTAAGGACCTTAAAGAGTTATCACTTACCTCCAGCAAAACATTCCCAAAAGAATATAGTCACTTTGAAAAAGAATACCAGAGTGTTGTAAAAAAGATAAAAACAAGAAAGGATATTGTAGTCCGACAGTCGGACAAAGGTGGGAATGTGGTCCTGTGGCCACTTGATGCATACAATGCGGAGGCAAAGATGCAACTAAGGGACCACCAATGTTATTCAAAAGTACCCCAAAGCAACCTGGTAGAGGTAAAACACAAATATCTGAAGGACCTTGCTCGTTGGAGAGGGATGGGGTTGCTGACCCAGGCAGAACACCAATTTATGAAGATAGAGCATCCTGTCACCCCCATCCTTTATCTAGTTCCTAAGATACACAAAGGCAGGGAAACCCCACCAGGCAGACCCATAATATCTGCAATTGGGAGTTTATTTGAGCCCACGTCCAGATATCTTGATTCCTTCCTACAGGCATTTGTCAAAGCACTCCCGGCATATATTCATGACACGTGGGACTTCCTGAACAAAATTTCTAATGTGGTTTGGAAAGAATCTTACTTCCTGATCACATTGGATGTGACTAGCTTGTTCACAAGCATAGCACATGAAGATGGCCTTCGTGCTAACACACGTTCCATCAATTTCTACCAACATTCAGGAATGCTGGTAGAAATGTGTAGGCTATGCTTAACGAACAACTATTTTATGTTTGGCGGAGAAACATATAAACAGCTACAAGGGACTGCGATGGGCACCTGCTTCGCCCCCAGCTATGCTAATTTGCATATGGGCTGGTGGGAGGAGCAGGTGCTCAAAGTAAAGTATGCTAAAGAATGGGATGAAAATATTATAACCTGGATTCGGTTCATCGATGACCTATTTGTGATTTGGAATGGGTCATGTGACAATGATCTCAACTTGAGGTTCACAGATAACATCAGTGAGACTGTGGTATCGTTTCTAGATTTAGAGGTATATGTGGAAGAGGGGGTGATTCACACTCGCACATTTAGAAAGCCGACAGCGGGAAATACCATCCTCCACGCTGGGAGTTTTCATCCTCAGAGGCTCAAAATGAGTATTCCCTATGCTGAGCATCTGAGGATGAAACGCAACTGCAGTGAGACACTAGCGTTAGCAGAAGCTCAAAACTCCCTAACTGAAAGATTCATTCAGAGAGGCTACAACCCTGTTGTACTAGACCAAGCTCGCAAGAAGGTTAACAAAATAGAGAGGCAGACGCTTTTGAAACCTGATATGGAGAAAGTTATGATGAAAAAGGCAAACACAGGAAACCAGATAAGAATGATAACTGGATACAGTGCCTACCAGGCTAAAGTGAGAGATAGCCTGTGTAGGCACTGGCATCTAGTGCGAAGTGACCCTATTCTGAGTGAGATGATTTCACGCAGACCCATGATTACATTCAACAAAGCCAAATCTATGAGAAATGATTTGGTAGTCAATAGTCCTGAAGTAAGCAAAGTGGAGAGCTGGTTGAAGACTGTCCTAGGATTTCATAAATGCTCCAAATGCAAAGCTTGCAAGATTGGACGCAATGAAAAACAGGTGATGTCACCACTTATGCACAGCCCATGGAAAATCAGGTGCTCCCTAAATTGCAGAAGCGAATATGTTGTATACATTTTGCAGTGTACATGCCCAAAAATGTATGTGGGCAGTACAATTCATATGGTACACATCCGTATTTTGCAGCACTTAAGGGCTGTCAAGAATAATGACAAGAACTATGTGGTAGCTCGACATCTAAATGAAGTCCACAAAGGTAACTTAAACGATTTGTCCTACTTCGCGATAGACCAGGTCCCTAAACTGAAAAGAGGCGGCAACAGAGAGGGTAAACTCTGCCGACTTGAGTCTAGATACATTATGTTGTTTAACACAAAGGCACAGTTTGGACTAAATGTTGAAGAAGATCTATATGTCCATCTATTTTAAATCAGTTATCCAGATTCAGAAAAAAACTTTTTAATGGTATTTTAGCAGAGTAACAAATTCCAGATTAGTTTAGAGTGACGAGATGCATGTTAAGCATGACATAAGGAGGGAAGGATTAAAGAACATCAGAACTGTACAGTTTCCTATTTACATGATTTTTTTTCCAATGGGTTGGGGTGGGGCGAAGCACGTGACCATGGCGGTCCTGCGTTGTTGCCTGTACAGATTTCCTGCAAACAAAAAGATATTATTGTTTAGACAGAAGGTGATCATATCAAGGAACATCGAGTTATGCTTCTGGAATTTTAGTGGTCTTTTGTTCAGGAACCATTTTACAGCCATGATACCGTCTTGATGGTTTATACATGTATATAGACTGGTAATGTCTAGGGTGATAAGGAGCATATCTGATTCCCAAACTATTCCCTCCATAAGTCTCAGGAAATCGTGGGTATCCCGTATATAAGAGGCCAGGTCTCTCACCAAAGGTGCTAGAAAAAAGTCAATATACATTGATGTGTTCTCTAGGAGGCTGTTCATTGAAGCCACAATTAGCCTTCCCGGAGGGTTAGTTGAATCCTTGTGTATTTTAGGAAGGTGATAAAAGATCGGAAGGACCAGTGATTCGCATTGTAGGACAGGTATTCATCCTGATCTAACATTCCTTCCTCCTTCCAACCTTGATGTTTGTGAAAAAGCACGTGACATACTGTGATTTGAAATACTGCCGTGTTTGCACAAAAAACTGACATTGAAGAAGCCGTAAGGCAAAACGAGTCTGTCAGTGCAGTGGGGTCTGCACAATAAAGCACTTTGCTTAAACTACTCCTGTGAGTGCTTTCTATTGGGCGTGGGAAATTTACAAAAGAGGTGCAGAAAGAAGCAAGAGCAGTGCAGAAAGAACCAACAGAGGTGCAAAAAGAGGCAAGAGGGGTGCAGAAAGCAGTAGTAGAGGTGCACAAAGAGGCAATAGGGGTACAGAAAGAGGCAGGAGGGGTGCAGAAAGAAGGAAAAGAAGTGCAGAAAGAAGCAACAGAGGTGCTGAAAGAGGCGCGAAGGGTGCAGAAAGAGGCAAGAGAAGTGCAGAAAGAAGCAATAGAGGTACAGAAAGATACGAGAGGTGCAGAAACAGACAGGAAAGGTGCAGAAAGAGGGAACAGGGGTGCAGAAAGAGACAAGAGAGGTGCAGAAAGAGGGGAGAGGGGTGCAGAAAGAGGCAAGAGGGGTGCAGAAAGAAGCAAGTGAGGTGCAGAAAGAGGCAACAGACGTGCAGAAAGATGCAAGAGAGGTGCAGAAACAAACAAGGGAAGTGCCGAAAGAGGCATGAGAATTGCTGAAAGAAGCAACAAAGGTGTAGAAAGAAGCAAGAGAAGTGCAGAAAGAGGCAAGTGAGGTGCAGAAAGAAGCAAGAGCAGTGCAGAAAGAACCAACATAACTCTTAACAGCACAGCGAGTGAATTAATCTATAAGCAATTTCATTTGCTGAATTTACACTGTTGTGACCTTTTGTTGAAATAATGTAGTTATGCAAAAGTGTTGGTAACTGTGATTATCCCACGTGCTTGTGTTTACCCAATCACTGCAATCAATAGTGCGTCTTCTATTTTTAATGTTATGGAAGCTTTAAAATGAGCACCAATATGGCCCATTTCAGGTTGAGAAAGGCAGCGTGACTGCCGAAACGCGTCCCTCCTGTGCCTGTTCTGGTTCTTGTGTCTGATGTGACTGACATAATAAACGGGAGAAACCCCATGGCATATCCTCTTCCTGGTATTACCACCCCAACGATGGAGCTGGGCACCGCGGATGGCACTAGCCTGAGTAGCGGTGGCATCATGGGACCTGACGACTGTTTGTCAACTTGGATCACACCTGACACGGAAACTCAAGCATTGGCAGCATGAAGTCACCCCTGTGAGCCCCTTTTTCCTTTTTTAATTGGATATTTGCATTCAATATTGAACTCGTCTCCGATTAGGAGAGCAGGTTGCTCTTGGAGACAAAGGTACTTTAAAGGACCAGGGAAAATGATTTGGCTGGCGACTATGCTTGTATTGATTTTATTCAAATGGGCAGAAATGCGTGACATTTGCCTTTTAAAAAAAGACATTATTGTGATGCCTTTATTTGCAGTTCAAGGACTTGTTTGGTAATCCAGTCCGGGATTTACACGAGATATGGCAAGGCATGATGGGACTTCTTGCAATGAGTTGAATTGTATGCATACCTCTTAACAGCACAGCGAGTGAATTAATCTATAAGCGATTTCATTTGCTGGATTTACACTGTTGTGACCTTTTGTTGAAATAATGTAGTTATGCAAAAGTGTTGGTAACTGTGATTATCCCATAGGGCTTGTGTTTACCCAATCACTGCAATCAATAGTGCGTCTTCTATTTTTAATGTTATGGAAGCTTTAAAATGAGCACCAATATGGCGCATTTCAGGTCGAGAAAGGCTGCGTGACTGCCGAAACGCGTCCCTCCTGTGCCTGTTCTAGTTCTTGTGTCTGATGTGACTGACATAATAAACGGGAGAAACCCCATGACGATGAGTGCCGGCTCCTTTATCATATAAAGGTTTTGGAGATATATATATATATATATTCACTGAAAAAACCATAGGTTTCAGGGACGTTATAGTTACAAATTAGCATTTAAAAAACCTTTGAAATTCACTGAAAAAACCATAGGTTTTAGGGACAGTTATAGTTAGTTGGACATTGCACTCGTACAAAACCCGTGAAATTCCCCCGTTATAGTTAGTCCAGCTAACTATAACTCGCGCCCCGCAATGCACTGCTGATGACGTCACATATTACATCACTCATGACATGGTCAGTGACATCACTGATGACATCACTGATGACATCTCAAATGACATCACTGATGACATCATCCAGTGACTGTGTGTTTCTGTAAAGTTTAAATATGTTTAATATATATAGGGAAAGGCGTATTGAAGAATGAGTGGGTGTATAAGTGTCTGAATGGATGATTTAGTACGTGAGTGACTGACTCTACAAGTGAGTGATTAAACGTATCTTACTGAATGCATGGGTTAGTGACTAAACTGTGCGAATGTCTGTATCCGTCTGTTTGTTGGTGTGTAAGTGGATGCATGGATTTGCGACTAGCTACATGAGTGTCTATATGGGTTATTGATTGGTTCTCTGAGTATCTGTATGGCTGCCTGAGTGTTTGTGTGGGTGGGGTGTGTGTGGGTGGGGTGTGTGTGGGTGGGGTGTGATTCACTGGGTGCATGATTTCAAGAGTGCATCTGTGATGGACTGCTTGGGTGGGTGAGTGTGTGTATGGGTGTGTTAGTGAGTGAATGTATATCTCAGTGGTACATGTGCGAGTAACTACATATGTGAAAGGCAGTATATACGTGTGTTAGAGTATTTAAATGGCTATAAGTGAGAGTGTGTTATTGTGAGAGTGGCTGTATGGATGCGTGTGTGATTGTATCAGTTATTGTATCAGAGCGTAAGAATGTGCTAGTATTTGTATGAGTAAGTGAGCTGGTGTGTGTATAACTGTATAGGTGAGTAAATGGGTGTGTGATTAATTTTTTGCATGACTGACTAGGTGTGTGAGTACCTCTATGGATGAGTGGCGGTGTGTGAGTGTTTATATAGGTGTATGAGTGCATATGATAGTCCTGTACTGAGTGACTGTAAGTATGAGTGACTGTACAGGTGAGTGAGTGGATGTGTGTGTAGACCTAAGAATCAGTGAGTTGGTATGTAGTTTTTGGTGTTGGAGTGTCTATGGTTTTGCGAATGGCAGTCTGTAATTTAGAGTGGGTGTATCAAAAGTTATATTAGGGTGTGAGAAGATGCATGAAATTATCACATGGATGATGTCATCAGTGATGTCATTTGAGATGTCATCAGTGATGTCATCAGTGATGTCACTGACCATGTCATGAGTGATGTAATATGTGACGTCATCAGCAGTGCATTGCGGGGCGCGAGTTATAGTTAGCTGGACTAACTATAACGGGGAATTTCACGGGTTTTGTACGAGTGCAATGTCCAACTAACTATAACTGTCCCTAAAACCTATGGTTTTTTCAGTGAATTTCAAAGGTTTTTTAAATGCTAATTTGTAACTATAACGTCCCTGAAACCTATGGTTTTTTCAGTGAATTTCAAAGGTTTTTTAAATGCTAATTTGTAACTATAGCATGTCTGAAACCTACGGTTTTTTCAGTAAATTTCAAAGGTTTTGTAAATGACAATTTTTAAATGTATTAATTGTTATATTAATTTTTTTCATACTGATTTACTACATTTTTAGAAACAATTTTTTTTACATATTTTATTTTTTAAATTACATTGTAATTACATTATACATTACATTACAAAAATACTTTCTCAGAATGAATTACTTTAGTTTAAATACTTTGCACATAGGCAATAGACTTTTAAGTACAGTAGTTACAGTTGTTGCAATGGGCAACACATTTTCAAACACAATGCAACATTCAGCTCAATGTGAATTTCTAGTTAAATGCAATTAGTTACTTTATGGATTACTTTTCTAACCACAGGACTGGATCCTAGATTCACTCCTGGGACATCTCCTATAAACAGTTGAGTAAAAGCGTTTTGGTTACAGTCGTGATTTTTAAGGAATATTATTGTACTTTAAAAGTTGACACTTAGAAACTTTTTCTCATAGAATCACCAATGTTATCCTATGGAAGGAAATTCACTTAGAAGGTAAAAACTGTTATCGTTACTTTTTCTTACTCAGTGTTGGATCCTGGATCCAGCACTGGTGCATCTCCTGTAAACAGTTGAAAGAATGCGTTTAAGTCATACAGGCGATTTTTTAGGAATATTTGTAGTTTGTGAAAATCGACACTTTGAAACTTTTCTGCTGAAAACCAGACAAAGGATTCCTATGGAAGAAAATATAAGTTACTGGTAAGTACGGTTAAAATTACTTTTCAGGGTCAGTGCTGGGCTAAAAGATGCAGCACTGGGTTCTCTCCTGATAACAGGTGAGTTAATTGGAATTCGTACTTTGGTTGATTTTAGAGGAATATTATAAAGTTCCAAAACTCCACACTTAGAAGAATTTCCAAGTGAAACCAGTCAATGTTAGCCTATGAAGGAAATTCAAGTTACCGGTAAGTACGGTTAAAATTACTTTTCAGGACCAGTACTGGGCTGAAACATGCAGTACTGAGGTCTCTCCTGATAACAGGTGAGTAAATCAGAATTCGGATTTCGGCTGATTTTAGAGGAATATTTGTATGTTTCAAAAATCAACACTTAGAAACTTTTTCAGCAAAAAGCAGGCAATGATATCCTATGGAAGGAAATTCAAGTTACTGGTAAGTACGGTTAAAATTACTTTAGAGGATCAGTACTGGGCTGAAAGATGCAGCACTGAGGTCTCTCCTGATAACAGGTGAGTAAATCGGAATTTGTATTTCGTCTGATTTTAGAGGAATATTTTAAAGTTCCAAAACTCCACACTTAGAAGAATTTCCAAGTGAAACCAGTCAATGTTAGCCTATGGAAGGAAATTCAAGTTACTGGTAAGTACGGTTAAAATTACTTTTCAGGACCAGTACTGGGCTGAAAGATACAGCACTGAGGTCTCTCCTTATAACAGGTGATTTAATCGGAATTCGTATTTCGGCTGATTTTAGAGGAATATTTGTATGTTTCAAAAATCAACACTTAGAAACTTTTTCAACAAAAAGCAGGCAATGATATCCTATGGAAGGAAATTCAAGTTACTGGTAAGTACGGTTAAAATTACTTTTCAGGATTAGTACTGGGCTGAAAGATGCAGCACTGAGGTCTCTCCTGATAACAGGTGAGTAAATCGGAATTCGTAGTTCGGCAGATTTTAGAGGAATATTTGCACAATGGTGAAGGGAGGGGGCGGGGCCTGAGGTAACATCTGTGCAAACGCGCCCCGTGGCGCGTTTTAAGTTGGGGGATTAAGTCCCCTTGAATCCTGAGGGTCCCTAGGGGCCAACTAGCCCACCAGCAACCTCCAATATGCGCCAGGGGCTGCGTTGCAGAGATGTGTAGAGAGGCCACACCCTTTTACACCTCACTGCAACGCAGCTCTGTGGCGCTTTCTGGATGTACCTGTTGGGCTAGTTGGCCCCCAGGGACCCTCAGGATTGAAGGGGATTTAATTCCCCATCTTAAAACGCGCCACGGGGCCTGTTTGCACACATGTCACCTGAAGCCCCGCCCCTCCCTTCACCACTGTGCAAACGCGCCCGTGGCGCGTTTTAAGGTGGGGGATTAAGTCCCCTTGAATCCTGAGGGTCCCGGAGTCCAACTAGCCCACCATATACCTCCAAAAGCGCCACAGAGCTGCGTTGCAGAGAGGTGTAAAAGGGGCGTGGACTCTGTACACCTCTCTGCAAGGCAGCCTCTGGCGCATACTGGAGGTTCCTGGTGGGCTAGTTGGCCCCAGGGACCCCCAGTATTCAAGGGGAATTGTTCCCCTCTGCAAACGTGCCAGGGGGCGCGTTTGCAGAGTGGTGAAGGAAGGGGCGGGGCCTGCGGGCTCAATCGTTTTTATAAAAAAAAAATGTTGTCCCCTGAAGGGGGCTGTGTGGCCCCCTTCCTTTTTCCTCGTTTTTGGGCCCTGGGGACCCCATCCCCCAGGGCCTTACCCCTTTTAAAATTTTTAATTAAAAAAACGGGAAGGGGGCCGCGTGGCCCCTTCCCTGGGCCTGTATTGGCCCCGGGACCCCATCCCCAGGGCATGGCCTTTATTTTTATTCTTTGGAGGGGGCTGCGTGGCCCCCTCCTCTGGCCATTTAAGGCCCCGGGACCCCATCCCCGAGGCCGGCCATACCCTTTTAAAATTTTTTTTTTTAAACTTTGGGGAGGGGGCCGCGTGGCCTCCTCCCGGGCCACTACTTGCCCCGGGGACCCCATCCCCCGGGGCTGGCCCTCTCGTTGGGGACTGTGGGGGTCCCCAAGCCCCCACAGTCCCGCCGGCTCCCGCGTCCCTTGGGAGCCGGCATTGCTTTTACACATGGGGAGCTGCTAAGTTGCAGCTCCCCATGTGGAAAGCACGTGCTTTGGATATTGGAAGAGAGCAGGTTTCCTGCTCTCTTCCAATATCCAAAGCAGTTTGCTATGGCAGGACGGGAGCCGCGAGGCTCCCGTCCTGCCATAGCAAACTACAGTGTCCCGGGGGTAGGCACCCCGGGACACTGCAGGAGCCGGCCCTGGGGGTGGTGGTCCCCAGGGCCATCAAGGACTCCAGGAGGGGCCGCGCGCCCCCTCCCATTCAGTTCAAAGCCCCGGGAGGTGGTGGTCCCTGGGGCTCTGGGGTCCGTAACGGACCCCCATATTTAAATGTTTAGTGCCCCGGGAGGTGGCGGTCCCGGGCGTGTGGGGGGCTGGAGCCCCCCACACAGGTTTTTAATTTATTAAAAAAGCCCCGGGAGGTGGTGGTCCTCGGGCTGCGGGAGGGCTCAGAGCCCTCCCGCACCATTTAAAAAACCCCGGGGGTGGCAGTCCCTGGGGCTTGGGGGCCCTTTGAGGCCCCCCACACATTAAATTATCCCCCCACCATGCCCCCGGGACTTGGGCTACCCGGGGCCAATTAACATCGAGCGCGGGAGACCGCACTTCGATTTATTCTCGGCAGGATTCGCGCACCCTGAGCGCATCCTGCCGATTTAAAAAAATTTTTAATTTTTTGCCCAGGGGTCCTTGTGGGACCCCTGAGCAAACCTAGGGGTCAGGTGTTTCTACCCTGCTCCCTTTGTGCGCTTTGCGCACTTGTTTCTGTCCCTCGGTTCTACCGAGGGACAAAATGGCTGCCAACATTTCCTGAATCGGAATGTTGACAGCCAGCTGACAGCCAATTAACATGCAGCTCGTGATCGGGAGGGTGCGCGGACCCTACTCGGCCATAGATATCACTATCTTTTTACTTTTGATTTTCTCAGCAACTACTGAACGGATTTACACCATTTAACAAAAGGGTTCTTTCTGAACCAAGAACTACCTCTTTGCCAAATTTGGTGTAATTCCGTTCAGCAGTTCGGGCTGTAGCCGTGTCTAAAGTTTCCTATGGAAAATGCATGGGGAAAACGCGTTTTGGGACCCCCTTTTTCTCGGCCCCCGCTCGACGAATCCCCCGAGACTTTCAGGGTAGGAGCGGACCGGAGCGGGCCACAAAGTTTGAAAATTTCGCGAAGATACGTCAACCGGCAAGAGAGTTATTTCAAATAGAATGTCGCGGATTTCCTATGGATAATAGGTTGTAACTATAACTATCTACTGGCGACCGCCAGTAGATAATATATATATATATATATATATATATTCACTGAAAAAAACCATAGGTTTCAGACACGTTATAGTTAGAATTTAGCATTTAAAAAACCTTTGAAATTCACTGAAAAAACCATAGGTTTTAGGGACAGTTATAGTTAGTTGGACATTTCACTCGTACAAAACCCGTGAAATTCCCCTGTTATAGTTAGTTCAGCTAACTATAACTCGCGCCCGCAATGCACTGCTGATGACGTCACATATTACATCACTCATGACATGGTCAGTGACATCACTGATGACATCACTGATGACATCTCAAATGACATCACTGATGACATCATCCAGTGACTGTGTGTTTCTATAAAGTTTAAATATTTTTTATATATATAGGGAAAGGCGTATTGAAGAATGAGTGGGTGTATAAGTGTCTGTATGGATGATTTAGTAGGTGCGTGACTAATTCTAGAAGTGAGTGATTAAAGGTGTCTTACTGAATGCATGGGTTACTGACTAAACTGTGTCAATGTCTGTATCCGTCTGTCTGTTGCTGTGTAAGTGGCTGCATGGGTTTGTGAATAGCTACATGAGTGTCTATAAGAGTTATAGATTTGTTGTCTGAGTATCTGTATGGGTGCCTGAGTGTTTGTGTGGATGGGGTGTGTGCGACTGTGCATAGATGTGTGAGTGGGTGATTCACTGGGTGGATGGTTTCAAGAGTGCATCTGTGATAGACTATATGGGTGGGTAAGTGTGTGTAAGAGTGTGTTAGTGAGTGAATGTATGTCCCAGTGGTACATGTGTGAGTAACTACATATGTGAAAGGTAGTATATATGTGTGTTAGAGTATTTAAAAGGCTATACGTGAGAGTGTGTGATTGTGAGAGTGGCTGTATGAATTCGTGTGTGCTTGTATCAGTTATTGTATAAGAGCGTAAGAATGTGCTAGTATATTTGTATGAGTAACTGACCTGGTGTGTGTATAACTGTATAGGTGAGTAAATGGGTGTGTGATTAATTTTTTGCATGACTGACTAGGTGTGTGAGTACCTCTATGGATGAGTGGCGGTGTGTGAGTGTTTATATAGGTGTATGAGTGCATATGATAGTCCTGTACTGAGTGACTGTAAGTATGAGTGACTGTACAGGTGAGTGAGTGGATGTGTGTGTAGACCTAAGAATCAGTGAGTGGGTATGTAGTTTTTGGTGTTGGAGTGTCTATGGTTTTGAGAATGGCAGTCTGTAACTTAGAGTGGGTGTATCAAAAGTTATATTAGGGTGTGAGAAGATGCATGAAAATATCACATGAATGATGTCATTTGAGATGTCATCAGTGATGTCATCAGTGATGTCACTGACCATGTCATGAGTGATGTAATATGTGACGTCATCAGCAGTGTATTGTGGGCGCGAGTTATAGTTAGCTGAACTAACTATAACAGGGGAATTTCACGGGTTTTGTACGAGTGAAATGTCCAACTAACTATAACTGTCCCTAAAACCTATGGTTTTTTCAGTGAATTTCAAAGGTTTTTTAAATGCTAATTTCTAACTATAACGTGTCTGAAACCTATGGTTTTTTCAGTGAATTTCAAAGGTTTTTCAAAAGCTAATATTTAAGTGTCATAATAGTTATAGTTATGTTTCTTGTACTGAATTTCTTTAGTTTTTTATATTTATTTGTAAATATATTATTTATTAAACAATATTGTATATTTTTGTGTATTTTGCAAAAAAAAAAATTAATAAATTAAAAAGTAAAATATAGTATAATTTTTTTCTGTTATATTTTTATTTTAAGATATTTGTATTGTTTAATTTAAAAAAAAAGTTTTTTGGAATCGCGCACCGAAAGCGTACCGAACGCGCGCATACGCGTACCCCAGCCACCTATTTAAGGAAGTCGTAAAGGATCCGCGTATGGTATGCGACGGGTGCGTGTTTCTAGACCCGTAACATACGTATATTGCGTGTGTACGCGTTTCCTAAGCGACCGGTACGCGATTCCTGCTCCGGCTTATACGCGACACATACGAATTACCATACACGACGCTTGCGCGGTGGCAGGCCCCGCGTGGCGTCAAATACGTGCCCGGGCGCGCTGGGTGCGTGACTCCTTATTTCTCCGTAAAATTTTTGATAGCTCCTACCACTAATTTATATTCTCCCGGGGACCCCATCCCCGGGGCCTATACATAATAATGGAGACCGTGAGGGGAGCCCCAATGCCCCCACGGTCCCGCCGGCTCCCCGCGTCCTTCGAGAGCCGGCATTGCTTTTCCACATGGGGAGCTGCTGACATGCAGCTCCCCGTGTGGAAAAGCAATTTGCTTTAGATATTGGAAGAGAGAGCAGGTTTCCTGCTCTCTCTTCCAAAATCCAAAGCAGTTTGCAATGACAGGACGGGAGCCGCGAGGGGAAAAAAAAAGAAGCCCTGGGGAGGTGGTGGTCCCCGGGGCTGCGGGAGGGCCGAGTGCCCTCCGCACCATTTTAAAATGAAAGCCCCGGGGGTGGCGGTCCCGGGGCTTGGGGGCCCTTTGAGGCCCCCATACATAAATTTAACCCCCACCATGCCCCCGGGACTTGGGCCACCCGGGGGCAAAATACAATCGAAGCACGGAGAGCGCGCTTCGATTTTTTATTTTTATCGTCAGGATCCGCGCACCCTGAGCGCATCCTGCCGATTTAAAAAAATAAAAAATGCTTTTTCTGCCCAGGGGTCCCTATGGGACCCCCTGAGCAGACCTAGGGGTCAGGGTGTTTCTACCCTGCCCCTTTGTGCGCTTTGCGCACTTGTTTCTGTCCCTCGGTTCTACCGAGGGACAAAATGGCTGCCAACATTTCCTGAATCAGAATGTTGACAGCCAGCTGACAGCCAATTAACATGCAGCTCGTGATCGGGACGGTGCGCGCAGGGTGCGCTCAGGGTGCGCGGATCCTCCGTGCCCATAGATATATATGTACTTTTACTTTTGATTTTCTCAGCAACTACTGAACGGATTTACACCATTTAACAAAAGGGTTCTTTCTGAACTAAGAACTACCTCTTTGCCAAATTTGGTGTAATTCCGTTCAGCAGTTCAGGCTGTAGCCGTGTCTAAAGTTTCCTATGGAAAAATGAATGGGGAAAACGCGTTTTGGGACCCCCTTTTTCTCGGCCCCCGCTTGACGAATCACCCCGAGACTTTCAGGGTAGGAGCGGACCGGAGCGCTCCACAAAGTTTGAAAATTTTGCGAAGATACGTCAACCGGCAAGAGAGTTATTTCAAATAGAATGTCGCGGATTTCCTATGGAAAATAGGTTCTAACTATAACTATCTACTGGCGACCGCCAGTAGATAATATATATATATATATATATATATATATATATATATATATATATATATATATACATATATATATAGCTTGCTTCGCCATGAAGTACTTTCTGCCGGAAAAAATGACGATGCAGACCCGATACTGGTGCAAATATTTCTTTATTTAGTGGACGCCCTGCACCACCGCCATGACGCGTTTCGAGCAACACAGTGCCCTTGATCACATGACGCGCATGTGGAGTGCTGTCACATATTTAAAGTGACAGTGCATAGCACGTGATGGTTTGAAAAAAGTGTGCTGTGGCATAATGGACATAGAAAAAATACTTATATATAAATATATATAAATAAATATGTGTAAAAAGCTTAAGATAACACTGCAAGGTACCTAAATGCATGTATATAAATACAGACAAACATATTATTATCATCATAAATATACGCATTTAAAAAGACACAATTTGGTAAAATGTTTTAAAATATCCAAAATATATCAAAATATCTAAAACATGTAAAACAATCATTGGATGTTACCAAATCATCTACAGACCATATACGAGTGTTAAATCTGGTCTGTACAATACCAATGTGTCCAAGCCGATTATAATGCAATGAATTAAGCCTTGTCCTGCCCAAGTGGGCCTTAGTTACAAACGTTCCTATGTCACAAATTGCCTAAAGTGTGAGTGCAAACAATACCATAATTCACCTATAAAAAGTCACAGCCGTGACTTATTAAAGTGCAATGTGCAAAAATATATAAAATGAAAGCTAAAAACAATTGTAATGCAGGCAGCAGCTTGAACATACTTAAATCCTCATTAAAAAGCAATTATAAGCAATCACAGGCATGTATAAAAATCCTCACTCAAATTCAAGCCCTGAGGTATTTTGCTGTCCAATTCTAAAATGTACCTAGTCTCTAGTCTTCTAAGTATGGCCTCCCGGTTGCCACCTCGTTTTTGAGGAAGGATAGTATCTAAGACAAAGTATTTCAAATTGTCTAGTTTGCTGTTGTGATACTCCTTAAAATGGCGGGCAACCGGGTAGGTAACATCATTATTAGTAATGGCCCTCAAATGTTGGAGCACTCGTTTGTGCACCTGCAACTTAGTGCTTCCTACATATTGCAGGTTACATGAGCACTCCAGCACGTAAACAGCGTATTCAGTTTTGCAATTGACACTCTTTGTAATGGGTACGGGATTGGGTTTAAAAGGTGTTGTGTAGCTAGTTCTATTAACCCCATATTTACAAGCCTTGCAATTGGTGCAACGAGTAAAACCACTCCTGGGACCAAGCCATGTTTGAGATACCACTACCTCAGGACTACTTTTTACTAAGGAATTGCACATAGAGCGAGCCTTCCTAAAAGTAATACAGGGGATTTGGTAATCTGACTACTCAAGACATGGTCACTTCTTACTAAAGCCCAATTCTTATTGATAATTTTGCGTAAGGCTTTATGTTGTAGATTGTAGGTAAGGATCAATCTGGTGGGGGACTCTGTACATTTGTCACCAGTATCATGTTTATTGATTTTAGTGAGTGTTTGGAATTGATCTAAATGGGCAGTTCTATTCATAGCCCTATTAAGCATTTTTTCAGAATAGCCCCTATCCAGAAACCTATCCTTACTCTGTAACTGTGCCCGTCTACAGTCAATGTCCGTACTGCACACTCTACAGATGCGCAGCATCTCCCCATATGGGATGCTGTTGATAAGATGGGCCGGATGGTGGCTAGTAGCATGCAGGACTGTATTCCCTGCCGTTACCTTTCTGTATAGTCTTGTTTCCATCTTATTGTTAGCAATGAAAATTTCTACATCAAGAAAACACATGTTGGTTCTACTCATCTGTGCTGAGAAGTTTAAATTCAAGTTGTTACAATTGATATCTTCCACAAATTTCTGAGCGCTGTCATCAGAACCTCTCCAGACCATGAATATATATATTCCAAAGAAGCATCAAAGCGTTCCCCTGTTACCGGAGCTCCTGGCCCTTCAGGGTGGCCTCGCAAATGGGCACGGGGCAGCCCACCAACATCTTCCTGGCAAAACAAACAAAGTGAGGCCCAATACAGTTGAAACTGGCTTTATATGTCTATATATATATATATTCACATATACACACACACATATATATATTTTATATATATAAATATATATATATTCACTGAAAAAACCATAGGTTTTAGGGAAAGTTATAGTTAGTTGGACATTGCACTCGTACAAATACCCGTGAAATTCCCCCGTTATAGTTAGTTCAGCTAACTATAACTCGCGCCCCCGCAATGCACTGCTGATGACGTCACATATTACATCACTCATGACATGGTCAGTGACATCACTGATGACATCATCCAGTGACTGTGGTTTCTGTAAAGTTTAAATATGTTTTATATATATAGGGAAAGGCGTATTGAAGAATGAGTGGGTGTATAAGTGTCTGAATGGATGATTTAGTAGGTGCGTGACTAACTCTATAAGTGAGTGATTAAACGTATCTTACTGAATGCATGGGTTAGTGACTAAACTGTGTGAATGTCTGTATCCGTCTGTCTGTTGCTGTGTAAGCGGCTGCATGGGTTTGTGAATAGCTACATGAGTGTCGATATGAGTTATTGATTGGTTGTCTGAGTATCTGTATGGGTGCCTGAGTGTTTGTGTGGGTGGGGTGTGTGTGACTCTGTGCATAGATGTGTGAGTGGGTGATTCACTGGGTGCATGGTTTCAAGAGTGCATCTGTGATGGACTGTATGGGTGGGTGAGTGTGTGTATGGGTGTGTTAGTGAGTGAATGTATATCTCAGTGGTACATGTGTGAGTAACTACATATGTGAAAGGCAGTATATATGTGTGTTGGAGTATATAAATGGCTATAAGTGAGAGTGTGTGATTTTGAGAGTGGCTGTATGGATGCGTGTGTGCTTGTATCAGTTATTGTATAAGAGCGTAAGAATGTGCTAGTATTTGTATGAGTAAGTGAGCTGGTGTGTGTATAACTGTATAGGTGAGTAAAGGGTAGTTTGAATAATTATTTGTATGACTGATTAGGTGTGTGAGTACCTCTATGGATGAGTGGCGGTGTGTGAGTGTTTATATAGGTGTATGAGTGCATATGATAGTCCTGTACTGAGTGACTGTAAGTATGAGTGACTGTACGGGTGAGTGAGTAGATGTGTGTGTGTAGACCTAAGAATTAGTGAGTGGGTATGTAGTTATTGGTATTGGAGTGTGTATGGTTTTGAGAATGGCAGTCTGTAATTTAGAGTGGGTGTAGCAAAAGTTATATTAGGGTGTGAGAAGATGCATCAAATTATCACATGGATGATGTCATCAGTGATGTCATCAGTGATGTCATTTGAGATGTCATCAGTGATGTCATCAGTGATGTCATCAGTGATGTCACTGACCATGTCATGAGTGATGTAATATGTGACGTCATCAGCAGTGCATTGCGGGGGCGCGAGTTATAGTTAGCTGAACTAACTATAACGGGGGAATTTCACGGGTTTTGTACGAGTGCAATGTCCAACTAACTATAACTTTCCCTAAAACCTATGGTTTTATCGGCAGGATCCGCGCACCCGCTAGTTTTTTGCCGATTGTTAAAAAATGCTTTTTTTGGCCCTGGGGGTCCTTGTAGGACCCCCTGAGCAGGCCTAGGGGGTCAGGGTGTTTCTACCCTGCCCCCTTTTTGCGTTTTGCATGATTTTTTTTACTGTTTTCTTGTGACTCGGTTCGAGTCACAAGATGGCTGCCAACACTTCCTGGTTTGGAGTGTTGACAGCCAATTAGCATACAGCTCGTCATCGGGAGGTAGCGCGGATCCTCCGCGGCCATAGATATATATGTGTTTTTACTTTTGATTTTCTCAGCAACTACTGAACGGATTTACACCATTTAACAAAAGGGTTTTCTGAACCAAGAACTACCTCTTTGCCAAATTTGGTGTAATTCCGTTCAGCAGTTCGGGCTGTAGCCGTGTCTAAAGTTTCCTATGGAAAATTGCATGGGGAAAACACGTTTTGGGACCCCCCTTTTTCTCGGCCCCCGCTTGACGAATCACCCCGAGACTTTTAGGATAGGAGCGGACCGGAGCGGGCCACAAAGTTTGAAAATTTCGCAAAGATTCGTCAACCGGCGCCAAAGTTATTTCAAATAGAATGTTGCGGATTTCCTATGCAAAATAGGTCCTAACTATAACTATCTACTGGCGACCGCCAGTAGATAATATGTATATATATATATATATATATATTCACTGAAAAAACCATAGGTTTCAGGGACGTTATAGTTACAAATTAGCATTTAAAAAACCTTTGAAATTCACTGAAAAAACCATAGGTTTTAGGGACAGTTATAGTTAGTTGGACATTGCACTCGTACAAAACCCGTGAAATTCCTCCATTATAGTTAGTCCAGCTAACTATAACTCGCGCCCGCAATGCACTGCTGATGACGTCACATATTACATCACTCATGACATGGTCAGTGACATCACTGATGACATCACTGATGACATCTCAAATGACATCACTGATGCCATCACTGATGACATC
This sequence comes from Calotriton arnoldi, assembly GCA_963921515.1. Classification (NCBI taxonomy): domain Eukaryota; kingdom Metazoa; phylum Chordata; class Amphibia; order Caudata; family Salamandridae; genus Calotriton; species Calotriton arnoldi. The sequence goes on from CAWUFW010000840.1 coordinate 1,714,137, forward strand.
ATCCAGTGACTGTGTGTTTCTGTAAAGTTTAAATATTTTTAATATATATAGGAAAAGACGTATTGAAGAATGAGTGGGTGTGTAAGTGTCTGTATGGATGATTTAGTAGGTGCGTGACTGACTCTATAAGTGAGTGATTTAACGTATCTTACTGAATGCATGGGTTAGTGACTAAACTGGGTGAATGTCTGTATCCGTCTGTCTGTTGCTGTGTAAGTGGCTGCATGTGTTTGTGAATAGCTACATGAGTGTCTATATGAGTTATTGAATGCTTGTCTGAGTATCTGTATGGGTGCCTGAGTGTTTGTGTGGGAGGGGTGTGTGCAACTCTGTGCATAGATGTGTGAGTGGGTGATTCACTGGGTGGATGGTTTCAAGAGTGCAACTGTGATAGACTGTATGGGTGGGTAAGTGTGTGTAAGAGTGTGTTAGTGAGTGAATGTATGTCCCAGTGGTACATGTGTGAGTAACTACATATGTGAAAGGCAGTATATATGTGTGTTGGAGTATATAAATAGCTATAAGCGAGAGTGAGTGATTGTGATAGTGGCTGTATGGATGAGTGTGTGCTTGTATCAGTGATTGTATAAGAGCGTAAGAATGTGCTACTATTTGTATGAGTAAGTGAGCTGGTGTGTGTATAACTGTATAGGTGAGTAAATGGTAGTGTGTTTAATTATTTGCATGACTGACTAGGTGTGTGAGTACCTCTATGGATGAGTGGCGGTGTTTGAGTGTCTATATAGGAGTATGAGTGCATATGATAGTCCTGTACTGAGTGACCGTAAGTATGAGTGACTGTACGGGTGAGTGAGTGGATGTGTGCGTAGACCTAAGAATCAGTGAGTGGGTATGTAGTTATTGGTGTTGGAGTGTCTATGGTTTTGCGAATGGCAGTCTGTAATTTAGAGTGGGTGTATCAAAGGTTATATTAGGGTGTGAGGAGGTGCATGAGATTATCACGTGGATGATGTCATCAGTGATGTCATTTGAGATGTCATCAGTGATGTCATCAGTGATGTCACTGACCATGTCATGAGTGATGTAATATGTGACGTCATCAGCAGTGCATTGCGGGGGCGTGAGTTATAGTTAGCTGGACTAACTATAACGGGGGAATTTCACGGGTTTTGTACGAGTGCAATGTCCAACTAACTATAACTGTCCCTAAAACCTATGGTTTTTTCAGTGAATTTCAAAGGTTTTTTAAATGCTAATTTGTAACTATAACAACCCTGAAACCTATGGATTTTTCAGTGAATTTCAAAGGTTTTTTAAATGCTAATTTGTAACTATAACATGTCTGAAACCTACAGTTTTTTCAGTGAATTTCAAAGGATTTGTAAATGACAATTTTTAAATGTATTAATTGTTATATAAATTTTTTTCATACTGATTTCCAAATTTTTAGAAACAATTTTTTTTTACATATTTTATTTTTTAAATTACATTGTAATTACATTATACATTACATTACAAAAAATACTTTCTCAGAATGAATTACTTTAGTTTAATTACTTTGCACATAGGCAATAGACTTTTAAGTACAGTAGTTACAGTTGTTGCAATGGGCAACACATTTTCAAACACAATGCAACATTCAGCTCAATGTGAATTTCTAGTTAAATGCAATTAGTTACTTTATGGATTACTTTTCTAACCACATTACTGGATCCTAGATTCAGTCCTGGGACATCTCCTGTAAACAGTTGAGTAAAAGCGTTTTGGTTACAGTCGTGATTTTTAAGGAATATTATTGTACTTTAAAAGTTCACACTTAGAAACTTTTCTCATAGAATCACCAATGTTATCCTATGGAAGGAAATTCACTTAGAAGTTAAAAACTGTTATCGTTACTTTTTCTTACTCAGTGTTGGATCCTGGATCCAGCACTGGTGCATCTCCTGTAAACAGTTGAAAGAATGCGTTTAAGTCATACAGGCGATTTTTAGGAATATTTGTAGTTTGTGAAAATCGACACTTTGAAACTTTTCTGCTGAAAACCAGACAATGATATCCTATGGAAGGAAATTCAAGTTACTGGTAAGTACGGTTAAAATTACTTTTCAGGATCAGTACTGGGCTGAAAGATGCAGCACTGAGGTCTCTCCTGATAACAGGTTAGTAAATCGGAATTCGTATTTCGGCTTATTTTAGAGGAATATTTTAAAGTTCCAAAACTCCACACTTAGAAGAATTTCCAAGTGAAACCAGTCAATGTTAGCCTATGAAGGAAATTCAAGTTACCGGTAAGTACGGTTAAAATTACTTTTGAGGATCAGTACTGGGCTGAAAGATGCAGCACTGAGGTCTCTCCTGATAACAGGTGAGTAAATCGGAATTCGTATTTCGGCTGATTTTAGAGGAATATTTTAAAGTTCCAAAACTCCACACTTAGAAGAATTTCCAAGTGAAACCAGTCAATGTTAGCCTATGAAGGAAATTCAAGTTACCGGTAAGTACGGTTAAAATTACTTTTGAGGATCAGTACTGGGCTGAAAGATGCAGCACTGAGGTCTCTCCTGATAACAGGTGAGTAAATCGGAATTCGTATTTCGGCTGATTTTAGAGGAATATTTTAAAGTTCCAAAACTCCACACTTAGAAGAATTTCCAAGTGAAACCAGTCAATGTTAGCCTATGAAGGAAATTCAAGTTACCGGTAAGTACGGTTAAAATTACTTTTGAGGATCAGTACTGGGCTGAAAGATGCAGCACTGAGGTCTCTCCTGATAACAGGTGAGTAAATCGGAATTCGTATTTTGGCTGATTTTAGAGGAATATTTTAAAGTTCCAAAACTCCACACTTAGAAGAATTTCCAAGTGAAACCAGTCAATGTTAGCCTATGAAGGAAATTCAAGTTACCGGTAAGTACGGTTAAAATTACTTTTGAGGATCAGTACTGGGCTGAAAGATGCAGCACTGAGGTCTCTCTTGATAACAGGTGAGTAAATCGGAATTCGTATTTCGGCTGATTTTAGAGGAATATTTTAAAGTTCCAAAACTCCACACTTAGAAGAATTTCCAAGTGAAACCAGTCAATGTTAGCCTATGGAAGGAAATTCAAGTTACTGGTAAGTACGGTTAAAATTACTTTTCAGGACCAGTACTGGGCTGAAAGATACAGCACTGAGGTCTCTCCTGATAACAGGTGAGTAAATCGGAATTCGTATTTCGGCTGATTTTAGAGGAATATTTGTATGTTTCAAAAATCAACACTTAGAAACTTTTTCAGCAAAAAGCAGGCAATGATATCCTATGGAAGGAAATTCAAGTTACTGGTAAGTACGGTTAAAATTACTTTTCAGGATTAGTACTGGGCTGAAAGATGCAGCACTGAGGTCTCTCCTGATAACAGGTGAGTAAATCCGAAGTCGTAGTTCGGCAGATTTTAGAGGAATATTTGCACAATGGTGAAGGTAGGGGCGGGGCCTGAGGTGACATCTGTGCAAACGCGCCCCGTGGCGCGTTTTAAGTTGGGGGATTAAGTCCCCTTGAATCATGAGGGTCCCTAGGGGCCAACTAGCCCACCAGGAACCTCCAGTATGCGCCAGGGGCTGCGTTGCAGAGACGTGTAGAGGGGCCACACCCCTTTTACACCTCTCTGCAACGCAGCTCTGTGGCGCTTTCTGGATGTACCTGTTGGGCAAGTTGGCCCCCAGGGACCCTCAGGATTGAAGGGGATTTAATTCTCCATCTTAAAACGCGCCACGGGGCCTGTTTGCACACATGTCACCTGAAGCCCCGCCCTCCCTTCACCACTGTGCAAACGCGCCCGTGGCGCGTTTTTAAGTTGGGGGATTAAGTCCCCTTGAATCCTGAGGGTTCCTGGGGGCCAACTAGCCCACCATGTACCTCAAAAAGCGCCACAGAGCTGCGTTGCAGAGAGGTGTATAAAGGGGCGTGGCCTCTGTACACCTCTCTGCAACGCAGCCCCTGGCGCATACTGGAGGTTCCTGGTGGGCTAGTTGGCCCCCAGGGACCCCCAGTATTCAAAGGGAATTACTTCCCCATCTTTACCAGTAACTTATATTTGCTTCCATAGGAATCCATTGTCTGGTTTTCAGCAGAAAAGTTTCAAAGTGTCGATTTTCACAAACTACAAATATTCCTTAAAAATCGCCTGTATGACTTAAAAGCATTCTTTCAACTGTTTACAGGAGATGCACCAGTGCTGGATCCGGGATCCATCACTGAGTAAGAAAAAGTCATGATAATAGTTTTTACCTGCTAAGTGAATTTCCTTCCATAGGAAGATGTCCCAGGACTGAATCTAGGATCCAGTCCTGTGGTTAGAAAAAGTAATCCATAAAGTAACTAATTGCATTTAACTAGAAATTCACATTGAGCTGAATGTTGCATTGTGTTTGAAAATGTGTTGCCCATTGCAACAACTGTAACTACTGTACTTAAAAGTCTATTGCCTATGTGCAAAGTATTTAAACTAAAGTAATTCATTCTGAGAAAGTATTTTTTGTAATGTATAATGTAATTACAATGTAATTTAAAAAATAAAATATGTAAAAAAATTGTTTCTAAAAATGTAGTAAATCAGTATTAAAAAAATAAATATAACAATTAATACATTTAAACATTGTCATTTACAAAACCTTTGAAATTCACTGAAAAAACCGTAGGTTTCAGACATGTTATAGTTAGGAATTAGCATTTAAAAAACCTTTGGAATTCACTGAAAAACCATAGGTTTCAGACACGTTATAGTTAGAAATTAGCATTTAAAAAACCTTTGAAATTCACTGAAAAAACCATAGGTTTCAGGCACGTTATAGTTAGAAATTTGCATTTAAAAAAACCTTAAAAATCACTGAAAAAACCATAAGGTTTTAGGGACAGTTATAGTTAGTTGGACATTGCACTCGTACAAAACCCATGAAATTCCCCCGTTATAGTTAGTTCAGGTAACTATAACTCGCGCCCCGCAATGCACTGCTGATGACGTCACATATTACATCACTCATGACATGGTCAGTGACATCACTGATGACATCACTGATGACATCTCAAATGACATCACTGATGACATCACTGATGACATCATCCATGTGAGAATTTAATGCATCTTCTCACACCCTAATATAAGTTTTGAAACACCCACTCTAAATTACAGACTGCCATTCTCAAAACCATACACACTCCAATACCAATAAGTACATACCCACTCACTGATTCTTAGGTCTACACACACACATCTACTCACTCACCCGTACAGTCACTCATACTTACAGTCACTCAGTACAGGACTATCATATGCACTCATACACCTATATAAACACTCACACAACGCAACTCATCCATAGAGGTACTCACACACCTAGTCAGTCATGCAAATAATTAATCACACTACAATTTACTCACCTATACAGTTATACACACCAGCTCACTTACTCATAAAAATACTAGCACATTCTTACGCTCCTATGCAATCACTGATGCAAGCACACACTCATCCATATAGCCACTCTCACAATCACACACTCTCACTTATAGCCATTTATATACTCCAACACACATATATACTGCCTTTCACATATGTAGTTACTCACACATGTACCACTGAGATATACATTCAATCACTAACACACCCATACACACACTCACCCACCCATACAGTCCATCACAGACGCACTCTTGAAACCATGCACCCAGTGAATCACCCACTCACACATCTATGCACAGAGTCACACTCACCCTACCCACACAAACACTGAGGCACCCATACAGATACTCAGAGAACCAATCCATAACCCATATAGACACTCATTTAGCTAGTCAGAAACCCATGCAGCTGCTTACACAACAACAGACAGATGGATACAGACATTCACACAGTTTAGTCACTCACCCATGCATCCAGTAAGATACGTTTAATCACTCACTTATAGACTCAGTCACGCACCTACTAAATCATCCATTCAGACACTTATACACCCACTCATTCTTCAATACGCCTTTCCCTATATATATTAAACATTTTTAAACTTTACACAAACACACAGTCACTGGATGATGTCATCAGTGATGTCATCAGTGATGTCATTTGAGATGTCATCAGTGATGTCATCAGTGATGTCACTGACCATGTCATGAGTGATGTAATATGTGACGTCATCAGCAGTGCATTGCGGGGCGCGAGTTATAGTTACCTGAACTAACTATAACGGGGAATTTCACGGGTTTTGTACGAGTGCAATGTCCAACTAACTATAACTGTCCCTAAAACCTTATGGTTTTTTCAGTGATTTTTAAGGTTTTTTAAATGCAAATTTCTAATTATAACGTGCCTGAAACCTATGGTTTTTCAGTGAATATATATATATATATAGATATATATATATAGTCACACACACACATTTGACTAATCCTCATGAAATGTCCAAAACTAGTTTGACGCTCATTTCAGCTGCTGTTTTGAAAATTTCGGGGTGATCCATCAAATGGGGGCCGAGAAAAAGGAATAGGAAACTTTAGACACGGTTACAGCCCGAACTGCTGAACAGAATTACACCAACTTTGGCAGAAAGGTAGCTGTTGGTCCAGAAAACGCCCTTTTTGTCAAATGGTGTAACAGTGATTGCGGAGTTATTTAAAGGTTTTTCGGATATACAACTGGACACGTGGAGGATTTGCGACCCCTACCGATATCTCGTGCTGAGATCGGATTGGCTGCCAACACTTCAATTCAGGAAGTGTTGGGAGCCATTTTGTGACTCGGTTGATCTGAGTCACAGGAAAAAACATAAAAAAAGAAAAGGGGGCAGGGTAGAAACACCCTGACTCCCTAGGCCTCCTGAGAGGGTTCCCGCAGGGCCAAAAAAGCATTTGTTTTAAACAATTTCAGCGGGAGGGGCAGTTGGCCCTCAAGGACGTCCTTGGGGGGCATCTACCCCTCCTGGTACCTCTTGTAAGTCCTAAAAAGTGGGATTGCTGAGAGCTGGTCGGAGGCCCTGTTCCCTTTCTCCACCACTCTGCAAACATGAACACTACTTAAAACCCATAGAAATTCACTTAAAAAAACAAAGGTTACCTGGACATTATAGTTTGGAATTAGCATTTAAAAAAACCTTAGAAATTCACTGAAAAAAAAAAAGGTTACAGGGACGTTATAGTTAGGCTCAGGTTTCACTCATACAAAGTCAGTGAAAATCAGCTGTTATTGTTAGTGAGCTAACTATAACCCACGCCTCCAGAATGCACTGCTTATGACCTCACATTTTACATCACTCATTACATGGTCAGTGACATCACTGATGACATCTCAAATGACATCACTGATGGCATCACTCATGACATCATCCACAGAATCTCTGATGCACCCACTCATACCCCCATATAACCTTTGATACACCCACTCCAACTTCTGCACTACCATTCTCAAACCCATTCACACAACCATACCAGTACTTACACAGCCACTCACTGAATCATAGACCAGCACACAAATCTACTCACTCGCTCATACAGCCACTCATATACCCACTCATTCACTCACTCCCTCACTCACTAATACAGCCACTCACATATCCACTCATACACACATGCAGCCACTCACACACTGAGTCAGTCACCCATAGAGCTACTCATATACCTACTCACTCACCTTTACAGTCAATCACACAGCCACTAACACACCCATACAGTTACATAGACACTCACACACTTACTCATACAGATACTAACACATATTCACTCACCTATAAAGTCCCTGAAACACACACACACTCACCCATGCAGCCACTCTCACAATTACTCACTCATCCATACAGTCACTCACATACCCCCATCACTCACCTATACTACCTTTCACATAACCAGTTACTCACCCATATACCAATGACACATGCACTCACTCACCGACACAGCCATACACACACTCACTCACCCATTCAGCCCCACACACATGCACTCACTAACCTATACAGCCACTGACTCACTCATCCGTACAGGCAGTCACACACACCCTCATCCACCCACACAGACACTCAGACACCCATATAGTTACTCAGACAACCAATCACTCACCCTCACAGAAACTCACATACCCACTCACACACCCATACAGCCACTTAGACACCAACTGACAGACTGATACAGACATTCACACAACCAGTCACTCACCCATACATTCACTGAGACACCTAATCACTCACTTATACAGTAGGTCACTGAATCATCCACACAGGCACAGATACACCCACTGTTTCATATTTAAATGTTATACACTTTTTTAAAACACTCACAGTCACTGGATGATGTCATCAGTGATGTCATTTGAGATGGCATCAGTGATGTCATCAGTGATGTCACTGACCATGTCATGAGTGAAGTAATATGTGAGGTCATAAGCAGTGCTTTGCGGGGGCGTGAGTTATAGTTAGCTCACTAACTATGACGGCTGAATTTCACTGGTTCTGTAAGAGTGAAACCTGAGCCTAACTATAACATCCCTGTAACATTTGTTTTTTTCAGTGAATATATATATATCCATATATTTACACTTACCTTATCAATATTTACCATCATGCATGGTGAAGGTATGTGTGGTATGTGTGGTAAAGGCACAAAAACTCACCTGCGTTGTAGAGGCATGAGTGGTAAAACCTGCGTGGTAAAGGTATTGTGCTGTAAAGCAGTGTTGTAAAGGCTGTTTCCCATTTAAGGCTGTTATTTACTGGTCAGGAGGCGATACTGTATATTGTCTCATCATGCAATTAGGGAACTGAAATTAAATTCAACCTTGCGATACTGTGTATTGTCTCATCATTCAATAGGGGACTGAAATTAAATACAACCTTGCTAACAGTTTTCCTATTGTGTAGAAAATATATCTCTCTTACTATTGTATGAATGTAGAAAATTGATAGATGACAAGCTCTAAAACTGTTTAGTCTACATTTTGTTAAGAAAAAGCATTACTGAGGCAAGAAACAGCAGACAAACTGACCAGCAGGGATACTAGGTATTAATCAAACAGGCTGCTCCTCCTAAAAGGCATGTCAGCCATGCTCATATTGAAGTGTATGTTTGGCATGTGGCTGACTGTCTGAGCCTGAGCCCTGCTGGCTGGCTTGTTAGGGACATTGGTCTGTATAGTAATTCTCCCTTATTACAGACTGATCTGCCTTTTTTATCCAATTAAATCAGAGTGTGACAAAAGCATATTCCAAATATAGAAGTATTCAAGCATTCAAGTGTAGTGAAAAACATAGCTTTTCTCTTTGTAGCAATCACAATACAGAATTTATAATGAAAGATTTGTTTACCACTTAGCTGCAAAAGTAAGAGAAATATGAACATTTTGAATTAGAAAGATTCAATTAAATGCCCAACAAGAAATACAATATATTGAATTAGTACATCAAGTACAATTAACTACAATAATAATAATAATCAAAAAGAATTATTAGAATTATGAGTCAAAAAATACATTGCATTGTGAACACACTTTCTTTAAGAAATATTACCAAATGATGGAAAGTATTACATAATAGTGACAATCTCAAATATGAATGAGTATACAATAAATATCCTACACACTTATATTTCATTAACTAATATATTCTTAAAATGTCTTTTGTAATTGAATTTCTCCTCTTTATCATCAACCTACTGTATTCCCGTGGTCTCCTCTAAGAGTGTGACCAAAGGATTTGGATACAGTGGCCCAGATTTATCACAGTTTCACGCAATGCAATGCAACGCAATACAGCAAGACACTTTGCTGCGCTGCATGAATGTGAAAGGGCAGGAATGTGCCATATTTAACATTATTTGGCACATTCCTGTCATCTCCTTGCGCTGGCACACAATGTGCTTCTTTGCGCCAATACAGGCACCCTTATCCCACGGTGCAAGGGTGCCTGCATTGTAAGCAGGATTGGTTTTTGTGCAGGAAGGAACACCTTCCTGCACCAAAAACAATCCTCTGAAGCTTTTTTCTCATCTAAGTGTGCTGCAGCATGCCCTAGGAAGGTGTAGCATTTTGACACATTACCAGGTCTAGTACTTATGGTAAATCTCGGAATACCCCAAAATCCATGGGTGGATGCGTGGGAACACCTACCCTCCACCCCATGAAATGACTTCCCAGGGCAGAGTAATGCAAGGCAGTGACTTGGCTCCCTTGCTTTACTCCAGATTTTCCAAGCACCATAGGGCCATGAAAGTTGGCCTTGTGTTGCTTGGTAAAACTGAATTTAGTTTTGCGTTTCCCTTGCATTACCTTGAGTACTAGTATGGGTCTGTGAATGGGTATGTGAGTGGTTGTGAGGGTGTGTGAGTGGCAGTAGCGGCCCGTGGAGGGAGTTCCATGGGGCGGTGAGGTGGGGTGGGGAGGGGCAGAGTGGGGCGTAGTAAACACCGGAATATGGATGAACGGAGGTAAGTAAACAATGAAATAAATAAAACGAATTTCGTTGCGCGCACTGCATTGCATTTTGCGATGCAGCGCGCGCAACCAAATTCGTTTTATTTATTTAATTGTTTACTTACCTCCGTTCATCCATAGTCCATTGTTTACTACCCCCCTGCCCCACCTCACCGTCCCACGGAACTCCCTCCACGGGCCGCTACTGGTGAGTGGGCATATGAGAGGCTGTATGGGGGTGTGATTGGGTGTGTGAGTGGTTCTGTGAATTATGTCATCAGTGATGTCACTGGAGATGTGATCAGTAATTTCACTGACCATGTCATGAGTAATTTAATATGTGAGGTCATAAGCAGTGCATTAAGTTATAGTTAGCTCGGGTACCTGCTAAATTTCACCGGTTTTGTACAAGTGAAATCCGAGCCTAACTATAACATCACTGTAACCTTTGTTTTTCAGTGAATTTCTAAAAATTTTTAAATTCTATTTCCTAACTATAACGTCCCTGTAACCTTTGTTTTTTTTAAAGTGAAGTTCTATGTTTTTTTAACTGGTAGTCACATTTTCAGAGTGGTGGCAAAAGGGGGCGGGGCCTCCGATCAGCACTCAGGAATCCCACTGTATGGGACTTACTGGAGGTTATCCCCCAACCAGTAGTGCACCAGGAGACTTGTTTGCAGAGTGGTGGAGAAAGATGGCGGGGTCTCTGACCAGCTCTCAGCAATCCCACAGTGTGGGACTTACTGGGGGTAACAGGAGGGGTTCTTGGCCCCGAAGAACCTTCAGCATCCAAGGGGAATTCATCCCCCAACCACTAGTGCGCCAGAAGGCGTGTTTGCAGCATGGTGGAGAATGCGTGTGTGGCCTCCAAAGACCTCTAAACAATCCCGCTGTGCAGGACTTACTCGAAGTAACAGGAGGGGTTCCTGGCCCCAAAAGACCCTCACCATCCAAGGGAACTTCATCCCCCAACCATTAGTGCACCAGGTGGTGTGTTTGCAGAGTGGTAGAGAAAGGGGGTGGGCCTCCGATGATCTTCCAGCAATCCCACTGTGTGGGACTTACTGTAGGTAACAGGAGGGGTAATTGGCTCCAAAGACCCTCAGCAGCCAAGGGTACTTCATCCCCCAACCAGTGTGCACCAGGAGGAATGTTTCCAGATTAGTGGAGAAAGGGGGTTGAGGCTCAGGTGACTTGCCGCGCTGGTCTTTTAAAAAATAATTGTTTTACTTTGGAAGTGGGGCCACTGGGCCGTGCGACCTCCCTCCCTGGGCTTATTTCGGCTCAGGGGATCCTATCCCCCAGTGCCCAGTCTACTTCTAATAGGGGAGAGGGCCGCATGGGCCCCCTCCCTGGGTGATTATGGCCAACCCCAACCCCCTGGGGCCTAGCCTTTAATTTTTTTTATAACTTTAAGGGGAGGGGGCCACGCGGCCCCCCTGCATGGGTCAATTTCAGCCCAGGGGACCCCATCCCTCGGACCCGGCCATGTGTGCTGGGTACCCCCAGGGCACCCAATCTTCACTGGGACCGTGGGGGAGCGTTAATGCCCCCATGGTCCCTGCTGGCCCCTTCTTCCTGCGGGAGCTGGCATTGCTTATAGACAAAGGGAACTGGTGAACATGCAGCTCCCTCTGTCTAAAAGGAATTCTGCTCCGCTTCCAGCAAGAGAGAGCATTTTCAATGCTCTCGCTTGCAGGAAGCGGGGCGTTTGCTGTGGCTTGCCGGAAGTGGTAAAGCTCCTGCCAAGCCACAGCAAACAGCTATGTCCCAGGGGTGGGCACATCGGGAGATAACAGGTGCTGGCCCTGGGGGGTGGTGGTACCCAGGACAATCTATGGTTCCAGGAGGGGGGCTGTGCAGCTCCCCTCCTTTCTTATGTGTAGGGCTTGCCTCAGGGGGTGGTGGTACCTGGGGCTGAGAACGGCCCAGAGGGGGGCCGTGCGGCCCCCCTTCTAATTCTTTAAAAAGAAGATGGCCCCGGGGAGGTGGTGGTCCCTGGGGCAGCGGATGAGGCTGTATAGGCCTCCCCCAGACTAATTTCCGAAACTTCCCAGGGGAGGTGGTGGTGCCTGGGCAGGGGGGTCTGTGAGTCCCCCCAATACTTTAGAATAAGCCCCGGGGAGGTGGCTGTCCCCTGGGCACAGGGGGGTCCGTGAGACCCCCCCAGGTGTTCGAAATATGTACGCCCGCATGCCCATGGGACATGGCCCACCTGGGGGCTAAAGAATAGAGAAGTGTGGGAGCCCATGCTTCTCTTTTTAAAAAGATTTTGGTGTGAGCCATGGCTCCAGCGTGATCGCCACTGAACTAAGTAATAAGGTTTTTTTGCCCTGGCGGGATTCTCCTGGGACCCCCGCTCAAGAGGCCTAGGGGGTCAGGGTGTTCATACCCTTTCCTCTACTCTTATTTTTTAATGTTTTTCCTGGGACTTGGCTCCAGCTGAGTCCCAAGATGGCTGCCAACACTTTCTGGTTTGAAGTGTCAGACAATCAGATTTGAGCACGGGGAGTCAGAGGATCCGCGTCCCTACATATATAAATTTAGATTTTGGATAATAACTCTGCAACTACTGAACGTATTTACACCAAATTACAAAAAGGCACTTCACTGGACCAACATCTACCTTTCTGCCAAATTTGGTGTAATTCCGTTCAGCAGTTTGGTCTGTAGCCGTGTCTAAAGGTCCTACGGGAATTAACATGGGAAAGGCACATTTTTTTACCCCCCTTTTCCTCGGCCCCCGTTTGATGGATCACCCCAAAACTTTCCAAGCGCCACAAGAATCATTGGGGCACTTTATTTGCAAATATTTGTGAAGATTCGTCAAACGACGCCAAAGATATAGGCAAGTCAAAAACACTTCTCCTATGGAAACTAGGTCCTAATTATAACTACCTACTGACAACTGCCAGTACTAATAGATATATATACACACACATAATATCTCCAGTACTTTGGTATTAAACATATAAATAAAAACGAGAGAGGGGGTGACAGAGAACTACAATTGAGAAAAATGGAATTGAGACTCATTCTGTCAATAGGAACTGAAATACCAATGGGACACAACCTGGATGCAGAACTATATGTACATTTATGAACTGTGGTGATCTGCCTCTTTTCCTCCATACTTGAAGATTAGAAAACTCTGCAATATAACCAATTTCAGATTTGCTTAGATGATACATTCTTGAATGTGGCCTAATGGCTAGGGCAGTCGACCTCGGAGCTGGGAAACCGGGTTCGAGTCTCAGCAGGGACGCTCAAAGTTCTGTGATTCTGGGCAAATCACTTAATATCCCCGTGCCTAACAAAAATGAATGTGTCTGTATGTAACGTAACTGGTGCTCATGTAAAGCGCTCTGATACCTCCGGGTCTAGTTAGCGCCATATAAAACTCCACCAAAAAAAAACAAAATGTGAAATGCATTTGAGTATGTAGGACTAAGTCTTAATTTGATAATCAAGCACACATCAACACCTTAGTCAAATGACACATTGCTGTCATAAACTAACCTTTTACGTTTCAGCACGTTATAGAACAACAATCGTTGGATGTTGTATTGGGGACCACTAGTTAAATACATCATAGTGAACATGAACAAAAATGAGGTTTATAATATTTTAATAATATCGTAGAGGATTATTTTTAACCCAAAGGACACTATGCCGCACTTTATACATAATCATTAGCACTTTAGGAGTACCTCTCATAGATCTGCATAATGAAGCACTTCAATGAAACCTAAGGGACTATTGGTCCAGTAAAAGAGCTTTGTCAGCATTATACATTTACGCATTAATGTTAATGTTAATGTTACTTGCATTTGTAGAGCGCTGCTGTTACCCGAAGGTGTCCTGGCGCTAAGGTAAAGATCTCCAGGGGGATCAGAACGCTTGATGTATTGCGCTACCTAATTTGTGAAAAGCCAGGTTTTTAAAGCCTTCCTGAAAGCCATCAGCTTGGTCATACGTCTCAGATGAATTGGGAGGGTATTCCAGGCTTTGGCAGCATTGGCAATGAAACTTCTACCGCCCCAATTAGCTTTTTTCATCCGGGGCATCATCACCAATTTAGCATCCGAGGACCTGAGTGCTCTTTTCGGTGCGTACCAGCGGAAGTGTTGTTTTAAAAAGTCTGGCCCCGTTCCCTGAAGGGCCTTGAAAACCAGGCATAGAGCCTTGAACTGGGTGCGCTTCCTAACTGGCAGCCAGTGAAGTTTTTTGATCTCTGCTTTGACCGATACATACTTAGGAGTGCCCGTGATGAGTCTGGCTGCTGCATTCTGCAGCATTTGTAGTTTATTCATAGATCCTTCTTGTAGCTTGAGGTAGAGACTGATGCAATAGTCTAGTCTGGACATTACTAATGCAGAGACCACCGTTTGTTTAGCATTAGCACTTCAAATGAACTAGCACTTTAAGCTCAAACTGTCAGATAATTTATCCCAGGATGCATTTAGCACTTTATTTGTGACAAAGAACATCCTTTATATACATTTGGCAGTGATACATACAAGTACAGTTCCCTTGGTTAATCATACTTATTAACTATTGAGTGTATGTTCACTGCAGTCAATGGATGCAATCTTGAATAGGAACTTTAAATTATGACATATAGTCTTAGATTAGAAAAGACCAATGCTGCTAGCACTTAGCACTTTCCAATGAGTTATATTTATATGTATTTTAAGATAATAATATTGTTATGAAGATTTGGGCTTTTATAAATTCTGCCTATCCTCTATTTAAACCTCAATCATTGACCATATTTGGTTGCTATTTGGAAATCGAACATTGACATGTTGTTTATTAGAGCTTAGTGTTTTAAACTCGTATATAGGTTTTCATCACATCCATTCTTATTGTGATATGTGCTATATTTTTTATTTTTATTTTTGTGTTTGTGATTAGGTCAATAATTTACTATAATCTTTCATCACAATCACTGTGCATCAAAATGACAATTCCTTGCACTCTATGCATATAATAGCATTATAAGATTCAAGTACTTTACTGATATGATGTAAACTATGCATAATATTTGTCTGAGGTTCTGCCCATATGCAACAAATTTATTCAAGCAGAGTGTAAACAAAATATACTTTACAAAATGAACTGTAATGCTTGATGAATTACATATATGAAAGACAAAAAACGAGTGAGGTTTAGTCTGGTAGTAGTGGTTGACACTGTAAAAGGACTAAGGTCCTGAGAGTCATTTAAGAACTAGCAAAACGCGTGGACTCTATGGTCCTGTTGAAGGCCAGCACTGAAACGCGTAGACTGACCTTTGTACGCACTGGTGAAATAAATAATATATAAAAAGAATCCCTGTAGTGCCTCTTTGCTTCCCTATCCTACTCTGCAGTGAAAATGAGCTGTGGATCAGATACGATGAAGCGCTTTTTGAAATATATATATTATATATTCACTGAAAAAACCATAGGTTTCATGCACGTTATAGTTAGAAATTAGCATTTAAAAAACCTTAGAAATTCACTGAAAAAACCATATGTTTTAGGGACAGTTATAGTTAGTTGGACATTTCACTCGTACAAAACCCGTGAAATTCCCCCGTTATAGTTAGTTCAGCTAACTATAACTCGTGCCCCGCAATGCACTGCTGATGACGTCACATATTACATCACTCATGACATGGTCAGTGACATCACTGATGACATCACTGATGACATCTCAAATGACATCACTGATGACATCATCCAGTGACTGTGTGTTTCTGTAAAGTTTAAATATGTTTAATATATATAGGGAAAGGCGTATTGAAGAATGAGTGGGTGTATAAGTGTCTGAATGGATGATTTAGTAGGTGCGTGACTGACTCTATAAGTGAGTGATTAAACGTATCTTACTGAATGCATGGGTTAGTGACTAAACTGTGTGAATGTCTGTATCCGTCTGTCTGTTGGTGTGTAAGCGGCTGCATGGGTTTGTGAATAGCTACATGAGTGTCTACATGGGTTATTGATTGGTTGTCTGAGTATCTGTATGGGTGCCTGAGTGTTTGTGTGGGTGGGGTGTGTGTGACTCTGTGCATAGATGTGTGAGTGGGTGATTCACTGGGTGCATGGTTTCAAGAGTGCATCTGTGATGGACTGTATGGGTGGGTGAGTGTGTGTATGGGTGTGTTAGTGAGTGAATGTATATCTCAGTGGTACATGTGTGAGTAACTACATATGTGAAAGGCAGTATATATGTGTGTTGGAGTATATAAATGGCTATAAGTGAGAGTGTGTGATTGTGAGAGTGGCTGTATGGATGAGTGTGTACTTGTATCAGTGATTGTATAAGAGCGTAAGAATGTGCTAGTATTTGTATGAGTAAGTGAGCTGGTGTGTGTATAACTGTATAGGTGAGTAAATGGCAGTGTGATTAATTATTTGCATGACTGACTAGGTGTGTGAGTACCTCTATGGATGAGTGGCAGTGTGTGAGTGTCTATGTAGGTGTATGAGTGCATATGATAGTCCTGTACTGAGTGACCGTAAGTATGAGTGACTGTACGGGTGAGTGAGTGGATGTGTGTGTAGACCTAAGAATCAGTGAGTGGGTATATAGTTATTGGTATTGGAGTGAGTATGGTTTTGCGAATGGCAGTCTGTAAATAAGAGTGGGTGTATCAAAAGTTATATTAGGGTGTGAGAAGATGCATGAAATTATCACATGGATGATGTCATCAGTGATGTCATTTGAGATGTCATCAGTGATGTCATCAGTGATGTTACTGACCATGTCATGAGTGATGTAATATGTGACGTCATCAGCAGTGAATTGCGGGGGCGCGAGTTATAGTTCGCTGAACTAACTATAACGGGGGAATTTCACGGGTTTTGTACGAGTGCAATGTCCAACTAACTATAACTGTCCCTAAAACCTATGGTTTTTTCAGTGAATTTCAAAGGTTTTTTAAATGCTAATTTCTAACTATAACGTGCCTGAAACCTATGGTTTTTTCAGTGAATTTGTAAGGTTTTTTAAATGCTAATTTCTAACTATAACGTGCCTGAAACCTATGGTTTTTTTCAGTGAATTTCAAAGGTTTTGTAAATGACAATTTTTTAATTGTATTAATTGTTATATTTATTTTTTTGATACTGATTTACAACATTTTTTTCAACTATTTATTTTTAGATATTTTATTTTTTAAATTACATTGTAATTACATTATACATTACATTACAGAATATACTTTCTCAGAATGAATTACTTTAGTTTAAATACTTTGCAAATAGGCAATAGACTTTTAAGTACAGTAGTTACAGTTGTTGCAATGGGCAACTCAATTTCAAACACAATGCAACATTGAGCTCAATGTGAATTTCTATTTAAATGCAATTAGTTACTTTATGGATTACTTTTCTCACCACAGGACTGGATCCTAGATTCAGTTCTGGGACATCTCCTGTAAACAGTTGAGTAAAAGCGTTTTGGTTACAGTAGTGATTTTTAAGGAATATTATTGTATTTTAAAAGTTGACACTTGGAAACTTTTTCACATAGAATCACCAATGTTATCCTATGGTAGGAAATTCACTTAGCAGGTAAGTAGTGTTATCGTTACTTTTTCTTACTCAGTGGTGGATCCTGGATCCAGCACTGGTGCATCTCCTGTAAACAGTTGAAAGAATGCGTTTAAGTCATACAGGCGATTTTTAAGGAATATTTGTAGTTTGTGAAAATCGACACTTTGAAACTTTTCTGCTGAAAACCAGACAATGGATTCCTATGGAAGGAAATACAAGTTACTGGTAAGTACGGTTAGAATTACTTTTCAGGGTCAGTGCTGGGCTAAAAGATGCAGCACTGGGTTCTCTCCTGATAACAGGTGAGTAAATCGGAATTCATAGTTCGGCTGATTTTAGAGAAATATTATAAAGTTCCAAAACTCCACACTTAGAAGAATTTCCAAGTGAAACCAGTCAATGTTAGCCTATGGAAGGAAATTCAAGTTACTGGTAAGTACGGTTAGAATTACTTTTGAAGGTCAGTGCTGGGCTAAAAGATGCAGCACTGGGTTCTCTCCTGATAACAGGTGAGTAAATCGGAATTCGTAGTTCGGCTGATTTTAGAGGAATATTATAAAGTTCCAAAACTCCACACTTAGAAGAATTTCCAAGTGAAACCAGTCAATGTTAGCCTAAGGAAGGAAATTCAAGTCACTGGTAAGTACGGTTAGAATTACTTTTCAAGGTCAGTGCTGGGCTAAAAGATGCAGCACTGGGTTCTCTCCTGATAACAGGTGAGTAAATCGGAATTCGTAGTTCGGCTGATTTTAGAGGAATATTATAAAGTTCCAAAACTCCACACTTAGAAGAATTTCCAAGTGAAACCAGTCAATGTTAGCCTATGGAAGGAAATTCAAGTTACTGGTAAGTACGGTTAAACTTACTTTTCAGGATCAGTACTGGGCTCAAAGATGCAGCACTGAGGTCTCTCCTGATAACAGGTGAGTAAATCGGAATTCGTAGTTCGGTTGATTTTAGAGGAATATTTGCACAATGGTGAAGGAAGGGGGTGGGTCCTGAGGTGACATGTCTGCAAACACGCCCTGTGGCGCGTTTTAAGTTGGAGAATTAATTCCTCCTCAATCCTGAGGGTCCCTAGGGGCCAACTAGCCCACCAGGAACCTCCAGTATGCGCCAGGGGCTGCGTTGCAGAGAGGTGTACAGAGGCCATGCCCCTTTTTACAACACTCTGCAACGCAGCTCCGTGGCGCTACTGGAAGGTACCTGGTGGGCTAGTTAACCCCAGGACCCTATCCCAAAGCAGTTTGCTATGACAGGACGGGGCCGCGAGGCTCCCGTCCTGTCATAGCAAACTACAGTGTCCCGGGGTAGGCACCCCGGGACACTGCAGGAGCCGGCCCTGGGGGGTGGTGGTCCCCAGGGCCATTACAGGCTGCAGGAGGGGGGCCGCGTGGCCCCCCTCCCTTGAATTGCACAGCCCCGGGGAGGTGGTGGTCCCCGGGGCTCTGGGGGTCTGTAACGGACCCCCACATTTATTTTCTATGTGCCCCGGGGAGGTGGTGGTCCCGGGGCATGTGGGGCTGGAGCCCCCACATGTCATTTAAAATTTTAAAAAGAAGCCCCGGGGGTGGCGGTCCCCGGGGCTGCGGGAGGGCAGGAGAGCCCTCCCGCACCATTTTTATTAAGCCCCGGGGGGTGGCGGTCCTCGGGGCTTGGGGGCCTTAGAGGCCCCCATATAAACAATAAACCCACCCCCCGCATGCCCCCGGGACTTGGGCCACCCGGGGGCAAATTTGCATCGAAGCGCAGGAGACCGCGCTTCGATTTCTTTTTTTTCGGCAGGATCCGCGCACCCTGAGCGCATCCTGCCGATTTTTAAAAAAAAAAATGCTTTTTTCTGCCCAGGGGTCCTTGTGGGACCCCTGAGCAGACCTAGGGGGTCAGGGTGTTTCTACCCTGCCCCCTTTTGCGCTTTGCGCACTTGTTTCTGTCCCTCGGTTCTACCGAGGGACAAAATAACTGCCAACACTTCCTGATTTGGAGTGTTGACAGCCAATTAGCATGCAGCTCGTGATCGGGAGGGTGCGCGAATCCGACGCGGCCATAGATATATATGTGATTTTCATTTTGATTTTCACAGGAACTACTGAACGGATTTACACCATTTAACAAAAGGGTTCTTTCTGAACCAAGAACTACCTCTTTGCCAAATTTGGTGTAATTCCGTTCAGCAGTTCGGGCTGTAGCCGTGGCTAAAGTTTCCTATGGGAAAATGAATGGGGAAAACACGTTTTGGGACCCCCCTTTTTTCTCGGCCCCTGCTTGACGAATCACCCCGAAACTTTCAGGTTAGGAGCGGACCGGAGCGGGCCATAAAGTTTGAAAATTTCGCGAAGATTCGTCAACCGACGCAAGAGTTATTTCAAATAGAATGTCGCGGATTTCCTATGGAAAGTAGGTCCTAACTATAACTATCTACTGGCGACCGCCAGTAGATAATATATATATATATATATATATATATATATATATATATAGATATATAAATTCACTGAAAAAAACATAGGTTTTAGGGACAGTTATAGTTAGTTGGACATTTCACTCGTACAAAACCCGTGAAATTCCCCCGTTATAGTTAGTTCAGCTAACTATAACTCGCGCCCCGCAATGCACTGCTGATGACGTCACATATTACATCACTCATGACATGGTCAGTGACATCACTGATGACATCACTGATGACATCTCAAATGACATCACTGATGACATCATCCAGTGACTGTGTGTTTCTGTAAAGTTGAAATATTTTTAATATATATAGGAAAAGACGTATTGAAGAATGAGTGGGTGTGTAAGTGTCTGTATGGATGATTTAGTAGGTGCGTGACTGACTCTATAAGTGAGTGATTTAACGTATCTTACTGAATGCATGGGTTAGTGACTAAACTGGGTGAATGTCTGTATCCGTCTGTCTGTTGCTGTGTAAGTGGCTGCATGGGTTTGTGAATAGCTACATGAGTGTCTATATGAGTTATTGATTGGTTGTCTGAGTATCTGTATGGGTGCCTGAGTGTTTGTGTGGGTGGGGTGTGTGCGACTCTGTGCATAGATGTGTGAGTGGGTGATTCACTGGGTGGATGGTTTCAAGAGTGCATCTGTGATAGACTGTATGGGTGGGTAAGTGTGTGTAAGAGTGTGTTAGTGAGTGAATGTATGTCCCAGTGGTACATGTGTGAGTAACTACATATGTGAAAGCCAGTATATATGTGTGTTGGAGTATATAAATAGCTATAAGCGAGAGTGAGTGATTGTGATAGTGGCTGTATGGATGAGTGTGTGCTTGTATCAGTGATTGTATAAGAGCGTAACAATGTGCTAGTATTTGTATGATTAAGTGAGCTGGTGTGTGTATAACTGTATAGGTGAGTAAATGGCAGTGTGTTTAATTATTTGCATGACTGACTAGGTGTGTGAGTACCTCTATGGATGAGTGGCGGTGTTTGAGTGTCTATATAGGAGTAAGAGTGCATATGATAGTCCTGTACTGAGTGACCATAAGTATGAGTGACTGTACGGGTGAGTGAGTGGATGTGTGTGTGTAGACCTAAGAATCAGTGAGTGGGTATGTAGTTATTGGTGTTGGAGTGTCTATAGTTTTGCGAATGGCAGTCTGTAATTTAGATTGGGTGTATCAAAGGTTATATTAGGGTGTGAGGAGCTGCATCAGATTATCACGTGGATGATGTCATCAGTGATGTCATTTGAGATGTCATCAGTGATGTCATCAGTGATGTCACTGACCAGTGATGTAATATGTGACGTCATCAGCAGTGCATTGCGGGCGCGAGTTATAGTTAGCTGAACTAACTATAACGGGGAATTTCACGGGTTTTGTACGAGTGAAATGTCCAACTAACTATAACTGTCCCTAAAACCTATGGTTTTTTCAGTGAATTTCAAAGGTTTTTTAAATGCTAATTTCTAACTATAACGTGTCTGAAACCTATGGTTTTTCAGTGAATTTCAAAGGTTTTTAAATGCTAATTTGTAACTATAACGTGCCTGAAACCTACGGTTTTTCAGTGAATTTCAAAGGTTTTTTAAATGTATTAATTTTTATATTATTTTTTTCATACTGATTTACTACATTTTTAGAAACAATTTCTTTTACATATTTTATTTTTTAAATTACATTGTAATTACATTATACATTACATTACAAAAATACTTTCTCAGAATGAATTACTTTAGTTTAAATACTTAGCACATAGGCAATAGACTTTTAAGTACAGTAGTTACAGTTGTTGCAATGGGCAACACATTTTCAAACACAATGCAACATTCAGCTCAATGTGAATTTCTAGTTAAATGCAATTAGTTACTTTATGGATTACTTTTCTAACCACAGGACTGGATCCTAGATTCAGTCCTGGGACATCTCCTGTAAACAGTTGAGTAAAAGCGTTTTGGTTACAGTCGTGATTTTTAAGGAATATTATTGTATTTTAAAAGTTGACACTTAGAAACTTTTCCTCATAGAATCACCAATGTTATCCTATGGAAGGAAATTCACTTAGCAGGTAAAAACTGTTATCGTTACTTTTTCTTACTCAGTGTTGGATCCTGGATCCAGCACTGGTGCATCTCCTGTAAACAGTTGAAAAAATGCGTTTAAGTCATACAGGCGATTTTTAAGGAATATTTGTAGTTTGTGAAAATCGACACTTTGAAACTTTTCTGCTGAAAACCAGACAATGGATTCCTATGGAAGAAAAGATAAGTTACTGGTAAGTACGGTTAAAATTACTTTTCAGGGTCAGTGCTGGGCTAAAAGATGCAGCACTGGGTTCTCTCCTGATAACAGGTGAGTAAATCGGAATTCGTATTTCGGCTGATTTTAGAGGAATATTTGTATGTTTCAAAAATCAACACTTAGAAACTTTTTCAGAAAAACGCAGGCAATGATATCCTATGGAAGGAAATTCAAGTTACTGGTAAGTACGGTTAAAATTACTTTTGAGGATCAGTACTGGGCTGAAAGATGCAGCACTGAGGTCTCTCCTGATAACAGGTGAGTAAATCGGAATTCGTATTTCGGCTGATTTTAGAGGAATATTTTAAAGTTCCAAAACTCCACACTTAGAAGAATTTCCAAGTGAAACCAGTCAATGTTAGCCTATGGAAGGAAATTCAAGTTACTGGTAAGTACGGTTAAAATTACTTTTCAGGACCAGTACTGGGCTGAAAGATACAGCACTGAGGTCTCTCCTGATAAGAGGTGAGTAAATCGGAATTCGTATTTCGGCTGATTTTAGAGGAATATTTTAAAGTTCCAAAACTCCACACTTAGAAGAATTTCCAAGTG
Source organism: Calotriton arnoldi (assembly GCA_963921515.1). Taxonomy (NCBI): domain Eukaryota; kingdom Metazoa; phylum Chordata; class Amphibia; order Caudata; family Salamandridae; genus Calotriton; species Calotriton arnoldi. The sequence continues at coordinate 1,737,376 of CAWUFW010000840.1, forward strand.
AAACCAGTCAATGTTAGCCTATGGAAGGAAATTCAAGTTACTGGTAAGTACGGTTAAAATTACTTTTCAGGATTAGTACTGGGCTGAAAGATGCAGCACTGAGGTCTCTCCTGATAACAGGTGAGTAAATCAGAATTCGTATTTCGGCTGATTTTAGAGGAATATTTGCACAATGGTGAAGGGAGGGGCGGGGCCTGAGGTGACATCTGTGCAAACGCGCCCCGTGGTGCGTTTTAAGTAGGGGATTAAGTCCCCTTGAATCATGAGGGTCCCTACGGACCAACTAGCCCACCAGGAACCTCCAGTATGCGCCAGGGGCTGCGTTGCAGAGACGTGTAGAGAGGCCACACCCCTTTTACAACACTCTGCAACGCAGCTCCGTGGCGCTCACTGGACGTACCTGGTGGGCTAGTTGGCCCCAGGGACCCTCAGGATTGAAGGGATTTAATTCCCCATCTTAAAACGCGCCACGGGGCCTGTTTGCACACATGTCACCTGAAGCCCCGCCCCTCCCTTCACCACTGTGCAAACACGCCCGTGGCGCGTTTTAAGTTGGGGGATTAAGTCCCCTTGAATCCTGAGGGTCCCCGGAGTCCAACTAGCCCACCATATACCTCCAAAAAGCGCCACAGAGCTGCGTTGCAGAGAGGTGTAAAAGGGGCGTGGCCTCTGTACACCTCTCTGCAAGGCAGCCCCTGGCGCATACTGGAGGTTCCTGGTGGGCTAGTTGGCCCCAGGGACCCCAGTATTCAAGGGGATTCGTTCCCCCTCTGCAAACGCGCCAGGGGCGCGTTTGCAGAGTGGTGAAGGAAGGGGCGGGGCCTGCGGGCCCGATCGTTTTTTTTTTTTTTGTCTTCTGAAAGGGGGCTGTGTGGCCCCCTTTCCTTTTCATGTTTTTGGGCCCTGGGGACCCCATCCCCCAGGGCCTTACCCCTTTTGTAATTAAAATTAAAAAAACAAAAACGGGAAGGGGGCCGCGTGGCCCCCTTCCCTGGGCCTGTATTGGCCCCGGGGACCCCATCCCCGGGGCATGGCCTTTTTATTTTTTCTTTGGAGGGGGCTGCGTGGCCCCCTCCTCAGGCCATTTAAGGCCCCGGGGACCCCATCCCCGGGGCCGGCCTTTCCTTTTTTTTTTGGGGAGGGGGCCGCGTGGCTCCCTCCCGAGCCACTACTTGCCCCGGGGACCCCATCCCCCGGGGCTGGCCCTCTCCGTTGGGGACTGTGGGGGTCCCCAATCCCCCACAGTCCCGCCGGCTCCCCGCGTCCCTTGCGAGCCGGCATCGCATTTACACATGGGGAGCAGCTAACATGCTGCTCCCCATGTGGAAAAGCTGTCGGCTTTGGATATTGGAAGAGAGAGCAGGTTTCCCTGCTCTCTCTTCCAATATCCAAAGCAAGTTTACAATGGCAGGACGGGAGCCGCGAGGCTCCGTCCTGCCATAGCAAGCCACACCCGGGACACTGCAGGAGCCGGCCCTGGGGGTGGCGGTCCCCAGGGCCATCAAGGGCTCCAGGAGGGGGCCGCGCGGCCCCCTCCCTTAAATTGCACAGCCCGGGGAGGTGATGGTCCCCGGGGCTTGGGGGCCCTTGAGGCCCCCCACACATAAAATTAACCCCCCCCACCATGCCCCCGGGACTTGGGCCACCCGGGGGCAAAATGCAATCGAAGCGCGGGAGACCGGGGCTGCGGGAGGGCTCAGAGCCCTCCCGCACCATTTTAAAAAAAGCCCCGGGGGTGGCGGTCCCTGGGGCTTGGGGGCCCTTTGAGGCCCCCACACATTAAATTATCCCCCCACCATGCCCCCGGGACTTGGGCTACCCGGGGCCAGTTACTATCGAAGCGCGGGAGACCGCGCTTCGATTTTTTTTCGGCAGGATTCGCGCACCCTGAGCGCATCCTGCCGATTTAAAAAATGTTTTTATTTTTTTGCCCAGGGGGTCCTTGTGGGACCCCCTGAGCAAACCTAGGGGTCAGGGTGTTTCTACCCTGCCCCCTTTGTGCGCTTTGCGCACTTGTTTCTGTCCCTCGGTTCTACCGAGGACAAAATGGCTGCCAACATTTCCTGAATCGGAATGTTGACAGCCAGCTGACAACCAATTAACATGCAGCTCGTGATCGGGAGGGTACGCGGACCCTACTCGGCCATAGATATCACTATCTTTTTACTTTTGATTTTCTCAGCAACTACTGAACGGATTTACACCATTTAACAAAAGGGTTCTTTCTGAACCAAGAACTACCTCTTTGCCAAATTTGGTGTAATTCCGTTCAGCAGTTCGGGCTGTAGCCGTGTCTAAAGTTTCCTATGGAAAATTGCATGGGGAAAACGCGTTTTGGGACCCCCCTTTTTCTCGGCCCCCGCTTGACGAATCCCCCGAGACTTTCAGGGTAGGAGCGGAGCGCAGGCCACAAAGTTTGAAAATTTTGCGAAGATACGTCAACCGGCAAGAGAGTTATTTCAAATAGAATGTCGCGGATTTCCTATGGATAATAGGTTGTAACTATAACTATCTACTGGCGACCGCCAGTAGATAATATATATATATATATATATATATATTCAGATGTTACAGCTGCATTGTGTAGTAAAGCTCTGCGTAGGCAAGGCATTGTAAAGGCCAACCAGTTGTAAGGCTCGATGAATAAAGGCATGCCGGGTAAAGCCCAGCTTTGCCACGCCTGTTATTCCACAAGAGTCTTATTGTCTTCATTGTAGAATGCTACTGAGTGGCTGGAATTAATTCAAGCAATCGACCCATCACCTTTTTGTCTTTCTTAATGGAGCGATCAAAGTATGACAAGCCGTGCTTAATTTGAGCTGTTGCTTTACGGTGCTCTATATACATTAAAAATGACTAACACCTGCCTCCAAAAGCAATAAAAATAGCTTGGGTTGCAGGTAGCAGTCATTTTTAATGTATAAAAAGACTCAATTCTAACTAGTAGTGCAATGGGTGGTGCAAGCTGCAGTGGCCTCCTGACAAGGGCCCTGGCACTTATTTCTTTACAAATTAAGTACTGACAAGTTTGTCCAGACATGGGTTGCAGGCTCTCTTTGCTATAGGTTGCAAACTGCACCCTCCTTACGTGACCCGGATAGGCAAAACCAGCCTAGGGTTGCCTGTTTTCCTGTTCAGAGAGAATCTGACTTGGTAGTTTGGGCAGGAATATACCTGTTGAAGCAGCACCATGACTGATTTGCATATGGCTGGTTCTTGTCTTAAGTGGCATGGTGGCAAAAATTATAGACTGGATTGTGGCCCACAGTAATTACCAGTTGCTGAGGTTAATTCAAGCAATTCTTTAACCACTTTTTTGTTTTCCTAGGTGATTGCTTAAGGCATCATAACATAAAGGGTGAGTTTAGGATGGCTCAATAAATGTTTAGATATTTTGGAAGGACACAAATCGGGAGAAGAATCTGAATATTTGCTCTTATTCTCCAGCTTTGTTAAAGATGGCAGATGTAAGACCTGAAAGGAATCAAATGCTGTGGGCGCTCTCTCCAGGAAGTGAAAACAACATACTTGACGTATAGGGTTGGGGATGAACAGCCAGTAAATATTTAATTCGAGAGAACCATTTTAGTCTGAAAATGTTGCTTAATTCTAAATCTACATTGTCCCAGAGTGATTGGGAGGGTCTTAGAAGGCTTGTGAGGGCCTGGGAATAGAGCGACCCCTGACCTTGACTGGTAGGTCGCTCCCCCACCACACAACTCCGTCTGTGTGCCCTGCTGCTGCCCCTGATTGTGCTCGTTTTTTTTCCTTCTGTGCCCCCTTGCTGCCCTGATTGTGCTCGTTTTTTTTTTTCCCTTTCTGTACCCCCTTGCTGCCCTGATTGTGCTCGTTTTTCCCTTCTGTGCCCCCTTGCTGCCCTGATTGTGCTCGTTTTTTTTCCTTTCTGTACCCCCTTGCTGCCCTGATTGTGCTCGTTTTTCCCTTCTGTGCCCCCTTGCTGCCCTGATTGTGCTCGTTTTTTCCTTTCTGTGCCCCCTTGCTGCCCTGATTGTGCTCGTTTTTTCCTTTCTGTGCCCCCTTGCTGCCCTGATTGTGCTCGTTTTTTTCCTTTCTGTGCCCCCTTGCTGCCCTGATTGTGCTCGTTTTTTTCCTTTCTGTGCCCCCTTGCTGCCCTGATTGTGCTCGTTTTTTTCCTTTCTGTGCCCCCTTGCTGCCCTGATTGTGCTCGTTTTTTTCCTTTCTGTGCCCCCTTGCTGCCCTGATTGTGCTCGTTTTTTTTCCTTTCTGTGCCCCCTTGCTGCCCTGATTGTGCTCGTTTTTCCTTTCTGTGCCCCCTTGCTGCCCTGATTGTGCTCGTTTTCCTTTCCGTGCCTGTTTCCCGCCGCTGCGCCCGCCCCCTCACTGCCCATTCGCTGCCCCATTCCCTGCTCCTCCCTCCCACCTCCCCATTTATGGCGGCCGCTGCGTGGTGAAGAGAGCGACCCCTGACCTTGACTGGTAGGTCGCTCCCCACCACACAGCTCCGTCTGTGTGCCCTGCTGCTGCCCCTGATTGTGCTCGTTTTTTTCCTTCTGTGCCCCCTTGCTGCCCTGATTGTGCTCGTTTTTTTTTTCCCTTTCTGTACCCCCTTGCTGCCCTGATTGTGCTCGTTTTTCCCTTCTGTGCCCCCTTGCTGCCCTGATTGTGCTCGTTTTTTTTTTCTGTTTTTTTCCTTTCTGTACCCCCTTGCTGCCCTGATTGTGCTCGTTTTTCCCTTCTGTGCCCCCTTGCTGCCCTGATTGTGCTCGTTTTTTCCTTTCTGTGCCCCCTTGCTGCCCTGATTGTGCTCGTTTTTCCCTTCTGTGCCCCCTTGCTGCCCTGATTGTGCTCGTTTTTCCTTTCTGTGCCCCCTTGCTGCCCTGATTGTGCTCGTTTTTCCTTTCTGTGCCCCCTTGCTGCCCTGATTGTGCTCGTTTTTTCCTTTCTGTGCCCCCTTGCTGCCCTGATTGTGCTCGTTTTTTCCTTTCTGTGCCCCCTTGCAGCCCTGATTGTGCTCGTTTTTTTCCCTTTCTGTGCCCCCTTGCTGCCCTGATTGTGCTCGTTTTTTCCCTTTCTGTGCCCCCTTGCTGCCCTGATTGTGCTCGTTTTTTTCCTTTCTGTGCCCCCTTGCTGCCCTGATTGTGCTCGTTTTTTTTCCTTTCTGTGCCCCCTTGCTGCCCTGATTGTGCTCGTTTTTTTTTCCTTTCTGTGCCCCCTTGCTGCCCTGATTGTGCTCGTTTTTTTCCTTTCTGTGCCCCCTTGCTGCCCTGATTGTGCTCGTTTTTCCTTTCTGTGCCCCCTTGCTGCCATGATTGTGCTCGTTTTTCCTTTCTGTGCCCCCTTGCTGCCCTGATTGTGCTCGTTTTTCCTTTCCGTGCCTGTTTCCGCCGCTGCGCCTGCGGCCCCGCCCCCTAACTGCCCATTCGCTGCTCCATTCCCTGCTCCTCCCTCCCACCTCCCCATTTATGGTGGCCGCTGTGCGGTCGCGCAGCGGACGTGCGCAGCGGAGCGCGCTGCTGGCGCGCCGAAGGCGCGCCTAAGGCAAGTTCGCCTGCGCCCGTCCGTGCCGGGACCGCGCCCAGCGCCAGAACCCCTGGTCCGGGCATCCCCGTGCCCGCCACATCAACAGACGCCGATACGACGCCAGCACCCTCCACGCACTCAACCCTGGAAAAGATCACACCTGCTACCGGGCCACCCGAAGCGCACCCAAGGGCCCTTCACCTGCCGGAACTGCAGCTTCGCCAGCACCCGCCCGCCAAACCACCGCCCAGGAAAGAACCCAACTACCTCAGATGCATCCTCCTCAACACCCGCTCCGCCCGCAAACACGCCATCGAACTCTGGGACCTTCTCGACTCAACCTCCCCAGACGTCGCATTCCTGACGGAGACCTGGCTGAATCCCGCTTCAGCCCCGACATCGCCATTGCCATCCCGGACGGCTACAAGATCACCCGCAGGGATCGCACCAACGGAGTCGGAGGAGGCATCGCCATCGTCCACAGGAACACCCTCAGAGTCTCAACCAACACCGACGACACCCTCAGCACCGCCGAACACATGCACTTCCAGATCCACACCGATCCCAACACCACCCTCAGAGGAACCCTCATCTACAGACCCCCGGACCCCGACCACAGTTCAGCGATTCTATCGCTGACTTTGTCAGCACACACGCCATCGCCTCCACGGACTACATCCTCCTCGGGGACCTGAACTTCCACCTCGAGAACAACAAGGACACCAACTCCACCACCCTGATCGACAACCTCGCCACCCTCGGACTCAGACAGCTCGTGACTACACCCACCCACGCCGCCGGCCACACGCTAGACTCCATCTTTTCCGCAAGCCCACACGTCTCCTTCAACCACACCTCCGAACCCCACTGGACTGACCACCACTGCATCCACTTCACCTACAGGAAGCCCACCACGCACCACCGCACCGAACAAATGCCTCGCCGCTGCTGGAGCAGAGTCACCGAAGACCAGCTAACCACAACCCTCGCCCTGAGCCCACCCGCCGAACCCTCCGACCCCGACACCGCCGCCCGCAACCTCAGACAGTGGATCGACGACTGCGCCAACACCCTCGCCCCGCTCAAGAATCCGCCCAACAGCCACACCAGCAAGAAAGCCACCTGGTTCACCGAAGACCTCCAGGCCTCCAAACGAACATGCCGAAAACTGGAGAAGATCTGGCTCCACGAACGGACAGCGGACAGCTACGCCGCCCACAAGAGCGCCACCCGCAGTCACCATCACCTCATCAGATCCGCCAAAAGGGCCTCACTCAAAGACCGCCTAGACAACAATGCACACAACAGCAAAGAGCTCTTCAACATCGTGAAGGAACTCTCCAACCCCAGCTCCAACACCAACGACATCCCGCCGTCGCGAGACCTGTGCGACTCACTGGCCACCTTCTTCCACCGCAAAATCGCCGACATCCACGACAGCTTCAACACCACGACCGCCCCGGCAACCACCGAGACCACTGCCCCCACAACCACCAACCGCCTGCTCTCCTGGACCAACATCAACGACGAGGACACCAGCGAGATCATGAACACCATCCACTCCGGCTCACCGCTAGACCCGTGCCCTCACCACGTCTTCAACAAAGCCAGTACAGCCATCGCGCCCCATCTCCGGAAAATAATCAACATCTCCTTCGAGACAGCAACCTTCCCGGAAAGCTGGAAGCACGCCGAGATCACCGCCTTACTCAAGAAACCCAAGGCAGACCCCAAGGACCTCAAGAACTTCCGACCAATCTCTCTGCTCCCGTTCCCTGCGAAGGTCACCGAGAAAATCGTCAACAAACAACTGACCCGCTACCTCGAGGAGAACAACATCCTGGACCCTTCCCAGTCCGGCTTCCGCAGCAACCACAGCACCGAAACCGCCCTCATCGCCGCCACCGATGACATCAGGACCCTGCTAGACAACGGAGAAACAGCAGCCCTCATCCTCCTGGACCTATCAGCCGCCTTCGACACGGTCTGCCACCACACACTACGAACACGCCTTCACGACGCCGGGATCCAAGAGAAGGCCCTGGACTGGACCACATCCTTCCTCTCCGGCAGAACACAAAGCGTCCGCCTCGCCCCCTTCCGATCCAAGGCCACCAAGATCATCTGCGGCGTACCCCAAGGCTCCTCCCTCAGCCCAACGCTGTTCAACATCTACATAGCACCCCTCGCCCACGTCGCCCGACAGCACTAACCTCAACATCATCTCCTACGCCTGACGACACCCAGCTGATCCTCTCCCTCACCAAAGACCCTCACACCGCCAAAGCCCACCTCCACGAAGGAATGAAGGCCGTCGCCGAATGGATGAGGACCAGCCGCCTGAAGCTGAACTCAGACAAGACGGAGGTCCTCATCCTTGGTTCCAACCCTTCAGCCTGGGACGACTCCTGGTGGCCGACATCACTGGGAACAGCCCCGACACCCACCGACCACGCACGCAACCTAGGGGTCATCCTCGACCCCACCCTCTCCATGACTAAGCAGGTCAACGCCGTTTCCTCATCCTGCTTCAACACCCTCCGAATGCTCCGCAGGATCTTCAAGTGGATCCCCACCGAAACAAGAAAAACAGTCACCCAGGCCCTCGTCACCAGCAGGCTGGACTACGGAAACGCCCTCTACGCAGGAACGACGGCTAAGCTCCTGAGACGGCTGCAACGCATCCAGAACGCCTCTGCACGTCTTATCCTCGACATCCCCCGACGCAGCCACATCACACCCCACCTGAGAGACCTGCACTGGCTCCCTGTCAACAAGAGGATAACCTTCAAGCTCCTCACCCACGCACACAAAGCACTCCACAACTCCGGACCAGCCTACCTCAACAGACGACTCAGCTTCTACACCCCCACCCGCCAGCTCCGCTCCACCACCCTCGCCCTCGCCACAGTCCCCCGCATCCGGAAAACGACCGCCGGCGCCAGATCCTTCTCCCACCTCGCCGCCAAGACCTGGAACACCCTCCCCACCAACCTTCGGCAGACCCAAGACCTACTGGCCTTCAGAAGACTCCTCAAGACCTGGCTCTTCGATCAGTAGCAGCACCACCCCCGTCTTCCCCCAGCGCCTTGAGACCCTCGCGGGTATGTAGTGCGCTTTATAAGTGACATGATTGATTGATTGATTGATTGATTGATGATTGGTGGTAACATAAAAGGAGTAGCTTTTTTGGCTCGTTGACAATCTTACAAAAATCTTGCTGAGGGACATTAGCCTGAGAACTCACATCAGGGTAGAAGAGCCTTTTGGCCTGGTATAGTGCAACTTCATAATGTTGGAGATGACGAATAAACTAGGCTTAAATATCAGCTGAATGCAGTTTATTCCAAGTATGCTCACTAGTTCTAGGGTCTCTTTCTATTCCTCCCATATGATTCATAAAATTACCATCAGGGTACCAAAGTAATTCCCATTGCCATGGTAGCACCAAATAATTAACACCATCTGGTATTAAGAAGCATGAATTGCCACTCAAACAGCTTTGATTATATTTTAGCAAATGAACTTATTTTGCCCCCAAACATCAGCTTTAAATTTGTTTTTTTGAAACATACACATTTCATCAACAAACATCTCCTGGACATTTTCTGACAATAGATTCATTTTGCTGTGACCAGTCTTTCATTTTTAATAAAGTAACTAATTATTTTACCGAACAACAACTTCAGCTCATAATTTTCTGAAAATACAGCATCGTGGGTTTCAAATACAAGGTTTCTATTTACAGTAAATGCAGTTATTCCATCTCCGTCGTAAATCTGGGATGGTCATCAAATGCCAGGCATAATGTCTGTAAGCCAGGATGGCCAACGTATTTCAGCAATGCCCACAAATGCATATCAAGCATGTCTGCTGTGTAGGCGGGATGTTCATCCACTAAAAGCAAGGGATGGCCACCACATTACAGGAATGGCCACTAGATACTAGGAAAGAACACCAACTGCTACAGACGGCGACAAATTATATGGGATGACCATTACATGCATAGGATGTAACCCTATTTGTGGACTCCCCTTCATATGTATGGGGTGGTCTTCCAGTAACAGGGCAGGCCACCAGATGCCAGGAAAGGACTCCATAATGCCAGGGAGTATTTTCATCTGTTTTGGAAGGTTATCCCAAAGAAGTGATCGTCAACAGATGTAAGGCTGACCACAGATGCTATGATGGCTATTACACGCCAGAAGCCAGAAATGGCCCAATATGCAAAACATGGCTATTATAGGCTAGAGATAACCAACATTTTCAGGAATTGCAATCAAAGCTCCAGTGCAGGCAATATTCTTGCATATCGCGGACGCACACAAAGTCCCCCACTTGCAAATGCCTCTCTCTCTGTTATATATAAAATGTATATAAAACACAACCGTCACTGTGTAGTTATAGTTAAGTCAAAGTTTCTATAGGAAAAGGGTTTTTTGTTTTGCTAATAACTCTGGCGCTGTTTGAGAAAATTGCATGAAACCTTCCAAAAGAAAGTTAATTTGCCTCGGCCTCTTCTTGGAAAGTTTTGCCTGACCCATCAAGCAGGGGCCAAGAGAATGGTGGGAGTTCAAAAGCGTGATTTCCAATGTTAACTCCTATAGGAAAATTTGCTCTCTGATAAAGAAAAAAACGGCTAAATGGAATTATACCGTCATTGTCCAAAAATATTACATTACTCAGAGATTGTGCTTTTTGCAATTTGGTGTAAAACAGCTCCGTTGTTTTCTGGAAATTACTGTTTAAATACTGGCTTGGGTTAGGTTTGATGGGGTTAAGAAGTTAGGTATATCTGGACCGTTGATGTCTCTGGTTGGCCAATTTAAAGTGGACTAGTTAATCCTGATTGGCTAGAATCAACATGAATATGTTGTGGCAGCCATTACCGGACTCTGGTCATGCACAGTGGGGGTTAGCTTTGGGGTCTTGCCTGCAGCGAGGACCTGCCCCATCCCTCCATGACAACCTAACACCATACTTGGCCAACCTTTAGCCCTTCACAGAAAAGACTGACCCAAGGGTCTAATAATCAATGATGTTCAGAGGCCAACTCTCCGCAAGTGACCTTTCCCTACTGCACCCATCCTTTGGGTGGATATAAATAAAAAGACAATGCCATCCATGAAACATTCTTCACTTCTAAAATATCCAATTACTTGTCTGAATAATTAGTAATTTCAACAATATTGCTATTTAAACATAAACAGAGAGTCATCAATGAGTTTATTTAACATGTCTTGAGTGATGCAGTTTGTGAGTTTAGAAGCACTGCATGATATGGGTCAAAGTTTTAGTTAATTCAATAAACTATAGTTCAGTGTTTTTTAGGATTCGCTCATTAGCACGGGTCTCATTCCAGCACCTAACTATAACATCACTTGTATTTCGTGTTTTATTCAGTGACTATACATATACTCACTACAAAAATGAAGTTATGCTTAGCTTTTGTTATGCGTGTTTGCAAAGACCTCAGAAATTAACTTCAAACACAGCAGTGACCCCAGCTGCGTCCAAGGCAGGGACCACAGCAACAACAACAGCTGCCAGAAAGGGAGGGATAATCACAATGGCCATAGATGTAACTACAACAGGGACAATAACTACAGCTGCCGTGAGAAGATCAAGAATCACAGCAGCGAGAACAGATACCACCACAGCAGCCACCACCACAGCTGCACCAAAAGCTCCCAGAGCAGCAACAACTGTTTTAAGCACAACATGGACAGCATCAGTGAAAAACTGGAATGAAAGCAGGTACCACAATAGTTCCTAAAGCTGCACCACAGCAACAACCAAATTGGTGATCACAGCTTTAACAGCAGCAAAGACTAGGGCAACAATCACAGATATCGCAGTGGCAGCAACAACAACAGTCACAAAAGATTGAATCACACCAGTGAACACAGCAGCAACAGGAAGGGACATAGCACTAGCCATAACACCTGCACCTATGGCTATTATCAAAGTAACAACAATAGCTGGAAGCACTAGAGAAACCACTGCTGTGATGACAGTTTCTACCGTAACTCTGACCATAACAGAGACCACACTATTAACCACAGCACTATTCACAGCAAATATCTAATCTGCAAACATCGCAGGGACAACAGCTGCAACAACAGCAGAGCACTAAAACAGCTACTACAATTGATAACACAGTGGACACTCCCATCACAACAGAGATGGCAACAACAATTGCTACCACATCTGCCACTATAGAAGGTGAGCAGCAACTACTAGCACAGCATGGACCACACCTGCAACATATGCTGTAACCACAAAAGGGCCAACAAGAGCGATCACAGGTGTCACCATAGCAGGGACAATAACAGCAACATCCGCCAGCAAAGCATGAAAACTGCAGTTGTAACCACAGCAGGGATAGTAGCAACACCATCTACCACAACAGCAAGGACGATTGCAGCAACAACTGCTGTCATCAGAGGAGCTACAACGGTACCTGCAACAGCCACCCACACAGCAACAATTTCACTCAAACGGTATGAGACATGGAAATTAAATTTGCATGCATTTTCTAGAGTTTAATAGAATATTTGTGAGGCGGTCATTATATACCCACGTAAAAAAGGCTGGCCGGTGCTACAAATGAATAGCAATGTATATGTTTCGGGTGTTTTAATGGGCATTAAAGCTTTAGCAATTGTCATTCCTTAGCATGTGAGACACCACTCTCAGCTCTGACGTGTGCTCTAGTGTCTCTGCTGACGATTGATAGATTTCTCCAGCCTGTCACGACTCTTTTCAAAGAAATGAAGACGTATAAGTCACCCTTTTGTCCTCTGGTATTTCCTTGCCAGTGGCAAGCTATCGCATTTCTCCTCAGCACAGGCTCATACTTCACTTCAAGCAAGTATGCCTTAAAGCCACATTACCTTGTCAGCTCGGCTGTTCTTCGGGTCTTGTGCTCCTGACTTACGAAACCACGAAGCATTCCTGAAACATGACCTGCGATGAGTGACGTGCCAATTTTTCAAGAATTCCATCTGCAATGATGGAAAGATAGCCATGGACACAATATAGAGAAAACATGTGTGCCACTCATTCTCTTCGGCCACATTGTGCTGTCAGTGAGATGCAATGATTTGTGACAGTACTTTCCTTCACAGGAGCTCTTGAAAGGCTTCTGGCTATTTTTACATACTATTCATGCACCTGAGTAGAAAATGTCACGTGACAGGAAGGGTTCCAACTATCTTTTCCTGCATGCAGTTGGAAAGCACTGATGTCTGAGTTTGCCCACATTGCATTCCTTGAATATTCAATTACACTGAGTCTATGCGTTTAGCTTCTTTGCAATCAGATACAAGACATTACCAACTTATAATGTATGTTAGATGCACTGAAAGCGTATAATAATGGAGACGTGGCCTACTTCTAAGCACTCGTGTCAAGTCAGCACAGTTGGATTGCCCGGGGCCCACAGGAGTGACAGTTTCGCTGATTTTCTGTTAAGATAAATACTTCAAAATGTTGCCTCAAACAGGCTGTACTTGGATTTTCTGTTTCAACGTGTAGATTTTTCGCAAGCTTGACCCCTGTACTGACTCGAAATGCTTTCCTCAGGTACTCGCCAAGAATCTGTACTGCACAAAATAAAATGCTTTTTCAAATCATTTTTTATTAATCCCATATTTTTCATAAATACGACAGTTTTCAATGTGGAAAACAGCCAGAATGTCATTAATGGTTCTCATAAAGGAAACAAGTAAATCAAAGTCAGCTGTTAACTTTCATACATATTACTCCAAGGACAATGACAGTCATAATTACAAACAATAACGACTAACTAGAAAAGGCCAACTTTGTTTTAATTCTTCTTCTTTAGAGTCTGAAAAATACATAACTCCACGGAGGTAAACGCACAATATATCTCACCTGTCAAGAATGCGATTCACTTAAATATATAATTTAAAATAATTTAATTGGTAAAGTAAATGTTTAGCTTTTTATTACATGCATGTATAAGGTATAGGCTACCTAGTAGTCCCACGGGACTGGGTTATAAACCAGTAACAGCAAGGGTCCTGGAAGGAAATGGCTCACACAAATGAGGGAAAATCGTATATGTATTTTCTGAGTCATAGTTTCACTGAAAAAAATCAAACTTTCACAGTCCCCGTGTGATATCATTAACCAATAAGCTCAGCCTGGCTCAGACATGAGTATTTATAAGTGGCACATTTTAATAATTGTACCTATCCAAGCAAGTTTAGGAAGTGTTAAACTTGGAAACTATAACCCTTTTGAGAGCAAACATAACATTAATCTTTACTAATGCATTACTTTTGTAGTACACACAATACACATGCACAAATAAAGGATTGCCATCTGATTAATTAATGTATTTGACACAAACAGCAGAGTTTCTTTTGAATAATAACAATGACACTAAAGCTCAAATAATTCTTCATGCAAACATCAAGTATTATTTTTCTAATTATCTAAGTGTTTTTCTGATCTAATTGCTTATTAAAAATGTATTCAGCAAATTTTGGGCAGGAGAGATGTGAGTAAAACATTGATACATTTCAACCCTAGTTGTTTCTTTTAAGTGGTCTTTGTCAGGATAATGTACTGATATAAAACAATACAAATATTCACTTAAAATGATGTAGGTATTACTGCCATTGATATTGGCCAAGGAATCATTGGGTATGTACTGATTATTTTAATATAAGGATTTGCAATATCCATTTTCTACTAAGGACAGCAATGCAGAAAAGCAAAAAGAAAAGAGAGAAAAAGAAGCCTTCTCAAGCTGTGCCCCAGGATTTGGAAGCTCATTCATAACCTCACTCCAGGCTTGCTTCTTCACTCTTGTATTTCATAGGAATATTGAAAGTTCGACACCACCTTTTTCAGGGGTGTCTCATCCAATTCAGCAAAAAGATACCACACACCCAACCCACAAATCAACCTTAGAGGCACCCTTAAACTACCCTCACCCCTTTTTTTTGCATCCTTTTTAGGTCGAGCCTGGGCAGTGCATGCGCTGCTCTGCGAGGCATGCTGTATTGGAGTATGGACTTGAAGCTCCGCCCACTCTCCGCCCAACTTTTCAATTGGCTCCTGTTGCTGTCCTTTCTAAATGCTATCTTTTGATTTATGAATAGACTTAGTAGTCCCTCCTTAGTACCCCCTTGTCTGCGTTTGTAACCCCCCATGAGGACTGGACCTTTTACTGTGTTGTTACTTGGTGTGTTGTGTTTACAGTTGGTAAGCACTATTTTTTTTAAATGACTTTATCCAGTTGTATACAGTAGGTGCTTTTCTGCAGGGGACTGCTTTTCAACTCTCTGCTCCTTATTGCCGGGGGGGGGCGGGAGATGATGTGGGGGGAGGCTGCTTTTAAACTCTCTCTCTGCCGTCTGCTCCTCATCACCCGGGGCCGTGCTTAATGTTTCAGTAAAGCACGGCACATATAAACAATGGTGGCCTTCCTTGCTAATGGCACTTTAAAAAAAAATTGTTCTGCTCTCTTCTTTTTTTTGTTTTTATTTATTTATAAAGAAATCGGCATCAAGTTTACAATATGTGTGGCCCTTAACTTTCCACTCGAAAACTGAAAGAAAATGAAGAAAACTTTTGCCTAAGCCAGGACAGAGGGCCCCCAGTTAAGGCGTTTCTTCTGCCGGTCGGCGTGGAGCTGCTGTTAGCTGCTGCTGATGGGCTGCACCGGCCCCAACTCCGGTTCCAGGCCCCCCTCTCTTGGCTGTCTCCAGCAGCCCGGGAGCAGGGGGGTGGTGAGACAGAGAGCCAAGCCGGTGACATTAAGGGCCCTGGACCTAGGCAGTACTCAGACCCTGGCCTCACTCTCTCTTCTATCTGCACACAGGGGCGGGGCATGGACATTATTTGCGTATGAGGGGCCTGTCCTGATAAACAAGCATTTGCAATGCAATTGGTCTCGCCTTTGGGACCTTATATGTATTTAGCTATGCAGCACATTAGCCTGGGTGCTGAAACATCTACTGTTCTTTAACATGGAGGGAAAGTAAGCACCAAACTGCGTGACATGCCAGATATGGGAACACAGAGAGAAATATTGCCTTTCAGCGGGAAATGGTATAGTCCAAAGCTCTGTTTTTAATATAAAATCAGGGCCTTCGGTGGTCATATCACTGAAAATACAAGATTTGAAACAAATATTGTCTAAGCATTTGTATTCAGGGTAGTTGAAGATATAGAAAGGAAGTAACTAAGGTTTTCTGCACCAAATAACTTTAAGAACCCTTTAATTTTTAAAGACATCTTGCAACAAACCCATGCAAATATGATAAAGCTTCAAAATTCAAAAAGTGTATTTCATTAACATGCAGCTCACCTTAGTACATCAGTTTATATCACTGCATTGAGAAGTGTTTTTTTAAAGTTATATTTTTCAAACATGAATTTAAGAAACATTCATGCTTCCTTCGACCCACACTGACAATCGCAATAGTGAACTAAAAGGCCAATTACTTGTTATGTGCCCTCTTTGGGAGGCCTGGGTTGCTATTATACATGGAAACATTATAGTTTATGAAATCATACACAGGAGAAGGTTTCATACAGCGCAGCTCCTGAAGTCACGAAGTCCTGTATTTCAAAGTTCTCTTATATGTGATAATTAAAACAAGCATTGGCATAGCCAATAGGTTTCGCCTTTGGGACTTTGTAAGTGTTTAGCCAGAGCTATTGGCTTTGCCAATGTCTTTAAACTATGCAGTGGAGCATTTTGGCTGCTGTGCAGCATGTTGAAAAGTTATAATAAAAAAAGTGTTATAAGCATTTTTGTTAACTTATATTTAATGAAGAAGACATTATTTACAACTGAACGACCATATTAACCCCTTCGCTGCGCGGCAAATTCCGCCGCGGTGCGAGGGGGGGTGGGGCTGGGCGTGGCGCTCGGGTGCCCAGGACGGCTCCCGGCCGTCATTAGTCACAGTAGGCGTGTGCTCATGACGGCCGGGAGCCGTCCGAACTCCGCCCACTCTTTAATTCTCCCGCACAGGCGGGGAATTAACCACGCGTGGGCGGAGCGGCAACGTTCGGACGGCTCCCGGCCGTCATGAGCACACGACTACCGTGACTCATGACGGCCGAGAGCCGTCATGAGCACGGAAGAGGTTAAAAAAAATTAACATACAAAAATGTCTTCTATTTTTTTTGTCCTTGCAATGCTGGCAACTTCTTCCTGCCTGTTCTAATGCTTGTTTGTTATAGCTTTAGAAGTGTCTGAAGGCGATTCAGTTCACAGCGTACTATACAAAAAGAAAACATCCTTGTTAGAAGCCTACCTGTGGATACTTTGATCTAAAATGGAAGGATTATGTATTTAAAACTGTTAATGAAAATAATTCTTGGTCTGTGCTTAATCACCATTTTAACCTATATTTTGATTATTTTTTTTCCTTCTGCACCGACACACAAGAACCATCTTTACTAGTCTAAATAGTGGGTGGGCCACTCCAGGGTCAAAGTGTTCACATTCCTGAATGGCCCCAAGTTTGGCAGTGATGTGTAAAGTTTGGGGGGTCGCAGCCCACAACACAGTGATTTTGTAATCTCTGCTATAATACAAATTATCATTAACAGTGTACGTTTTTTTCACTGTGAATCGTCGCTCTGATTTCAATAGCCCCGTAACTCACAAGGGGCACGCATTAAAACACAAGCACGCCTGAACAATTTAATAGTGCACATCGTGTTTTCAGTCAGGGAAAGAGAACATAGATGATGGATGAGAGAAGGAGAGAGGTAGTCAACGATGGATGGATGGATGGATGAACAGACGTTGGATGGATGAGAAGAGAAACGAGGGAATGGATGAATGGAGAGGAGGTGGGCGTTGAATGGATGAGAGTAGGACAGAGATGATGGATGGATGAATGGATGGATGGATGGGTAGGAGAGGAGATGGGCGTTGGATGGATGAGAGAAGGACAGAGGTGATGGAGGATGGATGGGTTGGGTGAATATATACTGAGCAGACAGAAGAGGATGGATCGAATGGATGGATGGTACTGAGCAGACAGAAGAGGATGGATGGATCGAATGGATGGATGGTACTGAGCAGATAGAAGAGGATGGATTGAAGTGGATGGATGGATGAAGAGAGAGAGGTAATGGATTCATGGATGGATGGATGGATGAATGGAAAGTTTGTCATTGGATAGATGAGATGAGAGATGAGTTGGTGCATGGATGGACAGAAGAGGATGTTGAAGGATGACAGTAGGACAGAAGGGATGGATGGATGAGGAGGTGGACATTGAATGGATGAGAGAAGGACAGAGGTAATGGATGGATGTGTGGGCATTGGATGGATGCGAGAAGGAGAGAGAGGTGATGCACGGATGGGGAGTTTGTCGATGGATGGATGAGAGACGAGGTGATGGATGGATGGCATTGATGGATGGAGAGGAGGAGGATGTTGGATGGATGGATGGATCCCAGCTCACAGAACGGCTGCTCCTCATATTACAATGCCCCAGAGACTGTGAAGACCTGTGTTTTAAAAACTTTTTGGTAATCACAGCCCCTGTGAGGACAGTTCACATTTGAATGCACTCCAACTAAGGGAGTCTGTTTATTAGAAACTACTCAGTAATGCTTGCCCTTTTGGGGGCTGGTAAAATGTTAGGTTGGTGTGTTGCCTTAAAATGGAGATGTGCTGTAGAAACTACAGTGTAGTTAGAGTACCTGGCACGTGAGGTGACATCTGAAGGTCGGTGTATTAGAAGCTGCTTGTTAATCCCAGCAACTGGGGCGTAGGGTGACATCTGAAGGTCGGTGTGTTTGAAGCTGCTGGTTAAGCCCAATGCCTGGCACGTGGGAACACAGCTGAAGACCCGGGCACGCTACCATCTGATTGGGACATTACATTTCGGGCACGGGTAGCTCGGCTCCCCGGACGGTGTCCAGCTGCCACCTGGAAAAGTTTGTTTAGATGCTGCAGAGCCCACCTCTTCCCACCACTGTAATGCAGCCCTGGCAGTCCGGGGCAGACAGGCAGCATCTTTTCCAATTAAAGTGGAATTCGGGAAAGGCATTTAACTAGCTACCTATCAAAGCGGGGCTTTGTTTTTTAAATGTTCCTGTCCTGATATTTAGTTCCTGTCTCTCTTGCAACATATGACTCCAGCTGGTTACCTATGGATATGACTGCAGCTGTGTGTGTGTGTGTGTGTGGGGGGGGGTTACAAATGGGGTCGACTGAAGAGGGGTGGTAATGAAGCAAACAAAACCCTCACAAATACAGTGAGTGGACCTAAACACTTGGAGAAAACGAAAACATCGGAGTTCCTATTTGGTTCTAGTAGGTCCAAAGAGTCAGTGCATAGCTGCCCTTTGTGAGATGCCTACATGCAACCTTCAAGTTGCATCTTGGAATCGTGGCAGGGCCTATTCAGGGTGTCATCCTACATACACTATTGACGTTTAGGTAAATAATAACATGTGCAACATGCAGCAATAATTCTAGACACAGTAAGGTGTCAGTAAGTGTTATGATGCAAAAAAACACGTTGTTCATTCTCTGACAGGGCTGCCTCTGCTTTTCATCATTCCGACAACATGAGCGACATCGAAATAGCTAATAATTGTCCCCAGTATGTACAGTATTACTACATTATCTTACTAGAGATGCGTCGGTGTGCAAGTGTTTTAGTAAACAAAAAGATGTTATTGTTTGACAGAGGTTCCTCTGGCTTTCATATTTCTAAGAAGAGTGGCATCAATTTGAGAATGAATAGTAATAGCGGAGTGGAGGGCACTGCGATCACTGGTCACTGGTGCCGCAGAGTGGAGTTCGTTCTTCTTCACTACACACCTGGGACAGCGGTGAATTTGGAATGACTGAACTCCTTGCTACACTGAATCAGTGTCCCTTGTAGCGTGAGAACTGGAGAAGTGCTGCACAGCGCTAAACTGGCTAACTGGAATTACTGCTGCAAAAAGGAACCTCCTCTTGTTCCAGTTCAAATCCAGTGTTCTCCTGGGAACTGCACCAGAAGCAGTGTAGCTGGTAGTTCTTCAAATGGTTCACTGGAAACGGTACTGCGCTGCGGTCATCCTAACTTAGCTGTTACTACATCCAGTGCAAGGCAGCGAAGTGCTGCTGAGGCACTGTTGTTGCAGTGTCAGCTTCTCCTTCTTCCCTGCACCCAGTGCACTTCCAGGACCAAGAGCACTGCTTTACTACAATCAGTGCTGGTCTGGACTCCCTCTGCTTCTTATAGCATTCACGGCACCGCATGGAGGGCGCGCCCTACAGCTCCGTTTCCTTTCTGTTGTCCAGCTCTACGGTTCTGCCCAAGAGCTGCGGTGCTGCCAGAGCGCTACGCTGTGCCCAATACACCGCTGCTGCTTCTCGTGCAGCCCATTTGTGCGCCGTCTCGAGGCAGGAGGGAGTAGGGGGCAGGAGATTTAAGATCCAGGAGTGCCGAAGTGGAGGATAGAACAAGGATGAGGGAGTGACCGGGGTAATAGCAGGGAAGGAAGGCTTGGGGCGAGTGAGGGTAAGAGCTGCGAGAGGGGATGTCTGGAGGAAGAGGGAGGGGTGGGAGCTGTGCCTGGGGTTGCAAGACCGCTCGGCTTTTTAAACACTGGTGAAAGCCTGCGCACGGGACCTCGACCCTGGGAGCGCCGCACGCACAGGACCCCAGACACACACGGGACCCTGGACACACACTCACAGACAAACATGGACACTGCGTCTACATACTCACACATAGGGTGGATACTTGCGCAATTAAATACTGCACGCTCGCACTCATCACCAGTGATGGCAGCAGTCACCAAAAGCACGTCCATGGCCCAAGAGCTGCGAGACAACAGACAGCGGGAGGGGGTTGGGAACATGAAACTAAACAGAGCAGCACTAGCGTGCTTGCTCAGGCTCCATGTAAAACAAGACTTCCGGAGCAACCGAGGGTTCTTTTCCGGTGCCCTGGCCTGCCTCTAAATGATTGCGCACCACTTTAAAACAAGCATTTGCAATGCAATATGACTCGCATTTACGCGAGACGTATTGCATTACAAATAGGAGTGCGGTCGTTTAAGAAGGCACAAATGGGAGTGGGGGTGAGGGTGTGGCAAAAAGTGATGAATTGCGGGAGGGTGCGGGGGGGGGGGGCACAGGACAGAAAATAGTTTTTGAGTAAAGGGGCCAATAGCCTCGGAAGTATACAAATGACGACATGGACCTCAGGAGGAGGGACTAACAAGACAAAAACCAATCAGAAGGCAGCATTTAGGATGTAAGCCAAACAAAAAGATGGGTGGAGAGTGGGCGGAGCTTACACGAAGCTTCCCCACTATAGTATATACTACATGCCTCGCAAAGCTAGCAGCGCATGCGTTGCAACGCTAGTCGAGACCTAAAAAGGACACTTGCAGACAGAGCTTCACGGCAAAGAACTTGCCTCCCCAGAGTTTCTGCAGGAGAGCGGGTGAGCATCAGCTGATGAGCGGTAGTTCCTGCAGCCCCTGCCACATAAAGAACTGGCCCAAGTATAGTGCCTTAGAGCCCAGTGCAAAGCAAGTCAAGGCACTTGGTAACAAGCATTTGCAATGCAATAGGTCTCGCAATTGCGAGATTTTAAGCTATTGGCATTGTAAATGACAATGCCTTTTATTTATGTGTTTAAAAAACCTGCAATTATAAAAAGGCATTGTCATTTACAAAACCAATAGGTCAAAGTTTCAAAAATGCGAGACCTATTGCATTGCAAATGCTTGTTTTGTACATGATATTAGATCGTTCCCTCCTTTGTACAATGCTTAGCTCCTTTCTATGTAGTATAGAACTTTATAAGTACCTTGCCATAAATATATGTATGCAAACAATGGGGACAACATGCTTATTTCAGTGTGACTACAAACGTAAGGGTGATTGTAAATTTACCTTCTAATGAAGTTACCCTGTGATTCTGTCATCAAGGCATATGACTTCCAGTCTTTGGATTGTGAACTATTCTAACCTGCAACTTTAGTCCAGTTGGGTTAATTTAAATAAACCAGGACTACAACCCCCAAAATGCATTAGTCTGTTAATTAAAAGTCCTGGATTGGTTAGTGTCCCTGAAGAAAAGGAGTCATCCAGCAACCTTACCTATAAAACACTTTCAAGTCATACTTGTGACTAATAACATTGAAAGGGATATCTTGTAAATAATTTAGATCAGACATGAATGAGACAGCCTGATTTTTCACAATTTTCACCAAAAAACGACCACATTTTGTTCAATTTTGTACATGTAAAAAAAGCTATTACACGTGTGGAAATTGTTGCTTGTTCTTTCCCTCATTTATTTTTGTGACAAAATCAGGGCAAGTGGAAGATGCTGCTTTTTTGCCTGCAGAAAAATGGTATAAAATTTATAATAATGCACTTGTGACCTTTGCTTCGATGCTGCCGAAAAGGAAGTTGATCCCTAAAATTCTGAGCAATGGTGGAGAAAAGGTTGCTTTCCCTGTTAATTTTGACAGTCTAGAGGGACTTCCTTTATCAGTGCGCTATTATATACCAAAGATTGTCTTAAAAGTCGTAAATAGATGTTGATTTTTTACATTTGTGTAACTTATTTTACCCCCTCTCAAACCGAGCTCACTGTGTGATATGTTTGTCTTGTACTATTTTCATCAACTCAATTACTGAGATAGCGTGACTCACTTCGCAGAAACCTCCTGACATTGACTGATAACATGCGAAAAAGTAAAGAAGCATAACAAACATAGCTCAGAATTCTGAAAATTGTGTGTGAATTAGGTGAAATGCATACATTTGTAAGACAAATGTTGAGTCACATGTTTTTATTGTACAAGCTAGACAAATAAATCTTACAGAAGCCAAGCCTGTTTCGACATGCAGATAGATTTCTGTGGTGTCAGGCAGTGGCACAACGAGTGCAAAAACGGCTGCAGGGAATGCAGCTGGGATTAATTGAAGCACTGCCATCGCCTTTTCTTTTACTGTGGCGTTCAATGTGGGCAGGCCTGCCTGGACATTTTTTCAATATGAATTGACTTTATCCCTTCATTTACTGGGGACTGAGCTATATGTTCTGTTTTAAGGATGGCACAGACTGTCGCACAATAAGCATGGATAATGTTTGCATGATCATGGTCTATATATCATACTCATTCGTAATGTCATTCCTGTTTATTAGGCTTAGGTCACTTCAAAACAGGACTATGATTCTTCAGAGCTCGCGTCTGCACCTACTGCTTTTGCAGTACCAGCAGTTGTATCATGTAGAATGATGAGGCCCACCTGCAAATATGGAGAGAAGGCCCCTACATTTTCACTTAGGTGACCGGCCTCATTGGCATGCAAAGGTCTTGTAGTAGGGCCTCTTGGGTTTCACCCCCATGCTTCTGAGTCCTGTATCGTGCCCCTGAGGTTGCAGAACTTGTACTGAATTCTTTTGGTTGAGCTGGTTTAATTTTCACTGCTGTAGTGGTAAAAGAATTCACTTTCAAAAAGTCATTTAAATAGCACTCACAGTAAGGGGCCGATTACGATGCCGTAGGAAACGGCTCCGACCCTCGGTCGGAGCCGTTCCTACGGCATCGTAATCAGCAGTTTGGATTCATTTCCTACCAATCAATTTGGATGGAGTCGGTCGGAAATGAATTCAAACTGGATTTCCGAATGGCTTCCGACGGGCTCAGAGAGCCCGTCTGCCATTCAGAAAGCCTCATGTAATCCCAAGGGCGGCTCTTTCCACCCGAGGGATTACAATGGCGGATTCTGACAGCCTCTCTGAAGTTGACTTTGGGGGCCCCCAGCAGGGCCCCCATGGGTGCAAGGCCTCTGGATGGTGGCTGAGGGGGCACATATGGTGCCTATCTGTTGATCCCTGCACCCCGTGGCAGGCACCTTGAGGTTTCTGCCACAGGTGCAGGGATGAACTGCACCTCTTCTCTTTACAATAAGAGCAACCGGAATGCATGCTCCCATTGTAAAGAATAGGACTGCAAATCAATCAGCATACTAAGTCACCCAGTTCATATACGATGGAATATTTTTACCAGTATTCTAATAAGGTCAGAGCCGTAAAGGACATAGTTTAGATCCTGGTGACATTCACTGATCTAGGCCAATATCGTTTTTCCCTTTTTTTGAACAAAAATATTTAATAGATCTTTTAGTTCCATTCGTTGGAATATTTTGTATATCTTTCCCCAAATCGAGCTGCGACATGCCTTTCATAGCATTGTGCACAAGAGGACATGTGACAGCGCGGTCCATTATCTTCAAATTTCTGTGCCATCAGGTGGTTCCATTTATACCTTATAAATTAAGTTCTGTGTAAGTGTTTTACTATGGAGCTTTTTAACAATCAATCAGTTATTCGAAGGTGTTTCTACCCTGTAATCTACCTTCTTGATATATTACTGACAGATAGCACAGGGAGCGTACTTGTTATAGCTCTGCATGGGGAAAGATACACACAGGCAAAGTTGTGTTTTTTTAACAAATCATTTTGTTTAGTAAACAATTGTACTTTCAGATCGACGCACTTTTTGGTTATCCAACCGCGCTTCTCTCTTGCATATAAGGAATACACTTCTTATCTGTCTTTACGGGAGGTTTTTACACCATTCAAAGATGGCGCAGTTGCTTTTTTGTTCTTTAAGTCCTATATCTGACTCTACCATTCATCAGGTGATTAGATCTAGCGTTCGCGCCATTGAGGTACACTGCTCCTATAAAATCTTGGTGAGCGTGTACCGCCATTAATCACGCCAAGTCATTTTTTGGACCTCGTGAATACGATAGATTTACGAATGTGAGGCCACCGGTGTTGGTAAGCTTAGACCTCTTTGATTCATTCGTTTGTGCCTTTACCACTTTAGAATGTTTCTAGTAAATTGCTTTATTTCGTTCAGTCTCTATAAAGTTGTTTTTTGAGTGCACGGACTTATTCAATCTATCGTGCAGTAGTTTGAGGGTATTGTCTCATGTGATTATATTACTATATATATAATTATATGCTCTACGAGTTCTTTAGAGAGAGAATGTGCGCGCATTGGTGTTTTTTAGTAAACGTTTCTGATGTATATCATATACCTTGCTCTGTGACACATGGATTATAGCTTTGACGTTTTAGTAAACTAGAATTCATGTAGTTTACGTAATCTTTCCCCCAGAGCTTATACGGCCCCGACTTTGATATGCCCACTACAAACTATGGCACATTTATGAAGCCGCGTAGTATAATACGAACTTACAAGATTCATTAATTTGAACAGTGTTTGACCCCGAGATAGTAGGTAGGCGGTGGCACTATATATATTTTCTGTATATATGCAGCGTGGTAAAACACCCGTATGCTTTATAAACTATCTGGCCTTCCTTCTTTTCTACAGGAGTGTTTAGTTTCGTTGAGAGACAGCACACATGCAGAGTGGTTTAGGACGTATTGTATATTTTAGTCCTAGGTAAGATATAATCGATTCCTTTGGTGAAGCAAGCCTTAGGGGCTCATTACGATGGCGGGCGGAAGCACAACCGCCGTGCTGGCGGATGCAAAAACCACTAGTTACCGCCGGCACGCAGCAGTCCACACGCCCGCCCAATTACGATGCGAAAAGTAGGCCAAACACCGCCGGCAAGCCAGCAACACAGTCCGCCATCAAAGTGCGCCCGTTCACGTAGCGGCGCAGCACAACTGACACACACCGTCCGACGAAACACGTCCCGCCCGGCGCATAAATTACGATGCCGCAAACAAACGGCTCCCACGGCAAAGAGACACCGCACGTGAAAGAGAGGCGGAAACACGGACGCAGAGCACGGACAACGAAGAAGCGGCACCCCGGGCATGAATCCAGCACTGCAGGCCCTTCCCATGCTTCTGCTGATGCACCACCAAGGACGCAACGTACCGCGGAGACGCAGGTAGGCACACACACAACAAGTGCACGCAAACAGCGCACACAGTGCAAGGGCGGAAAAGCGGACAACCCCCACCAGCGCGTGCACACTACACATCCACCATCGCATCCACATATGACACACAGGCTAAATCCTAACATCGCAGAACACATGTGTACACACCACCTGGGACTAGGAACCAACCACCCCGTCACGGCCCCAAAGCGCTGATGACGCCGCCACACATGCGCACAACGCAGAGGCCAACCGCAGCGCCATGCATGCGTCGCACACAGACACAGGGACACAACCAAGCAGCACACACATCAGCCCCACCCCGAACGCACATGACACGTGACAGGCCGGCCACAGACATGTCCCCAACGCCCAATTCACGGACAACACCCAACGCCACACAAACGACGCACACATATCAGTGAAGACACGCAACTGCAGGACACACCCCAGTGTAACAAACATGGCGTAGCACACAGCGGCGGCAACACCAACTAGGAGAAGCAGGGCCCCTTCGGGAAGAGGAACGCCAGTACCACACTGAAAAACCCATACCACCCTGCACATATGAACAAGACACATGAAACGGAACACCAAAGAGCCCGGGGACCGACAACAGGTGGCCCAAGAATTACATCCACACACAAGGCCCAACGCAGAGCGGAAAGGCAGCCTGCCGCCCACACAAGGGAGAGCAGACAGCACTGAATGACCTTCCATTCCAACACCGAAACCACAGCCCTACGACAGAAGCCGGTGAATACAGCCATTGTCCAAGAATAGAGCAACACAGGCATGCCGAGGAGACCGACCACAGGGCAGATAGCGCATATCACAGAAGCACACAACGGACGGGGAAGAAAGAAGAAAACACTCCCCCATGTCGGCCACATGCAAGTTAATTGGAAGGAGTCACACAGCACCGACCTTGAACTGTCTGAGAAGCATGTGGGAAGAGGGCCCGTGTCCTCCAAACAAGCCAACAGAACACAAGTCCTGTCTCCCCACGACTACACAGAGCTCACAGCAACCCCGGAGCGTGCACATTGCAGACTGCACACACAGCCGGAGCACGCCACCTCTACGAACCGCTGCGAAATGGCAACCGCAACACACCTACCCAACTACGCTGAACAGCTCAAGCTGTACCAAACCAACACGATACATACATTGGGATGCGATCTCCTGTCCCTGCTGAACGTAAGTTACCGACTGACTTACCGCATCACATTGTTCAGCTGCGTCATGCCCGTCTTCTACTGTCGGAGGTGTCCCTACCAGCATCCCGTCGAGATATGCCTCTCCAACCCGGCATGTCTGAAGGCGGACCTGCTACCACTACTCCTCCCTCTGGACGCACACGACAGGGCCTGCTCTGCCTATGGGGGCATGGCGTATGTGGCCAACATCGCACGCGCACTGAAATGGAACCACTGTGCCTCCACACGACGGATCATCGAGAACAGCTACATCGAATGTCACCCAGCATGCCCCATCATGGTCCTCCAAGGGACAACCTACGAACAACACCTTGACAGCCACCATCCGCTTCATTGGCTGGCAAACATGTACACCACCAATGACATGGAAGCCCTGCTGGACGGCATCGCATACCTGACAACCTGTAAATACGTCGGACCACAACGCAGGTTCCCGAGTGACCTATGATGTCCAACCCCGCACCCATGCTTAGCTTCCGCACGGATCTGGCCAGTCACCACCACAACAGCCATACCAAACGACCGGCAACTCTAACCACACCATCAACGACATCGCCATGACATCGGATATGACCGGGACATGCACACTGTTCCCCATCACATCCAGGAACACCGCATGCATCGTGGGAGGCAGTGGCATGGGCTCTGTGCATCGCACCCACATGGACGGAACTGCACGAACAACCAGGACATGACATGGATCCAGCGCCCATGGACACACACACCGCTCAGTGGACATGAATAGGTCGCCTGGAGTCTGTGGGTGCTGCACCCCTCCCACCCCCGCCCCGGGAATCCCATACCAGGACCTTTGCATGGACGACAAGTGCATACAACAACAACACGACCCCAGTGACTGTGACATGTCCAGTAACCACCACAGTGCAACAACAAGTGGCACGCCGCTGCATGCACGCAAGCACATGCCCTGATGTCATCTCACATGCACGCGTGCATGAGGAACAACCGCAGCAAACCTGTCACATGGAACTGAGATGGACTGTGCCCATGATGCCGAGCGGTCTGGTAGGCTACATGTATACCGTCTGTGTCAAAGTCCGCAGCTCCGCAGCTATACGTAAATGTACATTAGCACAGCCTTGGCCAAGCAGATGTAACCCCACACCCTATCCCATTTGTTATCATGCTCAGTATATCCTCAACATGTATTCCGCTGCCAGTAGTGTCCACTATACTGCATCACAGAGGACAGAAGACTCAATATAATGTTTGAAACCAGAACTGTCTCCGCTGACTCATTTCACAAGTACGAATGAGAGAGGATGAGAGTATGTGAAGTACACGGCAGTCGTGACATGACCATGTAGTCCACTGGTATTGGATGTCAACGCAAATGAGTAGCACTACTGTGGAAGACACACATGTGTCGTGTGAAGTCGTATGGACGCAGTGCTCAGGTGGGTGGGTGCGACGGGTAGATGCGCACATGCCAAGTTGGAGCACGCCGTGTTGGGAGGGGTCATGAACAGTACACCACCGCTTCCCTGGGCATTGTGAGAGGACACCTGTCGGGGGAGTGAACACGTGTGTGCACAGCAGCCGGGCACACGTACAAAGCGGTACCAGGCGCACCTCAGCCCACCCTCTGTGGACAAGCTGGATCCTGTTGTGCGCCCGCCATGCCCCTTGACAAGCGATACAAAAGGGGATGATGGACGGAACGTTTGAGCCAATCAAACACTCACCCCCAGTCAACTGATCTGGGTTTAATCCATCATCATTCTTTAGCTCACTCCACCACCCCAGTTCAGACATGGCCATATGCAAATCAGTCTGACCCTGTGCCTCATGGGAACAGTCCAGCCCGAACTGCCAAGCCATGTCTTCCCTGTTTGATTGGCTCAAACGTTCCGTCCATCATCCCCTTTTGTATCGCTTTGTTCGCCCTAAGTTGGCGGGGGTATGCCCAGACGTGGGTCCCTTGCTCACTTTGCCACTGGATTCAAGCAAGCCTGGCTGATGACGGTTGGAATGCCAGAAACCGGTCCTAGGATGCTTGTTTCCGGTCCAGGGAAGACATGGCTTGGCAGTTCGTGCTGGACTGTTCCCATGAGGCACAGGGTCAGACTGATTTGCATATGGCCATGTCTGAACTGGGGTGGTGGAGTGAGCTAAAGAATGATGATGGATTAAACCCAGATCAGTTGACTGGGGTGAGTGTTTGATTGGCTCAAACGTTCCGTCCATCATCCCCTTTTGTAATGCCCCTTGACAAGGCACACACAGCCCCAGTCGACCAGGTGTAACCCCAACATAGTCAATCCGCACAGGCGATACAGGGCACGGGATGGCAGTGGAGCATGGTGTGTGAGAGGTCTCCTCGCGCTCCTCCTGGTCATATCACGCAGGCAATAGAACCTCAACGTCTAGCATGGCACAAGTCACATGGAAGTGTAGGGGGACGCACCACAGCACGAGCAGCACTGACGTCACGGGAGGTGGCTCGCACCATCCCATCCATTGCCCATCATACCAACCACGACACATGCCATTGCGACTAAGTGCAAGCGCGTGCGCCACCACCCCCGAGCCCTCCCCAGAGAGGCCAAAGAGTGAATGTGTGGGCCAACAGCCACAGACGGACGCGGCCTGGCCGCAAGGGCAGCCACAGCCACTGGGTGTCGCAGGTGGCGGATCCGGAAGGCGAAGACTGTGATGCATAGTCCATGCAGGCCGGGTCTCCATTTGGGGCACAACGCAGGTGGACGGCGTCCCGCCACACATCATACCCTGAGACAGCCCACTCGTGCAACTGGACCCACACATACACTCCTTGCCCTCTCTGGTGCGAGCTTGGGGCTGCCTGTGCAAGCGCTAGCCTCGCAGGTGAGCATGCATATTGGGGGCGAGGGGAGGACATGAGGGCTGGGGCGAAGATGACTGTATCACTGTCAGTTAGTACAAGGGATGACCCAGATGTGGAAAGGAAGAGACGTGTCCCGTGTGTACTGCAACTAGTCGCCAATACAACCACCCCCCATGTCCGGAATGTAAGCCCGCACCTAGGCCCGCCCATCCGCCACATCGAACATACCACCAGCACGACAACCTTCCCATTCGAAACACTGACTGGGGGTGGCGACCAGTGAACAATCATGTGTAGCCTACCCACGCGTACATGTGGGCCCTCCATGATCCATGTCACCTGCGGCAAAGTCATGACATGCGCAATGAGGGAAGTGAGGAGAGCTGTCCGCCCCACGCACAGAAGGTGCATCAGCTCCACAGACCCAGCAGCGAGTCCAGCAGGGGTCACATGTGCAGGGGCAGCTGTGCCTGGTGTGAAGGCACATGCATATAGACAGCACATCGACCAATGTGTAGTCTGCCCACATCTACAGTCCATCATCATGCGGACATAGGAATTGAACACAGGGCAACACATCTTAGTGGGTGCACCCACCGTGACCAACAATGCGCAATCATCGACGTACCCGCCCTGTGCATGGCCCCCACCCAACGGAGGCACATCCAGTGCCACCATCCCACACACACAAGCCTTCCACGGAACATGCTGTGTCCAATGGTCAGTACAGAGTCAGCGCCCATCTGGTGGATCCTGAACAGGAGACACATGCACACACATGCCAGCTCCCACTATGTACGTCTGCCACCTGGCACATGCAATGTAACCTCTCACCTGTGACGTGTGACTGCAAGCACACAGCCGTCTTGGCATGGGGCTGTCAATGTGGACACCAGTCAATGTTTCGGGAGCTGTGATCCGTACAGTGCTGTACATAGGGTGCAGTGCTGACACCTACTACTGTCTCATATCCCCTCGTGCCACAGGTCCCACTTGTATTGGCCGCTCAGCCCGTGCCCACATCGTGCGTCGTCGTGTGCCATACTCATCCAGCCGCGGAAGCAGTTCCATGCTCAGCAGACACTCATGTTGCCGTGGCGTTGCCGCTTGACGAATATGCAGTCAGTCCCCATCAGCACGCCCCGCAAGTCATTGGGGCCTAGATCCCCATGTGCATGCACATGGCAGTGGTGTGTCTCACTTGCCATTGCCATTGTTGGGAGACCTGTGTAAGTGTATTGTGGCCGTGCCGTCCCAGCTTGACAGCTGGGCTGTGGCTCATGTGCTTGCTCAGTCATGTCAGTGATGTGTATGCGAAATTGCTATGTGCCGTGTTGCTTTGACATGTGTCCTCTGCCATTGTCCCTAGGCGGAGACCGAACATTGACCGCCCATACCAATTGCTGGCGGACATGGACGATACAGAGGTAATCAGGAAGTTTCGGCTGGACAGGCCAACTCTGCATCGACTGTGTGCCATGTTAGAGCCCCATCTCCGTCCCCGCAGGGTGTATCCGACTGCTGTCACCCCCACGGCTAAGGTGATGGCCGCCATGCATTTCTTCGCCACTGGGTCATTCCAGCACACAGTGGGCAGTGGAGGAGGGATGTCCCAGCCCATGTTCAGCAAGGTGCTGAGGGATGTACTGGCAGCCATGATGCTGTGCCGGAACAGGTACATCCGCTTCCCCAGGGCTCGTGAATTGGCGGCAGTGAAGGGTGCATTCTATGCCCTTGGCAGAATCCCACACGTCGTGGGAGCCATTGACTGCACTCATGTTGGCCTTGTTCCACCACAGGCCACTGAGCACCTGTACCGCAACAGGAAGCACACGCACTCCCTGAATGTGCAAGTGGTGTGCCTTGCGGACATGGTGATCACCCACGTGTGTGCCAAGTTTCCAGGCTCGGCCCATGACGCACACATAATGCGCAACAGCATCTTGCCACGACTGATGGCCAATCTGCAACAGGATCGTGGCTGTATTGTCGGTGAGTATGTGGAGTGGTGTAGCGTGCTGGTTGTGCGATGCTGTCCCCTGTCCAGTTGGAATAGCAACGGTTCTCTGTGTCCCTCACACCCAGGTGACTCTGCGTATCCGAATGGGGCATGGCTGCTCAGTCCATTGAGGAATCCTCGCACCCCAGCAGACGATCGATACAATGAGGCACATGGGAGGACCAGACGTGTGGTCGAGCGTACCTTTGGCCTCCTCAAGTCCAGGTTCAGGTGCCTGGACCGCACCGGGAGTGCACTGGCGTACTCCCCACAGAAGGTGTGCCAGATAGTGGTGGCGTGCTGCATGCTGCACAATCTGGCCATTCGGAAGCAGATCCCCCTCATTGTGGATGACGGAGATCAACCAGGGCCCCAGCCCGCAGACCAGGACAGCTCGAGTGAGGTGGACAGCGGAGAGGAGGAAGCTGGGAATGTGCGGCAGCAGCTCATCGCCCGCTACTTCACTTGACGGTGAGTGTCCATGTACGACGGATGATGTGTCTGTATCTGTGCAGGTGTGTGTGTGCTGTGTCAGGGTGGCCATATGTTCACTGCGTGCAGTGTGTCAACGCTCCATGGCCAGGGTAGTATGCCACTGTTGGTGACTGTGGCATTGTGCCCTATTGCTCCGTGCGATGTGTGTACATTGCTTGTAGTTGTTGACATGTACTGTGTGATGGGTGTGTGACACACTCATTGAATGTGCTCCTGTTCTGTCTCCCACCCCTAGGTCCCTACAGGTCCTCCGGATTCCATTGCCATGCCACGCATCAGGTGCCCTTCCGCCCAAGGTGGCCGTTGTATTCCGTACAAATAAAACACAGGGCACAAACAGCAGTTAGTGAAAAAGGTGCATTTATTACAAACTGTGACATGTGAGTGTGTGTAAGGTGATGACAAAAGTGGTGCGTGCAGTGACAATGAGCTGTCGGTCATGGCTGCGTGATGATCAGGGTGTACCCACTGGTTCTATGTCCATAGTCCAACACACACATGCCATCCAGCTGGCTGTGTGGAGTGGGATCGTAGAGCAAGTCAATGCAGTGGCTGGTCAAGGAAGGCTGGCGGAAGGCTGGCTGGCTGCCTCACTTGCGACTGGAGCGTGCGAAGTCCTCCCGGGAGATCTGTTTCCCCTTCGGACGGCCCCTTCCACGTTTGGGAGGGGGTGTGTGGTGGCGACCTGCTGGTGGTGGGTGAGGTGTGCTCACTGGCTGTGGACGCAGGGGAAGTGGACACTGCTGGCCGAGCCTGTGCCCTAGCAGGTGGTGGCGGAGGTGGTGTTGCTGGCCTTGCCTGTGACCCCACCGCCACCACCAGCTGGCCCATGAGGTCCACGAGTTGGTCCATACGGGACACGAATTGGCCCATATGGGCGTCCATGGACCTCAGCACCCCCAGCACCTCCCGCGTGTCTGTAGCAGACCTGACCCATTGTTCTTGGGCCTCCTCATAGGCCCCAAGGACTCTGGCCATTTGAGGCAGGGCATGGCTCCCAGGAGAGGCTGGCGTTTCCCTGACCCTGCTCCTCCTACCAGTCCTGCTGCCACCGGCCTGCCCACTAGCCACATTGCACACCACGGTCCTCGCTGTGGCTCCCAGGGTGGATCCAGTCGGCCGGGCCACCACCTGCGCTGGGGCTGGTGCCAGCGAAGACGTGGTGGTGGTGGTGGCGGTGGTGGTCGGTGCGGCGATGGTGGCGGTTGCGGCAGTGGTAGTGGCCGCAATGACCGTGGGTGTGGCCGCAATGACCGTGGGTGTGGCCGCAATGACCGTGGGTGTGGCCGCAACGACAGTGGCAGCAGGGGGCTGGGACTGTTCAGCATCCCTGGATGATGGGTTGGTGGGTAGGAGGGGTCCTGGGGAGCGGCTGGGCCCTGCCACGCCAGATGGGCCAGCTTGGTGGTCCGTGTCCGAAGAGGTGGACAGATCCTCCAGATCCGTGTGTCCTCGTTGGGGGCTTGTAGGCTGGCTGTGCTGGCTGCTGTCTCCATCCCCAGCGTCCAGCAGTTCGTCACCTGTGGAGAAAATGAGATTTGTTATTGTGTTGCACCTGGCGAAGTATGTATTAGTCGTCTGACATTGGCAGTTCGTGCAATCTCGTACATGGGTTTCCCGGAGGCGAGTGTGTGGCTGTGGCATCTGTAGTTGTGTGTGCTAGGCAATGGGACTGTGTGCTGTGCACATGTGGCATGGGACGGATTGGCCATGCCGATGGGTGTGTTGCTTTGCCCCTACTCATTGTGACTCTGGTGTATGCGGGCTCCTGGCCCATCCTGGGTCTGGTTTGTACTTTGCTTTTGGAGTTCATATGGAACGCTTAGGAACGCATATGGCAACATGGGGGCCATGCCCCAGATTCGCATTTGGGAGGGGATATGCTTTTGGGGTACATGCTGTGAGCCATGGGTGCCGAACGTGACATGTGTTGTGGCAGCATGACAGTGCATGGTCTGAGGTGTGTGCATGCCTGACATGCCCTGCATATTTGCTGTCTGTTGTGGTTACTGGACATGGCATTGGACGCATCGTTATGAGTGAGTGATAGTTGTGTGCCAGCCAACGTATTGCTGTTGTCCCATCTCCTTGGTGTGCGTGCTGCCCTGTGCCATGTGCATCACTGCAGTGCTCGGGGGGTGTGGCCCATGTTGTGTGTTGTTGCTCACAGTGTGTCGTGCGCTTAATTGACTTCTGGCACATGGTTGGTCATGGGCATGTGTCTTAGCGTGACTGCTGTATGTGTGGCAGCTGTGCGGATGACATGCCTTTCATGTGACTGGGGCTGACGGATGGGATGGATGGTATGTTGTATGTGCATGGTGTGTCTGTGAGTTTGATGGGTTCAGTGGTGTTCGTGTGCATTTCTGTTGTTCCGCTCTGTTGCGTCTAGTGTTGTTTGTCTTACATAGGCGTAGTTGTGGGGTGTGGGGTTGACAGGCAGTGGGGGCTACATGGACAGGACTTCAATGGTGTTTCGGTTGTGTGTGATGAGTTGCACAGTGGCTGCCGTGTGGGACTATATTCAGTGTGGCTTGTGCATGCAGACGTGGCTCCTTGGGTGTTGCTATGTCTGTGATGGGTCATGTGGGGTGTGAGTCTGTTGTTCATGTCCGTGTGCACATTGTTCACTTGTTCGTGACGGTGGGCGGTGCTGCGTGTTCGTCTGCTACGTGACATGTCCCATGTGTTGGTGGTGTTATGCTCCTCATGCCTCCAGTAATCCAGCCCTGTCCAGTTTCCCACCTGCAAGTTGTTCGTGCGTGCACTGTACTGGATGCCACATGGCTCTAAGCGGGGGTGCTCCATGTTGCAGGTCTGTGGGGGTGGGGGGTGTAGTGGGTCGTGGGGGTGGCTGTACACCCACTGACACCGATTGCTGTGGACCGTGATGTCTGCCTTTCGGCTGTCGTTGTGCACTGCGGTGGCTGACACGTGGCTGTGGGGTGTGGGGGATGCTCCTCCTTGCTGTGCTGTGGGACTGGGGCCTGGTGTGTGTTGTACTTGGGCTGTCCACCGTCCCACCCACTGCACTTTGTGTTCCTGCCACTTACCTGTTACTTGTCGGTTAGTGCAGCTGTGGCGGACACATGGGTGTGGTGGGTGCTCGTTGTGGCGCTTCTGGCATATTTGGGGACCTGTTGGTGGTTACGTGGCTGGCTTAGTGTACACATGTCCCCACGCATCTTACAGTTGTTCGGTTTGGGCTGTGTGTGGTAGTGTCTGTTGCATGTGCGTGTGATGTGTTGTGTATTGTGTGCTGGACATGGGGGTGTTTGTCCCTGGGAGCTGTGGCATGGTGGTTGCGCATGTGAGTACATAGCGGTGTGCTAGTATACATTGGTTTGTACTTACCAGCCTCCACTCCCCTGCTAATCCGGCGAGGATCTCCGGATGTATTACGACTCGCACCTTCTCCTCCCACGCTTTGAAGGTCTTAAAGAGCGCGGGATTCCCTCCGCCAGTGACGGCAGCCAGCTCTCTGTTTTTGCCCTCCTTCTTCTTGACCAGGCTCTTTACGTCATTCCAACGTTTGTTTATCTCGACTCTGTTCCTGGGCAGGGTCCCGACTGCATTGACCTGGTCTACGATCCGGTTCCACATTCTGTTTCTGGTGGCTAGTGGTGTGTGCTGGACCATGTTCCCATAGATTTGTGGGTGCACCTTGATGATCTCGTCGACCATGACCGTCAGCTCCATGGGCGTGAACTTGGGCATTCTTTGTGGTGCCATGGTGTTTGTGGTGCTGGTGCGGTGTGTGTTGTGTAATGTGCAGGGGGTTTGTGGTGCCGGTGTTTGGTGGTGGTGGTGGTGGTGGTTGTGATGTGTGCGTTTCTGTGGTGTGCTGCTGTCCTTGCTGTGTCACTGTGTCCTCTACTCTCCTCTCTGGTTTGCAATGTGGCAAGGGGTTGTGGTCTGTGGGAGTGCTGCTTTTGTACTCACCTATGTGGGTGTGTCCTCATGGTCTGTTGTTTTCAGGTGTGTTGTGTCTGGGGTTCTGGCCTTTGTATTTTTTGTTTGTCCGGGGGGGTGTTTTCGGGATATGTACTGTGCTTGTGTATTTGTGTGTGCCTTGCTGTGTGGACTTGTTGGCCATGTTGTGTGCTATTGGTTTTGTCAACGGATGGTTTCTGTGCAGGTACGTGGGCGCCATGGCTTCTGCCGTGTCGATTCTCATCGGCGTTGTTTGCGCTTGCGGGCGGTATATTTGTTGTTTTTCCGCGCTCATGGCGGTGCGATCATAATTTCACGTGCGGTGTGTCGGCCGTGTGGGCGGGCGGTTTTGTGTTGTCGTGCGTGTTTCCGTCCGTGGCGGGCGGTTTGACTCCGACTCGGACGATGGCGGGCGGTATTTTGTGTGATTTTTCCGCCGATGGCGGTTTTCGGTTTGTGTACTCATAATGGCGTGGTCGGTGTTCAGGCGGTGTGTGCGGGCGGATTTATGCCGCTTCCATGCCTGGCGTTTTTTTTTACGCCGGGTATCGTAATGGGCCCCTTAGTTTTTTATTTGTAGTTTTCCCATGTGTATGATACTTTGTGTGTCATTTATCTTCATAGGACGTGTTTTTTTAATCATAATAAACGGCTGGTTTTGGCATCAGTGACTAGCGGCCCACATCGCATCGGCACTTCTGTACAGAGTACATTAGCATATGCCTAAGGACACATGACAAATTAGAGTCCTAGGTAAGATACAACTTACCCCCTTTTGATAACAAGGTTTAGATGTTGATCTTTGGCCCGTCCGTGTTCACAATACCTCGTGTATGATTCATCCTTACAGGACGTGTTTTATCAGTCAATAGACGGCCATTTTTGGCAATAGCGGTCAGCGGGCCATTTCGCAGCAAGATTCCCTTACAGAGAACATCAGTAAATGCTTCATTATTCATCCACATTTTCCAACAAGTGGGTATTTATACAAACTTTAGGGTATACGTTTGGCATATATTGCCCCTTTCTTTCATCCACTGATCAAGTGGTTTTTCTCGACTTTGTTGGCTGTCCACTTTTCTATCAGGTGACTGGTGTATCTAATAAGAATTTTCTGTGTGTATTCACAAACACTTTAACTTTTATCTCTGCCACAGTGAGTATGGGTAGAGACATGCCACTCTTATTTTCTTTGCACTATTTTCGGTGGCTGGTGGTCTGGTGTAAAAAATTATTATTATTTTTTTTTTTAAATAAGTGAGTAAGTTCTGAAATGTATGTTTTTCAATAAGGTCTAATTAACTTACTTTGTTCTTGTCATGGGCTTTCAATATAATGTGTTTATACTTTTCAGGTATCCCGTGGGTGTTTATGTGTTTTCTCGGTATCTGGCTAAGGTCCTGAGGAAGGTGGAACTACCATTCTTTAAACCACCGAAACGCGCGTCGACCAAAGTTGTTTAGATCCTGCTGTATGCAGTTACTTTAATTGGTCGTGGAGACTGTGTAATCCTTTATCTCCCATTCCCTAGATCTATGTATTTGTGAATATAGTATGAGTGTGTATGAGTTTGGATGTTTGTATGAATGAAGAAACATTTCCTTTTTTTATTTTTTCACTCAGGGGTCATCAAGTAAATTATGTTCTGTATTTCACACTGTATGTAATAATTGTGATTATTTATATGTTTATATTTATATTTTTAAGAAAATAAGGAAAAAAGTATAAGGATTTTGATACTTAAAAAAAAGAAATGAAATAAATAATGAAACTATAAATCTTTCGCTTCAAATTGTGTCATTGTTATGAAATAGTTTGTTAGCCCATGTTGAATTGATGTCTAATCCATGAAAGTAATACAGGTCATGAGGGAGCTTCTTTAGATAGTATAGTTTTCTTTCCCCTCTTCTCCATGATCTTAAATTATTTTTAGAGAGGGGGTCCCCAATTTTTGCTTAAGAATAGGACTGCAACCATCCTAATTACTGGGTTGGAACCACCAACAGGAGGTCGGTTGGTCCCAGTACCCAATCGATGTCCGTCCAACATTGAAATCGACCTCTAAGAGTCTACTGTTACTGTGATAGTTCACTATAAATATCAGTTACTCCTGTAGCATCACCACAGTGGGGCATTCTTGGCTGCATCAGTGCCAACACAAAATTTCTGTTGCACATGCTTTCAGGATTGTGGGTCAGAAGGGCAAGGGGGAAGCCATGACAGAAATAGATTGAACTGACAATGCATGCTGTGCAGTGCTCAGAGTATTAACATCAAAATGACACCCAGTCTTAGCTGATCATTTGTAAGTAATTAATTATTGGTTGTGAGTGTGAGTATCAGTGCTTATTCGGAGTCTTGTAATGGCTGCCAGCAACATTTTTCTCATGTTGATAGAAGCCAATCAGAGTGCTCGCTCCAGTGGAGTAATTTGGCCAAGGGGGAAAATGCTCCCTGGGTCAATATGAATGCTCTATTTTTGAATTGGTGCTCCTGTGAGACTCTAGAGAGACTCTTGCGTACCCAACCGTCCAGATAAAAAAATATTTTTTTTACGTATTTACACAAAGTCACAAAAAAACACTATCTGTGAACCAAGATTTAGCTTCCTGCCAAATTTGGTATAATTCTGTTCAGCAGTTTTTGCAGTAGCGCTGTATGTGGATTTTGCATTTTGGGACCCCCTTTTTTCTCGTCCCCCACTTGACGGATCACCCCAAAACTTCCCATGGGTAAACTAGGCGAAAAAGAGCACTTTTTTTGGGCAAATTTTGTGGAGATTCATCAGACGCAACAAAAGTTATTAATCAGCAACAGTAAAAACTATCATGACTCACCATGCCCTTACAACTGTCTTTGCCAGGGGGTGTTGGTCTGCATCTCCCCTACTACCTTTTCCGAATTATCCACCAACCTTGCAAGGATCACAATCAGGGTAGCCTCTTTTTCTATTATCCTTTAGAAAACAGTGCCTAGGTTTTAGATTGCTGAAGAGTAATATCTTAATGAAATAACCTCACAGTGAGGCAATAAGTCACAAGGATATTTTGGATATATGAGTAAAGACCTAAACGTTAATTGTAGTCACAAAGCTGATCAAGTCTAAATGATGGATCCTGAATATCTTTAAAAAAAGTCCCAGTCACTGTGACCTCAAATAATGATTTTTTTTCTGCAATGTGCATGTTGAGCTAATCAAAAGGAACTGCTCCTAAGGGGACCCCATTTGATTAACCCCAAAGTACTGTGGCAGTAAGGGATTAAGAAATCCCATGAAGATCAGAGGGGCATAAGAGCAAACAACAGCCTGTAAAGTCAAAAAGTATGTGTCCCTTTCAAGACCGGTTAGTTACAAAGATGCTTTGAAACTGTAGGATCTGTGAGTGTCTGGGAAAGCACATTGTCACTGAGCTTCCTTAGATGTCTTCCCAACCAGAGCATTGGAGAAAGTGACAATTTTTTTTTATGGGTCTATTGCCTCAGAGACCACTTGCTGGTTATAATTGTTGAGTACTCCAGTTTTCCTGAGCTTGTACACTTACTGAACCACTGCTAATGAGGTTGCCAGTTGTGCAATTAACTGAGTTTTCTCAACCTACAGCATCTTACATATGTTCAAAGAAGAGTATGGACCATATTTTGGACTATAAAGAATTCAAGGCATATACTTGTAAATTTGCTCCTCTGCGGCCACAGATGAATAGCATGATTGGTCATTTCGTGGCCACAACGAACCAAATCATTGCATTCACCCTTCATCTCATACACAGTCCTCCTCTTTCTCTCATATAATCCAGAGGTGATGATGACCCCTCCCACTGACATGATTCATTACAGATTTGGACTAACTTTTTCAGTATGACTGGCCATGCAAGAATAGGATGTAGTGCCACACTAGGGATAAATGCTCAGTTTGTCAGCGTTGACATGAAGCTACAAGTGCATGCGTTCTCAGGAGCATGGGTCAAAAGTGCCAGGGCACTTCATGGATGTTAGAGATGGTCTGCCAAGCAGAGAAGGCATGCTGTGTCATGCTTTGACTTATCAACATCATAGTGACGAGCAGTCTCGACTGATCGTTTGTAATTAGTTAATGCAGTTAAATGTTAGTTGCTAACCAGTGCCAATGTTTATTCAGACTTGCCACTATGGAATAGCCAGTTCTATGTGAGCTATGAGCATGTGGCTGTCAATGCCTGAAGTCAGTTAGCAGCATGGTTACTCGTGCAAATTTCAGAACAGTATAGAGGTGATTGATATAATGGTGCTCACTTTTAAAACCCTGCAGCAAATCTATGTTCCTTGGATCACACTTAATGCTCGATAACTCTCATGTAGAATAAATGCACAATGGTTGCTCTGGCGACCAACTCTACCATTAATAAGACAGGATGCTGGCCTTTGAAGAAACATTCAGTGGCATGTAATTTTGAAACAGTTCAGTTGGTCTCCACTCCAGTTACAGAATTGGATAAATAGAATAAACTCCCTATAAATGGTTTAGAGGCAGAGTTTGGGACTTTGGCTCGATTCATGCACTGCAGCGTGCAAAACATTTGCATTCGGCTAGGAGATCAGCAAGGTTAAAGGTCTGGGAGCCTTGCTGTGCTTACCATAATAATACCTTGGTTATAGGTCAGGCCTAAAGGCAGGTTTAGTAGTATCCCTAGCCTCATGTTTAAAAAAAAATCAGGATACTAAATTTTCCTCTTCCTTTAGGTCAGTGACAATTTTTGGCTGTTCTACAAGAGCCTCACAATTTTGCTGTTTCCCTTTAAACACACCTCAGTAAATGTAGCTTTGTCTCAACATTCCACTGGTGGCATTCATTTTTTGTGTATGGCAGATCCCAATCAAATCATAACATGGTGCAGGAAATGTAAAAAGTGAAAAGTGCAGCCATCCAGAGATATCAACATTCCATATCAATTCAAGATAATGGAGAGTAGAGCTAAGCAGTGGCGGGCGGTGACCCTCAACAGTTGAGGGGTGTTGAGTGGACCGGGAGCCAAACTCAGTGACAGTCATTCCCATAAATCACAATGCCTTTAGGCTTAAGTGCCAAAGCTCTCAATCATGTCTCCTTAACAGATTATTGTTTATAATGGGCCATGACTGAGAGCTCTGAAGTTGAGGCTCAAGGCAATGCGAGTTTTTCACAGTGGGCCAAAAATATAATAACAAAATAAAAAAATTACTTACCCACGCTTCCTTGTCCTCCGTGTTTCTTCTTGAATGCCGTCAGTGTGAGTCCTCATAGAGTCTCAGCCAACTCCCCTCTCCAAATCTGGACGCTGCTCTCCTGCTGCAGATGAGCAACATGAGAGCAGCGCCAGGATTGGCTGGAGCGGGTTAGATTGACGCTCAAACAGGCACTGGGGGGCCTGTGCCTGCTCTCCACCCAGCTCTCTAAGACAGCTAGGTGGAGAGGTTGAAAGTGTGCATGTCAGGTTGGCCATCGTAAGACAGCCGGCCAAAGTGACATGCGGACTTTAAACTGGAGTGAGCACCACTCCCCTGCTGCCAGTTAGCAGCAACAGCCTCACTCTCAAACACTGCTCGGTATGGGACCAGCAAAAAATGAAATGGTAATTCATTTTATTACCATTTTATTTTTAACCTTTGCTGCACTGACAGCAGGGGGGTCGACTCTCCTCCGCCCTAATGGGGGTGCCGTCGCTGGGGCTAAGACATCTCCTATTCATCTCTAGACTATGAGCAAAAGTAATGTTAGGAAATTAAGTTCTATCATTCACTAAGCAAGATCACCTTAAGTGTTTAATACCGTCCAAGAGGCAGAAATGAGGAAAGATATTCAAAACCCTGGAGGAGATTTGATCAAAAACCTAAACAGGAATTAAAAACATGTTGCAGAGTTTAAAGCAACTACAAAGCCATAGGTGATAAGGTCTCTGGAATGTCGAAGTTTGAGGATGGATTGTCAGTACAATCCTACTAAGACATTGGAAAATTGGAGGGCCTGGGAAACCTCTCTCAGGATTTGAAATCGAGAAAAATAACGGCAAGGCCAG
Organism: Calotriton arnoldi; assembly: GCA_963921515.1. Lineage (NCBI taxonomy): Eukaryota > Metazoa > Chordata > Amphibia > Caudata > Salamandridae > Calotriton > Calotriton arnoldi. The sequence goes on from CAWUFW010000840.1 coordinate 1,779,293, forward strand.
ACAATTAAAAACACAAGAAATGTTCTTGAGGGTAACCCTATGTCTCATACAAAATTCTGAAAGGGCCCGGCCCATTAGTTCTAAACCTTTCCAGAGATACACTCCGATGGTTCTTTTTCTCAGCATGAAAGCTTAAAGGGGAGAAAAGTTGTTAATCAGCAATCAATTAGCCAGTAATTCTCTTTGATACATAGTAACCCACTGACAACTATGTAAGATTAGTTAGTTTATTACAAAGCCAAAAATAACTGGACATAAATGTGAGAAGCTGGCCTGGTATATGCTGTCCACTAATTAAAGTGGGCACCTTGCACCAGTCCAAACAACCCTTATTGATGATTAGGTTAAAGACAACCTTTATAGAAAGCTATCCTAGTGGTAGCTGTGGAGAGCAGCCTTCAGGCTAAGTCTTGAAGGAATGCAGCTTGTTTTACCAGTATATAACCTCGTGAATGACCAAATGAAAGGAGAACCACACAAGGTATATATAAAATATATGTATTTATTACTAAACACTCTCTACTAACCTCTTTATGAGATTAGAGAACAAGGCACACAATATTACAGTTCTAGAACAACAGTAAATACACAATACACAGTGGGCTCCAGGGGGAGACCAAACCATATATTAAGAAAGTGGTATAACAACCCCGACTTGACTAGACACAGTGCCTAGAGCACGTAGAATCGCTGGGACCCCAAGGAACCACTCAAGGTAGTGACACAGGGGACCCACGGAGGACGGGTGCAGTGTGGGAACACAGACGCGAGCTCCGTACAACTCTATGGGAAAGTCGCGGTTGGCAATTTAGAGTTTAAGGACACTTTGGAGAGGACTTCAAGCAAACCCAGTTAAACTTAGAAGGTTCTAAGGCCAGCACCCTTGTGAGTACCGAGGTACCTAGCCCAGGGAAGCCGGGTGCATAGGTGTCAAGTGGTGTCGGAAACCCTCGTTCTTTTCAATGGCGTGATGCGAAGAAGTGCTGCTGCCGTAGAGAAGAAAAGTGTCCGGTGTGACCCAAGCCTGGATCGGAGATGAGAAGAACCTGAAAGCAGAGGGGACAAAGTCTGGGTCACATCACGTGACCGGGAGCGGAGCAATCGAATGCCCACCGATGTCGGGTGCTTCAGGTGCGAAGAGGTGAAGCTTGACTCTGCAGCCCCGGGGACCAGGAGACGTCAACCAGATTCCGCAGACAAGCTGTCCCACAAAGGATGTCGAGTGCTGGGGGGTCAGTTTCCGGATTGGAGACCAACAAGCCTTGGCAACTGCAACCCACGCAGTCAGAGAAAAGATGCTTCTGTGAGGACCAGCAAGGTCCTGGGGACTCCCCAAGCAATGGAGAGTCAGGGCACGTCTGGAGCAACCAGGAAAGCCCACTGAAAGTTAAAGTTGCCTTCTCAGGGACCCACAGGTCAACAGACCAGAGATCGCAAAGGGACCTCAAGAGGAATCACACAATACCAGCCCACGGAACACTCGTGGAGTGTAGGCCAGTAATCTTCAGTGGAAACACTGCTCGGGGCTTGGACTACAAGTAGTCCAAAGCACAGTCTCAGGGATTGCCTAAAAGCATATCCTGCTGCAAATGTGCACGGTGTCCAGGGGTTCGGGTTGCACGGTCCCCACGAGGGCTGCGGGTCTCAGGTTTGCTGAGAGCACTAGTCGGCCTCGGGGAAGCTTGGGCACCCACCTCCTGTGTTGCAAAATATTCTGAGTCCATCGGGAGCTGCATAGATGCAAACTGTTCAGATGCGTTGAGGTGCCTGAATTGCAGGGGAGTAACTCCTTTACTCCAAGGGAGATTCTTCAGTCATCCAGCAAAGCGTAGATCGTCGAAGGTTACTTGGTTTCTGTAGCAGAGTTTAGTCCAGGTAATATCTAAAGTCCTGTAGTCAGGGTTCCTTCTTTATACCCAAGGAAGGGGTGGGACAAACTCTGGGGACCCACCTATGGGAGGGTCAGTACAGAGGGGTGGCTACACCCATGTCCTTTGTCCAGTTTCACGCCAGAGCAGGGGCTGATAGCCCCTGCAACTGGTTTGAGCTGGACTATGCACAGGGACACCAAATGTGCCCCCAGTGCAGACATCAAAGCACTCTGAGAGTGCACCCACCCAGCCCCAATACATTAAAGCCTGTCTGGGAGGTGGTCACACCTCCCTGTGACAGGAAACCTATTGTCAAGCCTTCCCCTGCCGGAGTTTCGTCCAGCAGCAGGAGGGCAGACTCGTGTTGGTGGCTGGCAGCATCCATTTTGTGATGCCAGGGCTCTGTGAAGCTGGTACCGGGTGTACCGGTGCTGTCATTTTTCTCCCTCTAGGAGGGAGGAATCATACCTCCTACACCAGTTACTGCTGTGGAGGTATGATTCCAAGGTGTTTGACACTAAACACAACATAATTCCTTGCAGCCATTTTAAAGTTAGCATTTACCGCGAGGTTATAATGCACTTAAGAGTATATGGTTGGCTGCATCACAGACAACCCCGGAATAGTGGTTCCGAAGGCTGCAGAGGGGCTCTGCTCATGCATGGGCACCCTCTCACATAAAACCCAGCACCCTGCCTTCAGGATTGATAAGGCCTGCCATAGGGGTGACTGATAGGCTTATATGTGCAGTGATTAGGATAGATATAGTGAACCTATATCTAAGTAAGGGGTGCATGCACCACCTTACACAGGCTGCAGTAGCAGACCTGTGGTGTCAGTTTGAATGGCCTCTCAGGGGTGGCATAATACATGCTGCAGCCCCTGGGAGGCCTCTGGGGTACCTATGCCCTGGGTACATAGTATACCATATACTAGGGACTTATAAGGGTACCCCAGAATCCAATCTGGAGTGTACCTAAAGTACATGCAATCAATTTAAAGGGCAAAGCAGATAGGCTGGGGTCCTGAATAGCAGGATCCCAGCCAAACTAAGTCGAAAACCAGCAAAACACCAGGAAAAAAGTGGGGGAAACCATGCAGTCAGATTCCACCTTCCTACATAACCCCCCACAAACGAAAGGAGATAAGGATAACCTTGCCCAATTGAGCCTTTATTGACTAAGTGGCCATACAAGGAAGAACCTGTACTAGCATGGTTAACCCCTGACTTATGATCCACTAAGCAATCCCTAACCCCAAGGGTATTGGATGATCTCCACCATTTGGAATTACTACCTGTAGTGTGTTTTGGCAAAGTAAAAGGCTGGTGGGGTGTCTGAGTAGAGAAGTGAGGCCATAATAAAGTTGGTCTCAGCTTCCTCAGATCACTGGTCACCATGGAGGCCTTTCTTTCCATGACTGAGTTGTATCTGGCCCTAAGGGTCAACCTCTGGGTGCCTACAGCTGGGGGTTGGGTCCCTTTGGTTGGAACACTGGAGGGACATGGTAGGTTTGGAACCACTTGGTCCCAGGTTTGCCTTTGCCCAACAGAATCCATCTGGGGGAGGTCCCTATCCAATGGTAAGAGGGATCCCTCAGTGGGTTGAGGAATTTTCACCTGGCTAGGGCTACTAGACTGGGTGCCCCTAATCGGTGGATGAGGGGGTTCCTCTGGACAATGGGCCCTAAGGGGTCCACTGACCTCCCTGACCTCTGCAGCCCTAGGCTGATTGAGGTAGGATAGAGAGGGGCAGGATACCTGCTCCAGACTGGGTACCACCTTGGAAGGGACCCCTGCCATCAGGGGTGTTGCCAGGCCAGGCCTGACCACCTCTGGGGCAGTTCCTTCACTAGGGGTAGGATCAGATCCCTGAGGAAGCTGACCCTTACCTATAGTCTGGGGGGTAGAAGACTTTTCTTCTACCCTTCTGCTCTCTTGTGGAGTAGAGTGGGCCATTCTTTCAGGCTCCACTTCTCCAAAATTTCCCTGGGATGGGGCTGAGGCCCTAACAGCCCCACCAACCTTCCCAGAGAGGCCCAACATTTTTAAATGGGCCTGGTATTCAACTTCAGCCCAGGCTGAAACCTCCAGATCATTGCCCAACAGGCAATCTACAGGCAAGTTTGGGGACACTGCCACTCTCTTTGGGCCAGTGACCCCTCCCCAGCTGAGTTTGACTATGGCCATGGGATGATCTGTGCTGATACCATCAATGTTGGTCACCTGGTACTTGAACTCAGGTAAAAGCTGTTGAGGAGGGACTAGTTTCCCTGTCACCATGGTGACACTAGCCCCTGTGTCCCTAAGTGCCAAAGCTTTCTGACCATTTATTAAGGGCTCCTGTCTGTACTTGCCCAAAGTATTGGGACTCATAGTAAAAGTGGCAAATCCCATGCCACCATCACAGACTAAGGAGGCCTGTGAGGAGGACCTTGATAAGCTGGGGTCCACCTCAGTTCCCCATGAGAATGCACCTACCTTTTTGGGTGCATTACTACCACCTGGGGGATTACTACTTGTAGTACCAGGAGGAGTGGTAATATTACTTGGAGGAACATTTTCCTTATTGCTGACCTTAGGGCAAATGGGGTAATTTTTCCAGGGGACAGGCTTCTTGCAGACATGGCAATAGGGTTTCTTTTCAGGGGAGGAAGGAATTTGGGACCCACCCCCAGAAGAGGACTTTTGGGGCCCTGTAGGGGACTTGTCTTTTGATTTATCCCCACCTTTCTCTTGGGTCTTGCAAGAATCTTTCTTCTGGTCACCACCCTGATTCTTTGGCTTTACCCTGGTTCTGACCCATTTGTCTGCCTTCTTTCCCAATTCTTGGGGAGAGGTCAGATCAGAGTCCACCAGGTACTGGTGTAAAAGTTGGTTTTGACAATTATTAAGGATCTGCTCCCTCATAATCAAATTGTACAATCCTAAAAAGTCATGCACCTTGCTGCCATGTAACCAGCCTTCCAGAGCCTTAGTAGCACAATCTACAAAGTCAACCCAGTCTTGAGTTTGTGCCTTTTGGGTATCTCTGAACTTTAACCTGTATTGCTCAGTGGTTAAGCCAAACCCATCAATCAGAGCAGTCTTCAAGACTTTATAATTATCTGCATCCTCCTCTCTAACAGTGAGGAGCTTGTCTCTAACTTTGTCTGCAAAGGAGAGCCACAAGATTGCTGCCCACTGCTCCTGAGGGACCCTCTGTACCTTATAGGCCCTCTCAAGTGCAGTTATCCATTTGTGGATGTCATCCCCACTCTGATAGGGAGGGACAATCTTGCTCAGGTTCCTATGGTCATGAGCCTTTTCTCTACCACTAGGGATATTGTTGCTGCCACCATGGGACTCTAGTCCCAACTTCTGAGAAGCTCTCTGAAGCTCCAGGGATTCCCTATCTAAGGCCAATTGCTCTCTCTTGATCCTGAGCTTAGCTCTCTCAAACTCAAGCAGTTGGCACTTCTTCTCATAAGAGGACTCCCTTTTATGAGAAGCAGAAGTCCTATGAGAAGCAGAGCTCCCCACAGATGTACCAGAATGATTAGATTCCAGAGAAGGAGATCTAGATCTTCTTGGAAAACTGTTAACCCTTCCAGGTGGGGTAAAGAGAGGCCCACTGGGGCCTCCTTCCTCACCTTCAGGAAGGATTGGCTGTTCCAGGTTAGAATCATTTTGATCCTCCTGGTCAGCATCAGAGTCCAGGTCATTGAGGTTTTCACTCCCTGGCCTTTCCTCTTCTGCTGTCCCACCCCCTTTGCCTGCCTCATCAGACCCTGGGGTCTTTCTGAGGTCATCTAAAAGTAAAGTCACTATGAGATTTTGGGTGTTTGGGTTTTTCCATGTCTTCAGTTTCCTTGATGCACACATTTTTCTCAATTCTTGGAATGTGAGATGGTCATATTTAGTTGGCAAGGAGTCACTGACTTCAGGCCTTGAAGACATTCTAGTGTGGTGTAGTGTATGCACCTACCTACTCTAGTGTGAACTGAGACTCTCTTGAGTTGGAGAAAGGGTGTGCTAGACCCTTGACTTACCCAACTCTAAGTTCAGTAGAACTTACCTTATTCTAGACTTGATTTATATGTACCTAAGTACCTTTAGTGGTTTTCAGTTAGTCACTCACTGAGATTATCTGGTAAAACAATAGCAAGCTTGAATCCCAACCGCTGCACTCCAATGTGAGAAGTTGGCCTGGTATATGCTGTCCACTAATTAAAGTGGGCACCTTGCACCAGTCCAAACGACCCTTATTGATGATTAGGTTAAAGACAACCTTTATAGAAAGCTATCCTAGTGGTAGCTGTGGAGAGCAGCCTTCAGGCTAAGTCTTGAAGGAATGTAAAGCAGCTTGTTTTACCAGTATATAACCTCTTGAATGACCAAATGATGGAGAACCACACAAGGTATATATAAAATATATGTATTTATTACTAAACACTCTCTACTAACCTCTTTATGAGATTAGAGAACAAGGCACACAATATTACAGTTCTAGAGCGACAGTAAATAGCACAATTCACAGTGGGCTCCAGGGGGAGACCAAACCATATATTAAGAAAGTGGTATAACAACCCCGACTTGACTAGACACAGTGCCTAGAGCACGTAGAATCGCTGGGACCCCAAGGAACCACCCAAGGTAGTGACACAGGGGACCCACGGAGGACTGGTGCAGTGTGGGAACACAGACGCGAGCTCCGTACAACTCTATGGGAAAGTCGCGGTTGGCAATTTAGAGTTTAAGGACACTTTGGAGAGGACTTCAAGCAAACCCAGTTAAGCTTAGAAGGTTCTAAGGCCAGCACCCTTGTGAGTACCGAGGTACCCGTGTTACCTAGCCCAGGGAAGCCGGGTGCATAGGGGTCAAGTGATGTCGGAAACCCTCGTCGTTTTCAATGGCGTGATGCGAAGAAGTGCTGCTGCCGTGGAGAAGAAAAGTGTCCGTTGTGACCCAAGCCTGGATCGGAGATGAGAAGAACATGAAAGCAGAGGGGACAAAGTCTGGGTCACTTCACGTGACCAGGAGCAGAGCAATCGAATGCCCACCGATGTCGGGTGCTTCAGGTGCGAAGAGGTGAAGCTTGACTCTGCAGCCCCGGGGACCATGAGATGTCGATGACAACCAGATTCTGCAGGAGAGCTGTCCCACAAAGGATGTCGAGTGCTGGGATGTCAGTTTCCGGATTGGAGACCAACAAGCCTTGGCAACTGCAACCCACGCAGTCAGAGAAAAGATGTTTCTGTGAGGACCAGCAAGGTCCTGGGGACTCCCCAAGCAATGGAGAGTCAGGGCACGTCCGGAGCAACCAAGGAAGCCCACTGAAAGTTAAAGTTGCCTTCTCAGGGACCTACAGGTCAACGGACCAGGGATCGCGAAGGGACCTCAAGAGGAATCACACAATACCAGCCCACGGAACACTTGTGAAGTGTAGGCCAGTAGTCTTCGGTGGAAACACTGCTCGGGGCTTGGACTAGAAGTAGCCCAAAGCACAGCCTCAGGGATTGCCTAAAAGCATATGCTGCTGCAAATGTGCACGGTGTCCAGGGGTTCGGGTTGCACGGTCCCCACAAGGGCTGTAGGTCTCAGGTTTGCTGAGAGCACTAGTTGGCCTCGGGGAAGCTTGGGCACCCACCTCTTGTGTTGCAAAACCTTTGGAGTCTGTCGGGAGCTGCGCAGATGCAAACTGGTCAGATGCGTTGAGGTGCCTGCATTGCAGGGGAGTAACTCCTTTACTCAAAAGGGAGATTCTTCAGTCATCCAGCAAAGCGTATATCGTCGAAGGTTACTTGGTTTCTGTAGCAGAGTTTAGTCCAGGTAATATCTAAAGTCCTGTAGTCAGGGTTCCTTCTTTATAACCAAGGAAGGGGTGGGACAAACTCTGGGGACCCACCTATGGGAGGGTCAGGACAGAGGGGTGGCTACACCCATGTCCTTTGTCCAGTTTTGCGCCAGAGCAGGGGCTGATAGCCCCTGCAACCGGTTTGAGCTGGACTATGCACAGGGACACCAAATGTGCCCCCAGTGCAGACATCAAAGCACTCTGAGAGTACACCCACCCTGCCCCAATACACTAAAGCCTGTCTGGGAGGTGGTCACACCTCCCTGTGACAGGAAACCTATTGTCAAGCCTTCCCCTGCCGGAGTTTCGTCCAGCAGCAGGAGGGCAGACTCGTGTCTGTGGCTGGCAGCATCCATTTTGTGATGCCAGGGCTCTGTCAAGCTGGTACCGGGTGTACCGGTGCTGTCATTTCTCTCCCTCTAGGAGGGAGGAATCATAGCTGCCACACCAGTTACTGCTGTGGAGGTATGATTCCAAGGTGTTTGACACCAAACACGACATCATTCCTTGCAGCCATTTTAAAGTTAGCATTTACCGCGAGGTTATAATGCACTTAAGAGTATATGGTTGGCTGCATCACAGACAACCCCGGAATAGTGGTTCCGAAGGCTGCAGAGGGGCTCTGCTCATGCATGGGCACCTTCTCACATAAAACCCAGCACCCTGCCTTCAGGATTGATAAGGCCTGCCATAGGGGTGACTGATAGGCTTATATGTACAGTGATTAGGATAGATATAGTGAACCTATATCTAAGTAAGGGGTGCATGCACCACCTTACACAGGCTGCAGTAGCAGACCTGTGGTGTCAGTTTGAATGGCCTCTCAGGGGTGGCATAATACATGCTGCAGCCCCTGGGAGGCCTCTGGGGTACCTATGCCCTGGGTACATAGTATACCATATACTAGGGACTTATAAGGGTACCCCAGAATCCAATCTGGAGTGTACCTAAAGTACATGCAATCAATTTAAAGGGTTAAGCAGATAGGCTGGGGTCCTGAATAGCAGGATCCGAGCCAAAACGAAGTCGAAAACCAGCAAAACACCAGGAAAAAAGTGGGGGCAACCCTGCAGTCAGATTCCACCTTCCTACAATAAAGACACCTCAACACGAGCGTGTAGAAATACAAAGGAATCAGCATGAAGCCAAATTTACACATCCAATTTAGACGGTGTAGCATGGACAAAACTATTAATTCAAGAAGTAAGATACAGAGAATCAGAAAGCATGAGTCCAAGTTTCCCTGCATTGAGGGTTGGTGAGTGAAAATCATTAAATCTATCCCTACTCTAACGCTAAGGTGACATCCCTACATTAGCATCTTCAATAAGAGGGAGAAAAGGTGTCAGTACATGGAGTCTTCCTAAGAAGCCTCTTCACCATCAATGGGTCAAGCAGCATAAAGTCACTATCGCAAAGAAAGAGCTCGTTCTGAGATGCCCTCTCTTTGAAGGCAAGAAAGAAATGGGGCTCTTTCCCTAATTCCAACAATAGTTATCCACAGGTAGAATTCCCATAGTGCACTTCGCACACGCCATCCGCTCTAGGTACAAACTGTACTTTTCCACGATGTTGTCCATAGGCACCCTTCACAACAAGTGGTCCTCGGCTCCCAGGCCTTCTCCCGTGTGTATCCTAATGTTCCCCCTTTATCGACCCAAGTCACACAATTGTAACTTCTTCTCTCCTTGCCTAGCTGCTAAAACAAAGACATTATTCTACCTAAAAGAACGCTTCTTCACCTGCAATACAAAACGTGAGAAAGAACAGATTCCACAGCGCACACGAAATTCAAACTATTAATTCTAAAGCGAGAGTTATCAGGGACTTGCATTTCAGGCCTAAGATTTCAGCTAACATAGGAAAGCATCATGTGAGCTTTACGAATTCACATAATCATGAATACATTTTCAACTAATGCAGTTACCTTCTTATGAAATATCACCATTAATAAGCATTTTTACATGAGTATTGTCAGTTTTCACAACATAATTTCTTCGCGTTAACGTTTTCTGTTAGTTACATTCATTTCCTACGTTAATTCTCCAGGCTAGTTGTCAATAGCCTAAAATACATCACGTATTTATGTTAATACATTGCACAGTTCTAACACTTCATATTTACACAGTCTCAAGATGATATGTGGGTGCACTCTACACATGTTTATGATGCACCCCTACAAATAAAATATAATAGAATAAACCTATTCAACTGGTTAGAGCGCATAGATCAGGGAAACCGAGTCACAAAGAGAAATGACCCCTAAAACACACATTTTCAAATAATTAATTATATCCATGCATGTCAGTGAGGCATAGCTAGGCACATCAGCTACCACCCCTCTCCTATCATTTGGTATACCCAGCACCGCCCTTGCTGATTGGCTGACAGGTCACAAAGGCAGAGCCATTGCCAAAACAAAATTATGGCTTTCTGAGAGCTATTCCTACTTTCTGTAATTGGTCTTATCTAGATATCTCCTTTATTTTTCTACTATATCTCTCTTCAAGGATATGAAGGTTTGATAGGAAACATTTAAACGATCAAACAATTAAACTTTACCCTCAATGTTCCGGAGTTCTTTTGAAAGACTCCAAACACTCTATACTGAAAATCAATGGCTGAACGGATTTAAAAAGATAACGAGTTACAAAAGCAGTTAAGTAATTGTTTTAGATAGACACACACAACGGTTAGTCATTCTTGTTATAGTTGTGCAGGCAGTTAATACTTTTACTGTAGAGTTATCTGTACAATCCTTAGGCCAGAGTTTTAAATATGTGGAGGGGTGACTCAGCTTTTCTTTATTTTGGTGACGGTAACATGAGTATTATTAAGTTGGGAAACACTAACATCTGTTAATGTTAGCACAACAAAACCGTAAGACTGACGGCAAGTGCCGCATAAAAAAGAATGCACGATTTTGCTGTGAAACACATACAAGTTTTAAATCTGCCACACTATTTAAAACAAATAACTAGACTTTAGCTTATAAGATACTGCATGAATTTAAGCTGCACCCTTTATGAAAATGTGTTTAGCAGAGAGCCACAAGCCACAAGTGTGTATTTTTGGATAAAAAGCTATGTTTATTGTATTTTGCTGTGGTTTAAAATTGAAATTCAGTGTGACAGAAACCACAATAAGATTAAGTTAGGCTCTCAGTTAAGTACCAATTGGTTTGTGGGTCATACTTTATAAATACAGCATGAATAGTGTTATTATAACAAGTTACACTGGGGAAGAAACGTGTAAAACAGTGGGATTAGTTAAGGGTGCACAGGTCTGTGCTCCCTGTAATGGTAGTGTCGATGTGGCATGTAACTCACCATTGTATATTTATAATAATTGTAGCAACAGAATTAAAAAAAAAAACTTGAGAACATATAGGAAAGTAATTGGAGTGCAGGAGTAAAGAGAGAGCTGAAGACTTCACAGTCTACCCTGTTTCTGCAAATGGATGAATTGAAAAATGTAATGGCTCCGGACATTTTTTCTATGGTACCAGTATTGACTGGGCATTTGAAACTAAGCTTCAGCATTTAATAATTATGCCAGGGTCCTTGAGATGGTTTGCCTAGGTATATGATGGCTGTGCTTGGGTACATAACGGTTGTGTCTGGACATTTAAAGACATAATAATGGTAAATGTAATGTGAAATTGTACTTGGGCTTTTGACAACTTACCTGGTGTATGATGGGGATGCCCATGGAAGAGCATCACTGCACTCCTGTTATAGGAAATCTACCTTTCTGCAGGGTCACGCCAGATTTTTTGCTTTTTTCTGCAGCCTGTTTTTGCTGGATTTTGAACTATGTACACCTTACTCCTACTTAATAGGAGTAAAGTGCCTGTGACAGACAGGAAACCTTGCCTTTAAATACTGCCAAGTCACCCCTAAATACACCTTGTTGCCCACAAGATAGGACGACTGACATTTATAAGTGGAACATGTAAGAAATTAAAGTTGGCATGTTCCACCAGTGACTAGCCCCCAAAATCTTGTGTCACTGATAGGGCTGAAGCTTGATTCTAGTGAAAGGCAAAGTACAGATCATAAACTGTAGTCTGTAACTTTTGACACAAAACAGCTAAGCAAGTCATTCAAAGACTAGTTTTCGTATTTATTAAACATCCAATTCATTGATGAAGTTGGATTTGTTATAAATATTTAGGAAAAGTAACTTTTAGAAAGTTACCTTTTCCCTGCCTGAAACTCCTGAAAACGAATTTACATTAGCCTGACAATATCTGCCCAGCCTGAACTTTGCCTTAATCAGGTGTGAAAATTGCTCCCAGAGCAGGAACAGGCCAAGGTGTGGGCGGTGGTTGCAGGAAGTTCTGTTGCATGAACCAGGGTCTTCATTAACTTGTAAAGGTACCTGTCTATTCAAAAGTAAATGTAAGGTAAGACCTGGAGAAAGCAACTCTTTGTCCCCTCAGGCAGGCTAGCACCAAACTCAGTGGGTAGTTTTTTTCTTCCCTTTGCAGGAAGACCACTTAGGGTGGACCCAGGAACTTCTTTAACTTGTAAAAGGGCTTGCCCTTTCATGAGTAAATGTAAGGTGAGAAATGGAGAAGGCAGCCGTTTGTCCTTTCAGCCAGGCAGGCACCAAACCCTGAGGGAGGAAGTTACCCTCCCGATCGGTTTTGAGCGACCACTAATTTCCCTAGTCTACCTCTGTGTGGACTCACAGGCTCTGTAAAGGGAAGGATGGTTTTCTCCATCTTGAAGTTTAGGAATAAGATGCACAGTGAGATTGTTTAGAATAGGAGACACAACAAGCTGCAGGACCCCTTTTCACTTAAGGGTCCAGCTAACCAGTAGCAACTTTACCCAGACTGGACCTTGCTGGTGGCCTTTGCTGGAGATATTCCTGGCCGCTAAGTACTGCCCCATAGGTCATGGGTGCCTTAGAAGTTACCCTAGGGATCTGTACCCCAAACCTTGAAATGTAGGCACTTAAAATACTAAGGAACTTATTTAGAGTTTGGCAGACAGGATACTTTGTTAAGACATGATGGATATTGTATTACAAGTGCTATAGGCTGAAATGCACTTATAATATGGAGGGCCCAACACCCACCATGTTTGTGGTGGAATAACCTGTCCAAAAACTCAAAATAAGGCCCTAAGTCAGAAATTACATCTTTGATTGGACCAAACTTGATTAGTGTATCCGATCCATGCTGCAAGACGGTTGACAAGAAAGCGCACCTATGTCGTGTTCTACTGACTATCATTGGTGCTCAGCACTTTTTGGTACTTTTCTCACCCATACCATTCCCTTAATTGCATTTTTGTATTTTTTTAAATTACATTTTTAAATTGTTTAGTGTTGTACTTTATTTCTGTTTTGGTACTGCATAAATGCTTTGTCCATTGCTCTAATTTAAGCCTGTCTGCTCTGTGCAATAGCTATCTGAAGTTGAGTTCAGGTTAATTTAGTGAGTTTGGGGTTTGTCCTGACAAGTTAGAGTTATCATTCTTTGAGGTGGACGGCCGCCATCCCCAAATAATAATCCACTTTCCTAAATCTGGCACATCATGGCTACACCGCTGGCATGTCATTTATGTATTTTCTGAAGTATTTTTGTAGTACAACTCTGCTAAAAAGGGAAACAGGGTACCTTACTATTAGCACAATTAACATTGAACAGAAGGGATTTAAGTATGGGAAAAGGAATAATCAAGAAAGACAGTAAGCAAGGGCGAAATAGTTTGAAGAAGGGACTTTTTAGTCTTAACTGAATGCAATGAGATTTGTATTCAGTCTAAAGTGGACTCAATCTGTCTTTATATGAAATCATAGCAGCACACTGCTTAATCAATGGGCTATAACATCAAAGCCTAATTCATGAAATATAACTTCCTAATTATGGCATCAAACTTTTGCTACCTGTGGCATTAGGTGGAATATTTATCCATGATTGTATCCCTAGGAAGAAAACAGATTTATAAAGTTCTTACTCAAGTTAATATAAAAAGTGGGAAATCAATAAGAAATGTTTAGGAGAAGTGTTTAGACTTATAAAGCCAAACAGTAATGGATTTATTTTAGTCACCAGTGGATAAGAAGGGTGCATTAGTTAAATCTGCCACTAAATAATAGGCAGGGAATCTTTGGGAAACTTGCTTCAACAGAGTTATGTGCCTATGGAAAATACAAACTAGAAATACAACACAATTTAGAACACACCGGCAGGTCAAGTGAGGAGCAACTAGATATGATGCAGAGTGTTGAGACTGCACAAAAGGTTTGATATTCAGTAACAGGCCTATGGTAGGTGTAAGAAATTGGAGTATTAGTTGAGAGGGGCGAGAACCCACCTCAAATAATAATCATAATCCTTATCAGGGTGAGCCACAAATTTCAATTAATAGCCAGTGTCTAGCCTCCTAGTGGCTTGCACAAAGTAGTCAGGCTTAAATTAGAGGCAATGTATAAAGAATTAATGCAGTATGCAAACAGTAATAAAGTGAATACAAAACACAAGAAAAATCCCATACCTATTTAGAAAAATAGAGTTAATTTTAATAAATTAAATTACACCTAAACAACATAAATCAAACCACGGGACTCACTTCTGGGCATACCCTTCCCACTTAAGGTGACAAATGCGAAACGAACAATTGATGGATTTTTTGTGCTGCTATAAGTTACCCTTAGTGGGAAGGGTATGCCCAGACTTGGGTCCCGTGCTCACTGTGCCACTGGTTTGAAGCTAGCCTGGCTGATGAGGAGTGATACCCTGAAGCCAGTCCTAGGATGCTTGTTTCCAGTCCAGGGAGGACGTAGCTTGGCAGTTCGGGCTGGACTGCTCCCATGAGGAGCAGGGCCAAGGCTGATTTGGATATGGCTGAGTCCAAACTAGGGTGGTGTGGTGAGGAAAAAAACAATGGCTTAAACCCAGATGTGTGATTGGGGGTGAAGGTTTGCATTGTTCAGCATTCCATCCATCATCTGTTCTTTTAGCTTTGTAAAAGTGGCATTTTCCGAATAGTAACTTAAAATATCTGATTTTACCGCAAAAGAGGGGTTCAAATTACAATAAATTTGAGTGGAAAAAAAATCTTTATCTGGACCCAAACTGAAGTTTTCCACTTATTAAGTATAATAAGATAACCCAGTGTTTTGTCTATGGGAGCGATAGCCTTACATCAATGGAGAAAAACTTTAGGAGATTTTCACTGCTGGGACATGTAAAAACTTAAGTACACATGCCCTACATTTTTAATACCATGCATTCTGCTCTAGGAGTGGTGAGGGTACACCTTAGGGGTGACATTATAAGAATTAAAAAGGAAGGCCTGGCAAAATGTTTAGGCTTGGCAAAATGTTTATTTTGCCTGAGGTTTATTTGGAAAAGCAGTTTAAGGCTACACTACAGGTTGCAGTGGCAGATCTGGGACAAGTTTTGCAGTTCTTCGTTAGTGAGTGGTGCAATGGGTGCTGCAAGCCCACTAGTAACATTTAAATTTACATGTAGTACCATTTACTAGGGACTTACAAGAAAATTGAAGGTACCAATTAGCTGTAGGCCTATTTTGCTATGTGTAAGGGAGAAAGCACAAGCACATTACCACCAATTAGCAGGAGTAAAGTGCACAGAGTCCTAAAAACCAATATGAATAGGTTCCGCAAAGGAAGGTAAGAATCTGGGGTGACCCTGCAGCGAGAGGGCCCAGTCCAACACCTCCCTGTTGCTTGCAACCCACCCTGGGCAGATGAGTGTATTGAGGGTAGCAGACATACCCATTTGGCATGCCTCACTAGTGAGATTCACTTAATATATAAGGACTTTGAGAAGGAATGCTAGGATGTTGTACACTAAAGGTTATGGGTTTTTAATCTAGGGTACGCTCAGAGGCTTTGCATGGTACCGCTTGTAATCTTTTAATCTGTAAGCCCTCCAGCATTGAGTGATATAGTTTTTTCAGCCTGTGCAATGAGACTGCTCCTTGTAAGGAGCAGTGTTAATGAGCTCCCAGGTATGGGCTGGGGGTCTGTTAAGTAGCCTTATATCATAGTTACAGGTTTAGTCAAATCTATTGATTAGAGATTCAGAGATCATTTTAGCCCATAAATGCTTCTAGTGTGGCATTGTGGCCCTCTAACCTACCATAGTGATTATACTGGCAGACCTGCCAGTTTGATCATAGAACTATGTGGTTCTTGGTATGACCCACATGGGAAGAGTTGTGTGAGGGGCTTGAGCTCCTGACACTTGGTCTGTCTGCTTTGCGGTGAATGTGGCACTGCTTATATGCATGCTCATGTTTAAGGGGTATGTGAGAGAGGCAGATCAAGCATCATGTAGTTGTATTTTACCTGAATAATAGTTTGGTGTTTGTCTGTACAAGGTCTTCCTCTGTTCATGCTTTGTGGTTCTCTTTAGCGGTTGATGTGTGTTTTCTTGAAGTTGGTTATGGGGTGGATAAAATGCAGCAGAGGGACATGTTCCGTATTTGGTTTCTAAGGGCTGGAGGTCACATACTAGCTGGCAAGTCTGTCACATTCCCTAAATGCATCCTGGTTGATGTAGGTCAAAGATGCGCATCGGCACTCTATTCACCAATCTTCTGTAGTATCTGCAGCAGTACTAAGCAGATGTCAGGTCAGCCCCCTGGCTCTGGCAGCCCAGCTCCCCTAACGAACAAGAGCTTGTGTTAACTTTCTAAGGGATGGGATCACACACTGTCCCAGTAGGGGAAAAAAACAAGAAGTCATATTTTCCCAAAAAGCAAGATGTTTCTTTACTTTCCTTAACTGGGTGGGCAGGGAAATTCACAACTTGCTCACATGGACTCAGAAAGACAACCTCCAGGTTGAGTTTTTTTGCTGCGTGATAGTTTCAGTGGTATGAGTGTGTTGCATCGGAGGCATATTCTGTGGTAATGTATCTGACATTTTTACCATAAAAATGTTGGTCCGATTGCTCCATACAGTGCTCAATCTGTTATGCAACGTGCTTTGAATGAGATCCAGAGAGGCCCTGGGAGCTAGTGCAAGGTCACAAGGGCTGGGGGCATGTGGTTCCAGGGATTTAGGCATATAACTAGTAGAACACTGCATTTTGGACCCTTTGTAATTTGTTTAGGAGAGATTTCTAGGCTCTTGGATATGAACTGTTGCTTAGTTAAAGAGAGACAGCACAAGCACAGATGCCACTTGAACACGGTGAGGAATCTTAGGTACCAGAAAATCTATCTTAAGATTCTGAGCATGTTTGTTGAGGATATTAATATAGCATCTATTGGCGGATTCAGAGTAGGGAGTGCATTTTAGAAGAATGGTAGCCTTTGTCTTGTATTTATTAGGTCAACCAGCCAGGCAGGCATTTCTTGTGTAGGTGACCTGTTTTGACATCTAAAGATTTTGATCTGTTTTTTTAGGTGATTAGCAGTCATCCACTCTTTCACTGTGATCCTGAGTAGTGCCAATATGGATGCTATGGTGTCTCTGAGGTTCCTGAATTTGAGAATAATGTAGATCACTTACTGGGGTCATATGAAAGTAATGAGATTTGGCGCGACGTGAGTTATGTGAAATCTAAGTTGCTCTATCACTGAAAGATAGACTGTTTGCTTGAAACCATTCTTGTACGTCTGTTACTACTGGTGGTCATTGGTTCTGATAATATGCGTAATCACGTCTCTGTAAAAACCTAAGCATGAAATTGCAAATCTTGTTTTCAGATCATCTCTCTGTAGCAAGATTGTCTCCTATGTGGTAGTTGACTGATGGCACTTGTAGACTGCATTCCGCCTCAAAAGTACATTTTATTTGACCCCTAAACCATGGTGAAAGGATTGGCTAATTCTAGTTGCATATTTAAATTTTAAGTAAGGCCACTGTAACATGGTGCAAGAAAATGCACAATTGACATAAAAGTTAAATGTCAAAAGAGGACTGCTGCGTGCATGTACACCGCCCAGAAGAGTGACTTATCAAGACAGATTTTCGGCCTACCATTCTAGCTCTGATCTGTTTTGTATAACTGCTCTTTCTATGGAAAAGTGTTTTGACAGTTTAAAAAAACAATGCTGACATTAGCTATGGTGCTTACACCTGAAGGAAGGGTCTGGGGTGCATGAATTGCAAAAGCGGGACATGCTTCGTATTTGGGGGCTTATTTACAAGAAACTGACGCATCTCTGCGTTAGAGCAGAGATGCGTCAGTTTCTTTGCGCCGAGCACAGAAACCCTTGCACCACAATGGATGCGTCGTATTTACAATGCGGCGCACCATGGTGCAAGGATTGACAGATGCGTCAGAAAGTTTTGACGCATCTGTTGGTGCAAAAGTCATGCATTGCTGGAGTTGTGTCGCAAGCATGACGCAACTCCAGGGATGCTTGGGGGAGGCCTTTACTCAATACACTGCGTCACTCCTTACGCCTGCTCTAAGGAGGCGTAGGGGTTTGATGCAGTGTCGTCCTAGAAGTGGCGCAGTGAAATCTTGTAGATTTCCCTGCGTCACTTCTACAAGGCTTTCCTGCCTGGGAACGCCCACCCTGCATACATTATACCTGACAGAGGTATAATGTGGCGCAGGGCTTTACCATGTGACGCATCTCCCTAGATGCGTCACATTGTAAATGGCCCACAACTTGGAGCATTGTTTACGCCGCCATCACGTCACAAAAAGTCACGCAACGGTGGCGCAAAAGTATCGCAAGGGGCTTGTAAATCTGTCCCTTGGTTTCTAAGGGCTGGAGGTCACATACTAGCTGGCAAGACTGTCACATTTCCTCAACGCATCATGGTAGACGTAGTGCAAAGATGCGCACCGTCAATCTATTCATCATGCTATCTTGCTCCTGTAGTATCTGCAGCAGTACTAAGCAGATGTCAGGTCAGCCCCCTGGCTCTGACAGTCCAGCTCCCCTAACGAACAAGAGCTTTTGTTAACTTTCTAAGGGGTGGGATCACACACTGTCCCAGTTAATGTACCGGGGCAGATGAAGTACAAAGGATTTCTTACTGGCTGTTTAACATGATAGCTTAAGTGTTTAAGCTCTCCCAGAGCTGTGTAGCCAATAAATAAGGTGGCATAGTCATTTTTAGGGACCGATCTTCTCCAGCTAGAAGACATTTCTCCAGACAATTCATAATTTCCTTGAACAGGACAGGATAGTTGGCTCTACCAAGGTTTTCGGGGACATGTGTCAGCTGTTGCCTTGCTGGGTGACACACAGTCACCCAGCAAAGTGTTCGTTTTCCTAACAGCAGAAATGCTTTGTTTTTCTGTAGCCTGGCATACATTTCCTTCTACATTTGCTCCAGACTTACGCAATCACCACACATATATACACACACACATACACCTGCATGCATGCATGTACACATTCATGTACGCATGCACACGTCCCAAAATCAAAGTGATTTGCTTTGCCATGAAAACCAAATAAATGTCATAAAAAAATATATATTTATAAGTGATGTTAATAATAAAGGAAGCTGCAGCCATTGGATAGGTACTTTTCTCATTTTCCCTTTGAATTTTTAAATTCATTATTGCAGTGATTAGGTTATAACAACAGCTGCTTATCTCAGTTGTAGAACATGTGGATATTCAAAATATTTTTTTGGATTATGGCCCATTATTCCCATGTAACAAACAATTAACCTAATTTTCTTTGAAGCATAGATTACTCATTGTGTACTGCAATTTTACAGAACAATGAGCATTTACCCTATTTTGTAAAAGAGCATGCTTGCTGAGATAATCACTACCCCTGATTTTGGCAGGCAAGATACAGGAAAAGGTGGTGACTCTAATGCTCTCTTATTCTGTGTTCAATGAGACAAATAAACAAACAAAATACTTTGCAACAGACCCATGAGCAGTACATTCTGGGAACTATGGCCGCCTTATTACAAGAAATAAAAATAATGAAAAGATCGGGCAAGGCATATAATCATGAACACTTCAGTACTCAAAAAACATACAGTTTCAAAAATTGGCTATATCCAAACTCCTTCTCCAAATAACCACCAGCCTCTTCGGACAAAGCAGTTTGACAATATTAGCAATGAACATTCATCTAGGGCACTTTGCTGTTATAGCATAATGCCTCCTGGAATCACAAACTTTGCTGAGAAGATATGGAAGCCAGCATCTACAAAATCTTATGACTTTACATGGGCAGCTTCAATGTACAGCTTTTATTCTTGACAGTGGCAGCCTTGCCACACCTTTCTTTCTTTGATACACCCTTTGAGAAGTAAGCGTTCTCTCCAAAAAGTTAGCAATTTTCACATTTATAAGGTAACTGCCACTCTTTTAGTGTTGTTCCCATATTGCCACGCAGTGAAGTGACTCTTTGTCGATTCACACGCACTACTTCTTCAGCTGTGTCTACCACTGCTTCGCCACATGAAGCAAAAGTGGCCAAAGACCATTATAGATCAGTAGGTAGCAAAAGTGGGAAAAAACATTGTCACATTGTATATATGTACGGAGTTAACCTAGTGTGAACTTCCCAACAACCTCTGTATTTTTGGGTTACTTATAGTGAATAAACATGCTTCTTTCATTTGTCTTCACAGAGGCTTACACCTCTACACATTATACCAGACTTTCAACTCTAGACCATAACCACAACTCCCAGACCAGATGAATACTGTCAGGGTGACGTGTATTTCAATGAATTACCTAACTGCCTCATCACAGAACAACTTTATTATAATCACCTTCAAATACCTCTAGTAGAACTACCTGAGAAGCAGCGAGACTATTTCCAAAGGACAGCAGACATGAGCCTAAGAAAGGTCCTAACGTTAGGTGAAGCATAAAAAAAAATCAAAAAAGGTTCATAATCAACAGACGAAACTAACCTCTCTCCAGGTAGTTGCTCACTAAGAATAACCACATATATCGAGGACCAATCTGAGCTCATCAACTAACTACCTTCTCAACAATAAATGAGACAAAATTCCATAAGCAAAATTACTTTCTCACAACAAAATTCAACTGTCATCTTATAGTACAACCTGCTCCATCAAAAGAGGACATATGTTTCAGGACACACAATGGAAAAGAGCATATAGCACTACAAGAATGACCGACAAAAAGAAGCGATCCTATTATGACACATGATGGTGTTCCCCATTACCATGCCTCACCACTTTCATCTTCTCCCAATCCCCACAACCCCGACTATCATGCAACACAATCACTTGCACCATTGTCCCACTCTGCCACCAGCAATGCCAAATAATCTCCTGCGTGGAGAAAAACACCTCTTCATATAGCCAACACTATAAATTTCAAAAACCAGTTATGCACTAACAATGAGGCAAAGGCAACACACTCTCATTCAACCACTCTTGTACTAACTCCTAAAATCAATCTAAACTACTAAACCATACAAAAATACTCTATGAAGCCCAAAAGGATACACCAATTTATTCTGCGTCCTTCTTCAAACCGCAAACTACACCTGCTCATTCACTACACTTTCGAGTTCACAATTTTGACCAATAATTCCAGAAAATCCACTGACCACCATCCTTCAAACTCTTTTCTCATTAACACTAAACACACCACTATCTTCTTCAAACTCTTTTCTCACTAACACTAATTGCACACCACTATCTACCAATATTTCCTCAAACCAGCTCTGACACAACCTTTTCTAGAATAACCCACAACAATATTCTTCCACAAATTCACTTCAGATCATTTGATTCATGATGACAATGAATCCAAACCCCTACCCACAAACTTGGAGCAGACATTTTGCCATTCAGTTCTCAACACACACAAAAACAGTCTAACAACCCCTTGAACTCAACAGCCTCTTCTGAACCCAAGACACCTTGGCAAAATAGCACCAACCCAATGGGAAAACTGAAATGCTCACTAAATCATTCAACATCATGCTGGCCATTAACTGCTTCAGAAATAGCCAGAGAAGGACTATGTCCCCAGAAGTGTGCATATGAGGGGTATTTCAGACCTGTACACTCTTCACTTCCTCAAAGAAATCACGGACATCCCTGAATTTCAGTGCTTACCAAGACATCCTCAAAGCCTCCCACTGAGGGGAGTAACCCCCGGGGAAGCACATTTTTCCTAAAACTGTTCCTTAGATCACCACTACACAAACAACTAAAGGCCTATTTCAAAGCATTCCCTGTAAAAATACTGAAGCACTGTATGCACTTACAACTCCAAAACTTTCTGTAATCTAGCAACCCACCAGACGATGCATAAGTAGGGTTCGGAGTCTGCAGAAGCAAGGAACACAGTCCTAGTCTGAATATGGAAACACCTTTATATGCCAGCATATAATGTCTGTGCTGCCATTCTCCTACAACTGCACCTTTCTTCAGCTTGCAATATCATCAACCACAACACTCTAATCAAAAGACAGTCAATGCTAATCACAAAGGCAATTTATACTTATGAACAAATAACATGTGCAAGTTTACTCTTACACATTTGAGTAACTTTACTTCTTACGGCTATTCCCCATTTACAAGTGTAAAGTTACTCAAAATTGTAGGCTTACATGTGTCTACCCCCTGAAATAGAAAGTGGAATAAAATTTAGGAGTGTAAGTTGGTATCGGCAAAAAGGAGCAGAAGTAGGTCCAACACCACACATGAGCTACCACTGATTCTGCAACATCCTTCCATTGAAACTAATGGAGGCAGGGACTTAGAATAAAATCCCACAGGAAATAATGTTAATTGAAATTAATGTATTCTGACTTTTTAAATATATATATATTCACTGAAAAAAACAAGTTACAGGGACATTATAGTTAGGCTCAGATTTTACTCATACAAAACCAGTAAGACAAAAGTGAGCTAACTATAACTTACACCCCTGCACTGCACTGCTTATGACCTCACATTTTACATCACTAATGACATGGTCAGTGACATCACTGATGACATCTCAAATGACATCACTGATGTCATCATCCAGTGATTGTGAGTGTTCTCTAAATGTTTTTGTGTGTTAAACGTATATACTAAGGTACCACAAAAGTTAAATTAGTATACTTTGTGTAATACTAATGAGTGATTCCTATTTTTAACATAGTTTATGTGAGTCGTTGTGTGACTGTGTGTATCCGTGTGTGAGTGGGTGTCTGAGTGACTGTATAGGTGTGTGAGTGGCTGTATGGATGTATAAGTGGGTGTCTGAGTAGCTGTGTGGGTGACGTAGTGGCTGGGTGAGTAGCTGTATTGGTGAGTGAGTGGGTGTGTCAGTGGCTGTATGGGGTGAGTGAGTGGCTACATGAGTGGCTGTACGGGTGGGTGAGTGGGTGTGTCAGTAACTGTATGAGTGAGTGAGTGGGTGGCTGAATGGCTGCATGAGTGAGTGACTGGGTATTTAAGTGGCTGTTTGGATGAGTGAACGGCTGTTTGAGTGACTGTTTGGTAAGATGAGTTGGTGTTTGAGTGACTGTATGGAAGAGTGAGTGTCTCTGGGATTGGCTGTATGGGTGAGTGAGTGGCTGTGTGAGTTGTATGGATGTGTAAATAGGTATGTAAGTGGTTGTGTGGGTGTGTGGGTGGGTGTGTGAGTGGCTGTTTGGTTGGATAACTGGGTGTGTCAGTAGCTATATGGGCGAGTGTATAACTTTGTGAGTGGCTGTATGGGTGAGTGACTGGTTGTATGATCAGGCTCTAGGAGTGGATGTGTGAGTGGCTCTATGGATAAGTCAGTGGTTGTGTGAGTGCTTGTATGGGTCTGTGAATGGGTATGTGAGTGGTTGTGTGGGTGAGTGAGTGGGCGTATAAGAGGTTCTATGGGTGAGTGGGTATGTGAGTGGTTCTGTGGATGATGTCATCGGTGATATCATTTGAGATGTTATCAGTGATTTTTTTTGTAAACAGACTTTATTGAGTTTTACAAAAGTTGCATGAGGTCGTTATGCCACAACCCTGTCATTCAGTAAGATTACAATCAGCCAACTGGGAACACAATTAAGACAGCTATTAGCATACAGATTATTGGTCAGATCAGTATATTCAGTTATCTCAGTATTCTCTCGCAGTTCTACGCATATACTTGTGGTCAGTCCCGATTACAAACCCCCTTCCCACAACTACCCCCACCCCACCCTCCCCCCAGGCGTGTCACTTGCATCCAGGTCGCCAATGTACAGTAGTTCAGTACCCCAGGCTGGGCATCAACCTTGACTGAGCACCATAGGAGATCACAACCACTCCAGGCTGCAGAATGTCGTCCCTGGTATCGAGTCTCCAGGCTTCAAGATGCCTCCAGCTACCTACAGCCTAGTCTATTGCTGCCAGGGAATCACCCATGGAGTCTTCTTCCTCAGTGTCCTCGGGGGATTTAAGCGCTACAACTAGCGCTTCCCAAGCTCTTGCCGCCTCTAGCGCCCTCTCACTCCCTGTCCTTTTTGCTATCTGCAGCCTGATCACACCTTCATATTCGCCCCATATAAGGAGTTCTGCTTTCCATCTTGCTATACTTGGGCCCTGCTTCGCTTTCCAGTGCATGGTGATATCTCTCTTGGCCAGCAGTAGACCCATATCTAAGAACTTACTCGTGATTTTATTCTTGGACGTGTGAGGGAACCAGTGTAATATGCAGTATTTCTGAGCTGGTTCTTCTTCTCTGTCAGTGATGTCAGTCAGTAACGTCGTTACCTCCCTCCAATAGTTGTCCAGGACAGGCAGTCCCAAAACATATGTTTAAAGTCTGCTCCTTCCTTATTGCAGCGCGGGCAAGCCGCTGCTTGGGTTGGGAAATATTTATTAATCTTTTCCGGGGTGAGGTATGCCCTGTGTAGGATATAAATATGCATTAACTGGAATCGGGCATTCTGGGTACTCTTCCAAGCTCTCTCTACTAATTCCCCCCAGGTCTTCTCTGGGATAGCCTCCTCAAGGTCAGCCTCCCACTTGAGTCTCAGCTCTGATAAAGGGAGTAGCGTTTCCCGCATTATGCACCTGTACAAGCACGTTACTGCTTTGAATGTACCTGCTGCCATAACCGCATATTGGCAGCCCAGTGACGTTTTTGGTTTGGTGAGTCCTCCTCCCCAGTGTTTCCGTATGGCAGCAGTAAGGGCTGTGTACAGCAGAAAATCCCCCCCAGGTAAGTCATAGCGGGCTTGTAGGTCATTGAATGGGATCATGGCCCCCTCCTCGTACAGGTCTCCCATGCTAGTCAATCCTTGTTCCACCCAGATCGCCAACCTCTGCCAGTTACCTCCATGCGGCAAGGGCGTACACATAAGTAACGGGATTTCCGGTGCGTAAGGGCGTCTAATTTTGGCCCGCCGCAGGTATCTGTTCCAACACCGTCGTGCCATGCCAAGTTCCGTGGTGAGTGTTGTGGTACTAACAGGAAGCCGCAAGATGATGCGGGATAGCAGTTTTAAGGTCACAAAGTCTTCTCTCTGCTCCTCTTCCCCCCTGACACAGTTCGCTACCCATTGCGTGAGCCATTGAAACTGCGCCGCTAGATTATAGGCCTCAAAGTCAGGCACCGCTAGCCCACCCTCCGCTCTTGGTCTTATAAGGACAGCAAGCGCCTCTCTACGTCTTCCATTACCCCATAGGAACCCCGTAATCATCGAACGAAGCTGGACAAAGTATTTCGTCGGGATCCAGACAAGTAAGGTCCCAAAGTAGTATAATAACCTTGGAGAGTGACCATTTTAAACAGGGCTATGCGGGCAGCCACAGATAGCGGCAAGGAGGCCCAGAAGCCAAAGTTACTTTTTGCTCCCCTGATGGCATTCCCTATATTACCCTCTAGGATGTCTTCCGGAGCGTGGTATATTTGCGTGCCCAGGTATGGCAGACACCTATCTTCCCAAGTCACCCCCTCTGTTTCTTGCGGGCCTATTCCACCCCCTCTTGCATGGAACAGGCAAGACTTTGCCCAATTCACTTTTAACCCTGCAACTCTACTGAGGTCTTGTAGTAAGTTTTTCGCTCCCGTAAGCGCCTCACCAGAATCAGCCAGAAAGAGCAAAAGGTCATCAGCGTACAATGCGATGTGATGAATCTGCCCATGCACATTGAGGCCTTGATAAAACCGCCCTGATCTGGCCCTCACTGCCAGTGGCTCCATCGCCAGGGCAAACAGCAGGGGGGAAAGGGGACACACCTGCCGCGTCCCCCTTCTCACGCTGCAGGCGTCTGATATTAGCCCACCAGTTTTAACTCTGGAAGTGAAGTCGGAATACAGGAGAGCCGTCCAGCCCACGAAATCATCACCCAGACCAAACTTCCGCATCACGTGAAACAAATAAGGCCATTCCAGGCTATCAAACGCTTTTTCGATATCAACAGCGAAGATCGTCGCCATGTCTCCTCTATAGGAGTCAGCCTCTAGGACCTGCAGAAGGCGCGAATGTTAATCGCTGTGTTTCTGGTGGGAATAAACCCGGACTGATCTTTATGTATCAGGGGGGTCATGTGGGGGAGCAAGCGAGTGGCCAAAATCCTACTTAGTATTTTGTAGTCTAAGTTAAGCATAGATAGCGGGCGATATGCTGTTCTATCCCATGGCGGCTTCCCGGCTTGAGTAGCGGTATGATGATCGCCTCTCTAGTAGACACAGGTAGGTGGCCAACCCGTTTTGCGTCATTGTATAACTGTACCAGCCTGGGAGCCAGCAAATCAAGGTATGCTAGGTAGAATTCAATTGGCAAGCCATCTGTGCCTGGTGTTTTATTCCGAGCCATGTTCTTAATAGCCCCCCTCACTTCCCCAAGCTCGACATCCCGCCCAAGTGTATCTGCGCTGTCCTCACCCAGGGCAGGCAGTTCCACGTCACGTGTGAACTCAAGCAAATCCTCCCCCGCTGGATTCAGCTTACTCTGGTAGAGGTCTGTGTAATAGGCCAAGAACAGGTCATTGATGCCCTGCTGGTCATACCTCACTGCCCCCTCCTGGTCTCTAAGTTCCAAGATCACTGTGCCTCTCCTGGCAGGGTTGGCCAACCAAGCCAGAAGAGCTCCCGATTTGTCCCTTTCCGAGTGAGCTCTGGTGATGTATTTTTTGTAATCAAAGCAACGAAGGCGTTCTACTTGCACCGCCACTGCCTCTCTAGCCTCCAAGAGCTCCCTCTGCTTGTCCGGTTTCTCAGGCCTATCTTTTTCCAGGTCTCGCAGTCGTTGGTCATCCCTCTCTATGTCCTGAAGGAGCACCTTCCGTACGCCCATCATCTCTGATATGCAGCGCCCTCTAATGAGTGCTTTGCATGCATCCCATTCCACTAAGGAGGACGTTGCAGTGTTATCATTATCCTGGAAATAGTTAACAATAGCTGTGCCTATCACTTCATGAAACACTGGGTCTTTTAAAGCCTCAGGTCGCAAGCACCACTTGTGTTTCGCGCGGGACCAGTGTAAATCTACTAGCTCAGGATTGTGGTCAGACAATGTCCTAGTGAGGTATTCACTGCTGCATATCCCCTCATGGACATCAGGGGAGCACAATATGGCATCTAGTCTGACATGCAGTTCATGTAGGGCTGAGAAAAAAGAGTAATCCCGGGTCACAGGGTGATGTGCCCTCCAGGAATCTATCAATCCCCACTTCTGTTGCCAGCTACAACGCGCCTCTGCCAGTTTATGTGTGGGTGCATCAGGGAGTGGAGGGTGGGAACGATCAAGGCTAAAATCTGATGTGCAGTTAAAGTCACCTCCCAGTAACACTGAACCCGTGAGGACAGTCGCCAGTTTCCTAGAAAAATGCGAAAAAAAGGCTGGCTGGTCCGAATTAGGCGCATATATACTACCCAGTACTAGATCCCAGCCATCCAGTCTCCCCGAAACTACCACGTATCTGCCTTCTGGGTCAACAATCTGTTTCGTGCACTGAAAGGGTACACCCGCCCTTACCAATATTAGGACTCCCCGTGCGAACGCGGAGTAAGTGGTGTAATATGCTTGGCCCCTCCAGCAACGCTGCAGTGCTGCTCCTTCTTTCGCTATGATGTGGGTTTCTTGAAGCAATGCGATCTGAATGCCTCTGCGGACCAAATAGGAGTGTATTTTATGACATTGTACCATTGAGTGCATCCCCCTCACGTTCCATGAAATACATTTTAATCCTAGTGGGGATCCCATTGTCTTAGGAAGTGTCAGCACTCATTAGGAAACCCCCCTGCTGTGACACGCCTGGCCCCCCTGAACATTTCCCAACTTAAAGAGAACCCCCAACTCCCCCTCCCCAGGACAGGCACCGGAGAACTAGTTCCCATCCAAACACTGCTTAAGCATACAAACATCCAATGACGGTTGCAGGGGTGATCAACCCACAGTCGCGGACCCAAATTCCCCGCTCCGCCGCTTCCCCTGTGAATGAACCAGACATTACTCCCCGGACCCGCTAGTGGTGGCCCTTATTACAGCGTGATATACAACCGGTACTTTGAGATCACTTCTAGACACATGTATACATCAAGTCTCTGAAATCCTCAGAGCCAACTACTGCCCGATGTACATCACATGAGATCGTCTGCAGTCTGAGGTGTGACCCTAGGCAAGTTCGTTACCGAGTTGTCATTGTCGAGGTGATCTGACGACATTTCTGATCTCCCGGTGTGTAGTCCCCTCTTGCTTGAAGTAGGGCTGGAGCTTTTTTGGCTATGTGTCACCACGGCCTGCAATGCTCTACGGCGTTCCAGACTAAGTTCTCTGGGCGATGGGGCTTTAGATCCAGTTTTATTGCTGCGAGGGCTCTGTTGTGGAGAATTCGGAGCAGAAGTGCGATGGGCCATTGGCCCCTGTGTGTCGAGCCACTCCCTAGCCTCTTGTGGTGTTAGGAAGAAGCGAGTTCCCGTGGGATCTGCCACTCGGAGTCGTGCGGGAAACAGCATTGCGTAAGGCAATTGTAGTTGGCGTAGCTTTTTTTTGACAGCCAGGAAGGATGCTCTGTTCCGTTGGACCTCCCTTGTGAAGTCCGGAAAAATCATTATGGCGCTGTTGTCAATTTGCAATCCTTGTTTTTGGCAAGCTCTTTGCAAGATGTAATCTCTGTCTTTAAAATGCAACAGATGTGCCACTATTGGGCTTGGTGGGGCCTCTGGTTTAGGAGGTTTTGCTGGAACCCTGTGCGCTCGTTCCAGGGCATAGAAGGGTGACAACCCCTCTGGAGCCACTTCTGCTCGGATCCAGTCCTCTAAGAAGCGCACCATATTTGTCTCTTCTGTTTTTTCCAGCACTCCGATGACACGGATGTTATTCCTGTGGGTCCTACCCTCGCTGTCTTCGGCCCGCATTTCCAGTACTTTTAATTTAGCTTCTAGGTCCGTGAGTGACCGTTGCTGCGAGGGCTCTGTTGTGGAGAATTCGGAGCAGAAGTGCGATGGGCCATTGGCCACTGTGTGTCGAGCCACTCCCTAGCCTCTTGTGGTGTTAGGAAGAAGCGAGTTCCCGTGGGATCTGCCACTCGGAGTCGTGCGGGAAACAGCATTGCGTAAGGCAATTATAGTTGGCGTAGCTTTTTTTTGACAGCCAGGAAGGATGCTCTGTTCCGTTGGACCTCCCTTGTGAAGTCCGGAAAAATCATTATGGCGCTGTTGTCAATTTGCAATCCTTGTTTTTGGCAAGCTCTTTGCAAGATGTAATCTCTGTCTTTAAAATGCAACAGATGTGCCACTATTGGGCTTGGTGGGGCCTCTGGTTTAGGAGGTTTTGCTGGAACCCTGTGCGCTCGTTCCAGGGCATAGAAGGGTGACAACCCCTCTGGAGCCACTTCTGCTCGGATCCAGTCCTCTAAGAAGCGCACCATATTTGTCTCTTCCGTTTTTTCCAGCACTCCGATGACACGGATGTTATTCCTGTGGGTCCTACCCTCGCTGTCTTCGGCCCGCATTTCCAGTACTTTTAATTTAGCTTCTAGGTCCGTGAGTGACCGTTGCATCCCATGTATTTTCTCCGGAAGGCCTCCCAGTTCTTTCTCATTAGTCAACACCCTATCCTTGAGTTTACGATAGTCATCTTTTAGCAGGTTGAAGTCCGTACCGATCGCGTCGATTTTTCCCTCCAGCACCTCTCTGGAGGCCGTAATCGTCTGCATGATGTCGGTCAATGTGGGTTTCTTGGGAGACGAACCTCTCCCAGGTTCCAGGACTTCTTCCTCATCGTCTGTCTGGGCACCCGGGGCGTCTACACTGAGGACATTGAACCCTCTCTTCTTTTGCGTCCTTCCCATCGTTTTGGGGCTACGGTTGGTGTCTCCCTGTCAGCAGCAGGTGCGCACGACAATGCTGGGGTCCGTTTCATGTAGGCATAGCTGGGCCCTTTCAGTCGGCAGCTAGGTCTCAGCGATCTAATGAGGTGCCCCCAGCTACCAAACCCCACTGGTGGATGCCTGCTCACTGCAGTAGCGCTGCACATTCTGTGGTGCTGGCCCACTGATATCCTTCTAGGAGTAGTGTGCTTCGTGTCCACACTTAGATCTGGTTCTGCCCTGTATATGTGGGGAACCTTCGCTCTCACTCCCGTAAGACTCTACTGGATCCTCGTAGCTAGGCGAGGTACCGCCAGGTTTCAGCTTCACCAATGTAGTGCGCACCGCTGCAGCCCAGCTCCCCAGCAGCTAGAAGACCTGCACCAGTCTATGGCATCTGCAGCCTCCATGCATATCCCCCTAGTACTCTGATGGTTTCCTGCTGCAGGACTTGGGGGGTAGGTCGCTGGTGAATTTGTCGCCCCGCGCCCAATATCGCTCGGCGTCTCCCACGGGGCAAAGTGTATTTCGATCAGCGCCATCTGCTGCCAAGCAATTCAAGCGGGCTTGTGTTGGGCCGTCTGCTATGTAGGTGACTGTCCTGCCTGCCCGTCAGGGCCTTGCTTGTCTCCGCCTCCCCCTCCATGACTCTGCAAGCCTCTCCACCACGTGTCCACCGTCGCGCTGTCAGGCCACTGCACTAGGGGGTATTTAGTAGAGCAAGTGGGGACTAGCTTCAGTCCCCCACAGCGCTTTACTCGTTCGGAGCTTCTCGCCGCTCTTCAGGGTTCAGTACCCGCTCAGGGGTCAAGGCGGCCATCTCCAGCAGGGACCGTCTCTCAGCCGGTGGTCCGATCCGGCAAAGCTGAGCCCTCTCCTGCGCGGGTAAACGTCTGCTTGCTCTTCCAGGCGCCACCCGATTTCAGACTCTGCACAATCACCGCTGCGCTTTCCAGCCCCTCGCCGCTATTCACAGTGCTCCAGGCTCTTGCAAATGATCGGGGGTGATCCGCCGCTGAGGTTTGCCTACCCGCAGCGGCATCCACTCTAGGTCTCCCTTGGCGTGGGCGCCATTTTGCTGCCACACCCGCTATTTCAAACGCGGCTCACCGCAGCCGGGCAGTCTTCTATTTTCCCCCAGTGTCCTCGCCTCCTCTGCAGCACTCTAAGGCTCCCTGCCAGGCAGAATGGATTCCGCCACTGGGCACTGCTTTCCCATCGGCGGTTTATAGCAGGAACTCAGTGGCAGTCACGGGACGGTCGCCATCTTGCTGTTGTCCTCGGCAGTCCTGCAAGCTCCGATTTCACCACAGTCTGCGTCGGTACAGGCAATTCAGAGCCCATTTCTACGCGCGGGCATTACTAGACGCCCTCCGGTCTAATATTCAGCTCTCCCAGCTGTGCCCGGGAGACAGGATAATTGACTACGGGGAAGTGGCGGTCGGAGCTCCTCAGCTCGCGTCCGTTCCCATCGGCTGCAGGTCACGCCCCCCAGAGATGTTATCAGTGATGTTACTGACTATGTCATGAGTGATGTAATATGTGAGGTCATAAGCAGTGTATTGTGGGGGAATAAGTTATTGTTAGCTCAGGCAACTATAACTGCTGAACATCACTGGTTTTGTATGAGTGAAATCTGAGCCTAGCCATAACGTCACTGTAACCTTTGTTTTTTTCAGCGAATTTCTAAGGTTTTTTATTTTATTTCCTAACTATAACGTACCTGTTACCTTTGTTTTTTAAGTGAAATTGTAAGGTTTTAATTTTTTTTAATTTCCTAACTGTACCCACTAACCTTTGACACTGAGTATGTGAGCGAGTGCATGAGTGTCTCAGAGGGTATATGAATGTCTGAGTAGGTTTGTAAGTGGATGTGAGAGAGTATGAGTGGGGCTGTAAGTTGGTATATGAGTGTCAGAGTGGCTCTGGGAGTGGGTGTGTGAGCCCCTGAGAGGGTCTGTGAGTCAATGCGTGAGTCTCTGAGTAGATCTGTGAGTGGGTAAGAAAGAGTATGACTGATTCTTTAAGTGGGTGCATGAGTGTCTGACTGTGTCCGGGAGTGGGTGTATGTGTCTGTGTTCGTCTGTGAGTGGGTGCATGAGAGAATGGGTCTGTGAGTGGCTGTGAGAGTGTCTGAGATGTTCTGTGAGTGGGCAAATGAGTGCCTGAGTGGGTTCTGCTTGTTTTCTGTAGGCCTGGGTGGAGCTCGTGGAGTTTCACTACACGGAATTCCACTGAGGTACCGAAAAACACTGCCAAATTCCACAGAGTTCCTTGAGCGGGCGGAGTATTACTCAGCCAGCCCTAATGAAGTCCCCTTGGCTGCTGAGGATCGTTGGGGTCCAAGAACCCCTATTGTCATCACTAGTAAGTCCCCCTCCAGTGGGAGTGCTGAGACTCGTCAGAGGCCCGCCCCCTTTCTCAACCACTCTGTAAACGTGCCTCCTGGTGCACTACTGGTTGGGGAATGAACTCCTCTAGGCTGCTGAGGGCCGTTGGGGGCCAAGAACCCCTATTGTTGCCACAAGGAAGTCCCCCACAGTGGAGTTGCTGAGACCTTGTCGGTTCCCCCTTTCTCAATCACTCTGTAAATGCACCTGTTGGTGCACCACTGGTTAAGGATGAATTCCCCTTGGCTGCTGAGGGCTGTTGGGGCCAAGAACCCCTATTGGTACCACAAGTAAGTCCCCCAAAGTGGGTTTGCTGAGACCTCGTTGGAGTTACCACCCCCTTTCTCAACCACCTTGCAAAGGGGCCTCCTGGCGCACTAACAGTTGGGGGATGAAGTCTCCTTGGCTGCTGAGGGTTGTTGGGGGCCAAGAACCCCTCTTGTTGCCACTAGTTAGTCTCACACAGTGGGACTGCTGAGACCTTGGAGGAGGCCTGCCCCCTTCCTCAACCACTCTTCAAATACGCCTCCTGGCACACTACTGTTTGGGGATGCTGAGGGTCGTTGAGAGCCAGGAAGCCCTATTGTTGCATCAAGTAAGTTCCCACAGTGGGATTGCTAAGACCTCATCAGAGGCCCCGCCCCTTTCTCAACCACTCTGCAAAGGGGCTTCTTGGTGCACTACTGGTTGGAAATGAAGTCCCCTTGGCTGCTGAGGGTCGTTGGGGCCAAGAACCCCTATTATTTCCACAAGTACGTCCCCCAAAGCGGGATTGCTGAGACCTTGCTGGAGGCCCTGCCCCCTTTCTCAACCACTCTGCAAAGGGGCCTCCAGGCACACTCCTGGTTGGGGGACGAAGTCATCTTGGCTGCTGGGGGCAAATAACCCCTATTGTTACCACAAGTAAGTCCCCCACAGCAAGATAGCTGAGACCTCGTTGGAGGCTGCGCCCCCTTTCTCAACCACTCTGGATATGTGCCTCTTGGTACACTAGAGGTTGGGGGATGAAGTCTAGGGGTGAGCGTGCTGGTGAATTCTGCTCTGCTGGTGGTTGGCAGAGTTTCTGCCAAACTCCATGCTCCAAGCGGAGCGCCGAGTGGCAAAACTCCACATACTCTGCTGGCAGAGCAGAGTTTACCGTTACCCCTAAGTTGTCTGGCTTTTCTGCTCACTTCTGATCTTTATTTTTCCTCTTTCTGCTCGATGATGACCTTTAGTTGTCCTCTTTCTACTCGTTTCTGACGATTATCTTGCCTCTTTCTGCTCATCTCTAACCTTCATTTTGCCTCTTTCTGCTCATTTCTGACCTTTTTTTGCCTCTTTCTGCTCATTTCTGACCTTTATTCTGCCTTTTGCTGCTCGTTTCTCACCTTATTTTGCCTCTTTCTGCTCGTTTCTCACCTTTATTCTGCCTCTCTCTGCTCGTTTCACACCTTTAGTTTGCCTCTTTCTACTCTTTGCTGACCTTTATTCTGCCTCTTTCTGCTCGTTTCTGACCTTTATTTTGCTTCTTTCTGCTCGTTTCTCACCTTTATTTTTCCCTTTCTGCTCGTTTCTCACCTGCATTTTGCCTCTTTCTGCTCAGTTCTGACCTTTATTTGCCTCTTTCTGCTCATTTCTGACCTTTATTCTGCCTTTTGCTGCTCGTTTATCACCTTTATTTTGCCTCTTTCTGCTAGTTTCTCACCTTTATTCTGCCTCTCTCTGCTCGTTTCACACCTTTATTTTGCCTCTTTCTGCTCTTTGCTGACCTTTATTCTGCCTCTTTCTGCTTGTTTCTGACCTTTATTTTGCTTCTTTCTGCTTGTTTCTCACCTTTATTTTACCTTTTTCTGCTTGTTGCCGACCATTATTCTGCCTCTTTCTGCTCATTCACACCTTTATTTTGTCTCTTTTTGCTAGTTGCTGACCTTTAGTTTGCCTCTTTCTGCTCATTTCTCACGTTTATTCTGCCTCTTTCTGCACGTTTCTGGCCTTTATTATGCCTCTTTCTGCTTGTTTCTCACCTTTAGTTTGCCTCTTTCTGCTCATTTCTCACGTTTATTCTGCCTCTTTCTGCTTGCTCATTTCTGACCTTTATCTTGCCTCTTTCTGCTCATTGCTGACTCTTATTCTGCCTCCTTCTGCTTGTTTCTGACCTTTATTTTGCCTCTTTCTTATCTTTTCCCCCCAGGACCGTCGGGTAACCTCAAGGCCCACGTGGTCCCAGCCGGCTCCACGCCTCCTGCGGGAACCAGCATTGCTCTCACAGACAGGGAGCTGCTAAACATGCAGCTCCCTGTCTATCAGAGCAATCCTTCCGTTTGCATCCCTGCCCGCTTGACAGACGAAAACTCTGCTCTCAGCAAGCTGGAGCGGTTTCACAGCTCTCGCTTGCTGAGAGAAGAGTTTGTGTTTGCTCTGACTTGGCGGGAGCTGTCAAAGCTTCCGCCAGGTCAGAGCAAACAGCAATGTCCCGGGGTGGACACCCTGGGACATAGCAGGAGCCGGCCCTGTAGGGTGGCAGCCCCCAGGGCCATTATTGGCTATTGGAGGGTGGCCTTGCGGCCCACCTCCTTTGATCTACACGGGCCCGCCCAGGGGAGGTGGCGGTCCCCGGAACCGTATATGGTC
The DNA here is from genome assembly GCA_963921515.1 of Calotriton arnoldi. Classification (NCBI taxonomy): domain Eukaryota; kingdom Metazoa; phylum Chordata; class Amphibia; order Caudata; family Salamandridae; genus Calotriton; species Calotriton arnoldi. The sequence continues at coordinate 1,814,192 of CAWUFW010000840.1, forward strand.
CGGGAGAGGGGGGCGTAGGCCCTCTCAGATATTTTTTAAAAATATTTGGTCCGCTGGGCCTCCCCACTAGGTGCTATTTAGCCCTGGGGAGGTGGTGGTCCCCGGGGCTCAGTGGGGTTCTGTGAGGCCCCCCATCAAAATTTTTTTAGCCCTGGGAAGGTGTTGTCACCAAGGGCTTATAGAGCCCATGTAGGGGGTCCCAGTGCACCACCTCCTTTTTATCAATAAAGATCGGGGAGGTGGTGCCCCCCTCCTTTTTTTAAAAAAAATGCCCCTCGACCTGGCCCACCCGAAGGCTGTATTCAAAAGAAGCGTGGGACCCTGTGCTAGATTTTAAAAAAAAAATTAGCCGCAGATTTGCGGCTTAGCTCTGTTGCATTTCCGCGGCAAAAGTGTACAAAAAAAGTGATTTCTGTCCCTGTCGGGGTCACAGGGGAGCCCCACCACCACACCTAGGGGGTCAGGGTGTTCCTACCCTGCCCTCTTTTTTTTTCTTCAATGTTTTTTGTGGGACTTGGCTGCAGCCGAGTCCCAAGACGGCTGCCAACACTTCCTGGTTGGCAGCCAATCACATCTCACCATAAGATCTGTGCTTAGGCTCCGCCCACATATCCTTATGTGATTTCTCTTAAATTTCTCAATAACTGCTGAACAGTTTTACCCGTATATCTGAAAGCATGATCTGTGAACCAAAATCCAACTGCCTGTCAAATTTGGTGTCATTCCTTCCAGCGGTTTGGGATGTAGTTGTTATCCAAAATCCTATGAGAATTAAAATGGGAAATCATATTTTTTACCCCGTTTTCTCAGCCCCCACTGGACGGAATTACCCCAAAACTCTCCATGCACAACAAGACTCACTATAACCCTTTTTTGGAAAATGTCATGAAGATTTGTCAAACGGCACCAAAGATATAGGCAAGCTAAAAACGCTTTTCTATAGAAACATGGTCCTAACTATAACTGGCCTACAGCAGCTGCCAGTAGGCCACCATATATTTATATATATGGTGGTCACCAGGATGTAGTTATAGTTAGGACCTAGTTTCCATAGGAAAAGCATTTTTTGACTTGTCTATAACGTTGGTGTTGTTTGACCAATCTGCATGAAATTTCCCCAGAAAAATGTCAAAGTTAGTTCTGTGTGTCATGGAAAGTTTTGAGGGTGATCCATGCAGTGGGGCCAGAGAAATAGGGGTGCAAAATAAGGGTGGATTTTTAATGCTAATTCCCATAGTACAGTCCGAACCGCTGGATGGAATTACACCACATTTGGCAGAAAGGTAGACATGGTTATGCAGATTGTGCTTTTTGTTATTTGGTGCAAATCCATTCAGGAGTTTTGGTAAATTTAAAACTGAACAATATCGTGATATCTCTGGTCTATTTTGTAGTGGGTTTTGCAGTGATCTTGGTGACATAGTGATGTGTTCAAGTTAATCGTGAAAGTGCGCATCAGCGGGAATGCTCTGATTCCCTGGAGCAACCTGAACAGAAGGTTGCGGCGGTTTTGCGGTGATCATGGTGACATCGCGACGTGTTGGAGGTAAAGCGTGAAAGTGCGCCAGGAGGAATCCCGTGATTGACTGGACGCAACCTGAAAAGAAAGTTGCGGCACCCATTTTATCGATTTGGGAACGGTTCCCGGAGCTGAAGATTTCTGTGAAAGCTAAGATAAGGGGTCAGGGTGGAGATACTCTGACCCCATGTTTGAGAAATGGAGGTATTAGTGACACAATTTATGTGTCCCAATTGTTTTTTGATCGCACGTGATATTTGTGACGACTCGCGACTGCTAGAGTGGCCCCATGTACCATTGTGGAGACACCGCGATTATTGTGGCGACACCGCGAATATTGGTAAAAATATAAAAATATATAAATATTTGTACACACTCACTGGTCACTGTCACAGACTCATGTATGCACTCACAAACTCATTCAGACACTTATACACCCATTCACATACCTACTCACACACTTATGCATCCAGTCACATACTCACTCAGATACTCATGCACCCACTCACATACCTATTCAGGTACTCATGCACCCACTTACAGACTCACTCCAAGAGTGACACACCCATGTACAGACTCACACACCTACTTAGAGAGAGACCCACTCATAGACTTATGCGCACAGCCACATACCCACTTAGAGACTTTTACACCCACTCACAGACCCACCTGGGCAGTCATGTACCCACTCACAGACCTACTCAGATACTCATGCACCCACTTACAGACTCACTCAGAGAGTCAAGCACTCATGTACAGACCCACTCAGAGACTCACACACCCACTTACAGACCACTCACACATGCACGTATATACTCACAGACCCACTGAGACACTCACACACCCACTGACAGACCCACTGAGACACTCATACACCTACTCAAACACCCATATAGTCGCTCACACACTGTCACAGATCCTGTCAGAGAGTTATGCACTCAATCAGTCACTCATACACTCAGAGACTATCACACCCACTCATAGATTCACTCAGATGTACACACACCCACTCACTCACCCACTCACTCACCCACTCAGTGACTTACGCATCTACTCACAGACCCACCCAGACACTCACCCTCCCAGTCACAGATCCTCACAGACACTCATGCATGTACCCATTTACTCACCCACTCAGAGACTCACAGACCCATTGAGATACTCCTATACCTACTCACAGATTCACTCAGACACTCATACACTAACTCACAGACCCACTCAGACATTCACACACTCATACAGTCACTCACACACCCACTCACAGACCCACTCAGAGACATGCACCCAGTCACTCATATACTCAGAGACACATGCACCCACTCACAGTTGCACTCAGAGACCCACTCACCCATTCACAGAACCACTCAGACACTCATGCTCCCAGTCATAGAGCCACTGAGAGACTTATGCACTCCTGTCACAGTCCCACTCAGACACTTATGCACCCACTTACTCACCCAGTGAGACATGCACTTAGACACTTATGTATCTACACACAGATCGAGTCAGACAGTCATATACCTACTTTCAAATGCACAAAGGCACTCATGCACCTACTCACATATCGACTGAGAGACTCATGCAACCACATCACAGATCCATTGGGACACTGATGCACCCAGTCATAGACGCACTGAGACAGTCACACAGTTTGTTACAGAACCATTAATAGACTGATGCACCATTTCATGGATCCACTGAAATACTGTGAATGAGAGACTTACTGATACAGTGATGCATGCAGTCACAGATTCCACTGAAAGAGTTATACACTGTGTTATAGAGATATTAAGGGTGTTATACATGCTATTATAGAGTCTTCTAGATAGTAATGTGTTTAGTGTGTTGGTTATAATCTATTTTGCAATTATAAGTTTTGTATTTGGTGGTGGCTATTGAATGTCTGCTATTGTTTTGTCATTTGGCGATGTATTCGTGATCGTCGCGGCTACCGATATCATCGCGGCGCCCGGAATCATTGCGAAAGCGGTAAATCGGTTTTAAAGATGGTTTTTATACAAACTCCCTAGAAAAATATGATTTTAAACAGTGCACTAATAAACCCCTAGCGTCTAAAATACTGTAAAATGTACGCATATATGTGTTTTACACTGTATAAAAAAAGGCGCAATCATCACGGTTACTGAAGGCATCGCAACTCTCGAGGTAATCGCGAATACGGGAAATCGATTTCAAAGAATGTTTTTGTACTATTCCTTATAAAAATATGACTTTAAACAGTGCAGTAATAAACCCCTAGTGTCTAAAATACTGTAAAGTGTGTGCAAATATGTGTTTTACACCTCTTAAAAAAGGCGGAAAGATGGAAAGTAGGATTCAAACAGGTTTTTTTAAAAACTTACTAGAAAAATATATGTACAAACATGTTTTTTAAGCAGTGATGTAGTTAGTAATGTGTGTATTGTAATTCTTAAAATTAATTTTTTAAGTTACATTTTTTGAATGTGGTGATGTTTGTTGAATATACAGGTACTCAGTCAACCAATCAATCACCCATACAGCCACTCACGTACCTACTCACCAACCCATACAGCCACTTAGACACCAACTGACAGACTAATACAGACATTCTCACAACCTAGTCACTCACCCATACATTCACTGAGACACCTAATCACTCACTTATACAGTCAGTCATGAACCCACTGAATCATCCATACAGGCACTCACACACCCACTGATTCATCAATACACCTTGGTATATATATATAACACTCATAAACTGTTTAGAAACACTCACAGTCACTGGATGATGTCATCAGTGATGCCATGAGTGATGTCATTTGAGATGTCATCAGTGATGTCACTGACCGGGCCATGAGTGATTTAATATGTGAGGTCTTAAGCAGTGCATTATGGGGGTGAGAGGTATAGTTAGCTCAGCTAACTATAACTGCTGAATTACTCAGTTTTTTTACAAATGAAATATCAGCCTAACTATAACGTCACTGTAACCTTTGTTTTTTCCAGTGAATATATATTTATTTATATTTATATGTATATATATATATATATATATATATATATATATATATATATATATATATATATATATATATACATCAATCAACTCGTCTCGTATCCCGCAGAAAAATAAAAGAGCGGTTTACTGAATGAAACGACCAGTAAACGCGTTTCAGTTGCTGACTCATGACAGTGAGTGCCATTTTGTTCAGTGTATATATAATGTGACATCACAAAGTGGAAACATACAAAGTGTACTGGGAGATGTCCGGTCATGCTAATGCGGTCGCCATCTTAAAACATGTTCAGGTATTCTAATTACATAGCATAAATACTTCAATGGTATTCAAAGAACCAAATCATATACACAAATTCAAACAGGTCTACAGACCATAAAATCATAAGCATAATAACAGCCAACTGATGTCTATTAATAATAATGAAAACATCTGTGTAAAAAAAACGTCAATGTAATATGGCTGTCACCTCGTACACTTCAAATTAAATCTTTAAGGTGGTTTATCTACTACTGTTTGTCGCATATATCACATGATTCATCATTAATACCTAACACTTAAATCAGAAATCAGAAATCAAAATTATCCTAATTGTTATATAAATTCATTGTAACAATGTAAATTTGGCATGACAGCTGACTCAATTCAATATCGCCCTATTCAAGTGAAAAGGTGCATTTTGTTATAATATCAATTCATGACTATGGGCATCGTTGGACTATATGTGTTGTACCATGATATCAAACAACCTATTAAAACCACTATAATTGTGGCTTTAGATCTACATAGAATGCCATATTATCTGCATCAATGGAGCTCCATGTACTGGAACTGCCAATAAAATTATACAATGTATAAAAAATGAAACCCCAAGTGGGTAAATAATGCATCATATGTGCAAGTGTGAGTTGTGATTAACCATACCTGATGCATGATATCACATAGCATGTTAAATAATACAGAAGAATATATGTGCCTAAATGATGCCCAAAAATAGTACATGTAGTTACTTTGCAGTAATACTGCCAAATGACCATAAATACTAATTGTGTTGGCTCAAAAAAATAAAAAGCCAAACAGAAATTGTTCCAAATTCCTAACCTAAATTAAAACCATTCGTTTTTTTACTGTCTAGCTTTAATATGGAATATGTTTCCAGTTTTCGGAGCTCCTTTTCTCTGTCCCCCCTCTCTTATTCTTGGGAACCTGTGGTAGGCAACTGTACATCAAATCTGTAGGATTGCTCTGGTGAACCTTCCCAAAATGACACGCAATAGGATAACTGTGATCATTATTAGTTATTGCTCTTATGTGCTACAGTATGTGTTTGTGAACGGGTAACTTGGTTCTTCCCACGTACAGTTTCGCACATGGGCATTTAAGAATGTAGACAACAAAGCTGGATCTACATGTAAGATTGCCTTTGATCTTAATGGCTCTCTTGAAAGGGGAATAGATTTTAGACATATTTTCACAGTTTTTACAGGCTTTGCACTTTGTGCATTTAACAAAACCTTCTTTGGAGGTGAGCCAAGTTTTCTTAATGGGACCAGTCTTAAAGTCACTCCTGACAAGATAATCCCTTAGGGATTTAAATTTCCTTTATGTGAACTGTGTCCGACATAGATGAGCCTATGATGGTGTCCTCTCTTATGAGGGGCCAGTGTTTTTGATAGGCATGTCTAACCTTTGAATGTTGTAGAGTATATGTTGTAATACATCTATGAGGTTGATTTTTTGTCTCTTTCTTTTTTAAGTGCTTTTGTACATCAAAAAGGACTTACTCTCTCTTTTGGGCTCTAGCTCTTTGAGAAGCTGATCTAAGTATTTTATCTGAGTATACCCTTTTTTGAAGCTTTCCACAATTTACGCTTCTACCAAGTCATACTCTTCATTGGTACTACAGACTCGTCTGGTGCTGTAGAATTCCCCAAAAGGGATATTCTTTATAAGGGGGCTGTATGGAAACTAGTGGTGTAGAGAATGGTATTCCCTGCTGTGGGCTTCCTGAATATAGTAGTCTATAATTTCTCACCCCCCACTAGCACTAGAACATCCAAAAAGAAATAGATGTGTTGCTAATCTTGCCCGTGAATCTCAAAATGAGGTAATTTTTATTTATGTCTTAGATTAATAGGTTGGCTTCCACCTCCGTGCCCTTACAGAGCACAAAGAGGTCATCTATAAACCTGAGCCATAATGCGATGTTATCAGACCAATGTTCCATGATGGTAACCCCAAGCACCTGTTCTTCCCACTAGCCCATATGCAAATTTGCATAGCTAGGGGTGAAGCAGGTGCCCTCAGCTGTACCTCTCAGTTGTTGAAATATTTATTTGGCAAATAAAAACATGTTTTTGTTCAAACACCACACCATCATTTCTAGTAGCATCCTATTATGTGCTGCAAATCTTACTGGTCTCATTCTAAGATAGTGTTGTGTGGCTTTCAGGCCATCTTGATGTTTAATGCTTATATATAATATGGATACGTCTAGAGCCATAAGTAACATGTAATTCTCCCACCTGATATCAAAACTATGTCTCAAAAAGTCAGCAGAGTCCTGTATGTAGGAGGGAAGGGTGGTAATAGGTCGTTATACAAGTATAGAGGAAGAATTATAAACCGTATTTGTACTGGGAAACCAACTATCTTCATGGATCCAGGGACTGTTCAGATAGTAAGACGGCTCCTGTGCCGTGCCGAGCGGCGGCAAAGAACGTCTGTGTATTCGTCCTGTTACTCAGTAACGACCTATTACCACCAAGATCTTTATACACTCTCGAAGCCCTGATGAAGTCCACACCAGTTGGACGAAACGCGTCGGCTGTTTGACTGTTGTTTTTAATGAACAAGAAGAATAAAGATCGACTTTTGTAATCTCCACAGTGGGTGGACTAAATCATTTTTCTGTGTTGGTGGTGCACTCCACATTTGTGTTTAAATTCTTAAATAATGTAATTGTTGTTTATGAAAATCTTTAAAAAACATATGTATTCTTCTACAGGTGAGACAGTGCAAGCAAGGCCTTGGCAGAACATCTGTAGACCTAGAATACTATATAAAAAATCTGCATTCCAAGAATGCTTTGCATGATCTCAAATACTTATTTTCATTCTCACAGGAAAATACATCCCTTATTAGTATTAACTACTCCCAACCGTTTTTAGTCTTTGCTCCCTTATAGCATAGGTCCCAAAGACTCCCCTGATTCTGTAGGTGTTTTAATTGTTCCTGTTAATATCTTTTCCAAAGAGAAAATGCCTTTTTTAATGCTGATTTCGGAAGGGGTAATGTAGTAAGGGACATAAACATAAAATGTGATGTTTCTGGACAAGGATTAGGAAGTAGGTGTCAGACTCACAGTTCCACAGGGGGATGTCTGGACTTTGATGCAGCTCTGTCTCGTCAACCTTGTACTCAAAGGAGGCTAAAAGCCACTCCCGAGAATACATGGGGAAAGGGAGTTGAGATAAAAACATATTGCTGCATTCCACTGTGTCTTGCACCTGGTATGGGGTTATCTCATGTGCTCAAGTCCTGAAGAGAGTAAACAAACACTCTTATTTATCTTCCTAAACAGAACTGTCTAACATACTGTATATTATGTACCTTTTATAGTTGGGTAACAATCTCCAGCTTCATTTGCTTGTTAATATAAATGGGTAGCCTCTAACATATAATGAGAAATATTAGTCTAAGGTTTAACTCCTCTCAGTGTAATGATATATGTATGCAGACGATAATCCTTCAACTACCTTGAATAATATTGAATTCAGTTCATAATACGACCAGAAAACCAAAATTAATACATGGCTCAAAGTCTATAGAAGAAATTAAAAATTGTCACTCTAGAGATGGGAACATAACTTTAGTTCAATAGAGTCAATCATAAAACAATACCACTTTACAAGAGAGTTTCTAAGTCCATACAAATGGTGATAGCAGTATTCCAAACAACAAGAAGATTTCCAAGAACAGAAATAGCACAATTGAATCTTTAAACTGAGCGAGGCGCAAGCAGACAAAATGCAAACAAAATGCAGCCATTGAGAAGCAAGGTTCTTCCAGGTAAGTGCCTTGGTATATGACAGCTCAAAGATGACAGTCACATTTTAGTTCACGTTCGTTCTCATTTGACATAAGATTTTCATTCTGTTGGCACCATCTTGGTTTGGAAAAGACACCCCAGGCACTTACCTTTCAGCTTCTTAAAGTATAGAACGTTACTCAAATCTGCATTTGATAATTACAATAAATCAATATTAAAATTATAATGTTTTGAATAATTGAAATATAAGAATCCATAAGTGTACCTAGTGCATGTGTCCATCTGCCTTGACTGACCACTGTGATGAATCCATGTCTACTCTGACCGCAAGTGATGCATGCTGTGTTGATGTTCCTGACAGTAGGTGTTTATGAAGAAAAAAAGAGGAAGAGTGAGGCACCAGTATAGGGCAGGCAGGTCAGGCAAAGCTTTAGGCCAACATTCTTAGATCCACAATCCTTGGCAGAACATTAATCTCCGACCCTTAATCCTGTGTGCCATAACTGTATACTTAAAATTGTTATCACGATCCCAAGCCCTTCTTTTTCTTTACTCAATAAAATTGAATACTAGGAAATGCTTTAAAATTTTACTGACCTATTGTCATTGTGGAGAAGCATGGTGCACAAAGACACCTCTAACACTGAAGAAGTTTTTATTTACCTTGTTAGTATCCATAACATCATAGAATCATAAAACAAACAAATGCTCACATCTTAGAATGTTCATTTCTGAAGGATAGCGGCAGCCTTCATAGAATGAGGTTTTCATTAGCCTCAATGGAAAGCCCCAATCTAAAATTGCAGCCATTTATTTCTGTAACTGAAAACTTGAATCCATACATCCATCAACGTACAAGAAGAACTGCAGTAGTGATGCGGTGAGATTTTAAATTATAATGTACAACATATTTATAGGTAGAGAACACGAAAAGGTTGAAATTTTATATTACACACGATGAATAGGGCTACATGAAACAGATACTATTGTAGTAGAAGTATCGTATAGTGTACTTTTAAAAAATAAGATGAAGAAAACACATGTAGAGTATTATTAATACACATAAATGAAGTTGTACTAATGAAACCTATGCTTATTAATGGAAGTTTGTGCTAAAATGGAGTGGCTTAGAAATATGGTGCCTATTGCTAAAAAGCATCATTTAGAAAATCGATGCTAAAATGTGTTAGAAATGAAATATAAACCTGATATTTTACAGTCTTATATTAGAGATGTTATAAAATATGAAAACATTCAAACAAGATTAGAATTTTGTTTTTTGAAAAACGATGCATTTACTGAGATTAATGTGAAAACATTGGTATAAGAAGGATATTTTAACATTAGACATTTCATGTAACAATTCTCGTGAAAGTTTATACATTTTTATGTGAATTGATTTAAATTAATTTCAATTAAGGTAGAGTTTAAGCTTATTTCATTTAAGCATGCAATGTTAACTTAAAGGCCTTTCTTTCTTCTTTCCAGGTGTTTTTTCACTGGTATTGACCTTTCCCCTCATTTAATACAATGGATCGTTCTTTACAAGTGTAATGTAACTTATTTGTTCTGTACACAACTGTTCTTGACATATTTTCCTTATTTTTTTAATGTTCACAGTGAAATGTTCCTGTGGGAATAGAATTTTATCTCTGACCGTAAACTGTGACTTTGTATTTTTTTAGCAACTTTAGGCCTATGTGGACTTGCAAGGTTTCGTTTCTGATGACAGGCATGGCAAACCAGCTCGATGTTTTAATCCTTTTAGGTGACATGATGTGACCATAGCCATGTGATGGTCTTTCCATTGTGGTATGATACTACGCCACTAGGAATTTACTAAAGAACTTATAAAAGATGAAACCCCAAAGGAGGGGCACCGCAGATGCTGACTTCATTTGCTTAATGCAGACTTCTTTCACTTTTTTTTGCAACGCATACTTTTTGCCTTTATGCAGACAGCACATAGACTTCACTTGAGATGCTTTCCGAAGCATGCTACATTGCATTACAGACTTAGATGGATTTGGATGCTATTTGATTTTTGAACGTTTTAGTAACTTTGGACTGCCTAGTCTATGCCTGTCAGGAATCAAAGTATCAGACAGCACACAGTGTGTGTAATTGTTCACAGAAGCCTGTGTAATTGTTCACAAAAGCCCTCATTTGATGAAGCAAGGGAAAAAACCTCAATCCTGGAGGAAGGCATGGAGTGAAAGAAACTCCAAGATGGCCGATGTGTGTGTTTAAGGAACAGTTCTTGTTGTTCCTTTGAATTGTTAAAATTCTATGTGTAGCGCACGCCTTCAAGAAGCCGCTCACTTCACTGAAGTAAGTTCAGGGAACTCACCTCGACTTAGCGGTTCCGTTGGGACTAGCTAGATCTTAAGGTAGAAGGCGTCATGAGGTTCATATTTAGGAGAAGGAAAACTTGCGGCACCATCAGTAGGTGGAGTTGGACTGGTGAATGCCGAAAAGAAGACAACTCTAGAAGGACATCATCTGGCAAATACCTTACAATCATCATCCTCACTACTGATCTTATCTATTACACTAAGATTTAGACAAACCTCTCTGTCAGAAGTTTCAGTGATGATTGACTCTGGGGCCACCAGAACTTTTTTGTGATTTAAATTTTCCAGCTAAAATAGGGTTAAGGGCCATCCAAAAAATTAAAAGTGAACCAGTACGAGCGGTAGATGGAACTAATCTATCATCTGGGCCTATAGTGAGCCATAATGAGCAAGTGGAATAAACATTTCAGGAAGGACATAGAGAAATTATCCAGGTTAATTTAATAGGCGCTCCCCAATTTCAAATTATCCTGGGTTTGCCTTGGCTCCCTGAACATAATCCAACAATTGACATGAGTGCAAGAACAATTGTGATGAATTCTGATTTCTGCAGGGAGAATTGTTTTGGACCAAGAGAAAAATCAAGAGAATCAAATCCTGCCTCCTTACTGTGTGAAGAAGGAGCCTCAGACACATGAATGAGATTCTGCAGGATTACTGAGACTTTGAGGATGTATTCAATGAAGTAGAGGCAGAGAAACTTCCACCCCATCAGCCGTTTTACTGCAAGATAGATCTAGAACCAGATTCAAATCTGCCATGGAGCCGAGTCTATGCCTTGAGGGAGAAAGAAAATCAACATTTAATGGAATACATAGAAAAATACTTGGCCAATGGATTTATCTGTCCTCAATCACCAGTGTCTTCTCCATTATTCTTTGTCCCAAAGAAGGAAGGCGAATTGAGAACTTGCATAGATTATCGAGCAATTAATAAGGTCACCATGAAGAATCGCTATCCTCTACCCCTTATCTCAGTTCTTCTGGATCAGGTGAAAGGACCACAAATCTATACCAAACTTGATCTAAGAGGTGCTTATCACTTAGTAAGGATTAGGGAAGACGATGAATGGAAGACTGCCTTCCGAATGAAATTTGGTCTATTTGAATATCAAGTGATTCCTTACGGGCTATGCAATGCACCAGCTGCTTTTCAACACTTTATCAACAGTGTTCTGAGCGAATTCATTGACTAATGTGCCATAGTGTACATAGACGACATTTTAATTTATTTCACTTCTGAAGAAGAACATCCAGATCAAGTGAAAAAGGTCTTACAAAGGCTGAGAGAAAATAACCTATATGTAAAACTGGAGAAATGTGCTTTCAATGTAAAGGAAGTGGAATTCTTAGGATTTGTGCTTTCTCCACCAGGAATTACAATGAATACCCAAAAGTAAAAGCCGTCCTGGAGTGGAAATCTCCAAGTTGTGTGAAGGAAGTACAAAGCTTTATAGGCTTTGCCAATTTCTACAGAAGGTTCATGAATGAATTCTCACACAAAATAATTCCTCTCATTTATCTTCTAAAGAAAGGTGTTCCATTCAAGTGGACCGAAGATGCAGAGAAGGCATTTGAATCTTTAAAAAGAATTCACCACAGCACCAGTTTTTCTGCATGCGGATCCTGCAGAACCCTTCTATTTAGAAACTGATGCTTCTGGTTTGGCCATTGGGGGAATTCTTTCACAAAGGCATAAGAAAACTGGAAAACTTCACCCAGTGGCTTATCGGTCAAGGAAATTAACCCAGGCAGAAATAAATTACACCATCACAGAGAAGGAATTACTGGCCATAAAAGATGCATATTAAGGAATGGAGACATTACTTGATGGGAGCAAAACACACGGTCACCGCGTTCATGTATCATCGGAATCTGACGTTTTTAAAATCTGTAAAAACTCTAACTCCACAACAGCTTCGTTGGCCATTGTATTTTGCTGATTATGATTTCGTAATTACTTTTAGGCCAGGATCAAAGAACGGAAAGGCAGATGCCTTATTTCAAATTAATACTGAAAAACATACAGAATCTCTTGAATGTCAGAAGATCATACCTGAATCTAAAATTGTGGGAACTATAAATCAAGAAACTATTGAAGTAATTAGAGCAATGACCCCAGAAGAAATGTCAGAGTGGGTGAAGCAAGATTCCAAGAGAGAAATCCGGAACAACCTATCCTTTCATGGAGGGAAATTATATCTACCAACTCAAGAGATACATTATCTGGCCTTAAAAGAGTGCCACGATAGTCCGCCAGCAGGTCATAAAGGAATCCTGAAAACTGAAGATCTAGTTAAAAGGAGTTACTGGTGGCCACAAATGATCAAAGATATCAACTTTTATGTGAAGACATGTGAGATTTGTGCTCGGCGAAAGTCGGAGAGACAGCTACCAAAGGGTCTTTTACAACCAATGCTGACCCCCCTCCCCCTTGGCACACTATTACAGTAGATCTAATTGTGGATTTATCTTCTAGTCAGGGGTGTGATACAATTCTAGTATTTGTTGATGCATTCACTGAGATGGCTCACTTCATTGCTTTAAAAGGGGTTCCTACTGCCAAACAATTAGCTACTCTTTTTAGCACACACATAGTGCCAGCCCATAGAATTCCCAAGGTAATCATCTCTGATCGAGGATCCCATTTCCGGAAGGCCTTTTTGGAAGGGTCGGGAATTGAGGCAAAATACTCCACTAGTTATCACCCAGAGACAGAGGGGCAGACAGAAAGAACGAATCAGGAGTTAGAGCAGTATTTGAGATTATTTTTACTAGATCAGGAGGGAGATTGGCCGGATGTTTTGTGGGCAGCAGAGTTTGCACATAACAATGCAAAAAATGTCTCAATAGGTTATTCTCCTTTCTATTTAAATTATGGTAGACATCCAAATTCCTCAGTAATAGGTAGGGAGATTTAGGTGTCAGCAGTTAGAGATATAGTACAGCACTTGACACAGGTCCATCAAACAGCTACAAAAAATTTATTAAAGGCTAAGGAAAGTTATAAGATTTATGCAGATAAAAAGAGAAGAGAAGGCCCAGTTTTGCAAGTAGGAGACAGAGTTTGGCTAAATGCAAAAAATCTCAGATTAAAAGGTTGTAAACCCAGTGACATTCCGTTTGAAACTACTGAGTAAAATGAGAGTACATCCAGTCTTTCACGTCTCATTGTTAAAAAAGACAGCTCAAGATCTGAGAATATAGCTTCCCCCCAAGCCTGTGGAATTAGAATCTGGGACTGAGTTTGAAGTCCAGAGAATTCTAGATTCAAAGAAGATTAGGAACAAACTTTACTATTTAATAGACTGGAAAGGTAATGGACCAGAGGAGAGATCCTGGGAATTGGACACTGATGTACATGCTCCTAGACTTGTGAAGGCTTTTCACCTAAAGTTTCCAAAGAAACCCCAACCTTGAGGACCTCCTTTGCGAGGGGGTACTGTCAGGAATCAAAGAATCAGACAGCACACACGGTGTGTAATTGTTCACAGAAGCCCTCGTTTGATGAAGAAGGGGGAAAAAAACCTCAATCCTGGAGGAAGGCATGGAGTGAAAGAAACTCCAAGATGGCAGACATGTGTGTTTAAGGAACAGTTCTAGTTGTTCCTTTGAATTGTTAAGATCCTATGTGAAGAGCGCCTTCAAGAAGCCGTGCACTTCACTGAAGTAATTTCAGGGAACTCACCTCGACTTAGCAGTTCCGTCAGGACTAGCTAGATCTTAGGTTAGAAGGTGTCGTGAGCATCGTATTTAGTATCTTTGTCCACTGAAATATCCTCCGACACTTCGTGTTGACAATTCTCTCTGAGGATTAGTGTCTCATATCGAGTTTGTTCTGGGCTTCTCCGTACATGTTACATGAGCCCCTCCTTTCTTCCAAGCAACCTTCAGAGTATGCACAGAGTCAATCTTTAAATTCCTACACTGAATTTTTTTTTACCAGAGAGTTGCCACCTTCTGAGTTCTGAAGAGACATGGAGAACACTAATCACCTCTGAGTTGCGTAAGGAGAAATCTTCGAATTCCTTTCTTGTGAGGTTATCACAGTTTTCTCCCCAGAAGAGTGATTCAGCTAAATACACTTTCGGAATTCAAATGTTTATGTATATTTAAGTGCAATAGGAGACATGTGTTAAACTTGTAAATATTAAGTAATTAATCTAAATATGAAAAGTAAGGCGTGAAGAGAAAATCTTTTCGAAAAAGAAAAAAGAAAAGAGACAGACTTACCGTAGTCCTTTTAGGAGTCTCTGAATTCCTTAAAAAAGAAAAGACTAACTAAATGCTTGGAGAATTTGCAGCTATTAAGACAGAGAAAGAAATACCACAAAACAAGAAAAAAAGCACCTATTCTCCTTTTAGAAGAGAAGCTCAAGCCAGGGTTTTACTGGGTATGTACATTAAAATGCTATTGTAAGATCTTAACTCTAATTAGATAAAGGTAAAATCCTAAATAAATGTTATTGTATAGTTCCTAGAGTCACCAGTTCTGTGACAGCAAACTACCAAGATAAGGCAGAGGAGTATTCACGAAGAAGGTGCAGGAACCAGATGACCTGAGGCAGTCTCTTCTTGTTCTTTATTATTTTATCTAAAAAAATCTCCTTTCCCCCTTGGAGTTCCCCTGCCACTAACCTAGTTGGATACAGGGGTGATTCTGGGAGGGGCATTGGGAACTTTTCGTCATTCTGTTCCTGCGCAAGACTAGAGGTAAGATCTCTGACAATGCTGCAGTTGGTGGCATATGGACTGAACTCTATGCCAAACCTTCTTTAAATCGTTATGCTAATGGACTCGCACTTAATGGACACTAATTGAATCCTTTGAACCCCTTAGAATTAAGCTGTTAGTCTATGAGCTATCCTTCTACCTATTTGGTGGTTGGATTCTATAATTCTGTGGCTATTTGTGATTCAAATGCCTGCTTAGATGTTTGGCATTGTTATTAAAGCTGTTATATTTCTAACTGAGCTGCTGAAGCAATTGCTGATTATGATGAACTTTGCATCTCTAATGCATTCATTCATATTTAAAACTGTTTGAGTCTGTTATTGAGTCTGGTTGATTCGTCATTTGATTGTAATTGATGATTTAAATGTATTGTTGAAAGAATCAGCAAGCTCGAACAGAACATCAGGTGTTGCTTCTCTTATTTTTTGTAGCAACTGCAGAGTTATTAGTTTGTATAATTCTTACTTGTTTCAACTTCTTTAGGAGGTTGGGACTTCCAGTTGCTATTCTTTATATTTACAGTATGGTTTTGAGAGTGGTGTATTTAAATTTGATTTCTGACCTGTGAGTTGGCTGTCAATTAATTGTTCTCAGTGGACAGCTAACAGTGAGTTTAGTCACCCTAAATTCCACCCCTCCCATCATTGGAGAAAGATGCATCAGAGGATCATTGCCTCTGTGGTCAATTAAATTGAATTGATCATCTAATCGTAAAGGGCCCAGTATCGTTGGAGGATTAAATGAGTGCAGATTAGGTAGACAAAATAAAAAATATTTATAAGTACCTTTCCGCTGGATCAGTAGCATATAACACCAACAATTCTGAAGAAGTACAGTAGCATACAGAACTAGTGACATACATGAAAGGCCACAAACGACACATACAGCAGATAGGAAAACAAAACAACTTCAAATTTAAAAAAGCCAGCCAATACAACCTTGGGAATGGCCTGGGAACATGAGTAAAGTAATGACACAACTCAAAAAGAAAAGTATGTAAGTGATAGAAAATATTTGTCTGGTGTTATTTTGAAAGAAAATCAGCATTAGCTTTTTGTATGTAGCTTTTCCTGCACAGCAGCAAAACATATCATTTAATGTAAAGAATGTACATACTTAGGGGCATATTTACAAGGAATTGGCTTAAGGCAGGGTCGCAAATCATTTTGCTGCGCTGCCCTATGCCAATTCAAAAGGACAGGAATGCACCGTATTTACGAGAAACAATGCATTCCTGTCCTTTCAGCCAGCGCCAGTGCACATTTTGCAGCCGTGAGCCAATGCAGGCACCCTTGCACCATGGTGCAAGGGTGTCTAAGTTGTTGGCACAATTGTTTTTGTGCAGGAAGGGGCACCTTCCTACACAAATACAATCACGAGAGGCTTTTTCCTCTTTCTATGTGTGCTGCAGAATGTAAACATTTCTCCTCGTTATGCCTGCTCTAGGGAGGCGCAAGGTTTTGGCGCTGCCCTAGGTTTACCTGATGCTGTAAATCTGGGGCAGCCTCAAATTCCATGGGTGTTGAGTGGGAACACCCACAGCAACACCCATGGAATACTTCTTTCACGTGCGCTGCCTCGCCTTACCCCATATCTACTTGGCCATGAAAAGCCACGTAGTGTGGCTTTACGTGGCCTTGTAGATATGGCTAAGCCCTGTGCGCCACCGGAATGACACAAAAAGTCACGTTCCAGGGCACACAGGGCTTGCAAAAATATGCCCCTTATTTTTTAACATCATCCTTTGAGTATGCGTTTGCTTGTAATGTCTAAAGTGATGCTTAAAGAGGGTGAAGCTTTCTTTACAAGTTGGCTTCTCCATTCACAAAATAGCCCATGTCTCATGGTAAAAAGAATGCAACTCGTACATTATCATCAAAACAATTCTGCGGAGGCAGAATGATACACCAAACAGCTAATAGCATATGGTGAGAGATGTACAGTCCTCTGGGCTGATCGAAGATGTGATTGACAAAGTCTTAAAGTAATGTCTGACAGGGTCTGACCAAAATTAGACAAAGCCTTAAGGGGACACCACTCTGTGTATATTGGAAACAACTGGTCTTGAAGACAAATGCACTGTAAAGTCAAGCCCAAACGGGACATTTTTATGAGCCAGAGGGGTACATTTACTTAAATGTTGCACACATGCTCACGTTACACAATGCTGTGAGAAACATAGTACTACTATCCATTATGAAGGCCTGTGAGTGAAGCACAAACGTATGCTGTGCAGCGTGAGCATCCACACAAACATTAATCTTTCCCAGAGTGACTGATCTTGCTTCCTGACGCCTACTCCAAGATCCATGCCAGAGTTCCAATGCTAAGTTGCAGGAGTGCATCAAAGAAGGGGGGCATTATCTGATTGATTGGTAGGGTTTATATAAAGTACAAGCACGATGGAGCAATTTTGATGCTCTATGTAGTCCTTTCTAAGTATTTATTATTGACAAAGTTCATCTTGTATTTCACCTTTACTAATCTAGACCAGACATTTGACTTAATAGTCAAGAACTGCAATGGTCCTGCTTGAAGTGAGTGGGGCTGAAAGGACCCTTTAATGAGGCAATTCAGACCCTTTCTAGGGATATGCAGGCCAAAGTAAGGTTTTGAGGAAAAGGGCAAGCTAACAATGGCCTTCCAACTTTTTTGAGGGGTCTGACGAGGGTGCATCTGGGTGTCCTTGTTATTGACCATGTATATACATGATCTCCTTAGTAATCTGCGGGAGGTGAATATTTCCTAAATGGGCGGTGGATATAATGAAGCTGCTGTTATTAGACAATGCAGTCCTTTATACATGGGTCGTGTTAGCACTTAAGTACTGCATCAAGTGAGAATAGCAGCACCATGACATTTATCATCCATTTATAAAATGTTCACTGTGCCTTCTAGCAGGGCACTAGGGAGATGACTCACACATATTGAGAACATTAGCTTCTCTTTGTGTATAGTGAAAGGCAATAGCTGTTCTTGCATGATAATTTGCTTAACCACTAGCAATATATTTTGTTCATGGCAATATAACTGACCAAAAACAAAAGAAGAATACAATAGGAGAGCACCCAGGAAGTAAGAAGTGTTATAGGCCACTGTCAGGATTAGATAAAATAGCCTGGGGCTTGTGTGGAGATCCGGAATTATCCATATATGCATGATTTGGATTCCACTTTCTTTAATTGCTTGTAAATGCATGGTTTGCAGTATTATATATCAGGAGATTGCATTTAATGACATTACTTACTGGGGCAATTTATGTGCTCCTTGATTCTTTAATTTTTCGGCTATACGGTGCCCTGTGTCACTTGGTGGTTTAATTCTAGCTCTCCTATGTGGAATAACATAATTCCAATACATTTTTGTATAGCTGTGTTTTTCTCCTTTTACAATTATTTCTTCAGTACTGGACAGCAGTTTGTCCTGAGCAAGTCCCCAATTGATGCATTGGGTCAAAAGGTAAATATCATAGTTATTGATTGTACTGTACACTAAATTATGAACAGCTCTAAGTCTCCTTTGTATTAATGGTTTTAAAATGTTGTATTGAGTTTACACTTTTTTCACCATTACAAATGTTGACTGTCTTTGCACTACTCATATAATGCCACCTAATATTATTGAATAAAATTGTATATTTTTATATCCTATGCCCTTTTGGACAGTTTTTTGACAATAATTTGGAACATTCATGGATGGGGTGATGCTCCCAATAATGAAGTATCATAGAATCTTGTTATAAATATTTCCTGAGGGACCATTGTCTTTTTGGTTAGCGATACCCAGTTTTCCTCGTGGAATACACTAGCCCTATGCATTTACATATGTGAAGGCTTTTGAGGCCTAGGAAAAATAATCAAATGAATAACCATTTTCTAGCACACAAGCATTCTTACAGGATAATGCTTGAATAAACTAAAATATAAGGCTAGTTGGATGTGATGAAAAAGAACCATGCTGTTTGATCTTCTCCTGCCAGTCTTTGTGGGTTTAAAGTAATACAAAATCTGATCCACTCACTTTGATGTACTTGGTTGAAGAAATGGAGTAAACAAAAAAATAAACCCAATGATACCTATTCTCAAAACATAGGTAAATGGGCTTGTAGAGAAATATTAGCTCTACTCATTCTTCAAGCTCCTGATTTTGCAAAATATGAGATCTATTTCCGCAAAAAGCTGTTAGTAGAAGAGAAAATGAGCGCCAGCAATTGTTCTTGTTGAGTTTGAGAGATGAGTTGATGGAGAATAAAAACTCCATCTTAGGGAAGTATCACACTCTTTCTTTATATAGTGTGGAAATATAGAGCCAATAGGGGGGTCTTGAATATAGGGGGAGGAAGCAGTTGCACTGATAGATTCCATCATCAAGAAGATTAGTTAGGGTGCATTGCCTGAAGTGCAGGTGGAACCTGGGATTGAGATTCACTGGAACTAGGGCATTTTATAGCAGTCGTACACTGGCTATAAAGAGCAGAATTGTTCCATACAGAGAGCAACTACCAATACCAAGTGTGCAGAAGGAGGCCCTCAAGGAGGCAATAAGACATGCCTGTGTTGAGAGTAAACCATTGGCAGAGGTTCAAATTTAATTGCACTTAGTCAATCGAGAAAGATTGTTAGCTTGCCTCAAGAACCGGTTATGCTTCACATTGCTGATCGCTAAGAGCTAGATGTATGAAGCTATTTAGCAGTCGCAAAGCCTGTGATTCACTAAATCACAGGATTTGCGCCTACTAAATGATTTGTACAGATGGGCTACACCCATTTAGCACTTCTGTAACATATATCAGAATCTCTAAATTGGTTTAGAAAATCATAAGGGACAAGGGGCATGTTTAAGGTATCCCTTCCAAACAGCGATACCTTATGGTATGTATTAATGTTTTGCGATCGAATTCTGGTAATTTACCACCTCCTCAAAGAAGGTGGTAAGCCGTTCGCAAATGGGTAGGGGTCTCAAGCGACCCCTTTTGAGAATGTTAGAAATATATATTTTTAAGAGTGGGCAATGGTTCTATGGACCACTGCTTACTCTTAAAAAATGTAAGTATAACAGTTCATTTTTTTTTTAATACATCCCATTTTAATTTCAGGAAAACAAGTTCCATTTAAAAAAAATGCTTTATTTAAAAGCAATCATAGACTTGGTGGTCTGCTGAACTCAGCTGGCCACCATCCGTGTGATGACTGTAATTTCTAATAGGTCGCAAATTATGACCTACCTCATTAATATTCATGAGGTAAATCTATTTGTGACCCATTAGGAATTGCTCATTTAAAAATAAAACTTTCATACATTAGGAATAGCGATTACCAAATTGCAATTCTGAGAAAATTGCTATTTGGAAATTGCTATTTTAAACTTTTGTTCATCTGGCCCTTAATGTTTTGTTTCTTGTGTCTATGCCTTTTCTGGCCTTTGATGAAAAGCTGTAAAAATACTCTCTGACGTATCTGATGTTATAGGCAAGCAGAAAATAGCACCAAATTTAATGAATCATCATTCATTTTAAATGATGTTGATTATGAAATCGTAAAGTTTCAGCCAACACAAAACTATACACTGAACTAAATAAAAAGGTGTACATTGGAAGGACCACAGTATAAGGTAACAAGCAACACTTTGAAAGAGTTATGTATCTGTGAGATTTTTAATTGTATTAAGCATGGTTAGAAGGTGAGGTCTTGGATTTGTGGAGTGCTGGCACCAGGTTTTATCTGTGTAGTGTAGGCACATCTAACAAAACAAAAGCCTTTACAAAACTTGAGCCTTCCCCATGTTGCATTAGCCATTTAGTTGATTAATTGAATTATAGCCTTTCTGTTGATTACATTGCACTGAAGGCCCATCATACTTAATGACAAGCAAACAGAATTTAGTCAGGAACTGAAACAATTATAAGTGATTGGACACTAGGAGGGCAATCCACAAAAGTAAATCTATGTGCGTGGGTCTCCCCACACATAAAGTTACATCTATGCCTCCACCTAGGTTTAGACTTTTGAATCAGCATCCCCTATAATTAGAGAGTGGAGCTTCCTGCAACCGAATGCACGACTGTAAATGTACTACAAGAAGCACCTGTTTAGTGAGTTCTCTTTCCTCAGGGTGGAAAGCTGAGAATGGAAGAGAATAAGGAAGCACCACCCACTTGACCCAAAGCTCAAACAACTCACATACATAAGCATAAAACAATAAAAAGATGCAATTAGTACACTTGTATAACTCATTTTCCTTAAGACTGCCTCACTAACACACCGGCTCTAGAATCTAAGATGCATCATAGTCCTAAAATGTGGAAGAGGAACTTCATTGAGGAAGAGATCTACCATGTAGTAACCTTTACTTTTGATCAGTACAGGGAGCTACATGGTCTGCCTCCACCCAAACTCAGCGGAATATGTATGTTGCAATTACTCTCAGGTGTTGATTGGTGTGACAAAGTCCTGCCTATTAAATACCTTCTCCTTGCAGCATAAGATATATGGATTGAGTTTGATGCCTGGGTGCAATATGTGTATTACCTTAGTTCTACATTATTCTTTTTGAAATGTTACTTTGTTTTGAAAATTGTACGTTTAAATATAATGCGTTTATTAGAGTTTGATTTTTTAATTGTTTACCCCAACCACTTTGCAGAATCAGTTGTGTTTAATGTGTCTGAAGCTTAGTGTATTATATGCCATGCACAATTTGTTAGCAATTCAAATAAATGAAACAAAAGTTTACTATGTATTATAACAACGTTTTTACACGTAAATAATTCAAATATAATATTTAATTGAAATAAATGTAACATTTAAAAATGAAAAGAACTTAGTTATTCATTAAAAATATTGTTTGTTAAAATGTAACTTTTAAATAGAATATTTTACACCTTTCATATATGTTATTAGTAACAGTGTTATTCCCTGTCTCCATTGATTTCCATGAGAGAGTGGTGCAGTACCAGTGATTGGCCATGTGTGGTGCTTGACTTAATCCAAGGCTTGTCTGGAATAGATTTGGGCCTAATTTGTCAGTAGTACTATTTTCCTTGGGCAAAAGTTGCTCCAAAAGTCACCATAAACTCACAGTACAAGAAAGATCTCTCTGAAGTTGGTGGGTGGGAACACCCCATACTCTTCTAGCTGGAGCGGTGCTCTTAAGGCCAGGATGCACAATGGAGACTGAAGGCTTGGAATTGCTGGCATCAGGATGATGAGACCACAAGACTTAAGGTTACAGAAGAGAGAATGAGATCCACTAAAGTAGACAAGAAATTCAAGGGGTCAATTGAAAAACCCAGAACTTACTGATGAGGAAGACCCTCAGCATTAAGGCAATAATCTCAAAATACACTGCTGAGGCCCACAGGGATCCTTTCACTCTCCCTACCTCCATTCACTACATAGATGCGTTCCTTGCCACAAGTCCTTGAACACCATCAGATAAAATTCCAGATGTACGCAGATGATACTCAGATATACATTTGTTCAGAGATCAATGGCAAGATACACTTGTGTATAAAGGAAGGTTACTTCTGATCAGGCGTGGCCGGCACAGGTAAGAGCAGTGGGGCGGGCGGTGGAGGGGGGAGTCGACAGACAACGAGATAGGAAAAATTAAATACAAAAATAAATAAAACCAGCTTGCACTCACCGGATCTCCGACTCAGCGATGTGGCGACCTCAAAGGAAGTGGTTTTAAATTTTTTTTAATTCTAAGTTTGAGATCAGGCTCATAACATTTTACATTGTGCACAAGGTATACACGGCACAGGATATCTCCAAAACTGCCACTCTACTACGTTGCAGCCAGACACCTATGATCTACTTTGGCTCATATGATTCAATATGCCATTTAGTGACTAACATATTGTGGAAGATACTTGGGAATTTATGGCCCAAAATTCGGGAACAGGTTCAGCCCTCCACTCACATCAGAAACTTGTTACTTAGATTCAGAAAATTCCAGAAAAACAAACTGTACAAATAGGCTTTCAATAAGGATAACATCATCCTGGTATTGTCTGAAGCATACTATATCTCCGCATCTGGTCTCAAACTCTCATATTTACTGAACTTTTTGTGTGTGTGTTTTTGTACCTGCTTCAGCAATCTGAAGTGGCCTAGGTGATGCGTAGTGCTATAGAAAACTCTCAACAAATATATGCATCAATATATAAATATTAAAAATATAAAAGGCATTCAATAAAATTATAAAAACATGGGAGGGCTGTTATTCTGTAATGATGGGCATCAGACTATGCCCATGTTTGCCGAGAACCCCTTAAATCTTGACATCACCTTGTGGTTTTGTCCCTGCCTTTAAGGTTCAGAACTAACCTTCACTATAATTTGTTTAGGAATTGTCCTGGATGATTGTGTCATCTTTAACAATGGATTAATACATGATTTAACTATTCATCATATTCCAAATAGTTATTTTGACTCCAGTTCTTCCTCCTTTCTGGAAACATCACCAGTAAAACAATGTACCCCTACACATGTTGAGTACATTCTCATCTTTTTTTGTAGGCAATTCCATACTTCATAAGCTTGCTTTTCCAGTACTCATATTTTTGTCATTTGTGAATTTTGGGACAGCTCTTGCACCATCATAATATCTTTTGGACACCTCTAAACTTAGGGCCTTACTTAGAGTTTAGGAATAGTATACTCCATCAAAAAATGGATGATATCCCATCCACCATATTACAAGTGCCATAGGCTGTAATATATTCTTAGCAGGACATTCGCCAGGGTTTGTGACAGAGTATCCTTTCCACAAAACTCTAAGGGCCTTCGTCTATATTGTGAAATTGAGAAATGACAGACAGCTCTTGGTTGAATAATTTTGGCAGTTTTCTCATTTGGAGAGGAGCATGTTATTTGATTAAAACATTGGAGAAGATGCTGTTCCATGAGTCTGCAATCACATTAGTACAATTTCTTGACTGTTTTTATCATCTTCTACAGTTCGTTACTCCCTTCTTCATCCATAGCTAGTACTTCTAGGAAATTGCAAGATTTCAAAGTTGCATACAGAT
This sequence comes from Calotriton arnoldi, assembly GCA_963921515.1. NCBI lineage: Eukaryota > Metazoa > Chordata > Amphibia > Caudata > Salamandridae > Calotriton > Calotriton arnoldi. Next base: position 1,838,885 of record CAWUFW010000840.1, read on the forward strand.
TGCTCCTCTACGCAGAGTAATTTTGCAAATATATTCTGGACCTTGACCCTCGTGGATCTGAATAGAGCACACTCTGGGGCCTGACTTTGGGCGTCAAGATGGCGGTCGCACTCTGAGAGTGCTCCGGACCCCACAGCCATCTGCCGCTGTTAGACGCCTCTAACATCCACTTACCGGCTCCCTCCCCACTGTTGGTGATCAGGTTGGGCTGGAGATCCATGTTTGGGACCATCTGGGACTCGGCCTGTCCCGGAGTGACTGATTTACAGTGCGGCTCTGGAGCGGGAGCCTGCTGCTCCCGCAGGGCACTGAGGCCGATAGAAGCCCTTCTGTGTGCAGCTTTCTCTGCGCGTAGCCACTGACAACGCTGGTCACGGGACAGCCTTGCACTGCAATGAGGAGGTCCGGTGCCTGCTGGCTCAGCCATCCCACCAACTGCAAGAGCGCTGCGGTTGGGAGGCATGGATTCGGTCAATGACCCTGGTAGGGACAGGAGGCGAGACGGGGCCTGACAGTGAGGCAGGGGACTTGAGAGGAACACTGCAGGGCTGTCAACGCCTGGCTCACATTCTGGCGGCCTGTGTGGAATGAACAGCTGCTGAGCCTTGGGACCGAAGGCGGACACTGCCAGAAGAGGTGAGGCAAAGTGAGCAAGGGACCCACGTCTGGGCATACCCTGCCCTTAGTTGGCAGGGTATGCCCAAACCTGGGTCCCTTGCTCACTTTGCCACTGGATTCAAGCTAGCCTGGCTGATGAGGGTTTCCGGTCCAGGGAAGACATGGCTTGGCAGTTCGGGCTGGACTGTTCCCATGAGGCACAGGGCCAAGACTGATTTGCATATAGCTGTGTCTGAACTGGGGTGGCAAAGTGAGCTAAAGAATGATGATGGATTCAACCCAGATCTGTGACTGGGGGTGAGTGTTTGAAAAGTTTCAGCACTCCGTCTATCATTTCCTTGTGTTTGCTTTGTTCGCCCTTAGTTGGCAGGGTATGCCCAGACGTGGGTCCCTTGCTCACTTTGCCACTGGATTTAAGTTAGCCTGTCTGATGAAGGCTGTTAGCCCGAAACCGGTCCCAGGATGCTTGTTTCCGGTCCAGGGAAGACATGGCTTGGCAGTTCGGGCTGGACTGTTCCCATGAGGCACAGGGCCAAGACTGATTTGCATATAGCTGTGTCTGAACTGGGGTGGCAAAGTGAGCTAAAGAATGATGATGGATTCAACCCAGATCTGTGACTGTGGGTGAGTGTTTGAAACGTTTCAGCACTCCGTCTATCATCTCCTTGTGTTTGTTTTGGCCTGTAAGGCTACCATTAGGGGATACACCAAAAGCATTCTTAGATCAAAAGAGAAATACAGGATCCAATGTGTGACTCCACTGGAGGCTCAGGCAACTTCTTGATGACCCCTAAGGAGAGGTCTCCAGACAGCTTGCACTGGCTGAGGTTCTAAATATTTTGCTTGAGGAGGCTCCAAGTTTGGCGCACATCCACAGTGAGGATCTACGAGTGGGGTGACAAAAATGCCAAGTTGCTATACTGGCTGGCTACTAGGCCTCTGGCTATCAGAGTGATCCCTGAAGTGCTGGATGCTGATGGCACCCCGCTTCGTTCCCCTCTAGCTTTAGTTCAGGCATTTGCAAACTACTACTGCTGCCTGTACGCAGCAGGTCCAAGACCGGAGGCAGAACAGGTCTCCCCACTTTTAAATGATATTCCATTACCTTGAGTCTCGCGGACTGATCGGCATGACTTAGAAAAGCCAATCATAGCTGAGGAGATTGCCACCGACATCTCTGACCTATCAGCTGGGAAAGCACCTAGTCCCGATGGTTAACCACTGAATTCTACAACAAATATAGAGACATCCTCTCCTGCACCTGCTTGAGCTTTATAACGAAGCCACTAAAATAGGCCATTTTCCACCAGAACTTGATATGGCCACCATAGTGGTCATTCCGAAGTCGCACCCCCCACCCAATGCTTGTGGGGCTTACCGACCCATCTCACTCATCAACGGGGAGTAGATGAAACCAATCCTTATCACTCTTTTACACCCTAACCAATGTGGTTTCATGCCGACTAGAAGCACACGGCATTGTCTCATACGACTCCATGTTGTGTGCGAACACCTCCTGACACCATCCATAGCCCTGCTATGAATAGATTTTGAAAAAGCATTTGATACGGTGGACTGGACTTACCTGTCTCAGGTCCTGCAGAAGGCGGGATTGGCACGGCTCATTCGTTGCAATGCGCAAGTTCAGTGCTGGAAGTTGGATACAGGCCATGATGACCATATTGCATCATATGCCGACGATGTTTTCCTATTCGTGTCTAACCCTGCGGACACCTGCCCATGCTGCCTTCAACTCTTACATCTCTATGTGGAGGCTTCTGGCCTAAGGGTTAATCATACTAAATCGGTGCTGGTCCCACTCCACCCCTCTCGAGAGTTTGTTGAATGAAAAACCACCATTCCTCTGCAACACTTAAGCTTCCTCTACCTGAGGATCCACGTCGCGCACCATCCTGAGCTGTCAAGGAATCTTAATTTCACCCTGCTGATTTGAAAAGTAAGAGCAGATCTCAAAAGATGACAAACACTTCAGCTGAATGTGATGGGAAGGATTGCTCTCTACAAAATGATGATTCTGCTGAGGCTTTTGTATCTCTTTAAAGATTTCCCACAGACAGTGTCCCGGCACAGATTCAGAGAAATGGCCAATCTATTACTTAGCGTCCCAGGTCGTGGTTATGAGCAATTGGTTTAATGAGGTTAGTTGGATCCAGCATTATTATTATTATACTCATTTGTAGTGCGCAACGAATCATCCCCAGGGGGATCTCTCGGCGCCTGAGTAGCAGTCACCTAAAGAGCAACAGAATCTTAAAACAGCCAGGTCTTGAGCAGTTTCTTAAATCGAGACAAGTTGGAGCAGGCACGGATCTCATCAGGGAGTCTGTTCCAATGGACGGGGGCTAGATGAGTAAAGGCCCGACCGCCCATTTTGGCTTTCCTGATTCTCCACGTGCAGAGCAAATTGCAATTGCTAGATCTCAATTGACGCACGGGTAGATACAGTTCAAGTTTCTTCTTAAGGTAAGCAGGGCCCGTCCCATGAAGGGACTTAAAGACAGTACATAAAAGCTTGAAGACTGCTCGTTTTCTAATAGGAAGCCAGTGCAGTTGACGTAGGAGAACTGCCTGCCGGTTTATTAAGGGCAAGGCGGGCTGCTGTGTTTTGAACCATCTGCAATTTTGATAATAGGTCTTCCCTTATTCCGACTAGTAGAGAGTTACCATAATCCAGTCTGCTAACCAAGAGCAACTGAATGAGGGTTTTCCTTGCCATGAGAGGGATCCAAGGGAAGATCTTTCTAAGCATCCGCATTATTCCGAAGCAGGTGCCTGACAACGTCTTCACCTGTTCCTCCATAGAGAGTTTATTGTCAATTCTGATGCCTAAATTCTTAGCCCATTTTTTTGGTGAGGGCGCCTCCCCTAGTTCTGATGGCCACCATTCTGAGGTCCACAATTCCTCAGCTTTACCAAACAGCAGTATCTCTGTTTTGATGGAATTAAGCTGAAGAAAGTTCTTCTTCATCCATATGGCTATATTTGACATACAGTTTTTAAACTTAGCTTTGGTCACTGCAGGGTCCGCCTTTATAGGGACTATTACCTGCGTGTCGTCTGCGTACGAGATAGTCTCGAACCCGCAGCTTCTAATAATTGAGGCCAGAGGGGCCACATATATATTAAACAAGGTGGGACTTAAGATGAATCCCTGCGCGACCCCCTTATCCACCCGAGTGGTCTGTGACACAAAGGAATCCAACTGGACACATTGTGTTCTGTCGGTCAGAAAACTTTGTATCCATTTAAAGGCCATGCCTCTGACACCAATCTCTCGTAGCTTATCCAGAAGGATGCGATGAGAGATGGTGTCAAAGGCTGCTGACAGATCGAGGAGAACTAGCATCGACGGGGTCCCCTTGTCCAGTGACATCCTTATGGTGTTGGTGACTTCCAACAATGCGGCCTCGGTGCTATAACAAGCACGGAAACCCGACTGGGACGGATTCAGTAGGTTATTCTGTTCCAAATAACCAGAGAGGCGACGATTGATTAATGTCTCCAAGATCTTTGAGCTGCAAGGGAGGAGAGAGATCGGCCTGTAATTTTGTAGATCAATAGGATCTGCTAGCGCCTTTTTTAGCAATGGTTTGATACGTGCGTTTTTCCACTTACGAGGAAACATGGCTGTAGCTAACGAGATGTTACAGACTTCAGCGAGCGCAACGGCTAAAACCGGAGTAAGTTCTGACATAACGAAAGGCGGAACCGGGTCTAATGGAGATCCAGATTTCAAGTGAGCTAGTAAGGAGCCCACTTGCTCACCAGTGATAACAGGGAAAGATTCTAGGCTCGGAGAATGAGGGTTTTCCTGGGGGGAAGCTCCCTCGTAATCAACCTCCTCCGGACCGAAGGAGCAATAGATTTTATCAATCTTTTGAATAAAATGGCTAGCTAGGTCCTCACATAACTCTTGTGTGGGCGGAGGTAAAGGGTTATTGGCTCTCGGGTTGGTGAACTCCTTAAGAATCTTAAAGAGCTCCTTGGAGGAGTTCTTCACTTCCGTAATACGGGAACCTAAATGTGCTCTTCTGGCTGTGTTGCAGCTTTTTAAATAAGCTCTATGTGCAACTCAATAGAGCGATTTATCTAACTCTGATTTTGATTTCCTCCATTTTCTTTCCTTGGTTCTACATATGGCTTTTTCTCTCATATAGAATGAAACTGACCTCGCTGAGCTTTGAGGTTGTACTGGGACTGCATTATGGCACCCAAATCCCTAGGGACTTACCCAAAGTGACCCGAACGTTTTTTCTTAGCTAGTGTGCTGCTCTCCAATGCACAGGTTGGGACTCCAAGCTCACTCTGCAGACACCGCTTTGCAGAGGGGGTGGCTACAAGAGATGACTGGCCTGGAGTGATTTACAAGGATACAATAGGCATTTCCCTACTGGGTCTGGCACTCATATTTACTCTTTCTAAGAACTCCAATCGACCTATGCCCTATTAACCACACAATTCCATAAATATCTTCAGCTGAGGCCTGCACTGTAAGCGCACATCCCCCTAGGCATGACACTCCCCAAATTCAGTCCCCTATGAGGCTAAATTCCTGGCTGCCGCTCTGTTGAAAGAAGGAATTTCCTAACTTTTCTGCTCCTTAACCAGTAACACCCCTGATACATTTCCACAGCTGCAGACCACACCTGCAGACCCAGTAGGAGGAATGGGTGGGAAAACTGGATGATTCCCTGCCTCATCACAATCTCCTCTAGAGAGAGGTTGGTACAGATGTACTATCTCCATCATGCTTACCTCACCACTAATTCGTCTACACAAAGCAGGCCTCCACCCTAGACCTATATGTTTTAGATGTCCATATGCTCCTGCGGACTTCTGCTAAATGGTCTGGACATGCACTCTTATTGTGAACAACTGGTGTGAGGTAACTAAAACACTATCGGCGGTAGTGGGGTGGGAGGTGGAGTTTTCACCAAAATCCATCCTCTTGGCATCATTGAAAGGAGGTGAGGCATGAGTGCTGACCAGGCACTGGTTGGAGTAGCCACCATGGTTGCAAAACGGGACATAACCTGCAGAAGGAAGTCTGCCACCATGCCCTTGTTGTTTCAATGGCGCAGTGGAGTGGACTGGGGTGGACAGCAAGAAAAAATGGTATATAAAGCCAGGGGCTGCCGAAAAAAGCATGCAAAAATCTGGAGAAAATGGTGGGATCATTTTGGACTTGGTTCTTTAGCGTAAATGCTCATCTATATAAAACTCATCGTTTTTCTCATTATTTTCTATTTCACAATGTTTTAGGCATAGAGACCCTATGCAGCCCAATTTCTCCACATTATTTTTTAACATGTATTTTGGAGTTTCATATAGCTATATAATGACACCTTACAGCTAGTGCAGAGTGCTAAATTATCTTCAGCTCATACCCTAGATGCATGCTGGGGTATTAGTCTAACTTTCTTTGCACTGAGGTTTCAATGCACTATGGTCTCTGTGCTTTTTTGAGTTTCAAAGTAGCTCAATTGATAGATTGCTCACAACAGGGATTTCTGGTAGCCAACCAGACTCTCAAGTGGTTTTGCTACTATATAATTGCAAACCAAATTCTCCGTAAGGGATGTCTTAACTTCTTGTCACTGCTTGTGTGGACCATTCAAGACTGTACCTGATTTGTCCGGAATTTTCTTCCGGTACTGGAGAAGCTAGCTTGTAGTAATTAAATGTATTGAGAGTTATTAATTTGCCAATTTATCTACCATCCTCCATTACGTCTAAAGCAGTGAGTGACTGTTGACATTTATGAGTTACTGGATGGTGACTGGACATTGTCTTTAATACCTTGAAAAACTTTGTAAGGATTACAAAGGTCCTTCCGTTGCTTCCAAAATATGCTGGAATGGATAACTTGCATGCTCAGAATTTCTATAGTAGTTCAGTGTCGGCACCTCCGCTATGGCGGAGGAGCGTTGCACCACTGCTTTTGAGCAGTGCAAAGTAAAGGAAATATAAAATGATAATAACTTTGAGTTATTATCATTTTACGTTTCCTTTGTGGGCGGGCGGGTGAGCGAGACTGTTCTGATCTCGGAGCAGGGTAAGGAGGAGTGGTTTGCCCACTCCTAAGTGCGCAATGACCGTTTGGCCGGCCCTCTCAGGCGCCTAAAACAGTCATGCACACTTTCCCTGTTCTCCATGGAGGCTGCATTATAGCCTGCATGGAGAATGTGCCCAGGCTCCCATTCCCTCGTTGAGTGTCAAACCAGGTCGCTCAAAACCAATCACAACGCTGCATTGCAGCGTTGTGACTGGTCAGGGGAGCCTGGCTGTTTTACCTGGCTTCCTGCCCACAAGGAGAGCAGGAACAGAGAGGCCGGACATGGCAGCAAGGTAAGTTATATATATTTTTTCCTTTGCGCAACCCCGCACCCTCACACTCCCCCCCTCACCTGCCCCGCCACCCGCGAGACATGCCAGCCACCACTGAAGTAGGTGTTAGGACTGCTGGTTGACCTGTTTTTAATTTTGAATATGTCTTTTGAGGCATATAATGAGGGTAGGTAGGATCAGCAACAATAACTCACAGCTACTGGTGAAGAAGCGATAGCTCCAACTAAGAAACAGTGGTGTTCACATATGATATGACTATATAACAAGGGAACATCACACACTATTCCAATTGTTTTGTTTCAGTCGTCCAAATCCTTTGTGCTGCTCCTAGTGATTTGAATTAAGAGGCCACAAGGATGGTTTGACTATCTGAAGCTATTACCGAGACCTAAAATATCATAAACAGCCACAGAGTTTGGAACAGTAAACACTGATTTCCAAAGTACACACAATTGATTGTACTTTCATTGTGTAGTGTGGTTAAGAGAGCTTCCTGGTACAGAGAATTGATTGCACCCATCCTCTTCCAAAGGTAGATATTTGTGATGGGACTCTGTGACATTGAAGGTATCTACTTTCAAGAACTGTCATTGTGGCTCTTTGGTGGTATGACTTCAGGATGTCTCAGGTTTCATCACCTCATCTTCTTACACCAATGTGAGTATAGGTGTTCCATCAACATCCTGCTCTAGACAACCGGGTCAGTAACATGAAGTGTCTTGCTCTGGGTGCCGTGATCCTGATCATCCACACCGTCTTTTTGAGTACAAGAGCCCAGACCCTTACAACTGTGTCAACTTCACACGCAGATGGAGATATATCAATGCTTCTCAGTTGTTGCATCACATCCTTGCCTCTGTTGATAGCATGGTCCTTAGCTTAGTATTGTGCTCCCAGTCTGGAACATTTTCTTTTGCATCTGCACATCCTTCTTTATCTTTTTTCTCCTGCCCTTGTATATGTGATCTTTGCTGTCCTGATATAAAAATTCTAAAGTTGGATGGCACAAATGAAAGCAAAATTGATCAGGATCTACTCACAGGTTCACATCGAAGCTAGGTCAATTTACAAGACTGCCTGTATCACCCACAAAGCCGTGCACACTTCCACCCCTCACTATCTGGTGAATAAACTCAAAATCTGAGGCGGCTCTAGACCTTCACGCAATGCTGAAAACGCACTGCTCAAGCCTCCTACTTTCAATAGGGAAAGATTTATGGCTCAATTCTTCTCAGGCAATGCGGCTCGTATTGGAACTCGCTTCCTCCAGTCCTCTATCGCGAGTTTCAAAACAGATCTTAAAACTTTTCTCTTCCAAAGACACTTCCAGGAATAATTCATCCCATTTCATGATCCCCACAGCCGCTTGGCATTCACCTGAGCTCAACTTTGTAAATATATATTCTATACCTGTTTTAGCCTAATTTTGCCACCTTTATTTTTTTAATAATTCTGGTTGTATATGTAACTTGTTAGTGTGTAAATCTCCTTATGTAACTTACTTGGTTCTATTGTAAAGTGCTCTGACACCTTTGGGTGAAGTTCGCGCTATATAGAACTGCATTAAATAAATAAATAAATAAATAAAAATAAATAAATAAACAGGTGCATGGATGGTTCTACCCATCCTAATGTCGTCCCTCCGTCCATTGCTTTGCAATCCGTGAACTCACAGCAGTAAATTGCATTGACCTAGTCATCAAAATGTGCAAATGAGGAGAATTATCCATGTGTTCACTAGAAGAGAACTTGGTGAACAAGTGAGCTGCAAACTTTCAAATGTGACCTGAAAGTTATAAGTTTGAATTCTAGTGGGTCTAATCATTTTCGACTTTCCCGGTACTAATGCAACGAAAACCTTTGAGTTTGGTGTTAGTAAAAACGATTTTGATTGTTCTGTGGTAACACTGCGCGTGTGTTTGATATTAGGAAGAAAACTGTTCTCAGTTACATTTCTCCAGTTTTCCTTTCTGGGAAGTTGTAGTCAGTACTCCAGAAGCAACTGCACATGTCTGTTTCCTACTGTAATCAAAAGACATTAGGGAACACACGAAGGACGTCGCTACTGTTGTTACTGCAGACATCAATCACCTAAGATTGTCAGAAGTCTCCTGATCCAGACTTAAGACCTTTTAAGCAGATCTTAGAGTGAGTTGAGGTTTTCAAGGAAGGGTGAAGAGGTGAAGGACAAACATTTCTTACCAATAATCCTTGGTAATCCATCTTTTCATCACTGCAGTAATTAAACACAAGTGTCTACTGGCTATTTATGAAAGGAACTTGTTCAATTTCTATATATACTAAAAAAACAAGCCCGCCTCTTTTACAAATAGGTGCGTGCATGACTTTAGTTTCCTTTGTCCTCCTGTTGAATGTTTTCCAAACCTAGTAAGGCGAAAGGTATACATTATTTCTACCTTTGAATAAAGAGGATGGAAGTGATTAAGGAATACATTAAGCTACTGGGTATTGACAGATAATAATCTCATTGTTATTTACACATTTACCTAATGACTGCAGCTCCTACTAATAAGAATTGTACAAATAAGCGCGAAGTGCATTGATTTTACCCATACATCAGTTAATCGAAAGGAATAATTGAGAATTTTTTCTTTTAAACTCCCCAAACCCTTGGACAGGCAAATTGTCAAACTCTGGCCCTTGGGCACATTTCCCTCTGTAATTTACAAATGCAGGGTTTTCATGAGCAAAATAATTTCCAGTGGAAACCCCCATGTTATTTGCAGCAGGTTACAACTTTTGGAACCTCTAATGATAATGGGACCATTTGGGAAATATGGCCCAATAGTGGTATGCTTTCTCATATGATACTTAACTCCATTTTCCCCATGTTTGGTGCAAATTGCTCAAGGAGAGGAAAAGTTATTCAGAGCGCAGGAACAAGACTACAACCTTAACTTCAGAGGTATAACTGTATCTCTATACTATGGCCCAGGTTTACTAAACTTTCATGCAATATAATGCTGCATTTTTTAAAGGGAAAGAGCAGAAATGTGCCATATTTACTAAGACATGGCACGCTTTTGCTCTCTTCTTGTGCTGGCGCACTTGTGGCAGCCTAGTGTAATGCTGGCCCACTTGTGCCACGATGTAAGGGTACCTGTGTTTTGGTCAGAATAGTTTTGTGCAAGTAGGGATACCTTCCTGCACCAAAACTATTATTTGAGGCTTATTGCAGAATGAAACTCACATGCAAAGAGGAAGTAACTAAGAGAAATAAAGATATTTCTCATTACTCCAGCCTCTGGTAGGCCCACTATTTTGGTGCAAAACCCAGGTTTACAGACTTTAGCAAATCTGTGTTTGCTTCAAAATACATGGGTGGAGGCACGGGAATGCCCATGCTTACGTCTTCCCTGAGCTTCATCTGTCACCTCCCATCAGACCTAGCCCATTTGTATACCCCTGCAGGTCCCCAGAATATTCTTTCTACCTATTTACAAGGGCCTTGTCAGTAAAAAGACAGTTTAGACCCCAGGCCCCTTTCTGTGCACTCCCAGTTCGACCTCTGGTCCCTGGGCTAGCAGTCGCGGCTCCTGGAGGGAGTGCTGCGGGGCGGTGGGGCGGGGCGGGGGAGGGGCAGGATGGGGGTAGTAAACTCCGGCATACGGCCGAACGGAAATAAGTACATAAATAAATAAATAAAACAAATTACTTTGCGCGCGCCTCATCGCCAATGATTAAGTGCCTTCTGTGAATACCAAAATGAGTAAGTTACACAAAAGGAGTAAGTTACTCAAAATGAGTAAGTTACTCAAAATGAGTAAGTAAGTGCCTTCTGTGAACACCAAAATGAGTAAGTGCCTTCTGTGAATACCAAAATGGTAGTAAGCTTAGGATTTTGTCTTAAGTTAGTTCTGTGAATCGGGCCCTGAGTAAATACAGTATGTATTGTGTATTAATTATTCTGTTTACAAATGTACGCTCTCGTGAGATGATCGTGAAGGTCGAATACAAAATCCCCTGCATGGACTACGAGGGGACTGCACTTCCTTTTCCGGCTCTCATGATCCGCTCGCGAGATCATATATTTGGAATGAAGTTCATAACAGTGCCTTTTTGTAATTTTGAAGACAGTAAAACATAAGTAGTGTTGTTTAAAGTAGAAAAAACAATTGATGTATTGTTGCATTTCAGATAAAAGAAAGTTCTCTGTTTTTTCGAACTCGTGAGCCTCTCACGAGGAACCCGAGCGGCGCCCAGGAGAGGGAAGACATCCCAAGGAAGGATTGTGATTGGTTCATATGGATGTCTTTATTTAGCAAAGAACGATTCCTTCCTTGTTGTCTCATTTATTTATTGGGTTTTACTTTGGTTAGACCTTTTTGGCTAGCTCTCTGACATTGCTAATTTCACCAGAATGTCATCCTCAGATCCAGATGCCCAGCCTAGTGCTGTTCCTAAAACTCAGCCACCCAAGGAGTCCTTGCTGTGGCAATTTTTTTTCATGAGGCCTGGTGGGAAAAAAGTATCTGCTAAATATGCCATATGTAAAATGTGCAAAAAGGAGTTCAGCAGAGGCGACAAGAACAAGCAATACAGCATGAGTACCACTGGGATGTGGTGACATTAGAGGGCTATGCACCCTCAATGCCTTGCTTGGGCTGAGTTAGCCCGTGCTGCAGATCTTAAAAACTCCTCAGGGGTGTCCACGTCTTTTGAACCTGGTGAGACGGTGCCTGAACAGATACTCAACCCGGCTTAATTGAAAAAAGCCCTATTTTGCTGCTTATGCAAACAGATGATTTATTCTTCTGAGACTAACGGGGCAGCATAGGACATGCTTGTCCAAGATTATAAATGACCACCAAGGAAGTAGGTTTTTTAAACACATTTTGTTTCTCAAGTTTGTTTTCAAGGAGATGATTTTTTTACTCCCAATTTTTTTGTTATACTTTTTTAATGAACAAAAATACAAAAAAGTAAAAAAAATAAAAAATACAGTTGTTTAAAATGTTACTTAGAAAAGCTCTTTTCAGAGCTACCCTATACTTTCATTGTGTATGTTGTTTGTACTATGTTACTCTTTTTTTTTCTTCTTGATGACTCTCCCGATTCACCTGCGAGAGCCATGGTGCTCTCATACATAGTATGGATGACTCTCTTGAGAGGTTCGGGAGATCCAGGCATACAGTCCTCCGCGTTCAATGCGAGGGGGCACTGTTTGTTCCTTTATGCTCACAAGTATCTCAAGAGAGCGTACTTTCATAATGGAATTTGTATATTATGTTGTAATATGTATAAGTTACATGCACTAGATATTTGCTACCCCCTCTTTTTTTATTGATCCCATGAGACTCTCGCGAGATCATAAAAATTACTTTAGAGGAAGAATTTACATTTTCCTTCATTACTATACTCATCTCCTACAATCCCCACTACTAAACTATGGGGAGAGACTGGCCTCTCCAATGAGACCTTGCATGAAGATAACTAGTGTGTAGAGTAGGATGTAAAGAGACACTGCCTCTCCATTCACATCTTTCCCCAGGCTCAGTAGTATCCATAGTAGGGTGGGGATGGTACTCACCTCACATGTAAGACCTCACTATTCCATACTAAGTATAACAAGTACTAGCCTCCCCACTGGCACTTCTCCCCAGGGTGTGGGAATGGATTTGCCTGTTCACTAACAACTCTCCCCAGCATAACAGATATATACAGAAATATTATCTTCTGCACTAACACCTATCTCTAGGACAACTTGGATGTGCAGTATGGTGTAGTTAACCAGTGGCCTCTGTGCTCACACCTCTCCTTGGAACAACAGTGATATGCAGTGCTGTCTGGGAAGAGAGTCACCTCTCTGTTAACACATCTTACTAGTGTATGAGGTGTCTGTAGTAGGGTATGAGAAAAATGTATCTCTCTACTCTTACCTCTTCTCATGCTGAGAGGTATGTATAGTAGACTGGTTAGAAACTACCCTGTTTCCTGACACAAGTCTTATGCATGATACTTCTGAGCAGTATAGTGTGGGGAGAGATTGGCCTCTATCCTGTGACCGGTCTCTTGGATAATGCTTGTGCAAATTAGGGTGTGAAAAGTGGCTTACCTTTCTAGTTATAGCTCTCCCTAGTATGACAGATGTACAAGTAAAGTATAGAGTTGAAATTACCTTTATGCTCAAACGTCTGGTATGCAAAACAACTATAGAGACTATGACAAGAAAACACACTGCCCTCTCAGGCGAGACCTCTCCCCAGAGTAACATATGTGCAAAGTAGGCTGTGGGTAGAAACTGTTCTCTCTGCACGTACCTCTCTTCATACTGATGAATGTCCATAGTGAAGTATACAACAGAATATCCTCTCTGTTCAGAATTTTGTCTTGGAGAACTCGTGTCCATATTTCATTGTGGAGACATACTTACCTCTGTTTCAAATGCCTCCCAATGGCAACATCCATACATAATATGGTGTGCACAGCAGCTGATAGCAGTGTATATTAGAGTATAAACATGCACTTCCCTCTGTGCCAAGAACTCTGTGCCAAGACTTCTCTCTTGAATCACACTTCCCTATACCACAGAATTCAACAACTCACTGTTGCATCACAAGTGCCCATGCCTGCATAGCAAAATAATTGGCTTATCCATTGCCAAGTCTCTGTAGGATAAAAGATGTGTATAGTTCCATTGACATACATATACATGTAGTAGCATATTCACAGTCCCTGAACATAGAACTGCCAGTTTTAATTAATATTACAATAGTATAATACACTTACAATTCCTAATAAATATTAAAGAAACCAATCCAGTGTAACTTTGAACTTTTTTATTACAACAAAACAATTTAATAACAATACAAAAGTACAACCACTACATTGACTAACTATATGAAGAACTATAACACAAAGAAAACAAATAACTGTAAAATACATAAAAAAATTCTGACGCTCATAAACAGCTCCTAAACCCCCCCCTTTTCGCTTCATTTGCCTACTGAATTATGATCTTGGTAGCACTTCTTTCACAGTGTTTTACCCACCTTATGCTGCTAAAGAGTCTTTAGATTTGTGCTTTGTCATGGCAGGCTAGGTGGCAATAAAATCTCACCAAAGCAGCATGGGGCATGTTTATAAGGGGATTACCCCACCGGCACATCACTTTTTCTTTGACGTTCCGGTGGCGCAATGCCCTGCACCATATTTACAAAGTGACGTTAAGCTACTTATTGTGTCTTAATACTGCTTTGCAAATATGGTACCCTTTTGTGGAGGTATCTGCGTGAAACGGGCATGCAATGGGTGTTGCTGTGGGTGTTCCACCGTAACACCTATTGGTTTTTGACGCTGCCCCAGATTTACAAAAAGGTGTAAATCTGAGGCAGCTCCAAAAACTAACACCATGCAATAGCAGGAATTAGATTGGCACAACGAGGAGAAATACTTTTATTTCTCCTCGTTTTTGCATTTTCTATTTGTGCTGCATTCTGCAGCACACATAGAGAAAGCAAATGCCATTAATGATTGTTTATGTGCAGGAAGGTGTCCTTTCCTGCACATAAACAATCATTAAATAATGGTGACTTGCTACTTCTATGTGTGCTGCAGAAAGTAGCAAATCACCATTTTTGCAATGCAGCCACCCTTGCACTATGGAGCAAGGGTGACTGTGTTGGTGCTAGGCAGCTATTTTTAGCACCAGCGCTAGGGAAAACACAGGGGTGGCCATATTGTTGTAACTACAGTGCATCCCTGCATTTTGGAAATGATGGAGATTTCCTTGTAAATATGCCCCCATATCTATATATACAGTTCACAAAGCCTAGTTCGTCCAGAGTTAACATGCGCTGCCGAACAACTCAGCTGTTCAGGCAACTTCACATCCTTCCAACCTGAATACTCTGTGGCTGAAGAGGTAGTTATTGTTGAACAGCACAATAATCTTGCTTCTCTTAACAAGGCTCTTCTTTGATGCTTATGTAAGTGGATAATTATTTCCTCAGAGACAAGATTCTATTTTCCTCCTAAACAAAGACAAAATAACTAAAAATATAAAAGTGACACACTGGTCAATAATTGATAACAGTGATACAACAGTATATTTTTTAAACTTTACTGCATTTGTCAGTCACTATCACATATTTACATCTAATGCATCAGTAACTTGTTATTCCTTTCTCTTGAAAAATTCAACACTCTTACCCAGTCAAATTTTTTATCACAAATATAACATGCCATCAAACCTCATTTCATAAAGGTATATAAAATAACACAGTACTCTTCAGACACATTTGCTAGCATTCACCACAGCTTTTCACTCTATAAATAGCAATATCACTACTCAAACATTTTATAGGGCTAAAGTATGTGTACAACGAGGTTCATAACAAAAGTACAGCTTGTATTATTACATTCTTTGTTTTATTATATGATAAACACTGCTTCTTTTACTTACAAGGGCACACAGCTTGTACATTTCATTTTTTAACACAATCTGCAAACCTTGCTCACATTCCTCTACATTCTAATCTGTACCTCTCAAGACCTATAATGACACATCTACCGCTACCCTTCTCTATCCAAATAACTGAATATCATATCCACCACTCAAATTACTTTCATATTTCACTATACTAATTTTCAACACTAATCCTTTATGGGTTCCGGAGTAGCGTGCTACTCGCCAAAAGCGCTTCAACACCCCATCAGGGGTATCAAGCACTATATAAATGCAAACCTTTTTTCCCTCTTCTATCCCTCCGCTATCCTTCTCACTCCAAATAACTGACTAATATCCACCACTCAAATTACTTTCATATTTCACTATACTAATTCACCACTAATCCTCTATGGATTTCCGGAGTAGCGTGCTACTCGCAAAAAAAAAAGCGCTTCAACACCCCATCAGGGGTAACAAGCACTATATAAATACAAACCTTTTTTCCCTCTTCTATCCTTCCGCTATCCTTCTGAATCCAAATAATTGACTAACCTATCCACCACTTACATCACTTTCATATTTCACTATACTAATTCAACACTAATCCTTCATGGATTCCGGAGTAGCGTGCTACTCGCCGAAAAAGCACTTCAATGCCTCGTCAGGGGTAGTAAGCGCTATATAAATGCAATTACAATACAATACAATTACAATCTACACCTCCCCAAACAACTTTCCACTCTGTAAACATAGTGGAGAATAAGTGTGGCAACATTACAACACTTATTGACACTTAACAACAAATATTTTAAAAATATATTGCTAAAATACCTGAACTTGGAGTTCTTTCTTAAATGCAAATGCCACACCAGTCTCTTTTAACTCCAGATACATTAACTTCTGCTGATCAGAACTCAAAGAGACTTCTTTCTCCTCCAAAGCACCAAGGACAATCTGAGCTGTTTCTGGCTCAACAGTCAATCACATCACAATATTTCGTCACCCATGTAATAAGAATGTTAACTACTAGCGGGATCGTAAAACACCTCGTAGCAGGCGCAGTAATTTTCCATGCCGGTGTCGTCAGAGGCTTGTGAGATCACCAAACCCTATAAGAATTAACCCTCTAGTCATCACAGTACATATCTTTTCCACACTCTTACCCACTTTGTCTCAAGAAAAGTACCACAATATGCATTAAAACTAATGGAGTATATGGAGAACTCATCTACTCCTTTTTACTGTTCGCAATCCTGTGAGAGTCCCACAAGATCATAAAAATTTGTTAAAAACAATATACTTTTTTTCCTTCACAGTAGTCATCCCTTAGACACCTCCTTTCTAAACTTAGGGGGACAGCATGCCTTTCTTCTGCCTCCTTATATAGCTTTTTTATTTCATTTCCACAACACCTCCATTTTTTCACAGCAAACAGTAATGGAGGCCATTTTCATTTCTAACATTCCAACTGCCAGCCAATCTGAATGTTCCCACAAGAGCGGGAAGGCTCATGGGAAAACAAGCCTCTCGACCAATCACAGAGCTCCATTTTTGATTTCACGCTATCACAGGAAGTGCGTGGGACTCTCACGACCCCAACTGCCAAAATATACAATAATTCTTTACCCTTAATTTCTCAAAAACTATTGAATGGATTTACACCAAATCACAAAAAGCACAATCACTGAACCAAGATGTTGCTTCTTGCACAATTTAGTGTAATTCTGTTTGGCAGTTTTTGCTGTAGCCTTGTCTACAGAAGTCTATGAAAAATACATGGAGCTTTTATGTTTTGGTATCCCCCTTTTTTCTCAGCCCCCCCTTGATGGATTACCCCAAAACTTTCCAGGAAGGAGCTGAGGTGAATGAAAGTTTTATTTGGAAAGTCTCGTGAAGAGTCGTCAAACGGGACCATAGTTATTAGTAAACAAAAAAAAGCTCCGTCTATGGAAAAGCAGACCTAACTATACCTACTTAGTGGTGACTGCCATTAGGGAATATATATATATTGACAAAGGTTGTTGCTACAGTCAACATACGTCTCTCCTGGATGCTGGGTCGACAGAGGCCCACAAATAAAGAAGCCTTAATCTTACAGCCCTCGTGTGCGTGCTCTCTTCCTTCCAGGGAGATGGTGTTGTTTGGAGATATATATATATATATATATATAAAATATATATATATATATATATATATATATATATATATTCACTGAAAAAACCACAGGTTTCTGGGACGTTATAGTTAGTTGGACGTTTCACTCGTACAAAACCAGAGAAATTTGGCTGTTATAGTTAGTTGAGCTAACTATAACTCGCGCCCCCGCAATGCACTGCTGATGACGTCACATATTACATCATTCATGACATGGTCAGTGACATCACTGATGACATCTCAAATGATATCACTGATGACATCACTGATGACATCATCCAGTGACTGTGTGTTTCTGTAAAGTTTAAATATGTTTTATATATATATATGCGCCAAGGTGTATTGAAGAGTGAGTGGGTGTATAAGTGTCTGAATGGATGATTTAGTAGGTGCGTGACTGACTGTATAAGTGAGTGATTGAACGTGTCTTACTGAATGCATGGGTTAGTGACTAAACTGTGTGAATGTCTGTATCAGTCTGTCAGTTGGTGTGTAAGTACCTGCATGGGTTGGTAGGTAGCTACATCAGTGTTTATATGTGTTATTGATTGGTTGTCTGAGTATCTGTATGGGTGCCTGAGTGTCTGTGTGGGTGGGTTGGGGGTGTGTGATTCTGTGCATAGATATGTGAGTGGGTGATTCACTGGGTATATAGGTTCAATAGTGCATCTGTGAAGGGCTGTATGGGTGGGTGAGTGTGTGTATGGGTGTGTTGGTGAGTGAATGGATGTCTCAGTGGTACATGTGTGAGTAACTACATACGTGAAAGGCAGTATATGTGAGTGTTGGAGTATATAAATAACTATACATGAGAGTGAGTGATTGTGAGAGTGGCTGTATGGCTGAGTGTTTGCTTGTGTCAGTGATTGCATAAGAGAGTAAGTATGTGTTAGTATCTGTATGAATAAGTGAGGTGGTGTGTGTATAACTATATAGGTGAGTAAATGGGAGTGTGATTGATTCTTTGCATGACTGACTAGGTGTGTGAGTAACTCTATGGATGAGTGGCAGTGTGTGAGTGTCTGTATAGGTGTATGAGTGCATATGATAGTGTTGTATTGATGAGTGACTGCATGTATGAGTGACTGTATGGGTGAATGAGTGGATGTGTGTGTAGACCTAGGAATCAGTGAGTGGGTATGTAGTAACTGGTATTGGTGTGTCTATGGTTTCGAAAATGGTAGTCTGTATTTTAGAGTGGGTGTATAAAAGGTTATATTAGGGTGTGAGGAGGTGCATCAGATTATCACGTGGATGATGTCATCAGTGATGTCATCAGTGATGTCATTTGAGATGTCATCAGTGATGTCATCAGTGATGTCACTGACCATGTCATGAATGATGTAATATGTGACGTCATCAGCAGTGCATTGCGGGGTCGCGAGTTATAGTTAGGTCATCTAACTATAACGGCTGAATTTCTCTGGTTTTGTATGAGTTAAATGTCCCACTAACTGTAACGTCTCTGAAACCTGTGGTTTTTTCAGTGAATTTCTAAGGTTTTTTAAATGCTAATTTCTAACTATAACGTCCCTGAAACCTATGGTTTTTTCAGTGAATTTCTAAGGTTTTTTAAATGCTAATTTCTAACTATAACGTCCCTGAAACCTATGGTTTTTTCAGTGAATTTCTAAGGTTTTTTACAGGCCATGCCCCCTTTCTCCACCACTATGCAAACACGCCTCTTGGTGCGTTCTAAGTTGGGGGATTAAGTCCCCTTGAATACTGAGGGTCCCTGGGGGCCAACTAGCCCACCAGGTGCCTCCAGTAAGCCCCACACAGCTGGATTGCTGAGAGTGGTATGAGGCCACACCCCCTTTTTACACCACTCTGCAAACACGCCTCCTGGCACACTGCTGCTTGGGGGATGAAGTCCACTTCAGTCCTGAGGTCCTCAGGACACAAGGGGACTTCATCACCCCACCAGCAGTGCACCACGAGGCACGTTTGCTGAGTGGTGTAAAAAGGGGGCGTGGCCTCGTACCACCTCTCAGCAATCCCACTGTGTGGGGCTTACTGGCGGTTTCTGGTGGCCTAGTTGGCCCCCAGGGACCCTCACTAGCAACAGGAAATTAATCCCCCAACGCAGAGCGCGCCAGGAGGTGCTTTTGCAGAGTCATGCAGGGAGGGAGCGGGGCCTCTGGCGAGTTGCCAGCTTCTTTTTTTTAAATTTTATGGGAGGGGGGCCGTGTGTCCCCCCTTCCTTGGACCATTTCTGGCCCCGGGGACCCCATCCCCCAAGGCCTGGCCAGCCTTGTCATTTTATTTTTTTAATTTGGGAGGGGGCTGCGTGGCCCCCCTCCAGAGGCCAATTATGGCCCCGGGGACCCCATCCCCCGGGGCCGGCCCTCACATTGGGGACCACGGGGGGAGCTCCAATGCCCCCGCGGTCCCTGCTGGCTCTCTTTTCTTCTTTTTTAATGTTCCTCTCACCTTTTTCCTTCTCCCTCGGTACCGAGTCACAAGATGGCTGCCAACACTTCCTGGTTTGAAGTGTTGGCAGCCAATCAGAGGCAAGCTCGTGCTCGGGAGGGCTCAGCCAATCAGATCTCACAATTCTCAAATATCGATATCTGTAAATCTTTAAATATCTCAAAAACTACTGAACGGATTTACACCATTTAAAAAAAAAAGCGTGCTTTCTGAACCAAGAGCTATCTCTCTGCCAAATTTGGTGTAATTCTGTTCAGCAGTTCAGGCTGTAGCCGTGTCTAAAGTTTCCTATGGAAATTAACATGGAGAAAACACATTTTGGGACCCCCCTTTCTTCTAGGCCCTCGCTTGACGTATCACCCCGAAACTGTCAAGACAGGAGCTGACCTGAGTGAACAATTAGTTTTGAAAATTTCGTGAAGATTCGTCAAACGGCACCAAAGTTATTGGCAAATCAAAAAAATGCTTTTCCTATGGAAACAAGGTTCTAACTATAACTACCTACTGGCGGTATATATATATGCATGTATGTTTCCCAACAGTTCGTCACCAATTGGTGACAAAGACGAGACGCACTCATGGGGAAAGGTTAATCTGCTCAATTTATTTACCCATACACAGCAAATGTAATTCACGAAGCGTTTCGGGCCTTGTTCATAAGTTAAAATTAAATAGTCCGTCACCAGTGTTTATGTTATCTTCTTACAGAATCGTCATTTCTGTTTCCTCCATTTCTGGGAAATGGAGTTCCTGATGTTACGATAGAAGATGACTCCAAAGTGCTCCACATGCAATGTGCAAAATCAATTCAAATTGTTTTAATACATAAAATGCTTGTGCTGGTGTAGTTATGTTCATAGAGAGCAACTGATGGACGGAATGCTGACTAATGTCAAACATTCACCCCCAGTACAGAGATCTGGCCTGAATCCATAGTTCTTTTTGCTCACGATGCCATTCCACCTTTGACCCAGCCATATGCAAATCAATCTTGACCCTGCCCTCCATGGGAACAGTCTAGCCTGAACTGCCAGACCAGGTCCTCTGTGGACCGGAAACAAGCATCCTGGGACTGTTTTTGGAACATCACCCCTCATCAGCCAGGTCAGCTTTACTCAAGTGGCATGGAGAGCACGGACCCACGTCTGGGCATACCCGTCCCACTTAGGGTGACAAATGCAAAAAGAACAATTGATGGACAGAATACTGAACAATGTCAAACATTCACCCCCCAGTACAGAGATCTGGGCCTAAATCCATAGTTATTTGCGCACCATGCCATTCCAGTTTAGACCCAGCCATATGCAAATCAGTCTTGACTCTGCTCCCCATGGGAACAGTCCAGCCTGAACTGCCACACCAGGTCCTCCCTTGACCAGAAACAAGCATCCTGGGACGTGGACTGATTTGCATATG
This sequence comes from Calotriton arnoldi, assembly GCA_963921515.1. Lineage (NCBI taxonomy): Eukaryota > Metazoa > Chordata > Amphibia > Caudata > Salamandridae > Calotriton > Calotriton arnoldi. Next base: position 1,860,285 of record CAWUFW010000840.1, read on the forward strand.
GCTGACTCCAAACTGGGATGGCATGGTGAGCAAAGAATTGATGGATTTAACCCAGACTCAGTGTTGCCCCTCCCTATTCTAGGGCTACCACCAAGCTCAAACAAATTGTGGTTCCTGTCGCTCATTTATTATTCTTTTTAAAAAAAGTACATATTGTTGTGGGTATCCCAGTGCCCACCTGGAACACCCACAATATTAATTCTATCATGGCGAAAGCCCCAGGGATCCCGCAGCCCCAGCTGGTACCCGTAGTGGGTATCAGTGGGAGATGGCATTTATTTTCTTATGCTGGTTTCCAGTGCACCCACAGCTCCACTTTTTTGTAGGTGCCCACCCAGGACACCTACACTGCTCATACTGTTGGGGGCTGGTGGGGGGAGCCAAGTTCCCCGCAGCCCCAGCTGGCTCCCCTGACAGCATCATAGTAGGTGCTGGTGGGAGCTGGCTACTTTCCTTGGCTTCAGCTCAGGCAGAAGCAGCATGAGGAAGGGTGAGCGTGGACAAGGCTGTAGTAGCAGCCGAAATGCGTTATGGTGTTCATCTTCAATAAATGAAAGATACATTAAAGAGATCTGCTGGCCATTTTTATCGCCACTCCCCCTCGTTAGGGCAGCACCGCGGCAGCCAATGGGCTAAAGTGTGTTTTCTCAAGTTCGTTTTTCTGTACTGAAGTATTAAATGTGAACAACTGTGAATGTGACCTGTAGCAACAAATGCTGGAATGTGTTTATTAGTATAGTTGCTCTGTGATGTGTAATGTATGTTGTTAGGCCTCATTTATTTTACTGCTGTGGTATAAATATCTTTATGGTAGGGAGTTTGTTTTTCATAAGAAGAAAGGGGTGGGGTTCCCCGCCATGGCATTGAGCTATGTCCCCATCTTATGGTCTTTCTGCCATCTCCCAGGGCCAAATTGAAGGGATTATGGGCCTCACGGTGGGGGGCAGAAAGTCCACTACAGTGTCAGAGAGTTTGATTTATAAAAAGTAAAAGGGTGGAGCCACCTGCCCTGACCCATGGAAATAGATGCACTTCTGCCTTGGCCTACCACAGCACTGTAAACATGACATAATCATGGCCAGCAGTTAGTATCAAGGCTTTATTTCTTGGCATATTCGTGATGATTTTCATTGACATGAAAGTGCTCAACCCTGGCAAAATAGTGGTAATTGCCTGACCATGGTAATACTTGACATCAGGGGTCAAGTATACAAAGTATGACAGTGCCCACCACTGGCAAAATATGTTCCTTGGCATAGTAGTGGTACTTTAAGGCATATCGGGCTATTTGTGCATGGCATGATGGTTAGTAACCCTGAATAAATGTTAGTCCTTTCGTGTTATGTAATGTTATGCAGATTTGTAGAGCACAATATCATCCGGGAGGGTATCCTCGCACTGAGCAGTTATGAGTCTAGGCACATCTAGGACTTAGCGGAGCTACTCGAAAAGCCGAGTCTTTAGCTTCTTGCAGAATTTAAGAAGTAAGAAGGAGGCTCCTATGGAGCTATGTAAAAGAAGGCTCAACCGCCAGATCTGGTTTTTCGTTTGTGTAGGATTTGTGCAAGTAGGGGTTTTCATTTTTGCATACCGCAGCTTCTAAGGAGATTCTCAACCATTAAACATGATTGAGAATCTATAAGGAAGCGACAAGATGACAAATCAAAGAAAGTTACATGTAGACATCTAGGTGCATGCTTTGGTAAAACAGATAGGTCACATGAAATTGTGTTTTCTGAACTGCCTGTATCAGAAATTTTAGTTAGAAAATTGTGGTAACAAAAGCACAATTTTGCCACCATTTTTCAAAATTATTTTAGGACTGACAACCCTGATTCACTCTTGGGGATGGTCAGGCCCATGACTTTTTAGTAGATTTTTTTTAACAACAGATTTTATTGAATTTTCAGCGTACCAGAGGGCGGAGCCGACAAGCAAAGTACAGAGGAAGTGCATAAAATAATGTCTCTGGGTACCGTATGAAACCCCCCAATAGACTGCAGAACATCAGACCAGGAAAAACGTGTAAGCCCCCCTAATGCGCACCGTACATACTTATGAAACATTGTATGTATAAGCCAAGGAAATTCCCAGCCACGTCTCTTTAACATCGATACATTAGACAGGTAAATTATTCACCACCAATCATTCAATAGGATCACGAGCGGCGGACTGCGACATTGGAGGCAGATCTATACCTCTGTACGCGGCCCACAGAGACCAAATCTTCCCATGCTTCTGAGGACACCCCCTCGCCTGAAACACCACAATCTCCGCAGACATGCACCTGTCCAGTGCCTTTTTCCAGTTAGTTACGCTGGGTGGGGACGCGTCCTTCCAGTGCTGCGCTATATCGCGCTTAGCTAAGGTGAGGCTCAAAAATAAGAGGTGCCTCTTATACCGGTTCCCCCCAATGTCTTCTGTGCTATGTAAGAGTGCCAGTCTGGGGTCCGACGAGATATCCCACGCCAGGACGCGACCTAAGCAAGACAACACGCCGGACCAGAATAGCTGCAGCGCCCCACAGCCCCACTCCGTATGGAGGAACGACCCCTCGTCTGCACCGCAAAGAAGACAGACTGGACTGGATTGCCCCCTTTCTCCAAAGCCGAAGACGAGTGTAATATACCCTGTGGAGGTATTTAAATTGGATTAGTCTATATCTGGTAGAGACAGCGGCATACCGAGGGCTAGCCAATGCCTCGGCCCAGTCGTCATCGGTGAGGGCCGGCAGATCAGCTGCCCATGCCTCCCGGGTTTTGTGAATAGTGGTCTTGGAATGTGTATTGAGCGTCTGGTAAATTTGCCGGATTTTGTGGGCCCCAAGATCCCCCATCAGCAGGCGGCCCTCCAGCGGGTGGAACTCCGGTAGAGACTCTAGCTGCCGAATCAGGGGGGTCAAGGCGTGATGAAGCTGCGGATAGCAATGGAACTGCGATTTGTGAAGGTCAAAATCAGACTGCAGCCTTTGAAAGGATTTAAGAGTGGTCCCCTGCATAATGTCCCCAAGCGTAGATATACCAATAAGGTCCCACCTGCGGAATCCGACGAACGCCGAAACCGGCCGTAGATAAGTACCCTGCCAGAGGGGAGTGGCACCCGTCAGCTTACCCCACCAGCCCGTGGACAGAACCACCCGCCTCCATGTCTGGATGACTATCCGGCAAGCCGGAGGAAGCGCATCCAGGGAAGAGATGCTGCATAAGAAATGGAGCAAAGGAGTACCCGCCATGGCAATCTGTTCCACAGAGTAGGCTGGGTCCGTCTGGGAACTGTACCACCACTCGTTAATCACCATGAGGAGCGAGGCATAGTAGTATGCGCGAACGTCTGCAGCAGCGATACCCCTGCAGTACATGGACTGTGTACACATTGAGAGCGCCACACGAACTGCGCCCCCTTGCCAAAGGAATCTATTCAAAAGTGCGTTGAGTTGGGTAAACCACGACGGGGGGATAGGGTATGGATAATTCTGGAGCCTATAGAGTAAGCGCGGTAGGGACACCATTTTAAAAATTGCAGATCTGCCGTACAATGATAGGGGTAGTTGGGACCAAATCGTCATTTCATCGCGAACGGCCGGGAGTAGTGGAGCAATGTTGTGCATCCAGGCAATGGTGGGACACCGCAAGATATAGATCCCCAGGTACTTAAAGCCCGTTTCTGCGATAATCAGCTCCGAAGCCCAGGCTTGGCTCCTCTGTTCACCGTGGATAGGAAACAGCGTAGATTTTGACGGGTTGGCGAAGAGACCGGAGGTCTCCCCAAAGATACGGAGAATTTGGAGGACACGAGGCCCTGAGGCCCACGGGTCTGACATGAAGAACAGGGCGTCGTCTGCGTAAAGCGCAATTCTGTCAGAATGCTCCGGTGACCAATCCAGTCCCCTAATGAGGGGGTCTTGGCGCACCCACGCGGCCAGAGGCTCTATCGCTAAGGTGAATAGGAGCGGAGATAGGGGGCACCCCTGGCGCATACCCCTACGGATGGGAAAGGGGGCCGAGCACCATCCGGCTACACGAACCGAGGCGGTGAGATCCGTATACAGTAGCTTCGCATATGCTTTGAACCGAGGACCCAGGTTGACGGCCTTCAGGAGTTTAAAAAGGTAAGTCCAGCTCAGCGAGTCAAACGCCTTGTCAATATCGGCCAGTAGAACCGCCGCGGGACGACCCAGGCTGGGGGCCTCTACAATAGCATTGTGGGCTCGCCTGATATTGTGTCTGGTGGAGCGCTGTGGCATAAAGCCTGACTGATCTGGGTGTACCAGGTCTTGAAGACAGGTATGAAGGCGGTCGGCCAGAACATTCCCCAGAAGCTTGTGTTCGAAATTCAACAATGAAATGGGACGGTATGAGCCTGGGTCCTCCGGGGGACGACCGGGTTTAAGGAAAACAACAATTTCGGCGTGCCGCCAGTCAAGTGGCAAAATGCGCTCTTCCAGGGCTTCGTGCAGTGCCCCAAGTAAGTGGGACCACAGGGTCGCCATGTGTGGGCGCATAAAGTCACAGGGGAACCCGTACGGACCCAGAGACCGGCCTGGGTGGACATTAGTCAATGCCGCCTGCAGTTCGTCCAACGTGATAGGGCTATCCAGCAAGTCACGTACTTCATCGGACAATCGGCGAGGGGGGATGTCAGAAAGGAATTCGTCTATAAGGGGCTCAGCTATCACCTCTCGCTCCTCGTACAGAGCGGCATAAAAAGAAGCAAAGGCTTGGACCACGGCCTCGGGGGAGGTACACTTAGTGCCATCTGGGGCCTTCAATAGGGGAACCTGTGCTGGGGTCGACCGGACCTGGCACAACCTGTGGAGCATTTGACTGGACTTGTCGACCTATTGATAAATTCTGTGCTGGGTCGCCAGCCACGCCTCTTTGGCACTGTCCGTATGTATCTGGTGGAGCTGCTGTTGGACATGCAGGAGATTCCGGCGGGAACTGGGATCAGATCCCTCCATCATTTGGGACTGCAGTTGGACCTGACGGTCCTCTAGTTCCCTCACCTGTGCCAAGCACCGCCGCTTTTCCCCGATGCAAAAACTAATGTACGCCCCCCTAATCGTTGGCTTAAGAGCCTCCCAGATAGTGATATGAGACGGTGAGGTGCCCACGTTGAAACTGAGATAGTCTGCGATCGCAAGATGTAACGTCTCCTGATAGTTGGCATCCCGGAGGAGCCATGGGGACATGCACCACCTATATGGGGCCTGGTGGATCCGCAGGCGCAGCTTGAGTTGAACAGGCGAATGATCCGAGAGGCCTCTGGGCAAAATGGATGTGTGCGCCACTCTATGTATATAGCTATGTGGGAGGAAAATATAATCAAGACGTGAAAGTGTAGGGTGGACCGCCGATGCATATGTGAACCCTGACTCAGTAGGATGAAATGCCTGCCATGAATCCGACCAACCCAGTGTATGTGCAAGCATATTCAATTTGGAGACGGGGGAGATCTATCGAGCGGCATCGCACGCCATCTGTCATGCGGGGCCATGGTGTCATTCCAGTCTCCACCCAGTATCATCAGGCCGCCTGGGAGGTCCCCCCAAAACGGTGTGATTTTATCTATAAACGTTTGGCCCAGGGGCGGAGGGGCATAAATACTCCCAAATGTGATCTGTTCGCCGGCAACAGTACCCGAGACAGCTGTGAAGCGCCCACCGGGATCTAACCAGTGTTGTGTAATGTGGATCAGTACTCGGCGGTAGATAAGAATCGCTGTGCCTCGCGCGCCCCTCGTAAAGCCGGAGTGGTAAACGGTGGCAAACCCAAATCTGGTAAGGCAAGGGGCTTTATTACCTAGGAGGTGAGTCTCCTGCAATAGTAGGATATCGACTGAATAACGCTTCGCTTAGCGAAGCACCGCCCCCCATTTAATCTTGTTCAGCAGTCCCCGTACATTCCAAGAAAGAATATTAAGTTCTCCCAACGGAGAATTACCTGCGTTTTGGGTCATCCCTGAACATCAAAGTGTATGGCAAGCGATGGTGGAACTGTGGAATAGCGTGTGACTGTGTGTCTGGTGCACAGAACATAAAATCCAACAACCGCAGACCCAACAAGTCCCACCTCCCCTCCCCCTACCCCCATACTTCCAGTAACAAGGAGTACCTGTCGCGGTGGAATCATGTCTCAGGCCCCAAACGTGATGACCCAAGCAGTTCCCCCAAAGGAGCCCACCCAACCCAACATTACCCAACATTACTCAAAATGTCAAGGGCGTGGATTGTCCGACACCGCCCAGAGCCGGTGCAAATGACCCCAGCGCGCTAGGATCCGATACAGCCCAATAAGGAGCAGCGGCCACAAGACAACACCACACAAAGAAGGGAAAAAAAAAACCCTGGCCAGAGCTGCTTCAGTCAGCGGTTTCAGATTGACCATGGGCTCGTCAGTTAGAGCGGGATCTGTGACGCCTTGTTGATGCGTCCCTGTCTTGCCGGCCGCTCCTATGAGAGCCCTGCGAAGAGTCCAGCTGTGGCGGCGTGCGCGGCTTAAGGTTACGTCTCTCATCAGTCCAGGCGAAAACCTCCTCTGGAGAGTCAAAGAGGTGAGTCTTGGCGTTGTAAACCACTTTCATCCTGGTGGGGAACAGCAGCGCATAGGATAAGTTCAGTTCTCTGAGCCTTCGTTTAGCCGCAACAAAGGATTGACGTTGCTGCTGCACCAGCCTGGTGTAATCAGGGAAGACCATGATTGGATGAGAGTCAAAAATCATTTTATCCTTATGGAGCCGGGTGAAGCGGAGGATCGCATCACGGTCGGCATAATTAAGGAGCCGGGAAATCACAGGACGCGGGCGCTCCCCGGGAGGTGGCTTCTTAGTCAAGGTGTGGTGGGCCCTCTCGATCACGAAGCAGGGGGACATGGCCTCAGGTGGCAGCAGTGCCCTGAGCCAACCAGAGAGAAAATTGACCATGGATGTGCCCTCGCAACCCTCTGGAAAGCCCACCAGGCGGATGTTGTTGCGCCGCGCCCTACCTTCTGTGTCCTCGACCCGCGATGCCAGCTCCTTCGAGACCATGTTGAGTTTGTCGACCTTCTTCTGGAGGGTGGACACTGTGTCCTCCACCGTGGAGACCCTGGTTTCCGCCTCTGTGATCCATGGAAAAGGCTCCATGGCACTCACAATTTTCCACTTTTTCTCACACAAAGAGCAACCTCTCCCCATGACACCTTGAGTTCACAGCTAATTCTGGCTAACGCTGTACAGTTGAGAACTCTTATTATTTATGTTCCAAAACTTTACGAACTTAATCCTATAAATTAGAAATTATCCATATTAAACAGAATGTGACTGCTTCTGGAGGACATGACATCACTACTAATTCATGCCAAATGTTCCTAAATAATTTTCTTTGTTCCTCCTCCAAACTCTTGTATATAAAAAAAATATTCACAGACGACTCACATTTATAACCTCAGCGTCTTCCTCCCACAGCTGGATCACAACATACTCCTAATTTCATAAACCACAGCTGCCTAAAACATAGCCTAATAAATATATGCCACGTACCTCTTGATAGTAAACATGCTGCATAATTCCTTGGGGAAGAAAGAGCTAACATTTTGCTATTGCTTTTAGGCTAAACTCAAAATAGTCTGTATCAAAACACATTTGGCTTACTATGACATTCAACATCTCCTTAGATTAATGTATGACATGCCTCTCTTCCCCTCTATGCTGATGTTTAGGTTCTCTAATGTTCTTACAAAATATTTTCTCAAAGGACCATCCTCTCATGTATTTTGAGACTAATTTACTCTCTTAAAATGTTCTTTACTGTGTCTACCTCAGTTAATCTAGCACACAACCAAATATGAGATATTGCTATTCACTTGCCAGTCATTCCCTAACCAGATTAAGCTCTACTCAACTCTGCATCAGATCTAGTGCAGTTGACACAGCACTAGATCTACAATTTCACAGGCTTTACCAACAAGATCCTTGTTCCATATATACAACACTGACAACAACTTATTTTGAATTATAGGGAAGATAGAGGTAACTTTGACGCTTGGGATGCTCAAATAGAAGGCCCTCAATGCAAGTGGTAAGGATGCTGCTTTAGTAAGGCTTCTTTTAGAGATAATGCAATCACCCTATTTATTAGTTTGCTGAGGATGCTTTTTAAGGTTACTTTGTTTGATGCTTTTTCAGATTTGAGAAGTCACTGAGTATCATTAGTGAAATGTTCTTTTCTTGGACCATCCAGCACAGAGGTTCCATGAAGAGATTGAGTAGGTGCAGTGACAGGATTGATCCCTCTGGCATGCCATAGTTTAAGGCATATGATGAGGATTTACAGCATTTTGTTTCTCAAATTGTAATTTTGATGTGAGGAAAGATTAGAACCTGTTTGTTACTTTACACTCTATCCCCAATCTTGAAGAGAGAATGTTCAGAAAGGAAATGTAATTGGTGGGTTTGAACGCTGTCAGCAGATTCACTAAAGCCTGTAGGCATAAATCCCCTTCATTCAGGATTCTTAAGGTGTTATCTAAGATTACAAGTGTTGTAGTCTGCATTTAGGGCTGAAGCCGGTGAACATTGTACAATAAGTAAGTAAAGATTTTATACAGTGTGCAAATGTCGAGGTGTCTTGGCGCTAAGGGTTCCTGAAGCAAGTTATCGGACTCTTTTAGTTCATGTGGTTAGTGAAAAGCCAGGTTTTTAACAACTGTCTGAATGATGAATGATTTGATTGGGATCTAAGTGCAATAGGTATAATGGTCCAAAGTTTACAAGGTAGAAAGGAGAAAAGTCTCCCTCCCCATCTAACCTTCTTTATTATGTGAACTGAGACAGGTTTTGCGGAGCCAGATCTCAAATTCTGACCGGGTGTATGCCATAATAAAGTCTCTTGGAAGTATGCAGGGCCTTTGCTGTGCACGGCCTTACGCACTATACAGAGGGCCTTAAATGTAACCCTTCAACCAAACTCTAAATCATGCCCTTAGACCCTCATTCAGGGATTGACAGAGCAGGGCTCCTAACTAAATTGGTGGCATTCCTACTCTGTCAAAATTTAGATTATGTCTTCATTTAGAGATCAGGGAATTGGCTGATTTCTGACTTCAGTGCCTCAGCTGGTTCTACTGTCAGAAAACTTTAGCTGGCGGCCCATTTGCCACAGAGTTGCTGGTTAATGAATGTCAGAACGCCCAAACTAATTTAGTGCTGACCTCTTTACATTCATTTTTCCTGTCCGGAACTGCCATGCGAAGATTAGCAGACCCAGGTATGAAAAAGAAAACACTGGGCCCCATTCACGAACTGCATGTTGTAGTATGTAAATAGTACTAAAAGTAGTGCTATTCACGTACTACAAAATGGTGTACACTGTGAAGATCTCTGCCTCCTCCAGCCCTATTTTTTCTGTGTGGAGATTTATCTACGCACCCAGAAGTATATGTTTTACTAGTAAATTTGGGAGGGGTGCAGGAGTGGCTGGTAAATGGGAAATTGTTCAACATAAATGGAAGGGTTTAAAAGAGGGATAAGGAGGGATTTGGAGAGGGACAGCTAAATTTAATCATCCTCCCACAAGAATAAGCTAATTGCTATTCACAAACTATACTTCTAAAGTTAACACAGACAAGAAGGTTCAAAACAGTAGTAAATGTACACCACCCAGCCTTGAAGTAAGTCTAGCACCGCAGACAGCCGCTCACAGGTACCGCAACATTCCCATAAAAAATATTTGCAGCAGCGGCTTAAAATAACACTCCCTAGGAAATAATGTTAAATAAATGTTAATAATATATTTTTTGTTTAATGTTAAAAATATATAATAAATTATTTTATTATTAAATGTAGTCATGAACTTTAAAAAATGTAATTACACTTCTAAACTTTTGTTGAATAATTAAATATTTAAATTTAAATTAATTCTATACATCACTTTTAATATACAATAAATAAAATAAAAATGTTACACTAGGTTGGAATATTTAAGAATATCTTAGGTAGTATTATTAATAAATTAAATAAATATATTTCAATTACATATTTAGGATATTTAGTGCACATTTCATTTAATGGGCTGTAACATTTTATTTTATTAGCGCTAGGTATCAACTAAATATTAATTTTAATTTACAATAAAAAGTTATATTGAAATATTTGTAATTTTTTTTTTAAATGATATATTTTAACAAATTTCCTATGATTTACAATAGGGAGATCTCCGTGACAGTGGCGGAGGTTTCCAACTAACGTAAACTGTTACTTGTAAATCCTGGTGTAGGAGACTCCACCAGGGTGTGAAGGCATGTAAGTCTACACCTATCAGTAACGTTACACACGAAAAATGTTGAATAGATTAAAAATGTATAGTTATTACTTGGTGGAACAGTAATTATACATAAGCGTTAATTTACATGTGTATATTTACCTTTGTGATTAGCCCTAATCATCCTGTTATACAGGAATAAATCTACCTCTGCTTCAGGTACATTTGTTTTTTGTTTCACGAAAGGAGGTGTCCTATAGTGTTGGCAGAAGCACTTAATTACCCCGCTACAGCAGTTAAGAGCTATGAATATGTCAGGTGGTCTGCTGCTGGGTAGGTGTCCTCTGATGTCTTGACTGGTTGGCTGATTAGGTATTGGGCTCTAAATGATCCCATCAGGCTTCTCACACAACATTGGTTCAGGAAAGCAGAAAATGTCAAATTGGCTTACCACCATTTCTACTTGTTTTGCCAAGACGATACACCAGGGCCTGTACAGATAACCGTAATACTGCTCAACATCGAAGACCTGGTTCTGCAGTTCTGAAGGTTATGATCCCATTGAAGATGCCTTCGGGCGGTACTGGGTCTTGAAAATCCATTTGTACCATGAAACATGCAATGGGATTTAGTGTTAGGAAAAAAGTATATTTATGCAACTGCCTGGCATACATGATTCATCAAAATGGATTCGACACTTTATGTATGTTTAGATATGTTGCAACATTCATTTAGTTCCAATGGTAGGCTCTGCTTACATGTAATGTCCACATTTAGCATGATTCAAACAATTTATTCGATTGATTCATTCTAGGTACAGGTTGATCAATTCCTATTTCCACACCAGAGAACTAGTAGCGTAACTAGATCAACTTTTAGCGAGTGTAGAGGAATTGACATCCTATGCTATTCAATCCCAATAATATCCCAGGAATATGATATTCTTTTTTTTAACAATCCTTGTTGTAAACATGAGGCATCTGCATGTTAACAATCACTGGTCAATCACAGGCACAGATGACCAGCTTCTACTAACAGCAAGAGGCAAATGCATACCTATTAATAAAAGATCAGTAGTGAGGTTGGCTAAGAACATCAGCTGCAAAGCTTTCCAAACCGCAACATAAGGCTAAAACCCCTTACACCTAATTGCCTCCCATGCATCAAACAGTACCCTGAAGTAACTGCAAAGCGACAAGTACTGCTCTACAATACTGCAATGCTGCTAGGTAAATACTTGAGTACACATGACAAACAATTGTTTGTTGGCGTCTCCCTAGGCTACAAGATCTTGTAAAAGGAATGGAGCTCACTATCTAGGTTCGCAGTTGGTGGGTACTGTTGAGTGTATACCGTTGTGCAATAGTTTCAGACAATACTAGGTGACCAGCTTAAACTGTTCTATATGTTTTTGGCTGTATTTCAAAACATTATTATTTTTTAAAAGATGTCTTCTCTCACTAGACCCAAAACAAAGGACAATCTTTCTAAAATTAGGGGGCATATTTACAATGAAATGGCGCATCGCAGCGCAGCAAGCAATTGTGCTGTACCGAGCTGCGTCATTTCAAAAACGCCTTATTTACAAGAATACGGCAATACCCCTGTGCTCTCCCCTGCGCTAAAATAGCAGCCATGTGGCAATGCAAGCACCCTTGCACCGCCTGCGTTGAAGGGCTGATTGTTGTTGTGCAGGAAGGGATACCTTCCTGCAGAAAAACAATTATTAATGGTGTTTTGCTCCTTCTATTTCTGCAGCACACATAGAAAGAGCAAAAAACAAGGGGAAAGAAAAGTATTTCTCCTCATTGCGCCACTTTAACGCCTCCCCTGAAAAGGTGCTAGTTTTTGGAGCTGCCTCAGATTTACGAATCCTTGTAAATCTGGGACAGTGTCAAAAAGCCATGGGAGTTGCGTGGGAACACCCTCAGCAACACCCATGGCACGCCCCTTTGACGCAGAGTACTACGTTAAAGAGGGCCATATTTACAAGGCTGTGTAAATTTGCGTGGCATTGCAAATATGGGTCAGCACACAGACCACCGCTCCGATGGTGCTAGGGGCTTGTAAATATGCCCCTAAGTCCTTGTTGTGGGACCAATGAATTACACACTGAAAGGCACAAAAAGAAAAGATCTGAAGCCAATGAACACCTACCTCAGTACTATAGTCTTGTCTAAATTCGGATCTTGCCCTTTTGGTATATTTGCAATGGCCAAACTGTTACTAGGCAAAGGCTTTTTTGCATGCTCAGTGGCAACATTTTTTCTATTTTTCCCCTCCAATAAGAAAATATTTATCCACAGGGAGAAATTCTTTCCTCTACAACACAACTAATTTTGTGGATATTTCGATTCCATTCCCACCTTGGAAAGCTATTCAGTCTTGCCATTGCGAAGAGTAAATCACAGACCATTTCAAGGGTAGAAATGGGTTGGAAATATTTTTATGAATGCCCAGAAACTTTAGGTGCCCCCAAACATTGAAAGGCATCTGGCCCTGGAACGGCCACTACCTGCTGCTGAAGGAGGATTTACTCATGCACAATATTACAATAGTGCAGTATGATTACACATGAGTACATGAACTAAAAAGCACAAGGTCAAAGTTTGTGATTTTCTAGCACCTGTAAATCAAGCATATTGTGCGTGTAAGTCCAACATAGACCCCCAAATTGCTTTCAAATAAGGCCCCAGCATTATTATTCCTGAGAAACAAAATCCAAGGAAGATGCCCGAACTAACTTTTCAGCTCACTTGAAACGGGTCTCTCAAAGAATCTATTTTCTATAGTTTTCAGAAGGTGGCAGCTTTAAAATATTTTACATGCTAGCACTTGTCAGAGTAACATGACTTTCCCAAGCATCCCAAGTGTCTTTCCCCTCAAATAAGGCCCCAGTCTGCCGCACTGACTGCAGCCAGCTGCCCTGTCTCACCTGTCAGCCGAAGAGAATGGCGAACCATTATTTTATGTTCAGTGTTCACTTGATCTGTTTACTAAGAGAAGATAACAGTAAAATCCACTCATTCAAGACACATGGACAGGGAAGGGCCCAAACTTGATCCACCAGCCCGGGGCCTAATAAGCAAAGTTTTCCGAAGCAGTCACAGCTTGTAATATCAAGTCACTGCAAAACACACTCCTAACAACGTGACCTTTAACCCGGTTTGAATTAGAGTCCAACAGGAGCCGTCAGATTTTTAATAATGACATGCACGTTTTAACCTTTGGAAGGGGTGTTGTTGTTGGCTAGCATTACTTTCTGTGGCAATGCAAAAATTAATCATGAATTTAAAATGGGGTTTCATACTGAAGATAACATTTAAAAGCATTTTTTGCTTTAAATTCAAATCCGAAATGCTGGAAGGTGGATCATATTTTGTAAAGTTACAGCGGCCATCTCACTTAGCCCCTGGCAGGCTAATGCAAGCAAGTAGCAGAGCCAACTATTTTTAGAATTAAAAGATTACATGAGATGACCTCAGAAATGAGGCAATATAATACTTTGGCACAAAATGGCTTATGTTAGTAGGTTCCTACAATTTGACTCAGCCTCTTTTTCTGTTGAAAACATTTTGATTTGAAATTAGTCAGCAAAAAGTAAAGGTAATACAAATTGCTCATGTAAAATGTGATTTGAATTTAATTATGACAAAGATTGCTTCCCTTTATCAACCAACACTTGAGGAAACGGTCAATCATGGGCCACGTGTACAAGAACCGCCTTGAAGTATCCGGAGTCTGTATTTGAAATCACACCAAATAATTTTCTGGTAGAAAACGATCACGTTGGTGTAAAACAAAAACTACAAAGGAGTTGAATACATAAAAATAGAATATGTACATGGAAGCAGTGAAAATGAGAGCCTGGAAAGTCTGGATTACATGAGGAAATCCTCATTACACCTAGTTCTCTTCTCTTTGTTATATTAATAAAATCATGCCCAGACGTGGGTCCCTTGCTCACTTTGCCACTGGATTCAAGCAAGCCTGGCTGATGACGGCTGGAATGCCAGAAACCGGTCCTAGGATGCTTGTTTCCGGTCCAGGGAAGACATGGCTTGGCAGTTCGGGCTGGACTGTTCCCATGAGGCACAGGGTCAGACTGATTTGCATATGGCCATGTCTGAACTGGGGTGGTGGAGTGAGCTAAAGAATGATGATGGATTAAACCCAGATCAGTTGACTGGGGTGAGTGTTTGATTGGCTCAAACGCTCTCGTCCATCATCCCCTTTTGTATCGCTTTGTTCGCCCCAAGTTGGCGGGGTATGCCCAGACGTGGGTCCCTTGCTCACTTTGCCACTGGATTCAAGCAAGCCTGGCTGATGACGGCTGGAATGCCAGAAACCGGTCCTAGGATGCTTGTTTCCGGTCCAGGGAAGACATGGCTTGGCAGTTCGGGCTGGACTGTTCCCATGAGGCACAGGGTCAGACTGATTTGCATATGGCCATGTCTGAACTGGGGTGGTGGAGTGAGCTAAAGAATGATGATGGATTAAACCCAGATCAGTTGCCTGGGGGTGAGTGTTTGATTGGCTCAAACGTTCCGTCCATCATCCCCTTTTGTATCGCTTGAAACCCCTGTCTTCACTTCTAGTACTAGTTTCTTCCATAAAATGGCTTTTTCCTAACATTCATGCCCCATCTTTGTCCATTGACATCATTACACCTAGAGTCTTCACCACTTTGAATAATCATGAAAAGCATACAGCAACCACACAAATGTTATTAATATAACAATGACAAGAAGACAAGGGGGACTGCTTGTAAAGGTAAACATTTACATGTATATTTACTCACATGTATATTTACTACTACACCTAGGTGTAACTCTGCTCTTTTTTGCTAATCCTCATTTCTAAGTGTAGATTTACACCTTACTTGTCTCCACCCCTTCGGTTCAGGGGGTGGACCATCCTAAAACAGGATTTATGAGTGTTAAGTTACTTCTACTATCTCTGCACATTTTTGGCCCGATTCACAATCTGCATTTTGTAGTACGTAAAGTATAATACCAGTAGTACTACTTACTTACTACAAAAATGCAGTTTAGAAACCCACGAGTGGAGATCTCCACCTGCACCTCTCCTATCAATTCTATTTGGAGAACGCCACACATGTAAGTTTACTACTTGGCAGTAAATGTGGGAGGAACCATGGGAGTAGTCGGAAAATGGGGAATATCTACTACAAAATGGGAGGAATTTAGACAAAAGTAAAGAGGGGTTTAGTGAGGAACAGGATACTATAAAAACTCAACCACAAAATAGAAAGCCCATTGCTATTGACAAACTACACTTCTAATGTAAGAACCCTGAAACAGACAAAATAGTTGTAAATGTGCTTTCCTAATGGAAGGAGGGAGGGAGTTAAAATAACAACCCAAGTGAAATAATGAAAAATGAATAAAATGAATTGGTCTCAAACAAATATATATATATATTGCACAAAAGTCCTGGGAAGCATATATCTCAGGAAGGCTCACACTACACAGTTTTGAATTTTCAAAAAAGCTTTATTGGCAACGCGTTTGGGTAAAACGCATTGCCAATAAAGCTTTTTTGAAAATTCAAAACTGTGGAGTACGAGCCTTCCTGAGATTTATGCTTCCCAGGACTTTTTTGCAATTTTAATAAATGCCCTGCACCCCTGTGCCCGCACCAGCCCCGCCATTGTGGACCAGACTGCTTACTCTGCAGTTGTGCTTTCCTGCCAGATGGCACCTCCATATCGGTGAACAAGGCTGGTTTTAGCTGAAAGGCTTTGGATGTAGCACATCAATAAAATTCCAAGTCCTCATAAGGCGTCGTCATCCTTTTGTTGAAGAGGAAACCATTGTGTGTTTTACGGACAGTGCTGAGTCTATTCCGACGATGCGCCCAGTGATCTGGTGCATGGTGGTAGTCAGCAAACAAGGAGAAAGGATATATATATATATATATATATATATATATATATATATATATATTCCATAAGAACAACACGCACTCTTCAGTGACGTGAGACAGGCCACACCAACAGTGCTTCATCAAATCCTTTATTCAGAGGCACAAAAGCATGACGCGTTTCAACTCAATGCGAGTCTTCCTCATATGCAAATGTTCGTTAGGCGGATTCGTCAACTTTTAAATCATAGCTCACAACATTGAAAAAGGACACTATTAAGGTACTTGGCACACAGTGAAAGTTCCTTTACTGTAAGAGTCTGAAACTAAACTATAAAGTCCCATTATAAATGAATATACATTTCTTCATCCCCATTCAAACCTGAAGGGGTCTTTGTCTTAAACCTGATGATAAGTCGTGACTCCAACTGTCTCAATTTTTAGAGTTCTGTTGCCGCCCCTTTCATCTCTTGGGACAGTAGCTATTCCCGAGTATGTCATATTCAGCCAGTTTTTTCCTTCATGTGTTATCATATGCTTTGCAATTGCATAGTTAGTATCTGTGTTCTGTGTTGCTCTAATATGTTCTAAAATTCGTTTTTTCAATGGGCATATCGTACTGCCTATGTATCTTTTACCACAGAAACACTCAATCAAATAGACTACATATACTGAGTCACAGATGATTTTTTCATTGATCCTGACTACTTTTCCTCTCGGATCATCAATGATTTTCATATTCTTACCAATTTTGTACGCTTTTGCATTTACCACACTTGCTGAAGCCTTTGTGCTGATTTTGCAACCAGTCTGATGTCTTCAAAGTAAAGTGACTTTTTACCAAGTTGTCCGCCAAGGATGGTGCTTTCCTAAACGTTATTTTGGGCCTTGTTCCCAATTTATCTCCAATATCTGGATCCTTCCTTATCACGTTCCAATATTTATTTAGAATATTTTGGATTTTGTAACTATCCTTGCTGTACGTTAGTATCATCCTGGTGACTTCATCATTTACACCAATATTCTTCTTTCCTTTATTCACAAGAGTCTGTGCACGAGTCATAGCTCTCGCTTTTGCTTCACCACGTTTAATGTCACAGTATTTGTATCCCCTTCATAAGAATCTTCTCTCAGTATCCTTAAATTTGGATTCCATCTCTTCTGTTTTAGAGCAATTTGTTTTCATTCTTATGAATTCACTGTATGGTATACTTTTTATCAAAGAGTTTGGGTGAAAGCTTGAGCCGCGAAGAATGCTATTATTGGCTGTAGGTTTACGAAACACTGTAGTTTGTTTCAGATTATTATCAATGTACACCTTTGTGTCCAAGAATTGTATTTCTCTTGTGCTCATATTACAAGTACATTTTAAACTTACTTCATTGTTGTTAAGTATAGAGAAGTAACCCATAAACTCAGTTTCAGTCCCATTCCATATCAAAAACAAATCATCTATGAATCTCAGCCAAAGTGCCACTTTGGCTGTATGTTGTTCATTTTTCTGTCCTCAAGCTATAGTTTTTTCCCACCAACCCATCATGAGGTTGGCATAGCTTGAAGAGAAGGAAACTCCCATTGCAGTTCCACAGATTTGGGAGTAAAAAGTTTGATTTAAAATAAAGATGTTGTGTCTTAGACAGAGTTCAATCATTTCCATCAACATTTGAGTATGCTGTAGTTCCTCAATTTGCCTCTGTCTCAAAAAGTACATAATTGCCTTCAGGCCAATTTCATGGCTGATTGATGTATATAATGACGTAACATCAATAGTTACAAGTAGATATCCATTTTGCCAACCAGTGTCCGTCAAGATTCTCAAAAAGTCACCAGTGTCTTTGATGTATGAGTTTTGAGTCAATGCAATAGGTGCCAAGAAATGGTCCAGATAGAAATTGCAATATTTTCATATAGAGACTCACAGCTGGAGGATGGGTCTCCCAGTGGGTCTAATCAAAGTCTTATGCACTTTTGGTAGAAAATATATGGTAGGCACGACGGACTGTCATTTTTAACAAAAAAACATTTCTTGATCACTCAACAAACCACTTTTTTGCCATTTCATTAATTTGTTATTTAGATCTAATGTTAGCTCATTGATTGGATTTTTGTCTAGCTTCATATAGTTTGTATTTACATTCAGCTGTCACATTGCTTCCAGAATATATTCCTCTTTATCTAGAATGACTATATTGCCACCTTTATCAGCTGGCTTTATTTCTATAGAGTCATTTTCCTTAAGTCTAATCATTGCCTTACGTTCCTCTTGTGTGAGGTTTTCATTTCTCTGGCCATGTTTTACTTTTTCCATATGCTCCGATTCTGATACTACTAAATCACGGAACTTGTCAATCCCATTTCCTGGATGTAATGCTGGGCAGAATTTTGACTTGCTTTTGAATTATATATATATATATATATATATATATATATATATATATATATATATATATATATATATATATATAACCTACTTGCGGTCACCAGTAGGTAGTTATAGTTAGGACCTAGCTTCCATAGAAAAAACATTTTTTGACTTGGCTATAACTTTGGCATCATTTGACCAATCTTCATGACATTTTTCAAAAACAGTTTCAAGGTAGGTTCTGTGTGGCATGGAAGATTTGGGGGTGATCCGTGCTGAACCGCTTAACGGACTTACACAAAATTTGCCAGGGAGGTAGATGTTGGTTCAAGGAAGCACCTTGTGCTTATTTGGTGTAAATCTGTTGAGTAGATTTTGAGAAATTCAAGCGGAAAATTATAGATATATCTCTGGCTGTGGATATTTCGTAGTGGTTTTGCGGTTAATTGCGAATGCATGCTCCAACGGGAATACTCTGATTGGCTGGATGCAATCTGAACAGAAAGTTGCAGCTGCCATTTTATCGATCGGGAACGGTTCCCGTGGCTGAAAATTTCTGTAAAAGCTAGCATAATGGGTCAGAGTGGAGGTACTCTGACCCCATGTTTGTAAAATGGGGGTGTTAATGACACAAGTTATGTGTCCAAAATGGATTTTTTTTCATCAAAAGCGATATTCGTGATGATGACGCGATTGCCAGCGCAGCCCGTCATGTACAGACGTAGGGATGTCGCGACTATCGCAAAGTCATCGCGAATATTAATGAAAATATATTAAAAAAAGAAAAATAATAGACAGATGCACTCAGACACTTATGCAGCCACTGTCAGACTCACTGAAAGACTCATGAGCCTACTCTGATACCCACTCACAGTCTTATATATGCAGTGACAGACCCACTCGGAGGCTTATGCATCCACTGAGATAATTGAGTGAATCATTAATACACACTGTTATAGAGATATTGATAAATGTTTTTATAAAGTTATTTAGATACTGATTTATCTAGTGTGATGGTTAGAATCAATTAGATAGTTATAATTTTTTTATGTAGTGGTGGCTATTAAATTCCTGCTCTTGGTTTGCATTTTTGCAACGTATCCACGAGGATCGCGATTACCGACATCATTGCAATCTCCAGCGTCATTGCGAAAACGGAAAATAGATTTTAGAGATTATTTTTATAGAAACTCTCTAGAAAAACGTGACTTTTGAGAATACTGTAATAAACCCCTAGTATGTAAAATATTGTAATATGTGTGTATATATGTGTTTTACACTTTATAATATAAAGCATGATCGTCGCGGTTAACAGCATCGTAACGACTCTCCGAATAACTGTGAAAACGGAAAATAGGTCTTAAAGATGGATTTTAAAGAAACTTGGTACCAAAACATGAGTTTAAACATGTGTTTAACGAAGCATGTATATAGTAATATGTGTGGTGCAATGTTTACAATGGATTTTTTTTCTTATTATTTTTGGATGTGCTGGTAGCCGTTGAATGTCTGCTTTTGTTTTCCATTCTAGTGATGTATACGCGACCATCGCGACGTCGTCGCAAAGATCCCAAACACTGAAAAAAAAGGATCAGGTTACTTAGAAACACCAGGCTGCCTTCATCCTTAAAGTGCACTCCATCATTTCTATAAATTCCATGCATGGAAAAAGGTAGATTGTTGTTATAGATATAGCCCACTTGATAGTCTCTGAGGAATGCAGAAACTGTTTTACTGACATGTTTCCTGGCTTTGTCAATCTGTGGACAGATTTGATTTGACCACTTCCATTTCTGTCTTTAGCATATATTAGAGTACACCAAGACAATGTGAGGGAAAAGCGACATCAGTTCTGCAAAGGTTTCTTTCATTAGGATTTCCAGCCCTACCCCAGTCAATGTGCCTAGGTCATTGCTGGCACAGTGTACAATAATGACGTGAGGACCTCGGCAATCCATAATGGTTTTAATCAAAGCCAGCAACTGATGAAACTTTAACCCTCTCTGGCCAAACCAAGAGATCTCTACATTTTGCAAACCCGAAGTCCTGTCAATAACTCTCATTTGTGCAGCATCTTTAGCCCAGTAGACATAGCTGTGGCCAACAATCCACACGCTAAGCATTTTCAAGTGAAGGAGCAGTAGCGTCAGGAGAAGGCTGAAGCTGAATGAGGTAGTCTTCCAAATGAAAAGCACTTAAAATGGAGGTGTTTTCTTTTTTTAAAAATATATTTCATTGGATGGTGTCAGCATGTAAGTGAATAAAATTAGGTTGTGGGCTGGATGCATTAGCAACGAGTCCTATTATTGGCTGTTGTTTAAAAAAAGAAAGGTAATACAGAAAGTGATATGCTTTTGAATCCGTGGAGTAAACCACACCTGCTGCATCTGATTTGGAAGTAGCATGGTCATTCTGGAATGTGCTTTGAACTTGTGACCTACTGATTCCACTGGGTTGCTACAGACAGTGAGCTAAGAGTGTTTTGGGGGAAGGGTGTTAAAGAGGTAGAGCATTTTTTTAAAGTTGACGAGCTATGAAAAATGTAACTAGTTATACAATTTAGTTTCCAATTCAGGAGCATGTAGTAAAGTGTTTTGCAGTATTTAAATTTTAAAAAAGCATTTTTTTCCGCAATTTCTCAGCGACGATCGCGAAAACATTGCGAACATGCATAGACAAGAATCTCTTTTTGAAAAAGAGGGAAAGGGTTAACAGATACTATCCATTCACAAGTGGAGATAGAGTAGTGTAAAATGAAAGACATGATTTCATTTGCTGCCTTTTGCATGATCACAGACTGGAAAGGTTAAGAGGTAGCCATTTCATGGTTGCTTTGTATGAGAGTAGTAGTGTACCATTCTTGTGCTTAGTTTTTACAAATTCTTAACATTGTGAAAAAACTATTTAAAAATGGCAACAACAAAAATATAATCTACGAACTCAATTCAGTAGTATGTACATAACATTTTAGTCAGTTAAAAAATTATATTGGAAATGAACATGTATATGGGTGTTTGATAGAAAAGTGTATCACGGTGATATGAAAAAAATATATGAGATGAACTGTATCGAGTAGAGGGTATGTGTTTAAGAGGTTAGTGGCAAATGTTTTGGGAAGTAGGAAGAAAATTAATTAGTGCCCCTTTATTGTATTGTGTAGTTTATAGAATAATAACACTATAGTATTATGGAAAGTTGCAATGAGGAATGTATTTAAAACTAAGAATGTATTAAATGTCTAAACATCATGTTCAGAAGAGATACATCTATGTTATTTGCATTCTGGGAGTTGTACTTTTAGTAACATTATTAAACAGGAGTAGTGTAGTCACACATAGAAGATGAGAACATGTCTGTGACTGTATTTGAATTAGAAAGTAGTAATACTTGTTAGGTATGTATTAGGAAGTCTTTGTAAATGTGGTTTTTAACTTATATAACCTGTTTGCATATGCTTAGATGGTGAGATATGGTTTTTCTGGTTGCAGATGGGACTCTTGAATTTAGTTAAAGATGCAGAGAGGTATATATTTTTGGAAAGATGGTTTGAAGGTGTATATCTATTAAGAAATCACATATATGTTTGCATGGCGATCTATGCTAATGAAAATGTCATGTATATGTATATGGTGAGGGTGGTATTTTTCTTTAAACATGGTCATGCACACAACTTGGGCTACAAAGAGTTGTTTACAACTTCTCAACCTATATGTCTAATTTGGGCCTTCAAGTAAACATCACCAAAACATACATAATGAAATGTGGAGCCAATAGTGTAAAATGCCGAGACATTTTTATTAATAATAATTAGGTCGAGTTTATCAATAGGTTTTCGTATGTGGGGATACTTTTCGATCAAAAGGGGTCCTGGTCACATGCCATATCAGCAAGAAAACTGTTGTTTTCAAAAGCCACGGCAGCACTAGTCAACTTGGCTAAAAATTGGGTCGAAGGCCGGTTGTGGAATTAATGGAGATTTATAAAGCGAAGTGTGTTTCAACGGCCATGTATGGTGCTGGTATCCGGGGCTACGCTGATTCACAGCCCCTCCAACTAATAGAGAATTCTTTCCTGATGTATCTACTAGCGGTCCCGAATAGCACTGCTACTTATATCTGTCATGCAGAGCTTGGGATGCCATACATATCAGACCTAATTAAGATCCAACCGATCCTGTTATGGCACAAGATATGGTCTACAACTTTTACTAGTTTTAATCGGGACGTGCTAAATGATTGTTTTAAGTTACAAAGGGTGCTTCAGATTCCCTGGATAAAATATGTTAAGAACTTTATGTCAGATCTTGCGCACTCCGAATACTTTGGCGACCCGGGAACCATTACCACAATTTCAAGAAAAACATTCAAGACTGACTGTCTAGAGCTTTTGGAGACAATTACATTTTCCTCCAAAATAGTAAAGCCCACAGTCAGGGAAAATCAAGCGCTACTACTTCACTTTGGCATGCAACCATACCTTGTAACTGTAACAGGGGGGTACGATAGGATGCTGTTGACTCGTTTTTGCCTAGGGAACTTCCACAGACTAACAACTTTCCCAGTTATGAATGATTGG
The DNA here is from genome assembly GCA_963921515.1 of Calotriton arnoldi. NCBI lineage: Eukaryota > Metazoa > Chordata > Amphibia > Caudata > Salamandridae > Calotriton > Calotriton arnoldi. The sequence goes on from CAWUFW010000840.1 coordinate 1,883,345, forward strand.
TCAAGAACCTTATGCCCGTGCCCATGTGATGATATAGCCTTGCAATCCACAATGCACATGTTATTATTCTGTAAATTCTACTCCATGTTAAGGAAAAGATGGATTGTACCTATATTAAGGGTGTTAGGCCAGAGACAATGTTGCCCAGCCTTTCTTATACTACAACTTTTAGAACATGATGTGTTTATTAGCCCATTAGCTATGTATCTGAAAGCTGTGATTAGATGCATGAAAACAATATGGACTACGGACCTGGCCTTTTAAAGTTTCGTATAGATGATATTTTAACTATTTTTAACACTAAGCCAATATGACTGTTTACACAACAGGTGCTACAATGTGTCTCTATGATTTTATGATTGTTTTTATATTATGTGCTATAATGCGCTTTTATGATTTAATCTTTTAAATCAAATAAAGCTTATTTTGACTTTGAACATGGTTTGTTCAAAATTGAGGAGGGTTAATAGTGCACAGTGTCTCAAGAGTTCTTGTGCTAGCTTCACTTGGAGTGTATCTTTTCTTTAAGAAATGCTGAATATATGTTTTAGAAGCAGAAGAAATATTTGAGAAATGATGTAGGCATGCCATTAAGAAAAGGTTTTGTGCTTTGAAAAATTGAAAAAGTTTGTTTTCCGTTTTAGAAACTTACTGATGCATGTGCACACTGAGTAACAAAGCAATGTATGCTCCTAGAGAGCCATGTATTGAATTATATATCAAGTGTCATATCTAGACTTCACTTATACATAGCTCAGTAGAAAAGGATAGATACACTAATACAGGTAGTTTGATACTGACAGAAGGACATAACGAATAAGTCACAGATGTAGTCACAACTGTTATGCATCTAACAACAATGGAGGTACTTTCACAGTCAGTCAGGCACTATTCAGGCACTCATGCAATCACCCAGCCACTAGTCAGGCAGTCATCAAATCACTGACCCACTATCCATGGAGTTATTCAATTACCCAGGCAGTAGATATTTACTTGTTAAATCATGCAGGCAGAAATTATGTAGTTATTGAACTATGCAGGTACTACCCATGCAGTTAACTAATCACCCAGGCACTAACCATTCACTTATACAATTACCAAGGCTGTATCTATTCAGTCATTATAACACTCGGGCAGAACCCATGCAGTCATCCAAATAGCCACTTACAACCCATGCACTCATTGAAATACTGAGGCACAACATGTGCACTCATCCATACACTGAGACACTACTCATGCACTCATCTAATTACGCAGGGAGTACCATTGCAGTGAACCTATCACCCATCCAGTACGTATGCACTCATTAAATTACTAAGGCAATACTCTTGCACTAAAAGAATTCACTTAGCAGTACACTTTCTTTCATCCAATCACTCAAGCTTTAATAATGGACTCATGGAATCACTGAGTCACTAGTGATGCACTTGTCTAATCAGCCAGGCACTACTGATGTACTCATTCAATTATCTAGGCACTACCCATGTACTTATCGAAACACCCAGGCACTACTTGTTCACTCAAACAAAAACACATGGGCAGTAGCCATGTACTCATGCAACCACTGAAACGCTACTCATGCATTCATCTTATATGCCAGGTGTTATGCCTGCACTTAAACACGCATGCACTCTATACATCACCTATATACTATCTATGCACTCCTGCAATCATCCAGGCACTAGAGTGGCACTCATTTAATCAGCCAACCACTATCTCTGCATGTATTGAATTATTGAGGCATTAGTCATGCAGTTATCTAATGATTCAGGCACTACTCATGCACTCATCCAAACACCCAGATAGTAGTGATATACTCATCCAAACATGCAGGCAGTAGGTATGCATATATAGAATGACCCATGGAGTTCTCACATATACAGGGAACTATCCAGGCACTAACTGTATCTTCAGGGAATCACTTAGGCACTACCTATGCACTCATTCAATCGTCAAGGTAGTATTGATGTATTCAACTACAAACACATGTATTTACAAGTTTTAGTGAGAAATATATAGTCTTTTAGAACCATCTGGTGAATTATATATGTAACTTGTCACACACTGTTTGCATGTACGTGGAAGAGTTACTGAACTACATGCTCTGATAGAGATTGATGTGTAGATTTTTATATGGACTGTTTTCTAAAATTTAAATCTGACGCATCTGAGTGGAAAAGTATTGAAACACTAAATCCAACAGTAACAGAGTGGTAGAGAGGCACAGAAATTGGTCTTATGTTGTGTTTTCGTACTTACAATATTTAAACACTGTATGTACGTTTACACTTTCGTTGATGTTTACTTTAAAATTTACTGTAGAAACGATAAAGTGGTCTTTTACCATGTATAAGTGAGAACTGAGATATGGTGCAGCTGAATTTTAGGATAGGGTGCTATAATATTAAAAGGTAAATAGTAAATTAGGTTTTGTCTTTTGCTTTGGGTTGCTATATTACAGTAAGTGCATATAGTTATATAGCTAGGTTCTTCTGTAGATTTAAAACTGCAACATAAAATAAAAACTGTTTTTGTATTATGTGTAAGTCAGTACTAAGGTAGTTGGTACATTGTCTAGAATAAAAATTAAAATATACTTATGTTTTTTTACAGAACAATATCTACATAACTGCAGACAGCTAGAACGCCTACAAAAGCTCGGAGGAAAAAGCAAGAGAAGCAACTGCAGTATCCACGCAGAAATGAGACACAAAAGGGGCAAAATGCAGAGAAAGTGGTGAAAGAAAAAAGAGCTACTGGCAAGAGGACAAAGTAATTTCTTAAAAATATATGTGGACATTTGCAAAGATTACAAAGTAAGGAAAATAAAATTCTAAGTATGAGAAAAAATAAGAATGGACAAAGTGTATATTGCAACAATAGGAAAGAATGTAACAAAGATGGACACGCCTTAACCAGGAGACAGAAGCAGTTTAAGGAAATCAGAGACAGGATGTTTCGTAGTAGAGTGGTTGTAAACCTACTGAGAACTAAGAAGAAGTATAAAAGAATGAGAGAGGCACTGAAACAGAAAGAACAAGTTGAGAGAGTGTTTGATAAGGCCTTTGCTTTGAAGAGGAATCTTTTCATTTTGATTCTAAATAGAATAAAGACTCTTGACAAAATGGTGTTGTGCATGAGGAGAAAAAATCAGAAGGAAAGATTAGTGAATAGAAGTATTTATACAGTTTTTAGTGGAGAATGGATACATACTTCTAGCACAGAGCCTTTCTTTAATGAAGAAGCTATCTCCAGGACAACAGATTCGTTTATGCTATTGATGAAAGAGGACGATGTTATGAAATGAAGAATGGCAGTCCTATAGCGAAAGAGGTGATGGTAGAAGAAGTTATTGCAGAAGAGGTACAAGGAAAACATAGTCAGACCCCTGTATACAAACAGAATTGTAGTAGTATTCAACAGCAATCCATTGATATATTAAGAAAATTCCTACATATATTTCCAAGGCAAAGTTTAAAACACAAAGGGGCCGATTCCGATTCGTGTCGGTAATTTCTCCGACCGAGCCGGCCTCGGAGAGATTTCCGACCGAATCGGACCCGTGCAGTCCGACCGAACGAGTCCGATGCATTCGTATGCCACCGGACACGAGTCGGTCGGACTCCCATTGAACTCAATGGGAGCCGGTCGTACAACGCGTACGCGGGCTCCCATTGCCTCAATGGGTGCGAGGCGGACAAGGGCGCCCCTACAGCGAGTACGCCGCGAGCGCCTCGCGGCGTACACGCACAGGTAGGGGGACCCATGGGTCCCCCTGTGTGCGCCTCGCACGGAGTAGCGCGTACAGGGGGGTCCGACACGGACCCCCAAAGTACGGCTCCGACAGCAAGTTCGAGTCGGACGGCGCGAGTCGGTCGGAGCGGTCGAGGTGCGCATCGTACTTACCCGGCCGGAAAACGTCTCCATTGCGCGGTGCGAATCGGGTCCCGAGCGAGTCGGTCGGAGCAGTACGATCCGGGAACCAGTCGGTCGGAGCGGTCGGGTCGCCCGGACGAGTCGGTCGGCGAATACGCATCGTACTCGCTCGCCCGGACGCGGCGTACGACTCGGTCGGAAAATAGGGCTCCGGATCGGATCCGGTAGAACCGAATCCGATTCGGAGCACTACCGGCCGAGATCGGAATCGGCCCCAAAATAAGTACTTTACAAGGTTTGGATCCTTGCAAGGTTAGAAAGCATACAAATTTGCAGGGGCACTCACTAGCTTGTTTATCAAAGAAAGTGTGCTAAAGCACCTTTCATCATTTCAGGATGTTAGCTGTACACAACTCAACAATGCAAACCTTAGTTAGGAGGCTGTACTGTGTGAAAACACCTGCTTTATGTTTAGGAGAAATGAATGGGGCACTTTTGCATGGTACTGTGTCAGAAGTAGAAAAGGTTTGTAATGATGTGAAGTTTTGCTTATTTGGTCCAGAACAGGACTAGGTAAATTGAAGAGTCAATAACAGGGGGAGTTGGAGAACAGGACACAGGTACCACAGTTGATCGTTTTCAAGAAGAGATTACAACATTTAAGACCATGTGCTCTGAAAAACCAGGGTATGTTTGCATATGTTGTCGACGCACTCACTACAAGATTCAAACATGGACTGTTGACTTATATTTAAAAAGTGAAAAAGAAAATAATGATAACTGGCAAAAGGTTGCTGTGCACTTATTTGTAGAAGAACACTTTGACTTGTCCACACGGCAAGTTATATGTAAGTACTGTTACAATAAATTAGAGGATAATAAAATGCCTGCTAGAGCTATTCTTAACAACTTAGAACTGATTGCCATTCCTGAAGCACTTTAAGGTTTAAATATGTATGAGTCCATTCTTATCCAAACTATGCATCCATTTCAGGCTATAATACGTATGGAGCCAAAGACAGGCAAGTTACCCCCAACCGAGCTGCAGACAGGTCTAAAAGGTAGAGTAGTGCATTTGCCATTAGATATCAAGAAGACATTGAAACTGTAGGGGTAGATAGATATTTAGAAGAATGACTTGTAATTGTTGTAAATGGTGTGCCTACCAAGAACAGGAAGATATGGCAGGAGTTAGTAGATGTTAACAAAGTTAAAAAATCAACTTTATATCTGGTACAAAATAATGTTTGTCATAGAAATGTGGAGAGCCTGCAAGATATCACACATATGGAGGATCAGACGTTTCCATCAACAGGTCAGATTGAGAAGATGGATCACTCCAGAAGAGAAGACATTTATGAACATTATAGCATCTACCTGTTGCATTCTAATGAGGTTATGGCTGATGCCATTGAGCTGTTTCAAATGAAGGAAGCAAAAGGAGCTCCATTAAGTGTGTGGGAGAAAAGTTTAGAAGCTCGGTGTTTCCCACATCTTTTTCCTACTTGAGTAGGTGGCAGGTATGACGAGCGGCCTGTGCAAATACCTGCTGCTGAATATAGATGTAGTAGACTTTATTTAGAAGCCCCTAGATTTCGTCAGTGTATTCCGTATTTCACCTCTTATTTGAGAGTGACTTGTCTGGCCTCTCATATGCTGTGAATCATATTCTAAAAACAAGAGTTAATTTGCAGAATATATTAGCAAGAGAATTTCTGGAGAAAGTTCAAGGCAAAAATGAGCACTTGGAATACAATTTAATAAACCTAATGGCATGTCAATGTGGGACTAATGAATATTGGTATTGGCGTCATGGTGAACTCAAATGCATGTTGAGGAACCTTGGAGCACCTCCTTGGTTCCTGATGCTGAGTTGTGCTGAATATGCAAGGGATGACATGCTAGAATTCTTGCAGGAGGCAAATTAAAATATAAAAGACATTCATCTGAAGATGCCAGGAGAACTGTGCTCACTAGACACTGCAAATGTTTGCTAATATTTTGATCACAAATTTCAAGCAATGATGGCTTTCATCTTGAATAAAACAAAACTTCCTCTTGGTTAATTAACTGATTTCTTTTGATGCAGAGAGTACCAAGCCAGAGGTGCTCCCCATGTTCACATGCTGTTGTGGTTAAAAGATGCCCCAAAGTTTGGAGCAGACAGTGATGAGTCTGTGTTTGTCTTTTATTGAGCAGTATGCAACTTGCTCCATCCCAAAGGACAATGGTGACAAAATAGTAGGACAACAAGTTCTACGATTTTAAAGGTGAAATTTTATACAAGATGTTGTTTCGGATTCCCACTACCTGTCATCTCACAAAGAAGAGTCAACAGCTTTTTGTCTGCGTCAGACATACACTTACAAGAAAATCTCCCAAAAATACATACAACCTAAGAAGAACAGAGGTCTCCAAGTACATTAATGACTACAAACCTGTGATTCTGAAGATGTGGAATGCAAACATGGATGTACAGTTTGTTGCAGACAACTCAATTGCTGTTGTTGGTATGTTACATCTTATATAACGAAGTCAGAGAAAACTGAGATGAAGGAGATGTGGGAGGAGATTTCAGCAGAAAAGAGTCTTACGAAGAAATTGCATAGTTTTAGTTTGAAAATGCTTTCTCACAGAGAGACAGGCTGCTATGAATGCGTAGACCGGCTTGTTTGTTTTCTAAATCTAGAGGAGTTCTATGGGTGAGTTTACGGCTTTCTAATACTTGTAACAGAGTACTGAAGTCTTTTCCTGAAATCCAATATCTTGCAGAATTTGAGCCACACAGTATACATATTCTAAAGAGTAACATGCTGGATAAGTACTATCCAAGAAGAAGCCCTCATCTGGAAAAGATATGTCTCTATGAAATACTTCAACGTTATACATTCAGAAATAATGTCAGTGAAAACATAGAAGAAGGAAAATTTGCTGTGGTTGCATGTGAAGGATGTTTGGACAGACACTGTGAAGGAAAGTAGGATCTACTTCTATGGCTCCCCCACTTTTTGCCTGGTGCTAAGCTGTATTATAAATAGTCTGACTGGGATCCTGCTAATCAGGACCTCAGTCTATCTGCTTTCTCCCTAAATTGTTGTGTTGAGTACTTAGGTACACTCCAGATTGGATACTGGGGTACACTTATCAGTCCCTAGTATATGGCACCCGGGTACCCAGGGCATAGGTACCCCAGAGGTCTCCCATAGGCTGAAGCATGCATTATGCCACCCATGGGAAACCATGCAAAATGGAACTACAGGCCTGCCATTGCAGCCTGTGTAAGTTGGTGCATGCACCACTTACTGAAGATATAGGTTTACTGTATCCAAGGGTCACTGCACTTAAAACCTATAAGTCACCCATATAGCAGGCCTTTGCAATCCTGAAGGCAGGGTGCTTGGTTCTAAGTGAGAGGGTGCCCCTGCATGAGCAGGTCACCCCTGCAGCCTATGGAGTCCATTCTCCCGGGTTGTCAGTGAAGCAGCCATATACAATGTAGAGGGGCACCGCGTAGTTACGCGATGACCATCTGGAAAATGGCTGCAACGAATCCTATCATGTTTGGTCTCCAACATGTTGGAATCATACCCCCACACTGTAAATGATGTGGGAGGTATGATTCCAAGCACTGGAAGAGCCCTCCGTTAGGCTCTCAGTGTTCCCGACACCAGCCTTCTAGACCCGGACAGCACAAAGTGGTTGCTGCCAACCAGAGACATATTTCTGCCCTCCTGCTGCTGAGCCAAGCTCGAGCAGAGGAAGGTGGAACAATAGGCATCCTGTCACAGGGAGGTGTGACCACCTCCCAGACAGGATTTAGTGTATTGGGATGGGGTGGGTGCGCTTGCTAGCGCCACTCAGTCTGCATGAGGGGCACATTTAGTGTCCCTGTGCATAGTCCAGTTCAAACCAGTTCTTCGAGCCGTTGGCTCCCGCTCTGGCGCGAAACTGGACAAAGCACATGGGAGTAACCTCCCCCCTGTCCAGACCCTCCCCTGGGAGGGTCCCCTGAATCTTCCCAACTCTTTCCCTAGGGTACTTAAAAGGGCTTTCCTGGGTGTATGTCCCTAGATTTGTCGTGGGATAAGATTCAGATCAGACACCACTGCGCTTCTACCATCTGGGCACTCGGTACTTTGCTGGACTTCGTTTGGGCCTGACTTCCTCTACCTTCAAGTCTGCTGCATCGTCTGTGCCTGTGCATCATACAAGAACCTTTCAAGGCCTGTGAAGCATCAAAGACACCTGAAGTAATCTCTCTTGGAGTGAAGGAGTCACTCCCCTGCATTTGCAGGCACTGCAACTAAGTCGACCGGTCTGCAGATCCTGAGCTCCTCCGGACTCCGTGGGCTCTGCAACAAAGGTGGAGGTTTTCTACAGCTCCCGAGGCCTGCCCTGCCCTCTCACCAAGTTTGAGGCCAGTATTCCTCGTGGGGGTTGCCATAACTGAACCCCTGTGCACCCCGTCCAACTTGCAGTTGCAAAGGCTTGTTGGCTTCTTTGCAAAAAAGATCTTCAGGCTCCAAGTAGCCCCAACCTCAAGCACCTCCAGTGACCAGAATCTTTAGCCACACCGCATTGTGTGCATCCTGGCCTGCATCTTTTGGTGAGCTGCTTGAGGTCCTCTCGTGACTCCAGTGTTTCTTTTGGGCTCCCCTAATTGCTCGGGCCTGCCCTGACTCCCCTGCCTTTGGTGAGTCCCCTGGACCTTGTTGGTCCCGACGTTGCTCCTTTCTTTCATTCCTGCATGGCTTGCCATTGCCAAGGCTTCTTGGTGCTCCCGCCGGGCACCGACCCCTCAGCACTCGACATCCTTCATGGAACAGCTCATGCACGGCTCCTGGTCCTCCTCAGCATCACTTGGTCCTCACAGCTGCAGAGTCAAGGTCATCGTCATACATCCTACAACAGCCGACATCGGAGGGCATTCGTCTTCCAATTCACCTAGTCACCCCTGAGTGACATAGACTCTGTCCCCTCTGCTTGCAGGTACCTCTCATCAAGAATCTATCCTTGGGTTCCACCGGACACTCTCTCCTTCTTCGCCAGCGGCACTTTCCTGAAGTCCTCCATTGGGTTTGGCAGCGGTTTCCGACACCACTTTACACGTATGCACCTGGTTTCCCTGGTGTAGGTAACGTGGGTACTAGGGTATCCACGGGTGGGGTGGCTCTCCAACCTTCTGTCTTCCATGGGGTTGCTTCAGGGTCCACTGGGAAGGGCCCTTAATCTTCAAAAACCCAACCACGACTTGCACATAGACTTGTATGGAGCACACAGTTGTGTTTCCCCACTACACACGCTCTCCGTGGGGTCCCTATCTACTCACCTTGGGTGGTTCCTTGGAGTGCCATCACTTCTATGTCCTCTCGACACTGTCTTGACTCGAGTCGTGGTTCTTATGCCACTTTCTTAGTACATGGTTTGGTCCCCCCCTGGGGCCAATGTATATTTTGTGCTATTTCCTGTGTTTCATTGCTAAAGTATTGTGTGCATTGTGTTTATTTCCATGTTGGAGATAGTGGAACGTACTAGAGAGCATTCTATAATAAATACATATTTTTATAAATACTTGGTGTGGTTATTTTTCACTTGATCTATACTATAAGATTACATTTTGGTAAAACAAGCTGCTTTACACTCCTTCTAGACTAAGCCTGAAGGCTGCTCTCCACAGCTACCCCTTAGAGAGCTTTGCAAGGTTGTCTAAGACCTCTTAAATCACCATAAAAGTTGTCTGGACTGGTGCAAGGTGCCCACTTACATTAGTGGACATCATATACCAGGCCAGCTTCTCACACACAACAAAAGAAATGTAATCAACCATCGAAAGCTAAGTTGCCAAAGTCCAGAAAAAAGAGAGTTTTTTTATTTAGCCTTGTTACAGTTGTTTAAGCCATGGCAAACTGAAAGCGAGCTACTTGGTGAATTTGACTGTTATGAAGACTCATTCAACGCTGTGAAAAACAGCATTGAGTCCTCTTTGTTTCCAGTGTATCTTGGAATGTTGAGAGATGAGATTGAACAAGAAGAAACAATTGCTTCTGAGATAGCAAGAGAGAGTACTCAGAGCAGTCGAAGTTCAGCACCTGGAAGTCAAGATCCTCTTGGATAGCCAATCATTGAAAATGAAGCTGCATTAGCTATGCATGAGGTGGAGAATGCAATGCAGCAAGTAAGACAGGAAACTGTGGATCTAGAACAACTAATAAAGCAGTTGAAAACAGATCAGAAAGAAAGTTCTGAAGACATAAAAGGTAAAGTAGAACATGGATTTCTGCATGAGAAGAAAAGTGTGCATGTTCTACATATAAACCAGTTCTATTGTACATAGTTGGTCAAGCAGGAACTGGAAAACGTTTCTTGACTAAAGTTATCTACAGAAGAGAACATATTCCAATTTGTTGTGTGTAGTTACTGCACCAACAGGCTAAGCTGCACATAATATTAATATTAAAGGAGTTACCTTTCATCGATTGTTAATGCTGCCTGTTGAACATGACAACAAATTAGAATACAACAAATTATCTGGTGATGCTTGTCATGAAGTGGCAAGAGCATTAAAGAAATTAAAGCTACTAATTATTGATGACGTGAGCATGGTTCTAACCTAATGCCAGCTTTTATACATTTTAGAATGCAGCAAATATTAAAAACTGACTGCGGTGTACTTTTTGGAGGAAAACACTTAATAGTCTTTGGAGACCTGCTGCAACTAACTCCTGCAAAATGACAACCTGTATTCAAGAAACTACTACATAATGAAGCTATGAATTCAGTAGAAAGTATTGGAAATGTAAATATTTGGGAAAACTTTGAATACAAAGAGTTAATCAGATATATGTGCCAATCATCAAATATACAATACAGAGATATTCTAAAGGACATTAGACTGGGAGTTCTCACAAAAGTAGGAAAGAGAGCATTACAAATCCCTCATCAAAAATGTCTTTTCAACTAATGTTTTAGCTGCAGCAGTAATGTATAATTTTGTTAAGGAAGTCTATTGTTTGTTTGATGACAACTCTTAAGGGGTGTAGAAAATTCAACTAACAATAATTGCAACTGGAAAAAGAAGAGATCATCGAAATTACAGCAAATGATAAAATGGAACATCAAGGAGTTACAGTGCTACTAACAGAAAAACTGCAATCAAAATTGGACGTTTCCTACTCATAAAAGACTTGTATGTCCAGTGAAAGCAGTTCCCTGTGTCTTTAGCATATGCAGTAACTATTCACAAATCTCAAGGTTTAAGTGTAGATACAGCTCTTGTTAATATTGGTAGTAGTGTATTCAAAGAAGGAATTTCATATGTTGCTTTGTCACAAATTAGAACATTGTCTGGTTTATTTCTGATTGATTTTGATGAGAAGAAAGTAAGTGGTGATGTGAGCTGTGTAGGGGAGCATAATCGGTTAAGAGCTCAATATGCTCCTCATTTAGGCCAGTATCCTGTGTTTGAAAAACTGATAATGAGTCCAAAGTGGAAAATAGCAAACAAGAATTTCAGAGTTAAACAGAAAGATGAACACATAGAAAAACAACAATGAGCAAAGAAAAGAAAACTACTGCACAATGAGGAAATACAAGGGTATCAGTTTGATAATAAATCTGGAGTGAACTGTTATGCAAATGTAGTGTTAAATGGACTATACCATTTGCCTTTTTTGCAAATTCTATTAAAGAAAATGTAGATAAAAGAATATCTTCACAACTATGTAGTTTATTTGAAGAATTAAGAAGTGACAGAACTATTATACATTCTGCTTCTGGAATAAGAAAACGTACAGATGTGTGTACTGGTGTAATGGTAAAGCTAGGAGTATTAGAGGTAGAAGATGTGAATATCAATACATTATTTTGTTTAACTTATAAATGGACCCATAACTGTGAAGTTTGTGAATTTACATCTAGCACTGAAATCAATTCAGAACAATTCCTCTACTTGACATTACCAGATTGTAAAGCTTTGCCCTTTGATAATTTAACTACAAACGCCCATCAAGATATGACTTGTCCAAATTGCAGATCAGAACTTAGGTCAACGTTGTTTCTAGAAAGGTATGGAAAATATGTCATAGTCATGCTACAATGATGCAGAGTGGATGGTACTAAATTAGGAACTGAAATAAGAAACTTTGTAGCTGGACAAATTTCTAAAAGAACTTTCACAACTATAGCAATTATATTTCATGAAGGAGGTAATATAACCTCTGGACCCTATACAATATATTTAAGATGTCAAACAGGATGGACAGAGTGCAATGACATTCAAGTTACATTCAAATCAAGACGACCTAAAAAGTTACCAAATTCATATCTGCTATTTCTAGAACCGAAGTTCTAAGAAGAATTTAGGATAAGAAAATGTGGTATTGTGTTGACATATATATGCATTATGTGTTTGTGAGATATTATTTGGCCTATTAGGGGTATTGTCTACAGCAAGCTCTTAGAAATGAACTCATGTAATCACCCAGACAATACCCAATGCACTCATCTGATCACTCACGCATTTCCCATGCAGTCATGCAATTACCCAGACACTACACTTGCACTAATCTATTCACCCAGGCAGTGCACTTATCCATTCACCCAGGCACTGTACTTGCACTCATGCAATCACTCAGGCATTGCCTATGCAGTCATGCAATCACCCAGGCACTATACTTGCACTAGTCCATTCACCCAGACATTGCAGTTGTACTTATCCAATCACCCAGGCAGTACACTTGCATGCATTCAGTCATCCAGGCACTACACTTGCACTCATCCATTTAGTCAGGAACTACTCATGCACTCATCCAGTCACCCAGGCACAAGCCATGCACTCATCCAATCACCCAAGCACTACCCATGCACTCATTCAATCACCCAGGCACTTATCCAATGTCCCAGGCACTAGCAATGCACTCATCGATTCACCCACCCACTATCCATGCACTCATGTATTCACCCAGGCACTACCCATGCTCTCATCCAATTACACAGGCACTACCCATGCATTCTTCCAATCACCCAGGCACTACCCATGTAGTCATCCAATCACCCAGGCACTACCCATATACACATCCAATCACCCAGGCACTACCCATGCACTCATCCAATCACCCAGGCAAAACCCATGTAGTCATCCAATTACCCAGGCACGACCCATACGCACATCCAATTACCCAGGCACTACCCATGTACTCATCCATTCACTCAGGCACTACCCATGCACTCATCCATTCACTTAGGCAATAATGCACTCATCCAATCACCCAGGCACTAACCATGCAGTCATCCAATCATTCAGGCACTACCCATACACACATTCAATCACCCAGGCACTACCCATGCACTCATCCATCTACTCAGGCACTACCCATGCACTCATCCATTCACTTCCCATGCAGTCATCCAATCACCCAGGCACAACCCATGCACTCATCCAATCACCCAGGCACTACCCATACACATATCCAATCACCCAAGCACTACCCTTGCACTCATCTATTCACTCAGGCACTACCTATGCACTAATACAATCACGCATGCACTACCTAAGCACTCATCCAATCACCCTGGCACTATTTGTACAGTCATACAATCACCTAGGCAGTGCCCATACAGTCATACAATCACCCAGGCACTGCCAATGCACTCATCTAGTCACCCAGGTACTACACAAGCACTCATCTAATCACCCAGGCACTACCCATGCACTCATCCAATCACCCAGGAACTACCCTTGCACTCATCCATTCACTCAGACACTACCCATGCATTCATGCAATCACCCAGGCATTACCAATGCAATCATCCAATCACCCAGGCACTACCCATGCTCTCATGCAATCCAGCAGGCACTACCCATACACACATCCAATCACTCACACATTACCCATAGAGCCATGCAATCACCCAGGCACTACCCATGCACTCACCAATCAGTTACGCATTACCCATGCAGTCATGCAATCACCCAGGCACTACCCATGCACTCATCTAATCACCCAGGAACTATTCATACACTCATGCAATTAGCCTCACGCTGGCACTACCCATACACTCTTCCAATCACCCAGACACTGCTCATGCATTTATAAAATCTCCCAGGCAGTCATACAATCACCCAGGAACTATCTTTGCACTCATCCAATCAATCAGACACTACCCATGCACTCATCCAATCACCCAGGCACTACACCAGAACTCATATATTCACCCAGGCAGTGCACTTGCACTTATCCATTCATCCAAGCACTGCACGTGACTCCCGGCATCACCACAATCATACAATAAAACAATAAAAGGCTTTTAATTGAAGAAATTCTTCCAAAAGTTAGGTTTAAAGAGTATATCAATAAACAACTTGTGTCAAATATTAATTAAAATATGTCAGAGTATGTGTCCGTGAGTTTTGAAAAAACACGTGCACTATGCAACTACCGATGACTCCGCCCTCTACAGAGTCACCGGAATATATAAAACACCACATTGAAGAGGTTTTTTTACAAAACCATCACACAAACTGAAATATAAACTTTACATTACTAAACAACTAGTGTCTGCTATTAAGTCAAATCTGTCTATATATATATGTTTAAGACTTCCTCAAAAACATACGCTTTTCGTGATATCACTGAGGGTATTGCGACGTTGTTGCGAATATAAAAAAATGTAAAGAAAAAAACGCTTATTAGTCAACTGAAGAAAATACAAGCTTATAAAAATACACCTTATAGTGGCATTTTAGATAGAAAATACAATTTAAAAAAATGTAAAATTTAATTAAAAAATCATAGGTTACATTAACATTATAGTTGGGAAATTGAATTTAAAAAACCATAGAAGTTCACTGAAAAAAACAAAGGTTACAGGGACGTTCTAGTTAGAAATTTGCATTTAAAAAACCTTAGAAATTCACTCAAAAAACCAAAGGTTACAGGGACATTATAGATAGGAAATATAATTTTAAAAAACCTTAGAAATTCACTGAAAAAAACCAAAGGTTACAGAGACATTATAGTAAGGCTCAAGTTTCGCTTGTACAAAACCAGAGAAATTTAGCAGTTATAGTTATCTGAGTTAACTATAACTCGCGCTTCCAATGCACTGCTTATGACCTCACATATTACATCACTCCTGCCATGGTCCGTGACATCACTGATGACATCACTAATGACATCTCAAATGACATCACTGATGACATCATCCAGTGACTGTTTTTAAAAAGTTTATGAATGTTAAATATATACCAAGGTGTATTGATAAATCTGTGGGTGTATGAGTGCCTGTATGGATGATTTAGTGGGTGCATGAATGACTGTATAAGTGAGCGATTAGGTGTCTCAGTGAATGTATGGGTGAGTGACTAGGTTGTCTGAATGTCTGTATCAGTTTGTTAGTTGGTGTCTAAGTGGCTGTATGGGTTGGTGAGTGGGTACATGAATGGCTGTGTGGGTGATTCATTGGTGGTCTGAGTACCTGTATGGGTGTATGAATGTCTGTGTGGGTGGGTGAGGGTGTGTTTGACTGCCTGCATGGATGAGTGAGTGGGTGAGTCAGTGGCTGTATGGGTTAGTGAGTGCATCTGTGAGGAGCTGTATGGGTGACTGAGTCTGTGTATGGCTGTGTTGGTGAGTGAATGGATGTGTCAGTGGTATATGGGTGAGTAACTGCATATGTGAAAGGCAGAATACATGAGTGTTTGAGTTTATGGTTGACTGTATGTGTGAATGAGTGATTGTGAGAGTGGCTGTATGGGTGAGTGTGTGCCTGTGTCACTGACTTAAGGATGAGTGGAAATGTGTCAGTATCTGTATGAAAAAGTGAGTGAGTGTGTCTATAACTGTATAGATGAGTAAGTGGCTGTGTGATTGACTCTATGGGTGGGTGAGTGAGTAGGTGTGTGAGTAGCTCTATGGGTGACAGTGTGTGGGTGGTTGTATGGGTGTATGAGTGAATATATCAGTGGCTGTATTAGTTAGTGAATTGATATATGAGTAGCTGTATGCGTGTATGGGTGGATGTGTGTGTAGACCTATGAATCAGTGAGTGGGTGTGCGAGTACTGGTATGGGTGTATCAATGGTTTTGAGAATGGTAGTGTGGAAGTTGGAGTGGGTGTATGAAAGTTGTATTGGGGTATGAGTGGGTGATTCAAAGATTATGTGGATGATGTCATCAGTGATGTCATCAGTGATGTAATTTGAAATGTCATCAGTGATGTTATCAATGATGTCACTGACCATGTCACGAGTTATGTCATATGTGAGGTCATAAGCAGTGCATTGCAGGGGCATACGTTACAGTTAGCTCAGGTAAATATAACTGCTGAATTTATATGGTTTTGTGTGTGTGAAATCTGAGCCTAACTATAACGTCCCTGCAACCTTTGTTTTTCAAATAAGGAAAAAACAAGGCTGGTTTCAGCTGAAACGCGTTCGATGTAGGACATCAATAAAATTTCAAGTCCTCATAAGACGTCGTCATCCTTTTTTTGGAGAGGAAACTGTTGTGTGTTTTACAGACAGTGCTGAGTCCATTCCAACGCCGCACCCAGTGATCTGGTGCACAGTGGTAGTCAGCAAGCACGGAGAAAGAATATATATATATATATATACACACACACACACAAATATATACATATATTACCTGCTGGCGGTCACCAGTAGGTAGTTATAGTTAGGACTTAGTTTCCATAGGAAAAGCATTTTTTGACTTGGCTATAACTTTAGCATTGTTTGACCAATCTGCATGAAATTTTGCCAAAAAGTGTCACAGTGGGTACTATTGATTGGGAAAGTTTGGGGGTGATCCATGCAGTGGGGACCGAGAATTTGGGGAGCGAATTAAGGTTGCATTTGTAATGTTAATTCCCATAGGAACCTTTAGCCACATTTACAGGCCGAACCGCTGAACGGACTTACACCAAATTTGGCAGGGAGGTAGATGTCGGTTCAAGGAAGTGCCTTTTGCTTATTTGGTGTAAATACGTTCCGTAGTTTTTGAGTAATTTAAGCCAAAAATTATAGTGATAGCTCTGGCTGCGAAGCCTTCACGAACAAAGATGAGCTCGTGCAGGGAAATACACTGCTCTGATTGGCTGCCAACACTTCAACCAGGAAGTGTTGCCAGCCATCTTGGGATTTGGAGGCATACACCCACTGCTTCATCAATACACCTTGGTGTATATCTATTTAACACTCATAATTTTTTTAGAAACACTCACAGTCACCAGATGATGTCATCAGTGATGTCATCAGTCATGTAAATGACCATGTCATGAGTGATGTAATATGTGAGGTCATAAGCAGTGCATTGCAGGGGTGCAAGTTATAGTTAGCTCAGCTAACTATAACTGCTGAATTTCTCTGGTCTTGTGCAAGTGAAATATCACCCTAACTATAACGTCCCTGTAACCTTTGGGTTTTTCAGTGAATATATTTCTATCTATCTATCTATCTATCTATCTATCTATCTATCTATCTATCTATCTATCTATATACATAGCATATATATATATATATATATATATACACATATCATATATATACACATGCATATGTCACAATGACTCCAGGTCTTGTTCACCACTGAATTCAGCCACACCAAGTGGGCCATATAACACGTTCAAGGATGAGGCACAAAGGGGTTGCAAACTCCTTTTATTAGATTTTCAGCACCATAAAACAACAGGAAGCCTACACATTTTGGCAATGGCTTTAACCGGGCCAACCCACTTCCCTTCACCATTGTGCCTATATACAGTACTTCCTTCATTGCATTGCCTCAAGAAGCCAACACCTGCACCACCACCTTCACATTTACTTTGTCAATTTGCCTGTGCCATGACAATTACAACTTTTCATCTCCATTGTTCACAATTGGACATACTTTTTGCACATCCCCACACCTCTTAATATGATTGTCATCGCATGTTTTTGATTGCATTTCATTCACTGCTTGTTCTCTCTCAGACTTGGACCTGAGTACTTCAATATCAAAGCGGGTGAGACCAATTGCTTTGCACTTAAACTCATACAGTATCACAGCACAGATCAGTATCAACAATGATCAATTGTAGACATATCAAAGCAGCTGGTTTAGACAGCAACATTTTCAAAATGAGTTAAAATAATACATTAGTTACTTTTCTCTTCATGTGTAGGATAATCCCTGTATTATATCATCAACAAGTTGTGGACATTTAAAGTCACAGACTTAGATAGCAGTAAATCATGCCAGGTTACAACAGTTGATCTCCCTCGTTTCATGTCAAGGACAATCATCGTATCTTATATATATGGGATTCTTCATGTCATATTCAAACAGGGAAGGGTCAATGTACAAATTGAATTCTGATATTGACTATGATCCTTACACAGTCCAAATTACATGATGCTGCAGAGTGTCACAATTCAGACCTGCTTCAATCGTATTCGTTTTTCAATTTGCACAGCGGCTGTTAGCAACAATTAAGCTATGTAAAGTGCCATAGTGCAAATTAAACTACTATTCGCAATAATTCATACATAATCAATTTTCATAAAACTGTAAAGCATCACAGTGCAATTTAACTCCAGCCATATTCATTTCAGTGTCCTTGTGACAAGAAGTTCAGTATCAGTACACTAAGTTAGGTGGAATTGTTGTAAAAGTGACTCTTTCTCTCATTGTGTGTGGCGTACATTTATCATTTCTAGACGAAACATATGGAGTCCCCTTTCTTTCATAATGCATGATAGCATTTTCGTGCCATGACTCTAGTGTAGCTATTCGTTCTCCTAAAGATGGGATTTGTACCAAGCTGTTCTGTACCTACGAACCAATTCTTATATATATTCAGAGCAAAAATCCAATCGTTTCCCTGGGTTTTGTGAGTTTCAACATTGTTCAAATATAGTGCAAGATGTAATTTCGTATAAATTATGCTAGGAACTGAGTCAACCTCTAACCGATATACAACCATATTGTGCAATTGTGCAAATTGGCTTATAAAGGGTCCCAGTGCAGAGAGGTCACATAATAAACTTATGATAGCATGTTCGTGCATGACTCTAGCATAGCTATTTGCTCTCCTAAGGATGCAATTTAGCCAAAGCTGTTCTATACATACAAACCGATTCCTATGTATGTTGATAACAACAATCCCATAGTGTTCATGAGTGTTGTGTATGAGACAAATATAGTGCAAGCAATCATTTTGTGCAAATTAGGCTAGGAGCAAATTTATTCTCTAATCGACATACGACCTTATCATGCAACTGTGCAAATTAGCTTATAAAGTGTCATGGTGCAGGAAAGTTAAATTTATGATGGTGATAGCCAATCTGTTGTTGACAGTGTCCAATACTCAATACATCTCATATTCTCATCAAGGTATAGACATTCACTGTGATGGCTTCAATGCTACAAAAATGTTCAGCACTTCCACCAGTTCCACTCGGTCACATATCAACTGAATGGAGAGAAGTCACTTCCAATATTTGTGTGCATGCAATTAATCAATGTCACATGGCCTATCAACTTTTCATATCTCCCAAGGTAATCATTTAAGGCCCAGTATGCACCACGGCCCTCATGATGTGCTCTGTTTCCCAAGATGCATACTGAACGGGAAACCACCTAGAATACAATTATAAATGTACATGGAGTTCCGCATCAAGATTATGAACCCTATGGTCTTTCGGAGCTCAATAAGATAATCATCCTGAGTTCGCATCTCTGTAGCTCAAATTCACGGTCTCTGTTTCTTGGGTGTACCTTGATGTGTTTGATCCCATAAAGTTGGAGGCTACTGGGATTCCCATCGTGAACCTCCCAAAAGTGCTTTGCCATTGGGTAGTTCCTATCTTGATTCTTAATGGCTCTAAAGTGTTGTAGGATGGGGACTCATGCTTTATTGATGGTGCTTCCTATATATTTAATTTGCAGCCACATTCAAGCATATAAACTACAAATTTGGTGTTACATGTGATCCTTTCATTGTTCACTCGAAGTCTTCTCTCAAATGTCTCGTATTCACTTTTATTGATTTCATGTGAACGTGCTTTGCAACTGCCGCACTTCCAGAAGCCCAGGTTTTTACTTGCCAACCAGTTACCCTTTTCTTCCCTGATATACATGCTCCTTGTGAGTAAATCACCTAATGACCTGGCTTTTCGATTTGTGATTTGTGGGTGCTGGCCCACTTTTACTTTTACATGCTCATCATGGTTGAGAATGTGTCATTTTTGTTCTAATATATGAACCTTATGTGGTGATGTTCATTGCTGTACTCCATAAAGAACCTGATTTTGGATTGGTTCTGATCTATTTCTCTTGCTGGATGAGTTGTATAGAGTTCACTCCACTCCCTATTATGCAATATTTCCCCTCCTTTCTGTGTGTGTACCTCAGCCAAGATTTTCTTTCGGTATCCCCTTTCCAGGAACCTCTTAATCATCATATCTGCTTCCTGCCGAAAGTCATTGTCAGAGGAGCAGATTCTGCGAGCGCTCAACAGTTGGCTGTAGGGGAAGCTCCACTTTAATGCCTTGGGGTGACCACTATTACCATGTAGGATCGAATTGCATGCAGTTTCCTTCCAATAGATAATAGAGTTTAGTTTGTCATCATTGAAATACAGTTGTACATCCAGGAATTCCATTCTGGTCTTGCTCCATGTGGCGGTCAACTGTATGTTGAATATGTTATGGTTTAGTCTTTCAAGATACTCTGATAGTAGTGATTCCTCTCCATCCCATATTATGAATAGATCATCGATAAAGGTCTTCCACCGTACAACTCTCTCCATGTATGCTGCATGTTCATCCGACCATGCTACCTCCTTTTCCCACCATCCCATGTATAGATTAGCATATGTGGGCACAAAGGAGATCCCCATGGCTGTTCCTTGTTTTAGCAGATAGATATCATCAAACAGGAACACATTGTGGGCAAGACAATATTGAAGCATCGCCATGATCATCCGTGTATGTTGTGTGAAGTTTATTGGGTGAGCTCTCAAGAAGTAATCTCATGCATCTATCCCATATTCATGTTTTATAGACATGTAGACGGCTGTCACGTCCATCTTCACCATTATTTATGTCTTCTTCCAGGGAATGTCATTGACCTTGCACAGGAAATCATTGGTGTCCTTGATATTTGAGGACAAGCTGGTAATGTACTCACATAAGGACAGCCCAGGTACCTGGACGAATTTTCCACAAGTGATCCAATCATGCTAAGAATAGGTCTACCTGGAGTTTTTTTTATCCTTGTGGATTTTGGTCAGAAATATATGATGGGACTCCTTGAACGCTCTACTTTGAGGTACATATATTCCTTGAATTGCAGGAGCCCACGATTCGACCATTCTTTCATGATCCCATAATACTCTTGTTGGTGCTCCATGGTTGTTTCTTAGATTCTCATAATTGTCCCTCCTGTTCAACTGCCTGGGCGCTTCCATCATGTATTTATTTTTGTCCATATTCCTGATGTTGTCACCCTTATGTGAGGGTTTGATGATGATGGAGTCATTATTCTTAAGTTGGTTCAATTCCTGCCAAGCCTTAGGTCAAAATCTGCTCTTGCCTTGATGTCTGGATTTCTTTCTTAATTTATTAATGCCATGCAACACTAATTCATAGAAGACATTAATCATGTTACCACTCGGTAGTTGAGACCAGAATTTACTTTGCGGCTTTAAATCACTTTCAACATGCAAATCAGTCTGAAATCCAATTTTTTCCAGGTATATATATAGCTGGGTGGGTTATATATATATATGTGTATATATGTATATATATGTGTATATATATATATTCACTGAAAAAACCATAGGTTTCAGGGACGTTATAGTTAGTAATTAGCATTTAAAAAACCTTAGAAATTCACTGAAAAAACCACAGGTTTCAGGGATGTTATAGTTAGTTGGACATTTCACTCATACAAAACCAGAGAAATTCGACCGTTATAGTTAGTTGAGCTAACTATTACTCGCGCCCCCGCAATGCACTGCTGATGACGTCACATATTACATCCTTCATGACATGGTCAGTGACATCACTCATGACATCACTGATGACATCTCAAATGACATCACTGATGACATCATCCAGTGACTGAGTGTTTCTGTAAAGTTAAAAATGTTTTATACATATGTATGCCAAGGTGTATTGAAGAATGAGTGGGTGTATGAGTGTCTGAATGGATGATTTAGTAGGTGCGTGACTGACTGTATAAGTGAGTGATTAAACGTGTCTTACTGAATGCATGGGTTAGTGACTAAACTGTGTGAATGTCTGTATCAGTCTGTCTGTTGGTGTGTAACCAGCTGCATGTATTGGTGAGAAGCTACATGAGTGTCTATATAGGTTATTGATTGGTTGTCTGAGTAGCTGTATGGGTGCTTGAGTGTCTGTGTGCATGGGTGGGGGATGTGTGACTCACTGGGTGACTCTGTGCATAGATGTGTTAGTGTGTGATTCACTGGGTGTATGGGTTCAAGAGTGCATCTGTGAAGGGCTGTATGGGTGGGTGAGTGTGTGTATGGGTGTGTTGTTGAGTGAATGGATGTCTCAGTGGAACATGTATGAGTAACTACAATTGTGAAAGGCAATATATGTGAGTGTTGGAGTATATAAATGACTATATGTGAGAGTGAGTGATTGTGGGAGTGGCTGTATGGATGAGTGTGTGCTTGTGTCAGTGATTGTAGAAGAGAGTAAGTATGTTTTAGTATCTGTGTGAATAAGTGAGGTGGTGTGTGTATAACTGTATAGGTGAGTAAATGGGAGTGTGATTGATTCTTTGCATGACTGACTAGGTGTGTGAGTAACTATGGATGAGTGGCGGTGTGTGAGTGTCTGTATAGGTGTATGAGTGCATATGATAGTGCTGTATTGATGAGTGACTGCATGTATGAGTGACTGTATGGGTGAATGAGTGGATGTGTGTATAGACCTAGGAATCAGTGAGTGGGTATATAGTAACTGGTATTGGTGAGTCTATGGTTTCGAAAATGGTAGTCTGTATTTTAGAGTGGATGTATCAAAGGTTATATTAGGGTGTGAGGAGGTGCATCAGATGATCACGTGGATGATGTCATCAGTGATGTCATTTGAGATGTCATGAGTGATGTCACTGACCATGTCATGAATGATGTAATATGTGACGTCATTAGCAGTGCATTGCGGGGGCGCGAGTTATAGTTAGCTCAACTAACTATAACGGCCGCATTTCTCTGGTTTTGTACAAGTCAAATGTCCAACTAACTATAACGTCCCTGAAACCTGTGGTTTTTTCAGTGAATTTCTAAGGTTTTTCAAATGCTAATTTGTAACTATAACATCCCTGAAACCTATGGTTTTTTCAGTGAATTTCAAAGGTTTTTTAAATGCTAATTTCTAACTATAACGCCCCTAAAACCTATGTTTTTTTTCAGTGATTTTCAAAGTTTTTTAAAATGCGAATTTCTTCGTATAATGTCCCAAAAATATTTTTTCTTATTTTTCTAATTCTTATAAAAATAGTGTATTATTTTCTTATTTCTAAAAAATAA
Source organism: Calotriton arnoldi (assembly GCA_963921515.1). Classification (NCBI taxonomy): domain Eukaryota; kingdom Metazoa; phylum Chordata; class Amphibia; order Caudata; family Salamandridae; genus Calotriton; species Calotriton arnoldi. Next base: position 1,906,763 of record CAWUFW010000840.1, read on the forward strand.
ATATATATTTTTTAATATTTTTTTTAATAAAAAAGTGGATTTGCGTACCGATCATGTACCTGTCTCATTTGGTGCGTGAATCCATGCTGCCATATTGGTAAAGTCGTGTAGGATGCGTGCTTCGTAAGCGACGGGTACGCGAATTACGACCCCGCGTAACGTTACATACGTAGTTCCGGAGGTCGCGCCGGCTGCGCGAATCCCCTGCAAAATTTTAAGTTTTAAAACTATACATATATAAGTTTAATATGTATATTAAAGCAAGAGATTATTTAATTTTTTTATAAAAATCATATATTTGTAACTAGAATAAAGATAAATTATTGTTAAATATATTTTTACGGAATCGCGATGGGTGCACGCTGGGTGCGTGCATGGTGCGCGAATCCATGTGACCTTTAAAAAAAAGAATTTCATTGGTTGAGAACCTTTTCATTTTAGAAGTTACAAGACCCCACCCAATTTTCTCCTTCCTTCCAGAAGATCTACAGAGACACAGCTCTTGTGTTTTTTCTATCCTTTTCTGGGTGTTTTTTTTTAACATTAAGACCAAATGGCTTCTTCATATAGTGATCAACAACTTCGTGCAGCAGAAGAAGAAGATTTACAAGAACCTGTTCAAAAAAGGTATGAGAGCATCGTATGGGCCTTTTTTCCATCCCTGAAGGTGAGAAGAAGGTCAACGCACGAAAGGTGACATGCACCATCTGTAAGAACGTCCTCTCACGCGGATCGGACAAAAAATATTTGTGTGGAACATCTTCGATGCTCAAGCACCTTCAAACCATCCATCCACGGGCCCTTGCACGGGAAAAACATTGCCGTGATCTCGAAAAACAGGCTTCCCAAGATGACCAACTTGCAGGGCCTAGTACGTCATCAGGGTCTTCCACCAGTATGACTACTAATATAAAACCGGAGTTTGCGAGACTTGAACAACATTGCATTAAATGCAAGAAAGTTCTCCGCCATGGAGAACAATCAGTGGATGCCATCGTGGTTGCTGCCAAAAACCACTTTTGTTAATTTTTCTTTTCTTTTTGCAATGAGTTCTTAATTGCAAAATGTTTCCAAAGTTTTCACAGTTCATTCTGTTGATTTTTTCTAAAAATAACAGCAAAAAAATTCAAAAAAGTTAGAAAAACACAAAAGAAATATAAAACACAAAAAGAAGAAAAAAAATGGTTCTTGTTAGAACCACCTACTCTGTTAAAAAAAGAGAAATTTGTATGTGTTGTATGAAGACGTGTATGGATAATATCTGCGTGATTACATGGTTGCACGGGTACTGCCTGGATGAGTGGAGAACTGCAAGGATTGTGTCTGAGTGATTGCAAGAGTGCATGGGTAGTGCCTCGGTGATTTTATGAGTGCATGGGTAGTGTCTGGGTGATTTTATAAGTGCTTGGGTAGTGGCGGAGTGATTGGATGAGTGCTTGGGTACTAACTGGGTGATTGGAGCATTGCATGGGTCATGCATGGGTTATTGCATGAGTGCATGGGTAATGCCTAGGTAATTGCATGAGTGAATAGGTAGTGCTTGGGTGATTGGAAGAGTGCATGGGTAGTGCCCTGGCGATTGCATGAGTGTGTGGGTAGTGCCTGGGTGATTGCATGAGTGCATGGGTATTGCCTGGGTTATTGCATGAGTGTATGCATAGTGCCTAGGGGATTGGAGGAGTGCATGGCTAGAAGCTGGATAATTGAAGGAGTGAATGAGTAGTGTCTGAGTGATTAGAGGAGTGCATGGGTAGTGCATGGGTGATTGGAGCAGTGCATGGGTAGTGCCTGGGTGATTGCATGAGTGCATGGGTAGTACGTAGGTGCTTGCATGAGTGCATGGGTAATGCCTGGGTGATTGCACGAGTGCATGCATAGTGCCTGGGTGATTGGAGGAGTGCATGGCTACTGGCTGGATAATTGAAGAAGTGAATGAGTAGTGTCTGGGTGATTAGAGGAGTGCACGGGTAGTGCTTGGGTGATTGGAGCAGTGCTTGGGTAGTGCCTGGGTTATTGCATGAGTGGATGAATAGTACCTGAGTGATTGGAGGAGTCCATGGGTAGTGCCTGGGTGATTTTCTAAGTGCTTTGTTAATGGCTGAGTGATTGCATGAGTGCAGAGGTAATGTATGGGTGATTGGAAGAGTGCTTGGGTAATGCTTGACTGATTGCATTAGTTTATGGGTAATACCTGGATGATTTTATAAGTGCATGAGTAGTGACTGGGTGATTGGAGGAGTGCATGGCTTCTGGCTGGGTAATTGAAGGAGTAAATGAGTACTGTGTGGGTGATTAGAGGAGTGCATGGGTAGTAGACAGGTGATTGGAGCAGTGCATGGGTACTGCCTGGGTTACTGCATGAGTGCATGAGTAGTGCCTGGGTGATTGGAGGAGTACATGGCTAGTGCCTGGATGATTTTGTAACTGCATGGGTATTGCTTGGGTGATTGTGTAACTGCATGGGTAATACCTGGGTAATTACATGAGTTTATTGGTAATGCCTGGGTGATTGCATGAATGCATGGTTAGTGTCTTGGTGATTGCATAAGTGCATGGGTACTGCCTGGGTGTTTGGAGGAGTGTAAAGATAGTGTATGGTGATTTTATAAGAGCATGAGTAGTGACTGGGTGATTGGAGGAGTGCATGGCTACTGACTGGGTAATTGAAGGAGTAAATGAGTAATGTGTGGATGATTAGAGGAGTGCATGGGTAGTGCACGGGTGATTGGAGCAGTGCATGGGTAGTGCCTGCGTTACTGCATGAGTGGATGAGTAGTGCCTAGGTGATTGCAAGACTACTTGGGTATGGCCTGGATGATTTTGTAACTGCATGGGTATTGCTTGTGTGATTTTGTAAGTGCATGGGTAATGGCTGGGTAATTACATGAGTTTATTTATAATGCCTGGATGATTGCATGAATGCATGGTTAGTGTCTTGGTGATTGCATAAGTTCATGGGTACTGCCTGAGTGTTTGGAGGAGTGTAAAGATAGTGTATGGTGATTTTATAAGTGCATGAGTAGTGACTGGGTGATTGTTGAAGTGCATGGGTAGTGCCTGAATAATCAAAGGAGTGAATGAGTAGTGTCTAGGTGATTACAGGAGTGCATGGGTAGTATCTGTGTTATTCCATGAGTGGATGAGTACTGCCTGAATGATTGCAGAAGTGCATCGGTACTGCCTGGGTGATTTTGTTAGTGGATAGGTATTGTTTGGATGATTTTGTAAGTGTATAGGTAATGCCTGGGTGATTGCATGAGTGCATGGTTACTGCTTGGGTGATTTCATCAGTGCAAGACTAATCTGTAGATGATTGAAGGAGTGCATAGGTAATACTCGGGTGATTGCAAGACTCTAGAAGTAATGTCTTGATAATTGCAGGAGTGTATGGGTAGTGCCAGACTGATTAAAGGTGTGGATTAGTAATGCCTGGGTGATTTTATAAGTACATAGGTTATGCTTCAGTGATTGAAGTAGTGCATGAGTACTGCTGAGGTGTTTTGAGAAATGAGATGACTGAGTTTGAAAAATGAATAACTACAATAAAAGTGATTGTAAACATTAATTCCTGTTATTTTGCTTATTTCATTATTTCATCTTACCTTCTGTATTGAAGTAGATATCAATCTCATTGAAACTATTTTACAGATGTTTCATTGTAAAGTAAATTTAAAATATTTTCAAAGTTTACTTTTACTTTCTGTAAAAGGGAAGAAAAGATACAATTATTGCAAATAATATTATAGGGTTAAGTACACAATATAATTTAAGAATTACATAACATATTCAGGTTCTCTTTTTGCTGTTTTCAGATTCTATTGAATTTTACCATACACAGTGATTTCAATGTTGATCATCATATAACAGCGGGCAAAAAATACAATCAATAAGATTGTAAAACAAAAACAAATCTGTGTTCAAAATATTTACAACAAACTCAACTATCTGTTTACATTTTCAAAAATAAACACTCATTTATATTGCATATAATACAAAGATCAAATATATGAACTACTTCTTTCAAACACAATTTTCCAAATGCAATATCAAAGAACAGAAACGATAATTCAAACACTAATTGTTGACATCTTCCCAATAGGCCGAATGATGTTTCCGAAATCATTTGCATTGAAAATATCCAAAATAAACTCATTAATTCATGTTTACATCTTCCCAATAGGCTGAATGATGTTTTCAAAACTTTGGCACTAAAAATATCAGATATGAATTTGGTAATTCGTAAGGCAACCGACATTTGAATTCCAAATGGGCATCATTACAATGTGTCCATCCTTTATTGCATCTTAAATACACAGTATAGTGTCCAGATGTTATACTAGGTCCATCATGGAAAATAATAGCCACTGCTTTAAAAGTTCTTCCTGAAATTGACACTTGACTTGCCACAAAATTTTTAATTTTGGTTTCCAATTTTCTTCCATCTGCTCTACAACGTTGTAGCATTAAAATGGCATATTGTCCAAATCTTTCTATAAATAATGTTGACAACATTTCAGATTTGCAGTGAGTACATTTCATATCTTGATTAGCTGATTTTACTAATTTGTTAAAAGACACTGTTTTGCAATCTGGTATTGTCAAATATATGAATCGTCCAGTGTCTATTTCAGTGGTAGAAGAAAATGAACAGTCTTCATATTTAGGATCCCATCTGTAACGAAGTCGAAACAGATTTTCAATTTGTATTCCTTCACCTTCCAATACTGCAAGCATAAACATAAGAAATTCTTGAGCATCTTGTTGTACATTAAGTGCAAATTGTGAAGAACCAGAACATATATCCAAAAGATGCCGAATGCCAGAAGCAGTATGGATTTTAGTTTTATCATTTTTCAATTTTTCAAAAATATAATGCAACAAAGAACAAAATCTTTTTTCTCGATTTTCCATAATTTGATAATGACGATTTTCTAGAAAAAACACGACGTTCACAATTACATTAGCATAGCAGTTGATACCTGAACTATTTTCTAACTGGTATCCTACAATATCATCAACAGTGTCCATTTTCATTTTCTTTGCAGTCTCAACATTTTCTTGAATTGTTTTCTTCTTTCCAACCTCACTAGAGTGTTTCTCATATGTTCGTTTTGGATATACTACACGCTTTTCATATATGGGATATTCACCTAAGTTAGGAGCATACAGTCTTCTTAACCGATTATATTCTTTTACACAATTTGCATCTGCACTAACCTTTTTCTCATCAAAATCAATCAAATACAATCCAGATAATGTTCTTACTCGAGACAATGCAACATATGCCATACCCTCTTTAAAAACTGTACTTCCAATGTTTACCAAAGCACTGTCTACACTTAAACCTTGAGATTTATGAATGGTCACCGCATATGCTAAAGAAAGAGGAAACTGTTTTCTACGAACATACAAGACTTTAACAAGCAAAAACGAACAGCACAACGTCCAATCTGTTTTACCTCTTCAATCTGATCAAATTTAATCTTCAAGAATTCAATTCCATCTCTGTTTGGATAATTAACAAAATCAACAACTTTTCCCATTGCTCCATTTACTAAACCTTTTTCTACATCCAAATTACTTCGTAAAATTACCCGACAGTTTTCACATACATATAAATTCTTTTCTAAACCAGCAGTCTTAGATATAGACTTTTCCAAAGAATCCAATTTTGATTTTAATTTTTCTGAGAGAATAATAGTAATTCCTTCGTAATCTATTTTATCAATGGCTTCCATTTCAATATTTGTTGTTTTTCCAGCTTCAAAAGTTCTTGATTGAATGTAGAACACTCTTGCAGTGTTGGCATTAGGCAAATTATAGACTTCTTTTCTCCAATTTTTTTGTACATTATTTCAGGACCAACATTTTCATTTGGAAACAAGTTTGTAAGTAGCCGACTTTGTAAAGCTTCTTTACCATGTTTTGTCAAAACACCAATTCTTATATCTTGAAGAATGCTTCCATAATGTTCATCACTTGCTTGTCGCATATTCTTAATAAGTTCTTTATATTCAAAATGAGACCAAATGTTGACATTTCCGATACTTCCCAAAGATTTCCTAGTGTCTTCATGCACAAGTGTTTTACAAACTGGTTGCCCTTTTACAGGAGTAAGTTGTAGTAGGTCGCCAAATACAATGACATGTTTTCCTCCAAATAAAACATCATAATCAGTTTTTAAAATCTGCTGCATTCTTAAATGTGCAAAGGCAAGCATTAAGTTTGAGACCATGCTAACCTCATCAATTATCAGAAGTTTCATTTTCTTCAGTACTCTTGAAACTTCATAACAAGCTTCTCCAGATAGCTTGTGATATTCCAACTTATTTTCATGTTCAACTGGTAGCATCAGCAAATTATGTAATATAATCCCTTTAATGTTGTGTGCTGCTAACCCAGTTGGAGCGGTTACAACACAAGGTAAATGTGATTCAGTGGTTTTCTGTAGATAACTGGTCAAAACGTTAATTAAGAAACTTTTTCCTGTACCAGCTTGACCACTGATATACATCCGAATAGGTTTAAATGATGTGCAGTTGCATTCTTTTTTTTCATGAAGTAAACCATGCTCTAACTGTTGTGTAACTTGCTGATATATTTCTTTCTGTTCAATATTTAGTTGTTCTTCCAAGTTTCCCAACCCCATAATATCCTGTTGTGCTTGTTGCATTGCCGTTTCTACTTCACTCATGGCTATTGCTGCTTCATTTTCAAGAATTGGTTGTCCTAGTGGATCTTGACTCAGTGGAGCAGAACTTTGACTATCTTGAGAACTGTCTCTAGCAATTTCAACTGCAATAGTAGTTTCTTGTTCAATCTCTTCATTCAACATTTGTAGATAATTTGGAAAAACTGTGCATTCAATGCTATCTTTACATGCATTAAAAGAATCTTCATAGCACTCAAAATCTCCAAGTAATTCCATTTCAGTACGCCGAGGCTTAAAGAGTTGCAGAAGTGCTAAATAGAAAAATTCCCTTTTATCTGCAGTTTCACAACTGAGTTTCCTTTGATTAATTTGATTTCCTTTGGTATGTTTTACCAAACATCCATCACATCCAATTACTGCATATTTATTCTTCATTTATATTTTCTGTAACATTTCTCTTAAAGCTGTAATATTGCAGTACTTCATAGAGACATATGTTTTCCAGATGTGGACTTCTTTTAGGATAGTATATATCCAACATGTTTGTTTTAACAATATCTGTACTTTCCGGTTCATTTAATGCTAAGTATTCAATTTCTTGTACAGATTTCAATACTCGATTTCGTGTTGCAGCAAGACCTAGACTTACCCAAATGATTCCTCTTGACTTTGAATATAAACTTGTATATGTCAACCGATCCGAACATTCGTAGGATCCAATCTCTCGATGGGAAAGCATCTTAAAACTAAAGCTGTACAATTTGTTACTAAGAGTCTTCTCTTGTGAAATTTCTTCCCACATTTCTTTCAACTCTGTCTTTTCAGATTTTGTTATGTATGATGTAACATAGCGAGCAACAGCAATTGAATTATCTGCAACATACTGGATATCCATATTTGCATTCCACATCGTCAAAATCACTGGATTGTAATCATTAATATACTTTGAATGTTCACTTCTTTTTATATTGTAAGTATTCTTTGGAGATTTTCGAGTTATAGTATGCCTCACCACTGACATGAAACTGTTGACTCTTCCTTTGGAAATTACTGGACGTGGGAATCCAAAACGACATTTTGTATAAAATTTTTCCTTTGACTTGTATTTCCGTCGACAATATTTCCCACATCGATGAGTTTGAAACCGTAAAACTTGTTGTCTTAAGGTATTTTCTTCTCCTGTTTTTGGAATACCACATGTAACATAGTCTTCAATGAAAGATAAAACAGTCTCATCAGAATCAGTTCCAAATTTAGGTGCATCCTTGATCCATAATAGCATATGTATATGAGGAGCACCTCTGGCTTGGTACTCCTTTCTTCAAAAGAAATCAATAACTTCTCCAAGAGGTGGGTTATTTTTATTGCAGATAAAAGACATCATAGCTTGAAACCTATGATTAAAATATCTGCACACATTTACAGGATCCAAGGAACACAGTTCTCCAGCTGTCTTGAATTCAATGTTTTTAATATTTGAATTTGCTTCTCGTAGAAATTCAAGTAAATCGTCCCATGCTTATTCAGCACAGCTTAGCGTAACAAACCATGTAGGGGTTCCTAAGTTCCTTAACATACATTTAAGTTCTCCGTGACGATGATACCAATACTCATTAGTACCACGTTGACACGCCATCAAATTAATCAATTGAGATTCTAAATGATCGTCTCTTTGTTGTACTTTGTCCATGAATTCCTTTGCAGAAAAATGTTGAAGATGAACTCCTGTTTTTATTAATATGTGGTTCACTGCATATGAAAGTCCAGACAAGTCACTTTCAAACAAAAGATGAAATATATATGGAATACATTGTCGAAATCTTGGATCTTCTGAGTACAATCTTGTTGTACGATATTCTGAAGCTGGAATCTGCCCGGGTCGTTCATCATATCGTCCACCTTTTCCAGTGGGGAAGAGCTGTGTAAAACAACGAACTTCTAAACTTTTTTCCCAAACACTCATAGGAGTTCCCTTCGCTTTCTTCATTTGGAATAATTCAATAGTATTTCCAATCACTTCTTTTGAATGTAAAGGATGTACACTGTAATGTTCATAAATTTCTTCACTCCTGGAGGTGTCCACTTTTTCGATTTGGCCATTTGACATTTTGCTATCATCTCCTAAAACTATTTCTTGTTCTTCCAGATATACATTTTTGTAATAAAGATTGTTTTCCATGAGATATAACGTAGCCTTTTGAACTTTGGTGACATCTACTAACTCTTGCCATATTTTCCGACTCTTTGTTGGAACACCATTAACTAGAATAACTACAGGTTCAGTTTCCTCTCTCTCTACACCAATAGTTTCAATATTTTTCTTTAAATCTACAGGTAAATACACAACTCTTCCTTTTAATCCTCTTTGTAAATCTGATGGAGGCAGCTTACCTCTTTTAGGCTCCATACGAACAATAGCCTGAAACGGGTGCACAGATTGAATCAGAATGGACTCATACGTATTTAAATCTACCAGTTCTGGAGGAATAGCTACCAACTCTAAGTTATTATGTACAGCTCTAGCTGGCATTTTGTTCTCTTCTAATTTGCTGTAACAATATTTACAAATACGTTGATCACTACCTAACTCAAAAAGACCTTCCACCAACAAATAAGCACCAAATTCCTCCCACTTATCATTGTTTTCCTTTTCACTTTTTAAATACACATCAACATTCCTAGTTTGATTTCTATAGTGAGTACGTCGACAACAAATACAAACATAGTTTGGTTTTTCAAAACAAATTACCTTAAACTTTGTAATTTCTTCTACAAACTTCTCAGTAGTACTATCTTCCACCTCTTCGTCAACACCTACACTTATCAAACTCTCACTTTGTCTACACTCTTCTTCAGTACTAAAGAAACAAAACTCTACATCATCACAAACTTTTTTTATATCCGATACTGACCCATGCAAAAGAGCAGTATATATTTCACTTAAAAATAATGCAGGACTTTTTACATAGCACAATCTTCTTACTCACTTCCGCATTGCAGAGTGATGTACTGCTAACATTCTCAAATGATGAAAAACACTTTGACACACTTTTCTAGAAAGACAAGCCAGAGAATGACCTTGCAAGCCAGTATTTTTCTCACTTTACAAGGATCTAGACCTTGCAACATCTTAATCTTTTGTTTAATACTTTTTTTAGTATACTCTCGTAAGAAATTTCGTAAAATATCAATAGACTCCTGTCGTATACTACAAATACTACTACAATCCCACGTATACACTGGAGCTTGTGAACGTCTCCCTTAAACTTTTTCAGCTATCACTTCTTCCACATTTCTAGGAACCATCTTTTCTTTTTCAATTGCACAACCGTTCTTAACTTCATAAGCACGACCACTGGTATCAACTGCGTGAACTAATGTATTGTTTTGAAAATAGCTCTCCTCATTAAAAAAGGTTCTGAACTAGAAGTGTGCTTCCACTCACCCCAAAACTTTTTACAAAAGTTAGTTCTGTTAATTAATCTTTTCCTTTTCCTTTTGTCCTTCATAGAATGCATTGGTTTATCCAATGTTCGCATTCTTTTCAAAACTAATGTAAACAATCTTCTTTTCAATTCAAAAGCCTTTTCGACTATACTTTCAATCTCTTGTTTCTTTTTATAAAATGCAGATCTTTTTTATATTTCTTGCAATTTTTCAATAAATTTTGTAGTACTCTACTTTTATACATACGTTTCCTCATATCGTGATATTGTTTCATCCTTCTTTCAACATAGATTATTTTCTCAGAACGTGATTTTCCATTAATTTGTCCTTTTTTCATTTCATTCTTCTTCGTTCTACAAGTATTCTTTCTATTTTCTGCATTTTCGAAATTCTTTCCAGTCCTTAAAAGTCTTTTAACAAATTCTTTTGCTCTCTTACCACAAGACTTTTTCTTTTTAGCCACATGTTGTAGTTCAACTAATTCCTGCTTTTGACTCTTCTTTAAATAGTACTGTTTTCTTTGTTCTTTTTTCTTTTGCGCTTTTTTTGCCATGGTGAATCTTTCTTAATAATAATGGAGAATATCTAAAAAAAAATTTTTTAAAAATAATTTAATATTATTAAAATAATTATATACAAATATTCTATTACTAAAGAAACACCTTCTATTTAAAAGCTACAAACAAATGCATATATGGTTTTCGTAATATGGTAACAATTACACCTGAGCTGCAAAATAAGGGAAGAGGGTGCAGAAACAGAAAATAGAAATGCAGCAGTAATGCCTGAATGATTACAGCACTACATATCTAGTGTCTGCAGCATTGCAAGACTGCATGGCGACTACTTGGGTGTTTTTATAACTGCATGAGAGTTGGACTCAACTATAAGTCTCTCCATATTGTTACAAGCACACATACATATCTCTCTATGTTTTCAAATCATCATATTATCTAAAACAAACATGTATATAATATTTTTGGAATATAATAAAAACTAAAAACTGAGACATGTAATAGATCTGCTTCAGTAATTGCATAATTCTATGGTTAGTTCTTCTGTGATTGAATGAGTGCAAAGGTAGTCACTGGGTAATTGCAATAGAATATGAAAGAGGGAAGACAAGTGCAGAAACAGACAACAGAGGTGCAGAAAGAAGCAAGAGAGGTGCAGAAAGAAGCATGGAAACTGCACAATGACGCAACAGGGGTACAGAAAGAGGGAAGAGAATTCAAGGAAAGAAGCAACAGAGGTGCAGAAGGAGGCAAGAGAACTGCAGAAAGAGGCAAGAGAGTTGCAGAAACAGGCAAAAGAGGTACAGAAAGAGGGCTAATTGCATGAGTGCAGACATAGACGTTGAATGCACGAATAAGTGTATAAATACCACCTGAACGCATACATGAGTGTATAGATACAGACTGCATGATTAAATGACTGCAGGGATAGTACATAACTATTGCTTGGGTGATTGCATGACTACAGGGGTAATATGTGGTGGATTACTGGAGTACATAGCATGAGAGTTGGGCCTGGCCAAATATAAAGCAGCACACTATTACAGGGAACAGAGGTGCAGACACAGGCAAGAGAGGTGCAGAAACAGGTAAAAGGGGTGCAGAAAGAGGCAAGAGGGGTGCAGAAATTTGCAAGAGAGATGCAGAAAGAAGAAGAGCCCATCCCATGTATAGATTAGCATATGTGGACACAAAGGAGATCCCCATGGCTGTTCCTTGTTTTAGCAGATAGATATCATCAAACAGGAACACATTGTGGGCAAGACAATATTGAAGCATCGCCATGATCATCCGTGTATGTTGTGTGAAGTTTATTGGGTGAGCTCTCAAGAAGTAATCTCATGCATCTATCCCATATTCATGTTTTATAGACATGTAGACGGCTGTCACGTCCATCTTCACCATTATTTATGTCTTCTTCCAGGGAATGTCATTGACCTTGCACAGGAAATCATTGGTGTCCTTGATATTTGAGGACAGGCTGGTAATGTACTCACATAAGGACAAGCCCAGGTACCTGGACGTATTTTCCACAAGTGATCCAATCATGCTAAGAATAGGTCTACCTGGAGTTTTTTTTATCCTTGTGGATTTTTGGTCAGAAATATATGATGGGACTCCTTGAACGCTCTACTTTGAAGTACATATATTCCTCGAATTGCAGGAGCCCGCGATTCGACCATTCTTTCATGATCCCATGATACTCTTGTTGGTGCTCCATGGTTGTTTCTTAGATTCTCATAATTGTCCCTCCTGTTCAACTGCCTGGGCGCTTCCATCATGTATTTATTTTTGTCCATAATCATGATGTTGTCACCCTTATGTGAGGGTTTGATGATGATGGAGTCATTATTCTTAAGTTGGTTCAATTCCTGCCAAGCCTTAGGTCAAAATCTGCTCTTGCCTTGATGTCTGGATTTCTTTCTTAATTTATTAATGTCATGCAACACTAATTCATAGAAGATATTAATCATGTTACCACTCGGTAGTTGAGACCAGAATTTACTTTGCGGCTTTAAATCACTTTCAACATGCGAATCAGTCTGAAATCCAATTTTTTCCAGGTATATATATATAGCTGAGTGGGTTATATATATATATGTGTATATATGCATATATATGTGTATATATATATATATATATTCACTGAAAAAACCATAGGTTTCAGGGACGTTATAGTTAGAAATTAGCATTTAAAAAGCCTTAGAAATTCACTGAAAAAACCACAGGTTTCAGGGACGTTATAGTTAGTTGGACATTTCACTCATACAAAACCAGAGAAGTTCGGCCGTTATAGTTATTTGAGCTAACTAGAACTCGCGCCCCCGCAATGCACTGCTGACGTCACATATTACATCGTTCATGACATTAGAAAAACACAAAAGAAATATAAAACACAAAAAGAAGAAAAAAAATGTTAGAACCACCTACTGTGTTGTATGAAGACGTGTATGGATAATATCTGCATGATTACATGGTTGCACGGGTACTGCCTGGATGAGTGGAGAACTGCAAGGATTGTGTCTGAGTGATTGCAAGAGTGCATGGGTAGTGCATGGGTAGTGCCTCGGTGATTTATGAGTGCATGGGTAGTGTCTGGGTGATTTTATAAGTGCTTGGGTAGTGGCGGAGTGATTCGATGAGTGCTTGGGTACTAACTGGGTGATTGGAGCATTGCATGGGTAGTGCATGGGTTATTGCATGAGTGCATGGGTAATGCCTGGGTAATTGCATGAGTGAATAGGTAGTGCTTGGGTGATTGGAAGAGTGCATGGGTAGTGCCCTGGTGATTGCATGAGTGTGTGGGTAGTGCCTGGGTGATTGCATGAGTATTGCCTGGCTTATTGCATGAGTGTATGCATAGTGCCTAGGGGATTGGAGGAGTGCATGGCTACTAGCTGGATAATTGAAGGAGTGAATGAGTAGTGTCTGAGTGATTAGAGGAGTGCATGGGTAGTGCATGGGTGATTGGAGCAGTGCATGGGTAGTGCCTGGGTGATTGCATGAGTGCATGGGTAGTACATAGGTGCTTGCATGAGTGCATGGGTAATGCCTGGGTGATTGCACGAGTGCATGCATAGTGCCTGGGTGATTGGAGGAGTGCATGGCTACTGGCTGGATAATTGAAGAAGTGAATGAGTAGTGTCTGGGTGATTAGAGGAGTGCACGGATAGTGCTTGGGTGATTGGAGCAGTGCTCGGGTAGTGCCTGGGTTATTGCATGAGTGGATGAATAGTACCTGAGTGATTGGAGGAGTCCATGGGTAGTGCCTGGGTGATTTTCTAAGTGCTTTGTTAATGGCTGAGTGATTGCATGAGTGCAGAGGTAATGTATGGGTGATTGGAAGAGTGCTTGGGTAATGCTTGACTGATTGCATTAGTTTATGGGTAATACCTGGATGATTTTATAAGTGCATGAGTAGTGACTGGGTGATTGGAGGAGTGTATGGCTACTGGCTGGGTAATTGAAGGAGTAAATGAGTACTGTGTGGGTGATTAGAGGAGTGCATGGGTAGTAGACAGGTGATTGGAGCAGTGCATGGGTACTGCCTGGGTTACTGCATGAGTGCATGAGTAGTGCCTGGGTGATTGCAGGAGTACATGGCTAGTGCATGGGTATTGCTTGGGTGATTGTGTAACTGCATGGGTAATGCCTGGGTAATTACATGAGTTTATTGGTAATGCCTGGGTGATTGCATGAATGCATGGTTAGTGTCTTGGTGATTGCATAAGTGCATGGGTACTGCCTGGGTGTTTGGAGGAGTGTAAAGATAGTGTATGGTGATTTTATAAGTGCATGAGTAGTGACTGGGTGATTGGAGGAGTGCATGGCTACTGACTGGGTAATTGAAGGAGTAAATGAGTACTGTGTGGATGATTAGAGGAGTGCATGGGTAGTGCACGGGTGAATAGAGCAGTGCATGGGTAGTGCCTGGGTTATTGCATGAGTGGATGAGTACTGCCTGGGTGATTGCAGGAATACATGGCTAGTGCCTGGATGATTTTGTAATTGCATGGGTATTGCTTGGGTGATTGTGTAAGTGCATGGGTAATGCCTGGGTAATTACATGAGTTTATTGGTAATGCCTGGGTGATTGTATGAATGCATGGTTAGTGTCTTGGTGATTGCATAAGTGCATGGGTACTGTCTGGTTGTTTGCAGGAGTGTAAAGATAGTGTATGGTGATTTTATAAGTGCATGAGTAGTGACTGGGTGATTGGAGGAGTGCATGGCTGGTGGCTGCCTAATTCAAGGAGTAAATAAGTACTGTCTGGGTGATTAGAGAAGTGCATGGGTAGTGCCTGCGTTACTGCATGAGTGGATGAGTAGTGCCTAGGTGATTGCAAGACTACATGGGTATGGCCTGGATGATTTTGTAACTGCATAGGTATTGCTTGTGTGATTTTGTAAGTGCATGGGTAATTACATGAGTTTATTTATAATGCCTGGATGATTGCATGAATGCATGGTTAGTGTCTTGGTGATTGCATAAGTTCATGGGTACTGCCTGAGTGTTTGGAGGAGTGTAAAGATAGTGTATGGTGATTTTATAAGTGCATGAGTAGTGACTGGGTGATTGTTGGAGTGCATGGGTAGTGCCTGAATAATCAAAGGAGTGAATGAGTAGTGTCTAGGTGATTACAGGAGTGCATGGGTAGTATCTGTGTTATTCCATGAGTGGATGAGTACTGCCTGAATGATTGCAGAAGTGCATCGGTACTGCCTGGGTGATTTTGTTAGTGGATAGGTATTGTTTGGATGATTTTGTAAGTGTATAGGTAATGCCTGGGTGATTGCATGAGTGCATGGTTACTGCTTGGGTGATTCCATCAGTGCAAGACTAATGTGTAGATGATTGAAGGAGTGCATAGGTAATACTTGGGTGATTGCAAGACTCTAGAAGTAATGTCTTGATAATTGCAGGAGTGTATGGGTAGTGCCAGACTGATTAAAGGTGTGGATTAGTAATGCCTGGGTGATTTTATAAGTACATAGGTTATGCTTCAGTGATTGAAGTAGTGCATGAGTACTGCTGAGGTGTTTTGAGAAATGAGATGACTGAGTTTGAAAAATGAATAACTACAATAAAAGTGATTGTAAACATCAATTCCTGTTATTTTGCTTATTTCATTATTTCATCTTACCTTCTGTATTGAAGTAGATATCAATCTCATTGAAACTATTTTACAGATGTTTCATTGTAAAGTAAATTTAAAATATTTTCAAAGTTTACTTTTAGTTTCTGTAAAAGGGAAGAAAAGATACAATTATTGCAAATAATATTATAGGGTTAAGTACACAATATAATTTAAGAATTACATAACATATTCAGGTTCTCTTTTTTGCTGTTTTCAGATTCTATTGAATTTTACCATACACAGTGATTTCAATGTTGATCATCATATAACAGCGGGCAAAAAAATACAATCAATAAGATTGTAAAACAAAAACAAATCTGTGTTCAAAATATTTACAACAAACTCAACTATCAGTTTACATTTTCAAAAATAAACACTCTTATTTATATTGCATATAATACAAAGATCAAATATATGAACTACTTCTTTCAAACACAATTTTCCAAATGCAATATCAAAGAACAGAAACGATAATTCAAACACTAATTGTTGACATCTTCCTAATAGGCCGAATGATGTTTCCGAAATCATTTGCATTGAAAATATCCAAAATAAACTCATTAATTCAGGTTTACATCTTCCCAATAGGTTGAATGATGTTTTCAAAACGTTGGCACTAAAAATATCAGATATGAATTTGGTAATTCGTAAGGCAACCGACATTTGAATTCCAAATGGGCATCATTACAATGTGTCCATCCTTTATTGCATCTTAAATACACAGTATAGTGTCCAGATGTTATACTAGGTCCATCATGGAAAATAATAGCCACTGCTTTAAAAGTTCTTCCTGAAATCGACACTTGACTTGCCACAAAATTTTAAATTTTGGTTTCCAGTTTTCTTCCATCTGCTCTACAACGTTGTAGCATTAAAATGACATATTGTCCAAATCTTTCTATAAATAATGTTGACAACATTTCAGATTTGCAGTGAGTACATTTCATATCTTGATTAGCTGATTTTACTAATTTGTTAAAAGACACTGTTTTGCAATCTGGTATTGTCAAATATATGACTCGTTCAGTGTCTATTTCAGTAGAAGAAAATGAACAGTCTTCATATTTATGATCCCATCTGTAACGAAGTCGAAACAGATTTTCAATTTGTATTCCTTCACCTTCCAATACTGCAAGCATAAACATAAGAAATTCTTGAGCATCTTGTTGTACATTAAGTGTAAATTGTGAAGAACCAGAACATATATCCAAAAGATGCCGAATGCCAGAAGCAGTATGGAGTTTAGTTTTATCATTTTTCAATTTTTCAAAAATATAATGCAACAAAGAACAAAATCTTTTGTCTCGATTTTCCATAATTTGATGGTGAAGATTTTCTAGAAAAAACACGACGTTCACAATTACATTAGCATAGCAGTTGATACCTGAACTATTTTCTAACTGGTATCCTACAATATCATCAACAGTGTCCATTTTCATTTTCTTTGCAGTCTCAACATTTTCTTGAATTGTTTTCTTCTTTCCAACCTCACTAGAGTGTTTCTCATATGTTTGTTTTGGATATACTACACGCTTTTCATATATGGGATATTCACCTAAGTTAGGAGCATACAGTCTTCTTAACCGATTATATTCTCTTACATAATTTGCATCTGCACTAAACCTTTTTCTCAGCATAATCAATCAAATACAATCCAGATAATGTTCTTAATCGAGACAATGCAACATATGCCATACCCTCTTTAAAAACTGTACTTCCAATGTTTACCAAAGCACTGTCTACACTTAAACCTTGAGATTTATGAATGGTCACCGCATATGCTAAAGAAAGAGGAAACTGTTTTCTACGAACATACAAGTCTTTAACAAGCAAAAAACGAACAGCACAACGTCCAATCTGTTTTACCTCTTCAATCTGATCAAATTTAATCTTCAAGAATTCAATTCCATCTCTGTTTGGATAATTAACAAAATCAACAACTTTTCCCATTGCTCCATTTACTAAACCTTTTTCTACATCCAAATTACGTCGTAAAATTACCCGACAGTTTTCACATACATATAAATTCTTTTCTAAACCAGCAGTCTTAGATATAGACTTTTCCAAAGAATCCAATTTTGATTTTAATTTTTCTGAGAGAATAATAGTAATTCCTTCGTAATCTATTTTATCAATGGCTTCCATTTTCAATATTTGTTGTTTTTCCAGCTTCAAAAGTTCTTGATTGAATGTAGAACACTCTTGCAGTGTTGGCATTAGGCAAATTATAGACTTCTTTTCTCCAATTTTTTTGTACATTATTTCAGGACCAACATTTTCATTTGGAAACAAGTTTGTAAGTAGCCGACTTTGTAAAGCTTCTTTACCATGTTTTGTCAAAACACCAATTCTTATATCTTGAAGAATGCTTCCATAATGTTCATCACTTGCTTGTCGCATATTCTTAATAAGTTCTTTATATTCAAAATGAGACCAAATGTTGACATTTCCGATACTTCCCAAAGATTTCCTAGTGTCTTCATGCACAAGTGTTTTACAAACTGGTTGCCCTTTTACAGGAGTAAGTTGTAGTAGGTCGCCAAATACAATGACATGTTTTCCTCCAAATAAAACATCATAATCAGTTTTTAAAATCTGCTGCATTCTTAAATGTACAAAGGCAAGCATTAAGTTTGAGACCATGCTAACCTCATCAATGATCAGAAGTTTCATTTTCTTCAGTACTCTTGAAACTTCATAACAAGCTTCTCCAGATAGCTTGTGATATTCCAACTTATTTTCATGTTCAACTGGTAGCATCAGCAAATGATGTAATGTAATCCCTTTAATGTTGTGTGCTGCTAACCCAGTTGGAGCGGTTACAACACAAGATAAATGTGATTCAGTGGTTTTCTGTAGATAACTGGTCAAAACGTTAATTAAGAAACTTTTTCCTGTACCAGCTTGACCACTGATATACATCCGAATAGGTTTAAATGATGTGCAGTTGCATTCTTTTTTTTCATGAAGTAAACCATGCTCTATCTGTTGTGTAACTTGCTGATATATTTCTTTCTGTTCAATATTTAGTTGTTCTTCCAAGTTTCCCAACCCCATAATATCCTGTTGTGCTTGTTGCATTGCCGTTTCTACTTCACTCATGGCTATTGCTGCTTCATTTTCAAGAATTGGTTGTCCTAGTGGATCTTGACTCAGTGGAGCAGAACTTTGACTATCTTGAGAACTGTCTCTAGCAATTTCAGCTGCAATAGTAGTTTCTTGTTCAATCTCTTCATTCAACATTTGTAGATAATTTGGAAAAACTGTGCATTCAATGCTATCTTTACATGCATTAAAAGAATCTTCATAGCACTCAAAATCTCCAAGTAATTCCATTTCAGTACGCCAAGGCTTGAAGAGTTACAGAAGTGCTAAATAGAAAAATTCCCTTTTATCTGCAGTATCACAACTGAGTTTCCTGTGATTAATTAGATTTCCTTTGGTATGTTTTACCAAACATCCATCACATCCAATTACTGCATATTTATTCTTCATTTATATTTTCTGTAACATTTCTCTTAAAGCTGTAATATTGCAGTACTTCATAGAGACATATGTTTTCCAGATGTGGACTTCTTTTAGGATAGTATATATCCAACATGTTTGTTTTAACAATATCTGTACTTTCCGGTTCATTTAATGCTAAGTATTCAATTTCTTGTACAGATTTCAATACTCGATTTCGTGTTGCAGCAAGACCTAGACTTACCCAAATGATTCCTCTTGACTTTGAATATAAACTTGCATATGTCAACCGATCCGAACATTCGTAGGATCCAATCTCTCGATGGGAAAGCATCTTAAAACTAAAGCTGTACAATTTGTTACTAAGAGTCTTCTCTTGTGAAATTTCTTCCCACATTTCTTTCAACTCTGTCTTTTCAGATTTTGTTATGTATGATGTAACATAGCGAGCAACAGCAATTGAATTATCTGCAACATACTGGATATCCATATTTGCATTCCACATCGTCAAAATCACTGGATTGTAATCATTAATATACTTTGAATGTTCACTTCTTTTTATATTGTAAGTATTCTTTGGAGATTTTCGAGTTATAGTATGCCTCACCGCTGACATGAAACTGTTGACTCTTCCTTTGGAAATTACTGGACGTGGGAATCCAAAACGACATTTTGTATCAAATTTTTCCTTTGACTTGTATTTCCGTCGACAATATTTCCCACATCGATGAGTTTGAAACCGTAAAACTTGTTGTCTTAAGGTATTTTCTTCTCCTGTTTTTGGAATACCACATGTAACATAGTCTTCAATGAAAGATAAAACAGTCTCATCAGAATCAGTTCCAAATTTAGGTGCATCCTTGATCCATAATAGCATATGTATATGAGGAGCACCTCTGGCTTGGTACTCCTTTCTTCAAAAGAAATCAATAACTTCTCCAAGAGGTGGGTTATTTTGATTGCAGATAAAAGACATCATAGCTTGAAACCTATGATTAAAATATCTGCACACATTTACAGGATCCAAGGAACACAGTTCTCCAGCTGTCTTGAATTCAATGTTTTTAATATTTGAATTTGGTTCTCGTAGAAATTCAAGTAAATCGTCCCATGCGTATTCAGCACAGCTTAGCGTAACAAACCATGTAGGGGTTCCTAAGTTCCTTAACATACATTTAAGTTCTCCGTGACGATGATACCAATACTCATTAGTACCACGTTGACCCGCCATCAAATTAATCAATTGAGATTCTAAATGATCGTCTCTTTGTTGTACTTTGTCCATGAATTCCTTTGCAGAAACATGTTGAAGATGAACTCCGGTTTTTAATATGTGGTTCACTGCATATGAAAGTCCAGACAAGTCACTTTCAAACAAAAGATGAAATATATATGGAATACATTGTCGAAATCTTGGATCTTCTGAGTACAATCTTGTTGTACGATATTCTGAAGCTGGAATCTGCCCGGGTCGTTCATCATATCGTCCACCTTTTCCAGTGGGGAAGAGATGTGTAAAACAACGGACTTCTAAACTTCTTTCCCAAACACTCATAGGAGTTCCCTTCGCTTTCTTCATTTGGAATAATTCAATAGTATTTCCAATCACTTCTTTTGAATGTAAAGGATGTACACTATAATGTTCATAAATTTCTTCACTCCAGGAGATGTCCACTTTTTCGATTTGGCCATTTGAAATTTTGCTATCATCTCCTAAAACTATTTCTTGTTCTTCCAGATATAAATTTTTGTAATAAAGATTGTTTTTTATGAGATATAACGTAGCCTTTTGAACTTTGGTGACATCTCCTAACTCTTGCCATATTTTCCGACTCTTTGCTGGAACACCATTAACTAGAATAACTACAGGTTCAGGTTCCTCTCTCTCTACACCAATAGTTTCAATATTTTTCTTTAAATCTAAAGGTAAATACACAACTCTTCCTTTTAATCCTCTTTGTAAATCTGATGGAGGCAGCTTACCTCTTTTATGCTCCATACGAACAATAGCCTGAAATGGGTGCACAAATTGAATCAGAATGGACTCATACGTATTTAAATCTACCAGTTCTGGAGGAATAGCTACCAACTCTAGGTTATTATGTACAGCTCTAGCTGGCATTTTGTTCTCTTCTAATTTGCTGTAACAATATTTACAAATACGTTGATCACTACCCAACTCAAAAAGACCTTCCACCAACAAATAAGCACCAAATTCCTCCCACTTATCATTGTTTTCCTTTTCACTTTTTAAATACACATCAACATTCCTAGTTTGATTTCTATAGTGAGTACGTCGACAACAAATACAAACATAGTTTGGTTTTTCAAAACAAATTACCTTAAACTTTGTAATTTCTTCTACAAACTTCTCAGTAGTACTATCTTCCACCTCTTAGTCAACACCTACACTTATCAAACTCTCACTTTGTCTACACTCTTCTTCAGTACTAAAGAAACGAAACTCTACATCATCACAAACGTTTTTTACATCCGATACTGACCCATGCAAAAGAGCAGTATATATTTCACTTAAAAATAATGCAGGACTTTTTACATAGTACAATCTTCTTACTAACTTCCGCATTGCAGAGTGATGTACTGGTAACATTCTCAAATGATGAAAAACACTTTGACACACTTTTCTAGAAAGACAAGCCAGAGAATGACCTTGCAAGCCAGTATTTTTTCTCACTTTACAAGGATCTAGACCTTGCAACATCTTAATCTTTTGTTTAATACTTTTTTTAGTATACTCTCGTAAGAAATTTCGTAAAATATCAATAGACTCCTGTCGTATACTACAAATACTACTACAATCCCACGTATACACTGGAGCTTGCGAACGTCTCCCTTAAACTTCTTCAGCTATCACTTCTTCCACATTTCTAGAAACCATCTTTTCTTTTTCAATTGCACAACCTTAACTTCATAAGCACGACCACTGGTATCAACTGCGTGAACTAATGTATTGTTTTAAAAATAGCTCTCTTCATTAAAAAAGGTTCTGAACTAGAAGTGTGCTTCCATTCACCCCAAACATTTTTACAAAAGTTAATTCTGTTAATTAATCTTTTCCTTTTACTTTTGTCCTTCATAGAATGCATTGGTTTATCCAACGTTCGCATTCTTTTCAAAACTAATGTAAACAATCTTCTTTTCAATTCAAAAGCCTTTTCGACTATACTTTCAAGCTCTTGTTTCTTTTTATAAAATGCAGATCTTTTTTATATTTCTTGCAATTTTTCAATAAATTTTGTAGTACTCTACTTTTATACATACGTTTCCTAATATCGTGATATTGTTTCATCCTTCTTTCCACATAGATTGTTTTCTCAGAACGTGATTTTCCATTAATTTGTCCTTTTTTCATTTCATTCTTCTTTGTTCTACAAGTATTCTTTCTATTTTCTGCATTTTCGAAATTCTTTCCAGTCCTTAAAAGTCTTTTAACAAATTCTTTTGTTCTCTTACCACAAGACTTTTTCTTTTTTGCCACATGTTGTAGTTCATCTAATTCCTGCTTTTGACTCTTCTTTAAATAGTACTGTTTTCTTTGTTCTTTTTTCTTTTGTGCTTTTTTTGCCATGGTGAATCTTTCTTAATAATAATGGAGAATATCTAAAAAAAAAGAATTTTAAAAATAATTTAATATTATTAAAATAATTATATACAAATATTCTATTACTAAAGAAACACCTTCTATTTAAAAGCTACAAACAAATGCATATATGGTTTTCGGAATATGGTAACAATTACACCTGAGCTGCAAAATAAGGGAAGAGGGGTGCAGAAACAGAAAAAGAAATGCAGCAGTAATGCCTGAATGATTACAGCACTACATATCTAGTGTCTGCATCATTGCAAGACTGCATGGCGACTACTTGGGTGTTTTTATAACTGCATGAGAGTTGGACTCAACTATAAGTCTCTCCATATTGTTACAAGCACACATACATATCTCTCTATGTTTTCAAATCATCATATTATCTAAAACAAACATGTATATAATATTTTTGGAATATAATAAAAACTAAAAACTGAGACATGTAATAGATCTGCTTCAGTAATTGCATAATTCTATGGTTAGTTCTTCTGTGATTGAATGAGTGCAAAGGTAGTCACTGGGTAATTGCAATAGAATATGAAAGAGGGAAGACAAGTGCAGAAACAGACAACAGAGGTGCAGAAAGAAGCAAGAGAGGTGCAGAAAGAAGCATGGAAACTGCACAATGAAGCAACAGGGGTACAGAAAGAGGGAAGAGAATTCAAGGAAAGAAGCAACAGAGGTGCAGAAGGAGGCAAGAGAACTGCAGAAAGAGGCAAGAGAGTTGCAGAAACAGGCAAAAGAGGTACAGAAAGAGGGCTAATTGCATGAGTGCAGACATAGACTTTGAGTGCACGGATAAGTGTATAAATACCACCTGAACGAATACATGAGTGTATAGGTACAGACTGCATGATTAAATGACTGCAGGGATAGTACATAACTATTGCTTGGGTGATTCCATGACTACAGGGGTAATATGTGGTGGATTACTGGAGTACATAGCATGAGAGTTGGGCCTAGCCAAATATAAAGCAGCACACTATTACAGGGAACAGAGGTGCAGATACAGGCAAGAGAGGTGCAGAAACAGGTAAAAGGGGTGCAGAAAGAGGCAAGAGGGGTGCAGAAATTTGCAAGAGAGGTGCAGAAAGAAGAAGAGCAGAGCAAAAGAACCAACAGAGGTGCAAAAAGAGGCAAGTGAAGTACAGAAGGAGGCAAGAGAACTGCAGAAAGAGGCAAGAGAGTTGCAGAAACAGGCAAAAAAGGTACAGAAAGAGGGAAAAGGGGTGCAGAAAAAGGGAAGAGGGATATAGAAATTTGGAACAGAGGTGCAGGAAGAAGCCAGAGCAGTGCAGAAAGAACCAACAGAGGTTCACAAAGAGGCAAGAGGGGTACAGAAAAAGGGAAGTGAAGTGCAGAACGAAGCAAAAGAGGTGCAGAAAGAACCAACAAAGGTGGAAAAAGAAGCAAGAGAAGTGCAGAAAGGGGTAGGAGAGGTGCAGAATGAGGTAAGAGGGTTACAAAAAGAGGCAAGAGGGGTGCAGAAAGAGGAACAGAACTGCAGAAAGAAGCAACAGAGGTGGTGAAAGAGGCACAAAGGGTGCAGAAACAGACAAGACAGGTGAAGAAAGAAGGAACAGAGGTACAGAAAGAGGCAAGAGTGGTGCAGAAAGAGGGAAGAGAGGTGTAGAAAGAGGGAAGAGAGTTGCACAAAGAGGGAACAGGGGTGCAGAACCAGGCAAAAGGGGTGCAGAAAGAAGCAAGTGAGGTGCAGAAAGAGGCAAGAGAGGTGCAGAAAGAGGCAAGAGAGTTACAGAAAGAGGCAAGTGAACTGCAGAGAGAGACAAAAGAACTGCAGAAAGAGGCAATAGAGGTGCAGAAAGAGGCAAGTGAGGTGCAGAAAGTACAAGAGATTTGCAGAATGTGGCAAGAGAAGTGCAGAAAACGAAAGAAACATGCACAAAGAAGCAACTTATAGTAAGCCTAATTAATAACACCTTATGTGAGCATCTTTCAAACCACACTTTTGTGCTACATCTTCACCATTCTATCTAAAATTATGTGGCATCATTCAACTATGCCTTTCTACAGACTAGAAAAAGAAGCCTAATTAATAACACCTTATATGAGCATCTTTCAAACCACACTTTTGTGCTGCATCTTCGCCTTTCTATTTAACATTATGCGGCATCATTCAACTATACCTTTGTACAGACTATAAAAAATAAGCCTAATTAATAACACCTTATGTGAGCATCTTTCAAACCACACTTTTGTACTACATCTTCACCATTCTATCTAAAATTATGTGGCATCATTCAACTATGCCTTTTTACAGACTAGAAAAAATAAGCCTAATTAATAACACCTTATATGAGCATTTTGAAACCACACTTTTGTGCTGCATGTTCACCATTCTATCTAAAATTATGCGGCATCATTCAACTATACCTTTCTACACATTAGAAAAAAGAAGCCTAATTAATAACACCTTATATGAGCATCTTTGAAACCACACATTTGTTCTGCATGTTCACCATTCTATCTAAAATTATGCGGCATCATTCAACTATACCTTTCTACAGACTAGAAGAAAGAAGCCTAATTAATAATACCTTATTTTTTTTGTTTAAATATCTTTATTGGTTTTCTTTAGTTTAATAACAAAGTAGATTTTTCATAGATAGCACTTTTGCTCATACAAAACTACATTATGGAAGCATTTGTCTTGTTGGTAGCAGGTTACATAAATTCAAATACGGTACACAATTGCTTTTAATCATCCTTGTAGCTGGCCCATAGTTGTAAAACACTGCATGCTACTTCCTGCTAATATTTGTGTTCTTTTACAATTCCCGATTAACAAATAGTTACGCCCATCATATTGCAAATACGTCTTGTTCAGTCAGACGTCTACAACAGGTGGTTTGGATCGACAGTCCACTCGTAAAATAGGGGCTTGCATTGCTGCTAACCATATTTTGGGAGATTGTGCGGAAAAAGAAGGGTGGGCCAATAAGACATATATTAATCAAACTGCAAAACTAACAATAAATAAATAGAAAAACCTGCCATCACATTACAACGAAAAGGAGATATATAACATCTCCAGGCCTTCACATGCTTGTCTCGATCTGGGCCCAGCAGCGGCTCGCCAGGATGGTATTTGGGCTCATTATAGCGGTAGAAACCTCTATTATCTAGGGTATTGTCTAGGGGCTGGGGGTTGGGGGGGGGTGCACGGCAATGAACCTAGGACACAAACGTGCTGCCACTCAGGACGTAGCGCTATACGTGGTTACTTAATGTTTCCGGGTACGGGACCAACTGGGATTAGGTTAGGTATTGGCGGGAGGGGCACCTGCGTTATTCCCATCTGTCCCATTCTTAAAGATCGTGAAAATGTTATCCCAGTATTGTGCTATGGGGTACTTGCGGAGTCCCGCTGTCTCCTCCCTATGTAATGTCGTGCTTTCCGCCTGCGCCCAGATCATGAGCGACCTATCCCAGCTGATCATTTCTGGGGGTGTATTATGTTTCCACCTCTTCGTTAGTAAACGCTTCGCTACTATCAGCCCCAAATCCCAGAATCGTGATGTGACTTTGTTTTTTTTAGATCTGGCGTAAAGCCCTAGTATGTGCACTTCCCACGTGTGTAGCAAGGAGGTTTCGGTGCAGTGCGCAAGTGTTGCGGCCACTTTCTGCCAGTAGTGGTGTAAAGAGGCGCAGGACCACAGCATGTGGAGTAAATCTGCATTAAGTTGCTGGCACCGGGGACATGCAGATGTAGTGATGTGGAAATATCTGTTAATGTTGTCGGGTGAAAGGTACGCTCTTTGTATAATGTATGTTTGGATCAGTTTAAATTTGGAGCTCCTCGGAATGCATGTGGAGCTGGTCAGAATAGCACTCCATTCCTTTTCCGTCCAGGGTGTGCCCCTGTCCTCTTCCCAGCGGGTGCGGAGTCTTAGCATTGGTTTCAGTGTATGGGTTAGGAGAGCCGCCACTAGCCAGTGCACTATGTGTGAGCCCGCCCCCATAATATGTAAATATTGAAGTAACAGGTGTGTAGATGGCTCAACCGTCATATCCCCCCAAGAGGCCGACAGGGCTCTAACTAGAGAAGTATGTAATAGAAACTGTCCTGCCGGTAACCCACTGTCCCTCACCAGGGCATCGAATGTCAGTAGCGCGCCATCCGAATATAAGTCACCCAGGGTATCCACTTCCGCTGTATGCCAATGTGTAAGAGCTTCCTTGGAAGAGCCTGTCCTCCCTCTGGGCATCCCCAGGAGTGGAAGTATCGGAGCATATGGAAGTGTTGCGCGGGTAAGATGCAGGCCTCGCCTGTAGCACTTGTGCGCCAGTGCTAAGTGGAATTGAGATGGTCATGGGGGTTTGGCGATGGGATGGAATAGGTAGTAGATTCGTGATTGAGTCCAGGGCTGCTGCAGAGTCGCCGTATCTTCCAATCCCCTGCCACCAAGCCACCTCGTCACCCACTGTAACTGGGCTGCTATATAGTACAGCTCCAGATTAGGGACTGCCAATCCTCCCTGACTGGTGGGAGCATATAGCTTCCAGAAGGCCACACGAGGCCTGCCTTTGTTCCAGATTAAGTCCTGAAACAAACGTTCCAGCTCACGGAATATTCTGGTCGGGACATATATCGGAAGATTCGAGAAATAATATAGCAGTTTTGGGAGGACGATCATCTTGATCAAGGTGATGCGGCTCATGACAGTTAGTGGGAGCAACTTGCAGAATTGTACCTGCGCTCTGACAGCTGATATTGCCCTTGTTAAATTGCCCTCTAATAAATCTTCAGGCGTCTTATAAATGAAGATGCCAAGATAGCAAAACGTGGTAGAATACCATGGGAGGGGAGAGTCGCTGAGAAGTACTTCTGTTTCGACCGTGTCTGCGCTAAATGGGTAAACCCCCGATTTAGCCCAGTTGACCCGGAGGCCTGATACTGCTTCAAAGGCTGCAAGTGCCTCCGCTACGGACGACGGGATGTTGTTAATGTCCTGAACATACAATAACAGGTCGTCAGCGTAGAGAGAGATAGCATGCATTCCGTCTCCCAATTTAATACCCCATGCCTCACTATCGTTACGGAGTACCATCGCTAGTGGTTCCATAGCTAGGGAGAAGAGCAACGGGGACAGGGGGCAACCCTGGCACGTACCTCGTCTCACCCGAATAGGTTCTGAAATGAGCCTGCCGGTCCTAACCCGAACAATAGGTCGTTGATATAGCAGCTGAACCATTCGCATGTAGTGATCTCCAAGTTCATATTTATGGAGAACCGCCGCTAGATAGGGCCACTCCAAAGAGTCAAAGGCCTTCTCCAGGTCCAGCACCAGGCAGCCGGAGTGGGGCCATGTGTGTACTGCGTAATGCTGGACCCTAAAGAGCCTCCGTATGTTGAGCGAGGTACTCCTAGCGGGCACAAAACCGTTTTGATCCGGATGCACCAGCGTTTTCACAATGGGCGAGAGACGCTTTGCAAGTATTGAAGCGAAGATTTTGTAGTCGGTATTCAGGAGTGCTAAAGGGTGATAAGAGCCTAAGGATTCAGGGCTCTTATCGGGTTTGAGTAGGGACACCAGCAGAGCCTCGTTCTGTGTGTCTGCAAGAGTGGATTCATCAACCGCAGCTTCAAACACCTTCATCAGTTGCGGTACTAGTATATGCGCGTACGCTTTGTAAAATTCAGTCGGTAGTCCATCAGGACCCGGTGACTTTCCGTTAGAGAGGGAGAATATGTTGTCCCGGATTTCCTCCGGGAGGAGGGGGTCGATCAGCTCCCCTTTTTGGGCACTTGTGGGGTGTGGTAGTATTATCTCCTCAAGGTAGAGCTGCAGCTCCAAGGGTGTGGCCTGCATGCGAGATTTGTATAGGTCCCGATAGTGCAACACAAACGCATCATGTATGTCCCGCTGTGTATATGCTATGCCTCCTCGCGCCGTGCGTACCGATGCTATCGGAGTCGACGATTCGTTCTGATGGACAAGCCATGTGAGTAGTTTCCCCGCTTTGTCCCCCATGTGGTGCATCCGCGCCGAGTGCGCTGCATAATTAAGACATCGCAGCCGCTCCAACAGCCGTGTATGTTCTTCCCTGTGGCAATCAAGCTGCCTCGAGGATCCCCCAGCGGCTTCCTGCTCACAGGATGCCAATTGTGTCTCTAATTTGGTGAGGTCTTTTTCTAACTGAGCTCGGATACCCGCCTGCGCCCCCAAACAATGCCCCTGCACGACCACCTTTAGAGCGTCCCATTCCAGTAGCGGCAATGAGGCTGAACCTGCATTCTCGTCAAAATATTGTGCCACAGTGGCAGCCAGTAAGTCTCGGAAGGGCGCGTCTAATAACACATCCGGCTGAAGTCGCCAGACGGGGATCGGCGGTATCCCGCCCTCCCACTCCAGCTCCATCACATGCGGATTGTGGTCTGAGTGCGTACGCCCCATATAATGTGACCCAGCGATACAGGGTAAGAGATCATTAGTTACCATAAAGCGGTCCAGCCGTACATAAAGGCCATGTGTACCCGAATAATAGGAATATACCCTATCCAGTGGGTTTCGATGCCGCCAGGCATCCGTCAAATGCCAATGTGCAGCCCAGTTATTCAGTGCTTTCATTGCTGTGTATGTGGCCGTGCCAGGCAAGGGAGGAAATATCCAGTGAGACGTCTAGTACACTATTGTAATCACTGCCTAATATCATAGGAGCATCATGCCATGCGGCCAGTTTGTGGGAGATGAGTTCGAAGTAAGTTGCTTGGTCAGAGTTGGGAGCATACAGCGAGGCAATAATCACAGGCCTGCCATCCAGGTCACCTTTAACAATGACATACCTACCCTCCGTGTCTATATAGGAGTCCACCACTCGAAAGGGAGTCCCTGGTCTCACCCATACCAGAACCCCTCGTGCATACGCCGAGTATCCTGTGGCATGTAATTGTCCCCTCCAGCGCCTGTGCAATCGTGTCACTTCAGGTTTGTGTATATGCGTCTCTTGGAGTAGTGCTATGTGTATGTGGTGGCGTTTCAGATATGAGTAGATGTGGTATCGTCGCGACGGGTCATGCAAACCCCGCACATTCCAAGTTCCTATCCGTATCGGGGCCATAATGTCTGAGAGAAAGGAGCACACAAGCCCCCATCAGGCCGAGGGGTGGGGAGAGCCAGCAGCGGGCCTATACAAGTACGTGTAGAGTTTTCGCTGCTGTGTGGGCCAACTGAGTGGTCAGCGTGTCGTGCAATGTAATAGATGGCAGAACAAACATTTAAACCATATACAATGAAAAATACCAAAAGGACGAGTGTGCAACAGGCAACCGCCCAAACAGAGAACAAGAGTAGCATACAGTCAACGTCCGGGGGGGACCAATATGCACAGCAATATACTAAGTGTCAGTAGCTGGGGATACGTCTCTGCTAGCTACCTTGTTGCCCCGGCCAAACCTATACATTCTAGGGTTACTGCCTCTATATCATATTTGATGTTCCCTTAGGGGCAGGGCCACTGGGGCACCCCGCCTAGATGTCCCGGAGCTAATCAAGTGATGGAACCCCGGCATCCCACCCATAGCTGCATCTGTAGCGCAACTATGGAAGCCTAACGTCTCAAGTCGGGGAGTAAAATGCACAAGTCAAACATAGGAACCATGGTACTTGCTTGACAGTGGGCGACAGCCATTGCCGGAGTAGCGGGGACTGCATTATAAAAGCAAAATAGCGTTTGAAGTTCAGACAATATCATTGGAAGTCTGTGGGGTGATCTGGGGCATGTCACAGGAGGTTTGAGAGGCAAAGAAACTGTCCGAAAGATCATCATCGCTTGGTGGCCCTTGCTGATCGGAGGTTGAATTAGTCTCTTCTTCGTGCGCCCCGCTGATGTCCATCACTGCCTGTATGGCCTGTTGTTGACCGCTGAGGATCAGTTCCGGGGCCGGGCCCGAGGACCGAGAGGCGAGGGACTGGGGTTTCTTCTGTCCCCTGCGGCGACGGCGTGAGGAGGCCTCGGGCGTCAACTCTCTCCTGCCCGCAGAGGGGGCCCCGCCCCCTGAGGAGTCGTAAGTGTCCAGCCATTCTTCTGCTCCCACTGAGGTTGTAAAGAAATGAGTTTTTCCATTCACAATCACTCTAAGTTTCGCTGGGAACAACAACGAGTATTTGAGGTCACATTGTCAGAGTCGCCATTTCACTGCCATGAACGAATAACGCTGTCTCTGGACTTGCATTGTGTAATCAGGAAAGAACATGATTTTATGATTATCCACTTGCACCTCCTGTAACTTTCTTGTTCCCTGGAGTATTGCATCTATGTCTCTGTAGTTCAGCAAGCGAATCAGAAGTGGATGAGGGTTAGAGCCCAGTTCAGGAGGTCTGGCCGGCACCCTGTGTGCCCGTTCGACAACAAAGTATGGAGAGAGGGTGCCCTCGGGTAGCAGCGAGCGGATCCATTGTTCAGTGTAAGTTACCGCATCTCTCCCCTCTGTCCCCTCCGGAAGGCTCACCACACGTATGTTGTTGTGTCGGGTGCAACCTTCTGCATCTTCGGCCCTTTCTTCCAAGAATCCGACACGGTCCAGAAGGCTCTGAATCTGTTTCTCTGCTGTGGTGACTCGTGGAGAGACATCGGCAATGGCCCCCTCGGCAGAGGCGGTGCGATCCGTCAGTTTTCGATGGTCCGCGTGAAGCAGGGTAAGGCCAACTGCCACTTTGTCAATTTTATCTTCAAGGGAGGCGCGGATCTGGTTCATAGTTTCCCCAAGCTTTTCAACTGCCGCTAATACAGCATCCAACTTATGCGACATCGGATCTACTGCGTCTGCGCCTGCCATCTTCTCAGCCTGGGCCCGAGTCTGCGGGGGTGGGGTTGAAATACCTCCGATGCCTGTCTTCGTGCACCCCCCTCGCGACATGGAGCCTCCGTGTGCCTTCGGAAAGCAGGTAAGGCGTTATTGCAATTTGGCGCGTAGTAGCGTGGAAGAGGTCAGTGTGGTCGGCTTCGTGGATGTAGCGCGGGACGGAAAAACCATACCTTCTATTCCCTCCAAGGCTTCCCCCTCCAGGGCGCGTCTCCCTCCAGCCAGGTGCTCCCGGTGGCTTCAGGGCAGTAGTCTTCAGTCCCTGCGACACGTTGTGCCTCATACGCGCCTCGTAGTCCCAGGCAGGAGGTCCCCAGCGAAACAGGGCGGGACGGACACGTAGGGCTGTGCAGCAGCGGGCCTCCTGCTGTCAGGTCCGGGCCGTAGCACGAAGCGAGATGCTGCGCCACAAATCTGGGTCTAGGGGGCGGAGCCAATCCCCGGCGTCGCGTGGCAAGCGGCGCCCGGGGCCATGAACACCTTCTGAGTGGCTCCGTTGACGGGGAGTCGCGCCTTGGGTCTCCGCGTCTCCCGCTCCTTACCGCAACCACAGAGCCTCGAGTCCGCTCCCGGGATGCCCTCGGAGGGCAGTGACCCCTTCCGGATGTCTGGATGCGGATTTATGTGGCCGGTGGCAGGAGCCTGCGATGGAGCTCTACTTGAGCACGTCCGTCTCCATTGCTGGCTAAGCCACGCCCCTTCCCTAATTAATAATACCTTATGTGAGCATCTTTCAAACCACACTTTTGTGCTGCATGTTCACCATTCTACTAGTACTCACACTCTTGACCCTACCACATAAAAAGCAACAACAGCTCTTTGTTATACATCATGCACCCTAAAATGTATAAGACATATGAAAATACATATACAAGTAGAAACATACTAGAGACAGAAGTCCATGCACACCTTAAAACTTGACAGACTCCACCTCCAAATTTAAACCAACAACTAAAATTATGCGGTATACTACAAATATACATATCCAGACAGTAAAACAAACTATCATAATCAGTAATCCATCATGCAAAATACACATATTACTATACAGAATCTTTTTTAACCAACATTTAAGTACAATAAAACAAACTACAATACACATCTCTACATTTAATAATATATTTCAAACAACACAGTTTGTGAATAATTTTAAAAGTTTAAAAATAAACCTCACAAATGTATAACTCACCTTCCAAATAGATTTGTTGAATTTAAAATATCACAAATTCCTAAAGGATTTTCTTTTGCACACAATAAATATAATGCACCAGTCTCAGCAAGGTAAAACCAGTAATGGCAAAGTTTCCCTCTCTTTCTCCACACAAATACATGTAAGTAACAAATCACATTGCTTCCTAGATTATTTCAAATTGTAAAACACATTTCTATTGGTTACACATATTAACCCTTACCAACTGACCTCTAAAAGTGACCAAACTGTGCACCAACGCGATGGAGCCGCGGATCCATACGGGAGTTCAAAAATAGATTACAAATAAATTTACCACTATTTTTAAATGACACACCACTTCTAAAGATAGTACTGACTTGGGAAATGTCACTGTAATAACATATTACTTATATATAAATTACAAATTCACATTTTAAGTCCACAGTTAAGTTTCAACCCTTCCCCCATTCTGCTTAATGCCAGTTTCCATAGTAACAGTCCATGAAACATTCAACTGAACTGACAGGTCACAAGTTCACCATATTTTCAAGTTCACCACACAATGTTGCAAATGCAAACAGCAGGTGTGGTTGACTTTGCAAAATATGACCTTATCCTTTCTATTGTACCTTTCAAATATTTTTTACTAACCAATAAGAAACATACTTTAAAAAAAAAGTAAAATGCACCCTATTTTTGAAAGTACAATGTTCTTAAACAGCCAATCAATT
This sequence comes from Calotriton arnoldi, assembly GCA_963921515.1. NCBI lineage: Eukaryota > Metazoa > Chordata > Amphibia > Caudata > Salamandridae > Calotriton > Calotriton arnoldi. The sequence continues at coordinate 1,940,316 of CAWUFW010000840.1, forward strand.
CTCTACTTTTTAAAAAACAGCATCTTGTCCACCATTTTACATACCTCTCATTCTACCAACTGACTACCTCAGTTACAGACATCTTTTCATTACTTCCAGACATCACTTCAAGATGCTTACAGTGTGGATTGTTGGACACAGCTATGTTTTCTGGTGCAAAAGGTATGCTGAACGCAGAGGTATTGACAAAGACCTAGCTTTACAAAATGTGGATATTAAATGGATTGCACAGAGAGGATTAAAATGGCACCAATTGATGCCTTTGGTTAAAGCCTTTTGCATCTCCAACCCCTGACCTCATGATTGTGCACTGCGGTGGCAATGACCTAGGCACATTGACTGGGGTAGGTCTGGAAATGCTAATGAAGGACACCTTTGCACAATTGATGTTGCTTTTACCTCAAACTGTCTTTGTATACTCTAACATATGCCAAAGACAGAAATGGAAGTGGTCAAATCAATTCTATCCACAGATTGAGAAAGCTAGAAAGAATGTCAATAAAGCTGTTTCTGCTTACCTCAGAGACCATAGGATGGGCTCCATATATAACAACAATCTACGTTTTGATATGGATGGCATCTACAGAAGTGATGGAGTACACTTCACAGATCAGGGAAACAGAGGGGCATATTCTCAAGGAGTCATCGCCGATTTATCGGCACTTTAGCGCCGCAAAAGTGGCGATAGACTTATCGCCCTATTCACAAGCTGCTGCAAACTGCCGACATCGTCAGTTTACCTGCGATAGCTGCCGCAAAACACATCGCCACGGATGAGAGCGACAATCAACGCTAATGATATGCAGAGTAGGCGTTCCCGTGCAAAAACACACGAAAACACCACTTCGCGATATTCTCAACGACAAGCCAGATCTGCGATGCCGGACAAAAACAGGCGATAAGGCGCGTTAGCAGCAGGGACTTAACACCTGCTTTTTACTGGTCTTAAGTAGGACGAAAACCTGCAGTACAAAGGGAGCCCAGGCTAGAGCCACATCTGAAGACCAACAGATGCCATGGAGCTACAAATCATGCAGCTTGGAGACCCAAGAGGGCCACAACACCCACCGCCACCACCCTCAGGACCACCACCGAGGCAGCGCAGAACAAGACAGCTGACCTTCCGAAAACGCATCAGCCTCACAGACTTTACGCCAGAGGATGTCATTGCCCACTACAGGCTCAAAAGGACAACCATCCTCCGCATCATGACCCACATTGCCCACAGGCTGACGGTACCAACACAGCGGACAACCAACATCCCTCCGCAGACAAAGCTGTTGGCTGTGCTGCACCTGTTGGCCTCTGGTACCTTCCAACCAACAACTGCCAGAGTCGGAGGAGTCTCACAGCCAGCCCTATCAAAGGCCATCACACCTGTCCTGGATGCCATCATCAGTTTCATATCCCAGCACCTTCACTTCCCCCACACTGCGCAGAAACAGCTGGAGACCAAGCAAGGCTTCTACGCCATAGCTGGATTCCCGCACGTGTTGGGGGCAATCGACTGCACACATGTCCTACTTGTGCCCCCTGCCGACACTGCACACAATTACCGCAACAGGAAGCACACGCATTCCATCAATGTGCAGGCAATAGTGGACCACCGGGGACTGTTCGCCAATGTCGTCGCCAACTACCCAGGCAGTGTGCATGATTCATACATCTTCCGACAGTCCATCATCAACCAGCGCTTTCAGGATGGCACCTATGGAAATGGACTGCTCGTTGGTAAGTACCAACGGAACACACCACACACCTCAATTCCACAATCACACAACGCACAACTGTGGGAATGGACACGTAACAAAATCACATTCAACATGCCAACCAACATGCACACCTGCCAGACACGACAACACAAGTAACCGTGGTAAGAGGGGCCAGAAATGTGGACAAACCATACACTAAGGCATAGCCCCTCTGCCACACATTTGCAGAATGTGGGGAGAGGTGGCAACCACGATTGTGCGAAGGAGGCAATGGACCTATGAATAACAATGTACACAATGCCAAGTGTGGTGGTGATGTGCTGGACAGTCTTGAGTATGCAGAGCACAGACATGTCCATGTGGACACATACTGCTGGAGTCTGTAGTGTCGTGGACAGTGGACGCAACCATGTCATCACAGGCAGTGTGGAACACTTTGGACAAGTAGCCATGTCGGCCCCCCTGTAAGTGTAAGCGTAGTGGGCAGGGCCAGAGCATGCCAGTCCAGCGTAGGGGAGTGACTAAATAGGCCGGGGCTCAGGGAGTGGTTCACTTCCGGGACGGCCACCGAAGTAACTACTGCATGTGGCTCTGTGTCCGCCATATCCTGACCATCGGCCTACACACATGTGGCAGACCACCTACAATGGGCAAAGTCACACCGGCGACGAGGTGGCTACGTCCCACGCCACCCGGCACACATCTCGTCATCGCCTGCAGTGGCGTGTCTGCCAGGGCAGCGTCCCTCACCCTGCCACGAGGCCACCGTCGTGACCGGTGGTGCCTGCGTGATCCTGTGCGCCTGTCGCACCCCAGCCCGCTGATCCCCAGACCCGACCTGCGCCCAGCGGTGAATGCCCGCCCCTGCGCCCCCAGGCCTCACTGCTCACCTGCCGCCACCAGCGTGTCTCCAAGAGGGCCCACCACTTGCCGGTGCAATCTCCAAGGCCGGGCTCCGCGAGCTTGGCAGCCTCCTCAGCCGATCGCTGGATTCTGCGCAACAGGCCCCCAGCGCACCCAGTGGCACCGCACCGCGGAGTTGCAAGTTGGCTACTGCTGCCTTCTGACCACACTGCGGTACAGCAAGTAACAGACACATCCTTTCCAGTCCACCCCTCCAGGCCTGCTGCCTCATCGCAGGCTGCACACCCACTCACCTCTTCTGTTGGGCTGAACTCAGTGCACCACAAGTCACCGTCCAGCCTCCAGCATTATAGCATGATGCACACCCGCTCAGCTCTTCCGGTGGGCCTACCTCAGTGCACTGCAAGTCATTGCCACGTGGCGGTTGGCCCGTGCCGGACGCAGGGCCTCAGGTGCCACTAACTCAGTGGACCACAAGTCACCGTCCAGCCACCAGGCCTGCTGCATCATCGCAGGCTGCACACCCGCTCAGCTCTTCCGGTGGGCCGAACTCAGTGCACCGCAAGTCATTGTCCCGAGGGGCTACCCCACAAGTCCGCCTCCAGTAGCCAACAGCATGTCCTCGGTAACGCCACTGGAGCCCTTCACAGTCACGGGCCCACCCCCGTCCCAGGCAGGCCACCGGTAAGCCTGGGTAGATCATCTGGAGACGTACTCCGAAGCGCACGACATCCCAGTGGCAGCGCACGCGTGTGAGGAGTACAGAGAAATGGCCCGGGGCTCTGGGCGTGGTTCAGCTCTGGGCGTGGTTCAGTTCCGGCCTGGCCACAAAAGTGACTATGGCGTGTGTCTCCGTAGTAGTGTCTGCACAACCCGGCCTGTAATCGACAATGTTGCAATGTAGCATGCACCAGGAGGGCAGCCTCGCCCGAATGGATTAATAAAGGAGCGTGAGACCGCTCTGGGTCTCGGCTCATACATGCCAACTGTTGTGTGTGTATCGACATTGCCGCAGCCTGAACCGAAGGCCTAGCCTCAATATCAGCGCGAGTTCAGCCAGGCCAGAACTCCACATCTGTGTCCACCCTATCCTTACCATAGGCCTACACACACATGGCCGCACACCTTCAACGGCCAACATTACAGTCTTGCTGTCAGTCCTGCGGACATGCGCAGACAGGCATGACAATGGTGTGCCGTAGGAGTGCAAGTAATGCAACCGCGGAGCACACACAAGTTAATAGGCTCGGTGGGAGGGAGGAGCAGCTGTGAGGCTACGTAATACACATTGTCCTACCACATTTGCCAGCAGCAATACATGACTAACGTGAATCCCAAGGTCGCACAAATCACACACCACGAAACTTGTATGTCTTCCAACACAGCATGCAGAACCACCAGTTAACACTAATCTCACTTACCTCTCATAGGTGATCAAGGATATGCACTCTGCCCGTGGATGATGACACCTCTCCGAGCCCCGAACACCCCAGCCCAGAGGCAGTACAATGTGGCCCACAGATGCACCATGGGCATTGTTGAACGCACATTTGGCGTGTTGAAATCACGTTTCAGGTGCCTGGACATCACCGGTGGAAGACTCTTGTACAGCCCAGAAATAGTGTGCAAGATGATCACTGCATGTTGTGTATTGCACAATATATGTGTACGCACCAATGCCCCATGGATCCAAGTCCCAAAAGCACCGGACGATGATGAGGAAGATGATGCAGGTGGACCACACCCCACTGCAGCCGCAGCAGGAATAGCCCGAAGGAACACAATCATCAACAATTTCTTCGCATGAGCACGTCACATTGTGACTGTCCACAGCAATCATGGCACAGTACAAGATGACCACATGACCAGCATGTGCAAATAAAATCTTAGCAACACACATTCCCCGTGTGCATGTCAGTCCTCTGCATTAGCACATTACTCTGATGGGTGTAAGTGCAACATTGAGTGCTAACATACGCATATGTTGCATGAAGAGATGGTGTGTATGTCACCTCTGTACCAAGAGACTTTAGGGAGTCACGTATTCGATATGCCATATCAGGGTGTCACATGTAGTACGTCATGCCACTCATCAGCATCCCACGTGTACATGAACATGACATGAAGGCCCTCATTGGTGTTCAGGAAAAGACAACAGGGTGCCATTTGTGGTCAGAGATGTACCTGCCTGATGCAAATATACACCCTGTGTGTCGAGTCACACAACATGAACAACATGGCCATAAGGGGGATATGGGCACAGTGGACACCTCAGCAACATTGGGAGATGCACACCAGCCTAGAAGCCAGCAGGTCCACCTTGCGTGGAACACACCAAGGTGTCCCCTGGTCAAATGTGCCATGTACAGGTCACATGTGTACACAGACGTTATCCATCAAGAGTAGTGATCAGTGCCAGCTAATAGGTGCAAGGTGAGTGGTCAACCGCCTCCTCACAGCTACCTGCACCCATCACTGTCAGACTGCAGCAAAACAACACTGCCACATCAGAGCATGCAATACTGACCGTGAGGGCACGTACATGGCTGGTAAGGGTTTAACCATGCCGGAAGGCGAAGCAGTGACATCCCCCCCACCCAATCCCCATCACATTTCCAGAATGCAAGCAGATGACAAACTAACATTGTGGATGACAGCCCCTCTGTCTGAACTAGAAGGCGGTAGCACATCTGCACCGCCGACCTTGGGAATGCATGCACCCGGCACCCCCTGAGCGATACCATAGCAGCTGCTGACGACTCCCACACTATGCACAGCGCTAACCAGAGACCAACCTATACACACCCCACACACAGGAGTCCTTGCTCGTAGTTTACTTGCATGGTATTACCTTCACACTTACGCACCGACCATCCCAGGAGTCCAAGCGCTCCACACTCAAACCAATCATTGTTCCGAGCTGTGGCTTCCACATAACTTTGACTTTGCCTTTGTGACACACAGCCCTATTTCATACATTGACGAGGGGCTAAGTTTGGAAATAGCGAGATTGTTGTTTTGGAGCAATGAGGCCACAGCTAGTTCACACATTCCCAGTCATCTCACTGCCTATCTGGGTCACGGACATACAAGCGCATTGAAATCCCAGTGAGCACCGTTGTTTGGAATCACTGCCCCTACATACATCCATACTTTCATACTTGCTTGATCATGGACATGACTCATCTGTGTGAATTTGAATGTCTTAATCACATTCGGTGGAGTGGTGAAGGTGGACCATTACCTGGCCATGCACACGCTACTTTACAATGTTGCCCTGTGGAGGGCCAGCCAGGGTCCTTTGGGGAGGGAAAAGTAGATCGTAGGAGAGGGAGTTCAGTCCGCAGTCTGATTTCTGTGTCATTGGTTGCCTAAACAAATGTAGCAGTCCATGTCGGGGGCCAAGGTGAGTGTCGCAGAGTGTTAAGGGGGACAGTGGAGGGTGTTATTCCTGGGCATGATGCAGAGGGCAGAACCAAGCAGAAAGAGGCCATATGGTGGAGATGAATGCTACCGCTTCCTACTTAGCCCAACGGCAGATTCATCCTCATCATCGTCCTCCTATGTGTGATGTGCCTCACATGTGGGTGGTGGTGCTTTGTCTGCAGCACTGTGTGGCAGTGACACATCAGGGGCCGGAGGTGGATTGTCAGCCGCACTGTGAGGCACTGACACATCAGGGGGCGGTGATGTGGAGGGAGTAGTGGCAGCAGCATTCATCTGCGCCAGGCCTTGTGGCCGCACTGCCATGATGAGGATCTGCAGGGCATGGTAGATCCCTGCTACATCTCGCTGGTGTGCAGCTGTGGCAGCCATTCTTCCCACCTGCATCCGCTCCATGTTCTCCATGTTCCTCCCCATGTTGGCCAACTCACGGCTGAGATCGCTGGAGCCACTCTGACTAGACAGTTGTTCTTGCCCACGAGTCATGACTCCGGCGATGTCAGCCATGGATTGTTGGAGACCATGGAGCGGACTGTGGGTGTCCGTTAGGGCCTGTAGGTGGTCCCTGATGGGACTTGGACACCCACGTATGGCATCTAGTTTGGCTGCCATGAGGTCAAACCCCACCCGCACCTGCTCTGCCATCCCCTTCTGGCCCTGCGACACACGGTGTTGGAATGCCATGTGTTGCTCGTGGGGATCCTGGGAGACGGCCGTGGTGGTGGGTGCTTCCTGCTGTGTGGTCTGTGCAAGGGGTGGGTTCTCCTCGATGCAGCTGGGCTGCCCTGCTCCTGGGGGTGGGGTGCTGAGGGTGTCCATGAGCTGTTGGAGGGCGTCGGGGTCGATGGTGTGTAGGTCCTCTTCATCATCGGTGATGAGGAGTACGGTCTGCTCTGCAGGAGGTGATGATTCTCCCTCTGCAATGTGAAGGGGAGATGCATTTTGACATTGTGTTCACATGTATGTTGACGCATTGGCCAAGTTTACAAACAGACTGCATATCAATGTACATTGTGACTGTTTGTGTGGAGATGCCTATTTAATGCTGGACAGTTGACATTTCACCACCATCACGGATGTGAGGTTGTATTTGTCCATTATCATCTCACAGTTTCCTGCTATGCCAAATGCGAATGGGCATTTTCTACACACAAGTGGCAGCAGTTGTGTCCTCTGTTCTGTTGTGTAAGTGTTGCAGTTTGGTCCACTTTGTTGTAAATGTTGAGGTGCTCTGAGTGTTATGTGTGTGTGCTGCATTGTGGGTGATTTGCCCCTTCAGCTCTGATTTGGCTGGCCCTTATCCCTTTCAGGCAGTATGCCTTTCACTTCTGTGCTTATACAGTGCTGAGCTGTTGCAGACTTGGGTAAATTGGGCTCTTGGTCGGAGTTGTGACTCTTGGGCATGGTTTGTCCGCAGATGTGCTGTACTTACTTGTGCATGTGTGCCATTGTGCCCATCTCCCCCGTCCCCCAGTCCCTGGTGGTTACTCACCCTGTTGCTGTTGTGTCAGGTCATGTTGAGCAGTGTCCGGTCCTCCGACTCCTGCTACCGTCTCCACACTGATGACTGTGGACACCATTTCCTCCATCTCATCCAGCTCCTCCTGTGGCGCAGGACTCCCACCCCCAGTCTGCATTGCTGCTTTGAGGTTGTTGGCGAGTTTCAGCTTGGTTTTGTGCTTCACATCATTCCAGCACCTCTTGACCTCTTCCATTGTCCTCCTCAGAACTCCGACTGCATTCACCTTGTCCACGATGGACTGCCATATTCCATTTTTTGTTGCCAATGACACAGTGGAGGTGACGAACAGTTGTTGATGGTGTTCTGTCACCTCCGTAATCAGGGTCCTGTTTTCCTGCGGACTGAACCGCGTCTTCCTCTTCTTCTTCTCCTTGCCCTTCCCTGACCCCGAGGTCCCAGGCTGGTCCTCCGTGGAGCTTGTGGGGTTCGGGTCGTCCTCTGTGCTTGCTCCGGCTACCTCCATGGTGCTTCGCAGTTGTTTGTGTTTTATTTGTAATTCATTTTTGCCGCTTTTATAGTGATTTTTCCCGCCTTACTTGTGGGACTTGCGGGCCTGGCACTACTTTTCGCTGGATTTTTATCGTACCTTTTTAAAAGAACTTCACAAATATAACACTACCTTCTACATTATATTCTACTTAATTATTTATTTAAGGTGGATTCGCGACGCCAACGAGACATTACACGGGGGGCCGCGCTGAGAGCTGCTCTGGAGTCGCGACTCCAAACTCGACACAAAAAAAAAGATCCCCTTTAATTATTTCGTATTCGCCCCGGGGACCCCATCCCCCGGGGCCTGCCACCATTTTATCTGGAATAAAAAAAAAAGAAGGGGGACCGCGTGGGCCCCCTCTTCAGGTCAATACTGGACCCGGGGACCCCATCCCCGGGGCCTAGCCTCTTCTTTTAAAAAATTAATTAGAGGTGGGGGGCCGCGTGCCCCCCTCCCGGGCCACTTCTGCCCCAGGGACCCCATCCCCGGGGCCAGCCTTTACCGTTGGGGACCGTGGGGAGAGCCCCAATGCCCCCACGGTCCCGCCGACTCCCCGCCTCCTGCGGGAGGCGGCATTGCTTTTGAGCAAGGGGAGCTGCTGACATGCAGCTACCCTTGCTCAAAAGCAATTCTGCTTTGCTTCGTTGAAGCGAGAGCAGGTTTCCTGCTCTTGCTTCAACGAAGCAAAGCAAGTTTGCTATGACAGGGCGGGATTACCCCGGGACATTGCAGGAGCCGGCCCTGGGGTGTGGCGGTCCCCAGGAGGGGGGTCACACGGCCCCCCTCTCTAAATTTGCTTAGCCCTGGGGAGGTGGTGGTCCCTGGGGCTTGGAGGGGCCAGCGAGGCCCCTCACCTTATAATTACAAATGCCCCGGGGAGGTGGTGGTCCTCAGGGCAGCGTGGGGGGGGTTACGACCCCCCACGCATTTAATCAACAAGCCCCGGGGAGTTGGTGGTCCCCGGGGCTGGGGGGGCCCCCACGGGCCCCCGCAAATTAATTTGGCATTGCACCCGGGACCTGGCCCACCCGGGGGCTTATAAAAAACGAAGCGTGGGAGCCCGCGCTTCGGTTTTTTAAATTTTCTCGTCCAGAGTCGCGCACCCTGCGCGACTTCAGATGTTTTTTAAAAAAAAAAAATGCTTTTTTTGGGCCTGCGGGTCCTTCTAGGACCCCCTGAGCAGGCCTAGGGGGTCAGGGTGTTTCTACCCTACCCCCTTTTCTTGTCTTTCAACTTTTTTTCCACTCTTTTCTTGTGACTCGGTTACCGAGTCACAAGATGGCTGCCAACACTTTCTGGTTTGGAGTGTTGGCAGCCAATCAGAAGTCAGCTCGTGCTCGGGAGGAGTTGCGACTTGGTTTTAATAATATGGTATTACAGTATTTCATGTCCCAATACAAGAAGGTGATACATTCCCTGTGCATTAGCCAATCTTGTAAATATTATATATATGGTGAAGTGGTTGGACGATACAATATGCATTCTATGTGTACATATTTATGCACTATGCGTTTTTATGTTTTCAGTTGAAGCAATTTCCACTAGCCATATTTGATGAATTATATGTGAATGTATTTCCCAGTTTTTATACATAGTCTGTAACTTCATAAGGAGTGACAATGGAATTTTCTCTATGTTTATGAATTTTTTCTATGTTCATCATTGGGACATGGTATAAATGTTATAATCAAAATGGCGCTTACCAGATTGAGAAAGGCTGCTGTGTCAGCCGAAACGTGTCTCTCCAGTCGCTGGGTCGGCGGAGGCCCTATGAAATAAAGAAGCCTTAACCCAGCAGCCCTCGTGTGCGTGCTCTCTTCTTTGTGGAGTAGGGGTTGTTTGTATATATATATATGTATATATATATATATATATATATATATATATATATATATATATATATATATATATATACTGTGTTCTCTCCGTACAGTAAGTGCATAAGTGTTGAATTCCTTTATTTTCAGAACTGACATTCCTAGGGCAGCAAAGTTCAGAACGCGTTTCAGCAGTTAGCCTTTTTCAACTGAAGAAAGACGCCAGCAAATACATATAGTATGGCCTGCACGTGAGTCCAATCAGATCAACATGGTAAAAATCCTTTGCTGCTCATTGCTAGTTCGTAAATGTTTTTCATTTCAGACTTGTGTCACCATATCATTTCTACCCCAGTATGAGCAGTAATATAACTCACTGTGCAAAAAAGTGCAATTTTAAAACCGGCATCTCGTTTTCTTTGCAGCGCTTGATTTAAGAAAAATACATACAGTCTCTGAAGATGGCTGTTACTTTTAAACTTACACCTCACCACTAGGCTGCTGCCTTATGTAGCACCCAGCTCCGAACTACCTCAGTCCTCAGAAAAGGAGCACGCAGGAAAACAATCCATGCCACAGGAGTCTTTCCATCCTACTCTCTGTTTGTAATTGCTCCATTTCTTCCGATCCTTAGTGTGGCTTCGGGGGCCCCTCGGCCACACGCTCCATGACACCTATCAGTTGCGGGTTTGCCGAAGTGCACCAGACTGCTGAGGGTGCAGACAATGACGCCTCAGCTGAAGCGTGAACATAAACACTGTTCTCTCCGTACAGAGAAGAGTCTGCACTCCGGACGTAAGTGTTGAATTCCTTTATTTTCAGAACTGACATTCCTAGGGCAGCAAAGTTCAGAACTAGATTACCCACCCAGAAAAGAGGCGTGCCCTGGGGGATGTGGTCCCTGGGGCTGAAATCGACCAGGGAAGGGGGCCACACGGTCCCCCTCCTCCTACTGGTTGGGGATGACGTCCACTTTAGTCCTGAGGGTCCTTGGGGGTCAAATACCCCTCCTGTTACCTCCAATAAGTCCCACACAGTGGGATTGCTTAGAGGTTGCCAGAGGCCACACCCCCCTTTCTCCACCACTCTGCAAACACACCTCCTTGCACACTACTGGTTGGTGGATGAAGTCCTCTTGGCTCTTGAGGGTCCTTGGGGGCCAACTACCTCTCCTGTTACCTCCAGTAAGTGCCACACAGTGGGATTGCTGAGAGGTCTTCGGAGCCCACGCCCCCTTTCTCCACCACTCTGCAAACGTGCCTACTAGTGCACTACTAGTTGGGGGATGAAGTCCTCTTGGTTGCTGAGGGACCTTGGGGGCCCAAGAAGCCCTCCTGTTACATCCAATAAGTCCCATACAGTGATGTCATGAGTGATGTCACTGACCATGTCATGAGTGATGTAATATGTGAGGTCATGAGCAAGTGCATTGCGGGGGCATAAGTTATAGTTAGCTCAGGTAACTATAACTGCTGAATTTTGCTGATTTTGTACAAGTGAAATCTTAGCCTAACTATTATGTCCCAGAGGCAGAGCCAAGCCAAGCAGCAAGATGGCCGCCCGATGGGCTCTACCGGCTGAATCCAGAATCCTGCACAATCCTGTCCAGTCAGCTAGTTTCTTGCTGCCAGAGCACAGTCCCAGGGACTATTATCAGTGTGGTGACTTACCAGATGCATAGTGTAGTGTCGGCGTGACTGGCTGAGGTGCTGGGGGCTCCGGCAAGTTGTGGCCTAGTCGGGCTGCCCCGGGGTGTGTGTGAGATACTGCGCCGCCGCCGCTCCTGCAATCCCTGGGAGGAAGCTGAAAGCTGGTGGCTTCCACAGAGCCTTTCCAGCCGCTCCGTTCGAGGGTCAAAGGGCCGTGGATGCCCAGTTGCACTGGGTACAGCCCAGTGCAGCTGGGCATCCACGGCCCTTTGACCCTCGAACGGAGCGGCTGGAGAGGCTCTGTGGCTCGTGGCTGGGCAGGCCTTGAAGCCCAGCCCATACCTGAATTGATCCTCTTGATCGTGGCAGCCTGAGGAGTGGTGCGGGCATGGGCAGGGCCCGCACAAGGAGGCAGTAGGTGCGGGCTGCGCGTGCTGTCTCCGCAGCGCCTGTGATCCCATAGAGGAGGCCTACTGCCGAGGAGCGTATTGTGCTGCTGGGCGCATGCGGCCTTGAGACCCCCGAGCGGAGCGGCTGTGGGTTCTCCTCGGCCCACAGTCAGACAGGCCCTGGCACCCAGCCTGCACCTCCAACGAGCCTCCGGATCGCAGTGGCCTGAGAAGCTACTCAACCCTGAGTGGTGGCCGGCACAAGATGGTGGAAAGTGCGCACTGAGGGTACTGCAACCCTTGGGAGTGCAGGCCCCTGTCCACTGACACGGGCACGAGGCCTAATAGACTGCGTAATAAAACATTCTCACCCCCTGGGCCTGTCTGGGTCTCTGGCCTGGGGCATGCTTGCTTTCCCCCAGACTTGCTTTTTCTCCTTGGCGAGGGGGTCGGGGCACAAGCCTGAACCTCGGGACTGGCTCCTAGCTGCTTCTGTATATTGTGAGTAAGGGAAAGAGATTGGCGGTGCCTCACCTGCTTAACATAGGGCTCAGTTGGACTAGGTTTTCTCTTGCTCCCTTGCTCTTGTGCTGATGTGTGCGTTGGACATTTCCGTGGTCTCTGCATGTGGAGCCTGTAGTCATCTTGGATCACTCGATACTCGGGGAGACCACGCTAATTACAGGGAAACGTTGATTCTTCACACCTGGTGTTTCACTGATTCAGTGCACTGAATCTGGACTGCGGCACTATGGGCAAACAGGATGTGCGGCAATCTAAGCTGCCATTTGAAAGTAAACGGCAGACTCACCTGGCGGACCAGGAGGCAGTGCAGGGGGCTGGGGGTGAGTCATCCACGGGGGGCACAGACCACGATGACGATCTCAAGACAATATTAGTTGACGTGCAGGCTAGACTACGGACAATAGATGCTAAACTTGACCTCATGGCCAGCCGAATGGACCGAATGAAGGAACACGTGGACAAACACGAAGACCGCTTAGATCACCTAGAGTCACAAATCTTGGATAATTATGACTCTTGCGCCAAGGCTAATGAACAGCTGCTCCGGATGTACAAGGTCCTGGAGTTAATCAAAGCCAAAACCAAAGACCTTAAGGCACGCTCATGGTGCAACAACCTCCGTATTGTGGGCATCCCGGAAACCACGAGTAGGGACAGAATGGAGGACTTTGTTGAAAGCATGTTACGGGACCTAATTGGGGATGCCCTATCACCGATCTTTATAGTTGAGTGGGCGCACCACTCCCTGGCACCCCGGCCGCCTCCTTTGAATTGAACTCCAGCTTGTCCAATCATTGCAAAACTTTTAAAATACAAAAACCGCGACACAGTTCTTCGACTGGCCCGCGAGAGAGGGGAGTTGTGCTACCGCAACAGCGACATATCATTCTATCCCATTTTTACTGTTGTAGTTCAGGCAGCCAGAAGGGATTTCCTACTTGCTAAGCAACTGCTGCAAAAAGCAGAAATCAAATGCACTCTCTTATACCCGGCTAAACTGCGAGTTTCATAGAAGGGGAAATCTCGCCATTTCACAGATCCCAAAACCACTCTCAAATTTACAAAGAACATCGCGGCTGAAGGACGCTCGTCCCAGGAGTTTCCGAACTCTCGGAAGGAGACTGGCCTTGATGACAATGACTGATGTCCCTCCTGGCCTGCCCTGCTGTCCTGCAGCTGAGCCCCCCCCCCGGGGGTGGTTCAAATATAGAGGGAGGGGCTGATCTCTGCTCACCACACAAGCTGACTTTTTACATCGTTCTTCTTGGCTATGGGATTGTGTGGTGCGTGGCGATGGATGGGGCCGCTGGTGCACAATTTGGGTGATTTTCACCACTTCAGCCACCCAGTCGCTCATTAACTGGGGAGTTCACCCGGCTCTACTTCGCCTACATGGATATATCCCACATGTGCTGTTTCTTTTTGAGTTTGGGTTCAGGGTGGGGGGTGGGTTCTGGGATCTCAACCGTTTTTTGGGGTTGGTGTTGGTGGGGGCGGGGCGGGATTGTTTTTGTTTCATTGCATGTTCTGAATGTTGTGTTTATTCTCTTATGGCAGAATCGTACATTGCTTGCCTTCCCTGTTTTTGCTATCATCACTGTTGACAGACCGCACACGAAACCTCTGTACCCTTCGTATACCCTTCATTGGCTGCTTGCACCCCAATGCTATGCAATGTACTACGGCTCCCTCTCACGGCCACCACTATGGTCTAAAGGGTTTTTCCTGCTGGGATCTGAATGAAAGCCATTAAATGTCTGACCTGGAATATACGGGGCCTGAATGACAGACGTAAGGCTAGACTGGTACACACGTATATCACCGGCACCACAGTGATATCTGTTTTTTACAGGAACTCGATCTTATCCAAAACATAGCTTCTCGACTTTGAGCATGGTGGTGCTAAGAAGTACACGCATTCTTCTACTACAACTACACCTGCAGGACTGCTATACTTATTCGAAACGGCACAAATTGGCGTCTCACCCAGGCCAAATGTGACACGGAGGGACGATATGTCCTATTGGCTGGCACCCTGTGCTGCCACCTGGTCATACTGGCATCCATTTATGGTCCATATACAGACTCCCCGGAATTTTTCTCCAAAGTGTGGTGACAGATAGCCAGTCTAGGACCCCGTGCTGTAATATGGTGAGGTGACTTCAATGTAGCATTGAACCCCACCCTAGACTGCACGGCGCCTCTCGGCGTCCCCATCCTGGCTGAGCCGCACAGCTGCACGCACTGCTCAGCGTTAACTGTCTAGTGGAAGTCTGGCTTAGCCTGACCCGTAACCTTAAAAAGGGTACGTGCATTACATCGGCTCACACCACCTGGTCGAAAATAGACTATTGGCTGCTCTCTTGAGACTTCCTCACGTGTATGGCTGGAGTGTCTCATCTTCCCCATACATTATCTGCCCATGCACCAGTACTTTTGTAACTTACCCCACCACTTGCATCTTCCCTTGCAATCACTTGGCGCTTACCAGCCGCTACGCTTCACGATCTGGTGTTTCGATCTAGAGCACCACAGTGGACTATTTTGCCATTTACGAAGGCGCAGTTTCCTCCCCAAAGATTTTATGGGAGGCCTTTAAAGTGACCATTCAAGGCGTGTGTATCGCCAAGCAAGCCGGTGTCCTAAAAGCGATATGATCTCACCTTGCAGATAAAAGGCAAGATCTCTCTGCTTGAACGCGATTACTACATTTCCAAGAATCCTGCCTTGCTGGCAGACATTCGCGGTAAAATTACTACGTTTAATGAGGAGGCAGATCGTGAACTGAAATTCTTATTTTGTGAGACCACAGTATGTCGCTACGGCGAGGGCGACCGGCCTGGCCGAATACTGGCCAACATGCTTAAATGACCTCGAGTCTCCGA
Source organism: Calotriton arnoldi (assembly GCA_963921515.1). Lineage (NCBI taxonomy): Eukaryota > Metazoa > Chordata > Amphibia > Caudata > Salamandridae > Calotriton > Calotriton arnoldi. The sequence continues at coordinate 1,955,616 of CAWUFW010000840.1, forward strand.
GTACATAGTGGAACTTTTAGATAAACACCTAGAGTGCCAGTCCACACCCAGTGGTCTCCTCCACACAATGACGTCCTTTTATTCCCATCTATATCAGTCGAAAATATCGCCAACTAGCGAACAACTAGACGCCTATTTGGACACAGTTTCGTTATTATGACTAGACCACGCTCATCGACTTTACCTGGATGCACCCTTCACCGAAGATGAAGTGATTCATTTTATCCAGAGCCTCCCCAATGATAAGGCGCCCGGCCTAGACGGGCTAACGGCTTCCTTTTACATAGAATTTGCTATTTTGCTAATTCCTCACCTCTTGGCCATGTACGAAACCTCCCTGGAGTCTGGTGAATTACTGTCCTCACTCCGTGAGGTGGTTATTGTCACTATTCTTAAGCCGACAAAGCGGCACATAGGTGTGACTCCTACAGGCTCCTGCCGATGATCAACACACATAATAAAATATTTAGTAAAGAAGATCAAGTTGTTTGTTTCAAGTGAGAACAGAAAACATGAAACAAATTATTCATTAAAAAATGCTTCAGTTAAAGATTGCACTGACTCCAATCAAATTCATGTAGGCATGATATTTCTTCATAGTTCTTTATTCATGTTGTACCCAATGTTCAGCAAATGTAGCCAACGCGTTTTGTCCCTTTCCAGAGACTTCTTCGGGCTACAAAATCACAGACAATACACACATCAGTTAAAACCATAACATTTACAAACATACATCTAAAAAACTGGGCCTTATAGCTCTAAGTTTTTATCTAATAATTCTTTTTTTTTTTTATAAACAAATTTTATTGATTTCACAAAAAGCACCAGCCAATCATCAAGACATAATGATAACATAGGAATATATGCAATGTTCTGGACAACCCATATGACAAGGGCGTACAAATGCAAAGAGGTAAACTTTTGAATATCCCCGGCGAGGCTAAACCATGCCTCCCAACCACTTCCCCCAGACCCTACGGTACTTCTTGGGACAGCCAAGCGCCTCGTACATGGTCTTTTCCTGCGTGGCGCACCAGTCGACTCCGGCTCACCATTTCCCAATGGTGGGGGGGTCAGGGCATTTCCAGGCAGTCGCTATGTCTCTTTTAGCCACCACCATTGCCATGGTATAAAACAATTTTTCATTTCTGGACCCATCCAGTCTATCTGTGATGCCTAAGATCGCATGTTTCGGGTCGTGTGGGATATCCCACCCCAGTACTTCGGTGAGTTCCTCCTCAATGTCTCCCCAGAATCGCGCCAAGCATGGACAGGCCCATACCATATGGAGAAAGTCGGCGGGTTCGTGACCGCATCTAGCACAGGCGGGGGTCAACTGGAGTCCCGCGTGATGCAGGCGCGCAGGGGTCAAATATGCGGCATGTAAGAAATAAAGCTGTACCATGCGCAATCTGGCAGAGGCGGTAACTGTCCTGGGGGCCATAAGGGCGTCACACCAGTCCTCCTCCTCCAAGGTGCCCACCCAATCCTCCCGATCTAAGGATGTTGGGGTGTTGTTAATCAGTGTCCTGTAAATGCGAGAGATGCCCCCCCTCCCCAGATCCCCCAGCATGATTTGTGCCTCAGGAGGGCTATGATCCGGAAGCCGTGTACCAGTCATGAGGTGCGCTTGAAGAGCAGGGCACAGCTGTAAGTATCTGTAAAACTGCGAGTGGTGTAGGGAATGTCTAGTTTGAAGGTCTTGAAAGGAGCGCATATGATCACCCACCCATACATCGCCCAATTGAGAAATACCTATAAGGTCCCAGGAACGAATACCCTGCAGCCCATTGACTTCCCTGAGCCAAGTGCCCTGCCACAAGGGTGTACATTGGGTCAATGTGTGAGTCCACTTTGTGTGGCGCAACGCGGCCCGCCAGGCCAGTAGCACAGAACGCGTCACCTCAGGCAGACGGGACGAAATAGGCTCCCCATACAGCATTGACTGGACATTGGACAATCCCAGCTCACTGAGCTCTAGCCTATATGCCGGATCGGACCTGCCCCCATTAAACCAGTCATGCAGAGAGAGCAGACGCGTGGCCAGGTAGTATAAATATAAATGGGTCATCTCTAGGCCCCTGTCAAAGGAAGGGATCCTGCAGACACCCAGAGCCAATCGGGCCCTCCCCTTCCCCAGGAGGAATTTAGAAGCCATGCTATCAAGCTCCCGGAACCAGGTCCTCGGGAAATTGAGGGGGGTGTTCTGAAGCATGTAGAGGAATCTGGGGAGAATCATCATTTTGAAAAGTGCGACTTCCCCAATGGGATTCAGAGGCAATGTTTGCCATTTCAGAAGGTCCGCCTTAGCCCTTTTCACCAGGGGAGTAACATTAAGAGCCCAGCTGAGTTCAGGGAGTAAAGTCACCCATATCCCTAGATACTTAAATGATTGGCTGCGGAGCGGTATTGTGGACTGCCAATCGAAACATTCTCTGGACATGTGAAGGGGGACCTGGACTGATTTATCGGGTTTGAGCCGGAGGCCGGAGGCCCGCTCAAAGGACTGGAGGATCTGGAGGCAGTGAGGGCCCGACCTCGCGGGTTCCGCTAAATAGATGAGGACATCGTCCGCGTAAAGAGCGATTTTGTCTGGTTCTGTATTGGGCCATTCCCAACCCTGCACCTGTCCGCTCGAGCGTATCAGGGCTGCCAGGGGCTCCATCACCAGAGCAAAAAGTAGGGGAGAAAGGGGGCACCCCTGCCTCGTTCCCCTGCAGATCAAAAAGGGTTCTGATAGGGCCCCGTTCACCAGGACACCCGCCCTCGGGCGGGCATACAGTATGCGGATTAAACCCCGAAAGCGGGGCCCGAAACCCATCTCGGCCAGGACATCTTCCAGGAACCCCCAGTCCACCGAATCGAAGGCTTTCTCAAAGTCTACCAGGAGGAGTGCGAGGTAGGGGGTGATCAAGTTACGGTGGGCCAGGGCCGAGTGTAGCCACCGCAGACAGTGTCGGGTACCACGCGAAGGCATGAATCCACATTGGTCTGGGTGGACCAGCATGTGTAAGTGGGGTTTGAGGCGTTGAGCGAGGATCGTGGCAAACAACTTCAGCTCCGTGTTAATAAGGGAAATGGGACGATAGTCCGCGCACCGGGGCGAGGGTGGCTGGGATTTAGGTAGGACCACAATGGTGGCCATATCTGTCTCAGGGGGAAAGGAGCCCTTCTCCGCTGCCTCCCGGAATAGGTGAGCGAGATATGGAACGAGCGTCTCACGGTACAGGGCATAGTATTCCTGGGGAAGGCCGTCCAGACCCGGCGTCTTGCCAGACGCGGTAAGGGTAATCACCTCCCCAATTTCTTCTTGAGTGATGGGACGATCCAGGTCTTCCTGAACAGCTGAGTCCAGGTCAGGTAGGTGGCTGGTTCCAGCCTCCAACAAACCCGGGAGAGAGAGGGTGGGAGTTTTGGCTGTGTATAGTTGGTGATAGTATAAGGCAAAAGCGTGGGCCATCTCCGCTGGGGATTGACATACCGAACCATCCTGAGCTATGATTTCGGGGATTATGCGGTTTGCTCTGGGGTAGGTAGCCAAACTGTGGAGGAGAGAACCATTCTTGTCTCCCCATCCGTAAACCCTGGCAACGGAAGAGCGCCAGAGGAGTTTAGCCACATCCAGCGATAGTTGTCGAAACTCCTCCAAGATGTGCGCGAGGAACCTCACTTCTGAGGCGTCGGGGTTCAGGGCGGTGGATCGTTCAAGGCGCAAAACCTGCGCCTCACGCGAGGTAATCTGGTCTAACTGCGCACGCCGCTGGAGTTTGAGTTGTCCCTTGGCAACTCCCCGAATCGTGGCCTTGCCAGCCTCCCACAGGATACCTGGCGAAGACACCGACCCCTCATTGGTCTGGAAATAATGTTTGAGTTCCTGCCCCACCACCTTTCGGAATTCCTTGTCTTGAAGGAACCACGCGTTTAGCCTCCATGTCTGACGCATTGAGGCGGGGGGGCACCCATGGTGAGTATCACCGGAGAGTAATCGTAAACGCCCCGCGGGAGGATAGCAACGTCCTGGAGCATGAGGCAGTCCGTCGAGGGAACGAAAATAGCATTGATGCGCGCGTGTGTGTGGTGAGCTGCTGAAGTATGTGTAAATTGCTTGGAACGTGGGTGCCAGGTGCGCCATGCATCACAAAAACCTAGAGATTCAGCCCAATTTGTTAGGTGTTTCGCATGCGCAAGTCTACTGTGAGATGGGGGCCCAGTCGTGTCTAGAGCAGGAGAAGAGACCGCATTAAAGTCGCCCCCCAGGAAGGTGGATCCCAGGGGCAGGGAAGCCAGGAGCGTGGCGGTGGCGATTAGAGTCGCCGTCAGCAGCGATGGAGGAGAATAAAGGGATACTAAGTTGAGGGGTTTGCAATTCAGGGTGCCGGACAGGGCCACAAAGGTGCCCTGAGCGTCATGAATGACTCGCGTTGCCACAAAAGGAAGGGAACGTTTCACCAGGATCGCCACCCCACGGGATCCCCGGGTGAAGCCTGAATGCCAGACCCTGTCGTAGCCATATCTCGCTAAAAAGGGGCAATGGTTACCCAATAAGTGTGTCTCTTGTAATAGTAAGACCTCCACCCCAAGGCGCTGAGCGTAGCATAATACTGCCATATGCTTGAAGCGGTCCAGGAGACCATTAACATTCCAGGACATGATGCGCAGGGAGACGCCCAGTCGTGGTACGTCAGCCATAGTGAGAGACTGTCTCAGGGACAGGGGGGGAGGCTCCGCAGGGAAGCCCGGCCAGGGGCAGGGTCGCCCAGATGCATAATGGGGTGCCCAGATATAAGCTAATGTGTCCCACGACGAGTGGAACCAGGCGTCATGTGAGTGCTGGTGTGATAAAACAAGAAAGGAACAGAAAACAAAAAATCGAACTCGGGACAACGGTCCCGCCACCCTAACCCCTCCCCCACCCTCCACCCTATACTTCAGGAACAGAAGCATCTGTCGTCCTAACAATAGAAATGGTAACACAAGACCAAACTAAAACGCTTGGGAACGTGGGAAGCGTGGAGGACCCCTCCTCATGGCAGGATGTACATAGTCAAGTCCAACAAGAGAGAGAACAATGGTGAGCCGGCACGTTGCCTCCGGCCGTGGAGCCAGGCCCGGCGGGCAGAGACGAGCTCAAGCCGGGTCTCCAAGAAGTGTCGGGCTACGTGAGAGATCAGTGTCCGGGAGATCAAGCGAAGAGGGGGGGGTGAGTCTCCCCCATGACTCAGGCGGCCGGAGGAGCCGGAGCGCCTCACTACCAGATGATCTCCATGGGGCGGCCCAGGCAGTCGAGAGGGGCCCAGCGGGGAATCAGAGCGGGCCCGCCTCTGTCCACTGCGCCTACGCGAGCGGTTGCGCTGGGGCCGGGGGGCAGGAATCTCCGGACGGGTGGGCCCTCCTTCCGCACCACCCAGTATGGGGAGCCGAGCGTTGGTCCGAAGGGGACGCTCCTCCGTGGCCCAAGTCCATGCCTCCTCCAGAGAGTCAAAAAATAGGGTCTTGTTGGAGAACACCACCCGCTGCCGTGCCGGGAAGAGGAGCCTATATTGAATGTTGAGGGCTCGCAGTTTCTGCTTGACCTCGCCAAACGAGCGACGTTGACCCTGGACCTCACGAGTGTAGTCCGGAAAAATCATAATCGTGTGATTATCGTATCGGAGACGTTGCTGCTTGTGGGCTTCAGCCAGGTTGGAGTCTCTGTCTTTGTAGTTAAGGATCCGCATTATGACCGGTCTGGGCGCCACTCCTGCCGGTGGTTTCGGGGCAAGGGAGCGGTGAGCTCATTCTATTGCAAACCACGGAGAAAGAGAGCCCTCAGGGATCCAGGATCTCAACCATTTCTCTATGAAATCTGCAGTGCGGCCCTGCTCCGCCCCCTCCGGGAACCCCACCAGGCGAAGGTTGTTGCGGCGCGATATGTTTTCTGCGTCTTCGGCCCTCCGATGCAGCTCCTGGGTGTGTGATTGGAGACGCGCCACTTGCCCCTTAAGTTGCTGGACATCATCTTCCACGGTGAAAATACGGGATTCAGTCTCTTTGATCCGGGCCGTGGCGTTCCGGTCCTGCCGGATGAGGGTCATGTCTACCTGGAACTCCGCGATCTTGCCCTCCACCGAGGACTGCGAGGTGTGGATGGCTTGGAGGATGGTGGACAGATCCGTTCACGGTGGTGCATCCCTGTCCGCATTTCCCTCCATCGCCCCAGTGTCATTGGTGGTAAAGCGGTCCATTTTGGTCTGGGTGGCGGGGTCTTGGCTGATCTGAATCGGCCCACAGCACCACTCGGTAGGGCAGGGGGACCCCACCAAGTGTCTCGAAATGCGCTCACCCCAAGGGGGTCGGTGGTCAACCCAGGGAGGCACAGGATCCGGGAGGCAGCCTGGGATGGAGGAGACGGCCCCTCCCAAGCCCCCCGCCGCTCGGTTTGTGTGGCCGACTCAGAGGCGTCGCGCTGGGCGGCAGATCAAGGATCAGAGGTGGGCCGCCGGGGTGGACGACTCACAGTTCCCCGCAAGTGCCACGGATCGAGACCGGGGGGGGCCGAGAGAGAGACCCCTACGCTGTCCGACAAGCACGGCCGGGCACCCCCCCACCGGGAACTGTCGTCTCGGGAGGCAGAGCAATCAGGGCCAGTCTCTGAGGGCAGACTGGTGGATCACAGGCCCGGTGAGCCCAGGGCCACCTCACAGAGGGTCAAGGAGGACGATGCCCTCACTGCAGTCCCCCCGCCACTCGATGGAAGCGGCCAACACCACTCCTCCGGCCCTTTCCAGCCAGGAAGTAAGCTTCTGCCCCCAATTGAGCGGCCTCGAGCAGGTCAGGGCCCAGAAGGCCGGAAGGAGGACCACGGGGCGCCCAGGATGAAGAACACGACGTGTGGCCCTCAGGCAAGGCCACCAGGGCCTGGTTCCGCTCCGCAGCAGGCTGCCCGCGCACGCAGGGGGTGCCCCCATTAGACACCCCAGGACCCCCTCCCGCCGCCGAGACTTACCAGCTGCCAAGGTAGTGCAGCGTCGGGCCTCCAGGCACGCAGGCCTCCCCTCCAGCGGCCGACACTGCTCACCGGCAGCCCACGGCCCCCGGCTGCCGGAGACAGCAGGCAGCACCACAACAGCTCCGTCGGGCCTCCAGGATCCGCAATACAAGCAGGCACAGGCAGAGGGCCGCTCAACGCCGGGTGTAGTCGGCAGCTGCGGTCCGGCAAGGGTCCTTCAGCCGCCTGATCCGCAGCCAGTCGTCTCCAATCTCTACCGCCCGAGGTGGCGGTCGATGGGTCAGCCGCGCCGCGGGGGCACCAGGGAGCGGCAGCGGGAGTCTCCGGTGGGTTTAGGTCGATGGGGCAGCGTCGCGCCGATCACGACGTAAACAGGATCGGCGGGCTTATCTAATAATTCTTAACATACAAAATATGTATACTCAAAACAATCCTTGAGACATTGTCCCTAAGGAGGCTTTCAAACAAGCAGTATGATCAGCGATTCAATTTACACTCAATTTATTGATATCTGTGCAATTTTGACTTCATTAGAAAATCTCTATAATTCCTTTCTGTTTTGTTACCAATTAAAATAAGAGAACCATGCTTATATCATTGGTTATATTAAATCGTAAAATATTGGTATTTTGTTCCTAGTAATTGCTAACTCACTTTATTTAAAGGCGATGTAATAATTAACATAGTATTCATTGCAGATATGACAATGTGTAAACATGGTGGGATGTTCTGATTAAACCGATGGTTAATTTACCTCACATTTAAAAAAAATTATTTTTAAAGATTTTTTCTCTAAAAAAGAAAAGGAAAAAGGCACAGTGATCAAGACCGGAGAGGAAAATAAGGGGAGAAAAGAGAGTTCATATGAGACATCCAAATTATATGAGATAAAATTGTCAGATCCTACGACAGTATCTTTCTCATTCTCACACAATGTGTACGGAGGGATGTAGCTATGAGATAAACTCAATTCATCTTGTCACCTATTCAACAGTTGATTTCACTGGTTTTGTATGTCCCTGTAACATTCACCAAAACCAGTGAAATTCAGCAGTTATAGCTACCTGAGCTAACTATAACTTGCGCCCCCGCAATGCACTGCTTATGACCTCACGTATTACATCACTCTTGACATTGTCAGTGACATCACTGATGACATCACTGATGGCATCATCCACTGACTGTGGGTGTTTTTAAAAGTTTATGAATGTTAAAAATAAATACCAGGGTGTATTGGTGAATTAGTGGGTGTATGAGTGCCTTGATTCAGTGGGTGTGTGAGTAACTGTATAAGTGAGTGATTAGGTGTCTCACTGAATATATATATATGTGTGAGCAAGGGGACGGTTTTCCCCGAAACGCGTTACTGGAATAAAATCGAAGCCTGATTTAATCTCCTGAGAGAGCGTGATTATTCTGTGGACTTTCAAAAAACTTATGCCCGGTAAGCTTTGCCGGGCCTTGCTCCATTTACCACGGGCCGAACGGGGCAGAAAAAGCACCGTGTTTGAGTCGATATGTATATATATATATATATATATATATATATATATATATATATATATATATATATATATATATTATCTACTGGCGGTCGCCAGTAGATAGTTATAGTTAGGACCTATTTTCCATAGGAAATTCACAACATTCTATTTCCAATAACTTTGGCGCCAGTTGACGAATCTTCGCGAAATTTTCAAAACTCGTGGGGCGCTCAGGTCTGCTCCTATCCTGAAAGTTTCGGGGTGATTCGGCAAGTGGGGGCCGAGAAAAAAGGGGGGTCCCAAAAACGTGTTTTCCCCATGCAATTTCCCTTAGGAACCTTTAGTCGCAGCTACAGCCCGAACTGCTGAACGGAATTATACCAAATTTGGCAAAAAGGTAGCCATTGGTTCAGAGTCGTGCCTTTTGGTTAAATGGTGTAAATCCGTTCAGTAGTTCCTGAGAAAATCAAAAGTAAAATCACATATATATCTGGGCGGAGCCTAACCACACATGTCATTGTGAGATCTGATTGGCTGTCAGCACTTCATCCTGGAATTGCTGGCAGCCATCTTGGGACCAATATACATGATAGTACCCCATTGAAATGCATTGTAGTGAATCAAAGATTTTGAGGGTTACCAAAAGGAGAACTATAAAGGGTGATAACAGACTTTAGTTACATTAGAATTCATTTGTTGATGGTACCATACTAATTTCAGGAATTGTTGTGTGTTCTAAGGTGATTTTACCCTGTGAAAAACCTTCTGCTGGGATATCATGAATCATGTTTGAGAGAAAACTATTTTCACATGCTTGTCCCATAGAGTTTTGGAAAGTGCTCCAGAAGCTAAAATGAGAGCATATTTTCTGTAAATTCACATTATCTTTCTCAGTCATGTGAGAATGAAGTCTGACATTCTCAGTAAAACATGTACATCCAACAAGGGCAGAGACTGTCAGTTGATTCCTTTGTGTTCTACTGCAGCTTCCCAGAGTGTTCTAAAGAACAACTAGAGTGCTAACAGCCTTACTTATGACAAAAGTATGGCACACCTGAAGCCATCTTGATTGGAATAAACTGGTAACACTTAAAACATTTAATTAAAAAGGAACAAAATGATGGGGTTCATTTTGTCATAGAAATTATGGTTAGTGCTGTAGAAAGAAAAATTAGGACATGTTTCAAGTGTGATCTCAAATATCTTCCTGTTATATTTCAACAGGAGCAGCCTGTCAGTTGATGCCTTTGTGTTCTACTGCAGCTTCCCAGAGTGTTCTAAAGAACAACTAGAGCGCTAACAGTCTTACTTATGACAAAATTATGGCACACCTGAAGCCATCTTGATTGGAATAAACTGGTAACTCTTAAAACATTTAATTTAAAAAGAAACAAAATGAGGGGGTTCTTTTTGAAATAGAAATTATGGTTAGTGCTGCAGAAAGAAAAATTAGGGCATGTTTTAAGTGAGATCTCAAATCCTCTTCTATTTTATTAGAAAATTCTGACATGCAGACTGAAACAATCACTTTCAATACCAGCAGCAGACTTCCAGTTAACTCCCTGGTGAGCAGTAGCTTTACTACAGTGATCTAATGAGCAACTAGAGTGCTAACATTCTGAATTTATGGCAAATGTGAGACACATCTGAATGCCTTCTTGATGGAATCAAAGTAAAAAACTGAAAGCATTTCCTACTGAGGAGACTGCAGTAAATGAGGAAATTAGGAAACTTCATAACAAAGAAGTCTTCCAAGATGGCCACCAGAGAAAAAAGAGCCCAAATGTAGCACAAATATTACCCAGATGTAGCCCACATATAGCCCAATGACAAAAGTGTGCAAAACACTTTATATTTTTAGTTTTTTTGCAGTTTTATGTAGTGCAGACTGGTCAGGTATTGGAGCGTTGCATCTTAAAACATGACCCCCTACACTACAAAAACACCACTACACTACCCTAAACCCTAAAACACTACCCCCAGCACAACCCCCTATACTACACAAGCACCACTGCACTATCCTAAACCCTAAAACGCTACCCCCAGCATGACCCCCTACACTACACAAACACCACTGCACTACCCTAAACCCTAAAACACTACCCCCAGCACGACCCCCTACACTACCCAAACACCACTGCACTAACCTAAATCCTAAAACACTACCCCCAGCACGACCCCCTACACTACCCAAACACCACTGCACTACCCTAAAACATGACCCACTACACTACACAAACACCACTGCACTACCCTAAACCCTAAAACACTACCCCCAGCATGACCCCCTACACTACACAAGCACCACTGCACTACCCTAAACCCTAAAACACTACCCCAGCACGACCCCCTACACTACACAAACACAACTGCACTACCCTAAACCCTAAAACACTACCCCCAGCACGACCCCTACACTACCCAAACACCACTGCACTAACCTAAATCCTAAAACACTACCCCCAGCACGACCCCCTACACTACCCAAACACCACTGCACTACCCTAAAACATGACCCCCTACACTACACAAACACCACTGCACTACCCTAAACCCTAAAACACTACCCCCAGCATGACCCCCTACACTACACAAGCACCAATGCACTACCCTAAACCCTAAAACACTACCCCCAGCACGACCCCCTACACTGCCCGAACACCACTGCACTGCCCTAAACCCTGAAACACCAGCCCCTGCATGACCCCCTATACTGCCCGAACACCACTGCACTGCCCTAAACCCTGAAACACCACCCCCAGCACTACCCCCTACACTGCCCGAACACCACTGCACTGCCCTAAACCCTGAAACACCACCCCTTCACGATCCCCTACACTGTCCGAACACCACTGCACTGCCCTAAACCCTGAAACACCACCCCCAGCACGACCCCCTACACTGCCCGAACACCAAAGCACTGCCCTAAACCCTGAAACACTACCCCCAGCAAGACCCCCTACACTGCCCGAACACCACTGCACTGCCCTAAACCCTGAAACATCACCCCCAGCAAGACCCCCTACATTGCCCGAACACCACTGCCCTAAACTCTGAAACACCACACCCAGAAAGACCCCCTACACTGCCCGAACACCACTGCACTGCCCTAAACCCTGAAACACCACCCCCAGCACGACCCCCTACACTGCCCGAACACCACTGCTCTGCCCAAAACCCTGAAACACCAGCCCCAGCACGACCCCCTACACTGCCCGAACACCACTGCACTGCCCTAAACCCTGAAACACCAGCCCCAGCACGACCCCCTACGCTGCCCGAACACCACTGCACTACCCTAAACCCTGAAACACCACCCCCAGCACGACCCCCTACGCTGCCCGAGCACCACTGCACTGCCCTAAACCCTGAAACACCAGCCCCAGCACGACCCCTACACTGCCCGAACACCACTGCACTGCCCTAAACCCTGAAACACCAGCCCCAGCACGACCACCTACACTGCCCGAACACCACTGCACTGCCCTAAACCCTGAAACACCAGCCCCAGCACGACCACCTACACTGCCCGAACACCACTGCACTGCCCTAAACCTTGAAACACCACCCCCAGCACGACCCCCTACACTGCCCGAACACCACTGCACTGCCCTAAACCCTGAAATATCAGCCCCAGCACAACCCCGTACACTGCCCGAACACCACTGCACTGCCCTAAACCCTGAAACACCACCCCCAGCACGACCCCCTACACTGCCCAAACACCACTGCACTGCCCTAAACCCTGAAACACTACCCCCAGCAAGACCCCCTACACTGCCCGAACACCACTGCACTGTCCTAAACCCTGAAACATCACCCCCAGCAAGACCCCCTACACTGCCTGAACACCACTGCCCTAAACCCTGAAACACCACCCCCAGCAAGACCCCCTACACTGCCCGAACACCACTGCACTGCCCTAAACCCTGAAACACAACCTCCAGCACAACCCCCTACACTGCCTGAACACCATTGCTCTGCCCTAAACCCTGAAACACTAGCCCCAGCACGACCCCCTACACTGCCCGAACACCACTGTACTGCCCTAAACCCTGAAACACCACCCCCGCACGACCCCCTACACTGCCCGAACACCACTGCACGGCCCTAAACCCTGAAACACCAGCCCCAGCAAGACCCCCTACACTGCCTGAACACCACTGCACTGCCCTAGACTCTGAAACACCAGCCCCAGCAAGACCCCCTACACTGCCCGAACACCACTGCACTGCCCTAAACCCTGAAACACCAGCTCCAGTATGACTCCCTACACTGCCCGAACACCACTGCACTGCCCTAAACCCTGAAACACCAGCCCCAGCACGACCACCTACACTGCACGAACACCACTGCACTGCCCTAAACCCTGAAACACCAGCCCCAGCACGACCCCCTACAATGCCTTAACACCACTGCACAGCCCTAAACCCTGAAACACCAGCCCCAGCATGACCCTCTACACTGCCCGAACACCACTGCACTGCCCTAAACCCTGAAACACCAGCCCCAGCATGAACCCCTACACTGCCCGAACACCACTGCACTGCCCTAAACCCTGAAACACCACCCCCTGCACGAACCCCTACACTGCCTGAACACCACTGCACTGCCCTAAACCCTGAAACACCACCCCTGCACCACCCCTATACTGCCCGAACACCACTGCACTGCCCTAAACCCTGAAACACCACCCCCAGCACGACCCCCTACACTGCCCGAACACCACTGCACTGCCCTAAACCCTGAAACACCACAACCCTGCACGACCCCCTACACTGCCCGAACACCACTGCACTGCCCTAAACCCTGAAACACCCCCCGCATGACCCCCTACACTGCCCGAACACCACTGCACTGCCCAAAACCCTGAAACACCACCCCCAGCACGACCCCCTTTACTGCCCGAACACCACTGCACTGCCCCAAACCCTGAAACACCACCCCCAGCACGACCCCCTACACTGCCCGAATACCACTGCCCTAAACCCTGAAACACCACCCTCTGCACGACCCCCTACACTGCCCGAACACCACTGCACTGCCCTAAACCCTGAAACAACACCCCTGCACGACCCCCTACACTGCCCGAACACCACTGCACTGCCCTAAACCCTGAAACACCACCCCAGACTGACCCCTACACTGCCCAAACACCACTGCATTGCCCTAAACCCTAAAACACCACCCCCAGCACGACCCCCTACACTGCCCGAACACCACTGCACTGCCCTAAACCCTAAAACGCTACCCCCCGCATGACCCCCTACACTACCCAAACACCAATGCACTACCCTAAACACTAAAACACTACCCCCGCACGACCCCTACACTACCCAAAGACCACTGCACTACCCTAAACCCTAAAACACTACCCCCGCACGACTCCCTAAACTATCCAAAGACCACTTCACTACCCTAAACCCTAAAACACGACCTCCTACACTACACAAACACCACTGCACTACCCTAAACCCTAAAACACTACCCCCAGCACGACCCCCTACACTACACAAACACCACTGCACTACCCTAAACCCTAAAACACTACCCCCTACACTACACAAACACCACTGCACTACCCTAAACCCTAAAAAACTACCCCAGCACGAACCCCTACACTACCCAAACACCACTGCACTACCCTAAACCCTAAAACACTACCCCCAGCAGTACCCCCTACACTACCCAAACACCATTGCACTGCCCTAAACCCTAAAACACTACCCCCAGCAGTACCCCCTACACTACCCAAACACCACTGCACTACCCTATACCCTAAACCACTACCCCCAGCATGACCCCCTACACTACCCAAACACCACTGCACTACCCTAAACCCCAAAACACTACCCTCAGCACGACCCCCTACACTACCCAAACACCACTGCACTACCCTAAACCCTAAAACACTACCCCCAGCACGACCCCCTTCACTACCTAAACACAACTGCACAATTTGTTACAGGCGTTGCAACGCAGGCCTGTGGTGCCTACTGGAAGTACCTGGTGGGCTAGTTAGGCCCCAGGGACCCTCAGGATTCAAGGTGACCTAATCCCCCAACTTAAAACGCGCCACGGGGCGCGTTTGCACATTGGTGAAGGGAGGGCGGGGCCTCAGGTGACATGTGCGCAAACACGCCCTGTGGTGCGTTTTAAGTTGGGGAATTAATTCCCCTTGAATCCTGAGGGACCCTGGGGCCAACTAGCCCACCAGGTACCTTCAGTAAGCACAACAGAGTTGCGTTGCAGAGAAGTGAAAAAAGGTGCGTGGCCTCGGAACGCCTCTCTGCAACTCAACTCTGTGGTCCTAACTGTAGGTACCTGGGGGCTAGTTGGGCCCCAGGGACCCTCAGGATTCAAGGGAGTTAATCCGCAACTTAAAACGCGCCACGGGGCGCGTTTGCACATATGTCACCTCAGGCCCCCCCTCCCTTCACCACTGTGCAAACGCGCCCTGTAGCGCGTTTTAAGAGGTAGTTTTAATCCCCCTGCCCTATTATGTACTAGGGACTTACAGAGGAGGTCATGCTAATCACAGGGGTACCCCAAAGCATAGTGTTCCCTAGTGTATGTAGGTGTTTTCACTGTATTCTAAGGGTCTTTTAGCATAGCACTGGCTCTGGTTAGTCAGAGTCAGTTACCACCAGTACCCGTCTGAAAAAGTTGTGGGCACAGGATGATTTTGCAACAAGGCCTCTTTCTGCTCCTCTGTTGGTTCTTTCTGCACATATTTTGCTTCTTCCTGCACTTTTCTTCGTCTTTGTGGACTTCTGTTGCTTCTTTCTGCATTTCTTTTGCTTCTTTCTGTGCGTTTTTCTTCTTTCTTCACATGTCCTACCTCTGTAGGCATAGTTAGAAACTAGCATTTAAAAAACCTTTGAAATTCACTTAAAAAATCATAGGTTTCAGGCACGTTATAGTTAGAAATTAACATTTAAAAAACCTTTGAAATTCACTGAAAAAACCATAGGTTTCAGACACGTTATAGTTAGAAATTAGCATTTAAAAAACCTTTGAAATTCACTGAAAAAACCATAGGTTTTAGGGACAGTTATAGTTAGTTGGACATTTCACTCGTACAAAACCATAGAAATTCCCCCGTTATAGTTAGTTCAGCTAACTATAACTCGCGCCCCCGCAATGCACTGCTGATGACGTCACATATTACATCACTCATGACATGGTCAGTGACATCACTAATGACATCACTGATGACATCTCAAATGACATCACTGATGACATCACTGATGACATCATCCATGTGATAATTTCATGCATCTTCTCACACCCTAATATAACTTTTGATACACCCACTCTAAATTACAGACTGCCATTCTCAAAACCATACACACTCCAATACCAATAACTACATACCCACTCACTGATTCTTAGGTCTACACACACA
This sequence comes from Calotriton arnoldi, assembly GCA_963921515.1. NCBI lineage: Eukaryota > Metazoa > Chordata > Amphibia > Caudata > Salamandridae > Calotriton > Calotriton arnoldi. Next base: position 1,971,496 of record CAWUFW010000840.1, read on the forward strand.
CATCTACTCACTCACCCGTACAGTCACTCATACTTACAGTCACTCAGTACAGGACTATCATATGCACTCATACACCTATATAAACACTCACACACCGCCACTCATCCATAGAGGTACTCACACACCTAGTCAGTCATGCAAAAAATTAATCACACACCCATTTACTCACCTATACAGTTATACACACACCAGCTCACTTACTCATACAAATACTAGCACATTCTTACGCTCTTATACAATAACTGATACAAGCACACACGCATCCATACAGCCACTCTCACAATCACACACTCTCACTTATAGCCATTTAAATACTCTAACACACATATATACTGCCTTTTACATATGTAGTTACTCGCATATGTACCACTGAGATATACATTCACTCACTAACACACCCATACACACACTCACCCACCCAAGCAGTCCATCACAGATGCACTCTTGAAATCATGCACCCAGTGAATTACCCACTCACACATCTATGTACAGAGTCACACACACCCCACCCACACAAACACTCAGGCAGCCATACAGATACTCAGAGAACCAATCAATAACCCATATAGACACTCATGTAGCTATTCGCAAATCCATGCATCCACTTACACACCAACAAACACACGGATACAGACATTCACACAGTTTAGTCACTAACCCATGCATTCAGTAAGATACGTTTAATTACTCACTTGTAGAGTCAGTCACGCACGTACTAAATCATCCATTTAGACACTTATACACCCACTCATTCTTCAATACGCCTTTCCCTATATATATTAAACATATTTAAACTTTACAGAAACACACAGTCACTGGATGATGTCATCAGTGATGTCATCAGTGATGTCATTTGAGATGTCATCAGTGATGTAATCAGTGATGTCACATGATGTAATATGTGACGTCATCAGCAGTGCATTGCGGGGCGTGAGTTATAGTTAGCTGAACTAACTATAACGGGGAATTTCTATGGTTTTGTACGAGTGAAATGTCCAACTAACTATAACTGTCCCTAAAACCTATGTTTTTTTCAGTGACTTGTGAGCAAGGGTACTAGGTATCCGAAACGCGTCAGGTTCGAGGTTGTATATAATAAATAACATCTAGCCTCACATAGTTGGGTTCGTGTCTCTGTTCGCCAGTTGGATGGAAGTGCAGAGATTTTGGAGCATATATGTATATATATATATATACATATATGTATATATATATATATATATATATATATATATATATATATATCATATTATATATATATATATATATATATATATATATATATATATATATATATATATATATATATATATATATATATATATATATTTCCAAAGGAAAGGAAACTGGGTCACAGAAGTCACTCGAGCCCTCTCAGTCAATTTGCAGGTTGTTTATTTTCTAAACAGCAGAAAAGGACGACGGGTTTCGACCACGTCCGTGGTCTTGGTCACATGACCTCCGCCTCCATTACAAGTTCTTTTAAAGGTACGTGCACATCGTGAAAAGCATAGACATAAAGGAAATAAATGTTTGTGGCACATAAATCATAATGTTACAAAAACAAAGCAGACGTAAATGCTTGTAAATTACTTAGCAGTGATTTCATGTTTCAAATGGTAAAAACTGTGGTTGTGACAAGTGTTGTCATTTGCGATCTAGTGAGAACAAGACATCATAGTGGTGTTGTGTGATGCCGCAAGGGTCACTGTAGTACATTGCTCTGTGTGCTAGGGGTGCTGCGTCTAGTGCCCATGGTGAGATCTGTTGCTAATTATTTTGGAACAATGCGTGTAGCGGTGGTACTGTCTCTGGATGACAGAAGTGACTCAGTGTCAGTTTGCTAATCACAAGCAAAAGTTGCTTGTTAGAGTGAAGGTGTAGTACCTAGTAGCATGTAAACTGCCGTGATAGTGACTAGGAGCAGAAGGGGAAGATCCGCCAAGAACTCCAGTGCGCATATCAGTAGCATCAAGATGTGGTTCACAGATGACTCTCTGCTACACTTGTCTGCAAAGATCAAAAGAGATGTGGTCATATTAGCGACAAACTACTAACTAAAAAAATATCAGCACATTTGGCAATTATTACAAACAGTGGTACAATGTTATATCAAGAAAGACAACCACAGAAAGGCTACAGAATTTATGGTTGCATAGCATCTACTGGCATGGTACAAATATTTAAGAGAATTAAAAATGTAAAAACAAAAAGGAAGGGAAGAAATGGGGTGTGGGTGGGCCGCTTAGGCAAGTAGCAAGTGTTGTAATGATCTAGAGATGGGAATACAGTTCCTTGTCTTGTTTTAAACCATATGGGAATTTGGTGCCTGCTAGAAGAATGAAACGTGACTAAAGTTTATGTAGGGCAGCCTTGCGATTGCCTCCCCTGGGGTTGAGTTTGATTGTATCCAGTCCAAAAAACCTGGCTTTGGTCCAATCGGCCTCATGTTCCGTAGAGAAGTGTCTTGCAGTGCTGTAGCTCTGGTCGCGATTGGTAATCGCTCTCCAGTGCTCTAGAACTCACTTTTTTACAGGAAAGGTTGTAGATCCGATATACCAGAGGTCACAGGGACAGATAATCGCATATACTACAAAGTCCGTGTTGCATGTTATCAGTTTGGAAATTTTCCAGTGAGTTCTGGTTCTCTCTAGGGTGACCTCCGAGACATTGCAGCTATTCTTGCAGGCTTTACAATTCCCGCATTTGCGGAAGCCTTTGGCTTGTTTAAGCCAATTGCTTTCCTTGGGCTGTAGATGGCTATGTACTAGCATGTCTCTTAAGGATGTACTTCTTTTATATGTTACAGATGGCATGGTACTTATTTTATTCCTGAGAACAGGATCCTGTCTAAGGATATCCCATCTGTTCTTGAGGATCTTACGTATTTGGTTGGCTTGGCTGCAGTAACGTGTTATGAACCTAATGGGTTCCTTTGTGTTCTCTTTGTGAATACTTTTCGGTGTTACTTTGTCCAAGATCTCGTCCCTGGTCTGCTTCTCCACCCGATTCTCTGCCTGTTGCAGAGCTTTTCTAGAGTATCCCCTCTCTCTGAATCTTGCTTTCATTTCTTGTTTGGTTCGTTCGTAGGCTATGGGGGTGCTGCAGTTGTGCTTAGCCCGCAGGAACTCACTATATGGAATTCCCACCTAAAGCTTGGAGGATGGGAACTAGCTGCGTGGAGGATCGAGTTTCCCGCAGTTTTCTTTCTGAACAGGTTGGTGCTGATTCTGCCATTTTCTACAGTTAGCTTAAGATCAATGAAGTCAATAGATTTTTGGCTGTAGTGTCTGGTGAATTTGAGGTTGACATTGTTCACATTCAAACAATCCACAAATAGGTTAAGTTCACTTTCTGACCCTTTCCACACAAAGAAAATATAATCGATATTATATATATATAGCAGTGGTGGTGTTAGAAAAGCCTGCACACAATCAAGCATTAACGTGGTGTCCTGAGCAAGCGGGGGCAATGGTGAACAAACAGTCCGTCCACTCCCTTTATTTTTCTTTGATGGGGAACAGAGGGTACTGTTCACCGAGGAGCGCACCCAAGGGAATGGGGGTGTGGATAAAATAATAAAGACAGCCTACTGTTGAGGTTCTGCGATATGGAGGGACTTCCCTTTGTGTATCGCCTGGAGAGTCTCTGGGGGGCAGCGTGTGACTAGGGTGGCGGTATGAAACCCCTGGTATCTGCATATAAGGAAGATAGTGGAGACAATATTAATCAATGTGTGTTCACCCACATCAATCTTCCACACCCATTCCATGCATTCATGAACACTCACTCACGCACTCAGAATTGGTATTCACTCATGTGAAATAAATGTCTGTATAGCTTGATCGCAGAATCAGCGAAGGAGTTTAGTTTGCCACTCCTTTCCAATCAGGGTTGGTAATAACAAGGAGTTGAGTTTGACGGTCCTTTCCAAATCAGGTTTGTTAATAACTCTCAGGGAACCCTTTAATGAGTTCTCTCATATTTAGTTCCAAAGGTGCCTTACTTAATATGCACAAGATTCAGTTCCGTGGAACTTCCGGAGCTCCCGTCATGCTCCGCGAGTGAAGGCGAGGCGGGTTGGGCGGCTGACGGCAGTCTGACTTGGAAGGAGGAACGGACCTGATTTCTTTCCCCTACGGCATCTCGTTGCACTTTGTTATGCTTCACGAGTGAAGAGTGAGGCGAGGCAAGACGGACTGGGTGACTTATGGTGCTTCGCTTTTTTGCTGATTTGGAAGGAGGAGCAGGCTTGACTTCTCTTCCCCCGCGGCGTCTTGATGTACGGCAAGTTCATGGGGAGTGCTACTATATTGCAGCGTATTCGAGGCTGGACTGGCGCTTGTGACTAAGACGGATTTATGGTGCTACATTGTTGCAATATTCTTGTTCCTAGCCTCGGGGAGAGGGTTTGAAAGAAATCTGCAGCTGGAACGGCAAGAGGCAGGAAATAGAACGGGACGATCACTAATTAGTGAACTGCTGCATGCATCACAGTTCTGCTCTACTGGCTTCCCTGGAAATAGCAGGAGACTTTGGAAAACTCTTCAGGCATCCCAGGTATAATTTTTTTTTTTTCTCCAGCCTTTATTGTCCGGTCTCTTTTTCTTAAAGCTTTTTAATTCTAAACTTAATTGGATCACTGCTACTGTGAAAGCAATATACGAGGGATGGCCGCTTAGCTAAGCTCCGGTTCATTCCCCCCCTGAAGCCGTCCTCTTTTAGTGTTTTCAACCAAAAGTCATGAAAAGAATTTCTCGTGAGAGCACTATTAAACCCCGACTAGTGGCCAATTCTACACGAGCCGCAAAAAACCGTAGTAGAACCACATCCATAAAAGAGATGGACACCGGGCTGTCAAACGGGAAATCTAAATATGTTTCGCCCAAAGAGAAATTGTTTTTTAAAAAACCTAGTGAGCAGGAGACTCACAATTTAGCAGCGCCCTGGAGTCCTACAGCTACTAAAAGCCTTCTTGATCCTCTACGTGCAGCAGACCAGGACTCCCCTCTAAGTCCAGAAGCCAGCACATCGGTATCAAATGTCATACCTGCAATGAAATTGCCCCTAAGAGAAATGCAGCAGGGAACTTATTCGTTATTTGCAGGTATTGGCATGAAGACTCATCCAAACACTGCCGACTTTACAGGTCTTACTTTTGACAATCATGCAGCAGGCTTCTCGGGGAACAGTCAATACTAGAGCTCCCCAGTACTTCTCCTTTCACTACTGCTATTGAAGCTCCAGGTGAAACCCCAATGGAGGAGAGTGTCTTAAGTTCAGCGATCGCTCAGTCTATGACACTGGAAAATCCAGGACCAGTGGAGGCTACGTCACAGGTTCTACTGCAGCAGATACTGACAGAACTTCAGAATATGCAAATCTCTCAAGGGGAAGCACAAAAGAAAATTGAATCTCAGCTGGGGTCGATACATTCCGACATTCAGCAACTTGCATCACGTACCACCGATATAGAACAACGGGTGTCAGATCTCGAAGATAATATGCCTGAACAGACGAGTCAGATCTCAAAATTGCAATCCGAACTTATCAGCCTCCAAATTAAAGTGGATGATGCAGAAAATCGATCACGAAGATGTAATCTTCGTTTTACTGGAGTCCCTGAGGGCAGCGAAAATGGTCGACCTGTGGTGGAAGTTGTTTTGGATCTTATTTCTAAATATATCTGTCCTGAAATGGCAATTGAAGGGACCGATTTTACTATCACCAGAGCTCACCGTGTCCCGGCGGTTCAGTATTCTAACGCTAAATATCCAAGAACTATCATTGCAAATTTTGGTGACTTTAGAATTAAGGACAAGATTTTGGCGCGTGCCATCCAAGAGAAAGGATTTCAGACCTCTGATAACTTTTCATTTAAAATGTTTTCAGATATGTCGGCCTTCTCAGCACGGAGAAGAAAAGAGTTCAGAGGCATGATCAATTCCTTTCAACAGTTAGGGGCCCGGCGGGTATAATCCAGCAATCTAAATTGAAAGTCTTAAATAAAGGGCGTGTTAGGATTTTCCAATCGGTCGAAACAGCTCAGGAATTTCTACGGTCCCTACAACATGTAGGGGATGAAAATAAGGGCTAGTGTTTTTCTAGTCTTTTCTGCTCTTTTTCTCTTCTCTGATCTACACATGGCTATAGACAGTAGTAGATCTAGACATGCAAGAGATGTGAATATGGGTGAATGTTTCTTACTTCTTCTCTTTTTTTTTTTTGGAGCTATAGATGACTTTAGACAGGAATAGATTTAAATAGGTTTTTTCCTTTTTCTCTTTTTTTCTTTTTTTCTTTTTCCTCTTTTTTCCTTTTTTCCTCTCTCCTTTTTTTTGTGAAGAATATTAGCCGCCCGCCCAATCGCCTTGGGTGCCATGTCACTGCACCCCAACTTAGGGAGAAGAAGGGGGTGGATAGGGTCACGGAGGGAGGGGGGAGGAGGATCACTTGTGAAGGGAGGGGGCACCCAGGGATCCCTAGACGGGCAGGGGTTCCAAGGTCAAGGGGGCCTGAGGGTTGGTGGGGTGGGGGGTCACCTCAGTGGGTTGGGAGGGAGGGTGGTAGGGTCACGGGAGAGAAAACAAAATGTAGCATTTGTATAGAAGCTCAGAGACCAATGAAAAATTATTTGTATTTTCTTGCTTTACTAGTAGACAACCTTTTATTGCACAAGGAGGAAAAGAATGTTTTCTAAAAGGTTATATGTTGTGTTTTGCAATGTTAACGGTTTCAAGTAATATTTGTTTAGCAGCTCAAAGACCAATGGAAAAATTATTTGCTGTTTCCGGCTTTATTATTAGACAGTATTTATTGAAAAAAAGGAATAAAAAAAAAAGGAAAAAGAATGTTTACTAAAAAGCTACATGTTGTGTCCTGCAATGTTAACGGTTTCAATAACAAAATTAAAAGACGGTCTATGATGGCTTGGTTTAGAGCTTTACAGGCCGATATAATGCTCATTCAAGAGACACACTATAAAGAGGGCTCCCCTATAGATAGACCTCCTGGCTATATTCAATATGAATTTTATGCTTCCTATAATGCAGCTGTTAGAGGGGTGGCTATCTTAGTATCCAAGAATTTTCAGTGTGAGATACAGATGGTTCATAAAGATCCTAATGCCAGGTGGCTCTGGGTGCGGATGAAGATCTCAGACCAACTTTTTAATTTTGTGAGCTACTATGGCCCCATTGAGGACTCCCCAGCATCCCTGCAGTCTTTGTACGATTTTGCAACTAACCAGTCCGGGTATTTGGTACTGGGGGTGATTTCAATCTATTGATCAATCCAGCTATAGATTGTTCTCGGGCTAATAAAACACAAACCAAGCCTAAGTCTAAAAGGCTATATCTCGATCTTTTACGGGACTTTGCACTAGTAGATTGCTGGAGAAATGAATACCCAGATAAAAGACAATATACTTGCCATTCAGGAAGATTTCACTCCTCCTCTCGGATTGACTTCTTTTTGATTTCACATACTCTTTTAAAAACTGAATCTGAGATTTATGAAAATCCTTTTTCGGATCATGCCTTGATTTCTGTGAAATTTAAAGTTAAAACTCAATCAAAAATTAGGCCCAGATGGGTATTTGATAAGTCCCTCTTTGTTGATGAACATTGGGTTTCACACATGCGCATGTCGCTCGAGGAGTTTCTGAAACTAAATATTAACACCGCCTCTACGTTCAACGTCTGGAATTCCTTAAAAGCTTTCTTTCGAGGTGAGGTGATTGCATACTTGGCCTTTAGAAGAAAAAAAGAAAATATTCAAAGACTCCAATTGGAGAAGGAGCTAAGTAGCGCAACAGCAGAATATCTTGCTACGCCATCACCAGTAGGTAAAATTAAACTTGCTGGTGCCAAGTCCAATTTACAAGAATTTTTTGTAGCTAAAGAAATTTTGCATCATAATTCAGTACTACAGAAAAGATATGAGGAGAGCGATCATATAGGTAGATTCTTAGCCTGGTCTACTAAAAAGAGATCTAATACTAATTGTATAAAAAAAATAGTAGACCCGATTTCTTTACGTTCTTCGTCTCTCCCCTTGGAAATTTCTGAAATTTTTCTCAATCATTATAAAGACCTTTATACCGAGACACATAATACTACCTCTGAGACTGCTTTAGCTTGGCTAGATAAGATAAACATCCCTATATTATCGCCAGAGTCTCAAGAGCTCTTGAGCTCAGCTGTCACTTTGGACGAAGTCATACAGGCAATAAATTCATCTCCTGCAGCCAAGGCATGTGGCCCAGATGGAATCCCTTCTGAGATTTATAAGATTTTTTCACCCCAACTTTCTGTTTTTTTAAAAACGTTATTTAATGGAATCTTTGAAGGGGATCCAATTCCAGATAACTTTACTCAAGCTACAGTAATAAGTTTTGTTAAAAAGGAAACCAGAAGATGAGACTAATTAGTATAGGCCTATTAGCTTATTAAATTCCGATTACAAAATTTTCACTAAAATTCTTGCAAATCGACTTGCGCAGGTTGCCCCTTTACTTATCCACCATGATCAGAATGGCTTTCTCAAAAATAGACTTCTGGCTTCTAACACTCATTATTTGGTGCAGGCAATTGATTACTTATATGCTAATAAAATCAAGGCGGCTATAATAATGCTCGATGCTGAAAAAGCATTCGACAGAGTACAATGGCAGGTCTTATTTACAATTTTAAACAAATTTGCGATCCCCAGTGTATTCTGTCAGGTGGTGAAAAATCTATATCACAATGCCAAAGCGTCCATAATTATTAATGGGAATAGCGCAGGTACAATTTCCATTAGTCGGGGAACTCGACAAGGTTGTCCCCTCTCTCCTGTTCTATTCTCTTTATTTATCGAGCCTCTAGCATGTGCTATTCGGCAGGATCAAACTATCACTGCTCCCCTACCGGGTTCGGCAAAACTTAAACTTTTGCTGACGATATGGCACTTTATTTAACAGCTGATAGGGATAATATATTGAGGACTTTAGATAAAATTAAGGAGTTCACTAATATCGGAGGATATAAAATAAATCATGCCAAATCAGAGGTGCTTCTTTTTAATAGTTCTGTGGATATTTTGCCCCTTGCTATGCGGGAACATTATATAGCCACTAAGCCTATAAGGTACCTAGGGATCTTTGTGACTACTAGATTGGAAGATCTTTATCCATTAAATTTCATTGCTACTTTAAATAAAACACGGAACCTCCTGAAACAATGGGAACATTTTCCCATTTCAATTATGGGGCGGGTTGCTCTCATTAAGATGAACATCCTTCCATTATTCTTATTCCTTTTTTCTAATTTAATGATTAAAATTCCTAAATCATTTTTTGATTCCGTTCAGTCAGAATTTAGACGTTTTATTTGGTCTGCACAAAAACCGAGGCTAAAACTGCAAATTCCACAATTAGAAGCAGAGGAGGGGGATTAGCCTTGCCGGATTTACAGCTATATTATTATGCCTCAATCCTTAATTGGCTAAATTACAATATCTCAAAGGAACTGATCGATGCCAATTTTTTTCTTACAACCATGCTCAAGGAATTAGAGGTAGATCTTGCTCCCTTTTTACGTTTACCTAAACTCCCCAAAAAACGCGCTATAAGATCCCAAGGACGATTATTTCGCTTTCTCAGAGAATATGGGAAATATATGATATCCCATGGCTTCATCCTCAGATGAAATTAAAAGAATGCATTCCTCAGGGGCAGCAATGGTCTCACCAGAACTGCGCTCAGTGGGGAACATTGGGGTTTTTACCCTTCAAGATTTTTATAGAAATGAAAGATTTCTTACCTGGCAACAAGTATTAAACCTTAATAGCAATATAAGCAGTCTCTTGGTGTTCAGCTTTGCACGGGTTAAGCGGTTCTGTGTAGATCTAACCTTCAAGAAAGACTGCCCTGGCATTATTTTGGGGAAGGCTCATTTTATTTCTAAAATTAAGGGGATAGGCAACTGGTACAAATTATTTAAATTAGTGGAGAATAAACAGGTAATTTTTAGCCACCTAGAGAAGATTAGTTCAACTACTGGTTGCACTTTTAATTTGCAACAATGGCAGAGCTACAACAAAATGAGCTATAAAGCAGTTAGGGCGGCCAATCTAAGAAGAATTGCATGGTTTAGCAAATGGATGATTTACTACACTCCTGATCGACTTCATAAAATGTTCCCTACGGTTGATCCTAGCTGCTTTAGATGCGGATTTATAACCGGGGATTGGCTTCATGTGGGGTTTACTTGTAACTATTTAAAACATTTTTGGCAGGATATTTTCTCTGAAATTAGTAAAAATTGGAAATCGATCTTCCTCCTAGTCCTCTATCTGCTCTTTTTGGTGGATCCGAGATGAGCAAAGACTTGACTTTTGGCCAACGTCAATTTATCTTTATTGCAACACTAATTGCAAGATCTCTTATCCTTGCAAATTGGAAATCTCAAGCAGTTCCAACGGTCCATCAATGGATCATAAATATGCAAAGAGTATTTAAACGAGAAACACTATATGCTAAAAGATTAGGTTCTTTTGCTAAACTCGATAGAATTTGGCGATTTTGGAATGAAAGCACTTCTGCAATTAATTTATAATTATGTATTATTTTATTACAATTTTACTTTAGAATTATTATAAGCATTATAAATATAATTTGGAACTATTTGCATTTAACAGGTTTTGTGCTTCTTAGTATTTTATAAATTCTTGAATTGTTTCTTCCTTGTGTCTAGAGAATTGTGCAAATGTAAATATAAATGTTTGTAATATTTAGGATGACGGTTTTTTTCTAAATGGCTTATTTTGTAAAGTATACTTTTGCTACAAATAAAAAAAATTAAAAAAAAAAAAAAAAAGATTCAGTTCCGCGACTTACAATCAGTCATGCCTGATTTCAGACTTTTAGCTAGTCATGTGCAATAAGACACCAAAGCGCACTGAAGATTCGGGCTGTTATTGCTTCATAAGGCCCAAAAGAATTAATGTCTCATAAACCCAAAGTACATGAAATAACCACTCTTTGAGTGCTGCAAACTATGATCAAGCTTGGTTATGCAGTTAGATGTTATGCGTACGCACGCATTCTCTCCTAATGCACTTAGCTGTCTCCTTTTGTCTTTCTCTTGCAGGGATCGTGGCCTCCTGGGAGGAGCGTGGAGCAATTGTGGCAGTGTGAATCTAAGGCAACGTGAGCCTCAGAGAGTCCTGAAGGGGGAGTTCTGCGTGGGTGTTGCTGTTGGTTTCCCCAGTAAGTATTGCTGTGTTACGACCTATGCAGGCCGATCTGAGGTCAGCGAGTGTCACCACGGAGACCGTCTTCCCCGAAGGCAAGGATTGCCAAGCAGCTTTTAAGCCATCGTGCCCAAAATGTCCGCCTGGATCATGTGATCTCGCATGTTCCCCTTGCCGGCCAGGAGGCCTCTTGGGAAATTAAGTTCTAATATACAGAGCTAAGGCAAGAAGTCCTAAAGTCTGAAGTGTTGAGCTTTATTAGCCTCCTTTAAACATACAAGCTGTTTGCATGTGTGCCCATAATGTTTGAGCAACTCAAACCTCATTCATTCCACCATTCATCCATAAACTGTGTTCACTGTGTTACTTGTGTTGGGAATATTGGGTAGTGACTTGCAGTGCCATTGGTGAACCCTTTCCATCGAAGCACCCCGGTAGAGGTAGATGATATACCCAGCTTGTGGCAATATACTGTTGGACACCCATGACAGGTGCTCGCCACTGGGTAGTTATAGCTAGGAACCTTTCTCCATAGGAAATTTGTGTTTTGTGTTGCTAAGAACTTTGCTGCCATTTTACAAATCTCCACTAAACTTTTCCCCAAAAAATGCTCTTTTTTGCCTAGTTTTTGTATGGAAAGGTTTAGGTGATCTGTCAAGTGGGGGCCGAGAATAAAGGGGGGGCCCAAAACACAAAATCTGAAAGCATTTTACCTAGACTTCTTTAGTAAGAGCTACTGTTGAACGGAATTATAGCAAATTCGTCAGGAAGCTGGATCTTTGCCCACAGATTGTCCTTTTTGGGATTTGATGTAAATCCGTTCATCAGTTTTTGAAAAATGTAGGTTAAAAAGTATATGTTTATCTGGACGGTTGGGTCAGAAAGACTCTTGAGAGAGTCCCTCAAACAAAATTAAAAAAAATAGAGCGTTCTGATTGGCAGAGGAAGCCTTTTTTCCCTTGGGCCAATTCACTCCCACAGGAGTCAGAATCCAGCAGGAGCGAGTGCTCTTATTGGCTGCTAGCAACATGAGAACAATCGTGCTGGCAGGCATGATAGGATTTGGGGACTTAGTCATCTCTCCTTAAGTTTAAAAAAAATATATATAAGGGGACAGGGTAGGAATACCCTGCCCCCGTAGACCCTGTGGTGGGGGACCCAGCGGGCCCCTGATGGGCCAAAATAAAAAAACAAAATACGCAATTTTTGCCATGATCTCAGGGGTCTCCTGAGTTAATGCGGCATAAAAAAATGTCGGTCACCGTGTAAAACAAACATATATGGGGAGGGGGATGTACGTAGGGCCCAAATCCCAGAGCCCATTTTGGGCCCTTGGGACCCCATCTCCCAGGGTTGGGTATGTCAATTAAGGGGAGGGGGTCCTTGCGACCTCTGCCCTGAGCCTGGATAGGCTTCAGGGACCCCATCCCCCGGGGCTGAAATCAATAAAAAAGGGCAGGTGAGCCACACAGCCCACTTCCCTGAGCCTTCAGTGACTGTGTCCCGGGGAGACTACCACCAGGACACAGTAGTTTCTCTGCCTGCACTACCACGGACAGGCAAACATATGTTTGCTCTTGTCTGGAGGGAGCATTTTAAATCTACTGCAAAATGCAAGCAATCCTCAGTGTGGGACTTACTAGAGCTAATAGGAGGGGTATTTGGCCCCCAATTACGTCCTTGGGGGGTAATTACCCCGCCTGTTGCCTCCAGTAAGTCCCACACAGTGGGATTGCTGAGAGGTTTTCGGTGGCCACACCCCCTTTCTCCACCACTCTGCAAACGCATCTTCTGGTGCACTACTAGTTGGGGGATGAAGTCCCCTTTGGGTCCAGAAGGTTCTTGGGGGCCAACAAGCCCTTCTATTACCTCTAGTTTGTTGCGTTTGCAGAGTGGTGGTGAAGGAGGCGTGGCCTCTGGCAACTTGCTGTAGTTTTTTTTGTTCTTTTTTTAAGGGAGGGGGGCTGGTGGCCCCCCCTTCCCTGGGCCATTTTTGTCCCTGAGGACCCCATCCCCCAGGGTCAGGTCTTTTTTCAATGGGTGAGGGGGACCACATGGCCCCTCTCCCTGGACAGATTTCGCCTTGGGATCTCCAAACCCCAGGGCGCTGCCTTTTCTTTTTTTCTTCTTTTTATTAATAAATTAGGGGAGGGGGGCTGTGTGGCCCCCCTTCCCTGGGCCATTTTCAACCCTGGGGACCCTATCGCCCAGGGTCAGGTATTTTTTACTATGGGTAAGGGGGGCTGCGTGCCACCCTTCCGTGGACAGATTTTGCCCCAGGGACCCCATCCCTGGGGCGCTGCCTTTTCCTTTTTTTTCTTGTTATCAAAAAATAGGGGAAGGGGGATAGCGCAGCCCCCTCCCGGGCTGATATTGGTCATAGGGACCCTATCCCTGGGGTCTGAACTCCATTTTGGGTGCACTGGTCCCACCCAGGGCACACATTCACATTTGTAAGGGACCTTAGGGGGAGTCTCAAGACCCCGGCAGTCCCTGCCAGCTCCCCGCATCCTGTGGGAGTCTGCATTGATTTCACAGAGAGGGAGCTGCTAAACATGCAGCTCTCTGTCTGTGAAACCAATTCTGTTCCGCTTTCAACAAGCGAGAGCATTTTTTGCTCTTGCTTGTTGAAACCATAGCAGTGTTTGCTCTGACTTGGAGGGAGTGGTAAAGCTCCACCAAACCACAGCAAACAAGCTATGTCCTGGGGTGGGCACCCTGGTACATAGTGGAGCAGTCCTGGCGGGTGGCAGTCTCCAGGGCCATTAATGGCTACTGGAGTGGGGCCCGCGGCCCTCCTCCAACATTGATTTTAGCCCCGGGGACATGACCCCTGGGGCCTGAGGGGCCCTGAGATGAACCACTTTCAATGTTTAGATTTTTCCCCGGGGTGGAGGTTCCCGGGACATGCGGAGGGCCGCACAGCCTCCCCTGCATTATTTATTAAGAAATTCTGTGCCCCAGGGAGGTGGTGGTCCTTGGGGTTGCAAGGCCTCCCTCGCATTATTTTTAATTTAAATCTGTGTCCCTTGGAGGTGGCGGTCCCAGGGGCAGCGGGGGTGCTGTGAGGCTCCCCGCATATAAAAGTGTTACTGCCCCGGGAAGGTGGCATAGCCTGGGGCTTTCAATAGCCTGAGGAAGGGGGCCCGGTGTGCCCCCCTCCCATCTTTCTACAATGCCCCCAGGACCTGGCCTACCAGGGGTCTCATTAATGACGCCCGTGCTTCATTAAAAACAAAACTACGATGAAAGTCGCTGATCTAGCGCAACTCACGCTGACATACTTTTTTTAATGCTTTTTTGCACCTGCGGGGTCCCTATGGGACTCCCCCAAGAGGCCTAGGGGATCAGAGTGTTTCTACCCTTCCCCCTTTTCTTTATTTGTAATTTTTTTTCTGTGACTGGGTTCAACCAAGTCACAAAATGGCTGACAACACTTCCTGGTTTGAAGTGTTGACAGCCAATCAGATCTCAGCACGAGATATCGGGTGGGGTTGCTGATCCTCCGCGTCCCCAGTTGTATATCTGAAAAACCTTTAAATTACTCCACAACTACTGAACAGATTTACACCAAATCACAAAAAGGCACTTCCTTGGACCGACATCTACCTTCCTGCCAAATTTGGTGTAATTCCATTGAGCAGTGCAGGCTGTAGCCGTGTCTAAAGATCCTATGGAAATTAACATGGGTAAAACGCCCTTTTAAGCACCCCCTGGTTCTCGGCCCCTGCTTGATGGCTCACCCCAAAACTTTCAAGATAGCAGTTGAAGTGAGCGTTGCATCAGTTTTGAAAATTTCATGAAGATTTGTCATACGGTGCCAAAGTTATTGGCAAATGAAAAAACGCTTTTCCTATGGAGATTAGGTCTTAACTATAACTACCTACTGGTGACCTCCTGTAGGTTACATATATATATATATATATATATATATATATATATATATATATATATATATATATATATATATTACCTACTGGCGGTCGCCAGTAGGTAATTATAGTTAGGACCTTGTTTCTATTCAAAAAGTGTTTTTTCTTTCGCCAATATCTTTGGCGTCGTTTGACAAATCTTCGCGAAATATTTTAAACTGATGGTTCACTCAGGTCAGCTCCTGTCTTGAAAGTTTCAGGGTGATTCGTCAAGCGGGGGCCGAGAAAAAAGGGGGTCCCAAAATGCATTTTCCCCATGTTAATTTCCATAGGAACTTTAGACATGTCTACAGCCCGAACTGCTGAACGGAATTACACCAAATTTTGCAAAAAGGTAGCGCTTGGTCCAGAAAGCGAGTTTTTTAAAAAAAATGGTTTAAATCCGTTCAGTAGTTGCTGAGAAATTCAAAAAATAAAAATGTATATATCTGAGCACCGAGGAGGAGTCGTGACTTTTCCCGAGCACGAGCTGACTTCTGATTGGCTGCCAACACTCAGGTAACCCCGGGACCGCCACCTCCCCGGGGCTATGCTAATTATATGCGGGGGCACGTGGCCCCCGCAGCCCCGGGGACCGCCACCTCCCCGGGGCTTGTGAAAAAATGCGTGGGGGCTCCTGCCCCCCCCACACTGCCCCGGGGACCACCACCTCCCCAGGGCTTAAATTACAAAAATGAAGTGTCGGAGGCTCCTGCCCCCCCACACTGCCCCAGGGACCACCACCTCCCCGGGGCACTAATTATTTAAATGCTGAGGTCCGCTGCGGACCCCCAGGCCCTAGGGACCACCACCTCCCCGGGGCTTTGCATACGTTGGGAGGGGGGCCACGCGGTCCCCCTCCTGGAGCCCTCCTTGGCCCTGGGGACCGCCACCCCCCAGGGCCGGCTCCTGCAATGTCCCAGGGTGCCCACCCCCGGGACATTGCCGTTTGTTATGGCAGGGCGGGAGCACGGCTCCCGCCCTGCCATAGCAAACACTGCTTTGCTTAGTTGAAGCGAGAGCAGGAAACTTGCTCTCGCTTCAACTAAGCAAAGCAGATTGCTTTTGGACAAGGGGAGCTGCATGTCAGCAGCTCCCCTTGCCCAAAAGCAATGCCGGCTCCCGCAGGAGGCGGGGAGCCGGCAGGGATGGTAGGGACATTGGGGCTCCCCCCACGGTCCCCAACGCTGTGGGCCAGCCCCAGAGGATGGGGACCCCGGGGCCAGATGTGGCCCAGGGGAGGAGGGCCACATGGCCCCCCTCCCTAATAAAAAAAAAAAAGATCGAGGCTCAGCCCCAGGGGATGGGGTCCCTGGGGCCAATAATGGCCTCAGGAGGGGGGCTGCACAGCCCCCCTCCTTAAAAATAATAATTTAAAAAATATTAAATATGTGGCCATGCCCCGGGAGATGAGGTCCCCGGGGCCAAAATTAGCCATGGGAGGGGGGCCCTCCTCCCGTTTAAAAAATAAAATAAAATGCTCAGGCCCTGGGGGATGGGGTCCCCAGGGCCCAAAAATAATAATAATAAAGGTAAGGGGGGCACACAGCCCCCCTTCCAAAAACCAAATTTAGAAAAAGCCGGCATATCGCCGGAGGCCCCGCCCCCTCCCTGCACCACTCTGCAAACGCGCCCCCTGGCACGTTCTAAGTTGGGGGATTAAGTCCCCTTCATTCCTGAGGGTCCCTGGGGGCCAACTAGCCCACCAGGTACCTCCAGTAAGCCCCACAGAGTAGAATTGCTGAGAGGTGGCCCAAGGCCACGCCCCTTTTTACACCACTCTGCAAATGCGCCTCTTGGCACATTGCTGGTGGGGCGATGAGGTCCTCTTGTGTCCTGAGGACCTCAGGACACAAGTGGACTTCATCCCCCGAGCAGCAGTGTGCCAGGAGGCGCATTTGCAGAGTGGTGTAAAAAGGGGGCGTGGCCTCGGACCACTCTCAGCAATCCAGCTGTGTGGGGCTTACTGGAGGTACCTGGTGGGCTAGTGTGCCCCCAGGGACCCTCAGGAGGCAAGGGGACTTCATCCCCCAACCAAGAGCGTGCCAGGAGGTGAGTTTGCAGAGTGGTGGAGAAAGGGGGTGTGGCATGTGTCCACCTCTCAGCAATCCCACTGTGTGGGGCTTACTGGAGGTAAGAGGTAGGCTAGTTGGCCTCAAAGGACCCCCAGCAGCGAAGGTGACTTCAATCCCCATCCAAGAACGCGCCAGGGAGCGCGTTTGCAGAGTGGTGGGCAAAGGGGGCATGGCCTGTTATGAGAACTTAGCAATCATGCTGTGTGGTACTTACTGGAGGTAATAGGAGGGGTAGTTGGCCCCCAAGGATGTCCTTGGGGCCAACTACCCCTCTTGTTACCTCCAGTAAGTCCCACACAGTGGGATTGCAAAGACGTCTTTGGAGGCCACGCCCCCTTTCTCCACCACTCTGCAAACGTGCCTCCTGGCAGACTATGGGATGGGGATGAAGTCCACTTTACTCCTGAGGGACTTTGATTTGATGATTTGATTGATAAATTTGTACAGCGCACGAATGCCATGGGGCATCTTGGCGCTTTGGGGGCCAAGAAGCCCTCCTGGTACCTCCTGTAAGTCCTACACTGCGGAATTCCTGAGCACTGGTCAGAGGCCCAGCACCCCTTCTCCACCACTCTGCAAACGCGACTACTAGTTAAAGAAGCATTTGCAATGTAGTAGGTTTCGCATTTGCGAGAGTTAGAGCTATTGGCGTTGTAAATGTAAAAGTTTTTTACTAATGTTTTTTGGTGTAGAGTGGATGTACATTGTGTGTAATGGAATTATGTGGTATGTTGTGCTGTGAAATTATGTGAATAGAAATTATGTGGTATTTAGTGTATAGGAATTATGTGGAGTGGGATTATGTGTTGTGGAGAGTAATTATGTGGTATTGTAGTCTGTGTTGTGGAGTGGTAACCTCAGGTTTAGTCTTCCTCGTTTCCATAGAAACTAAATTATAAACTCAATGAGACACAAAAAAAGAAGGAACCACTGAGGAGCACTTCTAGACCTAGTCGGAGGTATGAGCAGGGCCACTGGAATTATGTGACTGTTCGGCTGCACCAATTTTCACATAATTAAACATTTTCCGCATTTGACAAATATTTCATCATCTGCTGCCTAATCTGCAGATTTGAACAAAAAAGCCTTGTTTCTAGCTCAAACGGCTCAAATGTTCCCAAAAATGCAGCGTCACGTGTTACAGCGTGGTGGAAGGCCCTTTGCAAAGCTGGAATGGTCACGTGTTACTTATTGCAAAATGTGGGTGTTAAACTGGTACTAATGGTGCACAAACCTTTCTTCTTTCTGTGCCTCTCTTGCCTCTTTCTGCATTTCTCTTGCTTCTTTCTGCACCTTTCTTCCTCTTTCTGCACCCCATGTCTTCTTTCTGCACTTCACTTGTCTCTTTCTGTACTTCTCTTGCCCGTTTCTGCATCTCACTTGCCTCTTTCAGCACCACTGTTGCTTTTTTCTGCAGATCTCTTGCCTCTTTCTGCACCTCTCTTGCCTCTTTCTGCACCTCTCCTGCCTCTTTCTGCATCTCGCTTGCCTCTTTCTGCACTTCTCTTGCTTCTTTCTATACCTCTCTTGCCTCTTTCTGCTCCTCTCTTGCCTCTTTGTGCATTTCTCTTGCCTGTTTCTGCAGTTCCCTTGTCTCTTTCTGTACCTCTCTTGCCTCTTTCTGCACCTCACTTGCCTCTTTCTGCACCTCACTCTCTTCCTTCTGTACCTCTCTTGCCTCTTCCTGCACTTCTCTTGCCTCTTTCTGCACCTCACTTGCCACTTTCTTCTCTTCTCTTGCCTCTTTCTGAACCTCACTCTCTTCTTTCTGCACCTCTCTTGCCTCTTTCTGCACCTCACTTGCTTCTTTCTGCATCTCTCTTGCCTCTTTCTGCACTTCTCTTGCCTCTTTCTGCACCCTTCTTGTCTCTTTCAGCACCTCTGTTGCTTTTTTCTGCACTTCTCTTCCTTCTTTCTGCACCCCTCTTGCCTTTTTCTGTACCCCTCTTGCCTCTTTGTGCACCTCTCCTACCTCTTTCTGCACCCCTCTTGCCTCTTTCTGCACCTCTGTTGGTTCTGTCTGCACTGCTCTTGCTTCTTTCTGCACCTCTTTTGCAAATTTCTGCATCCCTCTTGCCTCTTTCTGTACCCCTCTTCCCTCTTTCTGCCTCTCTCTTGCCTCTGTCTGCACACCTGTTCCCTCTTTCTGCATCCCTTTTGCCTGTTTCTGCAACTATCTTGCCTCTTTCTGCAGTTCTCTTGCCTCCTTCTGCACCTCACTTGCCTCTTTCTGCACTTATATTGCCTCTTTCTGCACCTTTCTTGCTTCTTTCTGCACCCCTGTTGTCTCTTTCTGTACCCCTGTTGTCTCTTTCTGCACTCGTCTTCCCTTTTTCTGTACCTCTCTTGCTTCTTTCTGCACTTCTCTTGCTTCTTTCTGCACCTCTCTTGCTTCTTTCTGCACCCTTCTTCCCTTTTTTGCATCCCTCTTGCCTCTTTCTGCTGTTCTCTTGCCATTTTCTGCACCTCTCTTGCCTCTTTATGCACCTCACTTGCCTCTTTCTGCACTTCTCTTGCTTCTTTCCACACCTCTGTTACATCTTACAGCAATAGTTTTGCCTCTTTCTGCACTTCCCTTGCTTGTTTCTGCACCTCTCTTGCATCTTTCTGCACCTCTGTTGCCTCTTTCTGCACCTCACTTGCTTCTTTCTGCACCCTTCTTGCCTCTTTTTGCACCCTTTTTCTCTTTCTGCACCTCTCTTGCGTCTTTCTGCACCCCTGTTCCCTCTTTCTGCACCTTTCCTGCCTGTTTCTATACCTTTCTTGCCTCTTTCTGTACCTCTGTTGCTTATTTCTGCACTTCTCTTGCTCTTTTTGCACCCTTCGCGCCTCTTTCAGCACCTCTGTTGCTTCTTTCTGCACTTCTCTTCCTTCTTTCTACACTGCTCTTGCTTCTTTCTGCACCTTACTTGTCTCTTTCTTCACTTCTCTTCCTTCTTTCTGTACCCCTCCTGCCTCTTTCTGTACCTTTCTTGCCTCTTTGTGCACCTCTCCTTCCTCTTTCTGCACTGCTCTTGCTTCTTTCTGCACCTCACTTGCCTCTTTCTGCACTTCTCTTGCTTCTTTCTACACCTCTGTTGCTTCTTTCAGCTATTCTCTTGCCTCTTTCTGCACTTCTCGTGCTTGTTTCTGCACTTCTCTTGCATCTTTCTGCACCGCTGTTGCCTCTTTCTGCAGCTCACTTGCTTCTTTTTGCAGCTTACTTGCTTCCTTCTGCACCCCTCTTGCCTCTTTCTGCACCTCTCTTGTCTCTTTTTACACCCTTGTTCCCTCTTTCTGCACCTTTCCTACCTGTTTCTGCACCTCTCTTGCCTCTTTCTGTACCTCTGTTGCTTCTTTCTGTGCTTCTCTTGCTCTTTCTGCATCCTTCACGCCTCTTTCAGCACCTCTGTTGCTTCTTTCTGCACTTCTCTTCCTTCTTTCTGCACCCCTCCCGGCTCTTTCTGTACTTGTCTTGCCTCTTTGTGCACCTCTCCCACTTATTTCTGCACCTCTCTTGCCTCTTTTTGCACCTCTATTGGTTCTTTCTGCACTGCTCTTGCTTCTTTATGCACCTCTTTTGCAAATTTCTGCATCCCTATTGCCTCTTTCTGTACCCCTCTTCTCTCTTTCTGCACCTCTCTTGCCTCTGTCTGCACACCTGTTCCCTCTTTCTGCACCCCTTTTGCCTGTTTCTGCAACTCATTTGCCTCTTTCTGCAGTTCTCTTGCCTCCTTCTGCACCTCACTTGCCTCTTTCTGCACTTCTATTGCCTATTTCTGCACCTCTCTTGCTTCTTTCTGCACCCCTGTTGCCTCCTTATGCACCCCTCTTCCCTCTTCCTGCACGTCTCTTACCTATTTTTGCACCCTTGTTCCCTCTTTCTGTACCTTTCCTGCCTGTTTCTGCACCTCTTTTGCTTCTTTCTGTACCTCTGTTGCTTCTTTCTGCATTTCTCTTGCCTCTTTCTGCACCCTTCGAGCCTCTTTCAGCACTTCTGTTGCTTCTTTCTGCACTTCTCTTCCTTCTTTCTGCACCCCTTCTGCCTCTTTCTGTACCTCTCTTGCCAATTTGTGCATCTCTTCTACCTCTTTCTGCATCCCTCTTGCCTCTTTTTGCACCTCTGTTAGTTCTTTCTGCACTGGTCTTGCTTCTTTCTGCACCTCTTTTGCAAATTTCTGCATCTTCATGCCTCTTTCTGCACCCTCTTCCCTATTTCTCCACCTCTCTTGCTTCTTTCTGCACTTCTCCTGCTTCTTCCTGCACTGCTCTTGCTTCTTTCTGCACCTCTCTTGCAAATTTCTGTATCCTCTTACCTCTTTCTGCACCCCTGTTCCCTCTTTCTGTACCTTTCTTGCCAGTTTCTGCACCTCTCTTGCCTCTTTTGGCACCTCTGTTGCTTCTTTCTGCACTTCTCTTGCCTCTTTCTGCACCCCTCTTGCCTCTTTAAGCACCTCTGTTGCTTCTTTCTGCACTTCTCTTGCTTCTTTCTGCACCCCTCTTGCCTCTTTATATACCCCTTTTGCCTCTTTGTGCACCTCTCCTGCCTCTTCCTGCACCTCTCTTGCCTTTTTCTGCAGTTCTCTTGCCTCTTTCTGCACCTCTTTTGCTTCTTTCTATACTTTTCTTGCCTCTTTCTGTGCCCCTCTTGCCTCTTTCTGCACCTCTGTTGGTTATTTCTGCACTGCTCTTGCTTCTTTCTGTACCCCTGACTTAGAGGTAGTTTTAATCCCCCTGCCTTATTATATACTAGGGCCTTACAGGGGAGGTCATGCCAATCACAGGGGTACCCCAACCCATAGTGTACCCTAGTGTATGTAGGTGTTTTCACTGTATTCTAAGTCTCTTTTAGCATAGCACTGGCTCCGGGCCGGGTTAGTCAGAGTCAGTTACCAGCAGTACCAGTCAGCAAAATGTTGGGGGCACAGGATGACTTTGCAACAAGGCCTCTTTGTGCACCTCTGTTGGTTCTTTCTGCATATCTCTTGCTTCTTTCTGCACCTTTCTTCGTCTTTCTGGACTTCTGTTGCCTCTTTCTGCATTTCTCTTGCTTCTTTCTGCGCCTTTCTTCCTCTTTCTGCATATGTCCTACCTATGTAGGCATAGTTAGAAATTAGCATTTAAAAAACCTTAGAAATTCACTGAAAAATCCATAGGTTTCAGGGATGTTATAGTTATTAATTAGCATTTAAAAAACCTTTGAAATTCACTGAAAAAACCATAGGCTTAAGGGACGTTATAGTTAGAAATTAGCATTTTAAAAAACCTTTGAAATTCACTGAAAAAACCATAGGTTTCAGGGACGTTATAGTTAGAAATTAACATTTAAAAAACCTTTGAAATTCACAGAAAAAACCACAGGTTTCAGGGACGTTATAGTTAGGGATTAGCATTTAAAAAACCTTAGGAATTCACTGAAAAAACCACAGGTTTCAGGGACTTTATAGTTAGTTGGACATTTCACTCATACAAACCCAGTGAAATTCGGCCATTATAGTTAGTTGAGGTAACTATGACTCCCGCCCCCGCAATGCACTGCTGATGATGTCCATCGAGGAGGTGAGGAGCTCAGACGTAGGTGCAGAGGCGGGAGATACACCTTCAAACACGCTTGACCGAAGGGGTCTTCCTTCCTCACCCTCCTATGTGGCTAGTAGGTCCCATTTTATAGGGCTTGAATATATTGGCCGCATATCGGTGGAGTGTGATATTGATCACCCCACTCAGTGGAACCCTCTCACCATAGTACGGTATGGGTGGAGCCCGATTCTGTTTATTATAGGTCCTGATGAATGCCATGGACCCGACTGGGCCAACAGGCAGAAACATGTCGACCACTCACATCACGGTGGGGGGACAATGGAATCCCCAACACACCGACCATTTATTTTAACTACCATACAGATGCCAGTTACATTAAAATGAGTTTGACATCTGTAATGGCTTTTTAAATTTAATTTTCTTTGCAAGGGCCCCCACTTAGTTTTAGAAGTGCATCCCTGTCTTCAGGTGCATGCCCGCCCTCTATCAAACCAAGTTTTTAGAGGGCGAGGACTGGTCAATGATGAAGCATGACACCAGGTGGTGTATGAGACCAGTCTTTCACTTTTTGTGAGATGCCTGCACTCACGAAATAACACTGTAGCACTTAGGTCACCAAACTAGGAGTGGCTCTTTTTGTGTTAAACATTATATGTTGGAGGCAGCCTGCTCCTAGCGCCCTTGCCTCTAGTTCCCTTCCCCAGATCTTTTCTGGGGTTCTTGTGGTTATACATGGTCAGTGACATCACTGATGACATCACTGATGACATCTCAAATGACATCACTGATGACATCACTGATGACATCATCCACGTGATAATCTGATGCACCTCCTCACACCCTAATATAAACTTTGATACACCCACTCTAAAATACAGATTACCATTTTCGAAACCAAAGACATACCAATACCTGTTACTACATACCCACTCAATGATTCCTAGGTCTACACACACATCTACCCATTCACCCATACAGTCACTCATACATGCAGTCACTCATCAATACAGCACTATCATATGCACTCATACAGGCACTCACATACCGCCACTCACCCATGGAGTTACTCACACACATAGTCAGTCATGCAAAGAATCAATCACACTCCCATTTACTCACATACACAATTATTCACACACCACCTCACTTATTCATACAGATACTAACACATACTTACTCTCTTATACAATCACTGACACAAGCACACACTCATCCATACAGCCACTCTCACAATCACTCACTCTCACATATAGTCATTTATATAGTCCAACACTCACATATACTGCCTTTCACATATGTAGTTACTCACACATGTACCACTGAGACATCTAAACACTCATCAACACACCCATACACACACTCACCCACCCATATAGCCCTTCACAGACGCACTCTTGGACCCATACACCCAGTGAATCACCCACTCACAGATCTATGCACAAAGACACATACCCCCACCCACCCACACAGACACTCAGGCACCCATACAGATACTCAGACAATCAATCAATAACCCATATAGACACTCATGTAGCTACTCACCAACCCCTGCAGCCGCTTACGCACCAACTGACAGACTGATACAGACATTCACACAGTTTAGTCACTAACCCATGCATTCAGTAAGACACGTTTAATCACTCACTTATACAGTCAGTCACGCACCTACTAAATCATCCATACAGACACTCATACACCCACTCATTCTTCAATACACCTTGGCATATATATATATATAAAATATATTTAATCTTTTTAGAAACACTCAGTCACTGGATGATGTCATCAGTGATGTCATTTGAGATGTCATCAGTGATGTCACTGACCATGTCATCAGTGATGTAATATGTGACATCATCAGCAGTGCATTGCGGGGGCACGAGTTATAGTTACCACAACTAACTATAACGGCCAAATTTCTCTGGTTTTGTACGACTGAAATGTCCAACTAACTATAACGTCCCTGAAACCTGTGGTTTTTCAGTGAATATATATATATATATATATATATATATATATATATATGTGTTGCAGGTGAATGCATCGCTGATTTATCGGAGCGCAATCTCTTCTGTAGTGGTGTGATGAGTTAGTTCTTTCTTGTCGTCTTCTCGTAAGAGCAGAGTTTATGGTTCTCCCTTTAAATTACTTTGAATATGCAAATGCTCAAAATCACTTAGCAGCTCCGCCTGTTTATCCCCTCCCCGTCCACCTTAGTAGTACGCAAACGTTTTCCAGCCTTTTCCCAGGTTGAGGGACAGTTTACCAAAAGGCCCCCTGAGCAGGTTTCTCACCGATTTTAGTGCCACGTTATTGATGCAGATGAATATGAGGACATCTCCGCCAAACAAAGAAAAACTTACTTCATAAAGTTAAGAGGAAGTTCTCTTGTTTGGTGGATGTAGGAGAGTGGAATATTGTGTGGTATGGCTGGGTGGCCTTACCATCTAATATTATCACAATACCCCAAAGATGATCCTTGGAGTCACACTAATAAATCCTTAGCTCAGTCCTGGTAGAGTAGCAAAGAACAGTCAGCCTTTACTGGAACATGTGTTAAGCTTTTAAGAGTACCAACATGGACAATAAGTAATTGACGCCACTCGAGAGAAATCCAACACAAATTTATAAAAACAAAGTGTATTTTGTTCTTATTTTAAACACCAAAACAAACGGGATATGATACATATAACTGAAGTTATAGATTTTTGAAGCAATATTAAATCAGTGTAGTAAATGACATAGACAAAATAACATTGCAATCAATGGCAAAATCCACTAGTGACAATCAGTCACTTGCAGGTCGAGTTTTTTGAAACCCTTATAGGGGTAAGGTCATGCAGGCCCCATGCCACAACAATCAGATATATTTTACCTAGCCCGTGGCGTCTGGGAGCAGAGTTGTTCTGGCTGTTCTTGGTGCAGAATGGGAGCCGCGGGTGGTGCTGTTTTTACCCCTTACATGGTGCTGCAAGAAACAAAATGCAAAAACACAACAGGTACACAGCTGCTGACGTCGGATGATGGTTCCACAATATTCTTCTGTAGATGCAGCGTCGAATGTGGGGGTCGGGTACCAGACTGGTGACCAACAGGCCTTGGCAGCAGCAAGCACAATGAAAAGCTTTGGGAACTTTACTGGGTCTGGGGGAATAACATAGTGCCCTGAGACATCGGGCAGGCAAGAGTACAACTCCCACTATGCACTGGACCACCTGGATTTGGGTTATCCCTCGGAGTGCCCGATGACCAGCAATTCTTTTGATCCGGTGAGCGTTTTTACCTGAAGTTTGCAGATGACTGGTGTCACTAGTCCAGGGGAGACTGAGGGTGCTTTTGGCTTACACAAGGGTCCCTATCTTCGGAAGTGTTGAATTTTAGCCAAGGACGAGGGTCGTTCTCTCAGGTCCAAGTCTTTTGCCTCAGGGACAAAGTATCCCTCCTTTGCTTTGTGCTGGTGGGCAAAGTCCTTTTGTCGGGGATACGGGTCTCCACTTGGTCCTGTCGTGAAGTAAGTTGTTCAGATTTGAGGTTCTGGTTTCAGGGGGACCCTTTAATCATAGATTTGGGGGAGTTAGGAATGTGGGAGCTAGTAGCCAATAGGCAGCTAATCCCTGCAACCAGTCCTCCCCTGAGGTGACCACATCCAGTGGTGTAGGTCACCTTTTCTACCCTGAACCCACTATTTCTGCCCTCCTAAAGGTGGCAGAATTAAATTTTAGGTGTAGAGACCATGCTGCCTATCCTAGAGGTGTGGCCAGCCTACCTGGGGGTGTACACCTCCTGCATAGCTAATTTCCCATCTTGCCCGGGTGCAAGGGCACCTGGTGCAAGGGGAAGGCTGGTTCCTCCTCAGGGGGAAAGCTCAGATGCATATCAGATGTGGCGCAGCCTTTGAAGATTACCGCTCTGATGTGCCAATTCATTAGCTATCTGTGAAAGAGGGTGATGTCACCTCCTTCCTGCCTTGCCTTTGCCTCTGACTCCTGGGAGTGATCACACTGCCTAGCAGGAGGTCAGAATCTTGTCTTGGCGGCAGCAGGTGCGGGAAAGCTGCGGGCTGGTCAGCCAGAACACAGTAAAACTGGGGGTAAGCAGGGAGTAACCTTTAAGGTGCCATCTGGGTGCAAGCCATGTCACCCAGGGCACGAGAATTGTGTCAGGGGTGGGAAGGCACATTGTTTGATACCAAACATGACTTATTTGAGTAGTACCATCCAAGAGCTCCTGATCTCGAGCGCTTTCGGTTGCCAGCCCAAGTTATCCTATGGACCACTAACACATATAGTGGTTTCCAAAGGGAAATGCCACTATAGAGACCAATAGGCTTGCACTTACATATCCACACCTTAAATATAATGAACCCTGCCCCCTGGAATGAGGAG
This sequence comes from Calotriton arnoldi, assembly GCA_963921515.1. Classification (NCBI taxonomy): domain Eukaryota; kingdom Metazoa; phylum Chordata; class Amphibia; order Caudata; family Salamandridae; genus Calotriton; species Calotriton arnoldi. The sequence continues at coordinate 1,998,622 of CAWUFW010000840.1, forward strand.
GCCTTCCTTAGGGGTGCTTTACATACATAAAAGGCAGTGTGTGTGAATGTGCCACAAATGGTGAGTGCACAGTTGAGTTCGAGCTGTTAGCACTGCTCCTGCCATCTGCAATGGCAGGCCTGCTGTCAGTAGGTTGCATGGGTTGCCCAGGGTGGCACAAACTTGTGCTGCAGCCCTGGTGACCCCTTTATCACCATTACCCTGGGTACCCTTGGTACCATATACTAGGTACTTATAAGGGGGGGTAAAGCTTTTGCCAATTTTGGATTACCAAGTCAAACATAACAGTTTTAGGAGAGAGCACAGACACTGTGGTCAGGGCAGCAGACTCCAGTACATTATCAGAGTCGTAACCATCAGCATTGGGAGCAAAAGTGTGGGGTGACCATACAAAGAGGGGCACTTTCCTACAGTGGAGATTCACCTCTTTGTAGTCACGCCATCTTCTCTATACGAGGATTCATGTTATCGCAGATTTCTGGAATAAGATGCTCAAGGAACAATCACATTGCTGAAATTAAACCCACACAAGGTCAGTGGACACATTTGTTCGTGATCCATGACGTAGCTGTAGCATGGAATATGCACTAGAAGTTTACCCAACGAGGTAACACTTACTAATTAACCAGTAAAAAATACTCCAGATAAGTACACATTTTGCAAACTCAACTCCTTTTTTCAGCAGTTTTCTTAAAGGCTCTACAATTTCCGTAAACTCCTTCACAAATTTAGCACAGTACTCAGCTAGTCCTAAGAACGATTTTAATTCTTCCTTAGTATGTGGTCTATTTGCATTTCTTATTGCTGCCACAATGCTTTTTTTCGGACTTATACCCTTGGCACTAATTGTATGTCCCAGATAAGTCACCTCTTCTTTTCTGATTTGACACTTTTCTTTTTTCACAGTCAAACCATGTTTACGCAATCTCACCATTACCTCTTCAAACACTTTATCATGTTCAGAGATATCTCTTCCCACAATAAGTATGTCATCCTGGAAACATAGTACATGATTTAAATCACCAAATATAATTTTCATTATTCTCTGGAAAACTGCACTAGGCCAAACGGCATCCTCTTGTAACGGCATCCTCTTGTAACGGAACGCACCTAAGGGAGTAACAAAGGATGTTAAATGCCTAGATTGTGCATGCAAATCCACCTGGTGATAAGCGGATGACATATCTAGGACACTGAAAACAACTCCCCCACCTTCCATCGTTAACATTTCCGAGATGTTAGGGAGTGGTTGTCTGTCCACCCAAATACATTTATTCAAATCACGTAAGTCAATACATAGACAAATCTTCCCTTCAGCCTTGGGTGGCACCACAATTGGCGCCAACCATTCGGAAGCCTCGATGGGTTCGATAATTTGTTGTTCCAATAGTCTATCCAGTTCTTCTTTCAAAAGATGCCTCATGACATTAGGAACATTTCTTACTTTATATACCTCAGGTTTCACTCCTTCTTTAAATATGATCTTGTGCGAGAACCCCTTCAATAACCCCAATTCATCAGAAAATACTTCAGGGTATTTCTCGATAAGATCATCATGACTGCTTCCACTCACTTCCTTCACCTCATCTTGTTCAGCTAACATTACCTGTTCGGAGGCATTGGGATTGATGATTATGCCTAAGTCTCGCTGGTGGCGTCACCCCAGTAAATCTGAACCATAGTCAGTAATATACACTCTCCCATACACCTCCTTACCCTTGAAACCAATAGTTAACCATTTCATACCCAGGATCTCTATCCTCCTTCCTGCATATCCTACAGCCTTTATGTCTGATTTACATAAGGATTGATTATCGGTACACTTCCAGTTGCTCTCAAACATTTCTTTAGAAACTAAGGTGAATAAACTACCAGAGTCCACTAAGACTCGTACAGACACTCCATCCAAAAGCACATGACAATGAGGCTTCTCCAATTTGTCAGTACTTTCACGTTTCACAACACATTCACCAAAATTCCCTATCACCTTTGCACCCTGTGCTTCACCATCCACAGTGGAAATAATTTCAACCATTGAAATTAATTCCTGAATCATCCAATTGTTGGTCAACTTGTTGAACTCTTCTAGAATCCCTGAACTCTACCCTGGTTCTACACACTTTCGCAAGATGACCTCTCTTCCCACATTTTCTACAAACTGCACTTCTGGCAGCACATCTTGCACTAGATACAATGTGCCCTGGAGCACCACAACGAAAACACCTCACTTCTCTCCAATCTCCACTCTTTTCTTTAACCTCAATTTCACTTTTAAGTTTTCCTTCACTTATCCTTTTTACATCACATTTTCCTTTTCCTTGCACCGCCCCCACTTCAGCAATAAGAGCTTCTTTTTTTCACGTTCTGCATTATCCATTTCCTTCAACCATAATGCCTTATGCTCCATCCCTTTGGCAATTTGGTTGGTTTCCTCCAAATTGGGATCCTTCATCAACAGTCTCTCTTTAATTCTTTTGTTATTAGTACATCTGACTATTTGATCCCTAATCAAGGAATCAGTTAATTGTTCAAAGCGACACGACAATGCCAAACCCCTCAATGTTTCAACATAAGATGCTATGTCTTCATCTTGCCTTTGTATCCTAGAGAAAAACCTATGCCGTTCTAATACTAAATTGGTTTTGGGAGTGAATTGAATATCAAGCATTTGTATAGACATATCATAAACATTATTTGGCTGTTCATCACCCATACCCAAAGACACTTCAGGTAAGTCCTCATATATCCTTCTCCCTTCAATGCCCAGATGATGAAGTAAAATTGCTTGCCGCCTGAGAGGTCCGTAGCGATCCCCACCAATAGCCAACATATATGTAATGATCAACTTCTTCCACTGCTTCCTGGTCCCCAGGAGAGGATAAGAAAGGTGGAGGTGAAGACATAGATTGATCTGCCATTCTTGTAATACAACCAACACAACAAACTAAAATAAATATGTAAAATAACAATCCAATATAATAAACTGATATAACAAATTAACACAGAAAATTAAAACAAGAAATCCAACTATCCTTGTTAAGAAGTCTTGTTTTTTTCTCCCTTTTTTTTAATGTTGTAATGTATTTTCCTCTAATGTTTCTTCCAATGCCAGATGAAGAAAGGGAACGCTCCTTTCCTCTAATGGTCTAAAACGTCACTGCAGGAAGTAGAGAAGAAGAGAACAGCCTTTCCTTTAATGATCCTAGACGTCAACGGAGGAAAAGGAGACGGAAACAAGTACCAGGCTGGCTGTTGCGGTGTGGTAAGTGGGTCTCAGCTACTGCAAAACAGCTTACGAGTTTGGCTCGCGCTGGTATACGCGCCGATTGTCAGGCACGCCAATTCAGACAGTAAGTGTTGATTGTAGGAGCTCGCGGGTTCAGAGCTCGCGCGTCGACCCTCGCGCACAAAATTCCCTTGATGGTGTCATCAATACTCGCGCTGAGCGCTCGCGCATAAATCCACTCGCGCGCCGACACACTGCATGGAAAATACCGTTACCATTCACGGTAACTAAAAGCCACAATATTCAACATGTAGCACATCCAAATGTAATCAAGGCAATGACGAAATCAACTTTGTGGGAAAGCTTAGACATCTGTGCACCACGTCAGCTTAGACATTAGCGTACCACACAATGTGACAGTTATTCAAAATCACCACCGAAGAGTCTTTTCCTTAGCCACAATAATGCTTCAATTCACTTTTTTTCTAGTTCTTCACCTTGCCGAAAGTTAACGTTTTTTAAGTACTTGTAAACACGATATTTTGATTCAGGATAAATCACAACTTGCCTGAATGTAATTCAATTTGTATTCCAGGGGTGGAGATGCTGTCTGTCTGTCCCCTGCACAGCTCATATAACCATCCCATCCTCGTCGCCAGTGTAAAGATTCAAGGAGTCTTCTTGAGGTTCAAGTATTATTTATTCTTTAACAGCATCCCCAGCTGAGCAATGCTCACCGGCTGCATCTTCTTCAAATCGCCAACATTCTACCCCAGGTCAGCAGTGACCTCATTCCATTCCATGCCCCAGCATTACATGTCCATACCCACTGAGACACTCACGCACTCACTCACACACTCACTCTCAAAGGTCATAGGTTACAGTTAGGTAATAAAAGTAAAAAACGTAGAAATTAACTGAAACAAACAAAGGTTACAGGGACATTGTAGTTAGGAAATAGAATTTAAAAAACCTTAGAAATTCACTAAAAAACAAAGGTTACAGGGACGTTATAGTTAGGCTCAGATTTTACTCTTACAAAACCAGTGAAATTCAGCAGTTACAGTTACCTGAGCTAACTATAACGTATGCCCCCGCAATGCACTGCTTATGACCTCACATATTACATCACTCATGACATGGTCAGTGACATCACTGATGACATCTCAAATGACATCACTGATGACATCATCCAGTAAGGGTGATGCTATTTGTAACATATGTCATCTGAGTAGCTGTGAGATTGTTTGAATCTGTCTGTGAGTCACTGAGTGGCTGTATAGGTGTGTGAGTGGATGTTGGAGTAGCTGTATGGGTGTGTGAATGAGTGTGTGACTGGCTGTATGGATGTGTTAGTGGGTATGTGAGTAGCTGTATGAATGTGTGAGTGACTGTTGGAAAGTGATAGGGTATGTGAGTAGCTTTAGAGTTGAATCAGTGGCCATGTGAGTGGCTGCATAGGTATGTGAGAGGGTCTGTGAGTAGCTGTTTGGATGACTTAGTGGTTGTGTGACTGGCTGTATGGGTGAAGGAGTGAGTTTGTGGGTGGGTGTATAGGTTACTGTTAGACTTGGCATCTTTTGCCGTGTTTCCCCTGAGTTTTTGCTTTCTACCCTCCCGGTTTTGACTCTGTTTTTGCTGGCGTAGTGTTTCTGCGCACTTTTCGCACTGCTGATCAGTGGTACAGTGCAAGTGCTCCTGTGGTAAAGTATGTTATGAATTGGTGTTTCCATGATTGGCTGTTTGGTTTTAACAGTTACTAAGTAGTTATTTGAGTGTGTGTATAGGTAAGTAAGTGGGTATGAGGGCCTGTATTGGAGAGTGAATGTCTATGTTAATGGGTGTAAGAATGAGTGAGTGTGTGTGAGTGGTTGTATGGATGCATGAGTGGGTATGTAAGTGGATGTACGGTGGTGTGAGCTGGTGCATGAGTGTCTGTATGGGTGAGTGCGAGGGTACATGAGCGGCTGTATGGGTGTGTGAATCGGTATGTAAGTGTGTGTATGAGTAAGTAAGTGGGTGTGTGAGTGGTTGCATGGGTGAGTGAGTGAGTGTGTGACTGGCTGTATGGGTGAGTAAGTGAGTATGAGAGAGGCTCTATGGGAGAGTACGTGGTTGTCTCAGTGACTGTTTAGGTGACTGAGTACATGTGTTAGTATCTGTATGGGTAAGTGAGTGGGTGTGTGTGTGAGTATCTGTATGGGTGAGTGACTGGTTAAATAAGTGCCTGTACAAATGAGTGAGTGGGTGTGTGAGTGGCTCTATGGATGACATAGAGGTTGTGTGAATACCTTTTTGGATCTATGAATGGGTATGTGAGTGGTTGTGTGGGTATGTGAGTAGGTGGATTGGGTAGTTTATAGAGGTGTGAGTGGGTGTGTGACTGGTTCTGTGGATGACATCATCAGTGATGTCATTTGAGATGTCATTTGAGATGTCATCAATGATGTCACTAACCATGCCATGAGTGATATAATATGTGGGGTCATAAGCAGTGCATTGCGGGGGCACAACTTATAGTTAGTTCCGGTAGCTATAACTGATGAATTTCACTGGTTTTGTATGAGTGAAATCTGAGCCTAACTATAACGTCCCTGCAACCTTTTTTTTCCATTGAATATATATACATGTATATGACTCAAATCTAATCCGCTTCGAAAATCCAGCAAGAGGACCTGCTGCAGACACCATCTGGATGTTTGATTCATTTATTAAAGTACTGCGCTCATTTTGCCGTAATGCATTTCAGCTGACATATGTGGCCTTGATCGCAAACTTTCGCTGCACCATTTCTTTTCCCAATAAGTACTGTGCACCAAATAAATAGGGAAAATACTATTACAACAGCATGTCAAAAGGCAGACTTTAACTAAAAATATATACCATTTCTATGAACAAGTCATAAACAGTAAATAAACTGTTTCTATTTTTCAATAAACCAGTTCATTATTGGGAGAAAATTACCCCACATACCCAGAGGGGAGGCCTCTCCTGGGTGGCACAGTCCAGGAGTTCCGACTGAGCCCTGGCCTGGGATGGGGTGTCTATTGGTCCTGGGGAGGTTTTCCCTGCTTGGCTGTGTTCAGAAGCTCTGAATGGGGCCTCAGTGGGCCCTGGGGTAGGGCCCCCCATGCTGAGTTCCTGCCCTCTGGCCTCCCCTGTGCGGCTGAGACCAGGATCAGTGACCGGGCCCAGGGACCCACCAGGCACTGCCAGGCCCGATGCGGGTGCTCCCACACTGGGCTCCATCTTCCGCCTGCCTTACCACCAAGGGACCAAAATAGGGGTCCATCTGGCCCCGGGAGGCTTCCCCTGCTTGGCCGGATTGAGAAGCTCTGACTGGGGCCCAGGCTGACCCTTGGGTGGAGGCCAACCATTTTGGGCTCTGTCCGCCATCCCGCCGTGTGGCCAAGCCCTCGGGACAGAGTCCTGCAGGCCCTGGGAGGCTTCCCATGCACAGCCAGGACCAGGAGCTCTGACCGGGGCTCATCCGGCCCGGGGCAGGTGCTCCCACCCTGGGCTCCATCCTCTGGGCTGTCACACTGCCAAAGGCCTGGGACAGCAGTCCATCGTGCGCAGGGAGGCCTCCCCCGAGTCGCCCGCAGGTTAAGGTGCTTGCGGGCCCTGGGTCGAAAGTCCTTCAGGGGCCCCTCGCAGCCCCGTTCCTGAGGATCCAAGCACTTGAGCAGCAGAGTCCCCATACCCTCCAAGGACAAGCGGAAGCCCTTTTGTTAAGGCACAGTGCAACCAGATGGCCATCCTTCGAGCCCCTCGGCTATCTGGTCACATGCAATGCTTTCCAATGGCTCGTACAGATGGCCGGGCTGCCCTGGAAGTCCTGATGAGGGCTCATTTGCTTCCTCAAGCCCAGCCAGGGCTTGTAGCCTGTCTCTGAGTGATATGACTGGGTGTAGCTGATAGTTGGGCTTTGTGTATTCCTCCTATACAGCCATACACTATAAAGAGCTTAGGTGTGCCTAGATGGGCCATCACTGGGAGGATGGGAGGACGGAGATGTGTACAGCCCTACTTACACTTGAATAGGCTGTGTACTGCCTCCACACATAAGGGCTGCACACCCCCTGTAGTTAGGCTGGAGCCAGGCAGGAAAGGCAGGAAACCTGTGCACTTCAACGGGGAACCGCTAGAAGCTTCTCCCACTTGAAAGGACAGCCCAGGTAGAAATATTGGACCCCAGACACCAACTATTCAATACACTTCTGGACCTGGTGATCCTCTGCCAGGAAGAAGGACTGCTATGTTGCTGAAAGGACTGCTACTCTGCTGGGCTGCTGCCCTGCTGGACTACTGCCTTGCTGGACTGCTGCCCTGCTTGATTTCTTCCCTGCTGCCTGGGACTGGCCTTCTGTTCAGAGCCACAGCCACAGGGACATAACAGGCTCCCAATCACTTGTACCAGATCTAGCTGGAGGAAGCCCCTGATTCCCAAGTTGTGACCTTCAGGTCCTGGACCCTTGGTGTTGCCTCATAGAGGCTGAATTTAAGTTTTGGCTCTTCGCAACCAGAAACAGGCCAGTTGGTGCCAAAACCTTTTCACTTGCACAGCCCGATAACTCAAAGTTCCGTCAGTCCGACCCATCGCACTACAGCATCGACCGCTCACGGGGAGCGCCTCAACCAAGCACCGGCCCGCCGGCTCAGGACTAAAACAGGATATTCGTGCTATAGCAATGACTATCGTGCTACATCAACAACCATCCACGATGCTTCTCTGCTCCTCATGGCTCCGTCCACCACCAACGGGACTCTTTGCGCCGCACTTCGAAGCAAACTTTTCAGCTGGACTAACCTGGTCCCTGTATCCAATTCATGCTCCATCACGGTCGGCCTGAATTTGTGAGGTTCTCATAGTCTCGCACGACCAGAAAGCCACGTGTGGCTTTGGTGCTATTTTTAATAAAATCTTTACAATTGCATATCTCCGGTTCTACTGATTCGATTTTTGTCTCACCCTGACAAGAATTGTGATTGCTGCTTGACAAGGGCTCACACCCTAGTCAACCAGTAACCCAATTTCTCACATTTGTTCTATAATTGTTTGTACTCATGTACTATCTGTCTAGACAACATGATTGGTAAACATATTAATTTTAAAGTGAACTTTTTATGGATTGTGACAAAATATATTTTGTGCAAAATGATTCTTAGAAAGATGCTTACAAACATTATTTGTATTCAGAATTGATTTTCATAATATTAACCCCTTCCATGCTTATGACGAGCTGGACTCGTCATGGCACACAGTGCTCGTGTGCTCATGACGAGTCCAGCTCGTCATAAGACCACCCACGGGGAAGCGCTGGCGCTCCCCGTGGGAATCCGATCGTCGGGGTTTTTTAGGAGGCAGGGGAAGGACTTCCCCTGCCTCCCCCGCCCCGCCCCCCATCAATGACGTCAGCGCGCGAGGCGCGCTGGACATCATTGAGGGTTTCCCTTTCTTCCCGACGCGCTGGAAGCCATTTGCTTCCAGCGCGTCGGGAAATAAGGTGAGTTTTGGCTCGGGGAGGGGGGTTTGATTCAAAAGAGACATCGAGGGAAAGGAAAGGGTTTTCCTTTCCCCCGATGCCTCTTTTGTGCATTCCTGCTGCACGATCATGTGATCGTGCAGCAGGAATGCCCACGAGGGCGGCATTGTGAGCGTGGAGATGTGCCTTCTCTCCATTGCCACCCTGTAAAGTTAGCTGTAATCCTTGATGGAGGTCTCTGCACCCTTGATTTTCTTGAGCGCAATCCTTCTCCTCGTCTGCCGCTGCGATCCTGCAATTCTTCTGGTCCTTTACGCAGCTGTAGTGTAGGAAAGGCATTATACATTTACCCAACGAGGTAGCACTTACTGATTAGCCAGTAGAAAGTACTCCAGTTGAGTAGAGGTATTGCACAAAACGGTGGCATCTTCGTGAGCGTGGAGATGTACCTTCTCTCCATTGCCACCCTGTAAAGTTAGCTGTAATCCTTGATGGAGGTCTCTGCACCCTTGATTTTCTCGAGCGCAATCCTCGTGTAGTTCCTGTGACCAGGAGGTTCCTTCTCCTCGTCTGCCGCTGCGATCCTGCTCTGACCCTTTATAAACAAGAGGCATGTGAACGGGCCTAGAAGCCCCGCTCGTTTGGCCCCGCCACACATACACTAGCGGTATGCAACGTATGCCCGCCCTTTCCCTACTATGATGGACAGCTTACTCAAAGGATCCCGGCGCTTTCGGCGCGGTGGCAAAGTTACAGACACACAGGTCACTGGAGACAATTCTTCTGGTCCTTTACGCAGCTGTAGTGTAGGAAAGGCACTATACATTTACCCAACGAGGTAGCACTTACTGATTAGCCAGTAGAAAGCACTCCAGTTGAGTAGAGGTATTGCACAAAACGGTGGCATCTTCGTGGATAAATATGCAGGGCAGATGTGCCTTCTCTCCATTTACACCCTGAAAAGTTAGCTGTAATCCTTGATGGAGGTCTTTGCATCCTTGAATTTCTCGAGCGCAATGCTCGTGTAGTTCCTGTGACCAGGAGGTTCCTTCTCCTCGTCTGCCGCTGAGATCCTGCTCTGACCCTTTATCCCCTTCGGTGCTTATGACGAGCTGGACTCGTCATGGCACACAGTGCTCGTGACGAGTCCAGCTCGTCATAAGACCACCCACGGGGAAGCGCTGGCGCTCCCCGTGAGAATCTGATCGTTAGGTTTTTTTTGGGGGAGGCAGGGGAAGGGCTTCCCCTGCCTCCCCCGCCCCATCAATGACGTCAGCGCGCTGACATCATTGAGGGTTTCCCTTTCTTCCCCGACGCGCTGGAAGCCATTTGCTTCCAGCGCGTCGCGGAAATCAGGTGAGGTTTGGCTCGGGGAGGGGGGGGTTTGTATCAAAAGAGGCATCGAGGGAAAGGAAATGGTTTTCCTTTCCCCCGATGCCTCTTTTGTGCATTCCTGCTGCACGATCATGTGATCGTGCAGCAGAAATGCCCACTAGGCACCAGGGTTTTTTTAATTTTTGTGTTGGGGAGTGGCCAAAAGGGCAAGGGTTGCTCCCCTTTTACGGGTGTGAATATTTTATTTATACTGTTAGGCCCAACTACCCCTTAGCTTGGCTGGTGGATTGTGTGTGGACTGGTGCATTATTTGCATATGTGATTGTAATGTTTTTTTCCTCCTTTTTATTCTAGTGTAAAGCTTTTGATTCCTGTTTGCGGTTTCGGCAGTTGTGGTTCTGCAGTTTTGCGTAATTGCATTTATTTGGTAAGAAAAATATTTTTGTTGTGTGTACTCCAAATGAGTATTATTGTCATGCATGAATGAATTTTTTGTAAGTGGTGCCATAATGGCAGCATATTTGTTAGTGTTCAGAGCATGAAATTCTTTGCGATGTTTTGCATTGTCTTATGTGTAATTTTTTTCTTCTTTTTTAGTGGGATATTGTTGATCCTTACTGTGTCTGTGCAGAGTAGGTGGTGGTGAGTCTAGCTGCTTCTGTCACGTGAGTGGTATAGTGTTGGAGTATATAGGTCTTTGTGATAAAGCTACATTTTTTTTTTTTTTTTTTTTTTTTTTACAAAGGGTTTGTTGTTGTTGACTTGTTTGACAAGTAACCTTTATTAGTAAGCATTATGGCTAGCCGTAGAATTACTGCTCAGCAGGTGGTTGGTTTGCTTCTTGAATCTTCCTCTGAGCAGGATTATGAGACTGACAGTGCGTCTGAGGGAGAGGAGGGAGGGGAAGATTCAGGCAGTGAGTTTTCTCTCCACATGGAATCATCGGATGATGAAGGTACTCTCAGTGCAGATGAAGTGCCTGATTTAGAGGAGGATACTAATGTGCCGATGGTGCAAGAGGCATCTGGATTGCAGCCTGGGGCTGCTAGGCTTCTTACTGGAAGTGCTGGACTCTGGGTTGATCCAAACATGGTGCAGCCGGTGTTGCCTGCCTTTAGTGGTTATGCAGGGTGTAGAGTGGATTGTGAACATTATTTGCCTATACAGTATTTTCAGTTGTTTATGGATGATGTATTTTTGGGTGAGATTGTTGAGCAGACTAATTTGTATGCTGAACAGTTTTTGAGGGACAACAGTGCCAGACTTAGGCCCCATTCTAGAGCTGCCCGGTGGAGTCCCACAAATCTGGAAGAGATGAAGAAGTTTTTGGGTTTGACTTTTTTGATGGGTTTGATAAGGAAGCCGTCCATGAGTTCATATTGGTCTACCAGTCCCTTGATGGCAACGGCCATATTTCCTGCAGTTATGACTCGTGATCGGTATTTACTTTTGCTTCGGATGCTGCATTTTGTTGATAATGGTTTGGCGTTGCCACGAGATCACCCTGAATGTGACCGTCTTTTTAAGATTCGGCCTGTTCTTGATCACTTTGTAGATCGATTTTCAGAGATCTATACTCCAGGGAAAGAAATATCTATTGATGAGTCTTTGGTGCTGTTCAAGGGCCGTTTGGTTTTTAGGCAGTACATTCCTAGCAAGAGGGCACGCTATGGAATTAAGCTGTATATGTTGTCTGAGAGTAGGACAGGATATGTTTTTAATTTGCGTGTGTACACTGGTAGGAATTCCACTATTGACCCCCTGGTTGTCCGTCCACTTTAGTAGGAGTTTCAGAGAAAATTGTGTGGGAACTTGCTAGAGGACTGTTTAACAGAGGCCACCATTTGTACATTGATAACTTCTACACTGCTGTGCAATTGTTTAAGGAATTGTTCAAAGTGGACACTTTTGCTTGTGGCACAATCCGCTCTAACCGTAAAGGTTATCCAAAAGAGCTTGTTTGCAAAAAACTTCAGAGGGGACAGTGCAGTGCCTTGCGTAGTGAGGAACTGCTAGCTGTGAAATTTGTGGACAGGAGGGATGTGTACATGCTGACTACCATCCATGATGAGAGTACTTCACCTGTGGCTGTTTGGGGTCAGATTGCTGAAGTGCGCAAACCTGTGTGCATTTTAGACTACAATAAGCACATGGGTGGTGTTGATAGAGTAGATCAGAGGTTGGAACCTTACACTGCTATTCGTAAGTCTTACATTTGGTATAAGAAGTTGGCCATCCATCTCTTCAATTTAGCAACTTTCAATGCTTTTGTTGTGCTCAAGGAGTGTTCTCCTGCGTCAAAGTTGACTTTTGTTCAGTTTCAGGAGTCTGTCATAGGCAGCCTTGTTGTTGTGGAACAGGCAAGTGTTCCTAGAGTTGGAGTGGTGGAGGATGTGGCTCGATTGAAAGATCGCCACTTTCCTGATCACATTCCTCCTACATCCTCAAAAGACTTTCCCACTAGGAGATGTAGAGTCTGTTGGCGAAGAGGTACGCGGAAGGAGACTCGATGTACTGCCCTGAGTGTCCTTCTAACCCTGGGCTGTGTGTGCCTGCTTGTTATAGAGCGTACCACAAGCAAAAGAATTATTGGGAGCAACCATGAGTGGTAAAGTGAACTGCCTGGTCTGTAATGTTTAAGAATTGTTGTTCTGTTTCAAGGTTGGCATTAGTGCAATGTTTCAGATTTTGTGTTAGTAGATTTGTATCTATTTGCAATTTGTTTGTGTTTTCTTTTTTGTATAAAAAAATCCTAAATGTGATGGTGGTGTGTGTAGGCTGGTGCTTGGCTGGCGGTGTGCGTGGAGTGGCGCTCGGCTGGCAGTGTGTGAGTAGTGACTTGCTGCTGGTCACTACACACACTGCTAGCCGAGCGACACTCCACGCAATCCATCAGGTTGTGTGGTTGCTGTGTTAGGAATGTGGGCGTGTGAAAGTGATGGGCCCTTGAATGGCGCTGTCTGCTGGTGTGAGTGTTGTAATGTGATGGGCCCGCGGCTGGTGGTGTGAATGGTTTTGTATTTGTCACACGTATGAAAGGTGTATGAATGGCCTGTAAAGAGGTTGGTGCCTTGTCGTGGCTTTACAGCTCACGAGCTGTGAGTCAATGGTTCAGTTTCTCGTCCTTTCAATTATTAACAGTGCATTTCATTTTTGTGAAATCACTTGTTAATACAATTGTATATACTGAACCATCACTCACCCTCGTGCCAAATCCAACCAGTATGTGTGTGTGTGCTTGAGGATTAGATGGTTGTGCAGTAATATTTTTTTTTGTCTTTCTCAAGCAGGGTGTACCTTGTCCCTTTTTGTGAATGTTGTAATGTGTTTGTTTCGTGCCTGGGGGTGTGAATGGTCTTGTGTGTATCACGTATGAAAGGTGTGTGAATGGCCTGTAAAGCGGTTGGGGCCTTGACGTGGCTTTACAGCTCACGAGCTGCGAGTCACTGGTTCCGTTTTTTGTCCTTTCAATTATTGACAGTGCATTTCATTTTTGTGAAATCTCTTGTTAATAAAATTGTATATACTGAACCATCACTTGCCCTCGTGCCAAATCCAACCAGTATGTGTGTGTGTGCTTGAGGAATAGATGGCTGTGCAGTAATCTTTGTCTTTTTAGTCTGTCTGCCAAGGTGTACATTCCGTCTAAGAATAACCTACCAACTGTAGATATTGTCGTAAACGAAACACCCATGGGAGTACATGGTGATATCTCTCTTGTGGATCCCAACAAGTTATGGTACCCACAATGTCCTGCAAACCTCAAAATGTCTGTCACATTTTCCTTGCAATATTGTGCCAACATTTTCACGCTGCAGAAATAAACAACACATTATCTCATTATGACCTGGTTTTGCAAGGGGGGTCACCTGGGTTTTGGCCCGGGGCTCGGCGGCCACATAGGGAAACCTACCAAACCCACACATTTCTGAAAAGTAGACACCCGGGGGCTTCCAGGGAGGTATGGCTTGCGTGGATCCCCCAACGTTTCCTTACCCAGAATCCCCTGCAAACCTCACTTTTAGCTGAACAAATCACTTTTTTCACACATTTTTGTGTGGGAAAGTGTGGCATCACTGGCCTCACACAAATTTCCTACCACCCAGCGTTCCCCCAGGTCTCCCGATAAAAATGGTGCCTCACTTGTGTGGGAGGCCCAAGTACCCGCGACAGGCAAGGGCCCACAACGTATTGAGGCGACCTCAAAATGGCCTTTCACAAAACCACCTGGTTTTGCAAGGGAGTCACCTGGGTTTTGGCCCCGTGCTCGGCGGCCATCTAGGGAAACCTACCAAACCCACATTTCTGAAAAGTAGACACCCGGGGGCTTCCAGGGAGGTATGGCTTGCGTGGATCCCCCAACGTTTCCTTACCCAGAATCCCCTGCAAACCTCACTTTTAGCTGAAAAAATCACTTTTTCACACATTTGTGTGTGGGAAAGTGTGGCATCACTGGCCTCACACAAATTTCCTACCACCCAGCGTTCCCCAAGGTCTCCCGATAAAAATGGTGCCTCACTTGTGTGGGAGGCCCAAGTACCCGCGACAGGCAAGGGCCCACAACGTATTGAGGCGACCTCAAAATGGCCTTTCACAAAACCACCTGGTTTTGCAAGGGAGTCACCTGGGTTTTGGCCCCGTGCTCGGCGGCCATCTAGGGAAACCTACCAAACCCACACATTTCTGAAAAGTAGACACCCGGGGGCTTCCAGGAGGTATGGCTTGCATGGATCCCCCAACGTTTCCTTACCCAGAATCCCCTGCAAACCTCACTTTTAGCTGAAAAAATCACTTTTTTCACACATTTGTGTGTGGGAAAGTGTGGCATCACTGGCCTCACACAAATTTCCTACCACCCAGCGTTCCCCCAGGTCTCCCGATAAAAATGGTGCCTCACTTGTGTGGGAGGCCCAAGTACCCGCGACAGGCAAGGGCCCACAACGTATTGAGGCGACCTCAAAATGGCCTTTCACAAAACCACCTGGTTTTGCAAGGGGTCACCTGGGTTTTGGCCCCGTGCTCGGCGGCCATCTAGGGAAACCTACCAAACCCACACATTTCTGAAAAGTAGACACCCGGGGGCTTCCAGGGAGGTATGGCTTGCGTGGATCCCCCAACGTTTCCTTACCCAGAATCCCCTGCAAACCTCACTTTTAGCTGAAAAAGTCACTTTTTTCACACATTTTTGTGTGGGAAAGTGTGGCATCTCTGGCCTCACACAAATTTCCTACCACCCAGCGTACCCCAAGGTCTCCCGATAAAAATGGTGCCTCACTTGTGTGGGAGGCCCAAGTACCCGCGACAGGCAAGGGCCCACAACGTATTGAGGCGACCTCAAAATGGCCTTTCACAAAACCACCTGGTTTTGCAAGGGGAGTCACCTGGGTTTTGGCCCCGTGCTCGGCGGCCATCTAGGGAAACCTACCAAACCCACACATTTCTGAAAAGTAGACACCCGGGGCTTCCAGGGAGGTATGGCTTGCGTGGATCCCCCAACGTTTCCTTACCCAGAATCCCTTGCAAACCTCAATTTTAGCTGAAAAAATCACTTTTTCACACATTTGTGTGTGGGAAAGTGTGGCATCACTGGCCTCACACAAATTTCCTACCACCCAGCGTTCCCCAGGTCTCCCGATAAAAATGGTGCCTCACTTGTGTGGGAGGCCCAAGTACCCGCGACAGGCAAGGACACAAAACGTTTTGAGGCAACATCAACATTGCCTATCAAAAAATGTTTTGGGCCCTTGCCTGTCGCTGGTACTTGGGCCTCCCACACAAGTGAGGCACCATTTTTATCGGGAGACCTGGGAACGCTGGGTGGTAGGAAATTTGTGTGAGGCCAGTGATGCCACACTTTCCCACACACAAATGTGTGAAAAAGTGATTTTTCAGCTAAAATTGAGGTTTGCAAGGGATTCTGGGTAGGAAACGTTGGGGGATCCACGCAAGCCATACCTCCCTGGAAGCCCCGGGTGTCTACTTTTCAGAAATGTGTGGGTTTGGTAGGTTTCCTAGATGGCCGCCGAGCACGGGCCAAAACCCAGGTGACTCCCTTGCAAAACCAGGTGGTTTTGAGATAGGCAATTTTGAGGTCGCCTCACTACGTTGTGGGCCCTTGCCTGTCGCGGGTACTTGGGCCTCCCACACAAGTGAGGCACCATTTTTATCGGGAGACCTGGGGGAACGCTGGGTGGTAGGAAATTTGTGTGAGGCCAGTGATGCCACACTTTCCACACACAAATGTGTGAAAAAGTGATTTTTTCAGCTAAAATTGAGGTTTGCAAGGGATTCTGGGTAAGGAAACGTTGGGGATCCACGCAAGCCATACCTCCTGGAAGCCCCGGGTGTCTACTTTCAGAAATGTGTGGGTTTGGTAGGTTTCCTAGATGGCCGCCGAGCACGGAGCCAAACCCAGGTGACTCCCTTGCAAAACCAGGTGGTTTTGAGATAGGCAATTTTGAGGTCGCCTCACTACGTTGTGGGCCCTTGCCTGTCGCGTACTTGGGCCTCCACACAAGTGAGGCACCATTTTATCGGGAGACCTGGGGAACGCTGAGTGGTAGGAAATTTGTGTGAGGCCAGTGATGCCACACTTTCCCACACACAAATGTGTGAAAAAGTGATTTTTTCAGCTAAAATTGAGGTTTGCAAGGATTCTGGGTAAGGAAACGTTGGGGATCCACGCAAGCCATACCTCCCTGGAAGCCCCCGGGTGTCTACTTTTCAGAAATGTGTGGGTTTGGTAGGTTTCCCTAGATGGCCGCCGAGCACGGGCCAAAACCCAGGTGACTCCCTGCAAAACCAGGTGGTTTGAGATAGGCAATTTTGAGGTCGCCTCACTACGTTGTGGGCCCTTGCCTGTCGTGGTACTTGGGCCTCCCACACAAGTGAGGCACCATTTGTATCGGGAGACCTGGGGAACGCTGGGTGGTAGGAAATTTGTGTGAGGCCAGTGATGCCACACTTTCCCACACACAAATGTGTGAAAAAGTGATTTTTCCAGCTAAAAGTGAGGTTTGCAGGGATTCTGGGTAAGGAAACGTTGGGGGATCCACGCAGCTATACCTCCCTGGAAGCCCCGGGTGTCTACTTTTCAGAAATGTGTGGGTTTGGTAGGTTTCCTAGATAGCCGCCGAGCACGGGGCCAAAACCCAGGTGACCCCTTGCAAAACCAGGTGGTTTTGAGATAGGCAATTTTGAGGTCGCCTCACTACGTTGTGGGCCCTTGCCTGTCGCGGGTACTTGGGCCTCCCACACAAGTGAGGCACCATTTTTATCGGGAGACCTGGGGAACGCTGGGTGGTAGGAAATTTGTGTGAGGCCAGTGATGCCACACTTTCCCACACACAAATGTGTGAAAAAAGTGATTTTTTCAAGCTAAAAGTGAGGTTTGCAGGGGATTCTGGGTAAGGAAACGTTGGGGGATCCACGCAAGCCATACCTCCCTGGAAGCCCCGGGTGTCTACTTTTCAGAAATGTGTGTGTTTGGTAGGTTTCCCTAGGTGCCGGCAGAGCTAGGGTTCACAAACTACAGCTAGGCATTTTGCCAAAAAGGGTCATTTTTCACTGCGAAATTGAGGTGTGACCACGTTGCGTTTTGCGCCGTTTCCTGTCGCAGGCACTAGGCCGACCCACACAAGTGAGGTACCATTTTTCTCGTTAGACTTTGGGGAACGCGGGGTGGGTGGAAATTTGTGGATCCACGCAGATTCCAGAACTTTCCACCACAGAAATGTGGGGAAAATGTGTTTTTTGGACAATTTTTTATGTTTGCAAGGGATTCTGGGTAACAGAACCTGGTGGGAGGCAGTCAAGTCACCCCATCCTGGATTCCCCTGGGTGTCTAGTTTTCAAAAATGTATAGGTTTGCTAGGTTTCCCTAGGTGCCGGCAGAGGTGGGTTCAAAAACTACAGCTAGGCACTTTGCCAAAAAAGGGTCATTTTTCACTGCGAAATTGAGGTGTGACCACGTTGCGTTTTGCGCCGTTTCCTGTCGCAGGCACTAGGCCGACCCACACAAGTGAGGTACCATTTTTCTCGTAAGACTTTGGGGGACGCGGGGTGGGTGGAAATTTGTGGATCCACGCAGATTCCAGAACTTTCCACCACAGAAATGTGGGGAAAATGTGTTTTTTTGGACAATTGTTTATGTTTGCAAGGGATTCTGGGTAACAGAACCTGGTGGGAGGCAGTCAAGTCACCCCATCCTGGATTCCCCTGGGTGTCTGGTTTTCAAAAATGTATAGGTTTGCTAGGTTTCCCTAGGTGCCGGCAGAGGTAGGGTTCAAAAACTACAGCTAGGCACTTTGCCAAAAAAGGGTCATTTTTCACTGCGAAATTGAGGTGTGACCACGTTGCGTTTTGCGCCGTTTCCTGTCGCAGGCACTAGGCCGACCCACACAAGTGAGGTACCATTTTTCTCGTAAGACTTTGGGGAATGCGGGGTGGGTGGAAATTTGTGGATCCACGCAGATTCCAGAACTTTCCACCACAGAAATGTGGGGAAAATGTGGTTTCTTTGACAATTGTTTATGTTTGCAAGGGATTCTGGGTAACAGAACCTGGTGGGAGGCAGTCAAGTCACCCCATCCTGGATTCCCCTGGGTGTCTAGTTTTCAAAAATGTATAGGTTTGCTAGGTTTCCCTAGGTGCCGGCAGAGGTAGGGTTCAAAAACTACAGCTAGGCACTTTGCCAAAAAAGGGTCATTTTTCACTGCGAAATGGAGGTGTGACCACGTTGCGTTTTGCGCAGTTTCCTGTCGCAGGCACTAGGCCGACCCACACAAGTGAGGTACCATTTTTCTCGTAAGACTTTGGGGGACGCGGGGTGGGTGGAAATTTGTGGATCCACGCAGATTCCAGAACTTTCCACCACAGAAATGTGGGGAAAATGTGTTTTTTTGACAATTTTTTATGTTTGCAAGGGATTCTGGGTAACAGAACCTGGTGGGAGGCAGTCAAGTCACCCCATCCTGGATTCCCCTGGGTGTCTAGTTTTCAAAAATGTATAGGTTTGCTAGGTTTCCCTAGGTGCCGGCAGAGGTAGGGTTCAAAAACTACAGCTAGGCACTTTGCAAAAAAAAGGTCATTTTTCACTGCGAAATTGAGGTGTGACCGCGTCGCGTTTTGCGCCGTTTCCTGTCGCAGGCACTAGGCCGACCCACACAAGTGAGGTACCATTTTTCTCGTAAGACTTTGGGGAACGCGGGGTGGGTGGAAATTTGTGGATCCACGCAGATTCCAGAACTTTCCACCACAGAAATGTGGGGAAAATGTGTTTTTTGGACAATTTTCTATGTTTGCAAGGGATTCTGGGTAACAGAACCTGGTGGGAGGCAGTCAAGTCACCCCATCCTGGATTCCCCTGGGTGTCTAGTTTTCAAAAATGTATAGGTTTGCTAGGTTTCCCTAGGTGCCGGCAGAGGTAGGGTTCAAAAACTACAGCTAGGCCCTTTGCCAAAAAGGGTCATTTTTCACTGCGAAATTGAGGTGTGACCACGTTGCGTTTTGCGCCGTTTCCTGTTGCAGGCACTAGGCCGACCCACACAAGTGAGGTACCATTTTTCTCGTAAGACTTTGGGGAACGCGGGGTGGGTGGAAATTTGTGGATCCACGCAGATTCCAGAACTTTCCACCACAGAAATGTGGGGAAAATGTGTTTTTTGGACAATTTTTTATGTTTGCAAGGGATTCTGGGTAACAGAACCTGGTGGGAGGCAGTCAAGTCACCCCATCCTGGATTCCCCTGGGTGTCTAGTTTTCAAAAATGTATAGGTTTGCTAGGTTTCCCTAGGTGCCGGCAGAGGTAGGGTTCAAAAACTACAGCTAGGCACTTTGCCAAAAAAGGGTCATTTTTCACTGCGAAATTGAGGTGTGACCACGTTGCGTTTTGTGCCGTTTCCTGTCGCAGGCACTAGGCCGACCCACACAAGTGAGGTACCATTTTTCTCGTAAGACTTTGGGGGACGCGGGGTGGGTGGAAATTTGTGGATCCACGCAGATTCCAGAACTTTCCACCACAGAAATGTGGGGAAAATGTGTTTTTTTTGACAATTTTTTATGTTTGCAAGGGATTCTGGGTAACAGAACCTGGTGGGAGGCAGTCAAGTCACCCCATCCTGGATTCCCCTGGGTGTCTAGTTTTCAAAAATGTATAGGTTTGCTAGGTTTCCCTAGGTGCCGGCAGAGGTAGGGTTCAAAAACTACAGCTAGGCACTTTGCAAAAAAAAGGTCATTTTTCACTGCGAAATTGAGGTGTGACCGCGTTGCGTTTTGTGCCGTTTCCTGTCGCAGGCACTAGGCGGACCCACACAAGTGAGGTACCATTTTTCTCGTAAGACTTTGGGGAACGCGGGGTGGGTGGAAATTTGTGGATCCACGCAGATTCCAGAACTTTCCACCACAGAAATGTGGGGAAAATGTGTTTTTTGGACAATTTTTTATGTTTGCAAGGGATTCTGGGTAACAGAACCTGGTGGGAGGCAGTCAAGTCACCCCATCCTGGATTCCCCTGGGTGTCTAGTTTTCAAAAATGTATAGGCTTGCTAGGTTTCCCTAGGTGCCGGCAGAGGTAGGGTTCAAAAACTACAGCTAGGCACTTTGCCAAAAAAGGGTCATTTTTCACTGCGAAATTGAGGTGGGACCGCGTTGCGTTTGCGCCGTTTCCTGTCGCAGGCACTAGGCCGACCCACACAAGTGAGGTACCATTTTTCTCGTAAGACTTTGGGGAACGCGGGGTGGGTGGAAATTTGTGGATCCACGCAGATTCCAGAACTTTCCACCACAGGAATGTGGGGAAAATGTGGTTTTTTGACAATTTTTTATGTTTGCAAGGGATTCTGGGTAACAGAACCTGGTGGGAGGCAGTCAAGTCACCCCATCCTGGATTCCCCTGGGTGTCTAGTTTTCAAAAATGTATAGGTTTGCTAGGTTTCCCTAGGTGCCGGCAGAGCTAGGGTTCAAAAACTACAGCTAGGCACTTTGCCAAAAAAGGGTCATTTTTCACTGCGAAATTGAGGTGTGACCACGTTGCGTTTTGCGCCGTATCCTGTCGCAGGCACTAGGCCGACCCACACAAGTGAGGTACCATTTTTCTCGTAAGACTTTGGGGAACGCGGGGTGGGTGGAAATTCGTGGATCCACGCAGATTCCAGAACTTTCCACCACAGAAATGTGGGGAAAATGTGGTTTTTTTGACAATGTTTTATGTTTGCAAGGGATTCTGGGTAACAGAACCTGGTGGGAGGCAGTCAAGTCACCCCATCCTGGATTCCCCTGGGTGTCTAGTTTTCAAAAATGTATAGGTTTGCTAGGTTTCCCTAGGTGCCGGCAGAGCTAGGGTTCAAAAACTACAGCTAGGCACTTTGCCAAAAAAGGGTCATTTTTCACTGCGAAATTGAGGTGTGACCACGTTGCGTTTTGCGCCGTTTCCTGTCGCAGGCACTAGGCCGACCCACACAAGTGAGGTACCATTTTTCTCGTTAGACTTTGGGGAACGCGGGGTGGGTGGAAATTTGTGGATCCACGCAGATTCCAGACCTTTCCACCACAGAAATGTGGGGAAAATGTGATTTTTTTGACAATTTTTTATGTTTGCAAGGGATTCTGGGTAACAGAACCTGGTGGGAGGCAGTCAAGTCACCCCATCCTGGATTCCCCTGGGTGTCTAGTTTTCAAAAATGTATAGGTTTGCTAGGTTTCCCTAGGTGCCGGCAGAGCTAGGGTTCAAAAACTACACCTAGGCACTTTGCAAAAAAAGGGTAATTTTTCATTGTGAAAATGTGGTACGTCCACGTTGCATTTTGAGCCATTTCCTGTTGTGGGCACAAGGGCTACCCACACAAGTGAGGTACCATTTTTATCGGGAGACTTAGGGTAACACAGAATTGTAGAGCAACTGTTATTACCTATTGACTTTCGATGCATTTCTGCCTTCCAAATGAAAGACAATGTGTAAAAAATAAGTCATTTTGAAAAATGACCTATAATTCTCATGCTAGTATGGGTACTCCCAATTTCGGAAATGTGCAAATATCTACTGTTTCTAAAATCTACATTTTGTTCCCATTTCAGAAATACATAGGTGTCTTTCATAACAATTTTTCCATGTATACATTTTCCCAAAATAATTGCTATATACCCGGTACTTAAAAAAAATCATTGCAAGATGTTGCTCAATTATTGGCTCTGGGTTCGTCGGGTTCTTGGTGAACCTACAAGTCCTATATATCCCCACAACCAGAAAGGTCCAGCGGATATAACGGTATATTGCCTTCAAATAGCTGTCATAATTAGAAGAAGTTACAGGTGAAAACGTTGACACAAATGGCTGTTTTTTTCAACTAATTTTCATTTTTTCCTTTATTTAACTGTTAGTTTCTATAAGGAAAACTTTAAGGATCTACACAAATGACCCCTTGCTGAATTCAGAATTATGTCTACTTTTCATAAATGTATGGCTTTCCAGGATCCATTATTGGTTTCATACCCATTTCTACCATTAACTGGAAGGAGATTGAAAGCACAAAAAATAGCAAAAATAGGCTATGTCCCAGAAAAATGCCAAAACTGTGTAAAAAAGTTGGTTTTCTGACAAAAGTCTGCTTGTCCCTGAAAGCTGGGAAGATGGTGATTTCATCCCCACAACCCCTTTTTTGATGCCATTTGCAGGGAAAAATCAAGACGCTTTCATCTGTAGCCCTTTTTTGCCTTTTTCCAAAAAAAACCAACATTTAGCTGTATTTTGACTAATTTCTGGGTCCCCTCCAGGGGAACCCACAAACCCTGGGTACCTTTACAATCCCCATGATGTTAGAAAAAAAGGACGCAAATTTGGCATGGATACCTTATGTGGTCAAAAAGTTACAGGGGCCTAAGCGCGCACTACCCCAAATAGCCAAAAAAAGGCTTAGCACAGGAGGGGAAAAGGCCTAGCAGCGAAGGGGTTAAAAACTAAACAATAACATTAAATATTTTAGTTTAGACACCAGGGGGCCGATTCACAGAACTAATCTGAGATAAAATCCTAAACTTACTTCTTTTGGTATTCACAGAAGGAATTTAGTAGTAATAAAGTTAGGACTCCTAACTTTACTACTACTAAACTGAGACAAAATCCTAACTTTACGACTTTTGGTATTCACAAAAGGCATTTAGTAGTGGTAAAATTAGGAGTCCTAACTTTACTACTACTAAATGCCTTCTGTGAGTACCAAAAGTATTAAGTTTAGGATTTTATCTCAGTTTAGTAGTAGTAAAGTTAGGAGTCCTAACTTTACCACTACTAAATGCCTTCTGTGAATACCAAAAGTAGTAAGTTTGGGATTTTATCTCAGATTAGTTCTGTGAATCGGCCCCTTTAAGATTATTAGAAAATAAGGTAATTTGGATGTTTATTGAGAAAATTACTATTAGCCAACAGTTATAAGAGCCATTTTGCCAACAACAGTCCATGAGTGAAGGGAAAACGCATAGTCATCAGGTGGATAAGAAAAATAGTCTAGAGCGCTTACAGTAGGACATCACTTTTTGCATCTCTTGGTGTTGTCCTTAATCAGGCCAAATGAACGACTCAGACTAGGGGCCATTGAAGTGATCAGAGTGTGAACAGTAGAAGGTGAAGACAGGTGGTTGTGTGGGCAGCAGTGCCTTGCTTTCTGTGGTGCTGCCAGTTGGAGATTTTGCATTGACAGAGCTGGCAGCAGATGATTCTTTACCATAGAAGGTGACAGATAAATCAGACACTGCTGCAGTCAGTGTTCTGAAGCAATCCACCCTAGAATGTAGAGTTTGTCTCTCAGGTGTCGCCCCAGGATATAACTGTAAGCCCATAGGAGTTCAATAATCTGGCCCAGCTGATCCTCCTGCTGCATAGCAGTGCCCATCCGGTCTATACTCATGCTGGTGACATTGGTGGCCACAACCTGAGCCTCCTTCCCCACAGTAGGTCCATACTCAACTCTTTTCAAACCACCCTGTGACCTTGAATGGGTGGTTTGTGTCCTGACTGCAATCAGAAATTATGGATGTGGTTGTTTCAGGAGCCAAGCCAGGGGATGTGGTCACAGTTGTGAGGGGCTGGGGTCACAGGGTACTTGTGGGAGCGCTGATGTTGGAAATGGGGACATGACTCTGCTAGATGTTCTCAGTCTTGTGTCCTCAGGGAGAGGGAGAACTCTAGGGCATTGGCCACACAACCCTGTGGTGCTACGTTTTGTGAGTGGTAAATGGCTTGTGTGTTTTGATAAGTGTCTTTTGTAATGGGAACTGCAGGTATTGTTGCTGATTTGATTTTGAGCAGGTGTGTGTTGATGGATGTGTCCCTCAGTGTTGACAGATGCTGGAAATCCAGGCAGATGTCTGCCATACCAGGAGGACTGTCTGTTGATGGGGCACAGGGGAACCGACAATGGAGCTGACTGTCCTGACTCCATTATGACAGATTGTGGTTTGCCAGGCCATACCCTAAATACAGGGGACAGTTAACTGCCAGAATGATGGAAGAACAAAGGTCCATTTGTCAAACTCTAGATATGGTCCATGGTATTAACAGAAAACATGCTTTGCAGCTCCTGCTTCTGTTACCAGCAGATATGGTGAAAATCAACATGAGATAATTATTCCTCTATTATCAAATGTGTTTTCAGGAACCACATAACTACGCCCTGGATAAGCCACACAGGGAAGGAAATGGTGCACAAGAATTGTAGTACATAAAATTGTGGAATTCATGAAAATCCATTTCATGAAAAGCGTAGAAAGAGCCATAACAGTTAGAAAAATAATGTACATTGACAAGAAAAAGCCCATCAATTGTTTTGAAGGGAAATATGGCGCACCAAATTAATCTCAGTTAGGGAACAATGAGCCCGATTCACAAAAGTAATCTGAGACAAAATCCTAACTTTACCACTTTCGGTATTCACAAACGGCATTTAGGAGTAGTAAAGTTAAGATTTTGTCTCAGTCAGTGCTTAATTTGAGCCGGTGCTTTCCGGTGCTCAGCACCGGCACTTAATTGGTTTCCGGTGCTCGGCACCGGCACCTAACTGTTCTAAGTATGGTGTTGACAGTCTACCACATGGTGGCGCTGCTCATCTAATTTAGAGATGAGCAGAACAACGGTTGCTTAGGAATACAATATACATTAAAATAGTGCTAATACCTGCCTCCCCAGCCATTCCTTTAGCTTTGGGGACCTGGAATCATCTGAACTGTCACATTTACTTGCGAGAGAGATGGTTAGTAGTTGTTTTGGCAGCGATAACAAGGGCGATGGGTGGTGCAAGCTGCAGTGGCCTCCTGGTCAGAGCCCTGGCACTTAATATTTTACAAATTAAGCACTGTTAAACTTGTTTTAGTCTTAAGATTAACTTAAGTAAAACTTAAGTTTAACTGAGACAAAATGCTAACTTTACCACTCCTAAATGCCCTTTGTTAATACCGAAAGTCGTAAAGTTAGGATTTTCTCTGTTAAACTTAAGTTTTGGTCTTAAGCTTAACTTAAGACCAAAACTTAAGTTAACTGAGACAAAATCCTAACTTTACTACTCCTAAATGCCCTTTGTGAATACCGAAAGTCGTAAAGTTAGGATTCCTAACTTTACTACTACTAAATGCCTTCTGTGAATACCAAAAGTATTAAGTTTGGGATTTTATCTCAGATTACTTCTGTGAATCGGCCCCCAGAACTTTACCTTAGGCCATGGGAGTTAACATTCTAATATGGAATGTAAATGGTTTGAGGGTCAGAAGTAGAAGGCAAAAAATACTAGAATATATAAAATGCATAAAGTGTGATATAATAATCTTACAAGAAACGCACCTCCTAAAAAAAGTTTGGGAAGAAATCTTGAAGAAGCAAAGGTGGGTTGATACTTATATATGCACAGATCAGTCTTGTTGTGTCAAGGGAGTGAGTATCCTGTTTAAGAGATCAGCAAATGCGAAAATAGAATCATCCAGCAGTGATCTGAAAGGGAGATGGGCCGCAGCAAAAGTAGGTATGAATGGGGGAATGTGCGCAATAGCTGGATATTATGGTCCCAATCTGGATGACCCCACCGCAATGCAGGCCCTGTATGTATATCTTTTGGCTGTCTCAGCGCAAGTCATAATTGGTGGTGACTTTAACTTGGTTATAGACCCGAGGAAAGACAGGCTACCAATTAGGAACACCGTAACCCTACCCAGAATGAGGAGCTGGTTAAAGCTCTACATAGAAGACCTAGGTCTGGTAGATATCTGGCGAGAAAAGGGAGTTAAGTCTCAAAAATTTACATTTAAGAACAAAAAATTGGGTCACTCGTCAAGAATTGACTACTTTCTGGTAGACAAGACACTATGTAGCAATGTAATCAGGGTAGAGCATCTCCCGGCACACCTTTCTGACCATTCAGCAGTGCAGATGGAGGTGTGCCTCCAGAAGGCACACAATACTCCTAGATGGACTTTGGACAGAACCCTGCTTCTCGACCCTGAGGTAGTAGAGAACTTGAGAGTTGAAACCAAGTCTTTCTTTTTAACAAACACAAACAAGACTTCATGGCAGGTGCGGTGGGATGCATATAAGACCGTAATAAGGGGGAAACTAACCAGCATAGGTTCTTACTGGCACAAGAGTTTCAAGAATAAGATCAGTGAGCTGGAAAAGGGAATTCTAGCTTTAGAAAAAAGTATGGAAGAAGAGAGCATCGCACATAAAAAGGAAAATCTATGTGAGAAAAGCAATGAGTTGAAGGGTGAACTTACTGACATACTAGAAGCCAAAATTAAAAAGAAGTGGGAGGCTAGCAAACTCTCTCACTATCATTACGGGGAGGGCTGTGGGAAAACTTTAGCATGGAAAACTAAGACAGAACAAAGCCGCAACAAGATCTTATGCATACAGGAGGAAAATCAAGATGATCCCAGTATGGAAGAAGCAGTGATTAAGAGGGCGTTTAATAATTTTTTCAAGAATTTGTATACTGAGGAAATAAGGGCCAGTGAAAAGCATATTGAAGACTACCTCAAGATCTGGATAAAGCAAGTTCTATCAGAAAATAATAGGGGTAAGCTAAACTCTAAAGTCACAAAAGAAGAAGTCATGGGGGTGGTGAAAGAGTTAAAAAAAGCAAAAGCAGCAGGCCCAGATGCTTTGCCAAACGAGTTATATAAATCCTTAAAAGAAGAGCTTGTGCCTCAGCTGACCGAGCTATTTAACGAGTTATTTGTAAAGGGACAGGAGCTACCGAAATCATGGGAAGAGGCGACAATTTGCTTCCTATTAAAACCAGGGAAGGACCCAAAACGGTGCGAGTCTTATAGACCACTATCTATGTTAAATAGTGACTACAAGATATATACCCAAATACCGGCAAAAACATTGGGCGAAGTCGTCAGTAGTTTGATTCATGAGGACCAAAAAGGTTTTATAAGGGGCAGGCAGAATTGGTGGGAGCAATAGATGTGGCTACCCAGGAAAGAATCCCCTTATCTATAATCACCTTCGACGACGCAAAGGCGTTCGACAGGGTCAGCTGGGTCTATTTACATAAAGTATTAGAAAAGTATAAATTGGGAAGCAGCTTTGTAGGGGCAGTAAAAACCTTGTACAAAACCCCGACTGCGCGTATACTAGTAAATGGAGCCCTTACAGAGAAGATAAGAATTGGGAGGGGTACTAGACAGGGATGCCCACTCTCCCCTTTGTTGTTTAATCTGTACATAGAGCCTCTAGCAAATGCCTTGAGACACAATCAGCAGATAACCCCTTTCAGGTATAAAACATGGGTTAAGAAGGTTGCACTTTATGCAGACGATCTAATGCTATTTACCAATGACCCAGCATGCTCACTCCCAAGAATAACAGAGGCACTCGAGCAATTTGGGAAACTATCAGGTTATCATATAAACGAACAAAAAAAACGAAATCATGGAGTGGAACACTCAGTGTAACATTCCTATGGTGAAGAAACAGATAAGGTATTTGGGCATTCAGGTAGCGGGGGAGATTGAGAAAATTGCTCAAGTAAATTTTAACAAAGTCCTAGCAGAAACCAAGAAACTCTTGAACGCATGGAAAAGCCTACCGTTATCTTTCCTGGGCCATTCTAATATGGTAAAGATGATGATACTCCCCAAATTCACTTATATTTTTAACACCATACCTCTAGAATTCAGGAGAGAATGGTTCAATAAAATACAGGGAGATATTAGCAGCTTCATTTGGGCTACAAGAGGAGTCAGAATTGCCTGGAAAAAAATCAGGAGGAAGAACTTTAAGAACATCAGAGTGCTATTTAAAGAACATCGATTATACCCACCCTACTTGCAAGCCATGACAGCCTGGGAAGGAAGTTATATCCTATACAAATTTGGCAATCCAAAGTTTTTTTTAAAAGTGAAACTAAAGATATTATTGTCTGCCGCCAAATTATGGTATCAAGCTAGACGCTCATGGAAAATTCCGTATTACAGTGACAAGGCCCCAATCTGGGATTCACCAGGAACGCCAGAATGCTTAGGAGATACGCTATCATCTCAATTGAGAATAGGGGGGGTAACAAAGTGGGGTCAGATAATAACAGGAAATTCACTAATCGGGTGGGACAATCTATCGTCACTGACTAATGGAACACTCTCTAAATTAAAATTTTACCAACTGTCGAGCTGGACAAAGTCTCTAGGGAAGGATGGCACAGGAAATAGGGAATTAGAGATGAAAATTCAATGGGACGTAATGAAGAAAGAAGTAGCACAGTGGTACTGGTCATTCATATCAGCAGGAGAGGAAGAATTCAGCTTACCCACAGAGATCTGGGGGAAAGACCTGCCGTCGCTGGATGTCCTGAACCTTCGGCAAGTATCAATGTCTACATGCTGGCACATAATCAAGTCTGCACCCTTCAAAAAGAATCATTTATTCACACTACATAGGGCCTACTGGACACCGTAGAAGCTGTCTAAGCTGAGAAGGGGAGAGGTGAAAAAGTGTCCCAAATGTGGAGAGGAGAGAGCGGACGATGTCCACATGTTCTGTAGGTGCCCCCAATTACAGGTCTTTTGGGAAGATGTGGGTAAGATCCTCTCAGAAGTACTACATCAGGAGATAGAGGTAAACCCGGGATTAGTCATGTTCGGGGTGAGGAGCACCAATGTGAACAGGGAAGATCTTCTTTTTAGCAAAAAACAGAACAATTTACTTTTCCTTTTGATATTACTAGCTAAGCGGGAAATGTGTATTAAATGGATTCACCAAAACCCGCCAACTTTGTCGGAATGGTTGGGTTCAGTCCACAGGACAAATAAACTAGAGCGGGCGGGAACACGAAGCAAGAGGCAAGGGTTTTGGGATATATGGGAAAGATACGGGGAAAGTCTCACTGCTGGTACAAATAGGTGATCAGGAAATATCAATTCAATTCGAAAAAAAAAAAGTCCAATGATTAAGCAAAACAGCAATATGAGCAAATGGGAACTGCTGGCACAGGCATCTCTCACAAAGCGGAAGAGTGGTAAGAGGTGCGGAAAGGGGGCCTGTGAGGCCCGAGGGATACCCACATACACTAAACTGTTCAATCGAAGGTGTATGCCTGGGGATAGGGCCTGGGCGAAACAGGATGGAAACTAAGGCCCCCCCCCAACCGCGAAAAACCCTGTTATCTTAACTCATCCTGTTTTATTGCACAATGAGGACTAAAAAAATGAATAAAAAAAAAAACCAATCGAATTTTAACAAGTTAAATAGGTGGGACGATAGAATTCAGCCTTGTCTAACTCCTTCACCAATTTGGAATCGGCCTGTTTCACCGTGTTCTATCTGTGAATTCTTATCAAGTGTATAGGTTATGCATGAAAACAACGAGAGTGTCAGGGATACCCATATTCCTATAATCATTCCACAATTTGACAAGATCAACGCAATCTAAGGCCTTGCTGTAGCCAATATTGAACGTGTATATTTCCTCATGGTATTCCCTTGCTTTTTCAATTATTCAACGGGCATCAGCAAATTATGTCTCTTAAACTAACTTCATAAAAGTGAAATCAATAAAGGAAGATTGAATGTTCAGTTTCACTTAGTACTAATAGTTTTCTGATAACTTCATGATGATGAATTGTGACCTACCAATGACCTAACAATAGCTGTGACAATAAGAAGCCGAGGCGTATAATGTGTAGGCCTAAATGGAATACAAAATGGAAGGATTTGTCGAACATTTTTGGACTTAAAAACAAATAAAGAAACAGTAAAACTCTTTGAGAACACTAAAGAAGGCAAAATGTAAATGTGTTAATTCTTGCTCATTAAGAGAAACGTATGAAAATGTGCTGTTAGCATTTTAACAACTTGAATAGCCAAATTATGCATTGAACATCATTCTGTTTTCTTGGCATTTTTCCACTTGTAGATGCAAGTATTGGAAGGCTGCCAGCTTGAACTCTGTGGAATCAAAACATATGCAAATTCAATTAGAGTCAACAATGATGTTGAAACTACACAGAAATGAATACAATATCAGAAGTTTTTCATTAAAAATATAAATGTTCTCGTGTGCTAACACCGAGGAAGTCTTTCTTTCACAAGCCAAAAAGACAGATTTTAATTACATGAGTGAAAACAGGACGTCTCCTGAATTAATAAAGATATATTTGCATTACAGAAAACCCACAGTTCATGATATGGCGAACAGCTTTTAATTTTACCACTGCATGGGTGGGTTGCTTGCCTCCAGGTTTAATCGTTATTGTTCGAGTTATATATTAATTTCATACAAACACATTTAAAATAAGTAAGTTGCAAATGTTTTATTTATATGGGGGTTGTTGTTGTATAGTGCACATTCAGAATTAAATGCTACCTTGAGCTCCTCAAGGTGTAGAATTTGGGGGCATATTTACAAGGAGTTTGCGCCGCTGTAGTGTCATTTTATTGATGCGGTGGTGCAATCAGTGCCCCACGCTGCTCCATATTTACAAACTGACGCATTGGGCCCAATGTGCCAGTTTGGAGAGGCCTGCGTCACATTGTATCTGCATCAGGTATAATATATGCAGGGTAGGCATTCCCACATTAAAAGCCACGTAGAAGTGATGCAGTGAAATTTGCAATTTTTCACTGCGTCACTCTACGACTTGACTGCATCAAAATCCCTACGCTTTCTCAAACCAGGCATAAGGATTGACGCAGGGCTTTTAACATGGGACTTGCCTCTGTGGTCTGACTCATTGCTGGAGCTGCGTCAGTCTTAATACCAACACCATCAATGTGTCACTTTAGCGCCAAAAGATGCATCAGAATTTCTGATGCATCCGTGAATCCTTGCGCCATGGAGCATTGCATTGTAAATACAGCACATCAATGGTGTCGTTAGGGTACTTGCGGCAGGCGCAAGAAATCTGACTCATCGATGCCGATGTGTCAGTTCTTGTAAATATGCTCCTTGGTCTTGCAAGATGACTCAGATGCCAGGCAGGTGGGGATAGATGACCATGTACATCAGCAGTGTTCCTCAGCAATAGTACCATTTTAGGTACCGCTGATTGCCAGGCTTGGGGAATTTCTTAAAATATTATAACATTGTCAATAAGTGTCTCTTTGTACAACATCACACAGGGCCTGATTATGATGGCGGTCGGACCACCATCGACAGGCCGTCGGTGGCGGTCTGATCACCAACAGCCCTTCGGTCTGACTGCCGGATTACAATTCTGGTGGTCGGACCCACAGCAGTCGGAGGGAAGACCGCCGCCTCTGCCAAGATCAGAGATCCCGACGGAGTCGTATCCCTGAATGGCAGCAGTACCGAGGCAAGCACGGATGTCGGGATTATAATATCCCTTTCTGAAAGCCTTTTCATGGCGGGAAGACTACCATGAAAAGGCTGTGGGAAAGACATATGGGTGCCCCCAAACAAGGCCCCGTCTGTCGTGGGCCACTGTAAAGTGGCCCTGGGGGCACATGTAGTGCCCTCACTCATCTCCATGCCCCGTTTGCCATACACAACATGGTGCATGGCACACAGTCCATGGACGTTCAGGAGGTGCTCTGTACTATGGTGGCTTGTGCTGCTATTTAAAATACACTGAATAAAAAAATAACTTAAACATATAAACAATAAATTGGAGTTAAAAAAGTGTATAATCCCATTTTAACTTCCTCTGGAATTTTTACTCTCGGCTTGAGAAAAAAATGCTGAAGCGAATTTAACCAACCTTAGCATGAAACTAGAACTTTACTCAGAGAAGCGCCTTTGCTTTGTTTGTTGTAAATCAATTCAGTTCCTTTTGAGAAGTTAGCCTTGCAAAAATGTGTTCCTTGAGATTTGAAAGGTTGATCTTAGCCCAGATAGATCAGGGGCTTGTCAGAAGCTGCCAATCCCACTTTATATTTTAAGGTTCTATCGGTTGCTATGGTGAACAAAAAGACAAGCCATACACTGACAGACTTCAGTGCTTCCATGTTTGTATGTGTTTATCCAGCAGATTGCCAATATGTTTAAGTCATGTTTGACATTGCTCAGAGCATGTTACATGTGGCAGACTAGTGTAATTCTAAAACAATTCTTTACGTTTGGATTCAAGCTACATTATTGCTTTACAAAATCGTCATCCAAGAGATTTAAATCTTGATAAAGACATGTCATTGCATAGGTGATTTGTATTCATGAGTAATAAACAGAACTGCACCCTTACAGTTAGGTTTCTTTTAGGTTCACATGAGTTTTTAATGTTTCAATGTGAATTTTGTATTTCCTTACAATTTCACAGACACTTTTAAAATGTGCTATATGGAGAACTGCATTACTGAGGACTGAGATGCTACAGAAGTTGGATAAACAAATTCATTTTTTGCTCACTGAGGCTATATTCATTGAGTTTTTAAAACATAATTTATTTCATTATTCTTAGTCAATTTAGATGAGAGTAGTATGAATTATTTGTTTATATTCTAAATATAAGATTTGATGAAAAAGCAGGACATACAGTGATTTGATCATAAGTGAAAGTAATGTATGCTAATAAGTAACAACACAATCAGGATGGAGGGAAAAAGAAGCTATGGTCCATTCGGCTTCCAATGGTTAGTACAAAAAATCAATAGGGGGGGAATGGACCACTTGTCCTGTATAACCAGGGTCTATTCAGTTATGGCTCCTTCTAAAAAAACACTCATTCGTGTGCACAGGCTTCAGGAAGTATATATTGATTCTCCGCCTTTCTGTACAATGACAGCATCATCATAGGGTTTTATTTGTTATGCTGACCTCCGCCAGGAGGAAGACCAACCGGTTTTGCAGTAGGGTCCAGAGATAAAAAAGTGAATGTTGGTGCTTGTAGTGAAGTGACTTAAAATTCCCTACACTGCCATGTAGGTGAACATTTATTAACGAGCATGGTGGTGTGGAAAACTAAAAACAAAGTGGTGCGTGCGTAGATCCAGTTACTAATCTTCCGCACTGTTAGTGGTCGGTCGACATGTTTCAGCCTCTTGGGATCTTGAGGCTTTCTTCAGGACCAATCAGTGTGTAGCGGCACGTTGTGGCAACTACTAGAGTGGTTAACTTACCACATCCAGAAATATTGAGTCAGGTCAACAGTACCTGTAGCTCAGAAGTCCCTAGTCCGGGCTCCCTCGGGGTGCCGGTGAGTTCTGGAAACCTGCCCCAGACTGAGCTCGGTCCCGACTTGTGCTGGCTCTGTGCGCGGTACGGCTGTAAGGATCCTTTTCGTCATTTAAGTGACACATACTTCTTGAATGTGACATCCTGCTTGACAGATCTGCTGGGGGGTTTCATATAACATTTGTGGGTACTTCAAAGAGGCCTCCCCTTTTACAGGCAAATGTTAGCTGACGCTTGGTCAGGTCCCTTCTTTTTCCCCCCAGCCAAGCAGGCTCCAATCACAATGGGTCTCTTTTTGACATTACGGTGTCAAAGCCTGTTAGAAAGGTCTGCAGGGTTTACATATAACACTTGGGGCACACTTCAAAGGAGGGAACCTGGAACCTAAAACAATTCTTGAGTATTCACTATCTAGTTGCTGTAAACTCAGCTTTTGTTCTACCAGACTTCTGTCTCTGAGGTTGTTGTGGGTACATGACCTGCGCCAAACTGGATTTTAGCATTACATGTGGAAGGACACTAAGATTACCATAGTATACTCTCCACAAACATCCCAAACCCTCAGAGCCCAAGTTTAGTATGGTTGAAGACTTTTGCCATTTTGAAAATTCTCAAAGTGGGTAGGATTAGCCCCAGGGACATTTACCCCATTGGTTAGGGCATCCCCACGGGTCATACCGACCCACTAACTTGTGCCAGGCATAAATATGGAATTCTAGGCACCCCCTTCTGGACTGATGAAAGATCAGAATAGAACTGAACCAGCTGTCTGAGACCTGAGAAGAGCATAGAAGAGTGGACCTGCTTTCCCTCTTGTATCAGGACAAAGAGGTAGACTTAAAGGGTCACAAGGGTAACCTCCTGTAAAAGCTAAAGTGAGTCTCTGAGTGCCTCTCCTAAGGTGCATTTGAAGTGTACTCCTGTGGTAGATTTTGACTTAAAGGACTAAATTCAGAAGGTAAAATCGTTGACCAGCGTCAAACTGCTCCTGAATCCTGTTCTACCGCGACCATTGACTATCATTGGCACTTTGTGCTTCTTGGTCCTATTTCTACTTAAAACTTAAAAAATTCATATCTCTGGTTCCCCTTCTTAGATTTATTGGTGTCATTTTGCTTATTAAATCAATGTTACTCTATTTTTCTATTTTGTTTAGGGATTTTTATTGTTTTCCATTTTGGCTTTATTGCTGTTTTAGTACTGCATACGTATTTTACACCTAGACTCCAAGTTAAGCCTCTCTGCTCTGTGCCATGGATACCAGGGTGTTGAGCTCGGGTTCAATTAGTAATGTTAGTGGTTCACCATGACAAGTATTGTGATTATTACATGAGGTGGGTACTCAACCCCCTCAACTAATAACCTATTTTCTTACACTTTATATGGGTGTTGATTGGTGTGAAATATAGATTGTTGTTTTTTAATTGTATATATATATATGAAGGAACATTATTTAAAACATTCCAGTGATTTAATGACCCTTGTGATTTAATTGGCACTCCAATGTAGTGACTGCTGATGTAGAGGATGTGATTCCAGATGTACAACATACAACTGCTGAATTTGGGTTTCGGAATTATAATTTTGTTAATTATCACACATCATACCAGGGTCCTTGCCCCTTATGTAAAATACATTACATCAACTTTGCTCACCCTATACAATAAAAACACTTAAGCTTTGGTAAGTTCCTGGTTTTTTATTGCAGTTTTCTGGTCCACATATTTTCCTACCCTTACTAATACATGGTTGTTCATTGCCATATACCAAATGTCTAATGCTCTTTCTGTAGAAATCACTGTAAGCCAGAAGATCCAAATTTTAATCAGTATATATTTACTATACCACCTCATAACAAACCAATAAATTAAATGACATATGTATCCATAAGAATATACCAATACTATATATTCAGATACATCAACTAAAACTGTTTTGAGTAAAAAGAAGGCGAACTAAACTGACTGTATAAGTATTAAGCAATTATTCATCCAGAAGGAATAACAGTTGATAGGTTTACAAACTATCTTATATAATTCAAACAATAAACCTAAATGTTACATCTCCAAATAATTAAAAGTGAAGGTACCTAGAGAACTGATGCTGTAGAGAATCCAAGCAGCAAATTTCTCCAAAGAATGCAAACCCAAAAATATATTTAAAAAATAAAATGTAAAATGGATTTTCAAAAAATAGAAAACTATTACTGAAGAAAAAAGCTTGATATCAAAACCAGCATGATCCTTTAAAGCTCAAAAAATATCAACACATACTAGAAAATAAAACATTAGAAGAAAAATGTCAAAAATAGTTGTAAATGAAAACATTCCAGCACATTTATCTATCACATTTATCTTTAAAAGGGTCCTAAAATTAGAATCAACACAACTCCAAAATTGAAGATTGCCTGTATTTGCTAAATTATATCAGTCCCCCTCATGAAATAGTCATAAAAATAGCTGCAAGGTCAACAAATTAAAACAATAGTCCCACCCTAAAACAACCATAAAAAGAATCCTCTGTTAAAGTACCAAAACAACCCCCATTTTACCACCCTTGCTTTATTACAGACTCATAAATATACAGTAATCATTATATGAATACCCCCAATAGGTTTTACAATATAAATTGAAATATTCACATAACAAATTATACTTAACATAATTAAAACTAAAATTAGTTAATTGATATACTTTAAATATCTAAAGAAATACAATTTTCATGTCTGATCCAATGAAACAAGATCCTGCATTCACGTATCTTGATATCTGCTGGGCAGTGATATCAATTAAAGAATATACAATGTTGTGACTGAAAAGAACCAATGACAGTATAATGAAAACAAGAAAAGAAACTAGTAACACATTAAAGTGAATGTCAAAATAATATTATTTATTGCGTTAATGTTAAAAAAATGTGTGTACAAACGGTAATAAATGTTGTTAAAATGTATATAATCGTTCGACCCCATATAACTTCGCTCGTACATCCGGACCAGGCCGGGTTCATGCCCCAATGCGCAACCCGCCACAATATTAGACGGGCGCATGTACCGGTCGCGACGGTCCAGGGCCTGGGGGAACGGGCAGCGCTTCTGCTGGCGGATATGGACAGGGCGTTCGATTCTTTGAGCTGGGTGTATTTATTTGCACTCCTATGGAGGCTGAACTTCGGTCCACGCTTCCTGTCCTATTTAACCCTGTTATATACAGACTTAACGGCGTCAGTGAGAATTGCGGGCTTCGTCTCCTCTGCATTCTCTATTGGGCGGGGCACCAGGCAGGGGTGTCCGTTATCCCCATATCTTTTTGCTTTAGCAATGGAGCCCTTGGCCGCTTGGGTGCGGATGGACGCTCAAGTGTCCGGTTTTGAATGGGCGAACGGATTGTCTGATCGCATCGCCCTATATGCCGACGATGTGCTGTTTTTCCTTACCAACCTGGATAGGACTGGCCCTCGGCTGTTGCGTATTATGCAGATCTTTGGGGAAACCTCGGGTCTATATATGAACCCTCGGAAGTCCACCCTGTGGGTTTTGGGAGGTGGGGGCGGGCTCGGTTCCTGGGCATCATCGGTTCAGGTGGTGCATGGGGGTTTGAAATATCTGGGGGTGTATCTGTCCGATTCTCCCACCACGGCTTGGGAGCGAAACCTCGCACCAGTATGGGAGGGAGTGCGTGAGGATATTAAGACCTGGTTCCACATGCCCCTGTCCATTTACGGCCGGTCAGCTATTTTTAAGATGGTGTCGCTCCCGCGCCTACTGTATCAACTGCAGAATCATCCCTATCCGATTCCCCCGCGGTGGTTTCGTCAGGTGAACTCTGCCTTGGGTCAGTTCCTCTGGGATGGTGAGGCGGTTAGGGTGGCGATCCGGACTTGCTTTCTATCCACGTATTGTGGGGGGCTGGAAACTTCTGACATTTGGTCTTACTAAGTTGCATCACATCTACTTGTCTTAAATGAGTGGTGGTACGGCGACAGGGCTGACCCGGCTTATGCCGTGGAGCGGCGCTGCATGGGTGACCATTCCCTACACACTATTCTTTACTCTGCCC
Source organism: Calotriton arnoldi (assembly GCA_963921515.1). NCBI lineage: Eukaryota > Metazoa > Chordata > Amphibia > Caudata > Salamandridae > Calotriton > Calotriton arnoldi. The sequence continues at coordinate 2,036,333 of CAWUFW010000840.1, forward strand.
AGTTGAGGCGCTCCCTACCCTCTGCCAAGCGGATTGTTTTTCAGATCTGGAGGCAGGCGTTACGGAGGATGGGCTGGTGGAACAGATTAACTCGGGAGACCCCACTATGGCATAATGGCCGCTTTCCGCAATTGGCGAGTCTTTCTGGGTTTCGCGACTGGGACAGTATTGGGATATCCACTTTGGGGGACGTTATGCGGGGTCTGGTTTTAAAATCCTTTCAGGATATCCAGAAGGATTTTCAGATGCCGAAGACCCAATTTTTTAAATACCTGCAATTCAGGCATGCTATTTCCCCCAGTTTGGAGGGTCTGGACTCGCTGCCGGAGTTCAGCCCGGTGGAGGCCAAGGTATTTATGGGGGACCTCCTGGATCATAAGATTTCTAAAATCTATCAGTCCCTGGTTACGCACTATTCCCCTTCACTGCAGCGTTTAAGGGAGGCCTGGGAGGGAGATGTGGGTCAGATGGAAGAGGAGAACTGGACAGAAGCTCTGGCTTCCCCGCGAGGGGCGGCTATTGCAATGAGCCTGCGGCTTATTCAATTTAAATACCTTCATCGGGTTTATTATACGAGGGTCAGGCTCTGGAGGGCGGGCTTGGTGGCTTCCCCGGTGTATCTCCGTTGCGAGCTCGGGGAAGGGACCCTGCTGCACACTATATGGCATTGCACTGTGCAAGCAAGATTCTGGAGGGGGGTTCTGGCCTGTCTTTCTGAAGTGCTGGGGTGGGAGCTCCCTAATTCGCCGAAGCTAGTCCTCCTACACGTGATGGAAGGGATCGGGGGCAATATTTATAAGCGTCATCTCATGCTCCTGGACTTTACCCTGGCGAAGAGGGACATAGCTAGAGCCTGGAAGGCGGCAGTTGCTGCTTCGGTCTCGGCTTGGAAAAATGGTATGGACTTTTGTATGGGCTTGGAGATCCCAATATTTGAAGCCAGATGGTGTCCCTGGAAGCACTATAAGATCTGGAGGCGCTGGGTGGACTACCGAGGCCTGGAGCTTGAACCGCCGCAGGGGGACCGAAGCCGAGACCCAGTGTGACCTCCATGTCCCTTACTACTGGTCTCTCCCGCTCTTTGCATCTATTTGTGTTTTGTCTGCAATTCCTAGGCAGGAAATTGCTTTGTGGACGATGGACTCTTATGTCGATCAATGGCAGTTCGAGTCAGTGATACGTTGCTCCGGAATAAGGGGACAGTGCGCCGGTGGGTGGGGAGGGTGGGAGGGGTTGGTTGTTTGGAGGGTTTGATTTTCTTTGTATTGCCTTTCATATTCTCCTGTCTTTCAATATGTAAAAATAGTCAAAGTCAATTTTTGTATCTTATATGCTGCAGTTGTCTCTGGGGTACAGAGATCTGCGCCATATGTGTTATTTTGACAAATAAAATCTGTTTAAAAAAAAGAAAATGTATATAATCGCAAAAAATACAGAAAATAATTTTTAAAATATAGTATAAAGTAAACATTTATCGTGTGCTAAATAAAAGGTTTTTTTGCAAAATGTTATAAATTAGAATTACTTTACATACTTATACTCTAAAGGCCAGATGTACGACCATATGGGTTTGCGACTCGTAAATTGTGATTTTTAGTGACTTGCAATTTGCGAGTCGCACAATCTGATGTACAACAGTGTCTGAGACTTAAGGGCCGATTACGATGCCGATCAGATGAGCGTCTGACCAGCATTGTTGCGGTAAAAGGACCGGCTGACAAGGCGCGCGGTGGCGGTGAGACAAGATGGCCGCTCCCTGAGACGCGCTCCGACACCGAGCTCCGGTCGGCGCTGAAGGGTCCCGTATACGTGTGCGGACACGCTTGTAAAGCATGGCTCCTTGTATGGGAAGCAGTGGGGCATTTTGAGGCAAGTTTTTGGACCTGTTGAGGGTCCTTTTCACTGCTTCTTTCCCTCTGCTTGCTTTACCTCAGTAACCCTGTTCTGGGGAGCCGCCATTTTGCGTTTTTGCTGTCGGATATTTTTCCTCCACAGCAATGGTATACTGCAAAGACTTTTGGGTCCTTTAGTCAGTTCTCAGTAGGAATATGACTAGGAGTAATTACGGACACCAACATGGATCAGCGAATGCTACACACGTGCCAGTCTGACTACTTCTTCCTTCGCTTTTAACTGCTTGCTGTCTGTGGCTGCTGGCTTTTTGTAGGTGACCCGCCCTTGCATTGGGTCCACTGTTAGGTGATTGCGGCTCATTTTTGTTGTAATATTGCCCCTTTGCAGATGGCCACTAGATTCACTGAGGCAAGTTTAGAGATCTGCTGTCGATCTTTTTGGATGCCTATTCCTTCATGTGCTTCTCCACTGGGGCTCTATTTTGTGCGGCTGCCACTCAATTTTGGTCTTATACGCAATGTCTGCAAGCAAATGACTCTCTTTAACATATGCTCTTCAAAACGGTTTATTTAATGCCACATGCCTGTCGGATGGACCATTCCTCTCATATGTGATGGTGGTTTATGATATGCTTCATTCTTCCTCATTTACTCTCAGGCTCTGAAGGTATTTTGCATTTTTCAGTATAGCTCTGCTGGCGTTTTGCTGACCTCCTTTTTTAATAGGCTGTACTACTTTTGGCCTTGGTGTTTTGTTCCCTAAGAAACCTCACCTTCTGTTAAGTCGTCTACTACATCCCAACATGGATTCTCCTCACTCAAGCAAGCCTAATGGAGCAGCTGGGCCTTCCTCTGGTGATCATAAGGATTCTGTTGTCAGCACCAACAAGCGCGCCAAAAAAGAATTGTCTTCTCCATCGAAATCACCTCTTCCTCTGACGTTAGAGGATATCATGGATGAACTGCGCCTCATTAGACCTTTCATGACGGACTCTACTGCTACTCTTCAGAGAATTGAAGATAAATGGTCTGGTCTTGACTCTAGACTTTCGGATGTGGAACAAAAAATAAGCGTTGCACAGGACATTGTTGCTAGAGTCGATTCCCTCACTAAAGAAGTTACTCAGCTCAAAAAATCTACGGAGGATTTAGAAAATAGAAATAGGCGCAATAATTTGCGCATGTATGGAATTCCGGAAGGTTCTGAGGGTTCGGACATGATCTCATTTCTAAAGACTCAAGTCCTGCAGATTGTTGGCCTCCCGAAATCTATGGATTTTAATATCCAAAGAGCGCATAGATTGGGTCCTCAGAGTGCATCCTCCCCAACTAAACCTAGAGGCATTATTGCGTATTTCCTTCTTTATTCTGATCTTATGGCCATCCTTAATGCTAAAAAATATCCTTTATTGTAGTAGTAGTTAAAATTGGACATCAGCCAACGCGTTTCGTTCCAAATGGAACTTCGTCAGGGCTGAAAAAACACACAAATAAAACCAGACTTAATCACACTTAATATATAGACCAACATATAAAAATTACAAACAACAAATATATATATATATATAAACCAAACACATAATTCCATAACATTCATAGAACGGCACAAAAAATCAAGATACATAACATATTTACATATATCAACACAAATATATCATAAAAGAAAGAAAGCACAACATATATATATATATATATATATATATATATATATATATATATATATATATATATATATATAAGACACCATAAAATTGCTAAACACGAATCTAAACCATACAGACCTAACACAATACACAAATGGACATCCTAAATTATAAGACAAAACTGTACGCATTAAAATATTTACAAGGCAAACAAATTAATTTCCCATTTGGTATACACTTGATAGAGGATCATCATATTATAAAATTTATCAAACAGTACAATACAAATCTGGTCTCAAAACATGAAATGTATACCATGCAGGGAAAAGAAAAGTAAGGACATAAAAACGGTGGGAATAAATTGGAGAAAAGGGCAACAAAAGGGAGAAGGGAAAAGAAAACACAAAACCATCTATGGGTCTCACCTCAGTTATCTTAATCTCGGTCCGATTGATCTGTATACGTGGGTCAATATTTCCCAAAGCCCAACCAAGGTAGATAAAATCCTGAGTTATAGTAAGAAAGATAAGAACAAAAACTAAGGGTTGCATGCAAGAGTAAGTACTGCAACTCCTGCCATACATGTGGGATCAACAAATTTGGTTAAAAATTATTATCAAAAACATTGATTTTGTTTTTGATAATAATTTTTAACATAATTCCGAAAGTCTAGAGTCAAGACCAGACAATTTATCTTCAATTCTCTGAAGAGTAGCAGTAGTGTCCGTCATGAAAGGTCTAATGAGGCGCAGTTCATCCATGATATCCTCTAACGTCAGAGGAAGAGGTGATTTCGATGGAGAAGACAATTCTTTTTTGGCGCGCTTGTTGGTGCTGACAACAGAATCCTTACGATCACCAGAGGAAGGCCCAGCTGCTCCATTAGGCTTGCTTGAGTGAGGAGAATCCATGTTGGGATGTAGTAGACGACTTAACAGAAGGTGAGGTTTCTTAGGGAACAAAACACCAAGGCCAAAAGTAGTACAGCCTATTAAAAAGGAGGTCAGCAAAACGCCAGCAGAGCTATACTGAAAAATGCAAAATACCTTCAGAGCCTGAGAGTAAATGAGGAAGAATGAAGCAATTGTGTTTAGCAATTTGATGGTGTCTTTTATATATATATATATATATATGTTGTGCTTTCTTTCTTTTATGATATATTTGTGTTGATATATGTAAATATGTTATGTATCTTGATTTTTTTGTGCCGTTCTATGAATGTTATGGAATTATGTGTTTGGTTTATATATATATATATATATATATATATATATATATATATATATATATATATATATATATATATATATATATATATATGTTGTTTGTAATTTTTATATGTTGGTCTATATATTAAGTGTGATTTAGTCTGGTTTTATTTGTTTGTTTTTTCAGCCCTGACGAAGTTCCATTTGGAACGAAACGCGTTGGCTGATGTCCAATTTTAACTACTACTACAATAAAGGATATTTTTGGGATATACTTGGAGCTCACTGACTTTGTTCTGGTGCACCTTCCTTCTCTTTACGAATTTACTTATCTGGTTTCCAGTGGAGTGGAAGTGCGGCGAACTCTGAAAGCTGTTGCACAGACTTTCTAATTGTTTTTCCCAATCTAGGAACTGAGGTGCTGAACCGTGGTCAGCCGCATTTTGTCTTTCTATCCATCCTTAATGCTGCCAAGCAACACAAGCAGATGCTCTGGTCTGGGCACAAAGTCTTCTTTAGTCAAGATGTCTCTAAGCCTACAGCTAATCGACGTAAGGAATTTCTCGACCTTAGACCATCTCTGAGATCCATGAATGCCCGCTATGGCCTTATACATCTGTGCTTTTTCAAAGTGACTTATAAAGACAGAACTTTTACTTTTGAAGACCCGGCTGATATTCGGAAATGTATTCACACTCATAAGGGAGAAGCTATGGAATTGGGCGGGCCTTAATTGTTTTCATGTTTGTTCTTTTCCTGCTTCTTAGGTCTTCCCTGTGAAGTTCCCGATGTTGTTGTTCATACCCACGTTCTCCTTCTGTTTTGTCTTGTATGACTCATCCCGTTCATTGTCCTTCCACTGTCTGGTAAGTTCCCTTCCTTTTTGTTTCATATGTTTACTTTGTTTTTCTGTAATATCTTATCTCTTTCTTTTTCTTCTATGGTAAACTTATCCTTTCTCGGTGTCCCCTCCCTTTTGGAGTGTCCGTCTCTTTCCTTGCCCCCTCCTCTCTCATTAATGCTCTTTTGGTTTCTGATCACTATGACTAAAGCCTCCTGGCTTTTCGTCATTTGTTTTTGTTATCTTTTTCTGGCGACTACGCTCCCCTCTTCTTCTCCTATCCTGTCCCCTTGTCCTTCTCTTTTACCCCCCTCTCTTGCCTCTTCTCTCATGTTTTCATTGCATCTTTTTATTTTCATTTTATACCTATGGTACCTCATAATTCTTTCCTCCTTTTTCCATCTTCATGGATACATCAAGCTAGTATCTCTATTCTTCTTTCTCCTTGTTGGTTCCTGTCTTCTGCTTCTTATTCGTTTCTCCATATTTCCCTTTTTTCTGCCTATGCCTTTTTCCGATATTGGCACATCCTTTTGACTGATCTCTCATACCTTTTTTTCTACTCACTTCTTAAGTTCCTCTTACTTTCTTGTTTATCCTTGCTTAAATTTTATCAATGAATGGCCTTCGTATAATTTCATGGAATGTTAAAGGTATTCGTAATCCTGTCAAAAAACAGCGTGTTTTGTCTCACCTTGCTAAGTTAAAATGTCATGTAGCATTATTACAAGAAACACACCTCAAATTACAAGATCTGTTTTCACTACGCAAGCAATGGGTTGGAGAGGTTTTCTGTTCTCTGGCAATGAATAATAAGAATGGTGTTGTTATTTTGTTTCATAAATATTTGAATGTTCAGTTACAAAATGATTTCCAAGATACTAATGGTAGATGGCTGTTTTTGAATACTAAAGTTAATGACATTTCACTCTCTTTTTGTAATGTTTATGGCCCTAATGGCACTGATTTATCTTTTTGGAATGATTTTTCTAGTCTTCTCTCATCCCATGCTATTGATAATTTGATTGTGGGCGGTAACTGTAACCAACTTATGGGCCCCTTCCTGGATCGGAAATCTCAAACTAAATACATCCCTAACAAAATGCAGAAGATTTTTCATAAGGCTGTCACCTCTAGAGGCCTGGTAGATTCATGGAGAACCTCTCACCCCGATGTTTTAGAATATTCTTTTTTTCCCCCTGTTCACAGATCTCACTCCCGTATAGACTACATTTTTCTCACTCAACATGCTCTTCAATTCATGACTAATGCAGAGATTGGCTCCATTCTTATTTCAGATCATGCCCACGTCATTTTAGATATGGATTATCCTTCGCCTGCCCCTACTTCTCGTCGATGGCGTTTAAATAATTCCCTTCTTGGACTCTCAATTTGTTGAACAATTCACTTTTTTTATTCAGGAATTCTTTCACAATAATCTATCCCCCGACTCTCGAAACCATTTTATTTGGGATGCATTCAAAACTACAGCGAGGGGTTTTATAATTTACTTTGTATCCCGGAAAAAAAAGAAAGCACTTTCGGATTCAACACTCATTCTGAAACAAATTAAGGCCTTAGAACATACATATTTCACCACCAATTGTCCTGACACATTGTCAAATCTTATTAAAGCAAAGCTACAATATAATAAACAATCTTGGGATTCTGCGTGTAATAATCTCCTCAAATTTAATGCTAAGATGTACGGTGGTCGAAATAAGGCAGGTTGGTCTTTAGCCAACTACCTCAAAATTAAAAAACAAAAATCGAAAATTGTGGCCATCACGGACAACTCTGGCGTTTGGCATATTACTGATGCCAAAAGTTTTGACTGCTTTACTGAGTACTATACCTCCCTTTATACCCCAGAGTCCACCCCTTCTCCCGACCAACTAGATTCCTTTTTTCAAACCATTCCCAAATCTCCCGAAGATCACATTGATCTTACATCCTTAGATGTTCCCATCTTGGAGCAGGAAATAATCAATGCCATCAACTTCTTACCTAAAGATAAAACACCCGGCCCAGACGGTTTCACTGTTCGATTTTTTTCTCCATTTTAAACAACTTCTGGTTACTCAATTATTCTCGCTGATCAATAATTTTCTTATGACTGGCAAATCACGAGGATCCTTCACCCAAGCTATGTTATGTCTGATCCCTAAAAAAGATAAAGATCCATCTCTGTAAAAATTATAGGCCCATCTCCCTTATTAATACGGACTGTAAAATCTTTGCTAAATTACGTGCCCTTCGTATCAATAAGGTAATCCCAGATCTCATTAATATTTACCAATCAGGGTTTGTCAAAGGTCGATCTATCGCAGATAATTCAAGAACCTTCCTTAATATTATCCACCTTGCTTCTAAAATGAACTCACCAATTGCGGCCATTACATTAGATGCTGAGAAAGCATTTGACAGGGTAAACTGGGAATTTATTTTTGGAGCATTAAAATGGCATAGCTTCAGCCCACCTTTTATCAAATACATCCAACTGTTATACTCTGCCCCTTCCACTTCCATTTGGGTAAATGGTTGTCAATCTAAATATTTTCCTCTTCTTAGGGGAACTAGGCAGGGTTGTCCTCTTTCCCCGCTCTTGTTTATTCTCGCTTTAGAACCCTTTTTAGAGAAACTTAGACGTTCACCACATTATACTGGTTTTCAATTTAAAAACATTGACATCAAATTCATTGCCTACGCTGACGATATTTTACTATATATCTCTAATCCGTCTACTTCTTTGCCGGCCCTTTTTTCCCTATTACAACATTATTCCACAGTCTCAGGTTATCGTTTGAATATCGATAAATCTGAAGTCCTGCCTTTAAACAAACATTGCTTTTCCCATATGTTTCACGGCTCTGGGTTTGAGTGGAACTCCAATAATATCAAATGCTTAGGCATTTTATATGCAAATACTATTAGAGAAACTATTAAAATTAACCTTGCCGACATACTCAAAAATCTCTCTGCTCTCATTGAGAGTTGGTCTCCACTTTTCTTATCCTGGTGGGGTAGATTGGCTACAATTAAAATGATGCTCCTCCCTATTGTTAATTTTTATCTCTCTATGCTTCCGGTCTCCCTTCTGCTCACCTTTTTCAGCACCATTAATCGTAACTTGACCAAGTTTTTGTGGAACAACCGCACGGCCAGGATTTCACTTCCTCGTCTCCAACAACCCAAGGAGTTAGGTGGAGTCAACTTCCCTAATCTTAGACGCTACCACTCTGCTTTCACTCTGAAACAAATTTGGTCTCTTCTATCAGAATCAGAACAGGTACCTATAACTGCTTGGAGCTCGTTAGAACGAACTCAATACACACCTTTTTCTTTTATTATAGCTACCCGTCTATCCCAACCTCCGAGGGGCTTTTCCTTGCTCAGAATCCATCTTTCTCCTATGGATCAACTCTCTCGCACTCCTATTTGGTATAACAAGTATTTAAAGATTAACAACAGAGCTCTATTCTGGAAGGAGTGCATTGATAAAGGTATCATTACTCTCGATCCCCTGTTTTCTGATGGATCCCCTATGGAATTCTCAGATATTCGAGAGCTTTATGGTATCTCTTCTGCACAGACACCTCATTACCCCTTACTTAGGGCGTCTCTGAATTGTCTCCTTTCCCAGAGTTGTTCCTCTGACATACCTGACCAGACCCTCCCTCCTCCGCTTGACTTTTCTACTCAGTGTAAAGCAGCGGTCATTTACAAGCTATTATCCCGTCCTGTGGTTGCTAGAACCAAATCCAATTTAGAACTCTTATGGGAGAAAGAATTAGCGCAGGATTTTTCGTTTCAAATTTGGGATTCCATTTGGTCAAAAATTCATACTGCCTCACGCTCAGCTAGCACAACACAGACTTTATATTATTTTTATAATAGACTTTTTTTTTACCCCTACCGATTTGTACAGATTCAAGTTGTTGGATTCGAAAAAATGCTGGTCTTGCACCCATGAGAATAGCGACCTCCTTCATATGTTTTTTCTTTGCCCCTTAGTTAAGTCTTTTTGGTCTCGTATTTGGTTGAAATTGAATGAAATATTATCTACCAATGTTCCGTTTGATATTGTACATGTATTTTTGGGTAGTTCTTCGTCTGTTTGGGTTGTTCAGAGTAATGTAGGGAAATTTATAGATTTGTTTTGAGCTATTTCCTTTCAGATCATCACCACCAATTGGAAGGACACCTCCAAGATTTCGTATCAAGCTTGGTGGAACTTACTTTGTCATCACCACCGGCTTGATCGTGCTCATGCCACTACATTACCTTTGTTGATCAAAAAAGACTTGTTGTGGTTACCTTTAACCTCTTTTCATTCTAGGTTGGTTACTTGATCTTATTTTCTTTCTATGGTAACAATTTTATCTTTTTACACTTCATAATGTTCAACTTTTTATTTAAATTTTTATGCATTTTTGTTTTAACTTCTGATGCATTTCCCCTTTTTCCTCTTTTCCCCCTCCTTTCTCCTCTTCTTTCTTTTCTCCTCCTCTCTTTTAATATTTTAAATTGTTAAAATGCATTTTCTCTATGTATAAGTTTTCCCTTCCGAGGGCTTTATTGGCACTGTTGTCATATAGACATTTTATTTCCTTGTTCTGTTTCATGACCATGTACTGATGTTTTACTCTGTTTATTACTTCAATAAAGCATTCTAAACTTTAAAAAAAGAGGACCGGCTGACAGGTAGTCGGCGGTCCCAACCACCAAATTAGGATCCAACCGCCGTGGAGGCAGTTGGAAACATGTCTCTTTGCATTGAGGCTTGTGCTGCGGCCTGGAAAAGGGCCGCAGCACAAGCCCCAATGCCAAAAGAGATGTTTGTAAACATCCCTGCACCCTGTGGCACGCACCATGCGGTGCCTGCCACACAATGCAGGGATGTTTAGGGGGCACAGGGCCCATAGTGTCTCTGACTGCTTTTTAAATGAAGAATTGTTTTTAAAATGCAGCCCATTTTCCTTAAAGGAAAACTGGATGCTTTTCAAAAATAAAAATGAAAAGTTTTATTTTTATTTTTTCAGAGTGGGCAGTGGTCCATGGGACTGCTGCCTGCTCTGAAAAAATGTTGCACCCCCATTCACAAAGGGTAAGGGGTCCCTTGGGGACTCCTTCCTATTTGCGAATGGCTTTCCACCAATTTGAAATTGGCGGTAAACTGCAAATTTTTTGCAACCAAAACATTTCTACATACCAGTGTGACTCGCTATTAGGAAGGGACGCCCTTCCTAATAGAGACTCGCAAACCACATTTTGCGAGTCAGTAATATGTTACTGACTCGCAAAATAGGGTTGATACATTTGAAAGTACATTTTACCAGTCGCAAACGGTCCAATGGGCCATTTGTGACCTGTAAAATGCGTCGTACATCTGGCCCGAGTTATACAAATTATTATTTTACGGTTTTATATGCATTATTTTGAATAGAAAATATTTCTCTAGTTCGACAAACACTGGGGAAATTTGATAAACTCGCTGGAGGGATCTGCGTATGCAGGAGGGTGTACAAGTAGCAGTCCAGCTGAGCAGAGGTGTCTGGCAGGTTTTTGGAAGTTTAAGCTGTTTTGGAGGTATGTGGCGCCAATGTTCTGTAAGGCTTTGTATGTGTGCATGAGGAGTTTCAGTAGTGCTTGTTTGTGGATGGGGAGCCAGTGAAGCTCTTTGAGGTGCAAGGTGATGTGAGTGTTGGGTGAGAGGATTAGTGTGAGCTTGGCCACAGAGTTTAGTATGATCTGGATTCTTCTGGTTAGTTGAGCGTTGATTCCAGCATAGAATGTCTTTCTATAGTCCACCTTGCTGGTGATGAGGGTTTGGATGACGGTTCTGTGAGTGATGTGGGGAGCCATTTGAAGATCTTCTTGAGCATATTAAATGTGTGGGAGAAGGAGATGGAGTCTGTGTTCACATAGCCAGCCTGATAAGTTGGTTGTCCTTCACTATTCTGAGGTTCTTTATGTGGGTTCCCAGGAGGGATGTGGGTCTGAGTTTGGCAGGCCACCAGGTGGAGCCTCAGAGCGAAGTGTCTTTGCTTACGATTATTACTTTTGTCCTGTCTGTGCTGAGCTTGAGGCAGTTGGTGTTAATTAATCTGGCTATTTTGGTCATGCAGTCAGAGAAATTGGGTGTTTGGCGTCTTGTCAGAGAGGGAGAGTATGAGCTGCTTGTCATCAGCATAGGATATGATGTTGATTCAGTGGATGTAGATGATGCTGGTGAATGGGGTTATGTAGGTGTTGAACAGAGTGGGGTTGAGTGAGTACCCTTGTGGAGCTCTGCAGATGAGGTTAACCGTATCTGAGGCGAAAGGGGCCAGACTAACTGAAGGCGGCCTGCCAGGAAGGAGCAAATCCAGCAAAGTTTGTGACCTTGGGTGCCAGTTTCGTGCAGTCATTGGATAAGGATGCGGTGGGAGATAGTATCCAAGGCTTCAGGAAGATACAGTAGGATGAGGGCTGGGGTGTCACCTCTGTCCATGATCATCCAGATGACCTCCGTGGTAGTGATGAGTGTGATCTCTGTACTGTTGTTGAGCCTGAATCCAGATTAATAGGTGTCAAGGAGGTCGTTGTCAATGTGGTAGGTGGCTAGGCATTTGTTTATCATCTTTTCCATGTCTTTTGCAGGGTAGGGTAGCAGGGAGATAGGCCGGTAGTTGGCTAGCGTCTTTGGGTCTGCTGAAGGTTTCTTTAGGATGGGGAGAACTGTGACATATTTCCAGGCTGGAGGAATCTAACTTCAGTACCCAAAGGCTTTGGAACCTACATGAGTTTGGGGGAGGATGGTCTGAGGAATTTACTATTCTAAATTCAATCCCACAAACAATGAGGAACAATGCTATTTTAACACCAATATCACAAAGATTTGTTCTTACCCTTTTGCTATATAGATAAATTCCTATTGACAATGTTTGGGATATTAGTTCAATTACTCTAATCACATACACTGTACCAACCCTCACTGCACTAACTTTGCCTCATGTTAGTGCAACCATATCCCTGTTTAAGCAATGTCACACTACGTTGGTTTGATGAACAAGAAAAACAGTGCATGTCTTCTTGTTGAGTTCTTTTAATCACTTGTGTGCTGAGGACATGCTGGGGCTCTTCTCTGCACCAACTCTCAGGTGCTGAGGATGGCTCCAGCATGTTCTAGCACCCACCCATGGGCGAAACGCTGGGGCTCCCTCCGTGGGCCCCACCTACATGCCCCCTAAGGGGGTGGCAGAGGAAGCACTTCTGCTGCCACCCGACCATTCCACGGCAATCCGATGACATCCGCATGCTCACCGCACACCGGCATCATCAAAAGGCACGAGGAATGTGCTGGAAGCCATTTGCTTCCAGCGTGTCCAGGAAAGAGGACCCTTTCAAGTTAGTCCTCTCTCCCATGAGGGAACAGGAAGGCAGAAAGACACCCAGTGAAAGGAAAGTGTTCCTTTCTCATGGTGTCTCTCTAAAGGACATTCCTTCTGCGGGATCGCATGTGGGACCACAATTGGGCAGCAGGAATGCACCCACTAGACACCAAGGGTGACTTTATGTGTGCGGGGGTGTGACCCCTTGGGCAAGGGCCATACCCCATATTTGGGACAACTGTTTTTACCCATTTTCTGGCAGATCAGCCATTTTTTAGGCCAATCTGCACCCAAGGGGCCAAAAAACCACTAGACACCAAGGAGAATATTTATGTATGTTGGGGAGTGGCCCCTTAGGGAAGGGTTGCTCCCAATTCTGAAAATGACGTGACTTTTGTTTCACCTTCGGAGGCAGATCAGCCATTTTTATAGGCCGATCTGCCCCCTATGTGGCGGAAAATCACTACACACCAGAGATTGTTTATTTGTATATGTAAAAACAGGGGCCCATTGGACAAGGGTTGCGTCCCATTTTAAAATTGGCATGTTGTTTTTTCCAGCCCCTCAGCATGCCTATCAGCCATTTTGTAGGCTGATCTGCCCCCAGGGTGGAGGAAAACCCCTAGACATCAGGGAATATTTATTTGTATATGTTGGAGGAGCAACCCCTTGGCAAGGGTTGTTCCCCATTTTGAAATTGGCATGTCCTTTTTGTTCTGCCCACCACCCCCGGGGCAAATCAACCATATTTTAGGCCGATCTGCCCCCCAGGGGGAGTGGAAAACCACTAGACACCAGGGATGTTTTTATTTATATATGCTGGAGGAGTGGTCACTTGGCTGGGTGTGTGCGCGAACTGGTGTTTGGCTGACGGTGTGTCTGAACTGGCATATGGCTGGCAGTGTGTGTGGACTGGCGTGTGGCTGGCAGCATGGGCAGCTGGCATTTGGCTGGCAGTGTGTGAGAGCTAGCTTTTGACTGGCGGTGTGTGTGAACTAGGATTTGACAGGCAGTGTGTGTGAACTGGCGTTTTTTTTAAGTGTGTGTTGAGTGGCATGTGGTGGTGCAGTGTGTATGAATTGGCATTTGGCTGGAGGCTGGGGTAAGGTCACTCCCCTTTGGGGCACCAATGTTTTGGGTGCAGATTAGACATTTAACTCTTTTATTTCTTGTTGTCATTTACATTTGTGAACTTAATTTATTTCTTGGTGTAAAGCTTTTGATCTCATTGGTGGCGACTCCTGTTTGTGGTTTCGGTATTGGTAGATCTGCAGTTTGTGTAATTGCATGTATTTGGTGAAGAAACTTTTTTGTAATATTTACTTCAAATGAGTATCATTGCCCTACTTGAATGTGTTTTTTAACGGTTGTAATATTTGCAGCAGATGTAGATTATGTTTTGTTGTGTTTCAAATTCACCTTTGAATTTGTGCAAGATCTGTATTGTATTTTCTTGTGTGTAATTTCTTCCTGTTTTTTCTTTCTAGTGGGCTATCTTTGGTGCTTGCTGTGTCAGTGCAGAGTAGGTGCAGTTGATCCTCAGTCTAGCTGTCTGTGGTAAGTGAGAGAGATCTTTTTGTAGTAAAACATTCATTGTGTGGTTTGTATTGACAGTTTTTTCCAGATTATTATATGTCAATAGTTATATTTACTGTTTGATACCACCACAGTTTGTTGAGTTCCAATTTGACATGGTGTTGTTTGTTGTTGTGTTAGATTTATCAGCATGCATTATAGCTGCCCCCAGGCTGACCCCCTAGCAAGTTGCAGGTTTGCTTTTTGAATCTGCCTCTGAACGTGGATCAGAGACTGACTCTGCATCTGAGGCAGAGAACCAAGTTGAAGATTCTGGCAGTGAATTGTCTGTTTGAGAGGAATCATCTGATGATGGAGCCATTGATAGTGCTGATGAAGTTCCTTTTGTAGAGGAGGACACTAAAATGCTGGTAGTGCAGCAAGAGCAAGCTGGATAGCAGACAGGTGTTTGAAGTCTTCCCATTGGAAGTGCTGGGCCCTGGGTTGCCCTTAACATGGCACAGCCAATTTTGCCTGCCTTTAGTGGTGTTGCAGGGTGTAGAGTCAATACAGAGAACATTGTGCCTATCAATTTCTTCCAACTGTTTATTGATGATGTGTTTTTGGACGATATTGTTGAGCAGACTTATATGTATGCAGAACAGTTTTTGAGGGACAATAGTACCACACTTAAGACCCACTTTAGAGCTATTCAGTGGACTCCTGCAAATCTCCATGAGATTAAGCAGTTCTGGGGTTGGGATTGATAAGGATGCCATCCTTGTCTTTATATTGGTCTACTAACGCCTTGATGGAAACTGCTATATTTCTAGCAACCATGAGTCGAGATTGGTATTTGCTTCTGCAAAAGATGCTGCATTTTGTAGATAATGCCACAGCATTGTGACCGTCTTTTTAAGATTCAGCATGTCTTGACCATTTAGTAGATTGTTTCTCTGAGATCAGTTTTCCAGGGAAAGAGATATCTGTGGATGAGTCTCTGTTCCTGTTCAAGGGCAGTTTGGTTTTCAGACAATATATTCCCAGCAAGAGAGCATATTATGACATTAAGCTGTATATGCTGTGTGGAAGTGCCACTGGATATCCATAGAATTTCAGGGTGTAAACTGATGGGTATTCTTAAACTGACCCCACTGGTTGTCCTTCTAATTTTGGAGTCAGTGAAATATTTGTGTGGGAACTTGCCAGAAGACTTTTTAATAAAGGTCACCATTTATACATGTACAATTTCTACACAGGTATGCAATTATTTAAGGAATTGTTCAAAGTGGGCATTGTAGCGCATGAGACCCAATTCACTCAAACCATAAAGGTTACCCTAAAAAGCTTGGGGATTATTTACAAGGCCCTTGTGCCACTTTTGCGTCATTTTTAACATGGGAAAGGTGACGCAAAAGTGGAGCAAGGGGCTTGTAAATCTGCCACCTTGTGTTTAAAAATCTTGAAAGGGTTCAGAGCAGTGCCTTGTGTAGTAATTAATTTCTTGCTTTGAATTTTTTAGATAGAAGAGATGTCCACATGCTTGCAACTATTAATGATGCAGCACTTCACCTGTGACTGTTTAAGGTCAGGTAGCAGAAGTAAGCAAACCTCTGCGCATTCTATACTACCACAAGCACTTGAGAGGTGTAGATAGAGTAGATCAAAGTTTGGACCCTTACAATGCTGCTCAAAAGTCAGACATCTGGTACAAGAGGTTGGCTGTTCATTTGTTTCTTTTGGCATACTTCAATTGTTATGCTGTTTTCAAACATTGTTCTCCAGATTCCAAGGTGAGTTTTGTACAGTTTCAACAGTCTGTAATAGGCAGCATTATTGTTGTAGTCTAGCAGGCAAATGTTCCTAGAATCAGAGTGGTGGAGAATGTGGCTAGATAGAAAGATCGCCACTTTCCTGAATACATTCGTTTAACACCCAAAAACGACTTTACTTGTTGGAGATGTGAAGTCTGTTCCCAAAGAGGATTATGAAAGGAGAGTTGTATGTACGACCCAGAGGGTCCTTCTAATCCTGGCCTATGTGACCAAATTTTAAATTGTACCATAAGCAATTCAAATATTTGAAGCAACCATGAGAGTAAATGGGAACTGACTGTGGTCTGTATTGCCAGATATTTGGTTGGCAGTAGTTCGATGTGTTTAGCTACACCTGTTGTGTATGCAATCATAGTTGGTATTTCACCTTTTACCAATAGGTTGTTTTTTTCTATTTGAAATAAATGTACTGTTTCTAGTTGGATGTTTTATTTTTTCCAGTCTGTGCTTTGTGTGTGTAATTTGTTCATTGTGGGAGTGTTTTTAGAAATGAAAGCTGTGTGGAGCTTCATGGTGATGTCTGAGTTGCATTTGGCTGGCCATGTGTGAGAGCTGGTGTTTGGCTGCCAGTGTGTCTGGACACACATCTGGTTGGGTGTGTGTGTGGACTGACATCTGGCTGGCAGTGTGTGTGAACTGACGTCTGGCTGGTGGTGTGTGTGGACTGGCATCTGGCTGGTTGTGTCTGTTGCTGGTGTTCGGCTAGCGGTGTGTGTGAACTGGCATTTGGCTGTGGGTGTGTGTGAACTGGAGGTTGAATGACGGTGTGTAAAGTGGCTGCTGGCTGGCAGTGTGTGTGTATGTAGTGACTTGCTGCTAGTCAGTCAGTCATAATAGCTTTATTCGACAAATAGTCATGAAAGCTGTCTCCAGTACAAAATGTATGACCAAAGTATACAAAAGTTTTAAAAGGGAAATTTCCCGCAAATATAAAAAATCCATATAAATATATAGAAGCAACAATATAGATTCATATGCTCCTCTCAAGAATATATACATGTATACAAAGGGGACTTTTTACATTAAAACATTAAAACATTAAAACATTAAAACTTTAAAACGTGAGGAAAACTCAAACCCCAACCACATTTTAGCAGCCAAGGGAAAAAAACAAAAAAAACAATACGGCATACAATATGCATTAGTTATAATGCCGCAATCGCTTTTGATCTTATAATCCATGCCCATCCTAGATATTTAGCTAGGGATATGACAAGTGGTAACCATGTTTCGGTACGGATTAATCTAAGTGCTACCTCACATTTTCGAGTACCCAAAACTCTACAGATTGGGGCCAGCCATATACGCCGCGGAACTGTGTAAGCAGGACACACAAATAACAAATGGGCCAGAGACTCCAAGTTTGCATGGCAAATGGGGCAAGAAGTATCATCTGCTGTGTCCCATCTTGCAGTGAAAGACTTGACAGGTAATGTGCCCACTCTCAGTTGACTTGCTGCTAGTCACTACACACACACTGCCAACCAAATGTCAATCCACACACAGTGCCAGCCAAATGCCAGTCCACACACTTCACCAGCCGCCAGGTGGTGTGATTGGTGTGTCAGTCCTGTGAACATATGAAAGTGATGGGCCCTTGAATGGCACCAATTGTTGATGTGTTGGGCCTGCAGCTGGTGGTATGAATGGTTTTGCATGTGTGACTCCTGAAAGGTGCATGAATGGCCTATTAGGCAATTGGTGACTTGTCATGGCTTTACAGCTCACAAACTGTGACTCACTGGTTCAGTATTCGGAAATTTCATTATTTTATTCACAGTGATTCCTACCTTTTCATTTTCATATAATCTTTAGTTAATAGAATTTACATTTTGAACTTTTGACTCACCCTCATGCCAAATCCAACCAGTATGTGTGTGTGCTTCTGTAGTAGATGGTTATGCAGTGATATTTGTCTTTCCTGACTTTCAATGCAAGGGTTCACATTGTCTCCAGGGAAAACCTATCAACCCCAGATATTTTTGTAAAGTATACACTTGGGGATTCCAGGGTGGTGCGCCTCACGTGGATTAGACAAGGTTTTCTTACCAAGAAGACCTTGCAAACCTCACACATTGTCTTCATATTTGTGTGAGTGAAAGTACTGGAATCCATGGGGAGCTACACATTTCCTACTACCCAGAGCTCCCACATGTCTCATGATCAAATGGTACCTCACATGTGTGGGTGGGCCCAAAATCCACAGCTACCCACATTGAAAAAAGGGTCAATTTTTAGCGGAAAAATGTGATGTGTCATGTTGTATTTCAGGCCCTATGTAGTCACAGGCACTAGGCCTACCCACACACATGGTGTACCATGTTCATCATGTGAGTTGGGGAAATGCTGGGTAGTTGTAAATTTGTGAATCCCAACAGATTCCAGAAGCTTTCTGCACAGAATTGTTAGGAAAATGTGTATTTTTATTCAAAGTTTGAGGTTTGAATAGGTTTCTGGGTAAGAAAACCTAGTGAGAGTAATGCACCTAACCCCATCCTGGATATCCCCAGGTGTCTACTTTTCACAAATGTGCAAGTTTGCTTGGATTCCCCTAGGTGCCCGCTGAGATAGGGCCCAAAATCCACAGCTACCTACATTGAAAAAAGCGCTAGTTTGCAGTAGAAAAATGTGATGTGTCTACGTTGTGTTTTGGGCCTTTTCCGGTCGCGGGCACCATGCATACCCTGACAAGTGAGGTACCATTTTTATTGTGAGGCTTGGGGTAAATCAGAATGGTAGAAGACTTGTTGTTACCAATTGTATTTTTCTGCATTTGTACCTTCCAAATGTAAGCCAGTGTGCAAGAAAGAGGACATTTGGAAAAATACCCTCTGAATCACATGCTAGAATGGGTACCCACAAATAAGGAGCTGTACAGATAACCATGGCTGCTCATAAACTCTGCATCTGGGATATTGCTTTTGTGAATCTGCCCTCAAGACAAGAAGTTGCAGATGAAACTGTTGTCACAAATGTTTTTTCCTACTCAATTTCAATAATTGTTTGCTGTAGTTTCTTTAGGAAAACCTTAAGGTATCTACACAAATGACCTATTGGTGGATTCTGAATTTAACTACTTTTCAGACAGCTATAGCTTTCTGGCATCATCCATGGATTTCACATCGGTTTCCACCACAAACTGGAAGTATGGTAAAAGCACAAAAAGTTTGAAAAATTGTCTAACTCTTTGAAAAATGCCAAAACTGTGGTAAACAATAAGGTCTTTGATTCAACTGAGCATGTACCTGAAAGCTGGGAAGATGGTCACTTTAGCACAGCAAACCTTTTGTTGGTGCCATTTTTAGAAAAGAAACCAAACACTTTTTTGCAGAGCACTTTTTTCTCAAAAAAACTAAAATGTAGCTATAATTTGGCTAGATTCTCGGTTCACTCCAGGGCAACTCACAAACTCTGGGTATCTTTAGACTCCCCAGGATATTGGAAAAAAGGACACAAATTTGGCATGGATACTTTATGTGGAAAAACAGTTATGGAGACCTAAACGCGAACTACCCCAAATAACCAAAAAAAGGCTTAGCATTCAAGGGGGAAAATGCTTAGCAGCCAAGGGTCAAAATGGCATTTGTGACTTTTAGTCTTGCCGAAAGATAGGTGCTCAGTTTTCAAACTACACTCTAATGTGAGCTTGAAACTGCGTCATTGATTAAAATGCAGATCTTCGGCCTGAATTTCAGTCCTGCGTTTTGCCTGCTCCTTCAGATGCATGGATTGAAATCGGATGGGAGAAAACATAGGAGTGCGATTCTCTGCTGGGAAAACACCTACTATCAACATTTTCACGGATGAGCTAAAACATATCTAACAAAGTGTTAGTTATAAGAAGGTAATTTCTCCTGGCTGTAGTTCATTCTGATTGATGATCCTCAATATACTTGACAGTCTAATTTCACCATTGCGTTTTCTGTCTTTGTACTTCTTTCTTGGTTGTACTTGTTTTCTTCTAAACCCGACTGTGGGGCATGTTCTAGCCATGCAACACGATTAACTGTAATTTGGTCTTATTTCACTTGCCCCCTCCATATGGTCTTCATTAGTCCCTGCTTGGCGAGAACATTATACAGGATTTCATCTTTTCCTTTAAAGACTCTTAAATGCTTGGTCTTATTATTTTGCCTAGCTTTGACTACATTACAACAGCATTAATGTAGCACACACTTAATTGTAAGATTCCTTTTCACTATTAAAGATGTTACTGCCTCTGTTCTGCATACCCCTTCCTGTTTGCAAATGGCTTACCACAAATTTGAAATTGGTGGTAATCTGCAAATGTTTTGTGACCACATTCCCAGTCGCAAAACATTCATACATACCAGTGAAAGGGCCAGGCCCATAAGTTCTATACCTGTTCTAGAGTCATACTCCTATGGTTCTTTTTCGCAGCATGAAAGCTAAAGGGGAGAAAAGTCATTAGGAAACAGTCAATTAGACAATAATTCTCCTTTATCCATAATAACCCGCGGACAACTACTTAAGGTTAGTTAGTTTATTACAAATCCAAAAACAGCTGGGCATAGGGACACCTCAACACGAGGGTATGGAAATACAAACAAATTAGCATGAAGCCAAATCTACGCATCCAATTTAGACGGTGCAGCATGAGCAAGACAATTAATTCAAGAAATAAAATACAGAAAATCAGGAAGCATGAGTCCAAATTTCCCTGCATCCAGAGTTGGTGAGTGAAAAGCATTAATTCTATCCCTACTCTAACACTAAGGTGACATCCCTACATAAGCATTTTCAAGAGGAAAGATAAATGGTGTCAGTGTGTGGAGTTTTCCTAAGAAGTCTCTCCACCATCAATGGATCAAGTAGCATAAAGCCACTATCACAAGATAGAGCTTGCTTGAGATGCTCTCTCTCTGAAGGCAAGGAAGAAGTGGGGCTCTTTCCCTAATTTCAACAATCAGTTATCCACAGGTAGCATTCCCTTAATGCATTTCGATTCACACCATCCACTTTGGGTACAGTCTTGGATGTACTTTTCACGATGCCGACCGTGTACCTTCCCCGCAACAATTTGTCCTTGGTTCCCACACCTTCTCCTGTGTGAATTGTAACGTCCTTCATTTATTGACCCAAGTCACATGATTCTCTCTTCTCTCCGTGCCTAGCTAATAAAACAAAGACATTATTCTTCCTAAAAGAGCGCTTCTGCACCTGAAATACAGAACGTGAGAAAGAACAAATTCCGTAGCACACATGAAATTCAACTATTAATTTTAAAGCAAGAGTTGTCAGGGACTTGCATTTGAGGCCTACGATTTTCATCTAACATAAGAACGCACCATGCAAGCTTTACGAATTCACATAAACATTAATGCAGTTTTAACTAATACATTTACCTACGTATAAAATGTCAAAATCAATAAACACATTTAGTACATGAGTATTTGTCAGCTTCATAACATGAGTTCTCCATGTTAACGTTTCTGCAAGTTACATTCATTTTCCATGTTAATTCTCCATGCTACTTGTCAATAACCTAAAATACGTCAAATATTTATGTTAATACATTTCACAATTCTAATACTCCACGTTACAATGTGCAAAATATTATGCGGGTATGCTCTACGTGTGATTATGATGCACTCCTACAAATGAAATGAGATTTCCGTCCCATCAGTTCCCCGCTATGATGACGTTCAGTCATCATAAAACACTCCAAATCATCCCTGCAGAGGAGACTGATCTAAACCGATGTCGTAGCTAATCTCCTCTGTCTGAACTCCTCCATTCGCTTCAAATTTTCACAGTGACTGTCCTGTAGTCTTTCCATCCTTCTCTCTTTTTCCCTTAAGGTGTTCTCCACTTGTCTCGCTTTGTGCCACTTATATGCCCTTGTCATCCCTATCAAGAAAATAATACGGATTATAGAAATTATTATCGGCTTTAAGATGTATCCAAAGATTCCACTTCCTAGGTTTGCAAACCAATTCTCCACTGCACCAAATCCTTTTCCAATCTTATCCCAAACTCCTTCAGCTGCCAAATCCTGTATCTCATGATGTATATCAGTGATGTTACTAATATATCCCCTCAGATCTTTACTTCTATCAGGGATATAAGTTCAACACTATTGGACCTTCAGCATCCAACAGACTCCGCATTCTTTCGCAATTAACACATCTAATGCAAGCCGGTTCTGCATCACCATTACCCTTATCGAGACCATCTCTCCATCTATGAGTAGCAAAGACTGAGCCATGTTAACTGATAACTTATCCACTATGGTAGACAGCCTTCTAATCTTGATGTCATTCAATAACACTCCCAAATTAGTTATCCTCGCTCCAAATATATCTCCCACAACCTCACCAGCATTCAATCCACGTTTTTCCCTACTAGTCGATTTTCTTTCCAAATTCTCCAAATCCTCCACATGATATATCTTTGGAAACACAACTGCCAAATAACAAGTATCATACCATTTGCTTGGAAGCCGAACATATGCATTCTTTCCACACACAAAATACACAACTGGTACCATTCGAACCAACTCTTAAAAAACGTCTTTCAAGGACCATTTACTGGGAAGATATGATCACACACAATCTCTGTCCCACAAATACAGTATCATAACGGCTTGTAACTTGACGTATGCAAAGCTTGCCTCGATGTTCCCAATCTAGAGCTACAGTCCCAGAACTCCCCTTAGTCTTGTGAGCTAACTCCTCCTTGGTCCACTCAGAATTCTTGTCTTTGTTGTCAGACTTAACAACTAATCCCCTACGACTATCTTCTACTTGCTCAACACATTTCTTTTCTATGTCTGTTAGTATGCAGGTTAAATTATGTCTATGTGTGTAAGCAGTATCTAGTGTCACTGTTGGTGAGAAGTCATTTTCCATTCTTTATATTTGCTTATAGTAATCGAATTTGTTAAAGTGTTTCTAGACGGGTATTTCTGAAAGTACCACATCATAATTCAAAAAGTAGTATTCGTAACAGCCTTTTCCATAAAACATACTAAGGAGTAAACTACAACTAATACCATAAGTCAAGGGTAAGTGGTGGTAATGGATTTCCTCCTCAACTGAAGCAGGTAATTGCATGCACACATAGCAATCTCTCACCTCCATAGTGTCAATGTACTCATACTGCAACTTAGCATAAGCATTTAACATGTAATCACCCTTGGACAGGTCTACATGAAGGAAGCTACTAGTTTGCTCTATTAAGCCTTTCTATGATCCTTATGTACCCTCCTTTGAGGTAGCAGTGGTAGGCATGGATGGCCCATTCACCCCACTCCATGTTCCTCGCTTTTGTGTGTGCTTAAAATTGACTCGGTAATGACTACAGCTATTACTATAATTACTCTTACACTGAGTGTACCTATAATACCTTTGTACCTACTATTCGAATATCCAGACTCCATTTTTAGTAGCTCGGATTACAGTACAAAAGAGGATCAGCACACGGAGTCTCTTTTCTCCACCTCTATAACACTGTTCTCGAGCAATTTTCTCCTTTGAAATCTTGGAAAGTTCTTTTCAGCAGGCTCCGTTCACAGTACTTACACAGCTTGGAAGACCTCCCTAGCCCTCTTTCTTCTTCTTCTAGATAGAAATCTCTATTTTTATTCTTCTTCCACTTGACTAGGTTATCTTTTTCCAAACAAGTATTTACAGTTCAAAGTTCAGTTCACATCCCTTATGAGGTCAGAGCCAATCTCCTCAATGACTCGTTGCAACAGTTCTGCTCTCAATGATGCAATCACTTGAGGAGATTGTAGAGCTCCGAAACTTGGGAATGATTTCCAGAATCAGTGTCCGTAAGCCACTCAACCTTGGTGGGAAAGGTACAGTCAATGACAGAAGTGCATTGGCTTCAATTCCAGGAGCTCTCAGCAAGATCTCGAGAACCAGTATCTAAATCTCGGACCTCGTTCTCCCTGGCATTTGTAACCAGATAAGTCCACTCGGGAACAGAATATCTCTGACACGGCACTCGAGCTCTCCTGGACCTTCTTGCACCTTCTGTGTTTTGCTCAGTTTCACTAAAATCAGACTCCGAAGATTCATCAATTAGTGCAAGTTTTCTTTCAGATGCAAGTCTCAGATTTCTTTTTCTCTGTCTCACAGGCCACATTTTACCTGCAGCACCTTTCTTCCTTAACTGCACACAACCACTTGTCACACCAGTCTCTTCCACTGAGTCAGACTCTCTGTCACTCGCAATGTTACCATCTCCTGCAGAGTCTATACCAGGGTCTTGTGTAGCTTGACCCCCTCAGATCGATCTGGCGTTTATCCAGCCTCTTCAGGTAACTCTACAGCTTGGCTTGCATCCTCCCGTGACCCCTCGGTCGCGGCTGGAAATACTTCTGGGACAGGAGCTGTTTCATCAGAGAAGGATGGACCCAGTTAGCCACTCCTCCACACTTCACAGCAGTGTTTGTCACCAGTATCACATGATGAGACCCACGCCAACGAGAGTCAAGACAGTTTTTCCTCACGTGTTTTCTGATGAGAACCCAATCCCCTGGGTTCAGGTCGTGGCAGAGGTCTTTTGAAATCTGTACAGTCGCTACTTCAACCTGATGAGACACAGAACAAACCACGTCAGCCAATCCTTTACAGTAGTCAAGGACCAAATCATCTGTGATGTTCACTAACGCAATAGTAGGCACTGCAGGCAAACGCATTGCTCTTCCCATCAGTATCTCATGAAGCGACAACCCTGTTCTCCTGTCAGGAATGCTGCGCAGACTCATTAGCACTAAAGGCAATGCATCAGGCCACTTCACAGATGTCGAAGCACACACTTTAGCCAATCTCAATTTCCAAGTACCATTGATTTGTTGCACCATTCCTGATGCCTCTGGCCTGTAACTACAATGTAGTCTCTGATCTACACTCAAAGCGGTGCACAGCAACTTCATAACTTCATTGTGGAAGTGTGTACCTCTATCTGATTCCAATGTAATTGGAAATCCGAATCAAGGAATGAGTGCCCTCAACAATAGTTTAGCTACTGTGAGGCTATCACACCTTCT
This sequence comes from Calotriton arnoldi, assembly GCA_963921515.1. Taxonomy (NCBI): domain Eukaryota; kingdom Metazoa; phylum Chordata; class Amphibia; order Caudata; family Salamandridae; genus Calotriton; species Calotriton arnoldi. The sequence continues at coordinate 2,061,623 of CAWUFW010000840.1, forward strand.
AGTCGGGTAAGCTTCAACCCATTGAGAAAAGATGAACACAACTACCAGAATGTACCTCAAAATGTTACATTCAGGCATCTCAACAAAATCCATTTGGATCCAATTAAAGGGAACCCCCGATCTACCAATGTGACTCAAATCAACAAAGTCTTCTTCCCAGAATTCATTTGCTTGAACGTGACACACCGATGACAAACAGCTTCCGCAATCACTCGAAACCTCAGATTGAACCAAGTCTGTCTGAACAATCTCCCCATCGCATCTAACCTATATGAGCTGCTCCATGAATCTGCCTTGCCATTGGATGTAACAAACAATCTTGCAATACAGGCCTGCCATCAACTGACACCCAAATGTCATCCTTCCCTTTCTCACAACCTGCTCTGATCCAACCAGCTTGTTCCTTGTCTGTGGCCTCCAATTGCAAATGTCTCACTTCATCCCACGTGTCAGCAACATCTAGCATCTTGCTGAGTTCGATCTTCTCTGTACTCTCGCCAGTATATTCCCCATTGAAAATAAATGCATGGATAGCACAGTAATGTGCAACTTCATCTGCATACCTATTTCCAATGGTAACAAATGAATTTCCTCTTCCATGGGCTGCGCATTTAAAACCACTTCTCTTGGCAATTTTAAAGCTTCCAATAGTTGTCTCACATACTCTCCATTCCTTATCGGGGAACCTGATGACGTTAGGAAGCCTCTCTGCGACCACAGCTGTCCAAAGTCATGAACCACACCGAAACCGTACTGGCTAACGGTATAGATGGTGACTCGGATCTGCTCAGAAACTGGACAAGCAGCTTCCACCACTCCAGAGATGGTGAAGACAGCAAACGCTGCTCTCAGATTTCCTTCATTGTCTATTAAGCATGAACCATCAACAAAAAGGAATTGATCAGGGTCAGACATTGGCTCATCAAAAATGTCAGATCTCGGTTTGGTGCAAAGCTCAGTGACATCCAGACAGTCATGGTCTTCACATTCTTCCCCATCAGCATTTGGAACAGGCAACAAGGTAGAAGGATTTAGCACAGAACACTGCTTCCGAGTAACATTCTCAGCACTGAGTAACACCTATTCATACCTTGTCAGCCTGTTCTTTGTCAAATGCTGTGTTTTTGTCCTCGTCATCAGTAGCTCAACTGAATGTGGTACATATACTGTAAGAGGATGACTCATCACAATGCTTTCCCATCGTTCAGTACTGAGATCTGTTGCAGCAACAGATTTGAGACATAGGGGCAACGCTGAGGCTACAGGATCTAGAGCAGCTGAGAAATAAGCCACTGGTTTATGGGCACCTCCATGTTTCTGGGTGACTACAGCTAGAGCACAACCCTCTTGTTCATGGCAGAATAGTGAGAATGCTTTGTTGTAATCAGGCATTCCTATGACAGGAGGGCGGGCACAGGCACTCTCTCAACTCCAGGAAGGCAAGCAACAGCCGTTATCCCAAGGTACCGGATCACACACATCCTTGTGGGTCAGCATCTGTAAAGGTTTCACCATCCAGGAGAAATTAGGAATCCACTCTCAACAGTAGCCAACCATTCCCAAGAACATTCTGACCTCTTTTTGGGTACTGGGCGGATTCGTTTTCATGATTGCCTCCACTCTTTCTGGTAACACTTTCCTTTTGCCTTTTTCGATTCGATGACCCAAATACTGTTCTTCGTTCAGACAGTACTGAAGCTTACTCAGAGACACCTTATGTCCATTGTCTGCCAGACAGTTCAGTAAGGCAATAGTATCGTCCGTGCAAGCCTCTTGCGTTTCAGACACGATGAGGAGGTCATCAATGTACTAGACCAGAACTGAGTTTTGGGGCAGAATCAAGCTCTTAAGGTTCTTCTTGAAGACCTGATTGAAAATGGATGGTCTTTCAGTGTACCCTTGAGAAATATGACACCATGATAAGATATGGTTCTTCAGATGGAAAGCAAATAAAAATTGGCTTTCCTCATGCAATGGAATGGAGAAAAATGCCTGGCAGAGGTCAATCACGTGACCCACTTAGCTACGCAAGGAATCTGAAATAGTATTACAGATGGATTCGATGCCACGGGACAACATGGAATCACTAAGTTATTGACCTTTCTAAGGTCCTGGACAACCTGATATTTCCCATTCGGCTTCTGCAATCCCATAATGGGAGAATTGCATGGACTTAGCATGATCTCTTTTAGGATGTCCTGCGCAGTCATGGATTCAATTACAGGTGTAATCCCTGCCACTGTTTCTGAGGTCAAATTGTACTGTGGTGTTCTCGGGAACTCTGCATTTGGCTTGACCTGTATGCGGACTGGCTCGACTCCTCGAATCAGGCGGATCTCTTCCCCTGAGAAGTCCCTTACCAACGGAGAGACGGTGTCCCTCAGATCCAGCGGCACGTCTTCCACTGTCAGTAAAGGAAACATGGCAATGCAAAGATTCTGATTTGCCAATTTGAAAGCAATGTCCTCATCAGTGGTCTGCAATTCGGTTCCCTTTGGTGTACAATAAATGGTACATTTCAATTTGCCAACAGGTCACGCCCTAGCAAACAAACTGGACTCGAATTGCCACGAACTGATGGTGATCCTGAAAGGTTCCGATTTTTACCGGGACCTCTTCGGTCAAAGAGTTCGTCATTCTTTTGCTAGAGACTCCTACAACTTGGATCGATTTTCCTGACAGGGGTAGGTTTGGGGCTACTCCAGATCTCACAGTAGAATGGGTAGTGCCAATATCAATCAAGAATCTAATGGGATGACCACCTACGTCTGCTTTTATGCATGGCCCACACTGGTCTACCTCTAAGACTGCGCCAAGTGTACAGTCTTCCTACCCCCTCTGGCACCACCATAAGGATGGGTCCGGATCAAATCCATCCAGAGCTTCCATTAAATGGCATCTGATGATACGTTCGGTCGCCCTGCAAGATTCTCGGAGGCTGAGGCACTTTCACTAACTGGTTCTGATTCCCTCCTGCATTAAATGATCTTGGCCTAGTCACTGTCAGTAACTGATTTACTCCATCTGCCACCTGCACAAGTTCTCCTCCCTGCTCCTGGTTTGCAGTATTAAGCCGACACTCGCGCTTGTGACAAAAATGGCACGCAGTGGTCTTCTTCAGAGTCGCAACATCTATCCCTGTCTTTGGATTTATAGGGATGCCTCTTCCGCTTCCCTGTCCCATCGACCCTGCGACTGATGGTACTTGGACACCTCCTGGGACATTCCCTTGACCACGACCTACAATTCCCATCATTGCCTGCACCTACTCTCCCCTTTGTGCATTTCGCATTTGGACCAGCATCAACTTCTCCTTTATCCTTCTATGCTTAGAGTCCACCTCATCACTGTTGTACCTGGTATACTGTAGTATTTCATCTGCAGATTTGTTCTGCCAACAAATTAGGTGCTGTTGGATCATGAGGCTGATCTCCGGCCTCAGTCCAGTCACAAATTTAGATACAAATTGTCCAATGTCTTTAGGTTCAAGTATGTCTAGTCCACTGTACTGCTTAAAGGCTTGTAGCAACCTCTCATAGTAAGTATGTACTGACGCTTTAGGATCCTGGGTCGTTCGTTCTATCTTAACTCAATCGATGTCTTGTGGGGCTATTTTGAACTGCAACCATATGATCACCTGATCGTACTTCTTCATAACCAGTGGCAAAGGACCATGAGTTACTTTGTCCCTCTCTGGTTCAGCAGTAGGCCATTCAACAGCTATCTTACCAAGCAGACCATAGATCACTAGGAACCACAATTTCGAACAAGGTGTTTAAATCAATCCACTACACTTTCGAGATCTTAACAAAGTGATCAACTTGCTTGTACCACTCAGCAGGTTTCTTCCTCAGCTTTGGGAAATCATTTGTGAACGTAGCAAGGTCACCTCGACTCCAGGGAACATGCACATACCCGCCACTAGGCACCTCCCATAATGGATGTGCCTCTACTCCCTGCATCCCCCCTCCTGGAGATGGTGCCTCTCCTGTCACCTTCCTTACACTCTTCTTCTTTGACCACCTGTCCTCCCACTTATCCAGCATACTCCACGCACTTATCCCTCTTACCAATTCTCATATGTGCATCTTCAACCCAGTCACTCTTTTCCTTTAGCTCTTGTTCACTGTAAGTAAGCCTATGACTTCCCTGTAGTGTCTTCGTTTGGGACAAGTCTACTCCATACCTCTGAGCTAATTCCGACAATTTCTCATGTGCTTGTCTTGCCCTTCGGGTGACGTCCTTAGCTACAAACAAGAACTCATCTAGCTCAAAGATCTCTATTCTGTCTAAAGGTAGACTCCCACTGATGATTTCCTCCAGTTCAGCCTTCAGTCTCACCACATCCATTAACTTCACCTTCATTGCAGTCTTGATGGTACCCTGACTCGACTTACTATTCTTGCTGTTATTATGGTCTCTCAACCATGACTCAAGAACAAGCTGATTTTCAGAGATTCTCTGACTTGTGCTTGCTTCAAAAGTCACACCACTTGGTCCCCTCACAGGAGTTTCCCACATTCGCAGATCTGAACTAGTGCTTACCATAGGTATAAACCACATAGTACTGGAGCCAATCCGTACTCCGGAAGGGTCAGCAGTAGTCGCTAAAGGGGTATTGGATTCCATAGGCACTAGGGAAGGGCAATTCCCATTCAGGCTCTCTCTCTTTCCCAATCCGGTCCCTTCGCCATGTATGGGTTGTCTCCGACTAAAGCTTCCCACTGAGCTGGGTTCATAAACAGGAACAACAGGACCAATGGTAACCGGTGCTGTAAGAGCTTCCAGCAACCGTGAAGCAGTGTTGACACCAATCTGTTCCATACCTCCCAAGGTGGACACTCCCGTCCCCCCTACTCCTGTGATATTCTTCCCACGACCCCTGGAAAAGAACTCACTTGAGCTGCTACAGTTCCCACATTCTTAGCACTTTCCGAGTTTCGTCCCTCTTCCCCCGATTCTTCCCCCGATTGCGGAGTATAAGGTGGAGGATGCTCATCTAACAAACCATCCAATAAGCTGTCTTCGTTGTCACTACTGTCACTCCCATTTGTCCTTTTACTCCCATCCGGTGGTCCTCCATCTCCTACCAGCACTAGGTACAACCTCTCCCCCTCAATGGTATCCACTCTCCACCTCTTAAACTTTGCATCGCACTGTGCATCCTGGTACGCCCTCACAGTTTTCCTCATTCTCCATTGTTATTTCTCCCTCTGCTTAGCATGAGCTGCACGCATCCATGCATCTAACGCTTCAAAAGGGTGACAATTCACCTTTTTTCTCAGTGATCTTATGCCAATTTTGGAGCCAATTTATAGTGTGGAGCCCAACTTTTGTTGCCATATAGTGCGCTGGAGAATCCTCGGGTGGTGCCTCTTTGCCCACTCGAGTAACAACCCCTTTATCACCCCTAAAAAGATCCTGTAACACCCTAAAGCATTGCATGATTACAAAAATGCAACTTGTTCAATGTATTATGACGGAACAATCTTTTTCAACCACAACTTCCCGATGACTACCAACCAATCCCAGTCTGGCGTTAAAACAATCGATCTATCGCAGCGTGGCACACTCTGACATCACTATCACTCCTTGCAGCAGATCACCCTCCTTCACAATTTCTTGGTGCGCATTCACTCACACTATCGCCTTAAATCCGTAATTATCTGCCATCTAAAGGATCAATAGTATTTAACCACTCAAAAACATTCACACACGGTAACCCTCAAACAGCGCGGATCACATGAATCAGTATAGTTAGCCTCTGTACACAAGGTCCACTAGCCGATTCCCATACTTCCCATTCACACAGAGATCCTTGTCTTAGGTGGAACTGCCAATTACGTCTCAAGGCAACTCCTCAATTATTCGGTCAGACAATCACAATCTCGGTGTCTTCCACACCTTTTAATATCCAGGGATCTTAGGCCACATCAGGACCTGCACCTCAAATCTCAATCCTTGGACCACGTACGGCCTGAAACCACATTCACTCGACTCTCACTCCCCCCAGCCGAGGCCTGTGCAGGTAAGAGCGGTGGGGCCGGTTGAGAGGGGATTTTGACAGACAATGACGAGGGAAAATTAAATAAATAATTCATTTTCCCTTGTCATTGTCTGTCGAAATCCCCCCTCACCTGGCCCAACCACCCCACTACTCTTACCTGCATGGGCCGCGGCTGCTTCCCACTCCACAAGACATCACACAATCAAATCATTCCCACCGTCTAACATGCTGCATACACTGCGTACACCCTATCACCTTCCGTTGTCGATCATTGGACTCTAGTTCGGGGCTTTGGGGTTCTAAGGTCCACCTATTCTAGATCACTTCTGGATTTTCCCCTTGCTTCATGTGCGAACCATCCTCTGCTACCAACTGAAAGGGCCTGGCCCATAAGTTCTAGACCTGTTCTGGAGTCACACTCCAGTGGCTCTTCTTCGTCGCATCAAAGAGTAGAGGGTAGAAAAGTTGTTAGGAAACAGTCAATGAGCCAATAATACTTCTTTATACCTAATAACTCATGGACTACTACTTAAGGTTAGTTAGTTTATTACAAAGCCAAAAACAACTGGGCATAGAGGCACCTCAACATGAGGGTATAGAAAAACAAAGGAATTAGCATGAAGCCAAATCCGTGCATCCAATTTAGATGGTGTAGCATGAGCAAGACAATTAATTTAAGAAGTAAAATACAGAAAATCAGTAAGCATGAGTGCAAATTTCCCTGCATCGAGGGTTGGTGAGTGAAAAGCATTAATTCTATCCCTGCTCTAACACTAAGGTGACATCCCTACATGAGCATTTTCAAGAGGAAAGATCAAAGGTGTCAGTGCGTGTAGTATTCCTAAGAGGTCTCTCCAACATCAATGGGTCAAGTAGCATAAAGCCACTATCACAAGATAGAGCTCACCTGAGATGCTCTCTCTCTGAAGGCAAATAAGAAGTGGGGCTCTTTCTCTGATTTCAACAATCAGTTATCCACAGGTAGCATTCCCATAATGCAATTCGAATCACACCATCCACTATGGGTACAGTCCTGGATGTACTTTTCCACTATGTCGACAGTGTACCTTCCTCGCAACAATTTGTCCTTGGTTCCTAGACATTCTCCTGTGTGAATCGTAACGTCCTTCCTTTATCGACCCAAGTCACACGATTGTAATTTCTTCTCTCTGTGCCTAGCTAATAAAACAAAGACATTATTCTGCCTAAAGGAGCACTTCTGCACCTGCAATACAGAATGTGAGAAAAAACAAATTCCACAGCACACATGAAATTCAACTATTAATTCTAAAGCAAGAGTTGTCAGAGACTTGCATGTCAGGCCTACGATTTTCAGCTAACATAAGAATGCACCGTGCAAGCTTTACAAATTAAGATGAACATTAATGCAGTTTCAACTAATACATTTACCGACATATAAAATGTCAAAATCAATAAACACATTAAGTACATGAGTATTTGTCTGTTTCACAGCACAAGTTCTCCATGTTAACGTTTCTGCTAGTTACATTCATTTTCCACGTTAATTCTCCATGCTACTTGTTAATAACCTAAAATACATCATGTATTTATGTTAATAGATTTCACAATTCTAATACTTCACGTTACACAAGTGCAACATTATATGCAGGTGCATTCTACGCGTGATTATGATGCACCGCTACAAATGAAATGAGATTTTCGCTCCATCACCGGTGTGACTCGCTATTAGGAAGGGACGCCCTTTACACGCCCCTTCCTAATAGCGACTCGCAAACCCTAAATTGCGAGTCAGTAATAGGTTACCAACTCACAAAATGGGGTTGGTACATAGGAAAGTGCATTTTACCAGTCACAAATGGCCCAATGCGGTAAAATACGTCGTACATTTGGCCCATGGTCACTAAAATTTATAAAAAATTGGAACAAATAAAAAATAATTAAAAAACATGGCCATACAAAATAGCATGCAAATGAATTCACTTCCTCAAAATTAGTTTATTGAGTAGGACTAATATGTATTTGTATCCTGAGTTCCTCTGTACCAAATTGTGCTGCAATAAAACATGCTCACTCAAGCCTCTCCAGAAAAATAGCTCAAAAAATGTCAGACATTTCAGAGTATTCAAGTTATCCAGTCATAAAAATTATACTAATTTCCAGTCTTGCTGATCAAAGTGCGTTAGTAATGTTTTATTGGATTTTTTGCCTATTTATCATTTAAAAGAACTTTGGCTCTTCAGTGGGGAAATCGAAGCTCCCCTTCTGCCATCTTTGATGTGTGTTGTGGATGGGGCAATTGCTGACATAAGTGTGACAATACATCAATTGAAATGGTGGGACAATCACGACCATACGGAGTGCATTGTAATCCTCCATTAGCTAGTTTTAATTATGAGCCCTGGTTAGGTTACTCAAATGGGTTTGCTGAACTGGTTTCTGTCGGCTGAACCATGGTAGTTCTTCTTTAATAGCGCTCCATGAATTTTGAAGTGCTATTATAAAGGCAAAGCACAAGGGCACTGGTGAAAGGCTGTCAATAGCTACATCCATCAGGACACCTTTGCCATTTCTCCACCTTTGGTGAAAATGCTAAACAATCACAGGGAGTGGACAGAGACCTAGGAATTTGGGTCAGAAGTTCCATGTTAATGCTACATTGCATGCTTAAGGTGGTGGCATCGACCGTTGTTTCCTGCATGATGATTCCCAGCTTTGTAAACGGACTGTGGCTGGATGGTGGGTGCCACTTTCAACCTCTAATCGAATGTAAAGGCCTGGTATATCTCGTTGATCTTTTATTGGGAGTACCTGGATACCGCTGGCAGATCTGGCTTTTGAATATTTATGCGGTGTATTGGTGAGAACCCTGGGAAAGGCTGGCCTTATGATGCAAAGGTTTGCAAAATTTGAGTGGCCAATTTAGGTTCATGTATCAAAAAAAGGGGGGAAGTGAAAGGACATGTAGGATCGTCCACCACAACACGTATTGCATCACAAAAAGGAACCCAGCTATGTCAAGGAGTCTAACCCTCCACTGGAGAAAACAGAGTTTGCTTGTAAAACCCTCACCCACCAGTGTGACCCCTTGGTGGCATGATTCATCATCAGGTACATCCCGTTCCGCCACGGAGCGTGGCATGCTGCGACCTACGGACTAAGCGGGAGCACCTAAGTGACTATGTAATGATAAAGAAGATGGTATTAAAAAATAAAAAAAGGGGATTAGGAAAGGAGAAAGTCATGTACCTGCTTAGGAAAGCTTTCGTAAGCAGAGACATGACTTCCTCCTTTCCTAATCCCCCCTTTTTAGGCCGAGCGTGAGCCAGCGCGCAAGCGCTGCTCTGCGAAGAGCCGTAGTAGTGGAGTACGGAGAGAGTAGGGAGAGAAGCTCCGCCCACTCCCCCACCCTTGTTTTTCATTGGCTTGTGTGTTTGTCCTTTGTAAATGCTGTCTTCTGATTCATTTTGAGGCTTGTTAGTCCCTCCCTAGTACGGCTGTGTCGTCATTTCTAGCCTCCCATGGCTACTGGCCCCTTTACTTCGGTTCTTGCACAGTAAGCACTATGTTCTTTATTGAGTTTGTCCTACTTAAGGCAGGACGACGTGCTTTGTTTATATTCAGTGCCTGTGTGCACTTTCGCTTTCGAAGCTGCTCAATCTCGACCGCTTGTTGTTTTTATTGCTTTTTTTTCAAAGACAGTTAACATTGTGTCTTCACTTGTTTTTTGGTGTTAATACATAGGTTTTCATTGGGATTATAGAAATGTTATCATTAACGGATGTATCTGTACAGCGCCGTTTGTGTTGCCCCCCTTTGTGGTTGTTTTGAGGAGCGGCTGGGGAGGCATGCATCTCTAAAGGCAGACACATGCCGGCTCTAGGTCTGCTGTGTTTACATAATCCATATCGGCTCTTGAAGTTTATAGATCGGATGTCACAGCGAGCTTGGGAGGCAGCTCGTCAGAGCTGCCTCCTGCAGGCCTATCAGCGCTCCTCTGGGAGCGAGTCTATCTCATCCCTGGCCCTCTGTGATCAGAGCAGGCGCTGCCATGCATCGCACGGAGACCCGGCCGTCCACCCGCATCGGGTCCTACCCTGCGCCCTTAGGCTAGGGTCGCCTCCTGGGCAGGTGGGCTGCTCTTTTTTGTTAATCTTTGCAATAAGTACGCAATTGTAATTCACAAATTTTCTAAGTATCCTACAGCCTCCCGTGGCGCTGTGCAAAATAAAAAAACAAGATTTTCCTGGTTAGGCAGTTGAATCTTGGTAGCGCCTCATCTGCCTTTCCTCCTTCCGAGATTGATAGAATGCATGTCATCGAGTTTGGGCTGTATGCTTGTAATGTAGAGAGCTTTGTGGCTGCATGACAGTAGCACTGTATTATAAGTGATTGCTTGCAGCTAGCTGCCAGTCAGGGGCTCATAAATCACGATTTAACTTAAAGACACAGAAAGTGACAGGATAGATATTTGGGTTAATGTATCCGCTGCGGTTGTCAATGTACATCCTGAAGGTTCGAATCCAAGCGAGGTGAATGAGCCTGTTTTTCATTCAAGATCGACAAATTGAGCATTAGGGAATAACAGGGACACATGGTATTTACAACTCTAGGAACCTGCAAGATTGTGTCAGCCAGAACTACGCATACAGGCGCATCTCTGCAGTATTGCTGTTCAGTTAGTGGGATGGCACTGGCTCTTCTTAGCAGTACATCTGTACTTGTAATGGGCCTTTGCTTGCCTTTCTCAGCGCAGCTGCTATATACTTTTTTTGGGACAGTGCCAGCATTCACCTGAAGGGCCGCTACACTTGACTGATGTGGTGGAACTGGCACTGTCTTCTACATAGGCCTGGCTCTTCTCAGCAGCATTGCTGTACCTTTAACAGGTCAATGTTGAAACCTAGTTTGACTACTTTACTTTTAATAAATATGGGACAGTACCAGCTCTTCTGAGCATGGATGTTATCCTTCCAATGGAACAGTAGCAAGTCGTCCCAGCAGGGTATACACTTTTAATGAGCCAGTTTTGGCAAGCTTCACTGTTGCTGGGTGTCATTGTGCTAACCAGGTCCCAGCTCTCCTCAGCAGGGCTTTCATACTTCTAATGGAGCGATTCCAAGACTTCACAGCTGTGCTGTTCTTCTTTTAATTGGAAAGGTTTAGCAGTTCTCTCTGTTGTTGTTAATACATAGAATGACCTAGTACTGGCTTTTCTCACAGGGCTCTTATACCTACCTTTATTGGGACAGGTTTATTACTTTCTCTATTTCTCTTAATGCTTATATGTACCTAGTCCCACCTTTCCTCAGCAGGGACTTTGTTCATGTAATGGGACAGGGTTAGCAGTTCTCGCTGTTGCTTTTAATGCTTATAATGACCCAGTACCAGCTCGGGTCAATATAAGCCTTACTTATTGTGATAATCATATGTTAAAGTCAATAGACCTTTAAGGGTGGATTGTTATTATACCATGTTAAAGCATGTATACAGTTATTTTGTAACACAGAATCTCACAGATTACCAGAGTAGGCAAGGGTTTTGGAACTGGTTACCCCATTGACAAACCTAGGGGGGTGAGGGGGGGGTAGAAGATTTTCACTGTGACAATCCTTAATAGATCCTCATATCACGGTCTGAACAGTTTAGTTGTCTTCCTGACTTTTGTAATCAAAACAATGCATACAATATATATGCATGTACATACATAAATGTACATGCTGTTCCACAGTACCCCTTTGATTATGTCCATGACAGCATACAGCATGGGGTAATGGGTCAGCCCATTTCAGGCACTGGTTTAATTGTCATGTGACTGATGGCATTTTTCCCAATGACACGTGCCTCTGTCTGAAAATGCACTTCAGTGCCTGGGCTTGACGGCAACTCGTTACATTTTTCATTTTCTCCTTTAATATGTCTCATTTAATTACTTTCCTAGTCCTTTTTTATTGTGCTTTTTAGAACGTTTTGCAGCTCTGCAGACAGTGCTATCAAGCAGCTTGCTTGCCACTTATTTAAACAATAGTGCGCCACATCCCACACAACTACTGCTTCTAACCCGGGAAGCCTTTGTAATATGTTTTTGTCCATATGGTATCATTATTTTTCTTGTTCAAGGCGGGCTTCCATGTTTAGAAGTATTATTGTAACCATCTCGGAATGGTACAGCAGTGATACATTAGGAACAATACAGTTCCGCTCCCAGTCCAACGTTTATTGAACTACCATCTTGGAATGGTATAAGCATAGTGTATCAATTTTTTACTAATCTAAGATGGCCAGCACGTTACTTCTAAACCTGGTATCCATGTTGGAACTTGAAACCATCAATGCACTATGTTCAATACCAATGAAAAACAGCTGCTACCTGCTATGTATAATTACACTATTTATTACAAATATAAGCCCCTAGGGGGAGGCATGTTTTCTTTTATGGCAATATCTGAAGGTTATGAGTGCTAATTCTGGCAAGGCCAACTCAGCTTTTTCATCCTCTTACTCCAATAAATTGAGCACCATTAACTTTCAGAAACAGCTAACCTTGTGTTAAACTTAAAACAATATTTTATCAGTATTTAATGCTGATATATAAATGCTTCATGCTTTATAATCTAAATAAACTTTATCCTAACTATATCAATTTCAAAAGGCTCTGAGAGTGACTCATCCTTTCCAGCAAAACAACCTGTGAACCTTGAAATTGTATGCATGTCACTTATACAATAGCAGCTGAGACTTTCACAATCTCTTGAGAAAACATATCATGTACTTTGATTCAATTACAGTTGCAAAGAAATCTAAATTACAGATTCAAATTCTACCTTACATTTATACTCATTAAGGTACAAAAAATAACACACATTTTGACACGTACATTTGTTTTATGAAGCTCGGTTGTCATTAGAGTATAAATGTATGCAGAGTAAAGTCATACTGTCATATCTAAAATATATTCATATTTTAGAGAATCACAGGTTGTTATAGAAATATGTATTTTTTTATTTTAATGCGATTTTAACTAAAGTTTCTCAAATGTATGGAACAGGCTTGTGTTTCCCGTTCAGCTGTCACATAATGGGGGATTACTTACCAGATACGTTCATCACACTGATTTCACATCTTCCTCATCTCATTCATTATCTCGAATGAAGACCCTCACCCTTAGAAAACTACCATATTGCTTTCCTACTTTTTATCATCCTCCTTCTTGTAGATCATCCTGCTTCCTCATACAAATAACTTTATAGCTGAAACTACACACCCAGATGGGAGTGGGAAAAGGACACAGAGTAGTTGAAGAAGAGTAAGACTCTGTGTAATGAAAACAGCTGCTAAGTGATTAGAGGCCAGATGTACGACCAATTTTAGCAGGCGCAAACGGGTTAGCGACCCGTTTGCGCATGCTGAAATTGGTATGGCCATGTACTAACACAATTTTGCAAGTCGCAAATGAATTGCGACTCACAAAAAAGTGTTCAGAGACTCGCTATTTGGAGTCCAAATAGCGACTCTCTAACACATGTACTAATGTTTTCCGACCACAATTGCGGTTGCAAAACACTCGTAATTACCACCTACTTCAAGTAGGTGGTACTGCATTCGTAATGGGGCCCCCTTCCCCTTTGCAAATGCATGCGAAAATATTTTTTAAGGGCAGGCAGTGGTCCCAGGGACCACGACCTACCCTTAAAAAATGAAACGAAAACGTTTCATTTTTATTTTTGTAAATGTATCCCGTTTTCCTTAAAGGAAAACGGGCTGCATTTTAAAAAAAAAAGCTGCTTTATTAAACAGCAGTCCCAGACATGGTGGTCTGCTGAGCCCAGCAGGCCACCATCCCTGGGAGGCCCAGCCATTCCCAGTGGGGTCGCAAAATGTGAGTGCCTCATTAATATTAATGAGCCTCGCATTTAGCGGCCCCATTGGGAATCGCAATCAGTGTCTCTGACACTGTTGTATATAGTAAATTGCGACTCGCAATCGAGCGCAAATTTCGAGTCGCAATTTACTAGGGTCATACATCTGGCCCTAGGTCACTTTAACTTCACTCCCTTTCTCATCATAGTCATGACATGTGAGGGTATGTACAGCAGTGTAGGGATGATTTCAACATGAGCACACAGTCACGACTACTGCAAAACCCGTGAATTTTAACAAATACAACCATCATATAGAATTTAGAGTTAGGTTGAGGTGAGCCCAGCTTCTTTCCCAGATGGCCAGACCTAAAAATTACAAACAGGAAATAAGAAGCTTAAATCACTGACTTAATGCCTACATGGGACTCACATAGAAGATTGAAGGAGCCAGGCTGCAAGGCCTTTAGGGCCACAGGAAGACCCTAAAGGGAAAGGAGTGTACAGCCTGGGAGTAAAGATGCCAACAGATCATAATAGATGAGATGTATTAGCCTCAATCTCGGATATTTCAGCCAAAGGTTCCCTAAATATCTTGGTGGCTCAAATTTTACTTCAGATTTGAAATAGAGAAACTCTCTTTCAGGAAGTCAAGGATTTTGAAAGAATCCATTGAGAGGGAATAATGAGGAGTTTAACTCGTCAAACAGAAAAAGGTGACAGTGCTTGAATTAAGACTTCTAGGTAGCCAGTTTCCGTGTTGAAGGTCCACCATTAAGTATTCTGTAAAATCCTTCCTTTGACGTGTTGATTCTTTCAGCTGTTACATTGAAAGTGAGGGGGTAGGTATAGAGAATGTGATCAGAGAGAGAGAAGAGAGAAATGAGAGGAGAGAGGGAGAATGGATGGATTGAAAGAAAGATATTGCATTAGGAGACGAAGGGAGCAGGGCTGGTTTGAGTATTTTGGCCAGGGCTATTTTTGTTTCCCATATCCGGTCCTGCTGGGTTTGGGCTGCAAAATAGATTGCCCTCCCGAAAGTGGCTATATGCCCCAGACAGCCTATTTTGCCTTGCAGGTGAATAAGTATGACAAAATCAAAGAACAATTAATAAACAAGGAAAGAACCCAACCGTAATATTTCTGGTGCTGGAAGGAATTGCCCAGACTAGGATCATTTGCTTATTCGAATGTTCTGAAGCATTTATTAGCTTTTCTTTTGAATTTTTTTTAAACAAATCTTTTCTTTTGTAACTCATGCCTGACCATAAGACACACCATCTTCACAGTGATTACATATACTCAACAAACATTGTGAACATCAAACTTCTAATCAAAGGTTGTTGACTACTGGGTGTACACTACTAGTATGTTAGTAGTGTACACCCAGTAGTCAACAACCTTTGATTAGACACACTAAAGTAGTACTGTTTAACTCAATACTGGTTGTTGTATTCTAAACTGACTGGATTTAACCTCAATGTATTCATTGTTATGTTTTATATATATTGAATGTATTTTCATTTAAGTTTGATGTTCACAATGTTTGTTGAGTATATGGAATCACTGTGAAGATGGTGTGTCTTATGGTCAGGCATGCGTCACAAATGAAAAGATTTGTTTAAAAAAAATTCAAAAGAAAAGCTAATAAATGCTTCAGAACGTTCGAATAAGCGAATGATCCTATTCTGGGCAATTCCTTCCAGCACCAGAAATAAGACGGTTGGGTACTTTCCTTGTTTATTAATTGTTTCGGCCCTACAAAACCGTTCTAGGGCTAACCCCATTGTGTTTTTAAAATCAAAGAACAAGGCATGCTTGAAAAACTTCACTTTTTAAAACTTGTTCAGCGGTCATTACAAGTTGGTAAAAATATAGTTTATTGTCTGGAAACTGCAAAAAAGCACGTTGTTGAGATTAGATTAATTTCTAAACTAGCAAAAAGATTTTGCTCCACTTCTTCAGTCGACATTTATGCAAAATAATATTTAGAATAAATACTAGTTTTCAGCAGACCATTAAGAACAGAAAACATTAGTGTGTCAAGGCATCTGATGATTAAAATACTTTCCAACATCTAAGGGCTTCTATGAGGAGATCTCAGATATCAGGAAATCATATAGGCATTAGCTCCAATTAACTAAAAGAATACAAGTTGAGAGGTTATGTTGCCCTAAAGAAATGGATTTTAAGGAAATTCTGAAATGTAATCTATAATTCGGAGGGTTACACTAGTGCAGTGCTTCCCATACTTTTTAGAACAACAAACTTTAGCGCCCCACATAGCTTAAATGGACACGAGGCAGGCATTTTTTTTAATGTAAATAAAGCATCATGTTGTAGAGTCATTTACAGATGGCACATTATCCATTGAAGTGACCACTCAATTTGCACAGACGTACAGCTTCACTGATAAAACTATATTGCACACAAATGATAATGCATGCAAATCCGAGTTTTAGTTAATATTTATCACTTGGGCACCACCAAGTAAAGTGTCTTGATTAGTTTTGATCCTATTAAAATCTTTGTTTCCATCACACTTCAGAATTACAAAAGAAAGTGCTTCAATTTTACATTCCTAACTGCTGAATGTGTACAATTCATTTATTGGTATTTACATTTTGTTGTGTGTTACAAAAAATGACAACCGAAAGTCTTTTAATTTCACAGACCTGTACCCTAGCAGGATTGTCACATAATTCACTTTACATTTGAGAGGAGATTGTAAACACCAATCCCCATGTTTAAAAAGCAGCAATTTGGCAGAAAACATTGCCTGACTTTTGTCCTCTGTCTTTAAAGTGCAGCAAATGTGACAAGAAAAATACAGAATTTAAAGGCATCTTTATTTATTGTTTGGACTTTTGCGACTCACAAAAAATTAGGTTGTGATCCACCAGTGGGTTGTGACTCACAGTTTGGGAACTGCACTAGTGCATAACTTAAACTTTATAACGAGCTCATGGGCAGATTTGGTAATAGAATTAAACATCAGTACTCTAGTGACAATTTCTTATGTACATTGGCTGATAAACTAATACATTTCGCTGCTAACCCCAACATAATAATACCAGTAATATTCTCCACAAAAAGTGATTACATCTGCAAGGGGTTGTGGTGCTCCAGCACCAATGATGTTGCAGTAGTTTATTCAAAAGCAGCCCCAGACTCTGGACAACAGTACTGTTTCCTCTATTTAAATTTTGCTCAGTAAATAACATCATTTTAGAATCTTGGCAGGGGTTCATTTTGCATCCTCTGTTTAATAAAGAGTATACAAAATGGCACAAAAATTATTGATTGATATGATAGCCTTGTTTGATAGGGAGGGAAAATTATATGCAAAAAATGACTGTTTAATTGGAGGAATAGAACGATAAAAACAAATTGCCCCAATACACAGATTTAGATAATATCATGGAAACAAGCATAATTCGGTCGCAGTAATGTGCTACATTTGATTGTGTCAATCGTAACCTACTGCTTCATGGACCATCTTCTGAGAGCAATCGGATTGTTGTACACCAATACCTGGTTAGGGTTAAAGTCGGTGATGGAACAAAGATAGCAGATAAACTATTTGCTTAGTGGGGCCTCAAACAATTCTGTGTCTTGGCACTTCTTTTTAATCTATGCATAGTTGCTTTATGTTATATAAGACCCTTTCATCCTAAATTGGAGGATGTTAATGATACAGCACTATTAGACAAAATACCTTTGAGCTTTCCACAGTCTCTTGTGGCCCTAAAGTCATATAACGCCTAGCATAATCTTTTGGTAAATAAAAATAAAACTTGAGAGATTCTCTTTGGAAAAAGGAAATCATCGTTTACATGGAAAATAGATGGTTCAAGACTTGATGTAGTGCACCCCTGTAATTGAGTGTTGGCTAGGACTATATGTCGTGTGGTGAAGCCCAAAACAGTATCAATTGTCCTAAAATTCATATTGAATGTTACTCAAGCAAGATTTGAACCTTCAGTATACTATGGTTAACTTGCCTATGGGAGAAAATGAGGGTCGCGGCTTGAAAAAAGTCTGGAAACTTGTACGAAAACCTCTTTCCATCACAAAGTTGAGCTCTCATGCACAATTATCAGTGGACTTTGGGATTTTAGACCCTTGCTAGAGCTTGATGCAAGTTACATGAAATACTGATATAGAACGAGTAAAGCAGAGATGGGTTCCTTGAAAAATCTTGCTCAAACCCATCTCAGGCTTGATTTGGGAAAGTTTTACCTCCTACAGCAGATTAAACAAATGCTAACTCGGGATTGCAGGCCATGCTAACTCCAGCTCTTCCACAGAGCCTTTATACTTTGCGATGCAGTGCGGGGGGGGGTTCTTAGGATGGTGGTATGGGTGGGTGACAGGTAGAGATATTGTCTTTTTCAGATTTTGGGAAAGGTCGGAGGAAGGTGTTTTCAGCAGGTGGTTTGGGAGGGTGGCAGGACGCCAGCTATGGGATATTTTTAAATATTGGGACATGGGAGAGGGTGTTTTCATTGGTGGTGTTGTGGAAGGTTGTCATGACGTCAGGTATATTTTGTGTTTTAGGGAGGGGGATTTTATTGAGAGCATTGGGATTAGATGGAAGACCAGGGCTGAAGGAGTGGAGGCCATAATGTGTATGACTTCCTCATGACTCCTCTTTCCCCATGCAGCTCATTCATAAGATCAGTTGTGTAGTGGATTGGGTAGGAAGAGGTCACATATAACATAAAATTGTAGCTGTGTAGCTCTCAATAACATAGAGTGTTCTACTTTTGGCTGCCAAGAGACAAGATAGGCAAATCAAGATTCAGTTTTGTCTATTTAATATCATTGAAACGCTTCGGTGGAAAATAACCTCATTATTGACAGCTACCCATCAGTAATTCTATATGTTATGTCATGTTATGTTATGTTGTGTTGTGTTATGTTATGTTATGTGCACTTTCTGAACTATTTTCTATTCCCTAAATTGAAAGCCACATTTGTATACATCTAGTAAATATACTTGCAACCTAAACCAGTCAATCAATGAAGCAGGATTTATAAAGCATGGCTAATCACCCATGAGGGTATCCAGGCACTGAGGTTCTTGCTGTCATAGGTGGGTCAGTTGAACAGCCAGGTTCTTGAGTGCCTTCCAGAATTCCAGGAGAGAGGCGGAGACCCGGAGGTGGCGGGGGAGGTCATCCCAGGATTTTGTGGTGAGGTAGGAGAAGGAGCTTCCTCCATTGTTGCTTCGTTGGAAGCAGGGGGTGTGTGGGAGGGAGCGGGAGGTGGACTGCAGGTGTCTGGCGGGGTTGGTGGAAGTTCAGGCGGTGGTTGATTTAGGCTGGTCCTTGGTTGTGCAGGTCCTTGTAGGTGCGGATCAGCATCTTGAATTGACATCTCTTCTGCACGAGGAGTCAGTGGAGTTTCACGAGGTGAGGGGTGATGTGGGTCTATTTAGGGAGGTCGAGGATGTGCCTGACCGCGGAGTTCTGTATGGTTTGTAGTCCCTTCAGTATGTTGGTGGCGATTCCTGCGTGGAGTTTATTGCCATAGTCCAGGCGGCTGGTGACTAGGGCTTGAGTGACTGTGCGTCTGGTCTTTATGGGGAGTCATTTGAAGATCTTCCGGAGCACAAAAAGAGTGAGGAAGCAGGCAGAAGAGACTGCATTGATCTGGGCTTTCATGGTGAGTCGGCTGTCCAGCATGATGCCAAGGTTACACGCATCGGCCTCATTTATGAGGCCCCTTGCGCCGACGGAATGTCACTTTTTGTGACGTTCCGTGGCGCAGGAGCCTGCTCCATATTTATGCGGCAGCAGTAAGCCATTTTTTTGGGCTTATTGCTGCCTCGTAAATATCGTTCCTTTTAACGCAGTTTTCTGCGTTAAAGGGGCGTGCAATGAGTGTTGCTGGGGGCGTTCCCAGCAACATCCATGGCTTCTTGACGCTGCCCTAGTTTAACAAGAAATCGTAAATCTGAGGCAGCGCCAAAAACGTACGCCTCCCAGGGGAGGCATAAGGTAGGCACAACGAGGAGAAATATCTTTATTTCTCCTCGAAAACCTATTTCTATGTGTGCTGCATTCTGCAGCACATATAGAAAGAGGAAAAAGCCTCTTGTGATTGTTTTTGTGCAGGAAGGTTTCCCTTCCTGCACTAAAATAATCATCCCCGCAATGCAGGCACCCTTGCACCATGGCACCTGCGTTGGAGCACAGCAGCCCATTGTGCGCCGGCGCAGGGGAAAAGGACAGGAATTCGCCGTATCTGATAGACACGGAACATTCCTGCCCTTTTCTTTTGCCTGCGGCGCTGCCCTACGGCAAAGCCTCATAAATGAGGGCCATAGTCTGTTGGAGTGGGTGAGGGTCCTAGCTCCACCAGGAGTCATTCCACGGGGAGGTGTTGTTGCCGATGTTCTACAGAGATTATAGAAAACTATGTTGCCAGTAGTAATTATGCAAGTCAGTGCTTACATTCATCTAGTCAAGAGAGCGGCTTGTGTCGAATCAATCTCAGCTTGTGTGGATGCTGTCTTCGTACAGGGTTGCTGCTCTTTGTGTGGTCCTGTGAGCAGTTTTATTTAGAGGAAAAAGGGGCGTAGCTTCCATTTGTGCAGTAGGTGCAGTGGCACCAGGGCCCAGAGGCCTTTTACAATTCAAACAGCAGCCATGAGTGTCAATTCCTTCCTTGCACTAGGGCCCATGACAGTGGCTACGCTACTGAGAGTAAGAAAGTATTTTGATTGGGCACTTGGTAGTAGATATGAGAGTTGTGGGGTTTGGCACATAAATGAACATGCTTCTGTCAGACATAACAACAGCAGTGAAAGATATTTACTTTAGTGCAGAAACCAAGGATTTGATGCTATTGGAATCTGCACCGCTCTCACCCGCCACTGACAGCTTCCATTGTCATGAGCAACAGAATTGGTACATGTGCTTAAGAATAATGTGTCCTACAAAGTAGGTGGCATATTTGAATAGTGCATTAATCATATGACCCGCAATCGAATGTATGCATGCACCACAAATATTTCACTGACTCCAAATGATCTTGAATTACATGGCACCCCAAATCATTATGCACTGTAACTAATTTGCGCAACGTTTCCTAATATTGTCACCAGGATCTTTCACATTAAGCTATAATATTTGTTTAATTATATTGTATTACATCTTCAACACAAACCAGCTGCGATATAGTACGCCGTACAACAAGCCAATTTTGAGCTCTGAGAAAGGGTTGCTTACAAAGGAAGGCAAGAGAGAAAGACCTGTGTTGACTTTTAATGGAAATGAGCAAACTATTACACAATTAGCAGTGGAGAGAATGTCGAGAGAATGTCGTTGCACACCCACATTTATTTATTTATTTTACTTTACTTGTCAGTTCGGATAAACAAACATCAGTCTACTGACAATACAAAAATTAAAAATGTCATGATTGACGATAAAATATAATTCATAATATTTTGAAAAACATTCAGCATATCATCTATATTTACTCATAACGATATATTTATTCAAGGTGCAGTTAAAAATAATTTCAGCAATCTATTTCTCACATGCGGGCAGCTCATAAATATTTCGAAGTAGCAAACACCACGCACGAGCTGGTATCCTACTTACAGATTCTTAAAGCATCCTGGTAATTCCTTACGCCCAGCACCAAACGCACTGGTTTAACCCATTTAACTCCTATTTTTCATGTATGCATCGCAGAAAAATAGAGAATGTGCCTCAGGCTGCTTGATTTTCGGGTAAAGCTGGCGAGTGTGAATTATAGGTGCATAGGAAACCGTGAATGAGGCTAATGGAAGGAAGCCCAAACGAAACTTAGGGCCATATTTTTGACCCGGTTTGTGTCGCTCTTGCACCACGCGACATGGTGCAAGAGTGAGCAAACCTTAAGTCATATTTTTGAAGCCACTTTGCATGGCTTTGAGTGGCTCCAAATACAGTGGCGTCTGGTGAAATGGGAAAGTGGCGGCGGGTTGGGGGGGGGGGGCAAAAGGTGGGGATGAGTGTTATGCCGCAAATGATCGAACTGTGTGCTCCTGGGCAGAGACTGCAACTATATGTAATGATTCAGTTGCACGTGACAACAGCTGTTATTAACAAATCGTCTGCTTTACTGCGCCGGCTCATGCCGAATACTTTTATCATTGCAAAATGGTTTGTCTGTACACCACACTAAAATACAAATAAAGACAGCTTACGTGGCAAAGACGCCTACTGCAGAGATTTGTGTATTCTTCAAGTTTCAGAGTGTGATGGTGGTAAGATAACATGGTAAACATGTGTTATAATATTCCTTTTTTCCTATATGGTACATCCTGTCCACCCCTCCCTTTCCCCCATCCTTGGTTTCTCCCTGCTAGAGCTCACCTTAGAATGTTGGGGCTCCTGGGTTGTTTGTAGAGAGTGGATGGCCAATAAAGAAGTACTTATTGATACTCCGTTCATGTCATCATTACTTTCAACACTGGCGACGAGTTTACTGTGAAGGGGTCAGTTTTGGCCATTTCCCCTCGGTGTACTCTCTCCATCTCCGTTTCCACCGGGGCGCTACATTGAGAAGAATTCATGGAGTTGAACCTGACATGAG
The DNA here is from genome assembly GCA_963921515.1 of Calotriton arnoldi. NCBI lineage: Eukaryota > Metazoa > Chordata > Amphibia > Caudata > Salamandridae > Calotriton > Calotriton arnoldi. The sequence continues at coordinate 2,084,063 of CAWUFW010000840.1, forward strand.
TCATCCCAGCATCCTGCTTGCCTCGACCCAGTAAGACTTTCATACAGGACTATTCATAAGGATTGTAATCGGTGTGAACGTGTCTCTGCCTCAAGTTTATACCACATACTTTTGGAAGCGCATATGTGAGGGACCGTGCTGTGTAAACGGACGGCAGAGCGAGCGCTTAGGTATCGGTTAACTCTTTCTATACCTATATTAAGAAATGTGCTAGCTTGCTGGAAAATCTTGATTTTAAGGAGGAACCGTGCCAGTGTACAAGATCATACAGATAAATTGCCTCACCATCAGGTAGATCCTGATGGTGAGGCTTTCAAGAACCAGTGGCTGCTTCCGCTGTGCAGAGTCCCAGCGACAGTGAGAGTCAGCAGTTGCCTATAGGTCTACAGAAATTCCCCAAGGACTGTTACATACTAGATTTTATCCACAATGGAGACCCACTGCAGCTTCAGTCCTTACCACCAATGCTTCTATTGCCGCAGAATTAACAATCACATCTGCGGCACACTAGATGTGGCACTGAGACAGCAGAAAAAGTACTCCTTCAGAGGGTCTTTGCCTGTCATAAGCACTGATTTTTTGCAAATAAAACATAAGAGAGAAGCAAATAATACCAGAGCACTTTATGAATATATATATATGCACATATACATATGTGCAGAGCTTTTCAGGAGAAAAGTGTGGTTTAAACAGACAAAATAGAGTCTGCATCTTAACTGAATACAATTGGCCAAATTTCACCTATTTTCATTTTTTTTAAAAGCCTGCTAAACCTAATTGTCACTAATTTAGCAAAACGTGACTGGAAATAAATTTTACAAACCTTTTTAAAAATGAAAGGATGGGCAGTGTTAGCAGATAGGCTGCCATAGACATGAGACTAAAATGGCACATTTTGCACCGGTTCACATTTAGAAGCGAAATTTTTGATGTACTTGGACATGTATTCCATGAGCCCCAGGAAGGATTTAAGTTTTTCCTTGTTCTTCGGATATGGGGCATCCTTTACAGCGCCCAGCAGGCTGTTTTTTGGCCTGAACCCTTCTTCAGAAATAGAGTGTCCCAAGTAGTCGACGGATGACACCCTTATTTTGCATTTGTTCCTTTGAGCCCGGCGTCCGTGAGCTTCTGGAATACTAGTTTAAGGGTGTAGTCATGTTCTTCCACGCTGCGCCCATACACCAGGATATCGTCCTGGAAACACATCGATTGGTCCATTCCCTTCAAGATTTGCTGCATTATCTTCTGGAAGACCGCCGCGGCCGACGCTAATCCGAATGGCATCCTCCTGAACATGAACGCACCTTGGGGAGTTATGAAGGCGGTGAGTGGCCTGGATTCCGGGTGGAGATCCACCTGGTGATAGGCCATTGACAGATCGATTACGCTGAAGTACTTTGCCTGGCCCATGGTGCTGAGCATCTCATTGATATTAGGCAGGGGGTGCCTCTCCACCCAAATGCTTTCGTTGAGGCTGCGTAGGTCCACACACAGCCGAATGCCTTCACCATTGGCCATAGCTGCGATAACTACTGGGGCCAACCATTCGGAGCAATCCACAGGCTGAATGATACCCATGTCACACAATTTACTCAATTCCTTCTCCAATGGTTCTCTCATTTGTTGTGGTACTGGGCGCAATTTGTGGACCACAGGCTTGGCGCAGGACTTAAGTTTGATTCTGTGTTGGAAATCATGCAGACAGCCCAACTTCTCTTGAAACAATTCCGGAAATTCCTCGCAAATGGTGTCACCTCCTTGGTTTCCTTCGGTAAGTAGGACTTGCTCCTTACTGTTTGGGTTCAGGATGATGCCCAGTTCCTTTTGGTGCTGCCATCCCAGCAGGTTGGATCCAGATTCCACAATGTAGACTTTACCAAAAGCTTTCCTGTCTTTGAATTGTACATTCATCTCCTTCATTCCCATGAGGGGTATCAGTTCCTTGCTGTACCCTGTGGGAGAAATGTCAGGTTTCTGCAGAGAGCTTACCGTTTGCTCCCCAAAGTTCTCAAAATCATTTCTGTTTAAAAGGGTGAACGGGGAACACGAATCTGCAAACATGGTGACATTTTTGTTCAATAACACATCACACTTAGGATAAATGGCATTAACAGAACCTGCATTACCTTTAAGCTGTAGCACATATTTTTTTTCGCTAGGTATCACACATTTTATTTCTTTGTTTTGTTCCTTTTCACTCTCCCTCTCACTGTCTTTGATGTGGGGTTCCCCTTCTCTGCATACCCTGGCAAAATGCCCCCTCCTGTTACATTTTTTGCAGGTAACACTTCTGGCTGGGCACTGAAAGTAATTTGCAAAGTGATTACTGCTGCCACACCTGTAACACTTAAAGTTCCTTTCTTTGTTTGGCATTTTGCTACTCATGCTTTCTTTACTTTTCACTTTGTAAACTTCGCCCTTTTCTTCCCCCTCCTGAACGTTAGCTACAACCTCAGTGTTAGGCTTCATTTCTTTTATGCACTTGGCTGTGTGCTCAACGGATTTTGCAATCTCAACCGCTTCTCTTAACCCGGGGTTTTATGGCATGCGAAATAACGTGTCATATTCAGATAACATTAGTGCGCTTGCTGGGGAGAATGGTGGCAAAGCACATCACGTTTATTTAGGGTAAGATTGATAGCTTAGTGGGTTAATGCTTTTGTTGCAGAGTACCGTGTGTCACTGGCAGGCCAGAAGTTACAGTCCTGATAATGTAATGTAGCTCATTGAGTTATGCTGCACCCACATCAAAGAGCTGCATGCGGCTGCACGTAACCTGAAAGGCAGAAGTGTTGAAGCTTGCTGATTTAGTCCTCAGCCTTCATTGCTCAAAGGTTGTTCCACGGATTCCTCTGGGTACTAATAAACGCATATTACTAAGGGACATATAGGAATAATTACACACATAGACAGATGTGCCTGACCTTCTTGCAGAGCTTGCATAGACATCTAGGGGCAGATTTACAAGCCCCTTGCGCCACTTTTGCGTCACTGTTCCCATGTTAAAAATGACGCAAAAGTGGCGCAAGGGCCTAGTAAATAAGGCCCCTACATCTTAGCACGGAGACCCTCAGAAAGTCCAAAAGCCACTTCCAAATGTCAGTTTATCTTTTAACAACAGGCGAAGTCCATGCTGATTGACTCAAGCTGCAGCAAGGTGCTGTGTTCCAGCTGTGATCATCTGACCTCTGACTGTTCCCAGCCAGGATAAGACAGGCATGTGTCCCTCCACTGAACCGTGTCAAACTACTGGGGCAGGCCAGTTCAAAAATAGGTGCCGTCTCAGGAGCCATGCTGGATCCACTCTATTCCTGAATTGGCAGTGAGGGTGTAGAATGTAGGGCGGGCATGCTAAAACAAGCATTTGCAATGCAATAGGTCTCGCATTTAAGAGAGTTTGAGCTATTGGCATTGTAAATGACAATGCCTTTTATTTATGTGTTGATTTTTAAAACATAAATAAAAGGCATTTCTATTTACAATGCTAATAGCTTAAACTTTCGCAAATGCGAGACCTATTGCATTGCAAATGCTTGTTTTTAACTGTGTTATCGTGGCTTGTGGTGTTTCATGCATGTAGGCGGAGGATTATGTTGCAGGGACCTGAGTGAGCCACGGCTCGATAGTGTTGTGCAGTATGTCAATTGCTGGTGTGCTATTGCAGCGCTGCTGTGCCTGGACTGGTGGCTGATCAGTGTTGCGGGGTACCTTGTTATTTGGTGTTTACTTGTAGAGCGTGATCTGAAGCTCTCTGCATACCTCCGACCCCTGTGGCACCAGACTTCTTTCAAATGGCAGCACAGCTCTGTTTGGCGGCTGTAGAGTTGAACATGTGCCGCAAGAGAATGACCCCCTCATCGGGCTTTGGGGGGGAGAGGTTGAGAGTGAAGTGTAAGACCCAGACAGGAGTCCGAGCTGAGAGGGGAGGAGTAAGGAGTTGCAGCCTGTAAGGGGCTGAGTCAGAGCTGGGAAGCAGCCGCCGCAGTTGATTTCAAGCAAAAGGCAGTCAACCTACTCCCACCAGGCCACGATTAACAGCCCTGTTTACAGGGGAAGGAACCAGTGCTTCAGAGGCGTCAGTCCCAGGCAGAGAGCGGCGGATAAATAAAACAAGATCTATTTGTCTATTCTTTCAATATTATATGCTTTTAGTAACCAGCACGGCACAGGCGGCATGCTGCGCTGATTACTGAAAGCATATAATATTGAAAAATAGAGTTTGGCAAGCCGCGCCAGAGGAAAGAGAAGTGCGGCTCGCTAAAGTCTATGCTTTCAATATTGTACGTTTTTCGTAAGCAGCACAGCACACCGCTCGTGCCGCGCTGCTTACTAAAAGCACATAATATTGAAAAAATAGAGTTTGGCAAGCCGCGCCAGAGAAATGAAAGGTGCGGCAGCCATTCTTGAAGATAAAGGCGTGCCTTGCTACATAATTTAAAAACAACACGGCACATGTAGCATCTGTAACAAACGGTGCAGAGAATTAAAGCGAGGAGGTGGCTCAACATATGACGCTGCCGACTTTGGAGCTGGAAAACAGGGTTCGAGCCTCGGGTGGGCTGTATCACGTAATCACATATAAATAAACGGAGATCTCGGAGGGGAGTGGGGAGAGACAAATAAAACAAGGGGGGGGTCACAAAGAGCGCATTACCACTGCATCACGCGGCTCCTTTGCCAAAGAGCGCACAACGGAGGGCTCCTCTGCAGGGCGTTGCCATTGTGCTAATACAAGAAAAAAGTGCTTAGCGGCTAATTAAGAGACACCGTGTCACACCGCGAGTAAAAGATCGAGTCCGGGTGGGCGGGCGGGGCAAAAAGGAGACAGGGCGGTAACAAGGAGGGACTAAAAAGCCTCACTCACAATGAAAAGCCAGCGTTTACCATAAACAATGACGCAAGCCAATGAAAAGAAGGGGCGGAGCCTACACTCCACTTCTGAAATGTTATCGATTACAAGAAGCCTCGCAGAGCGAGCAGCACATGCGCGCTGCAACGCTAGGCGAGACCTAAAAACATGGTGGCCTGCACCACAGCGACGGCACTAAGGGGCTAAAGAGACACTGACTAAGGTAGTAAGAAAGCCATACAATAAAGTGAGTACAATACTTAACTGAGGTGACACAGAGCAGCAACAAAGAGGCTGAGTTCTGACATGGGAGTCTTTTACCGATTGACTCAAGTGTTACTCGTTTTGCAGGTATGAAGTCAGGCCCCCTTATGCTCTCTGCACCTTAGAGGTTTGCGCCTCGAGGCGAAGCGAGGCACCAGCCTGCACCCTCACCCCCACCTCCGGAGGCACACCAACCTGTTCTAACACATGCGTCAGGTCCCGACCCCTAGCCTTCACTGGCCAGTTCTCCCCAGCTAGGACGATGAGGGCACCTCTTACCCGTAACCGGCCTCCTCTCCTAACGAGTGTCCTACACCATGCTACACTTGTCGGGGGTAGGGGATTTTGGCTGAACTGTGTGATGAACTTGTCACTATTCGAGAAGACCACAGGTCCAAAAATGATGTACAATAGCAGAACTATGTGTGGGTCTCAAATTCTGCAACATAAGGGTCTCAAATTCTGTAACATAAGGGGCGGTGCAGGCTAGGTTCTGGGGTCATAGGTCGACCTGTGCGAGAGTCTCTTTACTGAAATATATGAGGGGTGTTGCCTGACAGGATTGAGGCATGCTGCCAGATCTGTGTGAGGGTTCCAGTGCGCTAAGACTGAGGTCCAGTGGGAAGTCTGGGTGTGCTAGAGTCAGGGTTGTGTGCCGTGTATGCTGTACCTGGTTGAGAGAGTGGTGGGTGGGCACGAGTCTCTATGATCTGTCTGTGTGGCATGAAATCTTCGATCCTCCCTGGCATTCTGCTGGTGTGCCACCAGGTGCTTGTTGGCACTCACACTCTCATCTGCTCGGGTGTATTATTTCTAATGCTGAATTGAGGTGAGGGGCTTCTAATTATTCTTGCCTTTCTAATCGGGGGCACGGGCATCGCTAAGAAGGTGTTTTCACAAATGGAAAGTAGCCCTAGGCACAGCGGTGGCTGGCACAGGTACACACGGTGGGGAGGGGTGGGGTTGGAAGGGGGGGAAATCGACAGACGATGGAATAGGTATAATTAAATAAATAAATAATACCTATTCCGTCGTCTGTCCCCTCTACCGCGCTCTGCCCCGCCCCATTGCCTCACCGCGCTTACCTGAACCAGCCGCCGCTGCCTGGGCAGTACCTTATGTGTGTGCTGGCATGCATCTCAGACTTGCGCCGCCTTTCTCTAGTCCTGTCTCCAACTTTGTGCTTAATGCCATTAGAGGCGCTGCGCATAAAGAGGGAAGAGAGCAAGGGACAGAAATAGCCAATCACTGCATGGCTTCAGAAGAAAGTCATGCAGTGATTGGCCATGTTCTGATCACATGAGCAGAGGCCCAACGGTGTGCCCTGAGCCAATCCAGACACTGCTCCCTTGCTGTTCTGCTAAAGCTTGAGAGCAGTGCCAGGATTGGCCCAGGCAGGAGAACCTAATGCTCATTATGAGTCTGGGAGGCTGCAGCTGTAATTACCCCAGCTTTTAGTGCGCATGTCGGGCTGGTTGCTGAAAGGCAGCCATCCAACCCGACATGCGCACTTTGAAGTAAATGTTGATGTGCTAGCAATCATTTTTAAGCCCTTCCCTCCCCACTTATCATCATGCAGGAACCCGGCCCGTGGCTAGAAAAAAACAAAGCTGCGGCCGAATTTCTTTTCTATGTTTATGTTTAATACTGGGATATCGGGGGGCAACATAAATAGGGGGGAAACGCCCCTTTCTCCCTAATAGAGGCTTTGCCCCCGTTAAAAAATATGGAGTAACGAAATGCAGCGCAGGCTGCTGTGTTGCATTACTCTGCCCTGAGTGGGCGTTCCAGGGACATTGCGTGGGTGTTATCACGCGACTCCCATGGTTTTTGATGCATTCCCAGATTTACAAGACCTTGCAAACCTGGAAATGCCCCAAAAAGTTACAACTCCCCAGGAGAGGCGTAACGAGGAAAAATATGTTTATTTCTTCCTGTTTTTCCCTCTTTCTATGTATGCTTCAGTCTGCAGCACACACAGAAAGAGGAAAAAGCCTCTCAGGATTGTTTTTGTGCAGGAAGGTGCTCCTTTCTGTGCAAAACAATCCTGCCGACTAACACAGGCATCCTTGCACCATGGTGCAAGAGTGCCTCTGCTGGTGCTAGGCTGCCAAAAAGGCCGCCAGCACAAGGAAAAAGGGCAGGAATGCGCAGTATTGGATAAATACGGGGCATTTCTGCCTTTTGCCTATGACGCAGAAAGCGCAGCAAGGTGACTTGCTGAGCTGCCCTGCACCACTAAAGTCGTAAATATGGTCCTTAATGTAAAGGGCTCTAGCTGCAGGTGGATGTATGTTATCAAGAATCTAGTTGTTAATCTGTCCTTAGAAGAGCAAAATTGGAGGTTTTTCTAAAAAATAATACCAGAATTGTTCCTTCTAATATTTTTGGCACTAGGACAGAGCTGATTGGGAGTGCTCCAGAACGTGCTTAGCCCTAATTCTATGAATACATTCTTAACATACTTCAGTCAAGGAATCCTGCTTCTCTATGCTCTATCTAGAACATCCTGGAAGCCCACCTTGTAGGCTAGATGCCCTGTGGTCCAGGTTCCGATTGCGTATAAAAGTGGTCTCAGCATTACCTGCTCGCTTATAGATTTCAAGCCCAGGTCAAATGTAATGAGCACAACTGGGGTGCTCTGGGGAATCTTCAACAAAGAGCTCATAAAAGTAAGTATTTTCAGGTGTATTTAATTTGTGTGACTTATACTGTCCCCAAATTCTAAACCATAGAGGGTCACGATTACTGCTCTATATATTTTAAGGGCCGGTGACACTGGATTAATTGTAGTGCATTTAGCTAACCTGATTATTGATGTAGCTCTGTGTTTTAACAAAGGTAGACTTTTTAATATTTGACCAGTCCATAAAAGTGAGTCAGAGTTCCTGACATCAAGATAATTAAATTATTTTACCCTCTCTAAGGTGGACGAATCTAAAGTTACTTTGCCCTGGGACTTTTATGAGGGTTGAAATGCCATGAGTTTAGTTTCTGTACATTTATAGCCAATCCATTCTAACTGCAAAACAAAGCAAACCTATCTATCTGGAGCCCCTTCTCTGTTTTGGACAATAACAAAGAATTATCTGTGTAAAGCAGAGCAGACACCTTTTTGTCAGGGGACTAAGAAATATTATAAATTGGGCTATACAAACTTTTGGATGAAAAAAACAACCCTGTCTTGTGGTTTTAAACAAATTTGTACTGGCTCACCAGATCCGCTGGCACTTAAGAATATCTTAAAAAATCAGAAGTCTATTCTCTTATTCAATGAATATAACCTAGGCACCAGTGTGCCAATGGAACTGGAGACTCTAAAACCGCTTGCGTTTCTTAATCAAATACAATAAATATTTTATATTCATTATGGGTGGAGAGTTTAACATCCACAAGTAATATGAAGTTTCGAAGCTACTGCTGAATTCTCTGATCATAGTAAATAGAGGGGTGCTTTAGGTGTGCAACACTTTGCTACCAGAGGTGTTTCTTGGAATGGCTGGATATCAATCATTCACATAGTGAAAATAAGTCATACCAGAGGTGTTTTTGGAATGGCTGAATATTAATCATTCACATCGTTAAAATAAGTAATGTCTAGTGGTTTTATTATCGTGTCTTAAATTGAGCAGTTATCCAAAGGCACATCTCTTTTGGAAAATATATAAAAAGTTATCAGAACAGTATTTATTTTTATGGAAGGGCACCCAATATGTGTTTTATCGCTACTCAAGAGTTTTTAAAGGTTGCAAAAGTTAACAAGACAAGTAAGTGCATCTTATTTGCATATATAAGTCTAAAATGAATTAGCCCATACCCAAGTGTAGTATCCGGAGCCCTAGGCCCCCATATGCTACTAAAGGATTGCACAGACACTGGCAGTTATGTTCGGGAACTGGCCCTGGGCACGTGCCCCCGGCCCCTTTTATTGACAGGGTCACCTGACTGGTGACGCCTGTGGTGGGTGAGTGTAAAGTGTATATTACATTGCGGGCGGAACACTAGAACGTGTCTAGCTAGACACTACATCTCCCCCCACCTTTACTGAAAGGAAAAGAACGAAAGTCCAACCTGGAAGAAAACAAACAAACAACAAATAGCACTAAATGGGGTTCTTCAGGCCGTCAGCCAGGCAGCACTGGAGCTTTGGACCACATGGTCATGATGTTTTAGTTGGCCATGGCGAAGTGTTTTAGACCGGCCTGGTCTCGCAGGGTCGAAGTCTATGTATAAAAGGTCCAGCATCAATGCACTGGGAGCTGCGGTGAGGTCCACCCTGGAAGATCTCTGTATGTGAAGCCTTTGCCTGGAGGCGGTGTGGTTGATGTTCTTCCTTGCTTCTGACTGCTGAGCTACTTCCGATTAGCCTCTCTCACTCGGACTCTTCTCCCACTGGAGCCTCCTAGAGGGTCTTCCTGCTGGACAGCCATGGGACCGTGTGGACCGTGGGTGTGCTCTACTTCGGTATGCTGCAGGTTGACAGGGGCACACATACGGGTCCTGGGTGCCTCGCCTCGTGGAACTCCGGTTGTCTGGAGTGTGTGGATTCACTCTGGTGGTGCGATGCTTCTTGGGGTGATGATAACCGCTGCTTGTTCTTCAGTTGGGCAACAGGCGACGGTCTGATGTCTTGGGTGATCTTGTGGAGTGAGGAGGACTGGAAGGGCTCTGCAGCTTACCTTTGTCTTGCTGAGGTTGTCCTTCACCCGTGGCATCTGCGGTGGGAAACAGGGATGCCGTCTGACTGACGGCATCCCTGTCAAATGTCAAAGCATTGACATTGAGACTGTCAATGCTTGGGACTGAACGGTTGCTCGGTGAAGCGTTGGAGAGATGGTCGCTCGCGCCGGCTGCGGCTTACGTTTGGTTCTTCTTCGTGACTGTGTCCCGGGACATCGGTCCGGTTGGTGGCTGTCTGGTGTCTCTGGGTGTGTTCAACCTGTGGTGGTACGAGTCCTCTGCCTTGTTGCTCTGCTCCTTCTCTCTCCGCGGAGTGGCGTCATGTCACTCTCTTCTCTTTCATTCGACCAGGGTCTCACTTGGAGGTGGCATCCTGCCACGTGTCTCATGTTAGTGTCACATGGACCTCGCTGGACGCCCGGACGGTCTCACCTTTCTTGTGGGCCCTTCTCAGATCTGTCCTGTCAGTAGGACATGCACTTCCCCTTGGGAACTTTCATTGGACGGTCTCATCTCTCCTGTGAACCCGTCTCAGATCTGTCCTGTCAGTAGGACATGTACTTCTCCTTGGGAACTTTCATCGGACGGTCTCATCTTTCCAGTGGACCCGTCTCGGAACTGTCCTGTCAGTAGGACTTGCACTTCCCCTTGGGAACTTTCATCGGACGGTCTCATCTTTCCTGTGGACCCGTCTCGGAACTGTCCTGTCAGTAGGACTTGCACTTCCCCTTGGGAACTTTCATCGGACGGTCTCATCTTTCCTATGGACCTGTCTCGGAACTGTCCTGTCAGTAGGACTTGCACTTCCCCTTGGGAACTTTCATCGGACGGTCTCATCTTTCCTGTGGACCCGTCTCGGAACTGTCCTGTCAGTAGGACTTGCACTTCCCCTTGGGAACTTTCATCGGACGGTCTCATCTTTCCTATGGACCCGTCTCGGATCTGTCTTGTCAGTAGGATTTGTACTTCCTCTTGGGAATTTCCATTGGCACCATCTTTTGTTCAGAGATACCGCAGTGGTTCTCCTTAATGCCTTCTGCATGCCCCTTTCTCTTTGAGGAGGTCTTGCACTCCTGGGTACTTGCCCATGCAGTCACACTTCTGGATGAGTCTGTCGCGCACCTCGGACGGACTTTCCTCTTGGGTTACCACTCTCTTCCTCTTTTCTTTTCCTGGAGAGGAATTGATTGCTTCGCCCCTGGTCTCAGTCATGCTGCAGCAATCTGTTCCCTTGTTGCAAACCTGTGCTTGTATTATACAGTCTTTTATCCAGTGGGCGCAATACTGCTATGTGGCCACTAGATGGCAGTGCTGTTTTTATTTCGAGGCACCGGCAGCTTTGCCCCTGCTGCGGCCTTCGTGCTGTCGTTCCCTTCGCCGGTCTCACCTCTCCATAGCCGGCCTGCACCGGGTCCGCCCAGGGCTTGCCTTTCTTTATTCCCGGCCAAGGCAATGTGCAGAGTGGCTCCCTGGAGCAGCAGGCTCCATTCTTCAACACCCCTTCCACAGCAGTCCTGCCTTTCACTACTCTGCAGGTAGGATCGCTTTTTTTTCTTTTCCTGCCTAACAGGGTTTGGGTCATACCGCGCCTGGCTGCCCCAGCAGGGGCCGCCTCAGTACTCTGCGGCCGACGGCCGTACACAGTCACTGTTGGTGCTTCTTTCCTGGCAGTAGGCCCTCTTGCTTCTCATGCTGCGTGGGGCTAAATTTGATGACAGGCCGTCTCACCCGCCTCGCCATGAGGCCGCAGACAGTCTAGGCTCCTTCCGACCAATGCCATCTTCTCTGGCCAGCCGGCTGTTCACTTGGCTGGGGCGGGCCTCACCTCATACCGGCACTCCGGACACCATTGCTGCCAGCCGCCCCATGCCTAACTACTCCTGCCTGACGGTAGCACCGCTCACCTCCTGTACCAGCAGTGTTCGTACCGGTCGTCCTCAGGCCACATGCTATCTCTTCTCTCCTCCGCAGCCTCTCAGCTCACACGCTGCGCTGGGTGGGGGCAGGAGCTGCTGCCGGAGACTGCATGACCTCGCTCTGGGGCCCTATTCTTCACGGGGTGGGTTTGGGGGAAGCAGGTCGCTACCCTGCTCTCGTTCACCTCCGTCCGGCTCTCTTCACTGTCGGGTCCCCCGCTTAGGGCTCTCACCTTCTGCCGCAGATGCAGGGTGGGCTCCCGCGGACCTCCGGTTGTCGGTCCCTTTACTTCGCGCCACAACCCCTCCAGCCAGCTCGGCAGCCGGCGCTTCCACGCGGGGTGGGCTCCCGCTCAGGTCTCTCACCCCCGGGGCTTATCACGCGCCCCGTGGGCTATCGGCGCCTCTTCGCAGGGAGGGGGTATATTCCCTGCAGTCACGTCAGGTGCGGGGTGGGCTCCCGAACACCTCCTCTTCACCCTGGGCTTTCCACATGCCCCGCGGGTCTTCCGGCGCGTCGCGCGCCTGTGCACCAGCGGTGCCCCCAACACGGGCACCACACTGTCCCCCTCACCACCTTCCACAGCGGCGGCTGCCCCCCGAGCTCTTCTCACGCCCACGGGGTCTTCCACGCAGTTCTTCAACTGCGGCAGGGGGTGCCCTCGACCCGGGCATTATTCTCTCCCCCTGTTCCACCTTCAACAAGACGGGGGCACACGCGGGCAAGTCCCGCTCATCGCCATTGTAGTATCCGGAGCCCTAGGCCCCCATATGCTACTAAAGGATTGCACAGACACTGGCAGTTATGTTCGGGAACTGGCCCTGGGCACGTGCGCCCGGCCCCTTTTATTGACGGGGTCACCTGACTGGTGACGCCTGTGGTGGGTGAGTGTAAAGTGTATATTACATTGCGGGCGGAACACTAGAACGTGTCCAGCTAGACACTACACCAAGTGAAACTAATTTGTCATAAAATATACAAACAGCAATTGTAGAAAGCCAGCACCAAGTAGTATTGATTGAGTAAAAAGACACCATATATAAAATGCAGTGTAAACAATTCCCCGTGTGCATTTTAAAATAAACAATAAAATAAAAGATACAGACATATTATTTCAAACGTATGGTTAGTAAATTTATGCATTTCAGGTTTCAGTTGCATAAAGAATAATATATATGTACAGAAGAGCATATATGAATCATTGCCAAGGTTGGAAGGGTAAACCACAATTTAGTTTATTGTGATGAGAGGATATTATATGGTGTAGAGAAGAGGGATTGTTACTGAACTGAAACAGTTATCTTGAGTAGGGAAGTATGTTGAAGAACTGTTCGTGCAGTACTGTTTTAATAGGCAGGAGGAAGTTATTTAAAAAAAAATGTGGCCATTGTGTTTTATAAATCGAGTTTGAAGATTCATTTGTGTTACTTGCTTGATGTAACAGCTATGCTGGTTTTGTCAGTAGTCTGGTAATTAGCCAAATGACTGTAGTACTACACCGAGGGAAACAAATCGATACTTAATAGTTGTGGTTGTTGTGTTACATTCCAAGTTCTTCAGGTCCAAATGAGAAATAACGTGTGTTTATTGTTTGCCACATGTTAAAAATGCGATCTGCGTATGATATCCGAAAGCCTGCAGAACTCAGAACGATCCTGTAAGTAAATCTGTTCTTTAATTGAGGCTTCCTCCAAACAGCCTTCTACAAAGGGTGCTGGCTCCTACATTGCACCTACAAGAGGTGCTCTCCAACATCAGACTCAGTGTGGGGGCTTATTCCTATTCTGCCTCATTTATGGCAATTTGGCAGAGGGCAGCGCAGCGAGGCCCCTTGCTGCACTAGTGAAAGAGCAGGAATGCACTGTATTTAGGCAATATGGGCCATTCCTGTCCTTTCTGCCTGCACTGATGACGTTATGGCAGCCTAGCACCAAGTAGGCACCCTTGCACGATACCATGGTGCAAGGGTGCGTCAGTTGCAGGCAGGGTTGTTTTTGTGCAGGAAAGGACACTTTCCTGCACAAAAACAATCCTACAAGGTGTTTTCTCTTTTTATGTGTGCTGCAGAATGCAGCACACATGGAAAGAGGAAAGAACGAGGAGAAATGAACATATTTCTCCTTGTTACACCTCACCTCGGGAGGTGTACGGATTTGACACTTCCCCAGGTTCATATTCTTTGTATATCTGGGGCAGTGTCAAATTTCATGGGTGTAGCATTGGAAACCCACCGCAACGTCCATGCAATGCCTCCCAGGCACACAGTAAGGCGATGCTGCCATTTGCGCTGCGTCGCCTTACTCATGATTTATGAGTCCACTCAAAGCACACAGGGTGGCTTTGCGTGGTTTCTTAAATGTTAATGAGATCCCTGCTGCACGCATGCACCACTTTATGTGGTGCAAAAGTGATGCAGGACTCTCGTAAATATGCCCTATAGTGCGCCCAAGGTGTACTAGGCATTCACTCCAGAAGAGGGCATTCCCCCTGACAACACTTGACACACATTGATAAAGGTGAGCACGGTCATGGTCGCATCTCCTCCTGTCCCTGCCGAGAATTTGGCAGCGCCCTGCAGTCTCCCTTAATGTGGAATACATTTAGGAACTGCACTACCTTTGAGTGAGAGCTTTAGTTCCCCAGAAAGCATAAGTGGCACAGAGCCATTCGGGGGCTTATTTACAAGCCCATTACACCACGGTGCGTTACTTTTTTTGGCGCACCGATGCGCAGTGTGCCTGCTCATATTTACATGGCCACGTAAAGTCACCCTTCGTGACTTTTGATGGCCTTGTAAATATGGGCCCCTTTCACGCAATACTCTGCGTGAAAGGGGCATTCCACAGGAATTGTTGTGGGTGTTCTCACGCAACATCCATGGAACTTGACTCATTTCCAAAATTACAACATTTTGGGGAGATGTAGGAATGGGGCAACAAGGAGAAGTACTTTTATTTCTCCTTATTTTTTCTCTTCCTATGCGTGCTGCATTCTGCAGCATACATAGAAAGAGAAAAATGCCATCAATAATTGTTTTTGTGCAGGAATGTGTACCTTTCTGCACAGAAACAGTCATACCCGCAGTGCAGGCACCCTTGCAAAATGATGCAAGAGTGCCTGTACTGGCGCATGGCAGCCAATTGTGCGCCAGAGCTGGGGAAAGCACTGGGATGCGTCGTATTGTTGTTAATAAGCATATTGTGCTTTGAAAATTATGCAGCACGGCGCAGCTAAATGGTTTGCAGCGCCGCGCTGTGTCATGTTCTTGTAGATGAGGTCTTCAGTGTGCAACTAATGGGGTCAGTTCCTTATATTGCAAGGGACGCTGGACCCAGAAATATGTAACGCTGCAAAAAGAAGAAAGCCCACTTCACTCAATTATACAGCTCAGTGTGCGTACAAATGAATCAATCAGTTTATATCAAATGATGTGGAAGCTCTAGTCACCATGTACATCTTTTAAAAACATTTGATTATCATCAAATCTTAGAACTTCGGCAGATCACATTTCCTACACAAGATGAAAAGAAGAAAAGGAAAGAGACTGTCACCAGTACAAAGGAGCATGAGTGCATCAAACAAATTGATTGACATTTCTGTCTGTTGCAGTAATCAGTAACGATTTTGAAATATAGTGAAGTGTTCTAAACACCAGTCCATTCTTTATTGAGTGGGAACTAATTTGTGTGAAAGGCCCTTTGGTGGAGGTGCACAGATTTTCAAATAATTTCCAAGGATCTTTTAAAAACTCCTAATGGCCTCTTTGGTTGACTTCCCAAGTGCAGGGGCCTTGGTTAATGTTGTTTGTGACAAGGCAGTGGTTTAATTTACTACCATTTTCAATCCTTAAAGTATTCCAAAATCGAAAGTGTCTTTAAAAAAAAAAAAGCTTTAGTGGTCCTTTATGGAACTTGGAGTGCTTTTAAAAAAAAAAAAAAGTTTTTGTTTTGGAATGCCATCATAAACTGGGGGTGTGCTACTCAATCAATCAATCACTCAATCAATCAATCAATCAATCAATCAGGGTCTTGTAGAGCGCGACTTGTTACCCCGGGGGATCTCCAGGCGCTTGGGTTCCATGAGTCTCGGTCAGAGGATGGTGGAGGTCTTGAGCTAGGTCTTGAGCTGTTTCCTGAATTCCTTCAAAGATGGGGAAGTGCGTAGGTGGAGAGGTAGATCGTTACAGAACTTGGCAGCGAGGTAGGAGATGGATGTGAGGGATGTGGGTCAAAGCGAGGGTGGAGGATCAGAGCTCTCTGGTCGCTTTGTGGAATGTCAGGCGGTCAATGATGTAGGCGTGTACGGACTTGTGGAGGGCTCTGTAGGTGTGTGTGAGAAGTTTGAAGAGGCATCTTTCCTGGACGGGCAGCCAATGGAGAGCTCTGAGGTGGGGGGTGATGCTGTTCTTCTGGGGAGGTTGAGGATGAGTCTTGCAGCTGAATTCTTGATGGTCTGCAAGCTGTTCAGGAGCAGTTTGGTGGTTTCAGTGTAAAGTGCATTGCCGTAGTCGAGTCGGCGGGCGATGAAGCCTGGGTGACAGTTTACCTCCATCCATCGAGAGATCTTGCGGAGCATGCGGAGGGTGTGGAAACAGGCAGAGGAGATGTTGCTGATTTGTTGCTTCATAGTTAGCTGGGAGTCCAGGATGATTCCCAGGTTGTGAGTGTAGTTGGAGGGGGTGGGTGCGGGACTGAGTGCGGAGGGCCACCAAGTGTCGTCCCACAGAGAGGGCTTGTTCCCGAAGTTGATGACCTGTGCCTTGTCCGAGTTGAGTTTGAGGCAGTTGGTCCTCATCCAGAAGGCGATGTTGGCCATGGTTATTTGGAATTTGGCTCTTGTGGGGTTGACATCTTCTGAGAGGGATAGAATGAGCTGGGTGTCATCGGCGTAGGAGTCGATGTTGAGTCTGTGGGTGTGGGCGATGTCTGCCAGTGGGGTCATGTAAGTGTTGAAGAGGGTGGGGCTGAGGGAGGAGCCCTGGGGGACACTGCATATGATGTCTTTGGATGCGGATGAGAAGGGTTGGAGTTGGATCCTCTGGGTACGGCCAGAGAGGAAGGAGGAGATCCAGTTGAGTGCGTTGCCTTGAATGCCAATGAGGTGGAGCCTGGTCATGAGGGTGTGATGGGAGATGGTGATGAAGGCAGCTGATAGGTCGAGGCGGATGAGGGCAGCTGTTTCACCTTGGCTGAGGAGGTGTATGATGTCGTCTGTTGCTGTGATGAGGGCAGTCTCGATGCTGTGGTTGGGTCGGAACCCGGACTGGGAAGGGTCGAGCAGGTTGTTTTCTTCAAGGGAGTTTGTGAGTTGGCGGTTGATGGCTTTTCTCAGGACATTGGCGGGGAAGGGGAGCAGTGAGATCGGGCAGTAGTTTTTGAGTTTGTTAGGGTTTGCTGAGGGTTTCTTCAGGAGAGACTTGACCTTGGTGTGTTTCCAGGCAACTGGTATGGTGGCTGCTGTGATGGAGGTGTTGAGGAGATCTGTGAGTAGGTGAGCAATTGCTTCTCCTCCTAGGTTGTACATGTGGTGCAGGCAGGGGTCCGATGGGGATCCGGAGTGAATGGAGTTAATGATGGAGGTGGTGTCTTTGATAGAGAGCTGCATGCAGTTGGTGATTCGGCGGGGGTAGGAGGTCGTTGGTTTGGATGTGGAGGAGGTTGGGGTCCGTGGGTTGGGAGTCAGTGATCTTGAGGTTGAGGTCCGTGGGTTGAAGTTGCATTAGATGTCCGAGATCTTGTGGTGGAAGTAGTCTGCCAGGGAGTTGCAGAGAGCTTGGGAGTGGCGGATCATGTTCTCTGGGGTCGAGGTGCAGGAGAATTCTCAGATATTGCTGGAAAGTTCCTTGGTGCAGTTGACGCTTGTTTCTATGCAGGTGTTAAGGGCTTTCTTCTTGGTCTCTCTCAGGCGGTGGTGATATCTCTTGAGGGCGGCTTTGTAATTGTCGAAGTTAGTGTGGGTCTTGTAGGCTTGCGAGAATCTTTCTAGTTTCTTGCAGTTTCGCTTGAGGGTCTGTAGTTCTGGGCTGAACCATCTGGCTCATTTTGCGGATCTGCTGTGGGTGGTGTACCTCAGGGGTGCAGTGGTGTTGGCAGCTGAGGAGATCCAGTTGGAGAAGTTTAGGACGTCGAGTTCAAGGGAGTGTGAGTGGTTGGATGTCAGTCTTGCTTCTTTCAGGGCGGTGGTCCAGAGGGCGTCTGTGACCTTGACCCAGTGTCGGAGAGGGAGCGTGGGGGTTTTGTTTGGGTGTCTTGGAAGCCTTCAATGGTGAATTGGACTGTGGTCCATCCATGTCAGCTCGGTGGTGTGGGAGAACTTGATTCTGTCGTTGGTGGAGAAGATGGGGTCCAGCATGAGTCCCGCATCTAATATTGATAAGCATTAAAAATAATAGTGGTTCATTAAGATATTTTTTACACAGGAAAAGAAAAAGTTTAATGGGCAAGTAACTAATCCTATCAATGCGCAGTCTAATTTGCTTCACATGTAAAGGTCAATGCGTCACTCAATATGGTTTCAAACACTTAACTGAAAAACTTTATATACTATTTTGAATCATAAAAAGTGCTCAGTGCTCATGTGGTACACAGTGAATGATAGGGATGCTAAATGTGTGTATGAAACAAAATATTGGAGTATTAAATAACTTAAATATAAAGCATTTAATGTACTATAAAACTTAGGGCCTGATTTAGATCACAGTGGGCGGAGAGCAGGAATATTGGAGTATTAAATAATTTAAAAATAAAGCATTTGATGTACTATAATACTTAGGGCCTGGTTTAGATCACAGTGGGCAGAGAGCAGAAATGCGCAGTATAAACTTAAATACAGTGCATTCCTTCCCTCTTCCTTTCACGCAGCACAGCGAGGTGGCTTGCTGTGTTGTATTGTGTGAAATATTGATAAATATGGGCCCAGGTGTTTTTTTCTGAAAAAAATGATAATATCACCCACACCATGGTAGTTTCTTCCCTGGGTATGGGGGGTCATTACTTTTTTTCTGTTTGTGACCACCAGGTTTTACCTGGCAGCGATGGACAGAATAAAAAAGGACATCAGACCATCTGCTCTATATAAGGCAGGTTGTTGTTGTATTGTAATACATATGTATGGATGTGCTGTTTACTTTTGTGAACCCTGTTCTTTCTGAAATGGAACAATTGCTGACACTTGGCTAAAGCTCATCAGTTGCAGCCAGCGCGCCTGGTGAGCAGTCCAGTTATGGTTGTGGGCAAATTACCATAATTACATTTTCTTAAAGATCAGGGGTCCGATGGGGATCCGGAGTGAATGGAGTTAATGATGGAGGTGGTGTCTTTGATAGAGAGCTGCATGCAGTTGGTGATTCGGGCGGGGGTAGGAGGTCGTTGGTTTGGATGTGGAGGAGGTTGGGGTCCGTGGGTTGGGAGTCAGTGATCTTGAGGTTGAGGTCCGTGGGTTGAAGTTGCATTAGATGTCCGAGATCTTGTGGTGGAAGTAGTCTGCCAGGGTGTTGCAGAGAGCTTGGGAGTGGCGGATCATGTTCTCTGGGGTCGAGGTGCAGGAGAATTCTCAGATATTGCTGGAAAGTTCCTTGGTGCAGTTGACGCTTGTTTCTATGCAGGTGTTAAGGGCTTTCTTCTTGGTCTCTCTCAGGCGGTGGTGATATCTCTTGAGGGCGGCTTTGTAATTGTCGAAGTTAGTGTGGGTCTTGTAGGCTTGCGAGAATCTTTCTAGTTTCTTGCAGTTTCGCTTGAGGGTCTGTAGTTCTGGGCTGAACCATCTGGCTCATTTTGCGGATCTGCTGTGGGTGGTGTACCTCAGGGGTGCAGTGGTGTTGGCAGCTGAGGAGATCCAGTTGGAGAAGTTTAGGACGTCGAGTTCAAGGGAGTGTGAGTGGTTGGATGTCAGTCTTGCTTCTTTCAGGGCGGTGGTCCAGAGGGCGTCTGTGACCTTGACCCAGTGTCGGAGAGGGAGCGTGGGGGGTATTGTTTGGGTGTCTTGGAAGCCTTCAATGGTGAATTGGACTGTGGTCCATCCATGTCAGCTCGGTGGTGTGGGAGAACTTGATTCTGTCGTTGGTGGAGAAGATGGGGTCCAGCATGAGTCCCGCATCTAATATTGATAAGCATTAAAAATAATAGTGGTTCATTAAGATATTTTTTACACAGGAAAAGAAAAAGTTTAATGGGCAAGTAACTAATCCTATCAATGCGCAGTCTAATTTGCTTCACATGTAAAGGTCAATGCGTCACTCAATATGGTTTCAAACACTTAACTGAAAAACTTTATATACTATTTTGAATCATAAAAAGTGCTCAGTGCTCATGTGGTACACAGTGAATGATAGGGATGCTAAATGTGTGTATGAAACAACATATTGGAGTATTAAATAACTTAAATATAAAGCATTTGATGTACTATAATACTTAGGGCCTGGTTTAGATCACAGTGGGCAGAGAGCAGAAATGCGCAGTATAAACTTAAATACAGTGCATTCCTTCCCTCTTCCTTTCACGCAGCACAGCGAGGTGGCTTGCTGTGTTGTATTGTGTGAAATATTGATAAATATGGGACCAGGTGTTTTTTTTCTGAAAAAATGATAATATCACCCACACCATGGTAGTTTCTTCCCTGGGTATGGGGGTCATTACTTTTTTCTGTTTGTGACCACCAGGTTTTACCTGGCAGCGATGGACAGAATAAAAAGGACATCAGACCATCTGCTCTATATAAGGCAGGTTGTTGTTGTATTGTTATACATATGTATGGATGTGCTGTTTACTTTTGTGAACCCTGTTCTTTCTGAAATGGAACAATTGCTGACACTTGGCTAAAGCTCATCAGTTGCAGCCAGCGCGCCTGGTGAGCAGTCCAGTTATGGTTGTGGGCAAATTACCATAATTACATTTTCTTAAAGATCAGGGGTCCGATGGGGATCCGGAGTGAATGGAGTTAATGATGGAGGTGGTGTCTTTGATAGAGAGCTGCATGCAGTTGGTGATTCGGCGGGGGTAGGAGGTCGTTGGTTTGGATGTGGAGGAGGTTGGGGTCCGTGGGTTGGGAGTCAGTGATCTTGAGGTTGAGGTCCGTGGGTTGAAGTTGCATTAGATGTCCGAGATCTTGTGGTGGAAGTAGTCTGCCAGGGTGTTGCAGAGAGCTTGGGAGTGGCGGATCATGTTCTCTGGGGTCGAGGTGCAGGAGAATTCTCAGATATTGCTGGAAAGTTCCTTGGTGCAGTTGACGCTTGTTTCTATGCAGGTGTTAAGGGCTTTCTTCTTGGTCTCTCTCAGGCGGTGGTGATATCTCTTGAGGGCGGCTTTGTAATTGTCGAAGTTAGTGTGGGTCTTGTAGGCTTGCGAGAATCTTTCTAGTTTCTTGCAGTTTCGCTTGAGGGTCTGTAGTTCTGGGCTGAACCATCTGGCTCATTTTGCGGATCTGCTGTGGGTGGTGTACCTCAGGGGTGCAGTGGTGTTGGCAGCTGAGGAGATCCAGTTGGAGAAGTTTAGGACGTCGAGTTCAAGGGAGTGTGAGTGGTTGGATGTCAGTCTTGCTTCTTTCAGGGCGGTGGTCCAGAGGGCGTCTGTGACCTTGACCCAGTGTCGGAGAGGGAGCGTGGGGGGTATTGTTTGGGTGTCTTGGAAGCCTTCAATGGTGAATTGGACTGTGGTCCATCCATGTCAGCTCGGTGGTGTGGGAGAACTTGATTCTGTCGTTGGTGGAGAAGATGGGGTCCAGCATGAGTCCCGCATCTAATATTGATAAGCATTAAAAATAATAGTGGTTCATTAAGATATTTTTTACACAGGAAAAGAAAAAGTTTAATGGGCAAGTAACTAATCCTATCAATGCGCAGTCTAATTTGCTTCACATGTAAAGGTCAATGCGTCACTCAATATGGTTTCAAACACTTAACTGAAAAACTTTATATACTATTTTGAATCATAAAAAGTGCTCAGTGCTCATGTGGTACACAGTGAATGATAGGGATGCTAAATGTGTGTATGAAACAAAATATTGGAGTATTAAATAACTTAAATATAAAGCATTTAATGTACTATAAAACTTAGGGCCTGATTTAGATCACAGTGGGCGGAGAGCAGGAATATTGGAGTATTAAATAATTTAAAAATAAAGCATTTGATGTACTATAATACTTAGGGCCTGGTTTAGATCACAGTGGGCAGAGAGCAGAAATGCGCAGTATAAACTTAAATACAGTGCATTCCTTCCCTCTTCCTTTCACGCAGCACAGCGAGGTGGCTTGCTGTGTTGTATTGTGTGAAATATTGATAAATATGGGCCCAGGTGGTTTTTTTCTGAAAAAAATGATAATATCACCCACACCATGGTAGTTTCTTCCCTGGGTATGGGGGATCATTACTTTTTTTCTGTTTGTGACCACCAGGTTTTACCTGGCAGCGATGGACAGAATAAAAAAGGACATCAGACCATCTGCTCTATATAAGGCAGGTTGTTGTTGTATTGTAATACATATGTATGGATGTGCTGTTTACTTTTGTGAACCCTGTTCTTTCTGAAATGGAACAATTGCTGACACTTGGCTAAAGCTCATCAGTTGCAGCCAGCGCGCCTGGTGAGCAGTCCAGTTATGGTTGTGGGCAAATTACCATAAATTACATTTTCTTAAAGATCACTTGGTTTAGCGTGATCTCTACATTTTGACTATGAGCGGACCACGCTGTGGTCTCGCCCACCAACCAAGATACAGCATCTACCCTGTGCAGAAAGATCGGCAGAACACACTAAGCCAATTAAAATATGCAGCTAGCCCGAAAGAAGCAAACTGGGAGCAAGGCTGGTGCAGTGGATACAGCGCAGGGGGAGCATAGAGGACGTGGCAAGCGGTAAGTAATATTTTAATACAGTTTTACTTACAACAGAACTTTGGCCCTACCAGTTGTAGATCATCAGTTGCAGCTGGTGAGCAAGCAACCACTATTCAGTGCCGGAGCTGGTACGCCTCGTGAGCCATGCGGTGATGTGTTGCGTGAGGCACATCTGCAAGTTGAATTACGGAGGACGTGTCGAAAATAATGATATGGAGTGGCACAGCTGACCAAGCATACAAAACTACGTGGACTGAAGCAGCTTTTGGAGCATTTTCCAATGTGCATCTTTTGGGCTCATTTTTCAACTGTCATTTTAATTGATCAGTTTTCATGGGTGGCATTAGGCGCTTGTTTCAAGAGGGACTTGATCGTTTTGGTAGCGTACATACAGGTAAATTTTATCCTTTTAACTTTGTGTTGGCATCTGGAATTGGTGCTTTAGTGAGAGATGGCTTCATTACATCAATTCACCAACCCCGGTCCTTTTTTACAACATTCATGAAGGCCCCAAATCAAGTAGAAACAATGTTTAAGGATGTTTGAGAATTCTATGGTAGCCACTGACGCCGTAGATTATTGACCTGCACACAAGCTAGTGTTATTGTTTGGGAGCCTAGGTAAGGCAGCACAACAAGTTTTTGATAATCTACCAGCTCCACAGGGCAGCTCAGGTGACAATAATTGGGATGAATATACTGAAGCACTTGAAAGACAAAGAAAGTATTATTCTGAAGATACGAGCATTATGTTGGAGTGTCATCATTTTTTTAAGCACAAACAAGATATGGAAGAAAGCATTGAGGATTATGTCTCAGTATTGAGAATCTTAGCTGCAACATATGAATTTGGTGTCAATGTGGATACATATATTTGTGATGATTTAGTTTTGTAATTGCTATCTCAGGAAGATACAAGAACAACTTTTGAGTTGTAGAAATTCCTCATTGTTGGAAGTTTTAGATTTATCAAAAGGGATTGAACGATCCATGGTCTCATCCAAAGTGTTGCATGGAGATGTTCCTGTAAATGCAATTAGAGCCAATGATCCTAATGATTTTGATGGATTTGTATGCCTGATAAACACTAGCACTAAACATAACAAATCAGGGGGGGTGGGGAGTCAAATTATGCATGTTATAGGAGTGGGTCTAAAATGTGTGTCAGCAGTAACCCAAGTTTTCCTGGCATTGGAAAATGTTGTCTAGCCTGTAAGGAAGTAGGACACTTTCAAGCCATGTAAAAGAGTGAGAGAGGTGTTGTAAATATTAATAAGGTGAATATTTCTGAAGGAGCGTGTGCATAGAAGTTGAGTAATGTTGTCATGACGATTGAGTGTGACTCTGTTTCAGTGTCAGGAAATGGAAAAGATCTGTTGTGTACTGTGAGAATTGGTCATGTGAATCTACAAGTTAATGTGGATTCGGGGTCTTTGATTACCATTTTGAGTGATACAGCCTTTTACAAAAAGTGGGGTGCATGATTTCACCCTGATACCTACGGATGTTAATCCAAAGGCATTTGTGGAGTAGACATTGATATGTTGGGCTACTTTGTTCCTGAGATTGAGTGTTTGGGAAGAGTAAATTCCACAAAGGTGTATGTAGCCATCAAAGGAAAAGACATTGTTGGATGGAGAGGCTTACCAAAGTGGGCCTCTACCTGAAGCCAGGTGTGGAGAATCCCATAGTATTGAGGGAGTTACCTGTGACTTATTTGGAATGTGAGTTGGATGGTGCAAATCTGGGAGACATCTTAGAACAATTTGCAGATGTTTTTCTGACAAAGTAGGGAAAATTGAGGGTTTTGAACATCAGATTTGTTTGAAGCCACATGTCCAAACAGTTGTAAAGGCTGTTCCATACATTTAAGCATTAAAGGCAAACTCAAACAAGTATTGTAAAAATGAATGTGAAAAGGGGATAATAACAACTTGCGAGTCTTCACAATGGTTGATGTGGTTAATTTCTAAACTCCAAGGATATACTTTTGATGTAAAACATCTTTCTGGAGGAAATAATTATTATGCAGATTGCTTGTCACTTATGGCTTCGCATGATTATGAGGAGAATGATGAGCTGGACACTGACATGGAGCATGTGGCGGCAGAGATAGGTGTTGTGGATGCATGTGATTTACAAATCACAGAGGCAGAATGGAGCAGCCTTTTTGGATGACGAGAAACTGTCTCAGGTCAAGAAATTTACCATTGATGGGTGGCCGGAAAGCAGAAATGTAACTGGTGATCTGAAAGTGTATTCACAAATTTCTGAAAATCTCTCTATTGTAAATGGTAAGGTCATGTACTGTTTAATTCCCCCAGAAAAGATGAGGAAGACTCTGATAGCTGATCAAGGGCATTAAGGAATCAGTAAAATGATTAATTGTTTAGAACAGCATTAGTGGTGGCCTAGGAGCTGCGCGCCCCCCCCAGTGCCTTGAGACCCTTCCGGGTGAGTAGTTGCACTTAACAAACCATGATTGATTGATTGATTGTTGGACGCCCAGGTCAAATGTGTTATGAATAATTGTCAGGGGTGTCTTCTGTGGGACAACCAATGGAAGACGATGAGTGCTTCATTATGGCCTGTTCCCTTCCCAGATTCACCTTGGGATAAGGATCCGCTGGATTTTTCTGGTCCCTTTTCTGTTCTATCTACAGATGTGAGGTATCTTATCATGTTAATTGACTACCACTTCAAGTGGATTTATTATTCTTTTGTCAGTGCACCTAGTACTGAGTCCACTATAAAGTTCTTAAAAACATTTTCTCCTTAGAAGGGTCACCTAAAAAATCATTACAGAAAAAAGTACTCATTTTGTGTCTAGTGAAATGTGCACGTTTTTGAAATTGCATGATGTCAAGCACATGAAAGTTGCCCTACATTCCCCAAGCTCTAATGGCCTGGTAGACAGGGCACACAAATTTGTGACAGAAGGTATTCATACAGCGTTGTCCTCTAGACAGGATGTTAGAGAGATCCTAAAAAAAAATATGGAGTTACAATATGTCATCTCATGCTACCACAGGAGTGGCTCCTTTCACGTTGATTCGTGGTAGGAAAGTGCAAACCAATTTGTGTCCCACATGTCTATCATTCAAAGGTGACTGTTATGTAACACCAGATGTCACTCATGAAGCATGTGTCAAGATACTTCAAAAACAGGCAGAAATGAAACAGAGGTTTGACAAAGGAAAAAATTATTTAGACTTGAAAGTTAATGATTGGGTCTTAGTGCAAAACACCTAGGGCTGTAAAAAAGGGGAATCTAAATGTACTCTTCCCGTTCAGGTAATGAAAGTCTATAAGGAAGCAGCATTGCTTGCAGAAAAAGGTTGGTGGAACAAACGTAGTTTAGTGCGTGTGACCCCTCAACAAGCTGAAATCATAGAGAAATACAACAAGGAAAACCACAAAAAGAGTGTGGCAGGTCTACTTGGTTACAGGGTAAAGGAAAGAAGGCTCATGATGTTGGTGATGTCAATTTCCATCAGATGACTGATATTGTAAATGGATCAGTCTCGCTTCTAGGGTCAGAGCGTAGTACCTGGTCCTTCCTTTCAACATGATCCAAAAACTCTGGACAGACATTTAATGTAGGAAAGTGCTCCTTTTTGTATGGTCACTCCCACTGTTTGCTCCAAATGCTGATGGTTATGACTCTGATAGTGCTCTGGAGTCTACTGCCTAGACCCCATTGCCTGTGCTTGCTCCTAAAACTGTAATGTTCGACTTGGTAATCCCAAATTGGCAAAAGCTTTGCCCCTTATAAGTCCCTAGTATATGGTACAGGGGTACCCAGGGCATTTGTACTAAAGGGGTAGCCCAGGGCTGCTGCACGAGTTTGTGCCACCCTTGGCAACCCATGCAGCCTACTAACAGCAGGCCTGCCATTGCAGCTTGCAGGAGCAGGGCAAACGTCTTGAAATCGACTGTGCCCTCACCATGTGTGACACAGTCACCTACACTGCATTTAATATATGTAAGGCACCCCTAAGGAAGGCCTCCTCAGCACAGGAGGAAGGTTGCATTATATTTATGGTGTGGACATGTAAGTGTAAGCCTATATGTCTGTATAGTGGCATTCCCCATTGGAAACCACTATATGTGTTAGTGGTCCATAGGATAACAAGGGCTGCCAACCGGGCACTCTCGAGATTGGAAGCTCCATTATAGTACCACTAAAATAAGTCATGTTTGGCATCAAGCAATGTGCCTTCTCACCCCTGACATAATTCCCGTGCCCTGGGTGACGTGGCATGCCCCCAGAGGGCACCTTAGAGGTTACCCTCTGGTTGCCCCCAGCTTTACTGTGTTCTGGCTGACCAGCCCACACTTTCCCGCGGCAGCTGCCACCAAGACAAGAATCAGGCTTCCTGGCAGGCAGTATGATCACTCCTAGGAGTCATAGACAAAGGCTGGGCAGGAAGGAGGTCACATCTTCCTCCTCCCCAGATGGTTGGTGTATTGGCACATCAGAGTGGTGACCTTCAAAGACTACACCGCCTCTGATATGCATCTGGGCTGTCCCTCTGAGGAGGAAACAGCCCTCCCCATTACCCTAGGCATGCTTGCACCCGGGCAGGGAGGGAAATTAGCTATGCAGGTTGTCTACACCCCCAGGAAGGTTGGCTACACCTCTACGGTTGTCAGTCTGGTCTGTACAAGGCAGGAATAGTGGGTTCTGGGTAGACAATGTAACCTACACTCCTGGATGTGGTCACCTCAGGGGTGGACTAGCTTTAGGGACTAGCTGCCAATTGGCAACTACCTCCCATACCTCACAATCTAGGATTTTAGGGACCCCCCTTTCACCAAAACCTCAGATCTACACAACTTACTTCCAGGAAGGACCATGAGGAGACCTGTGTTGCCGACAACAGGACTTTGGCACAAAGCAAAAAAGGAATACTTTGTCCCTGAGGCAACAGACTTGGAACTGAGTGAACGACCCTCGCCCTTGGCTAAAACTTGACATTCCCAAAGAGAGGGACCTTTGTGGAAACCAGAAGCACCCTCAGTCTCCTCTGGGCTATTGGCACTAGTAACCTGCCAACTGCAGGTAAAAACTGTCACCGGATCTAAAGAATTGACGACCAACAGACCCTGAAAAGGGATTGCCCAAATTCGGGTGGTCCAGTGCATTGTGGGAGTTGTAGTCTCACCTGTCCCGAATTCTCAGGCCGCTACATTGCTCACCCGGACACAGTGAAGTTCCCAAAACATTTTGTTTTGCTTACTGCTGCCAGGGATTGTTGGGTACCTGTCCGGTAACCAACCCCTGCACTCGACACTGCAGCTACAGAGAACATAGTGCAACCGTCACCCAATGTCAAAAGCTGTGCACCTATTGTGGTTTCGCATTTTGTTTCTTGCAGCACCGTGTAAGCGGTAAAAACAGCACCACCGGCTGCTTCCGTTCAGCACCAAGGGCAGCCTGAACAACTCCGCACCTGTACTCCAAAGGCAAGGTAAAATTGATCTGACTGTTGTAGCCTGGTCCTGAGGCCCTATCACCTTATCCCTATAAGAGTTCCAAGTAACTCGACCTACAAATCACTGATTGTCACTAGTGGATTTTGCCATTGACCGCAGTTTTATTTTGTCTATGTATTTTACTGCCCTGAATATATTGCTTCAAAAATCTATAACTCTGGTTATATGTATGTTATCCCATTCATTTTGCTGTTTAAATTAAGATAAAAATACACTCTATTTTTTAATATTGGTGTGTGTCATGTCAATGACTTATTGTTCATATTGGTACTCTGAAATGCTTAACACATGTTCCTCTAGTAAAGTCTGACTGCTCTTTGCCACTCTACCAGGACTGAGCTAAAGATTTATTAGTGTAAATCCAAGGAACACCTTGGGGTATTGTGATAATATTACATGCTGAGCCCACCCAGCCATACCACATATTATTTCACTTTCCTACATAGGTGTTACAGCGCTGGGGATCCTGAACCTGTGTTTCTCAGTGCCACTTCGTCATAAGTGATTTTGCACGAGAAATCCACTTAATAGACTTTAGCATCAAAAATCAAAAATATTTTTTCAATTTTTTTTCATTTTTTCTAATTCGATTGTTAGGGCCCTGTGTAGACTCCCATTCCACTTAGTACATTTTAAAAGACTTAGTAAATTAGGAAATGTTGAAAAGTTTTTTACAAAGTTTTAATAAGGTCCCAGCTACAAAATAAAGGTTATGCACAATAGAGGCTGGTCAGAATCACAACCTGGCAGTCATCCCAGCCATGAAGATCATGGATCTGAGAGTGTTGTGCAAAGCAAGGGGCATTAGATACAAATTGACATCTATGAAGGAGGAGCTGGAGAGGCTCCTCAGCTCCTATAAGAAAGAGATAATAGAGAGGGAGGGCCATGCCTCACAAGATGATCGTGAAGAGGATGAGGATGAAGCCCTGGCCCACATGAATAATTTTGTGGAAGAAGGTGAAAACCTCAACTCTTCACCCTCACCGTGGGAAGTGACAGGAATCACTCTAGCAGATCCCCCACGGGAAGGGTGCTAGGAGTCCTTGTGGATGAACTTGACCAAACTCCGTGGAAGAGCAAAGTTTGAACTTAAAGAAAGGAGACTAGCCCTTGAAGAGAGAAGGGTTAAGTTGGGCCTTTGACCCAAAGGTGGTGGCAGCAATAATAATGTCAGGGACAATGATGAATTCTTTACCCCTAAGATGCCCAAAGGGATTGTCCCCAAGTTTAGTGATGGTGATGATATTGACAAATGTTTTTCAGCCTTTGAGGGGGCCTTCAGAATGAGGAAGATAGCACACTAGCACTGGGGCTCTCTACTTTGGGATTCTCAGTGAAGGGCAGAGATAGACGTCTGACCCTTAATGAGGAGGTAGGTGAGTCCTATCAGCATATGAAGGAGGCCTTGATAGAAGGAGTTTGGTCAGAGACTCTTCAGTCAAAGCACTAGTCGGCTGGATCAAGGGCAATGAGGTGGTCACTTATGATGGGCTGTATAATTTAATTATGAAGGAGCACATTTTAACTAATTACACCACAGAGAAATTGCATCAGCATTTGGTGGATTCTAGGCTATCTTCTCCCAGAGAGCCGGGTAAGATAGCTCACAAATGGGTCAGAACCGGGGTATCCAGAAACTCATGGTGGGAGTGACGAGATAAAGGGTTCACAGATGTCCCAGCAGCAGAAGGAGATGAACAACAAACAAGAAAAAAGGAAAGAGTTCTCTAAAGGCCCTCAAAATACGTCTCAGGAGGGTGAGCCCAAGACTTCTCCCAGTTTAAAGACAAGGGGTACAAGGGTAAAAGCTTGGGTCCAGCATAGGCTTCTGGGCTATGTCATGACTGTCATCATGCAGGTCATAAGAAAGGAGTTGCAGCATGCTCCAAAAAGCCTCCGAATGGTGGACAGTCCAAGGGATTGGATAACATGGGAGTGGGGTAGAGGTTTACTCTGGAGAGGCCAGAGGTTACACAGAGGCTACTTTAGTTTCCCTGGGTGGGGTGGATATTGAAGCCCTGGCTATCTGGCCTCCAAGCTTGGAGAAGTATAGACAAGGGCCAAAGACCAATAGGACAGGGGTAGAAACTCGGAGAGATACAGGTGCCAGTGTCACTATGTTGGCAGCTAGACTGGTTTCCCCAGACCAAATATTGCCTGGTGTCAGTCTCCAGGTTACCAATGCTGACAAAGAGACTAAGCTCCATCCAATGGTCTTGGAAAGCTTAGAATAGGGAGAGGTTACTGGCCCAAAGAAGGTGGTTGTGTCCCCTGCAATCCCAGTGGAGTGTCTTTTGGGAAATGATCTTAAGACTTCTGCATGGGCCGAGGTGGAGAGGAAGGCTCATGCAGAAATGCTCGGCCTCCCTGAGTGGGTGTGTGTTACTACCAGAGCACAGGCAACAGGTCAGGGAAGTCATTGGGCCTTGGATCCTGCACAGTGGACCAAGTGACCACCACCAAGAGAAAGGGCAAGAAGTCTGCTAAGGCAGCTTCTAAGAGGTCACAGGACATGGGGGAGAGTTCTCCTAAGGGAGATGCCCTGGGGCAGCCAGGAGAATGGTGGTCCCCCAAATGTACAGAGAGTTCATCCTTACGTTGGCCCATGACATCCCCCTAGCTGGACATCTGGGACAAACCGAAACCTAGTTGGTTGCCCATTTCTATTGGTCCCAGATGTCTGAAAAAGTGAAGGAGGTTTGTCACTCCTATGTGACCTGTCAAGCCAGGGAAAAGACAGGCTCACAAATAAAGGCTCCCTTAATTTCACTACCAGTGGTTGGGACTCCCTTTGAAAGGGTAGGGGTTTACATTGTTGGTCCTCTTGACCCTCAAACTACATCTGGGAATAGATTTATCCTTGTGGTGGTGGACCATGCCACTAGATACCCAAAGGCATTTCCGCTCAGGACTGCAACTGCTCCTGCAGTAGCAAAGACCTTCCTTGGAATCTTCACCAGGGTTGGTTTTCCTAAAGAGGTGGTCTCCGATAGAGGGACTAACTTCATGTCTGCGTACCTAAAAGTTATGTGGGATGAAGGTGGTGTGAGCTATAAGTTCACTACCCCTTATCACCCTCAGACAAATGGCTTAGTTGAAAGGTACAACAAAACCATGAAAGGCATGATAATGGGCCTACCTGGCAAACTCAGAAGGAGGTGGGATGCCCTGTTACCTTCCCTACTGTTTGCATACAGAGAGATGCCACAAAAGGGGGTTGGATCAGCTTTTCTTTGACCGTCCTCTAAGGGGTCCATTAAGTCTTGTAAGGGAAGGATGGGAGAGACCTCTCAAAGAGCCCACACAGGACATAGTGGACTATGTGCTAGGCCTACCTTCACGTATGGCAGAGAACATGAAGAGGGCAAAGAGGAACTTAGAGGCCAGCCAGGAGCTTATCAAGCACTGGTATGACCAGAAGTCAGCACTGGTGGAGTACGAACCAGGTCAGTCAGTGGGTTGGGTGTTGGAGCTTGTGGCTTCCAGGGCCCTCCAGGACATATTGTGGTGTACGCCAGCAAAAGCCTGTCACAAATGGAATGTGCTTCCTTGCAACCTGAGAAAGAAATTTTGGCAGTGGTCTGGGCTTGCGAATATTTCCATGTGTTCTTGTACGGACATCGTTTCACAGTTGTGACTGATTACCAAGCACTGTTGAGGACATTTGGCAATCCCAAAACCAAAATGCCCCCTCGAATTGAACATTGGGGTTTGAGGTTACAAGAATACAACTATACGTTTCTTCATTTCCAGGGAAAGATCAGGATCCTGCTGATTATTTTTCAAGAGTGCCATTGCAATGCCCTGGAACCCCATCTAAGATAGCAGAGGCCTACAGCAATTTTATAATGAAATCGAGTACACCAGCTGCCATGTCTTTAGAACAAATTGTCACTGTCATGAGCCAAGATAGCGACATGTTAAACTTAAAAGACATTATGACTCATCAATCGTGGAACCAGCACTCTAGACCTCTCACTAGTGACAGTGAGTATTTGAAGTTCAAAAATGTAAGAGATGAACGTTTAGTCACTCAAGAAGGCCTCATTCTGTGAGGTACACTAATTGTGATTCCCGAGAGTCTATGACAAGTGATGGACTCCGCCCATGAGGGGCATCGAGTAATAGTTGCCACCAAGAGGGCTCTTCCTGTGACCAAGTCTGGTTTCCTTATCTAGACGAAAGGGTCAAAAAGGAATTAAAGACTTGTCATATATGCAACTGTCTTTCGTCTCAAGTTATTCAGCACCCTTTCAACATGTCAGAATTGCCACATCATGCTTGGGAGAAAATTGCTGTTGATTTCTTTGGTCCTCTTGAGAATGGACTTCATCTTCTAGTCATTGTTGATGAATACTCCAGTTTTCCATTGGTAGAAGACCTTTCATCCACTACACATGAAAAGGTTATTCAAAGAATTGATGCCATCTTTTCAACATAGGGTGCATATGCAATCTTATAATCTGAGAATGGCCCACCTTTTAATAGTCAAAAATTGAAAGACTCAAAATCACCTCAATATAAAGCATAAAAAAACACTCCTTTTTGGCCCCAGGCCAATTGCCTGGTAGGACACTTCATGAGTGCTCTAAAGAAAACTGTTCAGCTTGCTGCGTTAGAGAAGCTCATCCTCAAAATTGTTTTAAAACACTACTCTGCGAGCTTACTGTTGTAACTTTTTATATAACAAAGCAGGAGTTGTAGTGTCTTGTAAATAAAAGAACGTTGGAACTCTTTTGGTTCCCACTGTACACCATAGCCCTGCGACGTAAGCTTTGGAGGCATGAGTTGAAGGCACTCTTAGAATGGTGAGTTCTGACTTATACATAGCGGAATAAAGACGTGTAAAACTACTCACCGTATGTGGCGTGATTATTGGCGAGTACCTTGGTTGGTAGGACGCTGCAATGAGGTGTCAATAGATACTGCAGAACCTGTAGACTCCACCAGGGTGGGTTGAATCACTTCATCACATCACAACGTACTGACCCCATATATAGAGAAGCTAAGTTCCACGCTCCTAGCAGAGGGTGGTCTGGCAGCAGGTGGGACATGCACATTTGCTATGGTGTTGTGTGGAATTTCATCGCACGGAGAAGGCCTCAAAGTTGTTGAGTTCAAATGATGACGGCGTCAAAGAAAATGACAGGACAGATTCCTTTTGTGCGTGTTTTTTAATTGAAATGCCAATAAAAAGATCTGTTAATAAAATTAAGTTGTTGAGTTCACCTCAGTTTCCGAGCACCCATTCCAGTAAAGGTGATTGACGTAAACGACAGACGATAAGCAACATAGCAACCATCGGCTCATTTTAAATTGTAATGTTACACTCAGTGGCGGCTCGCAGAGGGAGTGCTGCGGGGTGGTGGGGCGGGGGAGGGGCAGGGTGTGGGGGTAATGGACTCTGACATACGGCAAAA
This sequence comes from Calotriton arnoldi, assembly GCA_963921515.1. Classification (NCBI taxonomy): domain Eukaryota; kingdom Metazoa; phylum Chordata; class Amphibia; order Caudata; family Salamandridae; genus Calotriton; species Calotriton arnoldi. The sequence goes on from CAWUFW010000840.1 coordinate 2,117,523, forward strand.
CGGAGTAAAGTAAGTAAATAAATAAATAAAACCATTTACCTTGCGAGCGCTGCATCGCCAACTCGGCAATCCAGCGCGCGCAAGGTAAATTGTTTTATTTATTTAATTACTTACTTTACTCCGTTCCGCCGTATGTCGGAGTCCACTACCCCCCTACCCTGCCCCTCCCCTGCCCCGCCCCACCCCCTCGCGGCACTCCCTCTGCGAGCCGCCACTGGTTACACTGTTTTAACTGTAAAATTAATGTGCTCTTATCCAGCTGTTTGTATATGTTTGTATGGATTTATTTAAATTGTGGGCAAACGTTCATAATACAATTAATTATAGAACTCTTTCTTAGATAGAAGGTATTGCTGGTCTCACCTCTACCCTGAACCATTCCTATGCGAGAACTTCACCATTAGCCTGTACCGACGAATCAGCAGCTCGCGCGTCACTACTATCCACAATTACACAAGGCAAAGAAAGCTGGGCTCTTTGGCTCCACTCCAGATATATTAAGTTTGCATTTCCCAGGTCACATATATATATTTTAATAATGAAATAACTGCGATGCAATGATTTTGTAGGTAAAATCAGTCATTCATTGAACGGAAAATGCATTGCTATGAATAATAACCACAGATATACGCAAAAATTGTCAATGGCCAGTAATTCACTGCGTTTTCATTGTAGTACATTAGCATTCCTTAGGAAAGTCTAAACATGATACAACACGCCAGCTACACTCGCAATTGAGAGATATAAACGTAATATTAGAACTTCTTTACGTTTTATTTGTCCCAAATGGACAGTAATCCTACAAATAATAATGTGTCTGATAGTAGTTTAGCAGAAAGAACCATCTTGCTTAATAAGATGTTCAAATGTGCCTGCCTTTCTGATAGTGTTGTTTGTTTCTTATGGTTACTCTGGAAAGCGGCTGTTGTTGCACCACTTTCTGCTGCCATTAAAAATCAACAAATGAACAATGGGCTTGGAAGTACATCAGAAAAGAAATCCTGTCATTATTAAAGAGTGTTATGGCACTTTCCTAATTCCATTTCCTGAATTGATAGGAATGATAACAACACGGGCAGCTTTGGCAGAGATCCATGAACACAAGTGGGGCCTGTCTCTGTTTTGACTGGGTCTGAAGACTAAGAAGAAAATAACAGGCCAGAGCTACAATAAAAAAAACACGAAATAATAAAAAAAAACACACAAAACCAAAGCTCAAGCCAGGAAAGGTGCTAACAAAATAAACAAAACAAAGACATTTTATTATGATATTAATGGCATGACACTTCTATTTGCATAAATGTTAAGTCACATAAAAATGCATTTTTGCTTCATAGTTCAAAAACCTATAGCACCACAAGTGCTGACAGTACAAACAGACAACTTGAAAACATTTCAAATGAGGTAAGATTTATATAAGACCAAACACAATATTTGTTTCTGTTGCAAAAAGCATACTTAAAATCTGAAGAAAATCTGGAAAGGGATCTATTCATATGAGGGAAACAATGGCCTTTTGTAGGTTTCACCTCCACTTTTTACCCCCACTTTTTGACTATTAGGTACTGGTGTAATGACTCTGTAGTGCACTGGGCCCTGCTGACTAGGCCTCAGTGAATATGCTCTAGCCTTTAAAAGTGTATGATTAAATGGTTTATACCCAATTGGTATACATCAACTTACTTATAAGTTCATAGTATGAGGTACCAGGGGCACCTAGGGCCTGTAAGTTAAATGTCCCTCATGTACTGCAGCACTGATTGTGCCAACATGAGTGTGACAAAGTAAAGCATGTCTCTCAGTCTGCCACTGCAGAATGGTACCACTGTTTTTAAACTGCTAACTCAACTTTGCCATTTAAACACATGGCAAAGCCCAAACCTTCCTTTTAATGCATATAAGTCACCCTTAAGTTAGGCCTAACGAGTCCTAATGCAGGGTACAATATATTTTAAAGAACATGTGTTTTTGTATATCTTGACAGTAAAAATCCTGCATTGCTGTTATTACTGTTGAAAGGCAAGCAGCCCTATTGGCAAGTATAAAGATACACGCTGACAACTCAACAGTGCTAATTTTTAAATGGGACTACTAGAGTTGGTACTTCAAGTTATCAAAACAATTAGTGCATTAAACCTGACTTTTTGCTCAAGCTGAATGTAATGTAACTAGCTTACAAAGTGCAACTTTAGAAAGTTGCCACTTTGTTGCCCAAAGTTGTCCAGTAGACATTTTCTGTTGCACACAGTTGCTGTCCTCGAGGCAGCCTGCTGCCCTCCTGGGGAGAGATGGGAACGACTGTCAGGAAGGGAAACAAAGGACCTGCTGCTGGAAGAAGTGATACCTCCTCCTGGAAGGATGGCCAGAGTGGGTGTGAGCCCAAAGGCAAGCTTCAAAGGGGAATCCGCCTTTGAAGGACAAATGGTGGTCATGCTATGAAAGGGCTTCTCTTTTGTTTTAGCAGACAGGCTGTCATCTTGGGCAGAGAGGAAAAAGCCATTGCCAAAATTTTTTCTCAGTGGAGTGTAGCCCCAAGGTTGCCACTCTTCTGGGATGGGCTAGGGACCTCCACACACAGAGAGAAGGTTTCTGTCTTATTGAGAGTGGGCAGAATAGTGTACCCTGGGACGACCAGATGCCACACTTCACAGGAGGTTGTCATCAGGAAGGAAGGGAACCTGGTAGCCCATTGGCTAGTCAGTCACCATACCCCCCTGGGCACCCAAACCTCTGATTGCTGATATCTTGGAAAGAGGACCGAAAAAGGATTGCCCTGCTGTCACTGGACCCAGAAAAAGAAATGCTAAACCAGGTATTGGAGTGCACTAGTTGCATCAGTGGGCTAGCAAAGAGAGGACTGTGGAAATTGCCCACGAGCACCAGACAGAAGGAGTTTATCCAAGAGCCAGATAGCTGATTTCCTGTTACAGCCACAGGGCCATAAAAGCTAAGTCTACCTTTGGAGAATTCTTTACCCAAGAATGCCTGACTGCTGTTGGATGCCAGGGTGCCTCCTGGTAGACCGAGTCCAGATCCTCAAAAGTTGCACCCAAGTTTGCTGGACCCAGGAGAGTCATCAGAATGCAGTTTGGTTGTCCAGCTCGGAAGTTAGACAGAAACTCTGGTTTGGCTGTAGCCGGAGACCAGTAGACCAATGGCAACTGGTCTTTGACTTATCTTCACCTGGACATCATGATACACAGACCCCTGAGTCCAGTATTGCTTCCTCTTGATTGAGGACCATTAGTGGCCTCAGGAAGACCCCCAACACCGGCTCAGCATCCTCAACATCCCTAAGCATCTTCTGCACTCTGTCCATGCCTCAAGAACACTCCATTGACTATAATGGGGGTTCGATCATAGGACTTGGAACTGGATTGGGGACTTCTACAAGTAGCAAGTAAATGTCCCCTTGGACCTTTTTTTGTCCCTGTGACTACTGCCCTACCAGAGTTACCCGAGAATGCCCAGGTAGCTGTTTTTAACTTGCATGTCGAGACTAACCCTAAACCGCAATTTTGTTGTTGAGGTGTCTATTTAAAGACAAAAATACAACCTACATTTTATAAATTGGTGTTGGATTTTTATTGTGTTGCATTTTCTTCTTATTCAACTGTTTTGGTACTTCCTAAAGCTTTACACTTGGACCTATGACAAAGCCTGACTGCTCTGAGCCGGGAAACGGCATTAACCATGCGGTCTGAACCGCGCATGCCGTTAGAATGCAAGCATTACCACGGTGCCTTTACCACGCTTATGCCTTTACCAAGCATATTCCTTGACCATGCATGCCTTTACAACGATTTTCACTGTAAAGGCATAAAGGCATCTGCTTGGTAAAGGCAGTTAGCGCTCTAGACATGGAGTGAATGGTCGGGGGTGGGAGGTGTTGGAGACTTGGGGGGACTTCCTGCCCGGACGAGATTGTGAGGACTGAGAAGGATCGGGACGCAGCTTGGTGAGTAATTTTCTAAGCAGAGTTAGGGTCCGGGTAGTTTTTTGAGCTGGAAGCCAGGTTTTAGGGCTCAGGGTGGGTGGTTGGGGTAGTATTTAGGGCTGGGGGCTGGTTTTAGGGGGGTACGTCCTCAACAATGACTCCAGAACAACGAGTCCCGTAGTCACGCAAGCTGAACAACAATTTGGCCGAACCAAGCATGCACAGTGTGGTGGGCAAAATGGGGTGCCCGCAACGGTGTGTACGCTTTTCCACACCCACCCCTTTTTTGCTATGGCAGCATGTGTACTCGTCCGTACACAAGCTCCCATAGAGTGCTATGGGAGTCCGGCCGAACAGAGTCCGTAACCATGTGGTTGCATCGTACTCGCTCAGTTAGACTCGCACAGCGTGTCTCGCTTGGAAAAGCCCTCCAGATCCGAGTCATATGGAGGGCTTTCCTAGCAAGATCAGAATCGGGCCCATAGCCTTAACCACGCATGTGCGTGTTTAAGGCTAAGTTGGTCTAGTGTTCGTGCAGGGCGGAGTTTAGAGGAGCGTCGGACAGGAACAGGTAAGAGGGGTTCGGGGGTGGAGAGGGGTTCGTGTTAGTTTTTTGGGGGTGGGAAGGATTCATGGAGGTGGGGGGTTTGTGTTAGTTTTTAGGGGGTGGGAGGGGTTCGGGTTAGTTTTTAGGGGGTGGGAGGGGTTTGAGTTAGTTTTTCGGGGGTGGGGGGGTTTGATTTAGTTTTTAGGGGTGGGGGTTCGGGTTAGTTTTTAGGGGGTGGGTGGGGTTTGGGTTAGTTTTTAGGGGGTGGGGGTTCAGGGTAGTTTTTAGGGGGGAATTTGGTGTAGTTTTTAAGGGTAGTTTTAGGGGGTGGGAGGGTTTGTGTTAGTTGTTAGGGGGTGGGAGGGGTTCGAGTTAGTTTTTAGGGGGTGGGGGGCTCGGTTAGTTTTTTGGGGGTGGGGGGGTTTGAGGTAGTTTTTAGGGGGTGGAGGGGTTTTGGTTAGTTTTTAGGTGGTGGGGGTTCAGGGTAGTTTTTAAGGGTGGGAGATTCGGGGTAGTTTTAAGGGGTAGTTTTTAGGGGGTGGGAGGGGGTTAGGGGTAGTTTTAAGGGGTAGTTTTTAGGGGGTGGGAGGGGGTTAGGGGTAGTTTTTATGGGGTGGGAGGGGTTCAGATTAATTTTTAGGGGGTGGGGGGTGTTCGGGGGAGTTTTTAGGGGGTGTGAGGGGCACAAATGAGTTTTTAGGGGAGGGGGAATCGGGGTAGTTTTAAGGAGGTTGGGGGTGTATTTAGGGCTCAGGGGGAGAAGGAGGGGGTGGTAAACTCAGCCACGGATAGCTGTTTGCCATGCATGCATTTACCACATAAAATCGTGGTAAAGGAATGCGTGGTCAAGCAGTCGTGGTTAAGACGTGATCGTAGTAGAGACCGCGTTGTTCAGGTAGGCGTTGTAAAGGAACTCGTTGTTCCGACACAACCGGTTTTAGGGCTCAGGGTGAGGGGCTAGGGTGTTTCTATGGTTGGAGTCAGGGTAGTTTTCAGGGCTGGGGGCCGGGTTTTAGGGCTCAGGGTGGGGTGTAACCTTTACCACACATATGCTTTTACCAATCATGCCTTTACAACAAAATTGGTTGTAAAGGCATGCGTGGTAAAAGCATGTGTGGTAAATACGTGGTCGTGGCAAAGACTGCATTGTTAAGGCATGCGATGTAATCGCATGCGTGGTTCCATCATACAACCCTCTAAGCCACATCTACCCACAACTGAGCAAAGGTTTTACAAACAAACGTGACTGAACCTGATACTGAATTGTGCCATTATTACATGGTGAGGTCGCACAACCACACCATATAATAATCCACATTCTCACAATATTAAGGTAAAAAGAATGGATTTCTTGATTTGTGATATGTGTGTTGTAAATTTAAGAACTGAATTGAGATCAGAGTGGTTTTAGATTTTTCTCCTTAAAATTTTAGAGAAAGAAAAAGGGGTGCTATTATAAAATATCTGTGCACTAGTTTACTAAACGGTTTAGATTTTTGAATGGTGTTAGGGTTGTCTGTGTGATCTACTTAACCTGAAGAATATTTACAATAAATGGATTATAATGCATATGTAGTGCATTTTGGTCCAATTTACTGATGAAATGAAGCCATGAAATCCCACTGCCCATAAACGGCTAATGAAATGCAGATACATGATGATTACATTAACCACAAATGCAGTGGACAGTACAACGTCACAGTGGAATGCTTTCAGGTAATCAGATTGAAATGGCCACAAAGAACCACAAAAACACCTCTTTCCATTTTTAATGTTTCTAGAATGCACATAATATGTCAACCAATTCTCCATTTTGCACGTATCCAAAATTATTGATGAAAATGATGGGTATCTGTAGCATCAGAGACTTCAACACAATAATTTAAGAGAGATGCCAAGAAGCCATGTTGGCATTTTATTGTACTTTCTGCAAATTTTCCTCACACTAAATGATTCATTTAAGAGACACAACATTAATGAGTTGCATGAGCCTCTCCATAGAACATATAATACAACACACCAAAATATGAATTATTAAAATGTACTTGTTTGTAAGGGTTTCAATGTTTTCATCAGATAATGATTTTGGGAAAGGTGCATTGAAAGCACTTTTAGCTCACTCCATTACGTCAAATAATGGTCACTTGCACTAAATTATCAATGCTCTGCAGTCCCTACTGTACGTTTTGTAATATATGACTTTATTTAAACAATACATCAAGAAAACACTATGACACAGATTTACTAAGGCTTTATGCTGTTGGAAAGTGATACAAAGTGATGCAAAGTGTGGCATTGCTATTTACTTCCCAGTGCAAAATGTATTCTGTACTGCAAAGGTGCCCTTATCTCAGTGTAAAAAGAAATTGTGCTCCTGAACTTCACCTTATATCAAGGGTTCAGAACTGGGTGTTACATAGGTGGATCAGTGCAAACACCCATAGGTTTTGATACAATGCTCAAACTATTACAATAGCCAGAATGGGATGTACATAAAAAACTAACACCTTCTAGAAGTAGGCATTAACAAGCAGAAATACTTGCATTTCTCAAAAAACATCCATTGCACATGGACTGAAGTGCAGAGCACACAACCAATTTGTGGAATACTTCTGAAATGTTTCTAGACATAGGAAGATGATCTGGAAGGGGGTACTCCCAGTACAAATCCTATGCTAGACAGCACACAGTCACTTCTGCACCATGGTTCAAGGCTTGGGATGACTTTGGGGTCCTCCTGCGGCACCGCAACCGCCACCGATCTGTCTGCCGGAGAACCGCCAAGGTCGTGGTGCACCTGCCTGGTGGATTGAGAGTTGAATCCAGGTCGGGCAGGCGGTGCTGTGGCGGTCTCACGGAGATGGGCTGTTAGGCTCGTAGGAGAGCCTAACCTGCAGCCCGCCGCCATGACATCACTGCCTGCACATTCCAGCACAGTGTGGCATGCATGCCACACTGTGCAGGAACGGGGCTGCAATTACACAGGGGCATAACATGTGCCCCCCCCTGCATGTATCCCCAGGCTCAGATCGGGCAGGCGGGCCTGTTAGGGTCCTCTTAGTTGCCTCTCCGCCACCCTTTTTATGGTGGTCTCACTGCCATGAAAAGGGCGATGAAAAGGCAACTCGTAATATGCTTGGCGGTGCTGGCAGTGGCACTGCTAGCATATTCATGCCGGTTGCAGAGTGCTGGCCCAGCGGGATCTTTGATCTGGAGGAGGCGGCGGTGTCATGGCGGTCAAATTACCACACTCAGAATATTGCGGGGGGACCCACAGTATGGCGGTGGTGTGACCGCCACCATTAGTACTGGGTCCGAAGGACCGCCATACACATAAAAAGGCCCTTTGTGTTGGTCAAGGCAGCCTAAACATAGTACTGGTGTGGAGGATGAGAGCAGCATTATGTCAATTTTAGTACATATGTATTTCCCCCCTTGAGCAGAAAATGTGGTTGCTGTGCTGCATGAAAAATTTGCAAATCTGCCCCTGCAATTATTGCTATGCACATATTTCTTAAACTTATAAGGGCAGCGTCCTCTTTCTCCTGAGTTCTCTGAGCTGTCCACTTTGATTTCCGCTTCCTAGTCAGACCTAGATAGACCCAGATAGATTTAGAAAATATTGTTGTATGTAATATCGTTTGTAGGTGTTATTTTGTATGTAATTTATTGTAGTGTGTTTTATTCTATATGTTTATTAATTCTTTCAATTTGTGTTTTTAGTGAGATAATTTATTAATTATGAAATTGTTGAAATTTGTGTTTTTAGCTGTATTAATGTATAGAATTTATAGATTTATAATTTTTTTAGCAGCAGGATATTAGGATTTTAGGGGATGAGGTTGGGCAGATTTTTTAAATATCGATAGTTCAAAGTAAATTTAATGTTAAATATTTTAATGACACACAATTCATAATCAATTTAATACATATTAATTATAATACAATTAAATATTATTTTATTAGAAATATTAAAATAAATGGTTATATTAAAAAAATAACAAATATATAAAAATTAAATTTAATAAAGTAAATCATTTGTAACTTTTTTCAATAAAAAATCGTAAATGTAATACTTCTTTTTAAGCTATTATAATTAAAATATATATATTTTTAATTATGTTGAAAATGATAATGTCTTTGTAAAAATATTTCTTTACATTTATATTAAAAAAATGTTGTTATATTTTTTTTATTTTAGGATTGATAATTTTGGAATATGATTTTACTTTTTATTTTATGGTCCTAAGTTTAGGAATGGTAATAAATGATGTGAAAATATATTAATTATTAATAGTGTTTAAAAATATTGTATATTTTAATGTTTAAATATGAAAATATAGGTTTGTAGTTTTGGTTAGTATGTATTTTAGGTACATTTTAGTTTATTTCATTTATTCAAAATTTTGTATGAGTATAGAGTAATGATTGTGTATATAACATTTTTAGTTTGTAGCATCTTGCATAAAGTGCTTTAGATTGTAGTGGAAATTGTCAATTTCCTTCAGTGTCCAACACCTTCCACAAATCAGCTCAGATTGGAATGGGAATAGTAAATATCACCCCTGTAGTGTCCAACATCTTCTTTCAATTGGATTAGATTAGAGTGGAAATAATAAATGTAACCCCTCTAGGGTCCAACACTTTCCCAAACTGGTATAGATTAGAGTGGGAATAGTACATTTCACCCTTTAATTGTCTAACACTGTCCCCAAATTGTTTTAGATTGGTGTGAGAATAGTAAATGTCACCCCTTTAGGGTCCAGCACTTTCCCTAAATTGGTTTAAAATGGATTGGGAATAGTAAATGTCACCCCTTTAGTGTCCAACACCTTCCCCAAATTGGTATAGATTGGGCTGGGAATATTAAATGCCAACACTTGTAAAAATGGCTTATGTTGGAGTGTGATTATCTAATTTTAAAATTTTAGTGTGAAATCCTATGTTTAAATTGTTTTTGTATGTAGTAGAAATAGTTTGTGTTATTTAATTAGCATTGTGGCTGTTTAGAAATATAATAAAAAAATACTTAGGGCCCGATTCCGATCTCGTTTGGAAAGCATTCCGTCCGACTCATTACGGAACGCATTCCAACGAGTCTACCGCGAGCTGCACGAACGATGGAGTACGATGCTTTGCATGTTAACTCCCAGCGAGTCGTAACCCGTACGACCGACTCGTCCGTAAACAAGCCTGAAGCGACTGGCTCGTACGTAAACGCAGAAAATAGCATTGCGGGCATGAATCAGACTCGGTTTACCCCGCAAACAGATGATGATGCGTACAACGCAGTTTTTGAACCGTCTCGTTTTGTGTCACATAATGCATCGTGAAAATATCAAATAATGTAAAAACAAGCATTGGCAATGCCAAATTTAAAGAAAAATCAAAAAACATTAGCCACACCCACCAATCCACCTATAAAAAAAGGCCAAACTGATGACCATGATCCTTCACAACAACAGAACGCCTTACAGGACACTTACATAACCACTGATTCACTGCTCTGCCTCATACAAACACTTCAGCCACCACACAACTTGCACACATTTTATTTGGCTAAAGGACACCCTCAAACACACACTCTTTTACTTATTCACACTCACACCTCCATCTTCACCCTCACCATGCCCCCCAAGAAGCACCCAAGGTTCACAGTGAAGGAGTTGGAAGTGCTCGTAGGTGAAAATGTCAGAGTAGAGCCACAGTTATTTGGGCACCTAGTCCAACGGACCCCCCTGTCCCAGAGAAATAGGATGTGGGAGATGATAGTCAACAAGGAGAACGCTCAAGCACCTTGCATGCACACAATGGAAGATATCAGGAACAGGTACTATGGTGTGCGAAGGAGGGTCATGAACCTGATTTCAAGAGAACACGCCCTGAGTCAGCAGACTGGTGGTGGCCCTTCTGCACCACCCGTGCACTTCACCTCCTGGGAGAAGAAGGTGAGTGCCATCATTCCACTGGAGAGCGTCCATGGAATACCAGGAGCACAACTCAGACATCACTGACAAGGATACAGTGATACAAATGACTGTTAGCAAATGGATAACAATAGAGAGCAAATTAGCATGTGATGTGTATGCCAGAGTGACAAACAACATACCTGCAATGAAACTGAAAGTTTATCCTTCTCCTAACACGTACATACTTCTTACAAACTCACAGACAGCCCATGTGCTCCACACAACAGGTCCTAGTGTCAGCCATCTTGCCAGTACTTTTCCACTCACTCACAGGAAAGCTGAGTCACAGGAAGGATGTTTGGCATGCCTGGAAAGGTGGGTCTGGGCGCATGCCTGATGGGAGTTGTAGTCAAACCTAACCCTCCTCCTCCCACATAGCCCAACAAGTCCACATGGAACTATGCTTTCCTCACAGTGAGTGGAAAGGTACTGCCAAGATGGCTGACACTGGGGACTGTTGTGAGGAGCACAAGGCCATGATGGGAGTTGTGGTCAACTCTGACAACAGGCACCAGTGTCAGACATCTTGACAGTACACTTTAATCATTGTCAGCACATCACTCTTACTGATGGCCTGGTTGGCCTACCTGGGAGGAGGAATGTCTGCACTGATTACATCTCCCATCAGGCTCTGTCCTCCACACACCTTCCCACCCAGTTCAAACAGCACACCTGGGACAATGCTGTCCATGATGGTGAGTGGAAAGGTACTGCCAAGATGGCTGACACTGGTGCATGCTGTCTCATTTGCCCACAACTCCCATCCTGCTCTTGTGCTATACACACCAAGCCCCAGTGTTAGCCATCTTGCCAGTACATTTCCATTCACTGACAGGGACTGCATAGTTCCAGGTGTGCTGTTTGGGCTGGCTGGGAAAGTGTGTGGCGGACAGGGCATGATGGGAGTTGAAGTCAGTGCAAACACTCCTCCTCCCAACAAGCCCACCTAGATCTGAGTTTCCCTGACAGTCAATGAGAATGTACTGGCAAGATGTCTGGCACTGTGGACTTGTTTTTGGAGCCCCAGGCACTGTTGGGAGTTGTGGACAAATCAGACACCAGCCCACAGTATCAGCCATCTTGGCAGCACATTTCCACTCACTGTCAGGAAAGCAGAGTCCCAGGTAAGCTATCTGGTATGGGTAGGAAGGTGTGTGAAGGACAGAGCCTGATGGGAGATGGAGTCAGGGGACAGAGCCTGATGTGAGATGGAGTCAGGGTAAACACTCCTCTTCCCAACCAGCACAAACAGCCCACCTGGAACCATGCTTACCTGATTGTGAGTCGAAATGTACTGACGAAATGGCTGACACTGTGGGCTGGTGTCTGGACAACTACGCCCTGCTGGCTGTTGTGGACAAATAGGCACCAGTCATCAGTGTCAGACATCTTGCAAAGTACATTCCCACTAACTGTCAGGCAAGCTGAGTAACAGGTAGGCTTTTGGTGTTGGGTGGGAAGGTGTGTATGGGACAGGGCCTGATGGGAGTTGTAGCCATTTCAAATACTCATCCTCTCACCCAGCCCTGCTACTTTCTCTGTGCCTATGCTTACCTCACAGTGGGGGGAAGTGTCCTAGCAAAGTGGCGGACACTGCTGCATGGTGTTGACCCTGAGGCCAACTCCCATCAAGGCACTGTCCACCAAATACCATGCAACTGTGTCAGCCATCTTGATAGTGCACTTCCATTTACTGTCAGGTAGCCATTAGCCAAGTTGACCTGTTTGTGCTGGTTGGGAGGAGGAGTGTTAGCCCTGACTACATCTCCCAGAAGGCCCTGTTCTACTCACAATTGTTCCACCCAGCACAAACAGCCCACTTAGAACAATGCTTACCTGACAGTGAGTGGAAATGTACTGACAAAATGGCTGACACTGGGGACTGGTGTTTGGAGCACAAGGCCATAATGGGATTTGTGGTCAACTCTGACAATAGGCACCAGTGTCAGATATATTGCCAGTACATTCCCACTCACTGTCAGGAATGCATAGTTCCAGGTGGGCTGTTTGTGCTGGCTGGAAGGTGTGTGGAGAACGGGCGCTGATGGGAGATGCAGTCAGTGCAAACACTACTCATTTCAAACAGCACAACAAGGCCAACAGGAACAATGCTTACCTGACAGTGAGTGGATATGTACTGGCAAGATAGATGACACTGGGGACTGGTGTGTGGACCACAGGGCCATGATGGGATTTGTGACCAACACAGACACCAGGCACAAGTGTCACACATCTTGATAATCCATTTCCAATCACTGTCAGGAAACCATTCTGACATGTGGTCAGTTTTCTCTGGGTGGGACGAATGTGTGTAGGACAGAGCCTGATGGGAGTTGGAGTAATGGCAAACACTACTACCCCCACCCAGCACAACCACTTCATCTGGGCCTATGTCTACCTGACAGTGAATGGAAGTGCACTAGCAAGATGGCTGACACTGTTGCATGGTGTTTGGTGCACAAGGCCTTGTTGGGAGTTGCCTAAAAGTTTAAAGACATGCAGCAGTGTCAGCCCCTTTGCTACTAAAATTCCTCTCACTCACAGTTAGCCATCGCCTCAGAGGAGTTAGCTGGGCTGGGTGGGAGGAGGAGTGATTGTAAAGGCCACAATTCACATCAGGCCCTGTCCAACATACACCTCCCCACACAGCACAAAAATCCCAACCTGAACTAAGCTTACCCACAGTGTGTACAATTTTACTAGCAGGATGCTTTTCACTGGTCACTGGTGTCTAACTTTGCCACAGCTAACAACCTTGGGCTACAAACACCATGCACCAGTGTCAGACCTCCTGGTCAGTACATATCCACCCACTCTCATGGATACCATAGTTCCAGGTGCGTTTTTGCGATTTGCAATGTGGGTGTAGTGCAGGGCCTGATGGGAGATCTGGCCATTGAAAACACTCATCCTCCTTGCCAAAAGAGCCGAATTCATGTACTTCAATTCATCCTAAGATTCATTAGCCTATGTAATGGGTATGATTTGAGGGGCTCTAGACATTCACATCAATCATTGTGTCTTTTATGTACCCACAGGGCAAGCTGGCCACACCTCTGGCACAAACCAGGACAGCAAGTCCCAGACTCTGCTCGACCCTGAGCTCTCTGGCGTTGAGGTCTCTCAACCATCTTCGGATGATGATGAACTACCTGGCACATCAGGTGTGGGTCAGCCCGCAGCACCAGCAGCACTAACATCAGCATCCTCTGCGACCACTCCCACCTCAGCTGACAACACCCAGCTGACCCCCACCCTCATGGACACACCAGCCTGAGCCACCACCGAAAGCACAGCAACACGGGCCACTCTGGAGTTGGCGGACAACAACACCACTGTCAACGATGAAGGAGGCTCAGTGTCAACTGTGCCAGCAACAACTGGTTCTGTTCGGGTAGGTAAGGGTGGTGGGAGGGGCCATGGGGACATGTGCAATCATGCAGCTGGTGCTGCTGCTGACGATGCCTCACACATGTCCAGAATCCTTCATGAGTATGAGGATTGCACAGGAGATTTTTGCCAGGTAGTTGGGATCCTCAGGACCATGCAACAACAGCAGGCAGCCCACTATGACAGAATGGACACTCACATGTCAAAAATTGATGACCAGACTGCGGTGCATAGGAACATTCTCGCCTGCCTCCACCAAATTGCCACCAACATGTCCGCACCTCCCTGTGTGCCCACAACATCTGGTGTATCAACATCTGCTCCTGCCACAGGGAGTGATGTGGACTCTGACGGAGAGCCCCCTGCAATGCGGCTGCCTGAACCTGAGGGTCCCCGTCCCAAGTGTGGGAGGGGTCATCCCAAGAAGGATCACTGAGAGACCGAAGGTTACGCATCCCCCTCAGGAAGTGACATCCTGCTCCTGATACCCGCCATTGTAGATCAAGCGTTCACTTTGTTGACTCTCATAGAACTCTCCCACATTGGCTGGAGGGTCTAAGTTGGACTTTAGACTTAAATAACTGTGGATTTACTTCTGAAGATTTCATCTACAAACACTACTAACTCCTTTCTGCACTTTGTTCGCCATGTTTTGTTTGTACACTCCCCCATTATCTGAACTTTTATCTTCAAATCTTGCACTAAAATAAATCACTTTGCACAAAATACTGGCTCATGTTGTGAATTTACCGATTGAAATGACACACTAAATTACAAAGAAGAAAGTGTCAACAAAATTGGCTAAGAAACAATGTACATATGTTGACTACTGGCTTGGGAGTAAATGCAGCCTGTCACAGCATGGTAGATAGACACAACCAGGTTATCACACAAACCATATTACATGGTACTGATGCAGTTGTAGTCTACTGTCTGCAAACATATCACGATTTGCAAGCACAAAGAACAATCTTTGTCACAAAAACAGATCATCTGGGATTATGTTTTGTTGCAGGATAAGCTTTGAATGTGTGCAAACAGACAAGGCGCACCTCAATGTGGATCACAGGTTTATTCAGCTGATACAACATTGCACCTTAACCCAAACTGTAATGCCATCACACAGTAATAGAATGGTCACAAATGATCATCAGTTCAGAAGGAAGTGCGGCCCAGGAAGTTCCACAAATGATCACTATTGGAGTATGGCACAGTTTCATGGGTCTGGTGTGGTCACAACTCTGCAGTTGACATGGTGAATGATCCTGTTAAGGAGTAACATAGAATAGAGTCACACACTCAGAAATGATGTTGCTTAATGTTACTGTCTCAGCTAAAGCATACAAATGTCAGTGTGAACACAAGCTAGTATTGAGTGTAGCAATGTCCATGTCACATGCAAAATTTGATTAAGCAACTCAGTACAAACCTATTGAAGAATAACATACACTCAGCAGCATACATACACATAGGACAACAGCAACACACAAACAAATATTTTGGGTTTGCACCTCTCATTGAATACTCACATTTATGTGAAGAAGTTGCGGATAAGTTCTTGTCTCACATCCCCAGCACCATCCTCATCATTACTGGCATCATGTCCCAAGCCTGGATCCTCCCTTGCTGGTGGCTGCTGGTCTCTGTTATCCAGTATAAGTGGAATTTCCTTCTGGATTGCAAGGTTGTGGAGCATCCATGTGGCTGCAATAATATTGCACACCTTCAGTGGGCTATATTGTAGTGCTCCTCTTGTGCGATCCAGACACCTGAACCTTGTCTTCAGGAGACCAAATGTACTTTCAACCACTCACCTGGTACGACCCTGTGCCTCATTGAACCGCACTTCTGCAGGGGTGACTGGGTTGCACAGAGAGGTCAGCAACCAGGGAAGGTTGGGGTATCCAGAGTCACCTACATAGAACACAGAAAGAAGTTCACTTGTCAGACAGCAGATCACTATCTGACATGCAATCAACACACACTACAACATACACATGACACATCACCTACCAACAATCCAGGCATGGTCACGTTGCAGCTGGGACATCATATGGGGGACGACGCTGTTTCTTATGATGTAAGCATCATGTGCCGAGCCAGGGAAACGTACACAGATGTGGAATCTCAACATGTCTGCCAAACACACCACCTGGACATTGATGGAGTGAAAGGGCTGCCTGTTGCGGTACACCTATTCTTTGGCCGAGGATGGTACCAAAGCAACATGGGTTCCATCAATTGCGCCAATGACGTGGGGAATATGTCCCAAGTTGTAGCACTCGCCCTTGATGTCAGCTAACTGTCCTGGTGTAGGGAACTTGATTTATTGGTCCAGGTGACAGAGCAATGCCTCCAACACATCACGCAGGACACGGCTGAACATAGTCTGAGATATGCCATCAGATGTTGCCACAGTAAACTGGAAAGAACCAGTAGCAAAGAAATGTAAGGTGGCCATGACCTTGACTTTGGGGGTCAGTGCAGTTGGATATTTGCGACCAGGCATCAAATCTGGTGTCAACTGGTTAGCCAACTGTTCTATTATTGCCCTGGTGAAACGATATTTGCGGATTTGGTCACATTCCTCCATGGTCTGCAGGTCTGGGAAGGGCTTGAAAACTGGTGGACATCTGCAATACCTATGTGTAGAGTGTAAACACAATTGTTGTTAGATACAAAGGTACAAGATAACATGCATCTATACAAACAGAACATGAACAATGACCACATAAAATAGGTTGGAACATCTGTAACACATGCATAAAATAGTATGGTTGATCTTAGATACATATCACAGCATTGTGACCCTTGCCAGATCTGTTTCCACAGTATGGTCACACAGTATTTTGTGTGCCATACTGACAAAGTCACTAATGCCCATCGCCGGTCTAGTCAATCAGGCATCACATAATAAACTAAGCAACACAATATAAGCTGAGATATAGGAGTGTGACAACAATAACATGCTCAAAATGTACACACATAAGGATTATGATTTGACAGATATGTGGGACACCACATACATACAGCGTCCCACTCTGGAAATTATGCACACTACTGTCCGGGATGGACACTGTCATGTTGTCATGTCAGCATCATACATACAATTACATACACAGACCATTATTGTTTATTGGATTTGCATATATGATGCCTTCATACACTTGAATCAGGGACAACAAAGATACACTGGTACAACACCCAACACACACATAATTTGTTTGGGTGCATCTTGTCACTGTCTAATCATTCAAATGTAAATGCTTGGCCCATGAATCACACACATTTTATTCATAGTCATGAATCACACTGATTGCACACTGGGTTACAGACTCACCTAATGCCATGATAATCTTAAATTATAGACTTGTACATGCCCATGGAGTCATTGGCACTGTGACAAAGCCAAGAAGTGGTGAAAATTTCTATACATACAAATATTGTTAGTAGTAGCCACAATTACAGTGTGCCATGTGCCCCTCAAATTTGGCTCCTCATGGGTGTGTGAGCTATACATATAAAGGTCCATTTTAGTTTGACAAAACATGAACATACACATAGAATTGCAAAAAATGTACAACTATCACAGTAGTTTCTGCACTGCAGAATGAAAATTCAAAGGACGCGGTATCCGCATCCGAAACTATTCGTTCACAGCCATTGGATGTTTTTTTTTTTTTCCCTTCCTCATATGACCTCCGTAGCTTGAGCAACCTCTCGATCTGGTCCACCCCTGCTGCTCTTTGCTTAGGGGTTCAGTCTCAGCTGATGTTCTTGCGAGAACCACCCGCACAACACACCATGAGCTAACCAAGACGTATAATCATTGGACACTATATAGCAAACTAATCAGAGCCTAAAGGGTCTAACAGGTTCCAGAATAACCCCAATTCAGTTCTTTCTCTATAAACATTAACCTTCTGGTCTAAGTCTCTAAAGTATCTCACAGAGTTCCACCAGACTCTCCAAGTAGGGGGAGCCGCCTGGCGCCATAACTTACAAATCTCCCTCCTAGCCAGTAGGATCAAATAAAACACCAGTTTATTCTGTATCCCCGAAAGACCTAACGCCCCATCGGGCGTCGATATAGTGCCAAACATAATAACAGAAGGGCTTACCTCCACCTCCATACCCAGGGCGTCCGACAGAGTCTTACCCACGTTGCCCCAGTACTCCTGGATCAGAGGGCAGGAAGTGAACACATGGATATCATCCGCCTTCTGGGCACCACATCTCATGCATTTTGCTTCTCCATTGCCCTTAATTTTGGAAAGTTTGAGTGGGGACCAGTATAACCTGTGGAGCGTCAAAAAGTGGTTTCTCCTTAGTGCAGCAGATTTAACCAGCAGGCAAAGTGTGTCTAAAGATACTTGCCATAGATTTTTCAGCTCCTCAATCGGCAAGCATTTCTCCCAGACCAGATATGGATGTTCCAGCTTCCTGTCGGCTGCTGCAAGGAGATGATTGTACCACTGTGCTACTTCCTTCTTTTTCGGGTTCATATCTTGTAACTCATCTTCCATGGAATTGTCCTCTAGAGGAGTCCAGTGTTGACTCTTGCACCATGACGAAATTTGGTAGTACTTAAACCTAGAGAGTGCACCACTGGTAAGATTCCTCCAAAAATCCCAGGGAAAACATTTGCTGCCATCCACTATGTCCTTCCAGTGCGCAACTCCGGCGTCTTTTAACGGCTGAACTTGAGCGTCTAAAAGGCACTCTGGTGTTCCTGGAGAGTCCCACACTGGTGCCCAATCACTGTAAGAGGACAACCCCAAACAGACCCGGAAATCCAACCACAACTTAGCCGCCATGTAAAGAGTCTTGAGCCGGACCTTTTTAAAGAATTTGGGAGCACCAAACTTATACATAAAGCCTTCCTCAGCCAAGTCTAGCAGCATAGCTTTAAACATACTGCCAATAAGCGAGCTATCTGGCCTAAGAAGTAGCATCCTACAATTCTTTAATTGATACGCCCAGCAGTACAGCTGAAGGTCTGGTAAGCTCATACCACCATGTGCGAGTTTTCGCCTTAGTTTCTTCCAGGATAACCTAATCCCTTTGCCTGCCCAGATAAAAGAAGAAATCTTACCCTGTATTTTAAGTAATCCAGCCTTATCAAATTCCAGAGGGATGTTATTAAAGAGGTAGGCATACTTAGGTAAAACACACATTTTGATCAGGTTAACCCGCCCGAAATGAGATAACGGAATGTTCTGCCACCTTTTCAATAGTACATCCACCTCCTTGGAGACTCTCTCTAAGTTTACTTTGGGGATGTCTCTAAGATCCTGAGTTATTATTACTCCAAGGTATCTTAACTCCTTGGAGAGCCTCACCCCTTGAGCTGCAATGTTCCAGGCCATGATTTCTGTCTTGTCGTTGTTGACCTCGTAGCCCGAGAGCTTACCAAAAGCCTGAACCTCCATAAGCAGTTCAGATAAGATAATGTTGACATTGGATGACAACAAGATCAAGTCGTCTGCATACAGGGCCAGCTTCCTCGTAAACCCGTTTGCAACAAAAGGGGTGATCTTTTTGTTCTGCCTTAAACTCTTGGCCAAAGGCTCAATATACAAGTCGAACAGGACAGGAGACAACGGGCACCCCTGCCTAGTACCACGCTCTATTGTGACCGCCGCCGAGAGGCTGCCATTGACCAGAATCTGGGCCCGGGGAGCTTTGTATATTTTCTTAAGGACCTCCGTAAAGATATCTCCAAACCCAAAAGCCTTCAAAGCCCTGTTCAGGTAATGCCAGTTGACTCGGTCAAAGGCTTTTGCTGCGTCGATAGTGATAATTGAGAGAGGGACACCCTGTGCTGTTGCGAGGTCAATCGAGCCAATTAAGGTATAAACCAAACCCAACATCTGCCTACCCGGAAGGAATCCCTTTTGATCTTCATAAATTATCAGTCCCACGATCTTACAAAGCCGGGCATTCAGTATCCCTGCAAAGGTCTTATAATCACAATTCAATAATGAAATTGGCCGGTAAGACTGGCACAGGGTCGGGTCCTTCCCGGGCTTCAGGATTAGTGAAATGACAGCATCACTCCACGAGTCGGGTAGAGGAGAGGTACCCCTTAGAATTCCATTAAATAGTCTCACCCAGACCGGAATAATTTCATCAGTTAGAAGAGTATAAATCTCGATTGGAATCGCATCCGGTCCTGCAGCTTTCCCTTTCTTAGCTTTACTGAGGACAGCAAGTATTTCATTACATGTTATGTCTTGGGTAAGTATTCTTTGGCTATCCAAATTCAACTTAGGGAGTTGTTTCCCGGCAAGCCAATGGTCTATTACGTCTTCCTCAACCAATGAATCCTCCCGATATAAGTCTTGGAAGAATTTGATAAAAGCCTGCTCGATTTCCCCTTTGTCTTCCACAACTTGACTACCTTTTTTGATCTTGCTGATGTAATTAATTACATGATCTATCTACTCTGCTCTTCATGGCAAGGAGTTTGCCACAATTCTCTCCCTGGTCAAAGTCCCTCATTTTGCTTACTTCCCACTTCTGGAGCATGATCTCTTCAGTTTTAAGTCTAAACTTCAGTTGAAGATCTTCAACTTTTCCTAGTGAGCTATCTTTCTCAGCGCCAGGTGCCCTCCTAGCCTTATAGGCTGCCTCAGCCACTACTATCTGCTCCTCCAGGCCCGCAAAATTCTTTTTTTCGGATCTAGCCCATCCCGCAGCAGCACCCTTTAAGATCCCTCTCAACCAAGCCTTGAAAGCCTCCCATACTATATACAGGGGGGCCGAATCCAGATTATGCTGGAAGAAGATAGCTGCTTCCCTCCTTATCATATCTGGGATAGATGGTTGTAGAAGAAGGCTTCTATTCAGATTCCATCTCCTCACAGAGAGCTCTTGGGGAAGTTCTATATTCAAGGCTATTGCCCCATGATCAGAGAGATGGATAGGTCAATATTCTATTCCCCTCACATTTCCTAATTCCGGGAGTTCTATAAAGATGTAGTCGATCCTTGAGTAATGGCCATTTTTCTTACTGTAAAAAGAGTATTCTCTGGCATCTCCCTTTTTCTTCCACCAGACATCACACAGGTTGAGATTTTTTAACATTGTAGAAAGATGGGCTTTAACCCGTGGTGCTGCAATCTGAGTTCTAGGGGAGGATCTGTCTAGTTTATTGTTTAGAAGGACATTGAAGTCTCCACCTAATATCAAAGGCGCTTCAAAATCTGCCAGAGTGAGACAAAGATTATTTAGGGGGCTGATATCATCTTCATTAGGGCCATAATCATTAGCCAGAGTATAGGAGGCACCCTGAGACCTCACCTCTGCTATTACCCAACGTCCTCTCTCGTCAACCTTCGTTTTGATTAGCTCTACCCCTGAATTTATTTTAAAGATTATGACCACCCCCTTCGAGCAGCATTGTTGGTCCGAAGCTACAACCTTATTGACCCATCTTTGTTTGTCAAACAGTGCCTTACATTCTGAGCTCAGCAGGTGGGTCTCTTGGAGCATAAGAATCCGAGCTGAACTATCTTTAAGATATTGCAAGAACAAGCGCTGTCTTCTTTTAACTCTCAGGCCATTCACATTCCAACATAAAATTTCAAGACTACCACCTCCCCCGAATCGGTTCTACACCCCATCATCACTTTGTTTCCTTCCCAGGCTACATGTACAGGCAGGTGTTAAGTCACATGAGGTCCCTATTATGGATTTTTTTTATTATCTCCCAATGCTCCCCACCCGCACACGTGCCATGCCCTCCTCCCCTCCCTCCCCACCCGTGGGAACCCTCCCTTACTACTTATGGCAACTAACAATTGCTACTTCGAGCCGCTACCCACTAACCCCTAAAGTAAAGAGAAAAAACCAAGAAAACTGAACTCCCTCCAAGGCCTTAAATTCAAGCCTCATTTAGCAGAGGGTTTATTATGTGCCAAAAAGCTGTCCACTTCCTCAGGAGAACGAAAATTGTACATCTTATTGGCCCACATCACTTTCAAGAAAGCAGGAAATCTTAACTGCACCTGAGCGCCTAATTCTTTCAGACTTTCCATCCGCTTTCCCAGCTCCCACCTTCGGTCCTCTGTTACACAAGAGATGTCTGACCTTATTCTAAAGGTTGCCTCTTGTACCTGAATGCTCTTATGTTTAAGAGCTGCCCCCAGTAATTGTTCCTTGAGAAGAAATGATTGAATGTGTACCAGTATTTTCCTGGGCCTCTTCTGTCCGGGGTTCAATTTAAATGGGTCTCTATGTACCCGTTGGATCTCCGTTTCCCATACAGACGCAGAGGCGACATGTGGGAAAGCTTGTGTCAGTGTCTCTATAACAAAGGTTTTAATATTGTCTCCTTCCAATCCTTCTTTCAGGTCAAGAATCCTGATGTTGTTTCTTCTAGAGTTATTTTCAAGCCTCTCTAGTCTGTCCGATAGATCCCTTTCCCTTTCCTTCAACCTAGCCACTTCCTGCGTGTTATCCTTCACGTCTGACCTCAGCTCCCCCACTTTGCTCTCCAATTCCTCCATACGATGAACTAGCGCTGACAAACTTTCCTCTAGACTAGTGCATGTGTCTTGGATCTTCTTTTGATTGAGTTCTGAGGTTGAAAAGCGTTCTTTAATCCCCAAAGACAACTGGCTCAACTGGGTCAACATCCCTTGTATTGAGTCCGGGCCTGGAGCAACAACCGGGGCTGCCTCTAGGGACACCTTTCCTGCCAGGTCACCTTCCTTCTGTCGTCCTCCCTCTGGCCCCAAGGCTAAGTCAGTTAAGGCTAAAAATCTATTTGACGTAGGGATGACAGAATGTAATGTCGAGGGGTCCCCTGACACCGGAACTCCTTGCTTTATTGTTTCCATAGTACCATGTGGATTAAATTTGAAAAAAGATCTAAGTGAGGGGGTCACCCTTGCAGGTACTGGAGGAGTTTTTTTTTTCTTCCCTTTACAGGGGTGGCTTTCCCTGTCTTAACTGGCAGCTTCCTGTGTTGGTTCTTTACCACTGAGACCCCAGAAAGTTGATTGAGCTGACTCTCCCGCTGGGGGGGGAGGTTCTCTCCCAAGGAAGATTCTAGATCTTAATTTATATCTTTTTCCTAGTGTTATTTCACTATCTAGGTTGAGACTGGAAGGAGAAGAGGATGGCGCTTTATATTGTGTCAGGCGATCACTCTGAGCAGTCTGCTTTTTTTTCCCACAATGCTGCAATTCTACCTCCATAGACCTGGAGACCGTGTCATGCCTTATCTTATCCCCCTTCACCTGATTCACAATCTTAGCCGGGCAGGTTTTAACTGCGTAACCCTCTTGAACCCCCAAAGGCGAGAAAAACACTGTTAAAGAGCTGCCGGCACCCTGAGCTCTCACCGGGTGTCGTACACAGAGGATGGTTAACACTAACCTTACAGCCGGGTACAGCAGGAACGATGGATGAAGCTAGTTAATCCCTTCCCCAAAATGGGAATACCCAGGAGTAGATATATCTAATACTCCAGAGATAAAACCATCATAGGGGAAAGGGAAAAAAGGGACAAAAGAAACAATAACGTTGCCGCTGTTAGGCTCAGACTAGGGATGTCGTCAGAAGATGTAGACCTCTCTCTTCTACTGTCCACCCCATCTGCCCTGTAAGTGAAACACAGTACACACATTAGATTACTCCCCTTTCCTATCCGTAGCACCCCTATCCCCCTTATGTGTCATGTACTTACTTTAGATTCTAGCGGTGCTTCTCTTATGTTAAAAAAGGCACAAAAGAGAAAATAAAGAAAACAAAATAACTACATAGTTCAGGGTCAGAGTGAGGTACTTATCTTATTGCAGATAATCCTCTCTTTGCTGAAGGATATTCCGTCTTGTGCAGTTGCTCAGGGCCGCCGGTAGATAAGTATTTCTCTCTGCCCACATTGAGGAGCTCTCCAGAGCGTTGCTAGGCAAGATGGCAATTAACATCCACACGGTGGCGCTGGTGATGCAAAAACAACCTTCCCCCTTGGAGGCTGTCGAACATACTGATCATAGCCCAGCGTGTTTTCCCGTTTTCTGGGCGGTTATTGGAGTAAACGTTAAAAAAGAAAATAGAAGCGCTTCTCTTGGGCTGAGTCCTTTCCTCGGTTCACGCGAGGACAGCTGCACGCGGCCCCAAGGTGGTTATGTGCCGATCCGCTTGACTTCGTCAAGCGCGTCCTGGACACTCCCCAAGAACGCAGGGAGGCGTTCAGAGGATTTCCCACGATACCGCTCCAGGGCGCAGAGATGCCGATGGGTAGCGGTTAACAGGAAGGAGAGTCTCTTTCTATAGACGTCTGCTGCCGTCCTTCAGGCGGATTTCTTTGCTTATATGAGCAGCAAGTTCAGGTAGGAACTCCAGCGCACAGGTAATACGTAGTCTCTTCGGTACACAAAGTTTGCTCGAGTGACAAGCACCGAGTTCTACCAAGGCGGGGCTTAAGTACCCATAGTCAGGTGCTGTTTCAGCCCTCCCAAAAGGATTGTGGGAGTCGTAGTTTATGTGCCCATCATTCATACCAAGCATGTCATCGTGCGCAGTGTACCTATCTCCGTCTAGCCATGTCACCGGGGAGGGATGCCTACAGCGTGTACTGGCTCTGCCTGAGCCGACCCAATGACAAGGGGTCAGCTTCAAAGAACGAGCCTGGGCTCGGCGGGACTCACCTAGCGCTCCAGCAGCCCTAAGGAGCGCAAAAGACGAACCGCCGCATATCCAGATAATGGGAGACAGAAACAGAATGCAAGCGTAAGATAATGCAGCAGGGAAGGTGCAGCAGAAGTGCTCAGGTAGAACTGCTAGATCTGCTGTCTTATGCTACTGGGGGTCTGCGGAGGTTGTATGTATACCCTAGGACCATACCTTATGTCTATTTTTATGTTCTTTCCCAAGGCTTTTACATTCTGATCGAGACGTGATCCCTGATGTTCCCGCAGTGTACTTTGTGATGCCAACAGAGGAAAACATTGACCGGATATGCCAAGTAAGAAGTTTTACAACTTTGAAATTGCTGGCGTGCCTACTATAACAGACGATATTCGTGAAAAATTTATTTTCTGAGGGGCTGGAACAAAAAGGTGAAATAGAAACAGAAGCCGCCAGGAAAGTCCAGACTCCTAAGCGCCTGAAACCATGAATACTTCCCCGGGTTGAGCCGGCTCTCCTCTTCGCCACAAGCAGCTCCACTTCGTGCCTTGCAGCCCCCCCGCTGGCTTCTCCACCTGCTCATAGCTTGCAGGTCTAAACCGAGCATGCAGAACCTGGGCTCAAGGGAGGGGGAGCGTACACAACGCACTCCTATGGACCCCCACCGCCTCCCCGCCTCGCTGCCCAGCTGAAAGTACGGGAGAGTCAGTGATCAAGAAAAAACGGCTCAACCAGGTCCAAAAGAACCAAGGGCCAAGGAACCACACACGGAGGATGCGGAGGGCGAAAAATGCACCAGAGAGCCCCAGCCCGTAGCCGGAACGAGAAAGAGGAAGCGGACTGAAGAAAAAACGGCAACAGCAACCCCTTAGCTACAGCGAGAGTCCATAGCGAGAGTCCATAGCAGCAAGGTTAGTGGAGCGTGACTCGCGACCGGCTTCTAGCTGGCCACTATGTTCCCCCCAGAGACAAAGACCGCCTCACCTCCAACCATTGGATGTTGGCTGTCATGCAGTCCAACTCGGGTGAATATTCAAAGAACACAGAATCCGTATCCGAAATGATTTGTTCACAGCCATTGGATGTTGGTTGTTATGGTAACCGACGTGGGTGAGTATTCAAAGGACGCGGTATCCGCATCCGAAATGATTCGTTCACAACCATTGGATGTTGGTGGTTATGGTGACCGACGCGCATTTCAATTCCAATCCTCATCGCGTGGAAACCGACTCGGTAACCTCCCATCAACAATGCATCGAAATCACTCGTGGTACGATGATGAGTTTTTGAACGTCGTGGTAGACATGTCGTATGAAAGAAATGTTGACGCAAACCTATCACCTTTGCAGCATGGATTTGAGACTGCCTCTGCTGTTTAGATATGAGTCTGCCTGTTCCCTAGAGATTTCACTTGCCGGCACTACCTGCATCATCCCCATCTCTTTGCTGCTGTTTCCACATCCTCTGGGAGCTACCTACCATGGCACGTACAGGGGAGAGGACCCCAGCTTTCAACGAGAAGGAGAACCAGGCCCTGTTGGACACCCTCCTGCCACTGTACAGCCAGATGTATGGCAAACCAGAGGAGCAGGTGAGTGATGATCACACTGCATTTTCATTGGACATGTGCAATCAGCATGCTATACTACCATTAGGAATCTCATTTGCAAGCATGAAAAATGTTATCTGTGACTTTAAAAGTGTGTAGATAACTGTTGTGGGCAGGTACACTGCTGTAGAAGTGTATGTGTTGGGCAGAACATATTATCACTGTTCACATAGGACAGAATCATCATTGAACCCAGGACAACTGCACAGACTGCCATATAATAATAATAATAATAATAATAATAATAATAATAATAATAATAACAAACTTATAAAGCACATGGTTACACTAACCAGTGTGTCCCCGCGCTGCGGCACAGTTCAGATCGCGGGCAGAGGAAACAAGCGGTTAAACCAGAGAACTCAGAGAAGGAAAAAGCCAGGTTTTGAGTTTTTTACGAAAGAGTGTCTCCACAGACTCCAGCCGGAGCCCCGGGGGGAGTTTATTCCAATGTTTGGCAGCCAGAAAACAAAAAGAGCGGCCACCATGTCTAGCCCTTAGACATTGTTACCAAACTGAGCATTAACTGTGTGTACAGGTGTCTGACTCAGAAAATTGTTGCATGTGCACTAATGTTCGGTCACCATGTCATCCTTACAGGTCAACCCCCATGAAAAGGCCAGGATGTGGAGGACCATCTACAGGAAGGTGTGCGCCGTTGGGTTGGAGCTTTGGCGCGTCCGTCAATGCAGCAAGAGGTGGCAGGACCTGCGTGGCTGGGCCAAGAAGATCGCAGAGGTCCAGCTGGGCCTGTCATGTCCTGGCAAGAGGGGCGGGCGCCGAAAACTGACCCCCCACATGCTCCGCATCTTAGCGGTGGTCTTCCCTGACCTGGATGGGCAGTTGAAGGCAAAACAACAGCAAGGAGGGGGTGAGTATGTGCCTTTTCACACACCTTTGTTAGACATGCATGTTACAGTACCTTAGCCAGCTGACCCTTTTACTGGTTTTAAGTCAGCCAAACCCACACATCCGTTTTGTAAGATGCATATGCACAGGGATAGATTGATGTTCAGTTATGCCCCTTTCATCAGGGAGATGTGAGTCAGTCACGTTCAGGGAAGTGACAGTAGTGCCATGCTCATGTGACTACCACAAAGCACAGAAACATGTGCATGGAGGGAAGCTTCTAGAGTAATGCAAAAGCACAACATGTACCATGACCTGTTCTCAGTGTGGTTTCCACAAATGTGTGAGGCATGTTGTTATTGTAGCAAACAAGTGTGAATAGTCCATGCAATGCATCCCAGCAGCACGTTACATAAAGATTGAGGCCTTTGTGAGTTTTGCTTGCTCATTGTGCCACTGTTAGGTCCCAGCCATGCTGCTCGGTGTTATCAAATGTATCCCATGGGCCAATTACAGGTATGCTAACGGTCTTCTGTCACACTGGCCTGCCACATGATTGTGTGGAAGGTTCCATTCACTCCATGCACAGGAGTGAGTCCATGTGTCTGACTCTGTAACTGTGACAACACATGTCATTCAGAGACAAACACAGGTGGTACCTGCTTGAAACATGACTGAAAATGTGAGGTCTGATGTTAGATACACATTCACAACAGTAGCCATGTGAGTATCTGATATTGACTATACATACTTGTGGCTTTGTTAAGCACGTGTATGATGTATCACTGTCAGCTTGAGAGGTGTGGAATATGCATCATTCTGAAGAGAATCAACAAAATGAGTTGGGAAAGAAGAGCAATGTAAGCTGTAGGAAGTGTGCAATATGTCTAATGGAAGTTTGGGACATTGAGACTTGGGCCATACAAAGAAGGACCTTGAAAGTCTAGACAGGATTGGGACACAGTGTTGACTGGACTCATGAAGGGTGGAGATTCAGTACTGATAGTCTGTACAGGCAGTGTACCCAGACGGGCCATTGGCATGGTGTTCCACCATTAGAATCGTGAAGATGCAGTCATCGGACTTGGAAGTGTGTAGACCATTGTTCACATCTGCTTTTGGTAAGCTATTTACAATGTGCACAACATTCAAATTCATCCTCATGACATTGTACATAGATGACACAAGACAGTGGGCCACGTGCCTCTCAACCTGGCTATGTCTACTAACTTGGTGAATTCTCAAACAGAGTCAGATGTGTGACCTGACAGTAGAGTGCCTAAATTTCAGGACAAACGAGCCCAATCACTGTTATCTGTGTGACATGACTCATGAAATGAGTACACAAGCTTTAAGTTGGACAAGGATGTCATTTGACCTGTGACAATGGAGCCAATGTTTCCCAATTTGTTGACTAGGGAGTGCAGAATGGATACCATGTCTCACTTAAATTGTGTTAATCCTATTCCCATTGTTCGCTCTATACTCCCTTGTAGGAGATGAGACAGGTATGTCATGACACAAGACCGTCAGGTGCCCAAAAATAAAAACGTCACCTGAAACATAGTGAAGTATCAGCCAAGGTGATTGTGTCAGTTGATGCTGATGAAACCAATGTTGCGGATTACCACATGTGTGAGGGAGCAATGGTTAACTTGCAGATTGACAAGTGCCATTTATGTAAATATATGTCAAGTTGATAGCACGAGTCAAAATTATGTAGTTGGTTGAACTGTGAGGTTTTGCAAAGTTACCTTTGTGTCAAGTACATACAGATGACTTATGTGAATCATTTACATTCCTGTTCACAGCATCAGCACCGGCCAGCGGAGGAGAGCAAGCCACGGGTATAGAGGGAGCAGTTCGCCAGTCAGGATCCAGTGCCGACTCGGACATGGAGGCATCGACTGGCGGGGAGGATGGGGGGAGCCACACTGAGGGCAGGTCTGCAACTACAATGGAAGCATCCGAGGACCAGTCAAGCTCCATTGATGACACCCTGGTGGTGGAGGACAAAGGAGAGGATTCCTCAACATCAGAGTCCACCACCACTCCCATCTCCTTCCTCCAACTGCTCCCAGTGTCCCTGGCCAGTCCCGTGGCAGGGGACAGCTCTCCTTTGTGCCAGGCACCTCCCCCCCTGCCCCGTCTCCCCTGCTGTCCTCAGTGCGGAGGCGATTGACATTCTGAAGCAGATCTCTGTGGGGCAGACATCGATGCTGAATGTCCTCCATGCGCATACTGCTCTTTTGACACAAATAGTGTCATACATGGAGCGCATTCACTCTGACATGTCTGCCCTCCAGAGATCCAATCAGGCTCTGGCCTCCACACTGACGGCAGCTCCAGCAGTCCCTCTTCCCCCTCCTGCCTCTTCCCCATTCACAGTCCCAACTCCCCTACCTGACCCAAGCACACGCAAACATGCAAATGCACACACCTCAACAGCCCCATGCAGCACTCCAACACACAGTCACAAGCACAAACCCACAGACCAGCACACTCAGGAGACAGACACCACACACACAGCCAGGGACATGCCAGAAAAAGACACACATGCATCCACAGACACTCCGCAGACATCAAAACCCTCTGCCTCCACAACCCCTACCCTTGACTCTCCTGTTCCCCCCTCTGCCCAGAGACTCTTCCTCAGCGACCTTGGCCTCTTCCCTTCCAACCCATCCAAACACCCTCCCAGAAGGAAGAGGCAACCCCCCCACCCCCCGGGCCAGACATCTAAACCTGCCACCCCCTCTCGCCCACGAAGAGTAAGCACCAAGCACCTCACAAGTAAAACCCCCTCCACCAACACATACTTCCCCAGCCCAGACCAGTACCTCCCACACCAAGAAACACCCTCCCAAAGAGTCAGAATCAATCCCCATCCCTGTTTATTCCGTCCACCACTACACCATCCCCAAGAAGCTCAAGCCCAGCCCCCCTCCATCTAGCACTCCCACTACAAATTCCCCCTCAGTCTGTTCCTACCACTGCAGTGGACCAACCACCCCCTCCGTCTGTCCCATCCACTACAGTTGACCAAACACCCCCTCCATCTGTCCCATCTACTGCAGTGGACCAACCACCCCCTCTATCTGTCCCATCCACTGCAGTGGACCAACCACCCCCTCCATCTGACCCATCCACTGCAGTGGACCAACCGCTCCCTCTATCTGGCACATCCACTGCAGTGGACCAACCACACCCTCCATCTGGTCCATCCAATGCAGTGGACCCAACAACTCCTCCTGATCCCATCTCTCCCAAATCCCAAACCAATACTCCAAAGTTTTGTCCCTTTGGTGCCTGGCATGCCCCCAAGATGCCCCTCCCAGGGGAGGTGACCCCTTGCAGTCACAGTGCATACAAGAGTTGATGGGTATGTTTTTTAGCCCCATCAACCGTTGGACTGTTATTGACTGTCCATTGGCCTTGTGTTTGTTCTAATGAACTTGGTTAATACATGCCAAATAAAGCATGTTTTAAGTTTTCGAATGCTGATTTCTGTGTCCCACAAATTGATCATAAGTCAACTGTCATTCATGTTCAATTATTGGTGTGAGTACACAATGATGTTGGTA
This sequence comes from Calotriton arnoldi, assembly GCA_963921515.1. Classification (NCBI taxonomy): domain Eukaryota; kingdom Metazoa; phylum Chordata; class Amphibia; order Caudata; family Salamandridae; genus Calotriton; species Calotriton arnoldi. The sequence goes on from CAWUFW010000840.1 coordinate 2,148,049, forward strand.
TGTCATGGATTGCATATGGTCCATGGGGTATGTGAGCTTTTACAGTATGTATTCCAGGTTTACTTGTCTACATTTGCTGGATGTTATCACACATATAATTTTTGCCATGAGGGTGACATGCATTCACCGTCCTTTCATTTGTTTTCGTCACAATTGCACATAGGTCATGCTATCATATGTCAACATAGTGCAAGTGTTGCAAAGTGCTACAGTTTAGGAGGAGCACGCTGAATATGTTTGTGATGTGCAGAGAGTCACCTGTCTCATCAGTACATCTGGGTACATATGGATTCTGACTACGTGGTGGTGACTTTCGACACACACATGTACACAAGGGGAGGGTACAATACTTGTATGTGACTTGAAAGTGGTTGAGCCATGTCTGTGTCTCCGTTTGGTCTGGTAGACCAGTGGCAATGACAAGCTTAACACAGGTGGCATTCCACTGTAAGCAATTTCCAATCATGGCTGTGGGTTCATCTGATACATTTCCTGAGCCCATGGTGAGTGTCAGCTGAGCTGTATTCTCACTGTATTCACACTCTGTTGCCTCCAAAGAGTTAAGTCTTTGCAGATGGTCCTGTTTGGCAAGGTGTCAGTGGTCTTAAAAGTCCATGGATTTCTAATTCTCATGTGAGTCATGCCAGCCTGCTTCTTTCTGGCTACATCATGTTGGTGGTGTGTTTGGTCTGTCCAAGATGGAATTTCATGTTTACAGCACACATCATACGTTGTTGAGCATAAGATTGGTGTGTAGGTAGTCATTTGTGCATGACTGTTAATGGTGTCCTACAGAGCTATGCGTGATGCTGTGCCAGCTCACACAGAGCTGACTTAGGGGTGCTGTGATGTCTGTTGGATTGCCCTGTGCTACATGTGGTAAGCTGAGTGGACAGTGGGTGCACAGAAGTGCGGTGTGTCTGTCTGCTGTGCAGATGCCACTGAAGCCAGTGTCACATCCATGCTCTTAGTTGCCACACAGGGCAGTATGTGGATTTTTGATTGTGAGACCTAACCGCAGGTGTGTTTAGCAAGGTTAATATTGCATGTGAAGAGATGGCACACCATGGGTAGAGGTGAGAGAGACTGGTGTTTCAAACTTTGTTATGTAGTGGAGACTCCTACACGATGGGGGCTGACAAATATGGAGAATGTTTGAGAGTGTGAGGTATGAGTTTAGTTCATAGGCAGTTCTTGTGTATGGGATGTGGAGTGTCCACATTGTCCCAATGTGAGTGCTTTAAATGCAGGGGTGCGATTCAGATTATGCAAGCTTGTTAAACTGCTTTTGTCCTGTGCAAGGTATGGTAGGAATCGGTAGAAGTGATATGGGTATGTTCAGATAGACAAGGTTGGATCATGGCAGGTGAAGAGAACTGTAGTCTGTGGCACTATTGTGAGATATAACTGTAACAGTGCATTTTGAATGAGTGAGGTTAGTTGTTACTGTGCATGAGTCCATGGTGTCATTGGGCATGCAAGTCATGTGTGGATGTCACTGGGCCACAGTGAGACAAGGCTAAACTAGTCATATGTGACAGTGTGTATAAGTGTATGTGAAGGTATTTACACCAGTTGTGTAATTTAGAGTGCTGAATGGTGAAATGTGAGGTGTTGTCTAGTTGATGTCTGTTGTGTTTGGATCTGTGGACGCATCTTTTCTAGGTTTGACAAGCTGTAGAACTTGAGCTGAGTTGGGTGGGTGCATGGTGACTGAGTACATATTCACTGAGCTATGTAAGTGTCTTGTGAGATGTGGTGATGTGTTCAGTGTGCATATCAGAATGGGCTGTCATGATGAGTACAGTACATTGTGTGCATGTCATGTATGTGAGAACTGTTGTGTACATAGTGATGAAGAGTGGTGCTGCAAGTGTAGGTGTGGATGTGAGAAGGGCAGCGCAAAAGTGATTTAGTATGACTCAGCTTGGTAAAGTGCTTGTGGGGCAGATATGCTTTTCCGTCTAATGGCACCAGAGTGGGCTTCTTACGTGCTTGTGTTTATGGTAGTTTTGAAAGATGAGCATGTACTTTGAAGTGTATGTGTGAGGGGTCATACCTGCACAAGTTGAGTTCATGCAGGCCTTGTGGTTATGTTGCAATGTACATATGTGTGGATTATTTGTATGTGAGTATGCAGTGACATTAGCCAGAGTGAATATGTCGATGTGTGATGTGTTTGCTTTAGCTTGCTGTCTGCCATTGTATGTTCTTGACTGATTGTTGTGATGGCCACTTTGAGTACACTGGCATGTGCAAAACCTATTGACATCACAGGACAAGTGACCCCCACCTAGGCTTGCCTTGTATGAGTTGTGTGTGTGCATAAGTGGTGAGTTGCCCTTCGTAGGTAGTTGTGGTCACTGATTGGTCATTCCTACCCTTAATCGAATCCCTGGAATGGAGGTGGTGATTGCTTCTAATGTGATGTCATGATGCAGGAACATTGGATAGCAGTCCATAGCTTAGGGGGCTAGTGCCCCATCAAGTGAATAGTCATGGATGTGTGTTGCGGACAACACTTTGCACTGTGAGAAAACTCACATGTGACACTGGAACAGTACACCCAGTTCCATAGGTGTTGGCATTGTCAATATTTGGGAAGGGGGCTAAGTGTACCCACCTGATGATGACATTCCCTCATTGGCCATAAAAAACAAGCTATGGACCCATGTTTGGATTGGGATCACAATGATGCATTGACACTCTGAAAAATTGGCACTCATTCCGTGATCTTCGCTTTCATAGTAGCCTCTGCGATTTCACCTGTCAAGGGAGGTTTCAATGACACACTCTGCTGCTGATCAGGGGGAGTGGGGGTATTTTGAAATGGCCAAATGTGACTTTCCTCCTTGCAAGGCCCCTACATCCAATGCAAACTCACTGCACCTGCCGTACCCCGATACTCATGGATGGGTGGGGGAGGTGACACTGCTTCTTGCAAGGCACGTGACGCAGGGCGCCAAGGTGAGTCTGTACCCCATCCTCAATTTCCAGGACAGCAGGTCGACAAACAAGATACTGGTACCACATTGCTGTGGCCTGGTGGGGACTGGGGAAGTAGTCATGATATTGGTGTGGTTTACAAAGTCCCCAAAACAGTGACCCACAGGTGACCCTGGTGCACCAGCCCATCAAACAATGCCAAATTGCCAGCAGGGCCAATCCAAGGATATGCTGCACACTTTCGGATTGGACTCAACAACCAGAGGGCTATATGGCCTTTGTCTGCCCATCATGTGTGCCAGCCCAGAATGAGATAGCTTTGACACACACATACAGTCCTTGAGCTGCTGTAGGTGGCTGGTCTGTCTTGTTTGCACATCACACCCACAGTATTTCACAGGTTTTTAAGGGACCAATTATTCGATGATACTTTGTTTGTTTTTTAACAGTTCCTAGAGCACTTGTATCTCCACTCAGCCCATCCCTCAAATTGCCTAGTTACTTTTGCTGCAACAGTATGGGAATGCTTTTCATGGTAAATGACTTTTGTGTTTGTTCATTTACACATTCCTGCAGCATGTACTCCACCTGTGTGTATTGATGCACTTTGCATGTGCACCAGTTACATTGTTCACAAACACATTTCTGGGGGTAATTCTTCCCCCAAACCCCAGATTTGCACCTACTTTTAAGGGGGTATTTGCCCCCAATCCCCAGATTTGCATCTAATCATCAGGGTATTTGCCCCCAAACCCCAGATTTGCATCCACTTTTAAGGGGGTATTTGCCCCCAAACCCCAGATTTTCATCTACTTTTAAGGGGGTATTTGCACCAAAACCCCAGATTTGCATCTATTTTTAAGGGGGTATTTGCCCTCAAACCCCAGGATTGCATCTACTTTTAAGGGTGTATTTGCCCCCAAACCCCAGATTTTCATCTACTTTTAAGGGGGTATTTGCCCCAAAACCCCAGATTTGCATCTACTTTTAAGGGGGTATTTACCCCAAAACCCCAGATTTGCATCTACTTTCATGTGGATATTTGCCCCCCAAACCCCAGATTATTTGAACATATCTGTGACTATTTGGCCCACAACCCACATATTGGCTATACATTGCTGGGGGTATTTGCCCCCCAACCCCCAGATTATCTGAACATATCTATGACTATTTGCCCCACAACTCACATATAGCCTATACATTGCTGGGAGTAGTTGCCCCCCAGCCACCCCTTTGTGTCTGATTTGCTGTGACTATTGCCCCCACCCCCCCTTATCTCTACATTGCTGCAAGTATTGCGCCCACCCCATGTGTAACTGTAGTTTCGCCCCTGCTTTATTTTATGTTGGCTTTTGCGGTGTAGTGGCGTTTTTGTGTGGGGGTAGGTGTCGGACTTACCATCTGCGGCGACCACGTCAGTTGCTGTTGTAGTAGTGTTCGTAGAGGTAGAGTATAGGGATGACGTGCGATAGGATACATGGCTGCACCGTTTTCTTCGCAGGAATCGTGTTGTGGCGCGAATCGGAGCTGAAATACTCCCTTTCCGGATGCTCTGACGTGTTGGTTTTGGCGACTGATTCGGCACATAGGAAGTAAGCATCGTACTTGGGCGTTCTGAATCGGACTTGGAAGTGCCTCCGGACGACTCCATTCTGCGTTTCCGGACGCGTCTCGTTTGGAAAATGGGCACGGATTCGTAGCAAACGAGTCGTTCAGTAAGTAAAGGGATTTGGGCATCGTACTTCATCGTTTGTAGGAACCGGCTCCCAATACGAGTCGGTTGGAATGTCCGACTACGGACGGCTCTGGTAAGGCCTTCCTAACGACATCGGAATTGGGCCTTAGTTGTATGTTTGCAATAAATAATATTATTAATTACATATTCAAAGTTTATTTTATTTATATTTTTAGATTTGTAAACATATATCTTTCAAATTAAAAATAACATTTATATATATAGATAAATAAATAAAAGATTTTAATACATATTTATTATTACATAGAAAATGTAAATCACATTTAAACTGCATTGCATGTTGTACATTTACCACTTTTTTCCATTACGTAACATTTTTTTTACTTTTCCTACTTTGTTTTATATACATATTTTCAACATCATTTTAACATCAGCTTTTTAAAGATATATTAAATTATTGTATTTTTTTATACTATTATTTATTTTATAATTTACAATTTATATAACATTTGTAGACATGTTCTACATGCGTGATATTTTTTAACATGTTTTAATACATATGTTCAACATTTTTCCTATTAATTTCTACGGTGAGATAGTCCTGTTTTTATATTTCATTTAGCTGCCACTTTTTTATTACTGCTACATTCTATTACATATTCTATTTGTGTAATTTTTAGTCTATTTTGTGGGATCCAGGTTGTGGTTAGGTGCTACTGTTTGTCGGGATAGTTAAGTCCTTTTTAAAGGGTTTCAAAGGGTTTTGAGGATGGGGTGTGTAGGGAGGAGGTCTAGAGGTTAATTGTAGTGTTGTTTTTTAGAGTTTCATACACTGTTTTGCTAATGTTTCATTATGTTGTGTTTGAATATGTTATGGTATGTATTTTATGATGATTAAGTTAATAAATTTGTATTTTTGGGAATATTATGTATTTTGCGGGTGGGTTTTCTTGTTTACTTTACAGGTTTTTGTCAACGAATGTGTCCTATGGGCATTGGGAGGTCTGTTTTTTTGTAAGGAAATCACTTTTGGCTTATATTAAACCATTATTTTTAGCTTTGATCTCTTTTTTCAGGTTTCCAGGAGATTCTTTTTTTAGGTACTTTTTTGGGTTTTTAATGGTTCCTATATACTCTGGATTGTTTCGAGGGATGTCTATTGGATTTGTTTAATTTTTGCATTTTTTGAGGGGGCTTTTTAGAAAACATTTTGGCTGTTTTTGGTGGGTTATTATTTTTGACTATGGGCCTGATTACGAGTTTGGCGGTGCGGCATTGGGTCCGCCCTGCCGACTCACCTCCAAACCCGTGGTGAGGCCGCCTGCGAGATTACAAGCTATTCTCGTGTCTGGCGGGCTTTTTTTTATGTACCCACAGCAGCGCCCTGAAAATGGGCACTGCAATGGGAATGCCAAAAACAGTTCCTGCACGGCATGGACTGTTAAGTCCCCCACAAGTCTGGCAGACCGTGGACCACCAGACTCGTAATAGAGCACTATGTGGATACAGAAGTAGAGCTACAGCTTCTGAACAGTAAGGTATATTTATTTAATTTCTTTTGGGTGGGAAATTTACTATTTTATTGGTTGTGTAAATATTATGTGATTGTTATTTGAAAATGTTGTGGTTTATGTGTTGTATTATTTTACGTGGTAGATTGAGTTTGTTCTTTGAGCCTTTTGGTTGGTCGGGTTTACATTTTTAATGTAAATAATTAATATATTATTTTATCATCTCAGTCTTTTTTAATATTAGAGTTGTATTTATTGTTTAGACTGATATAATAAAATCTTATGTTTATTATTTCTATCAGAAATGGTTTCTCGTCTTGGTTTACATTTTGTGACAGTTTTTGGGGACTTTTGTCAGTTACTAATTATTTTACAATATGATTTTGGCTATTATTTCTAAGTAATTTTCTCCTATGTTGTTTATGAAGATTTCACCTTTACATTGTAGCATGCAATACATTCCAATTTGGGTAACAGAGTGCTCCATTCGTAGTTGTTGGTAGCTTTGCTCTTATTGTGATGCTTCTATACAGTGTAGGTTTGGCTCTGCCTAGTGTGGGTTTGAAGGCATTGTGCCATCCTTCTACTGTGCTGTTTGTTTTGGCTTCCCGTGCCAAGGTGCTGTCATAGACATTCCACCATGATATTTGGAATTTGGGATGGCATCTGTGTCTGGAGAGATGCAGTCTGCCAACCCAAGTGTCTTCAAAATATACATTTGGAGACTAAGGGCCTGATTATGATGCCGTTTCAGAATCATTTCCGATCGACTTGTGCTTGGCGGTTCCGACCGACCGATTATGATGCGACGCATCGTTCTCGGGCGGAAATTCACTATTCTCTATGGGAGCTTGTGTGTCGGTCAGAAACTGGCCGGAACACAAGCTGCCATAAAGAAAAGTGACTTTTGGGGAATCCCTGCACCCTGTGGCAGGCACCCCATGGTTCCTGCCACACAGTGCAGGGATTTACAGGAGGGTACCCTAGGTACCCCCTTGGCCCCAAACCTAAGGCTGCGGAGGCAAGGGTGCCCTGCTGGGGGCCCTCAAAGTCGATTTCCGACAGCCTTTTCGTGTCGGACAGGCCGACTCAGAAAGGCTGTTGGAAAACGGCATTGCAATCGCTCGGCCGGAAACGATGTCCATAGACCTGTACGATGCGGTTCCAGCTGACACAAATTCTCCGAGAGCCGGTCGGAACTGATTCGGAATGACCGTGAGGTTTACAATCCGATCGAGAACATCGTAATCGGTAGGGCGGATGGTAAACCGACCGAGTCAGTCAGAAGGGTTCCGACACGGTCTAGGAGATTCCGAATGTCAGGAGGAGACTTTCCGCCCGACATTGTAATCAGGCCCTTAGTTTGTCTTCATTTTGTTGGTAGAAAGGGCTTTGTATTACTAAATTGTAGTGGTTCGTTACCTCTATGACAGTGACATAGGCTAGTGAAATAATTGTTTTATTTCAAATGTGAATTGGCTGTTTTTAGCATATTCTACATTTATCAAAGATTGTTGACGGTGTCTCCATATGCTTTGATTGAAATTATAGTAACAGCCGTGCATGGTTGTGAGGGGGTACATTTTTTAAATGGTCTAAATCATGGCTTGTTCAAAGTCTATGATTATTTTTCTGATGTAGTAGTTGTTTTTTTATATGGTTTAAAAGTTTGTAGTAAGTGCTGCTTTGTTTATTTGGTTGTAAGACATATATAAAAGGGATATTTGTGTTATGATATTCACGATGTATGGTGAATATCAGATTGGTTTGGGACACATTCTGAAGGTCCCATGCATCATCCAGGTTTGATAGTGGCTTAGTTTTAGTAAGTTATTTGCTATAAAGAATATTAGGATTTGTTTCTCATTGTTTAGGATATCATAAAAAAGAAAAGGTTCCTCATTATGTGCCATTGTTAAATCTTCAGGCATTTCTATGTCTTGGTATCTTCTAGGGGCAGGAGGAGTATCACTAGTGGCGTTTTTAGTTTGTGCAATTAAACATTTTAAAGTGGGTATAAGTGTCCTGTGATATGCTTAGGGACTTTAGGCAGTATATCGGTTGGGATTTTGGTTGTGAATTCTGGGGCGCTAGTGCTTGCCTCTCTTATATCCTGCAATACCTCCCTCACTTCGATTTCTGTCACATTTGGGGGGTGGTTGTGATCTCTTACATGAATTGCAACATCATGTTTTGTAGTGGCCCTCCCATAGCATGCATTAGAATAATATTTGGTACATTTTCTATTCACATTTTCTGTTGTAGGTGAAATCCATGTGACTTAACAATCAGTTTCCTTTCTGGGTTGATATATATTTGGCTTGCTGTGTCATTGTATCTGAAAGTAGTGTAATAGTAAAAATAAATTCAATTTTTTAAAGTTTATATGTTTGTTATTTATATATAAAATTGTGCAACTTCTTTTTAGATGATTCACGCTGTTTTGAAGCTTTTTCTTTGGGGGTGTTGTATTGTGGAGCAGGTGCTTCCTCTTCTGTTGGAAGAAAAAATTGCAGTTACATTTTAAAATTTTATACGTTTATTTGGTGGTTGTTTGTATAGGTTTAGGCCATTGGGTTAATTTGTACTCGTTATTGGGGTGAGTTTATAATTTTTAATAATTTTTGTATACTTACATTATTATATCTTTTTGCTGGTTTGTGATAGGTGTTTTTTGTTCTTGCAGCTTATCACTTTTCAAAGTTGTTGTGTTTACTTTTAGACAGTAAATGCAAATAAATAGAAGTTGGAGAGTGTTTTGTTAATTATTTATATTTTACATTTTTAAGTTTAATTACAAGTAAGTTTGAGTTTAAATATAAGTTTTACTTACTTGCGGCCTCAATACGATGACGGTCGGTCAGACTGCTGACCTTCATCGTTTCGGGCAGGAACCGTCCGACAATGAGTTGGCGGTCCCACCCACCCTATCAGGATTACAATGCTTTTTTCTACTGCGGAAAAGTGCTGCAGCACAAGCCGCAGTAGAAAAAGGCACTTTCTGCACATCCATGAATGGATCTGTGGGGGAGCACTACATGTGCCCGCCAGGCCACTTAAAAGTTGTCCACCGGGTAAGGGGGCCCTGCTTGGGGTCCCCAAAGTCCCTTTCCGTATGACTATACATGGCGGTGGGACTGCCAGGAACTAGCAGTTGGAAAGGGATATTCTAATAACTACGACGGTGCCTGCACAGGCACTGCCTCCATTGCAAGGTTAGGAATTCGACCCCAGTCCCAATGGTATGTTTGATCCTGTCGGAGGCAGCAGTCTTGCCCCCCTGACATTATCACTCCGGCCACCTGCATCGTAATGCAGCGGTCGGACTGATGCCCTGGATGTCGGGCAGACCACCACCAATGGCATGACATCATAATGAGGGCCTTGGTTAGGTAGCTATTGAGATGTATGTACTTCTTATTTAAGGGTCTGGTCAGAGAATCTGGTAGAGTTTACTCAGCTTGCATGTATGTCAATGTAGAAGTATTTAGTTGGCAAAATTAGTGTGACTTGTATATTGTTTATTTAATTGTTTGTCTGATGTCATTGGTTAGGTTGTTTATAGCTTGATTTTAGTGGTTAGTTTAGTTTTAGTTTGAATTTGTTTGTATTAGTTGTGTCCTTCTTGTTAATATTTTATGTATACATTTTGATATATAGTTTGATAGTTTTGAATACAATTATATATATATATATTTATATATATATATATAAATATATATATATATATTCACTGAAAAAAACAAAGGTTACAGAGACGTTATAGTTAGGCTCATATTTCATTCGTACAATACCAGTGAAATTCAGCAGTTATAGGTACCTGAGCTAACTATAACTTACACTCCCGCAATGCACTTCTTATGACCTCACATATTACATCACTCATGTCATGGTCAGTGACATCACTGATGACATCACTGATGGCATCTCAAATTACATCACTGATGACATCATCCACAGAACCACTCACATATCCAATCACATCTGTGCTGGGGAGCCGCTTGTTAAGCTGTCCATCCTCCTGGTAAAAGGCAAGAAGACCTTTGGAAACTACTAAGGTGGGCGGGGCCAAACGGAAAAGCATCTAAGCGATTTCCACATTAGCATACGCCTAGCAATTTAAAGGGAGAACCATAGACTCTGCTCTGACCAGGGGAAGACAAGAAAGAGCCCACTCATCACAGTCACATGCAGATTGTGCTCCAATAGATCAACGATGCAGTCACCTCCACGAAGGATTTCAGATTGTTTTTCGATATGGAATTGCTAAGAAAACACACTTTCTTTGCCTTCGCCTAGCCCAGCGGTTAGGATCATATGTCCTTTACAGAAGTGGAGCTTTTACAGGGGTACCTGCTATATTTAAATGTGTAAGTGCTTACTATTGAGGTTTAATTTTTGTGAAAGGAGCATCAGGGCCAGAACAGCCCCAGGGACCCCATACCACGGGCCGGCCATGACTTAATGGGGGAGAGGGCTGTGCGGTCCTCCTCCCCGGACCGATTTTGTCCACGGGGATCCCATCCCCCTGGTCCCAGCCACAAATCAATGGAACGAGTCCCCCTCCTTCTGTCCACACGGACTGGCCCCGTGGAGGTGGAGGTCCCCGGGACATAAATAATCCCTAGGAGGGAGGGCCATGTGCCCCCTCTTTATTCATTAAAATACACATGACCCCAGGGCCTGGCCCACTAGGGGTATAGCAACAGCAAGCACTGGAGATCGCACTTTTTTTTTTTAATTCACAGCGATAGTAGTCAGGAATGGGAGCTTGTGATTGTACGATGAGAAGATAGAAACACAGTGAATACTGTCCTAAGCTAAAAAAAACTCAAAAGTGATTCCTGGGAAATGTATCTACTATTCTGGAAAAATACACATGACCAGGGCAGTTGCAATTCTAATTTAAAAAAATCTAATATGTAGAGTTTGAAAGAGCAAGGAGGGTAGAATATCGCTGATGTAAATACAAATGTTCATTTTTTTGGTAAAATGGGCTACCAGCAACTATAATTGACCTGAGTGAGGAAGAACATATAAACCTTCTACCAGGTAGATCACCAAATGACAAAATGAGGATATTACCTCATTCATGAACTCCATAATAGCCATTTCCCTTGATGCCAAGAAGGTATTTGCTATGACCGAATGTGGCAACTTGCTCAGCATTCTGACAAAAGTCATGTTTTGTGAAAATGTTATGTTTAAAGTCAAATTACAATGCCATAACAACAAAACTCAAGCGACATGTGGTGCATATATTTCAGAATCATTCCCTAATGATGCACTAGACAAGGGTGACCGATATCCCCATTATTATCCCTATTAGCACTACAGGTGATGGAATGTATTATCAAGGCACAACCCAGGACAGAGGGAATTAAAACACTAGGGGGATCATACTCCTGTATGCTGATGGCCTATTGATGCCACTTGGATATTTTGAGACATCAGTGTGAACTCCATCAATTGCTGAGATCTCTTGTGCATCTGGTTAGAAAACAAATTGAGGAAAGTGTGCAGTATTACCATTCTCAAGCACTTTCAACAAAGCCAATATCAAGAAGTACAGATTTAGATGACTTGCTAAAAATATGAAATACTATTTAAATTGGTCAGAGGATGAGAAGACTTAGTTAAGGGAAAATGTTGCCTCTAATGAATGAATGTTAATTAAATTGCACCACTTGACAATTGAACCCATTCAAATAGGCCTGTATGTTGCGGCTAATTCCTGAGCCTCACCCCACCTCCAGCAAGACGGCCTCCCCTGCACTGGGGACCACCGTGCCCCTGTGCTCCTGGGGGGCTGGATGTGCAGAAAAGGCTCCCGGTCTCGAGGTGGCCCAGCCTTTAGATCTCTTACCAAGTCTAACACCCTTTGCTCTTACCCCAGGGACCGCCACCTCCTTACCACCTGATGTTGCCATGAGGTGCGGCTCTCTGTGCTCAAACTCGTATACCCTGTAGCTTTGGGGCCATGGTGCTTCCACCACCTCGGTGACAGGCTGGGCACCAGAGCCAAGGTGTCTCTGACACTCAAGGCGGCCGGGCCTCAACACCCTTCACGCTGAGCGGGGGGGGGCAAAGAGGGAACAAAGATTTCACAGAGGGCCCCGTGGCAAAGCTCCATGCCTTTCCACGCCTCTTCAGGCGTCCCGTCCCCCCCGACTTTGCCGCAGGCAACTGCACTTACTGTGCCTCATGGCAGCTCCCTCTTCTCTGCGACTCTGTGGGCATCCGGACCCCCAGAAGATGCCCTCCACACCGCATTTATCTCTGGCTACCAGGGTGCAGAGTATTGTGGCAACCCGGCCAAGATGTACAGCAGGATCATGTCGGATTTCTGGTGACAATGCAGAGTGGCTCTAAAACGAAGGCCACCATGATCGGCATTCAAGCCATGCCCCTGGTCTTACAGTTGTTGACTACACAGTTGGCAATCGTACCGTTTTTCTTTGGACCTAGTCATGATAAAAAACATCTAACTTCACAGCCCTAATCCTATCACATGGCATGTCACATTTCTTTCACTCCAGTTTTTTTTCCAAAAGTGTCCTTTAAAATTGGTGGTGGTCGGGAGGGACAGGGCAAGCAACAACTACATGGCTGGGGGGACGGAAAGTGGAAGGGAGGGGGCAATGTAAGGACGAAGGGAGGGGGAGTGGGACGGAGGTAAATGGCTTGTGCACACATGCACTCTTTTAGAGTGCTTCCTCAAAAAGGAAAAAAGTAGCCCCAGCAGCGCGAGTAGTGGAAGGACACTCAGTGAATGGGCACTAAGCCACCTGCCAAGTAACAAAATGCCTCGCAAGCAAAAACGCATGTGCTCTCTCAGATGAGACCTAAAAATGTTCTACTGGTGGTTGTGTGGATACAAGTGCTAGTGGTGATGTAGGTATTGTGGTGAACGATAATATATCTGTACATTGTTACAGTCTAGCCCAAACAGATGTGTCCTGGGGCGTAGACTACAGGACTTGGCCAGGGAACCCTGTGGCTAAATACTGCTGCATATAGCATTCGGACAGTGGTTTACTACAAGCATTTGTCCTACCATGCCGCCAAATGACAGCTGCATATACAGTTTGTAGGTTAAACCCAATGCTGGTATCACAACTTTCAGTAAACTCCCCAAATGTTATTAATACAAGAAAGCTTTTTTGATGCCCTCTTTCCTTTACCCTCCATGCTCTTGTCATATCGGCATGAAACCTGGGATGCCTGCACTGGGCTTAACTTCACGTACCGGTAAAAAACTAAAGATGCACATTTTCTGGCTTGTTTTGTGTAGATTTGTCAAATGATGCCAAAATTAGAAGCAAATGAGTACTTTCTGCTCTCCCTTTAACCATGCTCACCTTGATGGATCTACACGAAACTCCAAATATCAGAAGAATATGTTAAACATGTTAAGTGTCTGATAAATGTCAGACAGCTGTATGAAATGGCACCAACGTTATCAGCAAATCAAAGCTTTCTGACAACTGCAAGCCTTGCCGTACTCTTTGTCAGATCTCATTGAAATCTTTAATCCCTACTCTTAACTTGCTAACAGCCTGTAAAATTACATACAGATATATCAAACATCAATTTTATCACCAAATGAACACTTATAACCCTTTTTCAACTGCATTCTGTTGCCCTTACATAAAACACAAAATATCAAGAGTAAACTAAACATGCTAAAAGACTGTTAAGTGCCATGCACACCTGGGAAACTGCACCCCAGTTATTAGCAAATTAATTATTCCCCCTTTAACTTCCACACCTTCTAATTGGATCTGCATGAAACCAGAGATTTCTACACTGGGCTTAAGACTCTGCTGATTCATTAAATAACAAAGTTATTAGCATGGGAAACATTTTTGCCTCCCACTTATAACTTTGCACTTGCTTAATGGATCTCCATGAAATTATCCATACTCCTAGAAGACTAAAATACAAAATGCCTGACAAATGTCATTTGAATTCATCAACGGATGACAAAGCTATCAGCAAATTAACACCCCCACATGAATTATGTGCTCCCCTTCACAGATTTTCAGAATTTAAAAAATGCCAAGAGTAAGCTACATTTTGTAAGTGAAAGGTTTGTGTAGATTATTTCAATTGTGTCAAAACCTGCAAACACTGACATGCACAAATGTTGTTGTGGTGGTAATGTTGATGGTGATAATGTTAGTGGCAGTAATGGTTTTCATAATGGTGTTGGTAATGATGGTGGTAATGGTGTTTAATGATGGCGATAGTAAAGGTGGCGGTGGTAATGGTTCACACTCGAATCCTGCCAAAAACATTTCAAAATCCCCAATACAGTGAAAAAAAATACAAAAAATGCTTTCTTTATAAAATGGGTGTAAGAAATAAATAATTGAATGTGTGATGACTGAGTGTATTTTTGGGATGTAAAATAGTCCCTCGTGTATTTCAAAGTAAGCACTCAATGAGAGTTGGAATGATAAACCAAACAGCTAACAGTTTAAGGTGAGAGAGTGATAAGCCTATGGGTGGAGACAAAGCCCATGTATGTATATTTTAAAGCAATGGTTGCAATATACAGCTGCATGCGAAGCCAGACCTAAAACGGGTAAGGGTTGAAATTAGGGATTAGTATAAGGTCTAAGTAAGGCTTTAGGAAGGGTGAAGGCTGAAGGCTTAGGTTAAGTTTAGGGTAGAGTATATGTTAGGATACGGTTTATGGTTATGATTTTGTTTAGGTTAAGGGTTAGCACTGGATTAGAATTAGAAACAGTGGTAGGATTAAGGGTGAAGGAAGAGGCATAGGTTTAAATGAAGTGTTAGGGTTAGAGTTAATATTAGGAGAAAGGATTAGGTTGCAACTATATTTTAATCACAATTCTATTCTTTCTTATGGATGTGCCATTATAATCAACAAAATATAAAATGAGAAATTTGTAACGGGTTTTTTATTTAGTATTCATTATTGTTGTATTTCTTTATTGCCACATAGATCTTAGAGCCATGCCTTCAACAGGTGCACTCAGTCAGCTGCATGGAATGGTAAGAAACAGCAAGGTCAGGGCACTCTTGATGATTGTCAGGGATGTGTGTTGGTTGCTCTACACAAACCAAAACAACATCAGCAACATGCATGCAGAGTGTCAACCAACAGTAAATTGGTAGATGACACAAAGGTGTGTGCGTGCACCTCTGTACACTACATGCTGTGCACACAGTGCTTCCGTTTGTGATTTGAGGAACACCACATGGTCCACAAGATCATGATAAAAATATACCAATCACAGTTCACCTTGTGCCCAGTCCTGGATATGTGAATAATTTTAGGTGTAGAATCTATCATATTTAGTGTGAAAATAATGTTATAATTTAATTGAGCATTTACATTAGATACCACAGGCAAAGTTAGGATGGTTATGTGCAAATAGATTTAGGGTTAGGTGCATGCAGGCAATATTGTTTCAGGTGTCACATGAATGGTGTAGTTATTCTGTCCTCTGAAATCATGTCCACCAGTTGGGTGACACCATGCGGAGCATCCATACAGAGTTTGTCTTGACTGGTTACAGTCATGTCTGTCTGCTTGTGGTAGACTACACAGCGCTGCACATTAGCGCACACCAGAACATACAACTTGCATTCACATGGTCCTCTTATGGGCTCACACAGACCTGCAATTTGTAATCTTGTAGGATTTTGGCGCGATTATGGTGTACTGACACCCATTAATCAGACACTGCTGACTGGTTATCCTAGGTAAAGCACAAATTTGTGATGTTTGAGGATGTCTGTGAGATTAAGTGGTGTGTTAACAGCCATGATGTCCTGCTGACTGTTATGATGTTCATTACCATAACAGTAAGTTCATTTCGGCCATGTTATTCTGCTCATGCTAACAAATGTCTAAAGGAAGTTCCCCTCTCTGACATTTCAAGCCCTTTTCACATGTTGGCTCCTGAGACTGGAAAGAGTTGATTCGATTGTTCAGCTGAAATACATACAATCTGAGGGTTGTCTTCTTTCTTTATCATGATTTCAGTCTTCTTCGGACACCTGCATGGTCCATTTGTTTGAATCTATGATGTGCCCCCCCATTGCAGAACTCTGTGTACATTTCTATAAATATGTGCTTTCCTTTTGCATGGTGATCTTGCTACAGCAGTTTATTTCGTATATAAATATTTTTAGACTTCAATTGGTGTGTGAAGAGATTTTCTTTACGACTGTGATTTTTCTTGGTTGACCTCTCCTGGGTGCGCGTGCACATGCTGTCTACCATGGAGTCATTCCGCTTCTCAAATGGCTGGATGTGTGCTTGGGCAAATCACCCCCCATGTGCCCTGGCATCTATTAGTGAAACTGAATACCTCTCCATTCCAGGTTGCCTCTGTTCCACCTGTATTCCTTCTTTTAGTGCTTAGCATCACTGGCAGCTTAGCCGTCCTTGCCCCAGTGTTGTGGCAAGTATGTATGCCCTATTGTCACATCCCTGAAGCGTGTGGCACAAGTTATGAAGCTTCTCACTCAAAGGCCAAAGGCATTGAACGAATGAAGTCACTCCTTGGATTGCAGCCCTCTCATCACTGAAAGTACTCGGTGTACCTTTGCAGGCAGTTCACTTGTGTCCTCCTGTCTGATTATTGTCAGGTGGGGGTAATAGCTCCGTTGTAGCAAAGGTAGGTAGAAGTATTTATTGCAGCCAGTCGAGAACTGACATTTTACCACCTGGCTCCCACCTCAGTCAGAAATGGAGCCACAGTTCTACTTAAGAGAACATTATTTGGAGTTCAGAGTCTGGTGCTGTTGGCGGTAGCCTTGATGAAACCTAGAATACATTGCATTCTGGTGTCTACTTCACAGGATATTTTTAATTGACTGTCTAAGAATTGGGCTTGGTCTAGCAAAAAGCATGGTCAGCAAAACTGCAGCATTTCTTCCCATTTAGCCTCTCGTCGAGAGTGTCTCGGTGCCAGGAGAGTAAATTCTGCAATGGTACCAGAGATCAGCCGCTTGGAATTATGGATTGAATTATATCTGGGAATCCCTTGAGGAATAAGGAATTACTGGGGGAATCTGTAATTCTACTTTAATTTTCCCACGTAATATCTTAATTTCAACCGCTGGGGATTTCTTCAGCCAAGGGAAATGTGACCGACCTCCTGGAACTTTACAGATCTCATAATTCCCAATGGGGCTCGGAAAAGGATGCTAGTTGCAATGGAACACTGCTTTCGAGTAGCCTTAATCGCACTAAAAGTATTGTTTTTGGAGTATTGCTGCAAGGTGCTGTTTTTGTTTCGTGTTTTCGCTGGCACACATAGTGGTTATATCACACTCTCTAAACGACACCGTGCACCTGTGTGAGAAACTAATCACCGCATTGTGCATTAAAAAATTCAGAGATTGCCTTACACAATGGCTGCTGAAACAATGGCGGAGGGCGAGCCGGAGATGCCTCGGGGGTAGAATAGGAAATTCCCTTACTTTTGCTAATTATGTGCGGGCAAAAATAACAAAATAATTGTAGAGCAAGGGTGATATGTCGGAACGTTTAACTTTTCATTCGGCTTCGGTATGTTCTATGTATGGCCTTGAGACCCGTACTTTGACCCCCCCCCCCCCCCTTGCGCATCGTAGTTTACGAACAACAATAAATGACATGGGTTGTTAAGCATGGAGTGTATTGCATAATGAACTTCATCGCACAGTATAGTTTTACTGTATCTTTCACTTAAAAAAATCTTGCTGTTTTAAGAGTTCTGGGCGCGCATTTATTTAAAAAGTTACGGTTGGACTAGCGCGATGCAACGCAATTTATAGCTGCGTAGGTGGCCTTTACAATGATAAGTAAACAGAATCCATCTTTTAAGTGTGTGGCGCGCGCGCCCGTGCAAAGCTTTAGCAAATGTGGTCCAGGGTGCTTTTTGTTCATTCAGATAATGTGGTGGATTGCTAATATTCGACGTTGAAATTTCAATGTTGTTTAATAATCCATATACACAATAAATAAATAAAAAATAGCGTAATAGATTGCAAAGAATATTTAAATTGGTTTGGTGCTGAAACAATGCGTGAAGTAAATTGGACGCTTGAAGTGTGCAGCTCTGTGGATGCGCCTGTAGTTTGTCGCTGGCTGGCAGAGGCGCAGAGCTGTCTGAGCTGCTAATGTGCGCCTGCAGAAGGGGCTCAATTAGTTGGAGCTGTCTGAGCAGCCTGTTTACTTGTCTGTCGTCTGCAGATGACCCCCAATTAGTGGGAACTGGCTGAGTTTTCCAATGGCCTTTTAAAAATGCTGTGTATCCAGGTGGTCGGCCATGGCATTAGCTTCCTAGACTCTGGCCTTTGGAAAACAGTAATCGGCTCAGTGATGGGTAAAATGGGATTAAGATGGCAAACATATACACTGCAGTAATTTGTGGATTAGTATTGTATGGATGCACGGAAGAATAACTTCTCTTCTTTCTGCTGAGCCATTGTGTTTAGAATATGTATTGCCTGTGGGGAGACACGTCTTGAGAGTGACAGTAATTATTTAAAATGCAATCATCTTTTGCTTAATTGAGAGCTGCCAAGTGGCCCCATATCACGTGCAACCCAATGTCTCTCTTGGATGAAAAGTCCATATCACTTTGCTCGCTAGGATTTTTCAGCCTTACTTCCACTGTTGAAAGTGATATTACAAGCCCCGGAATTAGATGCGCTGTAGGCTCGGCAGCTGGGACTGGTTGCAGGTGTTACACATGAAATTGGTCCTTTGGTAACCATGTTAATTTGGAAAATATGCATTTGCACTACGTTTTAAGGATACTGTCTGCTTGATTACATAGATTGCACTGGGGTCAAGCAATTTAGACTAATGCAATTTTGCATCACCACTTGCGCCATGGCCAATGAAAAATGACATTTTATCTGATCAAATGGTGCAAATATTTTTTGCACCGGTTATGTGGTGCACATGTGTACCAGTTAGTTGGTGTGAAGGGCAGTACCAATTTTGCAATTTATATAATCCAGCCACAGATGTTTTCTAAAAAGCTAGGGGTCCAATAAGATCTAGGCAGTAATGCAATCTTCTAAAAATGAGTGGATACACTTTTGTCCAGCTCTCAGTATCCCTACTAAATTTAGAGATGGGCTAAGGACTGTGTTTCTGATGGCGGTGTCACAGTCAGCTTCATAGCTGAAAACAATCATTGTATTGTGCAATCTACGTACTATTGCTGACTGATGTGGCTTCAGAGAGAGAACGTTCAGACACCATGTCAGATGTGGTATTTCATGCCTGGGTCCTCCATTGACAGCATGGTGCTACCAGGCAAGAACAAAATAACAATATCACTGATGCATTGGGATAAAAGTTTCAAGGATTCAAGCCCAATGATTTTTTCATTTTCAAAGAACACACCCCAACTTTGAGGGGTCAGGCTTTGAAGAAACAAAAAAAACCTTTTAAGTCTATTCTTATTTTGGTGCCATTTCGAAGAGGACCGGCCGCTATGGTCAGTTTTCGTGAAACTGATCCCGCTATGTTATCATAAGTACTTACGGAGAAAAAGTCGCTACTAACCTGGTGGTGTGCCTTGATATGGCAAGTGGATTGTACTACTGAATCTGAAGGCCATGAATATCTTGGTACAAGAATATCATGGACAAACTACCAAAGGGCAAATTACTGAAAGATAAGTTTATACAGAAGAAGTATAGATTTATTATTCCTAATTCTACATCTACGTACCTTCAAGATTCATTTTTAATGTTTTTTATTGAGTTTTTAATAGCAGTAACAACAATAAAAGAAATACAATCAATTACCATTCTGGAAGGTTGTGGAGCTGGGGTGGGTGTTACAAGATTGTAATTACCTTCAGAATGGTGGAGGGGGTAGGTGGTAACAGAAAGGTGTTAGGGTAGGGTATCTACGTACCTTCAAGACATATTTAAAAATGGTAGAACAACAACGCAGCAGCGTCATGTGATCAAGGCCTGCAAGGGCCGAAACGCGTAATGGCTGACTGATAGCAAAATAAAAACAAAATTGCACATATGTTGTGGTCTGTGCCCGTTCATCTGCACCAGGGAATGGTGGGCAAGTAGCGGAGTACTCAGACATATATATATATATATATATAAATATATATATATATTATACTCCAATCCTGACGGCGGCGAACAGACAGGCACTGACTCCGTGAAATGGTGAAAAAGAAGTTTTTTTAATCCATACAATCGACCTAGACGCGTTTCGGCGGCGTACCGCCTTGATCACTACATCAGGTACACTCTAATGAACTATGTTAAATGCACCATTTCCACAGGGTTGTCACAGCAACCACGGCCTTACAATGGATATAGAAGTTTCCTATACCCATTCACACATGACTGTGCATTTTACTTGTAATGTAAAATAATATAAAAACGGAAGAACAAAATTATAATTAATACGTCCAAACATTATCAGCACTATAATGTATTTAAACAAAGTGAAAAAAACAACAAATGAAATATCCAACATTAATGACATCTTCCCTAGCATCATGTATAGAAATGGAAAAAATAGCGTTGCCTATATCACCAAAAAGTTACAAAGGCAGGTTGGATGAAGTCAAAAAGAGCTAAATTGCAAGCTAAGACGCTGACTTTTAATAATATTAAATAGCAGCTGGGCGCACGCGCTCTACCCTAATATTTGAAAATATATATACATATACTACATGGTTGCGATGAATATGAGGCTAAGTGCCTAGAAATGCATCTGTCATGCCCCAGTGGGCATGAGTTGCAGAAGCTTGCTATTCCAGTGACTAAAATCCATCCCTATCATTAGGTGAGTGGACGCTATGTACATGTGGGGGGGCCATACAGTGAGTGAAAAACAGTATAAAAGTAAACAAAAATAAAAATAAAGTGAATGTGACCTAACGTTACAGAGACTGGATCTCGAGCAGGACAAGCAGCTAAGGCAAATTACAGATGTACACTTAAGGCCTCATCCGCATTCATTCCATTCGGAATTTTGGAATTGAAGAGGATGATGTAGCGTGATTCCAGCCTTCTGAGGGCCAACTGTCTGTTACCTCCTCTGGGGTTTTTGGGGACCGTATCCACCACATAGAAGGACAGATCCTGCGCCTTACCCCTGTGAGTTGTGTTTATGTGCCTGGCCACAGGATAGGACGGGTCATTATTGGAGATAGCCCTAAGGTGTTGCAAAATGCGGACGTGCACTGGGTGGATGGTACTTCCCACGTACACTTTGCCACACGTGCAGTACATAACATAAACTGCAAAATCTGATTTGCAGGTATAACTGCCTCTTATTATGTATGGTGACTGTCGGAAGGGCATCTGAACCTCTCTAGTGTTGACACCGTGTTTGCACGCTTTGCACTTTGTGCATTTATGGAAGCCCTTAGCTGCTTTAAGCCAGGTACAACTTTTTTCCATAACTGGCGCATTGTTGACTATTTCCTGTCGCAATGATTTTGCTCGCCTGAAAGTAATTTGTGGTGTTTTTCTGCAGGTGGGACCTATGACTGGGTCATTGCGTACAGTGTTCCAGTGCCTATATATTATTCTACGTATATTGGCATGATAAACATTAAATCCTGTGATTAATCTAGGGGTGTCGATTTTTTCGATTCATTCTCTTTTTCAGTTTTGTCTAAATTCTTAAAGAGAAGTGTTTTTCTAGGTACCTTCGCTGTTTTGGTTTTGGCTTTCGTTAATGTATCTGAACTGTAGCCTCTGTGTTCTAATCTGTTGCAGAGATCACTAGTAGATTCTTCTAGGCCTCTTGTAGTGCTACAGTTGCGTTTCATTCGCAGACATTCTGCGTATGGTATGCTTTCCTTTAATGTGGTTGGATGAAAACTGCGCGCATGAAGTATTGCGTTACCTGCTGTAGGCTTTCTAAAAGTTCTTGACTGCAGTTTACCATCTTCTACATAGACCTCTAGGTCCAGAAAGTGTATGCTCTTATCACTGGTGTTACATGTGAAAGTCAAATTCAGAGAGTTGTTATTTATTTCTTCAGTAAAGGTTTTGGCACTTTCTAAAGACCCTTGCCACAGGATAAAGATATCGTCAATATACCTGACGTAGAGTACCACATTTTTATCAAATTCATCACTTTGTGTTTTCATGAGTACTTGCTCCTCCCACCAGCCCATATGCAAATTAGCATAGCTGGGGGCGAAGCAAGTACCCATTGCAGTGCCCTGCAGTTGTTTATATGTTAGATTATCAAAGATAAACACATTATTCTCTAAACACATTTGTGCCATTTGCACCAGCATCATGGTGTGTTGAAACAAACACATAGGTCTTTTGCCTCGATAATGACTGAGGGCATTGAGTCCATCCTTATGTCTAATGCTGGTATATAGAGTGCTCACATCCAATGACATCAATAAGTAGTCACTCTCCCAAGACACATCATAGATTTTGGTTAAAAAGTCCCCCGTATCTTTTATGTATGCAGGTAATTTACATACAATTGGCTGTAGAAAATGATCTATAAATCTGGACGCATTCTCAAACAGTCCTCCTATTGCTGCGATGATTGGTCTACCCGGTGGTTCCAATGGATTCTTATGTATTTTTGGAATTAAATACAACTGTGGTGTCACTGGATAGTCTGTTTTAAGAAACTCAAATTCTTGCTTAGATATCAGTCCCATGCTTTTCCATTCATATAAGGCCTTGTGGAACCTCTCTTTGATTCCTACAATGATATTCGGACTTACTCGGCTGTAACAATCTCTATTTTGCAATTGATTTTGCGCTTCTTTGTTGTACTGTTCCAGTGGCCAAAGAACGACATTACCGCCTTTGTCCGACCAACGAACCACTATATCTTGTCTTTGTTTGATTTTATCAATGAGTTCATTGTATTTAGTCATCTTATTTTGATTGGTACTTGAGAACTCTTTGCTACTTTTGTTTGCTAAATCCTTCAGATCTTTTATCACATTTTTGGCAAAGATATCCAACCCATCTTTTGGCATCATCGGTGTGAACACTGATCTAGGTTTGAAAGGTGTCCGCACCGTACTATTTATGTCCAAACCAGCTGATACTGCGAATTCAGATGTTGTTTCCTGGTCTGATGTTTCCTCCATATTTACTAGATCTTGCAAAAGAGCCATGTCTCCCACCGTGAGAGTGTCACTGGTATCATCATTACCACTAATGTCAATGTTTTGTTTGGCAGCATGAAAAAAATGTTTTTGTAATTTAAGCTTTCTTACAAATTGAAATAGGTCCACTCTTGTTTGAACATAGTCAAAATTGTTTTTTGCACAGAACGTGAGACCTAACTCGAGGATTCTTTGTTCTTCGATAGTGAGTTCCATATTGGTTAGATTAATGACTGTGTTTGAAAAGTCTATGTTAATATTCATCGTCGTCTGTTTCGTCTGTATGGCCGTTTGTTCTGGTTTTGTGTGTCTTTTTCCCCAGCGTCTGTCTTTTCTCCTCCTCCTTTTTGATTTTTGGGCGTGTAGTTGCTTTCTGGTCTGGGCGGACGTGGCCGCAGGCTCATTAGTCTTTCTAGCCGTAATAAACCGAATTCTTGCACCACAGAAGGGGTTTTTCGTTGTTTTTCTGTACCAGTTGTCTCTATGTCTGATTCCACTTCCGAACTTAGTTCAGACCCACTGGGCTCCGTTGATCTTATTATTGTATCTGAGTTTGCCGATAATTGTTGACGGCGTATGTTTTCAAATTTTTTTCGAAAATGTATAAATTTTTCCGCTCATGTAGTCATTTCTGTCTCGTTGGAATTTGACAGCCTTTCTGTCTTTTATGGATTGCTCGTATTTGGCCAGCCTCGTTTTCATTTCTGCCATCATTTTACCAATCTCATCTTTGTTGGGTAATTTTTCCAGTTCATTGAATAAAGCCTCTATTTTTTTAAGGATTTCTGCTCGGTCACTTGTAGCATATTTGATTAATATTTGTAGCATTCTCTTTGATGAATCTGCACTATTTTCCGCCCACTCTTTCAGCATCTCAGGGTTTGCGTTTTCATAAGTAGGTGCTACGAGGATTCTTAGGCCCCTTGGTACTCGTCCCACATCCAGATACCGCTGAAGCGATTTGCATTCCCACCATTTCGCAATTTCTCCTTTCCGCAATTTTTCGAGTTCGTGTATGATTTTTACAATGTCACTTACTGGCTGTTGTGCGGCCGACCCAGTTGCCAAGGACACAGATGTAACATTGCTGTCAGTGTCACTGAAAATGTCTATTGCTGCCTCTTCCCGCTCTCTCTCCCACTCTGCAGCCATTGTAGGATACGAATATCTTCTTTTTCACTCACTGCCCGTTACCATGTACACGGGACTACCTCTCCCATCAGCCACTCTGTTGTGCTCGTAATCACCTAACAAACCACCCCAGCGAGCTTACCTGAATCTCCGATTGCCCTCCGGCCTCCGTAAGGAACAGGGTATTCGTCTGGAAGATGGATGTGTCTGGCGATCGAGTCACAGGATTACGGCTCCGGGGGGCTCTGCGTTTTCTCTTCCAGAGAATAATACCGCAGGTTACCGGATACGCAGAGCACCAAACCGAGGAGGGTCAGTGGCAAGATCCCGGCGGATCTATCATATTATACTCCAATCCTGACGGCGGCGAACAGACAGGCACTGACTCCGTGAAATGGTGAAAAAAGAAGTTTTTTAATCCATACAATCGACCTAGACGCGTTTCGGCGGCGTACCGCCTTGATCACTACATCAGGTACACTCTAATGAACTATGTTAAATGCACCATTTCCACAGGGTTGTCACAGCAACCACGGCCTTACAATGGATATAGAAGTTTCCTATACCCATTCACACATGACTGTGCATTTTACTTGTAATGTAAAATAATATAAAAACGAAAGAACAAAATTATAATTAATACGTCCAAACATTATCAGCACTATAATGTATTTAAACAAAGTGAAAAAAACAACAAATGAAATATCCAACATTAATGACATCTTCCCTAACATCATGTATAGAAATGGAAAAAATAGCGTTGCCTATATCACCAAAAAGTTACAAAGGCAGGTTGGATGAAGTCAAAAAGAGCTAAATTGCAAGCTAAGACGCTGACTTTTAATAATATTAAATAGCAGCTGGGCGCACGCGCTCTACCCTAATATTTGAAAATATATATACATATACTACATGGTTGCGATGAATATGAGGCTAAGTTGCCTAGAAATGCATCTGTCATGCCCCAGTGGGCATGAGTTGCAGAAGCTTGCTATTCCAGTGACTAAAATCCATCCCTATCATTAGGTGAGTGGACGCTATGTACATGTGGGGGGCCATACAGTGAGTGAAAAACAGTGTAAAAGTAAACAAAAATAAAAATAAAGTGAATGTGACCTAACGTTACAGAGACTGGATCTCGAGCAGGACAAGCAGCTAAGGCAAATTACAGATGTACACTTAAGGCCTCATCCGCATTCATTCCATTCGGAATTTTGGAATTGAAGAGGATGATGTAGCGTGATTCCAGCCTTCTGAGGGCCAACTGTCTGTTACCTCCTCTGGGGTTTTTGGGGACCGTATCCACCACATAGAAGGACAGATCCTGCGCCTTACCCCTGTGAGTTGTGTTTATGTGCCTGGCCACAGGATAGGACGGGTCATTATTGGAGATAGCCCTAAGGTGTTGCAAAATGCGGACGTGCACTGGGTGGATGGTACTTCCCACGTACACTTTGCCACACGTGCAGTACATAACATAAACTGCAAAATCTGATTTGCAGGTATAACTGCCTCTTATTATGTATGGTGACTGTCGGAAGGGCATCTGAACCTCTCTAGTGTTGACACCGTGTTTGCACGCTTTGCACTTTGTGCATTTATGGAAGCCCTTAGCTGCTTTAAGCCAGGTACAACTTTTTTCCATAACTGGCGCATTGTTGACTATTTCCTGTCGCAATGATTTTGCTCGCCTGAAAGTAATTTGTGGTGTTTTTCTGCAGGTGGGACCTATGACTGGGTCATTGCGTACAGTGTTCCAGTGCCTATATATTATTCTACGTATATTGGCATGATAAACATTAAATCCTGTGATTAATCTAGGGGTGTCGATTTTTTTCGATTCATTCTCTTTTTCAGTTTTGTCTAAATTCTTAAAGAGAAGTGTTTTTCTAGGTACCTTCGCTGTTTTGGTTTTGGCTTTCGTTAATGTATCTGAACTGTAGCCTCTGTGTTCTAATCTGTTGCAGAGATCACTAGTAGATTCTTCTAGGCCTCTTGTAGTGCTACAGTTGCGTTTCATTCGCAGACATTCTGCGTATGGTATGCTTTCCTTTAATGTGGTTGGATGAAAACTGCGCGCATGAAGTAAGGCGTTACCTGCTGTAGGCTTTCTAAAAGTTCTTGACTGCAGTTTACCATCTTCTACATAGACCTCTAGGTCCAGAAAGTGTATGCTCTTATCACTGGTGTTACATGTGAAAGTCAAATTCAGAGAGTTGTTATTTATTTCTTCAGTAAAGGTTTTGGCACTTTCTAAAGACCCTTGCCACAGGGTAAAGATATCGTCAATATACCTGACGTAGAGTACCACATTTTTATCAAATTCATCACTTTGTGTTTTCATGAGTACTTGCTCCTCCCACCAGCCCATATGCAAATTAGCATAGCTGGGGGCGAAGCAAGTACCCATTGCAGTGCCCTGCAGTTGTTTATATGTTAGATTATCAAAGATAAACACATTATTCTCTAAACACATTTGTGCCATTTGCACCAGCATCATGGTGTGTTGAAACAAACACATAGGTCTTTTGCCTAGATAATGACTGAGGGCATTGAGTCCATCCTTATGTCTAATGCTGGTATATAGAGTGCTCAGATCCAATGACATCAATAAGTAGTCACTCTCCCAAGACACATCATAGATTTTGGTTAAAAAGTCCCCCGTATCTTTTATGTATGCAGGTAATTTACATACAATTGGCTGTAGAAAATGATCTATAAATCTGGACGCATTCTCAAACAGTCCTCCTATTGCTGCGATGATTGGTCTACCTGGTGGTTCCAATGGATTCTTATGTATTTTTGGAATTAAATACAACTGTGGTGTCACTGGATAGTCTGTTTTAAGAAACTCAAATTCTTGCTTAGATATCAGTCCCATGCTTTTCCATTCATATAAGGCCTTGTGGAACCTCTCTTTGATTCCTACAATGATATTCGGACTTACTCGGCTGTAACAATCTCTATTTTGCAATTGATTTTGCGCTTCTTTGTTGTACTGTTCCAGTGGCCAAAGAACGACATTACCGCCTTTGTCCGACCAACGAACCACTATATCTTGTCTTTGTTTGATTTTATCAATGAGTTCATTGTATTTAGTCATCTTATTTTATATTATATATATATATGTATGTATGTATGTATGTATGTATATACAGTACGAATGCCGGCCTCTAAATGAGGTATTAAATCATGTTTCAATATTAGTTTTATTGTAATGCTACACTTGCCTTGCAATTTATTACATTTATGTTACACACATCACAATTCGTTCTGTTAATAAACAATGAACTGAAAACTGTAGCACAGAATTAGTTGAGGTAGTAAATATGCAGATATATTTAGCTAAACAAGTATGTTTTTCTCCTATCTGCTATTGCACAATTGACTAAACCAGTAGCCGAGGAACAAAGCAGTCATTTCAATAAAAGCACATGGGAAAATATTTTAAAATAAAAATTGTGTAAAATACAACATTATGGTGTTCATTAATGAGGGGATTAAACCAGCCAGCATCAAGAAGTAGCACAACCCCAACAAACGAAAGTTTCAAAGGAGCTGAGATTGAATCACTACTGAGAATTGCAGCACGTCTTTCAGGTAGGATGACTTTTGTTCTAGTATTGATTCATTGGCTTCCAAACCCTGATGCACTGCCGTACATTGGAAAATGATGGGATTAAATGTAATCCCATGTTCCAATTCCTTTCAAACCACCACTATACAGCATGTTCATGATGTTGAAAACACCAAGAGCACCGCACAAACACCTTCCAAGTGCTGGCTGACACGGCATTGGAATACCTACCCTATGCATAGTGGGCCGTCTGACACCATGTCAGTTTTAGTTCTTGCAGCCCAGTACCTCTACACTCAGTATGGCATTACCACGCAGGGAAAAAACTAACAATGTCCCTGCTACATTTGGAATAATCTCCCAGCAAATGAGGGACATTGGTGTTTCATTTCCCCAAAAGAAACAACAAACCCCTGCTTTCAGAGTTGGCTTTGGAAAATAAAACAAATGCTGGCCAGTCTTTTATGCTGCCATGAAAAGGTGAACTGGCCAATATAGTAAATTTTGGCTGAAATTTAGCCTGCCGCACTGGAAGCACTATTTGAAAAAAATTCTCTCTGACCCAGGGGTGAGCTCTCAATATGGCAGGTTACCAGTGGTTGGGGAGTTGGAGGTGGTGTCTCTACCAATCTAATCACTTAGCAGCA
The DNA here is from genome assembly GCA_963921515.1 of Calotriton arnoldi. Classification (NCBI taxonomy): domain Eukaryota; kingdom Metazoa; phylum Chordata; class Amphibia; order Caudata; family Salamandridae; genus Calotriton; species Calotriton arnoldi. The sequence goes on from CAWUFW010000840.1 coordinate 2,176,677, forward strand.
TGCCTGCTTACTTTTAAAGAAGCTCTATATAAGGTGTCAATAGTTGTTTAACTGTATTGCTATCAAACTTTTTCCGACTCCTAAACTGGGATTCGGATTGGATACAAATTCGGTATGTGGAAGGAGCGTGTTGTAGGTCCCTTCCAAATACCAAATCGGTATATAATGTTAAATTGTTTGCAATTAAAATGTGGTCACAAAGCATTGACATTTTTGCTCCATCTCAAAGGAAGTGATAACCTATTCGCAAAGAGAAGACACCCCCATGAGACTCCTTCTCCTTTGCAAATGTAAAAACAAATTGTTTAGGAGGAGGCAGTGGTCCTTGTGACCACTGCCTTCTCTTAAACAAAAGAAACAAAAAAGAAACTTTTCGTTTTAAACAAAGTCCTGTTTCCTTTAAAGAAAATGGGCTGAGTAAAAATGCTTGCTTTATTAAAAAGCAATCACAGACATTATGATCTGATGGCCCCAGGAATCCACCATCCGTGTGATTGCCTCCAAACACAGTGAGTCGGAATTTGAAACCTACCTCATTAATATGCATGAGGTAGGCCTGATTGCAAACCACTATGATTCAGAATTTTAAGATCTGACCTATTAGTACATAGGCCAGCTCTTAGATTTCTTTTATGGTCGCAAAAATACTCATCACAAATTACGACCAGTATTTTGTGGCCCGTAAATATTACATATGGCCCAAAGTCTTAATGCTTTAAATATAAACTCAGTAATATGCAGCCATCACACAGATATAGTTAAGCTTATCTAATTCTTGAAATTCCTACAGTCTTGAATTTTTAATTCTAGAAACTCATTTATCCAAGGGAAAGAAAACTGTGAAACAGGCTTTGTCATGTTTAGCTCCTAGGCTGTGAAACTTTATATCAACTACAAAAGACTGAACCCTAACCTAATGACTTTCAGGAAAGACATAAATCCTCTCTATTAGACACTACTGGGCTTATTTATGAATGCCCTGCGTCACTTTTGCACCACCTAAAGTGGTACATGCGTGATGCAGGGCTCTCATAAAGATTGATGAAGCTTCGCAAAGCCACCCTACATGGCTTTGAGTGGCCTCATAAATCATGAGTAAGGCGACGCAGCGCAAATCGCTGTGTTGCCTTATTCTGCACCTGGGAGGCGTTCCATGGGCATTGCGGTGGGTTTTTCCACGTAACACCCATGGAATTTGATGCTGCCCTAGATTTACAAAAACATGTAAACCTGGGGAAGCATCAAATCCGTACGCCTCCCGAGGTGAGGTATAACGAGGAGAAATTTCTTCTCCTTTTTCCCTCTTTCCATGTGTGCTTCATTCTGCAGCACACATAGAAAGAGGAAAATGCCTCTTAGGATTGTTTTTGTGCAGAATGGTGCCCCTTCCTCCACAAAAACAAGCCTGCCTGCAATGGAGGCACACTTGCATCATAGTGCAAGGGTGCCTACATTAGCTCTAGGCTGCCGAAACGGCACCAGCACAGGCAGAAAGGACAGGTATACACCGTATTGCTTAAATACGGTGCATTCCTGCCCTTTCACTTTGGTGTAGGGCAACGCAGCAAGATGCCTTGCTGTGCTGCCCTATGCCAAAATGCCATAAATGAGGCCCTACTTCTCTGACTGACGCATGTCTAGCTCCTACCAATGTTTTTTGGAATGCATTAATTCATTATTACTGTAAAGCCTTTTGCTCTATACTTTGTGTTCTGTGCCCATACTCTATGCTCATTGCTCTACACTAAATTCTCACAGTTTCCCTTTGTAACTACCCTTGTTCACTATTACCTATAAAGAACTTGGGTGGTTATTTATGAGAGCCCTGTGTCAATTTTGCACCACGTAAAGTGGTACATGTGTGACGCAGGGCTCCAGTGTGGCTTTGAGTGGCCTCATAAATCACGAGTAAGGTGATCCAGGGGAAATCGCTGCCCTATGCCAAATTGCACTAAATGAGGCCCTCAGATTCCCTGTGTGTAGGTCCAAGCAATACTAAACATTTTAAATAAATAAACTAAAATAAATCATTCTCTGACTTATTACAAAACCATGCTTCAATACACAATATGGGGCTAGGATCTTGATTTTTACCTTCAGCATAAAACGTTATGACTTTCCCTTAAAAAAGATTCACAAAAGGTACTAGGAAATGCTAAGTGCCCACTTGATGCGTGAGAAGTTAGAAAAAAGTTGCACTCTTTGCCCTCAAGAAAAATCATATGTCAAGTGGGTTTAGCAATCAATTCGGCACATATTTGCTAACAGAATATTGAGAAAATAACAGGGAAAACTGTTCATAAATATTAGACCTTGCAATGTATTGAAATACTAGGAATACTTCTATTGTGAGAAGAACATAAAGATTCTCTACAGTTATGCTTATTGTAGGGTTTGTGTGGCAATGGATTTGGTGTGAATGAATGTGCCTGATAGGTTGACTTTTAGAGGTTGTGCTGCTTTTTTATAAAAAAACGTTACGGATTGGGTGTTAAAGGGGGTCTGCAGATTCTTGTATTATTTTTCGTGAGTCTGTGGAAGATGCTATAAATCCTTCATTTTTATGTCTGGTCACAGACTACTTTATGTGTTTACCCAACCTCATGTTATTAACACACACAAATACAGAGAGACTGGGTGACAGATCAGCCCATTTCAGCCATTGCCTCGTTGGGACTTGTCATCTTCAGCTATTGCTTCTTTGATATGCCTTTCACTTTTTTGTATCCACAACTATGTGTATTGTGGAGTTGTACATGCTGCAGTGATAATGTTTTATTGATTATTAGTGAAACAAGAGCCTGGCTTATTTGGGAGTTGCCTATTGCTAGGAAAGTCCCACCATCTCTTATAGCTGAGTGTCTTCTTTCCTAGTATTGTTTTCATTAAATTTTAATCTCAGTGGACTGCAGTAATCTGGGAAACGAATGAATTAAATGAAACATCATATTACTCTTAATTTCAAGTTACCATTCTGTAGCAACCCATGATATTTTTCTGCACCTACCTTTGGTGCTGCATGTTGAATGTGATGCAGACATATTGACCACACTTTGAGAATGATTCTGTTTCACACAATTATATGTTTCATAAATGTTAGAACATTGAAAAACAATTTTAAATAAATACAATCAAATCCCTTGATTTAATCCAGTAACATGTAAAACTGTATTTAAGTCATGTCATCCACTACACTTCAGTTTTTGCGATGTATTTTCATCCGCAGCACGGTTACTTTGGGGCACATGCATCAAAGCTTTTTGCGATCGCAAACGGTGCGATTCGCAAAGTTCGGCCATTTGCAATCGCAAAATGGGCTTTTGCGATGCATTAAACAATTTGGCATGCGCAATTTCGGTAAACGCAATATTTTGCGATTTCCCAAATTGCGATTGCATTTAAGGAATCGCAATTTGCGATTCCTTAAATGCAATGCAAGAAGCACTTTCAAATAACGATTTCGCTATTTGGGGCCGCAATTTACCGTAAAATAAAACAAAACAGTATTTTGCAAAAACTTTGAAAAATACACTAAAGTGCATTTTTCAAAGTTTCATGTCACACACACACATGCCCTTGAGGCATGTGTGTGCGCAACATGGGTGCACAGTACAATTTCAGGGGTGCAACAGGGTGTCCTTTTGACACCCTTGCACCCTTGAAATTGCATGCGCAATTTGCGAGTCCCAATTGGGACTCGCAATTTGCGCATGCAATTTCCCATTCATTCCTATGGGCCTGCAGGCACATAGGAATGAATGGGAAGCCATTCCTTAATTGCGAGTCGCATTTTGCGAGTCGCAATTAAGGAATGTAAAGGAATCGCTATTTTTATAGCGATTCCTACATGCATAGGCTTTTACGAGTCCTTAATTGCGATTCCTTAATAATCGCAATTAGGGACTCGCAAAATCCTACCTTGATGCATGTGCCTGTTTATTTTTAACTCTTGGAGCCTGCACATAGTATAGACAAATGGCATTTTGTATATAGAACATTTAGTTGAACGTGCTGAAATTTCACATGAAGGCTGTGGAGTGAAGTGTAACTTATAGTTATTTTCTGCCTAATCTTTTATTAACGTTTTTATGAAGGCATCATGTCCATAATGGAAAAAACTGAAACTTATTTTCCTTGCAAGATTGTTTTCCTGGTGCACGTTGACACTATAAGAAGCTAAAAGAAAGCACATTATTATTGTCTCTCAAATGTGGAGGAAAGAGGCTTCGGGGATAAAGAGATTATTGGGTAACTAATTACGTCACTACACCCATCTTCTGACATCAAAGAATCCAATATAAATTAGTTGATGTGCTGCGTTATTTCTGCTGACTTCAGAAGAAGCGCTAGTAATTTCCCGAGCTACAGCTCACCTTTTCTGACTTCAAAGGGACCTATTCTAATGACCTGAGGGTCTGCATCCTTTCTGCAGGCTTCAGAGGCACCTGTAGTAGCCACTAGAGGTACTGCAACCTTTGTAATAACCTTCTGAGGTCCCTCTAATAACATCGGTTTGCAATGCAGACTTGTGCAGCTGGTAGCATAAGGAGGAAGCGGCAGATAAAGAAATCACTACTCTGATAGTAGGGGAGGGTTCAGTGTCATCAACATAAATACATTGGTCCTAATTCATAAAGAGTTTGCTCTGACTTACTCTTGTAGTATTTCTGGTTTGCTCCTGATGAACTATGGGTATGTCTTGACTATTAGTGAGTGCTGGTCAAAATTTTAACAGGCTTTAATGATTAATGAGTGATGGTGCAAATCTGAATATGCACAAGGATTAATGAGTGATGGTGCAAATATGACTGTGCAGCCTGACTACAAATTAGAACAATCATTCAACACGAATGAGTAATGATGCAACTGTGACCATGTACTAAGGATCACTATGTGATGGGCAAATTCAAACATGCATAATGGTAATTTTGACATATGAAGGGCATTCAAGGCAAAATTGTGTGCCCTCTCCTATTTATTGCTTATGCTAACATAATTGCAGTACTTCTTCACATATTGTAGACACTCTTGGTGTAATAATAGCATTGCCATAATGTTGCTAATTCTTTATATGTATGATGTGGCCATTCTTGGCATGATGGTCCCCATCTGTGATTTAATGCCTGCATTGGGATAAAAAAATATATTCTTGGTGTCTTTGCAACACTATCCATCCATCCATCCACAATTTGAACCATTCATCCTTATAGGACCTCAATCACCCTGTACTTATAATTGCCACAGTTATTACTCATTAATCTGTTCATTCATGTACTTATTCACCCATCCAACAATTGACTCATTATCACATGCACACACTCATCCTTCCACACACCCACACAGACAAACCTGTGAATCAGCGAAGAGTCACTTTCAGTTACAAAACTGCCAGAGATGTTGGTTTTGCAAATGTTTATTGTATACTATGGTGCGTCTGTAAGCAAAGCATGTGTTCATTTAGACCGTGCCCACCTAAACAGGTGGAATGGTTTTGTACCTATTTTGAACTGGACTCAAATAACAATGGTTGTATGTATTTTGTACTGGCATTCTGCGGCAGTCCCGCCAAGCATATTGTGGCCTCGAGACCGCCGCACCACCACCCGGGATCTCTGATGCCTGGTGGGTGCGGCGGTGCAATTGCAGTCCGACCGCCCAACTCGTAATGGGGCAGTCAGACCACCAATGCAGCAGTGGCCTGGACTGCCTCCGCCGCGCCACTTCGAATCTGGCTGCCTTTGAATTGCCAGACTCATAATCAGGCCCATAAACCTAATGAGAGCTAGTTCCGAGTTTTATCCATCTAAAAAGTAAAGGCATGTTGAGCTGAATGTGCAAATTTCGTCATATCAAGTTAGATAGAATGAAGATGATGAGCAGGGAAGTAAGGGAAAGCATCTTCTAGAGATAGATGTGGCCTGCCTTAAAATGATTCTGTATCCCAATATTGTGTACAAAATATTGTCCTAAAAAGTAGCTTAGCCAGATATCGACTCCCAAAATATTGTGATGGGATGTATTTATACGTAAGCATAAATATACTTTTTAAACTTTATATCAATATATCTTAAAGAAATACATAATAAAGGTACGTGTTTGGTGGCAGATTCAAAGTGTCCTGAACATAATGTGCTTCTCGAAAGGAAGCCAGTGAAGACTGGCTAATTGCTTAGATGAATCTGTAAGATAATATAATGGCTTCTAACATAAAAGGAAAGAATGATCAACAAATTAACTTCACTATGCAGAAACATGTTCATGTTTTAATTTTTGTGCATTGTCACAATCCATTAAAATCGAATGTACTCAATTATAGTCTTATAGGAATAATCATCACATCAAAGGAGTATAAAACGTAAAAAAACATTATGGGCAGCTTTAACTGCTTTTGTGACATTTAAATGTTAGAGAAAATATCACATTGTTCAAAGTAGGATACACAAAGCAAAAAAAAAAGTGGGGGTCAGCATACGATCTTCTATTGCTAGCATTTTCTTGATAGAGAACATAACCTTCCAAATACTAGTGGAACAGAGAGGGAGTTTGTGAAAGTCATCTCTGCCGATGAATTCATATAATATAGTGGCACCGAAGGGATGGAATGAGGGACTCGATATGACATGGTACTTGGAAAGTATGCTTGCCTTTTCTTCCTGTGAATGCAATATAATGATTTGACTTTGCAAAGGAAAATCAGTAATGACGCTCTGTAGGGGCTGTTAGTAGAAAAAGAAGAACAGAATGAAATGGCAAACCTTGCTAAAAGACAATTAGTATTCTCTGACACTCTGTTTAGACTGCACTGGGAATGGTCCAATGGGGAGAAAGGTAACAGTACTTGCAGATGCGGAGGGGTTAGATAAAGCTTTGAGGATGAGATCTTGAGTGAGCACAGTGAATGCTGAAACAATCTTGGTGGTTACATCATCTAATAGTGATGAAACTAGGTATATTAAGATATTGCTGACAATTTAAGATTAATCGTGAGGTTTTGTTTAGTTATACTGAAGTTTACAACTGTTTTTCTAAACGTTTAAAAATTGCATGTGTTTTGAAATGGGTACTGAGTAATGCACAACCCAAAATGCATGCAGAGCATTGCATTGAAGAGTGAAGAACATATGAATTAGAAGAAGAGTTAACATATGAAAGAGAACCACTCAATTATTGTTGCATATTAATAGTCTGCCAGGCAGGTGTGGGAGGGGGTTGATTGCTGGGTTTTGGCATCAATCTCCATCCAAGGTCTTCTGGGGCATGAGGAAATTCTCCATGACATATGGGATCATATGTTGTGTACTGATGGTAGCCTGCAGAATGAATGTTTTTTGGAATTGGGTTGGAGTCAGGCAGTTGTTCCATTGGTATGCAAGAAATCAAAGACAACATATAATTATAAGGAAAAACATTTTGGTGAGCTCAGAGATTTCCAAGCTTCACAAGTTCATTGGGTTTGCATGGGAAGACAGGATTGACATGGGCTATGAAAGCAAAATGAGAGTAACACATGTCACAATATGGCAGATTACCCATGCATATCAATCACAAGAGGAGGGGGACAGGGAGCTATTAAAAGGTCCAGAACCCTTGCTCCCAAGAAGAAGTACGAAAATACTAGGAGGGTAACTGTTCCTCAGAAAGTGTGCATTAGGTTGGATAATAGCAAGAGGGAGGGGGTCTTCCTTATTGGAAGGTAGTGCCCACACACACCCTTAAAGGTGTCATGTTTCATCATCGGGCTTAGCTCCTCGTGGTGTTGGTGCTACAATGCCCCATGGGCACCGCAAGAGGGCTCTTTGGGGAAGATCTTTTGAATATAACCATAATGATGAGTGTGGGTATGTGGAGTGAGTGAAATGGTGAATTAAAAATACATAAGGGGCACCGTGAGTAACATTTAATTAAGGGTCCCGTGGGATATTCACATATTGAAAGATTGGAATTCTTCATAATTAGAAGTTAACAATCCACACATCATTTTTTATCCATACGAAGGGGACCCCTGATCAAATGTTACTCATGGTACCTGTTAGGTATTTTTAATTCACCATTTCACTCACCCCACATACCCACACTCATCATCACAGCTATATTCAAAAGATTTCTGCCAACACTAGCTCTAAGGAACCCACAACCAAATTCCTAAAATATATATCCCTTAAGGTCCCTGAACACATCACAGGCCAACTACCACGTATACCCACTTTAAAACATTTAATTAAATAAACTATTAAAGCCACCAGTGATACTCTGCCTGCCCCTAGAAAATACCAAGATATAGAAATATTTGAACACTTAAAAAGTACACAAAATGAGGAAGCCTTATTGTTATATTACAACATAAACAATGATAGATGAATCCAAATATTTTCTACAGCAGATACCTTACTAAAACTAAGCCATTGTCAATCCTGGATGGTAGATGGGACTTTCAAAATGTGTCCCAAACCATTCACTCAGATATACACCACACATGGTGAATATCAAAACACAAATATCCCTTTTATATATGCCCTACTACCAAATAAACTAAGCACCACTTAGTACGGACTGTTAAACCACATTAAACATAAAACAAGTAACTACTACCCGCACCAAAATAATCATGGACTTTGAACATGCCACAATTTACATCATTAAAAACATTTGCCCCCACACAGCTGTACCCCACGAGTCTGGCGGTCCAAGTCGTAATCGGGCCTTTAGTGTTGTTGTGGGGTTCAATTGGTCCTGCGCACAAAAGCTTCCATTTTACAAATACATGTTCAAATTGGTATCTGTTCAGACTGTGACTTTTTACATGCTTTGCACTACATGATAACGTACTCTGAAAGTGTTCTGTTTGCAAGCGCATTTCTTTGTAAGCATTTTATCATCACACTAGTACACTCTGTTCAAGGCTGCAAGAACAATGAGCACGTTGCCCTTGTGTTTTGTTGTTCATTTGGAGACAGCTATGAATTAGAAAGACAAACTCACACATTCAGCATTGCACCTCTGACAATGTGTGAATGGAACACAGATTTTATTATATAAACTGCCTCTGTGCCAAGTTCCTCAGAGGAGCACTTCAATGGAATATCCTGAAACGCTTACCCGTGACTGAGATCTAGCCCTGCTGATTCCAGTTCCCATCCTGAAAAGGACATCAGTCTATTCTACACCAGACTGGCTTCATGATACATCACACACAGGTAATGAGGAGTTAGGTTGTTCAAAGCGATCTGGCAGAATGCATTTTCACTATGCTCTCTATAATATAGGTAGTGTTAGGTATTGATTATCAGTATGACACATTTTCATATATACACATAATCACTGCAAAACTATGATAGTTGAATTATTAATCTTTTGTACCATTCTTGTAATGTTGGCAACAATGCTTTGTTTCTGTCTGCTAAATAATTGCAGCTCATGTTTTTTTACACAAGAATCCAAATGCTTCAATAAATGTTTGAAATGACAGCTCCTGTATTTATTGTGTCCCCCTTTGGGCATGCCTAAGTAACAACGAAAGGGTAGATCTGTTTCCACAATTTCCATGAGGGTATTATAGTGGTCATGTTCTGAGGTTGCAGACACTATCCGGTACCATGTCAGGTTAGGGGCCCAGATGGTGCACTGTGAGCTAGCCAGGAATTGGGTCAACATACTCTGATTAAATGAGTGGACTCATTTCCCATCTTTTGACATTTATGATGTCCAGAAGCACAGTCCTACTTAATTTGTAGGAACCGTATGACATGGCACCACAAACGTTATAGGTCAGGTACTTATTTAATGGGCCTCCTGAGTAGTTCTTATGTGTGCCCAAACCCCTAGCCACTTTATACGAAGATGTCTGTGGTGGTAGGCAATAATCCTTCTCAGCTAAATAGGGAATCCCGATTTTTGTCTGTAGGTTGTTTAAGATTGAACCTTTAAAAGAATCACCCCTATAGTTTTCCCTTCTCTGAAATCCATTCATTAAAATGATGAATGCAATACCAGTGATCATTCCACTAAATTGCAGACATGCAGGAACACAGATGTTACTACAAAAAGGCCTTCCTCCTACAGGGGGAAATGTTACCTGGTAGAGGCCCACGAAGCAATTAAACAGAGGTATTCTATTCGTGGGTCACTTTTACTGCAGCAGCTGCGGCTACACAAACATTCCATACATACAGAGCAGCTGTAATAGAAGGCCAATACAGAGCCTATGAAGATTTAGAAATATCACTCACATTTCACTAACATACAAATTGGTTCCAAGGCACTCTATTACATCCACTAAATAATGTACGACTGGGTCCCTTCAGTAATGACGGGGCAACATGGGCAGTCTTCGATGGCTACACACCATATCCAGCATTAGGATCACTCACTGTAGAAGAGCTTTGTTCTCTTTGCACAGATCTAGTTAGACTATTTAGACGTTTCAAACAATTCATCAAGCGAACAATAACAACAACCTCAGTGAGGACTGTTCGAGCTGAGCAGTCACATTCAGCAATGCCTGCAATTAGTCCAGTTACTATTAACACAATTATGGGTACGGTTACTACCAGGCAGGTTGAAATTCCGTTCTGGATTGCACAAAAAAACAAACTACCTTGAGGAGCATTTTGCTGGCAGTGAGAGGTGACCACATGCTGAAATTCCAGCCGGGCTGACTCCTGTTTATGAGGGATGAGGCCCAGCTCTCCAACAAGATGGGCTTCCTGATGACCCTTACCCACAGGTAATGGGGAGTTAGATCACCCTGTAGGGATTTTGCAGATTCACCCACCCTAGGCACACTAGGATAGGTAGCGCTAGGTAGGAGTACTATATATTACAGTACTTATATGAAAGCATATATTCTCAGTAATAGCACAATGGTTGTCTATTTTTTTTCTTCACCATTCTTGTATTGCTGATCACACTATTTCGTTTCCTTCTACTGACTATTGCAGCGCACACATTTTACTCAAGAATCACAATGCTTCAATAAATATTGAAACTGCATGTTGTGTATTTCTTGTGTATCTCTTTGGGTTTGCATGAGCAACCAAACGAAAAGGTTCTTGATCTGTTACCATGATTTCCTTGTGGAGTCAGGGTTGTCATGTTCTGAGGTTGGATAATCCACCAGCTGGTGCACTGTGAGCTAGCAGGACTAAGGCCAACATATCCTGGTGGTGTGCATAGAATCAGCCTTGCACAGTTTCGACGTTATGTTGTCCGACAAACGCACAGTTTTTACTGAGAAAGTATAAGCTGTATGACATGGCACATACTTCTGAAACAATAAGGCTTTAAGTCTGCTTAAATCATCAAAGGGCACATTCGAAAGCTTTATCGAAGCCTAAAGCAACTCATCCCTAACTGTACGGGCAGGTGGACAGAGTACTTGCGTACAACAGGTCACAACCTCAAAACCATCACCAGATAGAAAATACCCTGTTTCATCCCACAGCAGCTCTGATCATTCAATATCAAATAACTCCGATTTGAGAGTAATCTGAAAATCAGATGTATCACAGCAGCTGGAGAACCCTTCAGATAACACAATAAGTTTGCTTTAGACACATTACATGCTCCATGGAGGAAAACCTCCGTGTACCTCAAAAAATGTCTCAAGGTACTCTCATGGTCAGTCCTGATAAGAAAAACATCAGTTTCACCATTCCTACATCAGTACTTGAAAGGTAGGATCCATGGCTTGTGTACATACCCCTCTCCTTGCGCTTCATATCAGCTTACTTGATGGTGTTGTAAGCAGTATTGGAAGTGAAATTTTGAAATTGACAGAGAAATAAAGCTGTGGATTATCCAATCTGCAGGAGGTATTTCTGCAATAGTGAATGGTAGTTTTTCTAACTTCTCATAGTGTAACATAGAGTATGTTGCGTCCTTCTTGGCCATGATGGTTTATTGTCTTGTAAGGTAAAAACAAGCTAGTGTCATTAAGGTGTTTCCATGGAATGCGACCAGCACGGAGTGTCTGTAGAGTCCAACTCAGCAACATGATAGCTCTAAGCTGAGACTGCCCATGTTGTAAAGAAGACATGTCACTCTATACGATGTCAACTGTAGATGGCACAATGTTACCCAGGTAGTATATCCTGTGGATAAGTAGTTATACCATTGTCTACTGCTGCTAAAGCCCTTTCTAAATTTGCCCTGTCAATTTCATGCAGACTCTCAGCAGCTTCCTGCTGTGAAACCTTCCACACTTCATTGTATATAGCATACAGAAAGTGATTTTGACATGGTCTTCAAGGACCCAACAAGAAGTCCTGAAATTCTTTGTCATCAGAAAGAAGAGACAAGTATTGTTTCACCTGAGATAACGTTGAATGTCTATGCCAATCAAGTCACAACTTCCCAACGCTGTAAGTTGTCACCTCCCTGAGTGTTGTGTCTGCACTTAACGTGGGTCTGGCCTATTGATCTTAAACCCTTTGGTGTTGTCAAGAAAACATGCCCGACTTCCCCGAGTAGCTAACGGCCACACTATCCATCCCTCCTGACTAGTTCATGAAGAATTGTATGTTCCTTAGTGAAGCATGTTGTCTTCTGTTTCCTCCGTGTAGTTTGTGTATTTCTGACAATTCACAAAACATGAAAATGTGGGAATGTTGGGTTTGTTGAGATCCTTTATCTTTGCTAAGCCAAGACGTATTGTTTGCTGCACAGTTTTATTCAGGAAAATCATTTGATGTAGTATAAGGCCTGCTCTAAGTAAAGTATTGTTCCTTTGAACCCGCCAAATCTCTAGTTCACCATATACATTTTAAATCAACATTGTCCTTTCAAAAGTCCTTGAAGGTGTTAGTTTATAATAATAGGACTCTGGGTCAGCTGGATTGTGACCAGAAAAATATGCAAACGTCTGTGAAAATGCTTTTGAGCTACCCCGTGGTGGTGTAGGGCAGTGTTCCCATTGTGTGTAATTAAATACTGCATGTTGAGTATGTCATGCAGACAATGGTGACCATAATGGTGAAAGCAGAGCATTGCATCATAATTAGAGCTACCATCATACATTTCTTCAGTATTAAAAACAATAGAATGATGTAAATCATCTAGCATTTCATGTGCTGTATCAATGTCCCAATCATCAGAGATAGTACTAGGAGTGACTATAAAGAAATTCTAAATACATATGTAATCTGCAAAGATTCAGTCAGCCCAAATATATCATATGATACTTTATTCCAAACAATTCTATCAGGAACTGAAACAGCTGAAATGTTCTCCAGGGAAAGGTCTTTTTGCACTTTGTGCGATGAAGAATGAGGTGTTAAAACCACGTTCACCAGTTCAGCAGCATAGCGTTCTGGGAGATAGTGTCCATTCAGAAGCAGAAAACAGACAGTCCCCAAACCAATCCAGATGAAGAGGAAAAGTGATGCAATTGTGATCCAAATGTATATCCATGGAGGGATAAAGTTTGTCTTTTTCATCCAAACATAAAAGGCACCTAGTCTACCTGTGGGCAGTAGAGGTGGGTCAGACGAATACAAAGAGATGTCATCAAAGTCGAAGAAGCCAAAGGCAGTTCGATCTATTTTAGGTAGTTCTGGAGTCTGTGTAGTACTGGCAGTTGACTTGAATGATGGTACATTTTGGAAAATACCATCTTTGTCTGTTTTCAGAAGTGAAATCTGTGTTTCCGTACATGTTGATTGTATGGTATTTATTGGTGTAACAGGTAGAAGTGATACTTCAGTGTCACCTTCATCATCAGTAAAAGCTTCCAACGGGACCTTCTGTAGGGTAGTGAGAGGACATAGGTAACTTCCCAGGAGCCCTCAAGGTCTAATGCGTAGAATCGGCCACATGATGTGGTTTGAAATGATCTAGTCTCACAAATCTCTTGTTTTTACAGACAGCAAGGGGCGGTAAAAGTACAGATCTGGTACCTTCAACAGCCAGGACAGGTATAGGCACTCGATGGGATGGTCCGAATTCTTTCGTCCACAATCTTCTCCCAGACAAGAGCACATGGTGCCGCCAACGTTTTTGGGTTTTTATCTAACAGTCTCTCTGAGTACTTCAGTTGTACTTTTCTGACAGACCCCTACTCACCTCCAAATGGGAGACGTCCGTGGTGGGAAGGGAAATCCACCTCAGCTGAGTAGGTATACCCTATGTATTGGCTGTAGGTTATTCAAGCTTGTAGAATAAAGCTTTCCCACATTGTGCCCACCCTATCTCCATAAATTCATTTACTGAATCTCTACTCTCTTCACACAGTGTCCATAAACAGAGAAGGCGGTGGAGAACAAGCAGTTGCTTTAAATATTACAGAAACCTGCAGACATGCAGTTACTTGAATTTGCTACAATACAGCCTCCCTGCAACGGGTGGTGACGTTACCTTCGCGGTCGAGGCACACGAAGCATTCAGAACAGAGGTATTCTACTTTTGGGTTACTCCCTGCAAATGCATGCACAAATTGTTTCACACTTACATTGAAGATGAAACAATAAAGGACTACTTTCCATATATGGATTTGGAAATTCCGTTAACTTAACATGAACACATAAATTGGTTTCAAGGTGCCCTCCCCATACAGTAGAAAATGTGAGACTCTGTCCGCTCAGTAAAGAAGGAGCGACTTGGCCAGTCCTAGCTGCTTTTACACCTCATCCCAATCTTGATGACTCAGATACAGCAGAAATAACAACACTAGACAAAGAACTTTACAGAAACCTCACACAATATATTATGCGAACACTGACAGTTAACCCTGCACGGATGGCTCAGGCTGCACAACAACAACTGTCTGCTACAGGTATCAGCCCTCAAACGCTGAATGCTGTTATGGGTAAGGTTCCCACCAATTGGGAGCAGATTCTGTTCTGGATAGCACAGAAAACAATTGAAAAAGAAAGCCTAGGCAAGGCAATAAACAATGCAAATGTGGGCAGAAAAACCTAGTAGATAAACAATATAATGACTACCAAATGGAAAAACATGCGATGATACTGATATTATCAAATTTATTTATTAAATATATTTTTTTCTTCTTTAGAGCACATTATTTGTTAATACATATAAACAATTTTGTGAAAAACATTACATGTATCGAAAAATATCCACAAATATACACAAAATATTGCACCCGTTGCCACAAATTTTCAGTGAATACAAATTTCATACATCAATCCTAAATTTGTTTTGATAATTTGTTTTTATCTATGAAGTCATAACAAGAGATTAGACAAGCATATCTTGTGTGATATACATTCAAGATGTCACAGTAAAATAGAACAACTGGCGGTATGTTGGCACTACGTGCGTTTCGGCGAAGCCTTCGTCAGGGTTCCGTCACAGTATACACTGAAAAAACAAGAAGCAACAACATGCCTAGATTTTAATGCCAACTGCCTGTACTTGATAGATATGTCTATATACAGTTTGATAAAACCAATTAATGCAACATTAATCCATGCGTTGTGTGCCACATAAAATTGCACGTGATAAAGAACAGAATACCTTAACCATATAAAAAAGAAGTATACACCCAAGTGCGTATGAAGATTGTGCACGTTAAAAAAGCTCTAAAGAGGAAGAAATGGATACAAATTACACCCTCCCATGCTATCCCACCTTTCAGGTGTTGTTGATATTCCTCACTTATTTTTGAGGATATTAAAAGAGGTGCTTTGTAAGACTGAAATGGAAATCATATGCTGAAGAGCATAAAAATGAAGATAAAATACCGATATCTTGATGGTTCCTCTAAACTAACGAACACAGAAAACAAGCCAGCTTGAAGCGGTTTTACCCCATACAGGACCGCAGGACAAACACAGAATATTAACAGTTTGCTTGCCAATGGGGATGGCTACCCCGGTGGAGGATTGTGCCACTTGCGGTACAGTCTTCGCTGCAGTTTATATGAGAACTCATGGTACCCCCTCAATAGCAGTTTTACCTGAGGTACTGAAACAAGTACAGAATGAGTATGGGGCAGGACCTGCCCTGGATTTAGGAATGAAACTGATTGGCAATTTTGCCACGGTATCAACCATTATGTTAAGTAACATAAAGGGGGAAGCAGCAGCATTGGCTATACACCAACGCCTGATGGAGTTCACTCCTGCACAGCAGGAGCGAGAATTGCCTAAAATTATCGAAGACACCTATGCCATATTGGGTAGAGATAATCTGGGAGCCGGACCTGGAAAACCGCAGGTTAAGAGTAATTCTGAAAAGGATAACTCTAAGCAAGCACCTGATTCTTCAAAGAAGAAATGGGACAATAAACAAAATAAGACACAATAACAGGGTGGGTATCCTTAGCAGGAAACCAGTGACAAGAAATGTAACTTAAGAAACCGTGATAATATTAAAAAACCTGACAGGTATCAGGATACCAATTCACGTTCCTCTCGTTCCTTTCAGGATTCATCCGATACACGTTCGGAGAGAGGTGGATAGTCAGAGCGAAGAACGGAAAAGCGTGTGAAGCCAAAAAGGGAAACACATCCCATTGCAGACTACATCCTTAAAAAGGACAAGCAAATGACTCCTAAACCTCAATTCTAAAAGAAAAATGTAGCGGGAACTAAAATAAGACATGCCCAGGCTACTGAGGAGTGGGCAGTGACAATGCTGGACAGCACGACAGAAGTCACAATAGCTCACCGGAACCTGATGGATTGTCTGGTGGTAGTAGAGCTGAATGAGCACATCATGGTGGAAACACCTGATACAAGGGTAAGTGTCCCTAATCGCTTATACAAAATAACGCGCCAAATAAAGGAGGACATACCCAGAAACATCAAGTCTCTCTTCTGAGAGAACATGACATATGGTTACGATAATATTTTGACTAAAAAGGATTGGCCACCTGAGTTCGTAATGAAATGCCCACTGGGAGAAACAGTAATTTTACCTGGTTTCTCTGACCTCATTCTGGAATCAGTTAAACATTCATATGCTCAGGAGTGGGTGCTAGCGCTAGCTCCTGCACTATACCGCAATCATGATGGGTGGGATGATGAGTCACCTCATCACGAGATCCCATCGAAATTAACTCCTCAACCCCAGAGACAGTATCCAATAAAACATGAAGCTAAAAAACAAGTTAGGCACAACCTGGAAAAACTTGAAATGAACTTTTCAACTGGTTTGAGAAAATGGGATAGTTAATGTTTTGAAGTGAAGGTAGACATTAACCTATTCAGCTGATGTGTAGTATGAGGTGAAACTAATCAATTTTACAGTGTGGGAGAGGCAAGAAGTCTTACATCTTCATTAGACCGTGTAGCAAACAGTCTACATTATTTCTATCAGAGGGTATGAAGAAGAACAGCTCTATTTGTTTCTAGTTGTGAAAGAGGAAATTCTCTGACATCCATAAATAAAATATATATAGCAGGCGTTGTAGGTGATGCATGTCTTTTTGAGTAAATCCAGCTGTTTGTGACCGAGGTATTGTTGGTTAATGCTGAAGTAGAGATAATAATGTAGGAGGGTATGGGAATGTGATCTAGCCCGTTAAAAGGAATGGAAGAGAAGAATTTGATGACATCTGGATTGTAAAGAAAAGATCAATAATTTTGCTTTTAAAAAGTGTAGTCTTGGGGTAATGAGTTCATGAATTGTGAAGTAATGCTAACACACCTATGCAGCTGTATTAATTGTAATCAGCATTGCCACAGCGCAGATAGAAGTCCCCCAGTAAGATATTTTTGTCAGACATCTTTTGGTTTCAGGTAGCCTTTTAAGAGACATGATTAGTGAAATTGGATCTCAATTTCAGTAGGTAATAGATTTTGTTCAGGTGGAAGTGGTACTGGGGAACCATTTTTGAGTAATTCAAATGTGTCATGGACTGTCGTGAATATGGACCAGCATTGGAGAATGTAATTATGAAAGACCGTAATGCTGAATTCCAATTTATGTTATTTATTCGCACAAATTATTTTATTTCTTTGAGCAACTGGAACATCACTGATCTGACATTTAGAAACATTCACATTAGATAGGATTTGATGCTGGAACTAGTAATTGTGTAGGGGTAGTACATTGGATAATGACATGGTTATTTGAGTAGGGACATTTAGAGTGAAAGTCTTTTCATCATAGGTAGGAATGATAAATGGTACAAATAGGAAAGTGAGCCAGATGTGGGAATATTGTTGTGGCAATGGCACATCATTGGAGCAAATTATTGGAGAAAATGTTTCTTCCAGCTATGTAGGTTGACTTCACAGTGAGAAATGATCAATCTGCTGTAGTGACGAGCAAGTGACAGACTTGGTCAACTGTGGTGGGGAAAGAAGTAAAGGGGAAACAGTACGGGAAGTAGTATTATGTCAGGTGGGAAGAGAGTAGAAGATGCTATAGGAGTATTTGTAATAATAGAGTAAACAAGCGAAAAGAAGTGAGTAGAGTTATTAGAAAAGGCAGAAGAAGGTTTAAACGAAGAGGAGTTCCATAAAGGGTAAAAGAGAAATAGTTTGAGTATGAGAGAAGAACAAAGCCTTTTATCACAAGTGGAATACTATACAGGTAGAATAGGGTGGGGTATATACCATATGTGGAAACTACTAATAACCCAAGGTCAGGTATTTAGAACGTTTGGTAAATATTTAATATTCTAAGTTTTCAGCTTCAAAATAAAACATAACATGCAGAATCGGTATTTAACACACCAAATAATACGTTTCATCTTTTTTACAGGCCTTTTCCCTAGATAAATGCCCTTTTAGCTTATTGTATACAATCACTTGACCCCAGTTCTCAAGTATCCCAGATACATTACCCGACATACTCTGGGTTTTGTCTTTACATTTTGGAACTTGGAATTTTTTCTATCTCATAATGAATTTGGAACTGCAAGCACCACAACGCAAAAAAAACCCACAGACTAGGGGCCTGATTATGAGTACCCGAGTGCTGGTTATCCTGGGACAATACCTATCTGAGCCATTCCATCTTTGTCGGAATCTCCAGTCTTGTTACACTGGGTCCACAAATAGTGGACCTGGTAATTCCAAGCCCAGAAAAACAGGACCCAGTCCAAGAGGAGTGGCCACTAGGGCTGAAGGCAAATGCAGTACCTGGCCCCAGCCAGTTCTCCTCCTGCACAACAGGGGTGGTTGAGAGCTGCAAATGGCACCTAAAGATTAGGGGTTCCCCCCAGCTGTACACTCTATGCAGCCCCACAGACTCGTCCGCACCCCTCTGAAAAACACAAATTCCCCCAGTCTAATTTACCACCCTCTCCAAGCCTGCAAAAAAGTGGGCAACAATTGAGCTCCATCCTAGTGATTAGACTACACTTGACTGATGTTCCCTTGAAGGAATTGATGCACAACAGTTTCTATATTTGTCATTTTGTAGTGTGCAAAGCGAGAAGCCTTTTTATGGCTAGAAAAAATTGCTCTGTTATCTTTTTATGTTGATTATAGTTGGAATACATTTTCTTTCATACTTAGGGCATCATAAAGATGCTGGTGAGACATCCATCAACAGGCCGTTGGTGGCGGTCCCACCAACAGATAGAACTTCAGGCATTACGATGCAGGCGGTTGGACCCTTGACTGTAGGGGGATGGACAGCCGCCTCCACCAGGATCTACTGATCCCGACGGGGTGGCGATCAAAATCGTGATCCTGAATGGAGGTGGTGCCCACTTTCCCCGTGGGCCATTGCTAAGTTGCTTGGGGGGCATTTGTAGTGCCCCCCCACACATCCATGCACCACACAATGGATGTGCACAAACTGCCTTTTTCTACTGCGGCTTGTGCTGAGGCCCTTTTCCTGGGCCGCACACAAGCCTCAGTTGAAAAAGGCAGTTTCTGACCGTCTACATGGCGGTCTTATCATAATATGATAGATGGGACCGCCGAAGGGAGGTCTCATACCTGCTGCGATGGCTATGCCCTTAATTTCCAGTCTGAAATTGTAATGATGAGTGCCATTTAATATTATTTAGCTTGCATTTTAATTTGTTCGACCCTGATTTTTTTTTTTTCATTTAGCTTTGGTGAAGGCACGTTGATGTTTATGTAGTGGCCTCTGACCCAGTTGAGCAGTTTGTGTATCTTGTACAGATGTTCTTAATATGAAGGTCTGTATTATTAACATTGGATGTCATGAAACTGCACATGATCTGATGAAGGTCTGTCAGTGTTGCAGTGACTGAAACATTGATGTCAAACTATCCCGGAACGTCATTTAATTTATTATTTTTGATAATACTTTTTGTTCTAATTGCCATTGATGTGAGAAGAATGTGTTCATTTTATTTTGCTGCTCTAACATGTGGAAGCATCTTTGGCTAGTTTAATAGTTTTTTTATTATAGATTATACTAGGCTGCAATGTTTTGTTTTCATAAGTATTTGTGTTACAATATTTGTGCTGCAGTAGTTTACCCACACAGGTGCTACCTTCCCCAAGAAGGTGGAATACCCACATGCTTAGGTTAGGCTGCTATAACTTGCAAAGGAGGAGACACATGCCCTGGTCCAGTCTGCAGATATTCTCTAGGGATGTAAATCATTATCGTACAAATATACAATATCTCCATCCTGAATATTGGACTAAGGGAAGCTGTCAGGTGAGTCTTGCAATGAGAATGATATCACACATAGCCGGCTGAATGGGTGGCATGCTCTGACACACACACACACTCTTTCTCTGGCTGAGGTAATGAAGGGAATATGGTTATTAATTGATTTTGTAAGGTGTATGTTTTATGGACATTTATTTATTTATTTTAAATTGTTTTTATTAGCAAAAAGAAACACTTAGGATATCAGACTGGATAAAGTACATAGTTACATGTAACATTATTGATTACATCGTGTTGTTTCGCACTCTTGCAGTGTGACATAGAGATCATACATAGTTGACACAACATATTGCTCTATATACATATCATTGGACTCTAAAAACAGAGTGCTCTTCTTGGTGTTGTGCGGCAAGTTAATCCTCCCTCCCCTAGCTTCCACTCTTGCACCACCATTACTGCATCTGCCATAATTCACGTGGGTGATTGTTTTGTGGCACCGTCTCTGTGTGTTGTGTCTCTTGGGCGTTTGCTACTATTGGTTCTAATGTTTCATTTCTCGTTAAGTATGTCCGGTAGATCTCCCATATATTTTTAGGTCGGCTGCGTAGTGGAAGCAAATTGTTATATACCTCAGACTGGGTATTACAGTATGTCATGTCCCTGTGCCATAGCTCAATTGTGGGCGCTGGGCCTTTGGCCCGTCTCATTGCTACGCATCGCTTAGCTAATAGTAGCCCCATTGTTATCAATTTACGGTGCGGTTTCCCAACTTCCTTTGTGTACCCTAGTAGGGCTATAAATGGATCTATCTCTAGTGTTATCACTGTAATCTGCTCTAATTCTTGGAAGATAGCCTCCCAAAAGGTAGAGATTTCAGGACAATGCCAGGCAACATGTGTCACGTTAGCTGTTGGAGCTGCACATCTGTGGCACGCCGCCGTGCCCAGGAGTCCATATCTGTATAGTCTCTCTGGAGTGTAATAAATCCTATTAAGACACTTGAACTGTATTAGCCTGTGTCGGCCATTTTGTGACACTCCCTTAATCATTTCACAACAATATTTCCAACTCTGGTCATCGATGTTTCTGCCTAGCTCCCGTTGCCATTCTTGTCTAGCTTTGGTTATTAGCGGTCTGCGGGCTTCCTGTGCATAGGCATAGACTTTAGTGACAAGCTTAAAGGGCTCACTGTCTTTTAAGGTGGCGGTCAGTGCGGGCATGTCTAGGGGTTCTAGCATTTCTTCTCCCAGAGTTGCCCGCAGTGTCTGTCTGAGCTTATGGACGTGGAAATGCGTCGTACTCGTTGGGGCTTCCAAATCAGTCGCAATCATCTCCCAGCTTTTCACTGTACCCTCCTTGAATAGGTCCCCCATTTTTGTGGCTTTCAGCATCTTTAAGGCCGCTGCTGGCTCGTGCTCCTGTCCTAGTTCAAACCATGAGCACCAGCCTATTGGCGTCAAAGGGGAGTACAGAAGTGATCCCGCCTGCCTTTCTAGTAAACTCCACCAGGCAAACACCATGGTATTTAAAGTGTCATGGCACCCATATTGTCTCTTTGGTGGGGAGAACAGCCTTTGTGGCAATGCTCTAGGTGCGGCTGCAATTCCCTCTATATAGAGATGTGGTAATTATGGGGGTCCGTGTATCCAGTAGTGCGGAAGGAGCCCTGCGCAGCCCTATAATATGTCTCAAGATCTGGAGCACCCAGTCCTCCCATATCATATGGTAACGTGAGAATCTCCCATTTTGCACGCGGCTGTTTCCTGGCCCATGCTAGTTTAATTAAGTTAGAGTGTAATGTTATGAAGAAAGCTTTCGTCAGCAGGATTGGAATATTCTGAAATAGGAATAAAAAGCTCGGTACGACAACCATTTTCATGATGGCTATACGCCCCTCTAAGGATAGTGGGAGCTTTATCCACCGATGTATGTCTTTTTCTAGTGCGTGCATTGCTTTCCCATAGTTGTCTCTAACTACTATTGCTGGATCCATATGAATCTGTATGCCCAGGTATCTCACTGAATTCATAGACCAATTTAAGGGATATCCTAGTGGGGCCAGTTGCGTCACTGAGGTAAGAGGGAATACCATGGATTTTCCTCAATTAACGCAGAGTCCAGATAGGGCTCTGTACCGCTCCATCTCTCGGAGCACCGGGGCAAGGTTTGTCTCCGGATTTCGAATGTATATTAGTGTGTCATCTGCATAGGCAGAGATAATAAGATTATATCCAGGGAAACTAATTCCTCTATGGCCATGATACTCTTGTATAGCACCTGCCAGTGGTTTGGCCATCAGGGCGTACAGCAATGGTGATGGGGGCATCCCTGCCTAGTGCCTCTCGTTATTTGTAGCTGCAGAGATACTGCGTTCCCAACACGTACTCTTGCCATTGGGCTGTTATACAAAACATCTATTAGAGTTAGAAATATATCACTTACCCCGATGCGGTGAAGCACAGCCCGCATAAATGCCCATTCTACTGAATCAAAGGCCTTTTCGGCGACCAGGAAGACTGCTGGGTTGATCTGCTGTATTGTAGCGAAAAGGGTGCAAAGGTCTGTAGTAATGTTTCGGCCCGGGACAAACCCTGACTGTTCCTTTCTTATTACTCCAGGTAATATAGGAGATAGTCTATTGGCCAGAATTTTGGCGTACAATTTGGGGTCCACATTTAGAAGGGACAGGGGCCTATTTGAAGCGCACTCCTTGGGGTCTTTGCCGGGCTTTAGTATAGTTACAATCATTGCTTCGCACATAGTGGGGGACATGATTCCAGCTGCTGCCATTTCCTCAAAGAGAGTAATCAGGTGTGGTATAAGGAGATCTTAAAAAGCCTTATAGAAGGCAACTGTAAGGCTGTCTGGCCCCAGGGCCTTACCCAATTGCATCCCCGCTAATGCCTGCTTTATTTCGTTTGCACTTGAATGAATGGATTATTTATATAGCGCGTACAAATACCCTAAGGCGTCTAGGCGCCGATGCAGTTGCAGCTTACTGGTGAGGCAGAGTATGGAGGATCAAATTTCCAAGGCAAAAAACCAGGTCTTCAAAGCCTTATGAAAAGGAAGGTGTAACTCCAGGCCGGATATAGATAAAGGAAGAGTATTCCAGAGCTTAGCTGCCACGACCGAGAAAGCTCTTCCTCCCCATCGTGCTCTACTGTATCTCGGAACAGCCAGCAGATTTTTATTGGCTAATCTCAGATGTCTGTTAGGGACATACCGGTGGAAGATGTTCCTGATTCCCTCTGGTCCTATATTGTGTAGTGCCTTATGCACAATACACAAAGTTTTAAATAAGATTCTTTTTCGTGCTGAAAACCAATGCAAATTCTTGATGGCAGCCGAGATTGAGAGGTATTTAGGAATGTCCAGTACTAGTCTTGCTGTAGCATTCTGTACCAGCTGGAGGGGCCATCAACGGGGCCATCAAATGCTCTCTATGCTCATTGGTGAGCCAGGTCATGGCGATGTGTTCTAAATAGTCTTTCGTTGCCTCCTCATTCGGGGCAATTTTGGTTGTGTAAAGATTTGAGTAATATTGGTGAAATCTCCTTGCTATACCTCCCTCATCATACACCATCTCGCCATGTTCATCTGTCACTGTGATAGCACCCCCCAGGTCTTGTCTTTGTCGCATTAGCGCTGCTAAGGTAGCCCCTGGTCTCTCCCCTTCCCCATAGGTGCTCGCTGTGGCATACTTCCCCATGTGCAGCACTTCACTATCAGCTGTCTCGTGAAAATCAGTGATCTTGGCTTTGAGTTCGCCCAACACCCGCTGGTCATCTGAATCTCTGTGCCTAATTTCCAAGCCGCTATCTTCTTTTCGAGTGTAGAGAGTCTACTCCTAATAGATCGGAGGACTTCGGAATGTTTAGCCATCGATATGCCTCTGATATAGACCTTAAACATCTCCCACATCGTAGTAAAGCTGTCTACTGATCCTATATTATGTGCAAAGAATTCTTTGGTTGCTGTTGCGAGCTCAGATCTGAACACTTGCTCTTGTAGTGAATATGGAGAAAATCTCCATGTGAACGGAGTTGCCCTCTGCCCTCTCAGTTCAAGGTCAAGCACTATTGGCGAATGGTCTGAATAGGTGCGTGGAAGTGGTTCGCATTTCTTAACTTGTGATGCTAAATCTCTAGATACTAACCAGAAGTCAATCCTGGTGTGTACATCATGCGCTGCTGAATAGTGCGTGTATCCATTGCCCTTAGGGTTCCGTTGCCTCCAGTGTGTCTAATATATCCCCAATTGCTTGGGCCATGGCAGATGGCCATCTGGGAGGGCCCTTCAAGCGATCTAACAGTGGGTCTAATATGCAATTAAAGTCCCCTCCCCAGATCTGGGGTAGAGTGCTCCAGCATGCCAGGCACGTCCCCAGTGCCTCGTAAAAATGCAGGTCATTGAAATTTGGGCTGTATACTCCTACCAGAACCACCTCCCATTTCACTATGTTGCATCACGCTATAACAAATCTGCCCCCTGGGTTTGTGGCCACCTCCTGCAGCCGTATTTTGGATCTACTGTCGACCCAGATCATCACTCCCCGCGCATGGGACGTGAATCCTGCCGCGCACCACTGGCCTCTCAACCACTATGTGGATAGTGTGTCACTGTTGTTTGCCAGGTGTGTCTCCTGTAGAATCGCTACCTGCACTGAGTGCCTTTTGAAGTACACAATTACTTTGCACACTTAGGGGCCGATTCCGATCTCGGCCGGTAGGGCTCCGAATCGGATTCGGATTTACCGGATCCGATTCGGAGCCCTGTTTCCCGACCGAATCGTACGTGGGTCCGGCCGAGCGAGTACGATGCAGGCACCCTCGAAAACTCCGACCGACTCGAACGCGGCTTCAACACGCTCCGACCGACTCGCATGGACACGACTCGCACCGCGCTATGGAGACGTTTCCCGGCCGGGTAAGTACGATGCGCGCCGCGAGCAGTCCGATCGACTCGCGCCGTCCGGCTCGTAAAAGCTGTCGGAGCCGGACTTTGGGGGTCCGCGTTGGACCCCCCTGTACGCGTAGGCGCGCGTACACGCTGTAGGGGGCGCCCTTGTCCGCCTCGCACCCATTGAGTCAATGGGAGCCCGCGTACGCGTTGTACGACAGGCTCCCATTGACTTCAATGGGAGTCCGACCGACTCGAGTCCGATGGCATGCGTGCGCATCGTACTCGATCGGTCGGACTGCCCGAGTCCGATTCGGTCGGAAATCTCTCCGGGTCCGGCTCGGTCGGAGAGATTTCCGGCCCGAATCGGAATCGGCCCCTTTGCGTTGATCATTGAGTCCCCTGATATTCCATGTGAGGAATCGTTTCTGTTTGCTATGCTGTTGGGTCTCTATGTCATGTCCCATATTGCATTATGTAATGTCTTTTAACATGGGTGCAAGTCACAGTCAATTCAACAATGGATTCATGCTTTTTCATTAACATTTACCAAAGAAATTTCCCGTAATACATCACTCCCAGGCCATTAGCAAAAAAACCTGCTTGGCTGAACTTTGCCCCCCCCCCTCAACCCTGCAAGTCCAAATCGGAACTTATAACAACCCCAACTTGGTGCTTTGTGCTGAACACTTAGGGGTGGATATCGCCCGGTCCCAGACTCCTAACCGGCCATTCTCGATTATTGGCATCAACACTTATACAGTTTACAATGTCCATATGCCCCAATCTCTAAAGGCTCCCAGATCAGAACACAGTCGGGGCCCACTCCCACATGAAGGGTGTTTAGTAAACAAGAGTCTGAGTTCAGTGTCTCCTCCGCACCCTCCCCCAGTTCGGCACCAGATCCAGATATCAAATGGGAATGGTCTTACCATGAATCAGGCGCTTATTCCTGCTTCCTTCTTGTGGGTGGCGACTAATGTCTTATCCGGCAAACTGTTCTCCAGACACCTTCACCGTGTCTAGATAGTCTCTGGCTGGATACCGCACAACAGCTACTGTAGAGGGCGCGCTCCTTTCGTGCACTTTGTGAATCACTGTTCCTCCTCATCCTGGAGTGCAGTAGCTCTGCGTCTTGAGGGATTTCGTTGCGTTCCTGCTTTTCCTTGTTGCTTTATGAAATGCGTCACTTGTTTTGGGTCTGTGAAATAATGAGTATTCCCATCTGCGAACACACGCAACTTGGCAGGGTATAACATGCTATATTCCAGTTGAAGATCTCGTAACTGGCGCTTGGCTGCTTGGAAGAGGCGTCGGGCATCCTGGACTTGCTGCGTAAAGTCCGGGTAAAGTGAGATTTCTGTGCCTTCGTATTGGAGGGATTTTAATTCACGCGCTCTACCTAGTGCTGCATCTCGGTCCCTGTAGTACAGCAGGCATGCAATTATTGACCTTGGATTAGCGGCGCCATGGACCTATGCGCTCGTTCCACTACAAATATTTGAGAGAAAGTGTCTCTACCCAGCACAGTGCAGAGAAGGTTTTCAATAAATTTCTCCATATTGTCTATGTTGGTGGTCTCCGCCTCTCCTACAATTCAAATGTTGTTTCTCCTGGACCTGGATTCTAAGTCTTCTGTTTTAAGATGTAGTGCTCTGATAAGTTTGTCTGCTCTCTTCGTACTTTGCGTATCAGCCTGCACTGTGACTTCCACTGTGGAGACCCTTTGCTCCACCGCATCCAGTTTTTCAGTATGCTTATCTATCCGCTCCGTCATACGGAATGCTAATGCATCTATCTTGCCATCTATTTTGGTTAAGCTTCTTTTCATAGCTGAAAGTATTTGCTTCAGGTCTGGGTCCACCATAGTCTCCGCTGTCTCAGAATCCGCCGATTGCGTCTCTGGGTCCCGCTGTTTGGGGGTCTTGCAGGCTCCGAATTGTAGGTTGGTTTGCAGCTTGTCCGCTTTACCCATGATTATCCTCTTATATAATACGTGTCCACTTCGCTGGGTATAGGGGGTCATGCAGCTAATCGAGAACGGGCCGGAATAAACTGAGGTCTAGGCCTCTGGGTATTCCCCTTCGTCAATCTACCTGATTCCAGGTCCCTCCGCCGGTCTTACTCACTTGGATTATTCACTGTCAAAATGCGGAATACACGCTCGTGCATGGGGCCCTCCTACTGTATCACTGAGACGTGGCCAACGGCCCTCGCTGTGAGTGATCTCTCCGTCTCAGCGCTACTGCACAGATAGGGTTGGTGTTAGGCAGGTGTTGTGCAAGCAGTAGCAGCTCTGTGGCGTTTCAGGCCCAATTCCCTCTGTCCTCCCCGCTAGTGGCGGAAGTGCTACAGCTCTATGCCAGGGTTGAGGCCCAGCCAATGCGTGCACGAAGAACGCAACGTAGGATTAGCTGGCAGAGGTCTTCGCCCATAGGGTGTGGATGCAGCACCCCTCTCGTGAGTAAGAGAAGTTTTCTAAATGCTGCTTCTTTTCGGGCACTTCAGTGCAATGTCCGTCTCACTCAGCCTCATCCTCCTCCTTTAATTATACCCGTTCTCACTGCCTCGTCCCGGGGTCCACATCGGAGGCATGGTCCCTCTTGTGGCAGCGGCGTAGCCACCTCCAGCCCGCCTGCAACGCCTCTCACCTCACACAGGCTCCATCCTCGGGGACCGGAGGGGGTGGGTCAGTCTCCTCTCTCGCATGCTGCAGCTCCGCCGCCTACCCCCGCACTGCGCGGTGACTGCAAGCAGGCCAGCAGCAGGCCCGCAGCGCACGAGGTGCCTCCAGCAGTGGAGAGCAGTCCCAACCCTACCTCGGGCCCCAGCTGGATCAAAGGGTGCCCAAGGGGGCAAGGCGTCGGTCCCGCGCGGTCCGCCGCTCCTCTTCGATGTGTGGATCGCAGTCCCCGGGTGTGCGACTGTTCTCTGTTTCGGCGGACATCGCGCGACGCTCAGGCCCTGGGGAGCAACAGAAGTACGTTAATTGCTTTTGTTGCTTGGTTCTGTTCTGTTTCCTTGTTTTTTCCTCCAGCAATCAGAGGGCCGATTTCTTACTCTAGGAGTCTCCTATGCCTTCGGCAATAAAGAGCTGCGATTCATGCAGGATTCTTATGGATTATTGGCCGGGTTCCCGGAGCCTCGTAACTATGCGGCCATCTTTGAGCCAGGCAAGCTCCGCCCCCTTATGGACATGTATTTATCCAGAATAAATAATTAACTAAGATTTAAAGTCACTTCCTCCAAAAGACCTTGTGGCTCCATCTGTATGCTGTGCAATGATTGAAATTCTTGCCTTGAAAATGTGAGGCGTACAGCAATGGTTGTGGGCCAAAGTTTATGACGTGATCATGCCCCCCTCCCTCAGCACCGGTGACTAAGATCCCAACCAGTACACTGAACTTGCCCACAGGGCTTATAGATACTGGTGGTAACTAGATAAGTGTCACAAGCTTACTTCATGTTCAGAGAATTCAGCATGTCAGGCCTGGGAACTCCTCTTTGTCTTTTGATAAACACTGCGCTATTGAGGATAGACTATTGACAAGGAGAACCTGAAGGGTTCTGTGCACCAGTGGCTTAATAAGGTGTAGAACAAGATTGTCCAGCCCTCTGGTTCCCTAGAATCTAGTACTTCGACCGGGTAGGAGCCCTGTACCTCCCAGGGGACCCCTGAAAGGGGTTTTGGCTGACCAGGGCAGTTTTTGTAGGCTCATGATCACCTGTTTACAAATCTTGTAGCTGGTGAAAAACAATAGAAAATTAAGTAATTTTTCAGTCTTCATACATTCATCACACAAACTAGCAGCCACTAAGATGGAAGCATACTCTGTCTCTCATCATGGAATCAGTTAAATTAGCACTGTTTGCATTATTATCCCTTCCGGAAGGAGATACACTGCCAGCTTCCTTATGATCCTCCACCTATGTGGCCCTTTTTATGTTCTACTGAATAAGGTGTCAGATGCACTCAAACAGCTCCATGCAACCAGCATACTCATATAGGCAACGTAAAGAAGGTGGATGTACGGGTTTTTAGTACTGTAAGTACACCTACAATTGAAGTTCATTATTTATGTGTTCCAGTTTTCAATGGCATTTTGTGAGTTTGTTCTTTTCTATATTTAATGGAAAGCAAAGGGGCACGCCATTCATATGTTCAATATACAGATTGCTGTGACAGGGCAGCAGCATATAATGCCAGCCTTCATTTCAGCAGCCATTTTGATTGTTAAAGGCCTGTTAGCCACCAAAGTATCCCGATTCCATGCAACAGGAGTACAGATATTAATATAGGCATGTTGAATATAATTCTGAGGCCTCAATATATCCTCTACCACATACATAAAAAGCAGTAGTGAGAATAAAGTGGCATTTCCTTGAGCTCCACTGCCTATTTAGTTGATACCGCTGAATAGGCTTATCACCCTAAGATAGTATTTGTTGACATTAGCTCAATGAAAATGTGCTCTCTTATGTCCTACAGCCTTGGAAATCACTGCTGGATAAAAGAGCTGGTAAAAGATTTTATTTAAAGTATCTACCTCTATTTATTTCTATGTTGCAGTGGTTTGCACTGCAGTCTGTAGTGCTGAACTTACTACTACTTTGGCGGTAATAGCTTACACTCGTAAATGTAGCTGTACTCACATTTTCATGGGGTGGAGACATGTAAGTTTAGCTTTTTTAGTAACTTTACAGTCAAAAAATTGTGAATAGCCAAAAAGTAGTAAATTACTGAAAAGTGTAAACTGCTCAAAATCGTAAGTAACCTTTTTGAATCAGGCCCGAAGTGTGGAATACTTCGCTAACAGCAAACTTGCTTTTGAATGGAAAGAAACAATACTTCTAGATTTCGTCCCTCTCCAGACAAGATGTTTACCATTATGGGCTACTATTAGACTCATCCTACAACAAAACGAATTAAATGAAAATTGCCTGTTTGCTAGACGATTTTTAAAGACAACTAGATCATAAGCACCGGTCAGGGCAAAGGTGGCTACCTAGGTTCCGCTTCCAGTGGTAGAATGTCTACAAAAAAACGAATACATCTAAACAAGTACAGCAACAAAAGGCTGTCACAATTCTTTCCCGGGAACCCTAAGGAGACACAATCGCACCCTTTACCAATTTATTCTAATTTTAAAAAAATGAACATTATTACAATGAGCTGAGACACAAACAACCCATAACTCAAGCAGTCTGTTCTAAAGTATCTAAAGCAACTAAACACATGGTTGACATGCTAGCTAACATTGTACAGCTTTTTGAAAACATAGAGATCTGAGATTGCTTGGAATCAATAGCTTATATCCTAAAATAATCCAGGGGAAAACCACCAACTGCTCAGTGTACAAGGGGTGGGTGAATCATAAGATTGTCACCCAAGGGCTCACCACCTATGCACAAGAATAGGAGTCCACGGACATTACAGTGGAGGAAATTAACCTGACAATAAGGGGAATAGTCCAGAATAAAGCCCCAGGGATAGACAAAATTCCAGGCGATCTATTCCTGAGCAAGAATAAACTCTGGAGTGCCTATATTTTGCAGTACTGTATTTGGAAATCCTGAAGGGAGCACCCATACCACATACTTGGGCCGGGGCCGAAATAATCCCCATCTTTAAAAAGGGCTCACGCAACTTGCCGGCGAATTATCGTCCAATAAGTCTTATAGACAAAGCAAAGTGGTCTTAGGTAGACTACATGATTGGCTTGCTGATAATGAGATTCTGACACCCCTACAGGCGGGCTTCATAAAGTCCACAAGCACAATTGATCAAGCATTTTGTCTACAAATGTTGTACGGGAAAACAGTTACACTGGGAGGAGAACGACTTTATGTCGTGTTTGTGGATTTGCACTCTGCCTTTGACTTGGTATCAAGATTAACCCTCTGGCAGGTCCTTTCTGAAATGGGAGTGCCAAGCTATTTGTTAGATTCTGTAGTCAGGCTACATTCTAACAACTTTGTGCAGGTAAGACACAGCAGAGCAGGAGAGCTAACCGATCCCTTCCCTGTAACTAGAGGAGTCAGGCAGGGGTGCGTGTTGACACCCACTCTGTGTGCACTCTACATTAATGGCCTTGTCAAATTTCTGGACCAATGTGAAAACGACGCGCCTAGATTAGCAAACATGAGGGTTCCTGCCTTCATGTTTGCTGATGATACCTTACTGATCTCCAAAACCCCGATGGGACTTCAGAGGCTTCTGGATCAGTTTGATTGCTTCTGCAGGATGAGGGGATTGTAGATCAATGTAAGTAAAACCAAATATATGGTGCTTAATCCTGGGCCTTCGACCACAACACATCTCACTCTGGCAGGGGCCCCATTACAGCGTGTCTCTACATTTGTGTACTTAGGCCTCACACTTACAAAACTCCTGGGGTGGCAAGATCACATTACACAGCAACGATTAAAAACCGAGCAAGTAGTGGGAGGCATTCTCTAAATGTCACGCATTTCACAGTATCGCCCTATTCTACCACCGATCCAAATTTACCATCTTAAAGCCTTGGGGACTGCTGCTTATGGTGCCGAGCTGTGGGGACATCAGGGCACGACCTCATTGGAATTGGTGGAAAATCGCTTTATGCGACAGCTGGTCGGTTTACCAGTAAGCACTCCTTCGCTCCCACTTAGACTGGACTTTGGGGCCAGAAATATCTCAGATAAATTGTCACTGCACTCCATACTTTATTGGAGGAGGATCTGCATCACCCAGGAGCTATCTGCTCATCGACAGGGGTTAGAGGAAATCTTGTACCAAGTGGGCTCTAGCAGGCTTCCATGGCTAAAGCATATAAAGGGTACATTAATAGCCATCTGCTTTGAGGGTCTATGGAATACCCCGGTCCAGGCCGGGGCTAGTTCCAAATTACATATTAAAACTGCATACTGGCAATTTAGAAATAATTGCATGCATAGCCAGTCGAGCCATGGAACTCAAACAAATGTCTATCTCACAGCTAAGGATTCCTTTAAGCTAGAGGACTTCCTGGACAAAATAGAACCTCCTCCAGCCAGGCATTTCTACTTGCAGTTCCAGTATGGAACTTTACCTGTCTGGGCCTTTACTGCAAAGTGGGAGCGTGTACTATGGGCAAAGACGTTGCATTGCCCGGCCTATGGGGATCAAAAAGAAACCATTGAGCACATCTTCTTCTGCCCAATCTACATGTTGCAAAGGAGGTGTTGGATTATTCTGCTCTGTCAGAAATTGGGAGTTAGGGAACATAAGGAAGCACTCAGGATTCTGAGATAAGATACATGCAGGTTGTCAATCTTTGCTCTCTCTCGTTTTCTGAAGAGTGTGTGGAGAATAAGGTAGAAGTCAAGTATTCCTCATAAGAAACTTGTATAGTGGCGAACAGTAATATGGCAGCTGTACAATCGTTGGAGAATAGGAAGGCTAATACTTGCTGTATAACAAGATCAATTTTAGAGTTTTATATAATCTTTTAACCTTTTAGCAGGTGATTAACCTATTTTATTGCCCAGTAAGCCACTCTTGCTTAGCTTCAGGATAGCTGGATTTGCAATTATGTCAACAATTAATTTAAGCCTAGAGAAGTACCAGGCACCCCCAGACAAATTGCATTAAATCCTTACGCTGTAGAAGCCCGCTTCATAGCAAGGAGTCATATGTTGCTTCATTGGTTATATTATTGTACAGAATTTTGCACATTTATACTGTAAATGCCAAATGTTTTATGTATGTTTTATTCCATGTGCTTTTATGGCTTACAGCGGAAATAAAGTTTAAAGTAAGTAAGTAATATAATTCAAATCTCAAAAAACAACAATAAGCTAACCAACCATAACAAAGCAAAAGCCCAAAAAATACTGCTACTACCAGAATTGTGAGATTTTAAAAATCTTTGTACATGATTTTTCTTTCCATTCTCAGACTTAGATAATTTTTTTAATAACTACATGTCCCTGCTTGCAACAAAAAATATTCTAGCCAAACTAATAACAAACTGACAAATAGAAATTATGAACTGTAGAACACATATTCAAAACATTAAGCACAATGTAAAAACATGCATAACTTTTACATCTAATTAAAAACATAACAGAACTAATTAAAAATAACGATAAACACATTTTCAACATTACATAAAGATACAGACCATTCCCTATAAAATATATATAACATTATACAAAGCATATTATATTGGCATGGTAAAAATACAAAATTGAACACATTATTAATTAGATATTATTTATTTAAAAAGTTACCTTATTCCCAAATAAATAAAATAAATGAAAATGCACACATTTCTAAAGTGGTAAAAATCCAAACAAGACACTCCTCTTCCAAAGCAAATTTAGTGTGAACAAACCACTTTATTGTTTTTTACTTGGAAAATAACTAATTGTGTAACACTGTTTTTAAGTTATTATTGAAGCTTTATTTTATATTTCATGCATTTATATAAGTTAGATATTTAATGTGATCGCATTTCTTATTTAACTATACAATATGTATGTTTAACAGAAAATGAAAATTAATTCATTATGTTGAATATTTTTATTTCATATTGTTAAATAAATTGAATATAAACATGAAAAATCTACTGCTATTTTATTATTATTAATGTTCAATTATGAAACAAAACTAATATTGTTTAATTTATTAATGAATAAACAACCATAGAGAATAATACATTCATGGCTCTTATCCAGCTGAATCCTTACAGTCAGCAGTAATATTGCAGAGTTAACACATGATAAAGATCATTATTTGATTTCCTTTATAAAATCCTTTGATATCTGTTGCTTCCAGGAAACTTGGGCAATTTGAGAAATCGCATTGCATGGCTACACAGCACACTGTGTTCCAGTCATTAATTTCAAGAAAGGGAGGCTAAAGGAAACCTATCTACATGGATTTCTATCGCTTTCTCAGCAAATGGTCATGTCAGTCACAACATCAATAACCAAGAGCATATAATAATTGTAAGCAATATCATGAATATAGACATATGTCATGCCTGTCTTCCTGAAAGAAAAAATAATAATAGATGCCTATTATAGTTGATCTACAACCAGCAATAATTAAAACGTGATCAGCCACCCAGGTGCTTGGAAGTAAAAGAAAAACAAAGATAATCCTGGTTTGTGGAGAAATGAGGAGTCTATACAGGGGATTCCAAAGATCTCAACAGATGAATACAGATGAACACAGAATCATTTCAGAAGGCCAATTACTACCCTTAATGGTGACAATTTGAGGTCTCTGCAGTCTAAATGGGTTAACACCATCAGATATTCTTGAAAAGCAAGTTTTAGAACCCTGAATTATACTAGTATTGTAGACTACATTTGAATTAATATCAAGTATTGGAACTTTGTAACTGATAGGCATGTTGAAGCAAAGATTGAAAGTGGTCATGATTAATTAATTGCGAAACGTATGCCACCAGGTTCAAAATCTTGACCTCCCACAGTGGAGTTTAGTTTGACATCATCCAAACTGGCAGTAGAATCTAGTCTCGGAAAAAATCAAATGGCAATCAAACTTTCATGTCACGCATGACCATAACTTGAAGAAGACTTTTAAGAGGAGATATCATGAAATATTCACTCTAGAAAAATAAATCTGTATATTTTTACCTCTGCTATCATCAAAAGGAGACTCAAATATAAAATTTGTAAATACAAGTGTATACTTTTGACCTTCTAGGCATTTGATTTGACCATAAATTGTCATGTACAAAGCAAATAAAAAAAAAGGTTCCTGTCATGAGTCAGAATTCAGGAGCTGTCTGGCGTTGCATTACCCTTTTTGGTGGGCCCGCAATACAGCCCATTCTGTATGTCTATAAAATTAAATCAGTAGCCACCACTACATATGGTGCTGAATTATGGGGTTTTAAAAAGGCAATCGAGCTACAAAGGATTGAAAATATTTTTTTGTGATATATATTATGGCTAGGCCCAGGTCCACCGCAGGTAGGTAGAATTGGTCTGACACACTCAACTTAAATGCCATACTTTGCTTGGATAGTGTTTGGAGAAATACTATAGCGAACGCTTACCTATAATCACCTTTGGATCTTTTGGATAATAAAGCTTCAATAAGAATTCAATGGTTGTCCCACAGTAGGCAAGTGTGGACAACTCAAATTCAATGAATCAACTTAACGTCTCAATAATTAAAAAATACTGTTGGGAGAACCTATCATAGATATGGAATAAACTTGCTGGAATATGGACATGATAAATTCAGAGATAAAGAAAATATCTCTATCACATTTATATTAGGAGTCCTACCAGTTTTAAAATATACAAAAAATGGCCTGCTAACACGGAATGTTTAAAGATTTTAATTGTGATCTCAGTGACCTAGAGACACTGACACTCTTCATGCTACAAAGACTCTGCTGATAAGGAATTGCTATGCCCTCTTTTCTGGAACTATAACTTAAGACTCTGAAATGAGGCCATGACTTTATGTCTTCGTTCTGACCTACATAAAACCTTTGTTCCTGTTGCTTCTCATATTGCATTTATATACCAACATATCCATTTAAGCAGATTAAAATTTATGGAGATATCTGCCTGATCAATTTTTTTAATGGTGTTTTAATTCTCTGTATTTATTGTTTTTGTAGCTATTTTTGTTTTTTACTTGTAGATCGTTTAACAGAATAAATATTAAGGTGACTATTAAATACTGTTAAATTATGAAACAAACATAATATTGTTTAATTTGCTAATAAATGGAACTGTGAATTCACTGATGTGTCCAACTTTTTATTATCAAAGAAATTGCATTGATAGGGGTATCGAAGATACTATGCTAACTCCAATCCCCTGCCTATTGGGTAAAGTGCATTATGTGCTGGAGTACAATTTCCTGTTCTATCTCCAATCCCACAAACATTGGGGTAAGTGCTTAAGTGGGAAGAAGAGTGCAAATGTTCTTGTCCAACTTCGACCCAAACATTAGGGAATGTAACTAATTTGGAGGGGCAATATTTACCATTCCAACCGCAGTCCAACATTGAGGTAAGTAAATAAATGGAAAGGGGGTGTAAGATAACATACAAACTCCCAAATTCCAAACCTTTGAGAAAAGGCTTTATTTGGAGCGTTAAGGTTTACTATCTAACTTCAATCCTAAAAACATTGGGAAGAGAGTGAATATGGTATCTGTGTGTGTGGGGGCCAAATACACTATTTTAACTTCAACCTCCCAAACATTGTGGAAAGTGCATAATTTGAAGGGGTAATATTTATTTCTTTGACTCCAGATCAACAAACAATGGGCAAGTGTTTCAATGTCTATATACTGTTCTAGCTCCAAACACCCAAACATTGGGGAAAGTACAAACTTTGGTGTGATTTATTATTCTATCTCCAGTGCAACAAACTTTGGGGAACGTTTATAAATGTAGGGAGCGGGTAGCTATACTAATCCATCAAACATAAGGGAAAGTACATAAATAAGGGGTACATTTATTATTCCAACTCCAGTGTAACAAACATTGGTGTATGTACATCCTTTGGAGTGGATAAATATACCAATCTACCTCTAATCCCACGGAAAATATATAAAGTACATATTTTAAGGGGTGATGTTTTACTATTGAAACCCCAACCCCACAAACCTAGTGAATGCATTCAAGGGATAAGATTTACTATTCTAACTCTATTCCCACAAACATTTGGGAAAGTAGATACATTAGGGTCTAACACTGACTTCTCTAACTACATTGTCCCCAAAATTGGGAAAAATACATTAAGTAGGGCATGTAGAGAACTCTGTAATCGGTAAGTACTTTGTCATAAGCGTGTTCCGCTTAACTAGTGTGAGAGGCAGTGTCACTTTATCTATCCCCCACTCAAACCAGGAAACTTGTCTGAAAACCAAAGATAAAATGCACACCCTCTACCAAACAGTAGAATTCTAGTAAAAAAGGCCAAAAAGGAAGTTCTGTAGCAAGGTACAAAAGCAGGGTTCATATGGTCAAGCCAAATCGCAGAAGAAGTCAGAAATCCTTGAAAACTGCGTAAAACCAGCCATCAGTCCAAGACAAAAACAAGGGTAAGTGAATGGAGTAGGAACAAGGGAAACTGAGGGAAATGATAAAGGAGAAAATAAAAAAGGTGAGGGGACGGAGATGTGGGTTTGAATTAAAGCATCAATCAAATGATTAAAAATAACTTATGTTCCCAGGCACTGATTTTAGCTTTCACTAACAACTAACAGTGCTCTGCTCCCTCTGACTTGGAAGTCCAGTTCCAGGCCTCAGGTGGCTGGGGCAGCGTATATCAGACCTAATTCTGGAAGTTGCTGGCTTCCATGGTTGTAGTCTCTACTGCCTCTTCCTTGTGGCACGCTTCCTCATGCTCTTATGTGGTGTCTTATGTTGAGATCTGATAAAATCACAATAATTACAATAGAACCCCCCCAAGTAAAATATTTAAAGTACCCAATTAAAACAGTACCCACCTAATCCCACAATGAGCTCCATTACTCATAATATAAAAGTAATTTTGAATGATACAATAAAAAATACAAGAACTTCAGCATTTAAAAACTGCTGATGTTAAAATTATATTTATTCCAAGAAATTAATTATTTAACATAAAATTGCACTTTGTATTAATTTATAAATAAAACACTGCCTACCCAAACCCACAATGCATTAAAACATTAAAATATAACAACCATAAACAAAATACCCAAAGCACAACATCTAACAAACCACACCTATATATAAAAACTATTAAAAACATTTAAATGATGGCACAAAATACATAAAATACATACTTACTATTATATGTTCTACAATATTTTTGCATCTCAATATTTTTACCATGATATTGTGGTCAAACAATATTAAATACTCGAGACTCCATTTCATTCTGTGGCATATCATTCTAAGGTATTCTATAGGTGCCATTGCATACTATGCTACCATGCTATTGTCTCCTCCCATGTTAGGGTCGGTCATGTAGAAGCACATCAGCTGGCCTTTGGAGCATGTATGTGATGGTGTCAGTTGGCCAGCCAGCCAAGCAGCGGATCAAAAGCTACCTACATATAGTTTAATTTGCATACAATTCTGGGATTGCTTTCTAACAGTGGTGTGAACCTTAAATAAAAAGTTGTGCCATGTTACTAGAAAGCATCCGTTGTGGGAAGAAGGAAGGCTCAGCCTCTCACAAACTTAGGTATGATGAGTATCTTTATATTAAGGACACTCCATTAAGGCGAGAGCTAATCTTGTTGTGCTTCACTATAAAGGATACATATCAGAATGATTACTGCTTTAAGTTGTTGAGACAACTTGATCTCCATTTTTATCGTTCTTCATTGTAAGATCTCATAAAGTGCTCCCTGAGGCCCTGTATTGCACCCTTGTTTTCCTTACTTTTGTAATCATGGCAAAACACCCCTGGTGTATGTGGCAAAGAAACAGTATCAACCCTGGGGTAATGGCATTTATAGCTGCTATTGTGTGTGTACTGCACATTTTGCCATTCAGTATCCTCTGTAGAATCCAGAAGGGTCAGCCATTTTACATTATGAAGCACAACATCTGACAGAAATGAATGGGTATGGCCAATGAGCTACTTCATCTAAAATTAGGTATTTCAGAATTTAGTTTGCACCTTCTCTCCCAGAATGTATTACAATTAATTTCAAAGAACTAATTTCTAATATTGAGAATATTCTCTCTTCCTGGAAGCCCCTTTTTTATCCTGGTGGGATCACTTGGATTTTATAGAAATGATGATCTCCCCTCTCTTTCTCTATTTCCTTTCTATGATACC
The DNA here is from genome assembly GCA_963921515.1 of Calotriton arnoldi. Taxonomy (NCBI): domain Eukaryota; kingdom Metazoa; phylum Chordata; class Amphibia; order Caudata; family Salamandridae; genus Calotriton; species Calotriton arnoldi. The sequence continues at coordinate 2,215,890 of CAWUFW010000840.1, forward strand.
AGTTCATATCCCAAAATTCCTCATTGCTTATTAAATTTATATGGAGTAATAAAAAATCAAGAGTTTCTTTAGCTCTCTTACAAAAATCTAAGTTAGCTGGAGGAGTAAATTTACCAAGTTTCTAATGATAACATAGAGCTTTTGGTCTGCAGTAAGCTGCTCTTTGGACTTTAGATTCAATCTCACCTTTCTCTCCATTGTGTCCAGAAGTAGAAAAATCTTCTCTTCTTCCCTTTTCTTTAAAGGAAGTGTTATCTTTCTCCTCCAGGACTTCATTCCTTAACTCCCCCAACTTACATCATACTGTTTCTTTGATTAAATCTGCATTCCATCAACTCATTCTAACCCCTTCTTTGTTCCTGAGCCTGCCAATATGGTATAAAAAATGTATAAAAATTAATAATAGACCATTCTTTTGGCGCACTTGAAAGATAAGGGACTCATGTGGATTAGCCAGCTATTTTACAATGATGCTCCCATTTCTTTTACCCAATTTAGGCATATTTATTATTGTCCCCAGTCCTTTTATAGTCGGTTTTTATTGCCTATGAATGCTGTCTTACTTCTCTTTTCAAATACTCTTCTTCTTTTCTTTCATCTGATTTCACCACTTTCATTAAGACAGGCCCAAAGCTTCTTCTATTTGTAAATATCTTCCACTTACAGCATCCTCTTGAACCAAATCCAAGGCTGAACTTCGATAGGAAAAAGATTTACGAGTGAATTGGGACAAGGTTTGGATACGTGTTTATAAAACCTCTAGGTCAGCCAGTATTACTCAATCCCTGTTTTTTCTTTATCATAGGTTATACCTTACCCTGCACAATGTTAAAAAATTTCATTGGATGCCTCATCTCAATGTTGGTCTTGTGCATTTCCTACTAGTGACCTTATGCATATGTTATTTCATTGTCCTAGTACACTTTCTTTTTGGCATCAGGTTTGATACCAAATTAAGAAGATTTTTCATTTGCAACATCCTTTTTTTTTTTAGGTACTTTAACCAATCATTTTATCCTGTCCTTCCCTAAAGGTAAATTATTAGACATTTTGCTAGTACTCGCCTTTTAACTAATCACTTTTAACTGGAAATCATCATCTAAATTTTTTAAATAAGGTGTGGTGGGATTGTGTTTGTTCACATTATACATTGGATTCTATGTACACTAATCAATGCTTGTCTTCTCAGAATGTCCAATTGTTATGGTTACCTCTAACCACGTTCCTTAATCGGACTACTATGATGTTTCAACCACAACTGCTATATTATCTAAAAATGTCCAACCTCCATGAATATTTTAACTCTCTGTTCTTTAGTTGTAATTTTCTACAATATTGTACATTTCATTGAATGCTCTTGTTTTTCTATTTAGTATCACAATTGATGAAAACATTATTCTTTTGCTCTCTCATTGGCATATAGGATGTTTTTCTCTTTGGCATGATTTTCCCTTCCCTCTCCCTCCCGCCTTCTCCTTATAAAATTATAAAGACTTCAATGATTACTACGTTGTTAGGTACAGCATACCTACTGATATTTCTCTTATCATTTCTTATGTCAAAAATACTAATTCTGTACTGTACATTGTTGAATTAAATAAAGTCTTTTTTTTTACAACTCTTTTTATTGGAATGAGAAAGCACATTACAGCAATGACAGCAGCTCTCAGCACACAAAATATTACGATACAGCAATGACAAAGGAAGGTTAGAAGAATTGTCCAATGTCCCAGATACTAACCACCCCTTCCATCCATCTCTGCGAGGCCATCTGCATCGTCCTTGTCACTTCGAGCCACTCGGGTCAGTTACCACAACAGGTGTGCACAACATCCCCCTCTTCTCATTCCATTGTCCCCATACCTTCATCCGTTTATGTGGCCACCCCCTCCCCTCGTAGACTACCTTCTCCGCTTGCATGCACCAGTCCATGTCAGATTTCCATTCCTGCAGTGTCGGGGCAAAAGCTGCTCTCCACAATCTTGCTATGTTTCGTTTGGCTGCAGCAAAGCCAAGGGTGACCCAAAGTTTATCAGCAGCTGGGAGGTCATTTGCCTCCCATCCATTTAATAGACACCATTTTGGTGTAATCTCCAAGTCTACCCCACGTGTGTGCATCATACATGTTGCCACCACCCTCCAATAGGTCTAGAGTACTGGGCACTCCCATGTCAAATGGAAAAATGTACCCTCCTGACCGCACCACCTAAGACACACCACCAACTCAGCCCTTCCCATCTTGACCATGGTCGTACATGAATAGTAAATTTGGTGTAGGATTTTCAACTGTACCAATCGAAAACGAGAGCAGATGACCACTTCTCTAGGAGACACCATCGCCTTCTGCCACTCATCGTCATCCAGTTGCCCCAGGTCCACCCCCCATTTGTCTCTATGGTGCAGTAGGGGGTCTGGGGAGTTGTTCAACCTGTCCTTCAATTGCACGGCCTTCAGCAACTCCATTCCCTTCGGTATCACTCCCCCCATGGCGTGTCTAATCTGGTGATAGCGGTATTTCACCTCTCCGTTTGCCCACAAATCCTTGACCTGCTAGATACCTATTAACCCCTTCCGTGCTCATGACAAGCTCAGCTCGTCATGCTGCGCGGTAGCGCTGTGCGCATGACGAGCTGAGCTCGTCACGACCCCACCCGCGATCGGAATGTCCAGCACACGAGCGGAATTCCGATCGCGGTCAAGGGGTTAAATCCCATTTCCTGAAACCTTGGTATCTGGCCAGTATGCCCAGTTGTGCGGTGTCCCATAGTAGCATTGCCTGGGTGGTTCTATCTCACCACCCCAGCGCCGCAGTTGCTGTGTGCCATACTTTCACTGTGGTTGCTGTCGGGCTGGGCCAAGATGCGCTGAGACTCCCCCCATAGAGCGCTTTAAGATATTCCCCCGGGGGCATGTCCCGACGATCCATCCTGTAAGCTGGATCATCATGAGGAAAGTAGACCCAGTGGTTCATCACCACTAGCTGGCCACACAATAATATTGTTGGAGAGCGGGAAGCGAAATACCCCTGTCATACCAGCTCCGAGACAGCTTCGCTAGTGATATCCTGGAGGCCCCCCCATCCCACAGGAGCATCCGAGTAAGTGAATCAACCGCCTGGAAGTAGGTAGGGGGAACCGGAACTGGGGCGTTCTGCAAAATATAAAGGAAACGTGGTAAAGCCACCATCTTAAACAATGCTGCCTTCCCTAGCATGGAAAGGGGCAGGGCCTTCCATTGTTGAACATCCTTCCTTAGTCTCTGTAGCAGGGGTACCAGGTTACGCTCTTGAAAGACCAGCAGATCCCTAGTGATAAATAATCCCAGGTATCGAAATCCACCCATAACCTCCCTGGCCTCATAGCGGCGGGGGAGCCCCACATCCATCCCACTAAGTATGTAAAGATGTGTCCCAATTTATAGTGTAACCAGAGTATCTACGATAGAGCTTAAAGATATGAAGTATTCTATGTAGTGTGGTGTACGGACTCGCCACATAAAGTAGGATATCAATGTAAGCTTTATTTCGACAGCTCGTGTCATAAAAGCAAGCAACAGACAGGCATATAATAGAATTGAAAGATATAAAAACAGGATACAAAACACATAAAACACATGCAAAAGGGGTTCTCTCTTATGCTAAGGAATAAGCATTAAAACTTGGAGACTATTTGGTGTTCATTAAGCGTCAGTCCCTCATGCAGTTGTAAAGAAAGAATGCAATTATAAAACAAATACAAAAAACAGATCATGGCGCGTGCCATGGGTTACGCACAGGTTCACTTCTAAGGAGGAACTGATCAGTACTGCATACAACATGGGAACTCTTGAATGTTTTTTGGAGAACGGTCCCTCGTGCTATGACTGCAGAAGTGTCCGAGTGCCAGTGTTGAGAAGAACAAAGAATAAAATTGGCTCTACATTTTTACCTTAAAAAAGCCCGTCTGTCCAGATCATTAAAAATAACAATTCATCATAAAAGACAATAATACAATTTAAAAAAAAAATTGAATTCAAGAGGATTAAAATCATTCATGTATACAAGATTATTCAAGAAAACGACAATCTAGGTATTACAAAAGTTCAAAAGGGAAGTGTCGCCAGATTAGGATGCCCCACTACACTTTGTCTGATATTCGTCCTGTGGGGCCTTATGGTATATGGCTGCATGAGCAGTCAGCTCGGCTGCTAAGAACAATAAAGTGTTTGTGCGTCAACTCAGCAAGAAGGGTATTCAGTAGGGAGTTGATATTCGCGGCCGGTTACACACTTGGAACTGGCCTACTGCATTCAGCAATTCTTCTCTCTTGGGCCTTTCTCCTCATAGCCCACATGAGGCCTCAGAACGTAGCTACTGCACACACAAAGGGTGGTCTAGCATCTGATTTGAGGATACGAAAGGCATCCCGGAAATTCCGTGTACCCATTTGCTGACAAATGGGTTTTATCCATTTGGATCTAAGGCGCATGTAAACTGGACATGCGAACAGCACATGGGCAACGGACTCCACTGGTGCCTTGCATCCTGGGCAGTTGCAAGAATACAAACCGTTGTTATGCCACTTAGCTAATGCCCCGTTGACAGGTAGGGTTCCGAGCCTGAATTGCATATAGAGTTTCCTGTCCAGCGGAACCTGTATTAGGTCAAGATAGGGTTCAAACGATCTAATATGTTTGTGCGTTCGGAACTCTAAAGTGAGTTTCCCCTGATCGGGCCTGATGAAGTCTTGTTGTGCAACCCACTCCCAGTAAAGTCGTTTTACTGCGTCTTTTTGTAGCGGGGAGAAGCAGGGTAACCCCACGCTTCTCAGAGCCCTACATCAGATGCAAGCTTCCTTACATTTTTAATCCACCCCACCTTGTTGCCTGTGTCCAAACGGGCTACCTCTATCAGGGCTTCGGCGTAAGACAGGAGCTCTGGGGTCCACCGAATCCTGGCCCAGAACAGCAAAGGGCGGAGCTTGGCAATATCGCTTATGGGGCGTTGTCCCATATCTAGCAGGTGAGGGGATAATAGGGTGCTTTGGGGCAGCATCACTAGGTTCCTTTGGAATTTATGGTCTGATCTACTTAGTTCAAAAATGTTATTAAAACCCCATAGCTCTGCCCCGTACAAGGCTGAGCTGACTGCTTTTAGATTGTAAACCTGCAGAGCAGCAGCAACAGGTCTGCTGTGGGAGGAGCAGTGTTCTTTCCCTAGTGCCACTATGACACGCTTGTGAGTCAGTACCATCTTTGTAAGGTGGGGCTTCCAGGACATTTTCTCAGAGAGTCTGACTCCTAGGTAGTCAATGGTGCTGACTCACTCTAGGGGAGCCCCTCCTAAAGTAGGTTTGCCTTTATAAGACTTATGGGGATTGAAGGCAATGTATTTGGTTTGTGCAGTGTTTATTACCAGACCCCTATTGTCGCAGAAAAGTTTAAATCTGTTTAGGAGTAGCTGAAGGCCTGCTGGGGTTTTAGACACCAGCAAGGTGTCATCTGCAAATAAAAGGGTTGCAACCTTATCCCCTCCTAACGATGGAGCATCAGCGGGCTCCTGTGATAAAAAACTCACCACCCTGTTCATATTCAGTGAGAAGAGCGTGGGGGCCAAGACACAGCCTTGGCAAACTCCCCTGCTGACTGGGATATGGTCTGGGAGTTGCCCCTGTGAGCCCCATCTTATCCGTGCAAAGCTATCTTCATGCAACTGAATAACCAAGTTAAGGATAGGTGGTGGAATACCCATTTCTGCGAGCACATTCCATAGTGTCTTCCTGGGTACTAAATCGAAAGTGGTCTTTAAAATGATAAAGGCTAGATATAGACTACCCTGGCCAATCACTACGACCTTCCGGAAGAGGAGCAGGAGGCGAAATATCTGGTCAATGGTCCATAGTAGGATATTGTCTGCATAGAGGGAGAGCTTATCCTCCCACTGTTCCATCCATTTGAGTCATCTAATTAAAGGATCTACTCGTATCCAGACTGCCAGTGGCTCCAACACTAGAGCGAATATCAGCGGGGAGAGGGGGCAGCCCTGTCTCATGCCTCTCCACAGCTGAAAGGTGGCTGACACACCACCGTTTACTGCTACCTGTGCCAAGGGATCCTTATTGAGCAGACGGATCCAGGACATAAATTTCAGACCAAATCCCTGCTTCTCCAAGACCGCAAACACAAAAGGCCACTCAATGGTATCGAATGCCATTCGGGCATCCAGAGAGACCACCACTGTCTCTTCTTGGATTGTGGCAGGGCGGCCCAGTACCCCATGTAGAGGCCTTAGATTCTACGCTGTGTTCCTATTTGGCATAAAGCCCGAGTGATCTGGGTGTATCAATGTCGTAATAATCTGAGGCAGTCTAGTGGCTAGCAATTTGGCCAAAATCTTGACTTCTGCGTTGAGCACCGAAATTGGTCTGTAGGAAGTGCACAGCTCCAGTGGTTTACCCGGTTTATGAATAACTACGATCATGGCTAATTGCTGCTCGGCCGGGAATGTCCCCACCTCTCGACTCTCCTGGAACTTGTTTCTCAGGTAAGGGATGACCTTAGAATGGGCGAGCTTATATAAATCAATGGGGAGGCCATTAGGGCCCATCGCCTTCCCCACATTTAGCGCTTGAATAGCCTGGGTAATCTCATGATCTGCGATGTCCTCCTCCAGGAGGTCTCTGTCCTCCAGCACTAGTCTAGTTATATTAAGACTGTGAAGCAGCTCCCGCGCCACATCCAAAGACGCCTTGGAGGATGGGGCATACAGTGCAGTGTAATACTTTGCAAATTTATCTGCAATACATTGCCTGTCTCTCACCCACTCTCCCACATCGTTAACTATTTCTAACACCTACTGCAACGACATTTCCCTCCTGTCCAACAATGCCAGGAGTTCACTCGCTTTGTCCCCCACTTCATATAAACGGCATTGTGCTGCTCTGTATCTCGCCCTGGCCGCCTCCTCTGCAATATCTTTGTATTCTTTCTGTTTGAGTGCCAGGCAGTGTTGAATAATTTGCCTTTGTCTCAGAGGGAAGCTCAGCTTCTAATTTCTGTATGTCTTGCTCAAGGGACAGCCACTCCGCTACTTTTTCTTTTTTATGACCTGCGATTAGACAAATGCCTTGACCCCTTATTACAGCCTTAAATGTCGCCCAGATATCCCCAGCCAGCTCCACCGACCCCTTATTGTCCTCAAAATAACAAGCTGTTGCCTCTTGGAGGGCCGTTCTTATATGCAGAAATTTAAGGTACCAGGGGTTGAGGGGGGTGGTATGCGCCTCCCCTCCCTTTGTTGCTGTCCGAATGTTGCGGAATTCGGAGAATGATCTGAAATGCCTCTCGCTATGTGGTGCACATCACTAAAAGCTGGAATCTGCTGAGCCAGGGCAAATATATAATTGCCCCCGAGTGAAAGGTGTATTGGCGGGTCGTGGGGTTGAGAGTCTACCACACATCAACCAAGTCTATTCCCGCTAGGGAATCTGACAGCAGTCTAGCGGCCGCCTCACCTCTATGAGCGGGCTAGCGGTCCATTTCTTCATCAACGGCTGCATTACAGTCACCGCCCTGTACTAATTCACCCTCTGGGAGATTGAGAATGAGGGAACTCAAATCCGCAAAAGCTGAATTGTGCAGCCTCGGGGTATATACAGTGAGATGAGATTGAGGAGTCGCCTCTCCCAGTGTGCCGTGAGTGCCACAAATTGGTCCTGAGTGTCATGAGTGACATGTTCTATGGTGAAAGGGAAGGAGTTACGAAGCAAAATTCCCACTCCTCTGGAACCTCGTGTATAGCTTGCGTGTGCCACTAGTATATAGCCCCATCTAATTAATGCACAATAAGCGGTTCCCTAAAAGGAAGGCCAAGTCCGGGGTATGTTGCATCAAATACTGCAGGACTATGCTCTGTTTTATCCAGCCTCCTAAGCCATTGACATTCCAGGTGAGAAGCTTGAAGCTACATGACGGTATGAGGGTAGGCATTGGAAATGTATGGTGAATGTGTACACGCGGGGCGAGGGTCAAAGCTCCATGGGACACTCGCTGATCGCCTATCGCCCTGGCTGTGGAAAAGACGTATGGTATCAGAGCTGTAACAAGTACAACCCGGGACAATCCTGTTGCTATCACTAAACTCCCATTGCTGAAAGAGCTGTCACCTCCGCTACAAGCAATTGTCTTAATAAGAAAAATACAAAGAAAATCAACAAGAACTCCCCACCTCCCTGCATGGCGAACTCAAAACTGCCCACCCCCCAACTTTGCATAGTGCCTGTCAACCCCACCCTTGTTACCTATTTGTAGGGGAGCGTACGCCCGTCAAGGAGCCAACCCGCCATTGCATCCCCTTTAAGGAAACCAATATGTTACCTCTGAATTGAAAGACAGTTTCGCAGGTGTGTTCTGAACAGTTTGAGCAGAGCAATAGTCTCTTCTAACCATACCCGAAGGGGGAGGGGGAACCAGCACTTCCCATCCATGTCCCCACCCCATTGAACTCGTCACCCACACCGGGGGCAGTTAAGACCCAAGACCACACCACAATTGAATTAGGTCCATATAGCAGTCCTAGAGTGTCCCAGTGGCTGACTCTTCACCAGCCTTTTCATCATTCAGTGGACTTCGGTGCTGACTCTGTAAGCTTAGGTCTTTTCCACTCTGGACTCTTTGAGCTCGGGATCTTCTGTCCTTAACCAGCCACCAGCCATCTAGCCAGTTCCAAGCTTCCTCGAGGATTTCAAAGAACCATGCCTTATCTTCTGCTTCCACCCGGAGTTTAGCCGGAAAAATCATCGCGTATTTCGGGCCTCGGTCACGCATGGTCTTTTTTTTTTTTATGAAACTTTTCATTAAACATTTAATTAATACAATTACACAGCAGTACCTCACTTTTAGCCCTCCCGGGCACAGGTTTACATTGCACCTCATAGGCTAGACATCAATGGCCCATTATATCTCATCTTTGAACATTAGTTCGTTCTTCTCTTCCGTCCATCGATCTCCCCGCCGCCGCCCCTCGAGCCTGTGGAGGGTTACATATATTTCCCCTGAATACATTCCACTTTCCCCAAACCCGGTCCCATTTCCGGGGGCATCCTCTATTTTTATATACTTCTGCCATCATGCACCAATCCATGTCTCGCTTCCATTCAGCCAGAGAAGGCACTCCCGCCACCCCCCACCTTTGAGCAATATTGCGTTTCGAAATCATCAATCCCATGGTAGTCCACAGCTGCAGCACGGTCAAGATCAGTAGGTTCCCACACATTCAGGAGACACACTGTGGGAGTCAGGGCAACTGTTTCTCCATACGCTTCTTTCATACATGTAATTATTGCATTCCAGTATCTTTGGATGGGTGCACACTCCCAAATGATGTGGAAAAAGGTGCCAATACCACCACATGCTCTTCTACACCCCGCATCTTTGAGTCTGCCCATTCTAACCAGTGCAGTGCATGTGATATATGACCTGTGGAGTATTTTTAATTGGACAAGTCGTAGTCTTGATGATATTGCCACCTCTCTGGGCGATGCAAGTGCCTCCCTCCAGTCTTTCTCCTCCAGCTCCCCAACATCTGCCTGCCACTTTTCGCGGAGAATTAGCAACGGGTCTGGTTGGTTAATAATGATTTTTTTGTACGTCAATGAGATGGCCTTGCTCGGCATATATTCAGAGATGAGCCTGTCCTCCAGAGGAGATCCCTCTGCTATTGCCCCCCTGAGAGCGCGTCTTATTTGGGAATATAGAAATAATTCCCTATCGGCTAGCTTATATTTTCTTTGGAGCTCCGTGAATGGGATGATTGCCCCCCTTCCCACAGATCCTTAACCTTTGAAATACCAATGATATCCCACTCACGAAATCCCCGGCACCCACCCAGTTTACTCAGGTTCTCTGCCCATCACAATGGGGTTTCGAGCGTCACCCTGCCACTGCACCCCAACTGTTTCGATACTTTATGCCAGATTGCGACCGTCTGTGCTGTCGGTCCTGTGAGTTGCTGCTTCTTTGGGTTGGTGTAGAGTGCATCGTTAAACCCCCCAAGTCCCATGAGACACTCGTCCACATAGCACGCCAGATCTGTCTGTCCCCGGTGGGCCCATCTATTGATAACCACCACCCAATAGTACGCCTGGATATTGGGAAGTGCGATACCTCCATCGTACCATCCCCGAACTAATTTATGGGTAGCGATGCGGGGCGGTTTCCCATCCCACAACAGGCTTTGAATCTCCCCATCTATTGCTTTAAAATATGAATCTGGAATCTCATAGGGCGTATTTTGCAGGGCGTACAGAAATCGTGGCAGTGCCATCATTTTGAATAATGCCACCCTTCCCAATAGGGATAGCGGCAGGGCCCGCCAATGTTGTACATCTCCCTTCAGCCTAGTTAGCGGGGCGAGAAGGTTCCTCTCGTAAAAGACCTCATCACTGGAAGTAACATATATCCCCAAGTAGGTAAACCCTTCTGTCTCGATTTTTGCTTTGCATCTCCTCGGCAAGGCCGGGGCCATGCCCCGTAGGGGGAACACCACTGACATGGACCAGTTGATGGTGTACCCAGAATATCGTCCGAAGGTGGAACAAATCTGAAGGATCCTGGCGATGGAGGATCTTGGCGACGGCACATACAACAATACGTCGTCTGCGTACAACGAGATTCTGTCCTCTCTCCCCGCTGTCCACCTTAGTCCCCGGATTACTGGGTCCCCCCGTATCCAGCATGCCAGTGGCTCCAATATCAAGGTGAATAAAAGCGGGGACAGCGGGCAGCCCTGTCTTGTTCCCCTATTTAGGGGAAAGGCATGAGATGTATGCCCGTTGACAACCACTTGGGCCAGAGGGGGGTATATAGCAGATGGAGCCACAACAAGACATTTTCCCCCAGACCCATACATTTTAGGACCGCGAACATATAGGGCCACTCGACAGTGTCGAAGGCCATGCGGGCATCCAATGATAGTATTGCCGCATCCTCTTGTATGGTATCCCTTCGGCCAAGAACTGCATGGAGCTGCCTCAAGTTTAAGGCGGTATTCTGACCAGGCATAAAACCGGACTGGTCTGGATACATGAGCCTAGTCACCACTGGGATCAATCGGCGAGCGAGTACCTTGGCTAAGATTTTAACCTCTACATTCAGGAAGGAGATGGGTCTAAACGAAGAGCACTCCTCAGCTGGCTTGCCAGCTTTATGGATGACCACTGCAGATGCCAATCTTTGGTATTTGGGCAGTTCTCCCACACGCTTACTTTCTTCAAACATGTTTAAGAGATGGGGTGCCACCTTTGTGGCAGATAATTTAAGGAGTTCTATTGGGATGCCATTAGGCCCCATGGCCTTACCAGATTGTATGCTCTGTATGGCAGCCCCTATTCCTCCGCTGTAAGATCTTTCCCGAGCTGCTCCCTGTCTACCTCTGGGAGAACTGGAATTTGGACATCTTGTATTAGGTCCAGTGACTCCTCTATCAGGCCGGATGCCTCCGGGGAGAAGAGTTGCGCATAGTGGTTTGCAAAGGCCTCCGCGATATCTTGCGGGTCTCGTAGCCACTCTCCCTTCGAGCCTCTTATGGTCATGACCCATCTCCCGGCCTTCTCCCTCTTGTCTAACCAGGCAAGTAACTTGCCCGCTTTATCCCCCAGTTCGTATACTTTATGTTGTATCTTGCGGAGTTTACTATTGGCTGACTCAGCTACTAAATTCTTGTACTCTTGTCTCTTCAGGTCCAGTGAGTGTTGGATATCATCCTCGAGCAAGGAAGCGGGGGACCTTTCCAGGGTCAATTTTTCCCTTTCAATTGCCTCTAACTTGGCCTTTTTTCCCTCCCGTGCCCGGCCTCAAGGGAGAGAGCCTGCCCCTTTATGACTGCCTTATATGCTTCTCATACAGTCTGGTGGGACTTTACCGACCCAACATTTTCTTTAAAATAGTATTCAGTTGTTTTTTCAATGTCTGCTCTAATGTGTGGAATGACCAGGTACCATGGGCTGATGGATAAGGATCGCCTCGTGAATTTCTTGGTTAGGTTGTATTTTGCCCACAGTGGAGCATGGTCCGAGATTCTCCTAGCTAGGTGTTTAACTTCCGAGAAGTGCTGTTTATCCCCTGCAGCAGTTAGTATGTGGTCAATTCGGGACATGCTCTTATGCGCTCCGTAGTGGAACGTGAACTGCTGCCCATCAGGGTGGGATTCACGCCCCACACATCAATTAGCCCAATGGCCGTCAGGAATTCAGCCATGATATTGTGTGAACGTTTGTTGATACGGGGCGGGAGTCTATCTAAATGATCATTAAGGGTCATATTCAGGTCTCCCCCTATTATCAGTGCCCCTTCAGGAAATTCTAGAATCTTTTTGCTGATATCCGGTAGAGCAATGTTATGTAGGGCGGGGAATATAGGCCGCCAGCACATTTATGCTTGTGCCCTCCCAGGACCCAGTCAATCCTGCGAATCTTCCCTGAGGATCAGTGTGTATGTCCGTTACCGTTAAGGGAAACCTTTTGTGCAACAGAATCCCCACCCGTCTGGAGCCAGATGTGAACCCTGAGTGTACTACTAGCTTATACCCCCATCTATTAAGTGCCTCACATGTATTCCCTATCAGGTGGGTCTCCTGGAGAAGCACCATGTCTGGGGCTTGTCGTTTGATATACTGGAGCATTATCGCTCTCTTGAGTTGGTCCCCAAGCCCATTTACATTCCAGGAGAGTAATCTCATCTCATCCGCATTCTGTATTTTCCCCAACAGTGGCGGACCGAGCGGTTTCGCTCATGGCCTGGGTGCGTTCCAATCGCGCCTGGGGTTGCCCTGATGTCTCGGAGGAGACCTGCCATGCGTCTGACCCTGAATGTGCCATGGATAGTGCTGTGGTACCTTGCTGTGCATAAACAATATAACTAACAATTTCACAACTCCCCCCTCCCATACTCACCCCCTCCCTGCCTCCCTGCATGACGGTGACCATACGCCCGCCTCCCCAACTGTGCAGAATGCCCGTCGCCCTCCCATCCCTGTGTTGGAGGAGTCATGAGCCAATCCACCCCCACCCCCCCCTCCCCATGTCCAGACAAACAATTCACTACAGGGGATACATATATACAGTTATCATTATACTCAGCCGCTCCTATCTCCGCCCAGTGCTGGTCGTTGTGTCTGCCTTCCCTCAGGCGTACCGTAGCAGTCTCTCGTACAAGGCCGCTAGTCTGTAAGGATGACCGGGGCAGCTCCACTAAGTCCCGTTGCGGAGCCGCGGAATGCGCCGTCCAATGTTTCCGTTACTCACATGGTGGTGTCCTTAAGTTCCAATGTGCAAATTAGAGTCCATTCGCAGCTAGTTGGTCCTCGTTTTCCTGGGTAGGATCTTGACGCTTCTGTAGCTTCCCTGTTCACTGCTCCTGCCGGTCCAGGTGTCTTCGTTCTCCTGCTCGCCTCCAACCATCTAACCAATCCCAAACCTCTCCCGGCTCAGTAAAGAACCAGCTTTTGCCATCCGCCTCAAATCTCAATTTCGCCTGAAACAGCATGGCATATTTGAGTTCCCTCTCCCTGAGGATTTTCTTGACCTCCAGGAAGGAGCGCCTTTGCCTCTGCACCTTAGCAGTAAAGTCTGGGAAGAATTGTATAGTGCTGTTCTCATATTTGAGAGGCGGAGCATTGCGTGCTGTTTGGAGAATGCTGTCCAGGTCTCTAAAGTTAAAAACCCGAGCCAGGATAGGCCTGGGGGGAGCACCCGGCTTAAGCCTGTCTCCCGGCACACGATGTGCTCTCTCTATGGAATAGTAGTTGGAGAGTGTTTTGGGCTGCAGGTGTTTTGTTACTAATTCCTCGACAAAAAGGTCCGTTGCTGGTCCCTCAGCTTTCTCTGGCACTCCCAAAATTTGAATATTGTATCGTCTCGATCTACCTTCGTAGTCATCCACCTGCGCTGTTAAGGTTTCCGTGCGGGTTTGTAGCTCAGAGACTTGCTTCTTGAGAGTTGTCGTGTCTGCAGCTAGGTCACGAGAGACGTCCTCTACCTCTTTTACCCTGGAGTCCATCTTTCTGAGGTCCGCCAGGAGCAGGGATATGTCTGTGGAGACAGAGTCTAGGCGTCCCTCGAAGGAGGTGCGCACACTGGTGATCGTCGCCATTACATCATGTAGCGTGGGGGATTCCTGCTCCGTCAACTTTTTCTGTGCATCCTGATCCGATCCGGGGCTCAACGTTCCCCCCTCCTGCGATTTCTGCCATGAAAACTTATCTATTTGGGCTGGTGCAAGCCGCGCCCCCCTTTGCTGGTCGCCATTGTCACCTCCGGGGCTACAGGGTTTTGGCCAGCTGTGTAATGTGGTGGGGTACTCGCCGCTGCCTACTGTGGGGACTCCCACGTGGCCTGTCGGTTTTCCCCTTTGAGGCTCACCAGTAGTGGTATTTGGCGGAAAGGGACTTGCGCTGTGTGTGTGTCACCGTTGTTTTAGGCCTCTGCAGCGCGTGGGTTTTATCTCACCCCGTGTTATTGCGCAGGCTCTCCACCGCCTCTGAATGTCGGCGATCATGGGCCGGGAAGGTTCACTCCCAAACCACACTCTTGGGCCTTTACACCCTAATATTTAAATCGTGCTGTCCCCAAAAGCCAGGCCTCACCTCTCGCGTCCCGGAGTCCTCTTCACTCGAGGATTTCACTCGCGAGGGCTCCCGCCTCAATCGCGCCAAAGAGTCAATTTGCCTCAGTCCATGCCCATAATTAAGCACTGCGTCACAGCCAAGAGGGAGTTTTTCATGGAGGATGGTGTCTTGAGTCCCTTCTCTTATTTACGCTCTTCCCCCGCTGAATCCGGCGCCTCATATTGTGATGCGGGCCTTCGGGGAGGAAGAGAGTCGTCCGTGGTGGTGGCACCCGAGCCGCGCCGCCGAAACTGCTACCTCGCGGCCTGCCTCACGCCCACACCACACCGCGGCTCCCGCGTTTCGCTAGGCCGCAATCTCGCGGGCACCCAGCTGCCTTGACGGCCTTCTTCCACCTCCCGGAGCCGAGTCTTCAGGCTCCCAGCGTCACAGCCGCTTGCTGCACTTCCTGTGCAGCCGGATATTTGACAGGATATTAGTGGAGAAGTGGTGGCGGAGTCCGGAGCCGCTCTACTATGCGGCCATCTTCTCCGGCAGTTGGCCATGCCCCCCACGCATGGTCTTTTTAACTTCCAGGAAAGAGCGCCTCAAAGTTTGTGCATAGGTGCCCCAGTGCATCCCTCACTTAGCGGCAGCCGGCCAATCACCGCCCCGGCCGAGTGCCACACCAGAGCAAAAGCAACATTGCGAGGGAGACCCCAGTAAGGCCTCCCCCATCTCCGCTTCCACTCCGGGTGCCCTGGCGGATTTGCGATAGTAGGCTCCCGGGCCCACGCTGTGTGAGTCCGCGAGTCCAACTGCTAACCGCACTTCCACGCTTGATCCTTGGTGCCAATCCAGCCTGGGGCATCACACCCGCTTGTAGGCCAACACTGCTGGCCCTGCTCCTGGAGCTCCGATTCTTCTGGGGAGGGCACCACTGGCCGCCCCAAGACTCTGCACACCTCGCGATGCAGAGGAGGTTAGTGGATGTCGGATGGATGTACGGATGGTTGGGGGTTTCAGCGATGGGTGGCCGGAGCCCCGTTAAGGCATAGCCATCTTGCTCGGCTGCTGGCCACGCCCCCTAAATAAAATCTTTTAAACACGAGAATCAGATGGGTACTTCCGGATCAAGACTGATAGGGCCATTAAAAGTATCAGCTTCTCCTTTTATACTTTCCACAGTAATATTGCAAGATACATGTGCTTACCTGACCTCCCACCGTTCACTCTTCCTTTCTTTCCTGGTCTTATCAGAGACATTGCTTTCTCTTAGTCAAGAGGCTGTTTTTTAACTCTTTTCTCTCAGTCCTAAATGAGCCTGCAAACAATGGACAACTGATACACTGCTATTTCATCGTATAGCGTGCTAAGCATATTCTGAGAGGCACTAATGCGATACACTGTTTTTGTGCAACTGTATGTTTTCTATGTTTCGCTAACTGTGCTCCTGTGCTTAATACTTCTGAGTGGAACCAGTGCTCTTGTGTATCATCCCCTTTCCTTCCAGTCTTCACAAATGTTTTTGATTTTTTTTATATTTGGGAACATTATACCCACTGTGTCTCTAGTGAAGATTATTAGGCAATTTTGATATTTGCTGCAAGTCATATTGCTGATAATCAGTAAAGGTCATCTACCCCATACTTAAGAGGGTGCAAAATCAGACCATATAGAAATATTTTGCAAGTTGGTTACAGTCCAAAAGACGTTTTTTTATGCAACAATTGGTTAGCACACAAGTATCTTCTCTCCTGGATCCCCAAAGTAAATTTAAACCTCATGCAATCTTAAATTCAGTGTATTAATGGATATACGCTGTAGTAGTACATTCTCATGTGGTGTGTATCTATGTTATGGAAACAATAGCACAAAGCACAAACTTAGCCTCTAAGAGTGCTTCACAAAGAACATTTTTATTGCAGCTTGATCATCTCAAGCACAAGGTGCTGTACATTGAAGACTATGGTGTTTGGGGTGCAGTTAAAATCGAAATATAGAAACGTTGATGTGATTAGAGGTAACATGTTGGTACAGCAAAGGCATTTTTCACTTCACATATCTTTACACTAAGCGGTGCAGGGATATAAAGTTATTTGCCTTGAATCACACACTTTTTGGTCAAGTGAGGTAGCTAGGATTAAAATCAATGTTTCCAAAACAATAGACATGCAACCAAGCCACTAGATCAAGTTACCTCTATTAAAATGAAGACCATCTTCTAGAGATGTTTCCTGCTCAGCCAACCAAAAGTTGTGAGGAGTAAGTCTGGTCCCCACTGATAGACTTCTTTGGAAGTACAAAAATCAGAAAGAAATAGTTTTGCTCTTACTGGCGCAGTCATGGAACTATTTTCTACCTAATATGGAAGGACAAATTCAACCCTTTAAACAACAAGAGGCTGCTGACATGCATTTATATTACCTTAAAGCCTGTAACTATCAAAAACCTATGCAAACATAGGTATCCTTGGGGCAAAGTGACCCATGAGGATTGTAGAAAATGGGTAGGGTAGAATGTGAGTCCTCAAAAGCAGCATGTTTATTATGTTGTCAGGACCAGCACACACGTTCAGTAAATAATCCTGCGCTCAATCCCTTGTATCTATGGAACAGAGCAGACAGATTTAATTTAAGGAAACATGTGTAAAGTATTTTGCAGTAATAAAACAATTAATATGTCATAAACAACAAAGTATAAATCCTACAACCAATTTTTTGAAAAAGAGAATGAAAAGTTTAATGAGACAAATGACACAAACATGACTTACATCCAATAATGAGAACCAGAGATATGAATTTTTAAAGTTTAGGGCAAACAGTACCAAGAAAAAGTAAACTGCCAATAAGAGTCACTTTTTATGGTTGTCTGGAACTTATGTGATTTTAGGCTGACTGCAATGGACTGAAGGTCAGATATTCCAAGTGGGTTGCCCCATTCAAAAAATCTGCCTCATGATTTAAGGTTCTATTTAGAGTTTGGTGGACAGGGTACTCCATCGCAAATGTAACGGAGCACCCTGTCTGCCAAACCTTAGTCACCTGCCTCATTTAGAGTTCAGAGGACCGCAGGTTTTTGTAGTAGGCATCGTCAGGGGAAGGACATCATACCACCTGCCCTATTTGGACTGGACAGTGTAATGTTTTTTTTTCCTGCATGTCACTGCAAGAAAAATCCTGGGACAGAAAAGAAACAGTGACACCCCCCCACACCTTGACATAAAAAAACAGGTTGTGGAGGTCATTAATCTTTCATAGACTGTACTCCATTTGCCAAATCTTAAAATAGGCCTCTAGTCTCTAAAATGGGAGTTAAAATCCTCCTACAGGGCAAGTCCTCTCGCAATCTGATAGCCATTGGATGAGGTCCAGCTGAAGCTGCTAGATTTGGCAGGAAAAGCTCGGAGCATGAAGATTAAAATTTTGGGCCTGCAAAAGTTCTCTTGTTGGTCGAATACTTTTGAAGCATTCAGCCAGTAAATATTTCTACCTTTGGATTTTGTCTTTTCCTTGGAGCTCAAAATCCTTCAGCAGGGCAATCCTGCACCTGTATCCAATAAAGTCCTCTCAAAGTTTAACACTTTTGCTACAAAGTCCTGCTGACACTACAGGGGTCTTAAATGTTCCAAGTCCCAACTTTTCCTCTTGTTTCTTCTAATGCACCCACAACCTCTAGGATAGCACTAAGGGGCCAGGACGCACTCCAGCAGAGGCCATCAGTAGGGTGCAGTCCAGGTCCAGTTGCTACTGGTCAAATGGGCACTCCAGGAAAAAGGCATCTTGCAGCTTATTGTGTCCCTGCAGGAGCTCATCCAACTGACCCTGGGAATCCATCTCTCAATTCTGGGTACAAGTGGAAGCAGTTCCATCCCCTCTGGTCTCTGTGCAGGTCCCAGACAGCAGCTCCAGTGCTCTTCTGTTTTTTTTCCAGGTCAAGGTGTGTTTTGATGAGCTGTGGGTGAGGTGCCACTTTTGTAGGATTCAGTAGTCTGTGGCCTTAACAAAAAAGGGTTAACCAAAGCTATGGACCCTGCACTACTTAACACACTAAGGCAGTAACCCTTCTGGCATACATTTTACAAAATACAATAAATTTAAGTAGGGAGCTAAAGACAATGCATAAAGATACTTGGACTTTAAGTTTATTGATTGATCCTTTTTATTCAAAAAACCTTGTTAATAAACCATACATTTATACATAATTCTTTCAAACTCCATTTATAAAATAATCTCATTGTAACAGTCCTCATAAAGATAGTAACTCCTACATATTAACAACCATATTCTGCTCTTGAAGGTTCTCTATTTGCACTTGTAGGGCCTGATTCACAAATGTAACCTTCGACCAAAAGTCTAAGTTTAGACCTGAAGTCTAAGTTTAGACCTAAAGTCTAACTTTACTACTAGTAAAGTTAGACTTTTGGTCTAAGTTTAGACCTGAAGTCTAAGTTAGACCAAAAGTCTAACTTTAGTAGTAGTAAAGTTAGACTTTTGGTCTAACTTTGGCAGTAGCCAAGTTAGACTTTAGGTCTAAACTTAGACTTCAGGTCTAAACTTCGACTTTTGGTCTAAGTTTACTTTTGTGAATCAGGCCTGTAGTTTTTATCGCAGGACAATTGTTCCATAGTACAGCTGATTCTCACAAGGTATATTCAACATGTTTTTTTCCTCAGGGCTGTGAGAATAACAAATTAAAAAGATATTGATCATGTTACAAAAATAACACCATATACTCATTACAGTTAAGCCTCCATAATCACAAAATCACAATCATCATTAACTAATAGTTAAGCTGTTCAAACATTGTTCATCCTACAGTATTTCTGGTCATTATCAAAATCAACATTTCAGAAACAAATGAAATCTCAATCAATGTTTTGTTATTACACGCAAGAATATATGTATACAAATAGACAAATGGACACATGGAGGTCAATTAAGAGCATCCAAAAACTGCTGGGATTGTCGAGAGCAATGAGCTTGCTCCAGAGTTTTTTATGGTATATGCAAAGCTGTAGAAAAACCAATATAGGCTACATATAAGTCTGATCCCAGGTTCTAAGCTATTTGTCAACGAGAGCATTTACCACAGCTTTATTTTCTAAGGCTGAGGAATCTGCTCAGAAACACGATTACTCCAATGGGTAATATCTTTGTCTGAGGCCCGTGTCTCCAGATATTTCAGCAGGTTCCTGGCAAACAACTTACTGGCTGCTTAGGGTTAGACTATCTGCCTAAACCTTTGTAGGATATTATGGGGCCGATTCCGATGTCGGACGGACTCAGGTCCGTCCGACATCGTCCAGGAGCCGTAACCGTCCGACCTGCTGTCGTCCGTTACGGCCCTGCAAGTACGATGCGACCGAACCCTGTTCGGTCGCACTCGTATACTGCACAATGGGAGCATGCATTCCGAGCGGAATGCATGCTTGCATTGTGAAAAGTAGGGATGCAGTTCATCCCTGCACCCTGTGGCCGGCACCCCAAGGTGCCTGCCACCGGGTGCAGGGATCAACAGAGGGGCACCATAGGTGCCCCCAGGCCGCCATTCGGCGGCCTCGCACCCATGGGGGCCCTACTGGGGGCCCCCAAAGACAGTTACCGACTGCCTTTTCGTGCCGGAAAGACCGGCACGAAAAGGCAGTGAAATACTGCCGTCGTATTCCCTTGGTCGTGAAGAGGCGGCCGGGGGAGTACTGAAGGATTTCTGGACGGCGGACGGGCTCTCCGAGCCCGTCGTAAGCCATCCGGAAATCCGAGTCGGATTCCTTTCCGACCGAGCCCATCGGAATGGCTCGGTCGGAAAGGAATCCGGCCGGCACGTTCCGATTCGGTCGGAAGGGCTCCGACCATCGTTCGGTGCCCTTCCGGCCGAAATCGGAATCGGCCCCATAGTGTGATATATTGGCATGATAATACTACCCCTTCAGCTACTAGAGACAGTGTCAGATATATCAATGCTTAAAACTGGTTGTAGAATTCTTCCAGTAGGTCCAGATATATTTTCTTAACCTGTACCAGGACTTGGTTAGGCTCCATAGCATTGGAACTTCTTGTCATAGAGATATATCTGTTTAGCCGTGGGTGCTAGGGAAGCAAACAAGTTGGGCCTTATGGACAAACAAGTCATTGTCACATTATTTGAGATACTTTTATTAGATGCATATACACCAGTAACAAAGTTCATCCATATGCTTTCTGGGATGGACACTTGGCCCTGGAGGTGTGTTAGTGCATGCGTACAGCAATTAAGTACCAGTAATTAGTGTTGTTATTTTCTGCTGCTGCTTTCTGTATGTTGTACATTGGTAGTTCTTGCAGCTACAAAGTTTCTTTCTCAGTGACTGTAGGAGTTTTGCACTTGCTGGCAAATTGCTTTTTTATTGCCTTCATCTCAGGTTATTTATATTGGAAGACATTTTGTGTTCACTTTTATCTATTTTCAAAACTCGCCCGTGGGGGGCAATGTTCTCATTCATATTAATTTTATATACACAGCTTGATAAAGTTACTTTGTACTCTTTGATTACCTTATTCAAGCAGATCAGGGCAGAAGAGTTTTTATGAATGTTCAATTTTCTATGAATCAAGTCATGTAATAAGACAATATTCCTTTAATACCAATGTAAACTCTTGCAGTATTTCCACCAGTTACGGCCAGTAATTCAAGCAGCACAGAAAGTGGGTGGGCCACACATTCACACACATACAATCACACATCGACATGCACACTTACTCACATTAACAAGCGTGCACATATACACCCACCAGTGACAAGCACAATCCCATTCACAGCACGCAAACACAAATAAACACACACTCATTCATACACACATGCATGCACTCACCAAACATTTTTTGAAAAATATTACCGGCCGCAGCAGTGATTTTGGTTGGTGGGCGGGAAGCCTCAGTGCTTCCTGTAGAATTGGGCTGCCGCCTCCCCATATTGGCTGACCTTGTTATAGTGAGAGAAGGTGGTAGTCCCATCCTCACCACAGACTGAGATGGGGTCAGTGAGACTGCTGACCCCATTCCACTCTGGCGGCTCTGGGCACTTCGCCCAGGTCTGAGTCTATCCATGATGGTCCCCTTCATCATGGGGGGGGGGACCTCCAAGCGCTTTGCCGGGCTTAGGAGGTCACGCCCACAGGGCTGTGAAATTTTCAGCTTGGGAAAGTTCAGCTCAGGCCGCCAGGCGCTTGTGCATTTAGCACATGTATAGAGCCTGTCTGACTGATCTGAACATAATGAGTGTAAACAAATCAAGTCTGAGTTGAAGAAGGCAGTGGTAGCTAAAATCATTAGCGATTACTTGAAACTAGGTTACAAAATTGAATGGTTAATATGTTGTATTTGTGCAATTGATTATTGAAAGGAAAAATTGGTGGGGCCATTGTATAGTCTGCTGTATCGCCCTCCATCCATATACTCTTTATCTAAAAAGGATTTTCCACAATTATCTGCTTTATATTTAGCTAGGAACTCCGCCCCAGGAATATTCTGGGCCATTTCCATTTAATTTGCCCTGAACACATTGATGTTTTGATTTGACATTTTTTGTTTAGGTCCCTCTTTATCATTAGACTAGCCACATTGTCATTCTGTATTATTGCTACAAAACAACCAATAACAAGTAGAAGCCCACTATTAATCCTTTTACTTGAGGAGATATATTGATCTCTATAAACCCTTGATCAGTTTAAAAGATTTTACCACTGACATTGCCCTCACAACTGGGAGCAATTTTGCACATGTGACCTCAAGTTTTAACCAGTGAAGTGCACACATTAGTGGGAAAGATGTTTGGTGTAAACTAATACCCAAAAGGACCCTTTCAACATGGTTCAGTTTGTAAACTTTGAAATCTTATTCAATGCACTTGGCATCTTGTTTTTTGACAATGTGTTCGGAAGGGACAGTGGTAGCCCCAACATGACAAAAACAATAATAATGATCAATAATATCTGTATTAAAGATTCAAGCCTTCTAACAACATTGATAACAGTGTATAATTGTATATCGCCTCCAAATTTTTTCAAGATAATTTTTGGAGTTAATCTCAACTTTATCAAAGTTAGTTCTTATAAAAAGTTGACACAGGGTATACTGCACATGCACTTTGCAACTAACCCTGGGCGATGAACTCCGCTCCGCTCGCGGAGTTTCCTGCACTCCGCGTTACGCGGAGATCACAGACTTCCAAATAACTCTGCTTCGCGTTGCGTAGCGGAGTTTTTTTCCTCCCTCGCGTTCGTCAACGTCAAGTTGGCGACCGCAAGTGAGGAAAATCAACCTCCTGGCAAGATTTTTCCTCGTTTGCGATAGTCAACATCAAGTTGGCGAGCGCGAGCGTGGAAAATCAACATCCCGGCGAGATTTCTCAACGCGGGGGGGGAGGGTCAGGTTTCTCATTGCGAGTGGTCGCATTGAGAAACTGCCCGTTCGCGTTCAGAAAGCTGCCGCTCGAGTAAAAATCTACTCGAGCGGCAGAAAAGGAAAGCAGGGACCGCTTGCACTGTGCATGGTGCCGTTCGCAATGATCGCACAGTACGGACAAGTATCCGGCACTGTGCAATCACCGCGAATGGCATTTTTCTATTGTACTCCGCCGCTCACGTAGCTCCGCATAGTGCAGCGTTTTCTTTTTGCACTTCGCGTAGTGCAGCGTAGTGCAACTCCGCCCAGGGTTACTTGCTACACATGCTGGGATGAACAGAAACTGCAGATTGCCTTAGGGGATGTGGTTTGGAGGGCACCTTCTGGCACACACTCTGGAGCTGCCCCCACATTCAAACATACTGGGAGGCGATAGCAGCATCACTAGAAGAAGCAACAGGGGTACCGTTAGAATTGATGCCAAACCTGGTAATTTTGGGGGAGTGGAACCCCAAAGACCACACGAGATACCAAAAACTACTGATAAATATGGGATGCCTGGTGGCAAACCGTGATTTTGCGCAAAGGTGGGGTTCAGGGACCCCCTCGACACACAGTAATTGGGAAACAGGAATGGACTTTTGTAAATAGATCGAAAAATAAATTTATAATGCACAAGGGTATATGAAAACATTTGAAAAAATATGGGAAGGGTGTGAGGGAACCAAGGGATGAGGGTAGTGGGAAAGAAAGTAAGGGCTTGAGGGTAGCTGCTCCGGCCATCCTTGACTTCAGGAAGACAGGCATTGAAAAAATGATAATGGACATTTGCAGACAAATAATGAATCCGGAGCAGAGGTAGAACCAGTGGGAACTGTATCTAACACTGTAGAACGAGTGCTTAATGGCTGTTATAATATGTATGTTTATAATTTGTTGTCAGAGAATTTAAAACAAATAAAAAATATATTAAAAAAAAAAAAGGTAGTTCTTATGAAATATTTCACATGTATATCATATTTTCTGAGTTATACTCTAGACACATTTCCTGATTGGGCTCACATCTTATCAGAAACTAACATAGGCTATGATATGCAGTGTTTTCCTCAATCAATTAGAAATCCAAAATTGTTGTGAATTCATGACGTACCTAGAAAAGGAGAGAACAAAGTGACAAGCTTAAAAAGTATGAACATGTTTTGTGGGATCCTGGAATATTAGTTGGAGGGAGGGCTTCCACCAATCTATGCATGCATTGCCCTGTTAAGTGAAAGACAGTTTCAATGACAAAACCTGGGCTTAACCCATGGTAGCAATGGCAAAATACAATTTAGTACAATTTAGTACAAAGAAGAAGCAGGTAATGATTAAAACATATGTCAAAAAATACATTAGGGGCAGGAAATATAAATTTCCCTCAAAAAAAGTAATAAAATACCCATTGAACCAATTGTTGTATAAAACAAAAAGCTCATCTATTTGCATTACAAACAGCAAACACCGCTCTTCCACCAAAACCAATGTGAAATTACTAGCACTATACTGTTTCACAGAAGCTTAGAAGGCAGGGAAAGAGGAATAACTTTTCAGGCTAGTAAACTCAAATATTTCCAATCTTCCCAGCACTTTACAGGGGAAACTCCAGTTACCACAGCCAAAGTCCAGTCCATTTGAGCTATGAAGTTCTTCCAAGATTCCCTTTTTCTCCAAGCAGTAGTCAGATTGCTCTCCTTCCTTAGGGCTAAAACCAAAAGTGCTGATGTCTCCATATGCATCATACCTTCCTCCTGTACAGTCCTAAAGTTCCCAGACTGCTAGTGACAGCTTCAGAGAGACCAGCTCACAGGTAGCAGGGAGAATCAGGCACAACCAATCATTCCAGTCAGGATTTCAGCACAGCCTAGATGATTGGTCAGCTTGTTCTTCAATAAGAGCCCCTTCTTGCTCCTTATGTTCTATACATTACAGGAGGCTAGCTGGTCTGACTTTTGTGGAGCACTTCCAATTCTTGGGTTACAAGAGGAAGGAAGGTCCAAAGCCCAAGTCCTTCCCCATGCAGATATATAATGAAGGATCTCGTTCTTCTCATTGCCTCGAAGTCTATTTGTATACTGAGATGCTAGTGCTTCAAAGTCCTTCTTGTATGGACAAGTAGGCAGTGACTGGTGAAAAACCTAATCCAATTCTTTAAAGAAAGTCACAGTCAATCAGGCCTCAATTTGCACTAGTTCCTGTTGATTTATCAGAAACCGTCCCAAAAAACTTGCTCTAGGTAAATTTCCAGATGGCAAGGCCCATGTGCCAGTGTACAAAGCTTTGAATCCCCATCTAGAGGCTGTCCTATTAAAAAAAGAAGGCTCTTCTAGAATCCCTCCCAGGTTAGTTCTGAGCCCAGGCCTTCCTCTGTGTTAGGAGGAGAGAGCTAGGCTGGGAACAAATCACCATGAAAGGTCTTTCTTACACAAGAGCTCTCAAACTACCCGGGTCCTAGCTTGTTCCTTGTGAGGTCCATCTGCTACTTCTATCAACTCCCCTCTTCCAATTAAATACCGGTCTGTAATTAACACTTCACTCTCTTCTTGCCAGCAGACCAAGTCCTATAGAAGTTCTCTGAAAGATATTTCACACCTTTTGATGATGGTTGATTACTGTGGATGTGGACAGTAGAGCTACTTATTGTCTAGGCTGTCAGGCAAAGAAAACAAGTTCTAACAAAACAATATTAATTAAATTGAGTGAGCCCTACTATTCTAACTCCAGTCTGACTAAGATTTAGCTAATCAGAGATGGTATTTCCTATACTGACTCAAATGTAACTAAATGTGGTGAGAGTGCATTAATAAAGGAAGCCGGGGAGATTTAATATACATTAACTTTGGTCCAACAAACAATGGTGAAAGGTACTCTGATAGGGGTGAGATTTACAATTCTAACCACAATCCATCTAAAATTGGGTAAAGTACATAAATGAAAGGCATGAGATTTAATTTTCTAACTCCATTTTTGCACTGAGGAAATAGCAAAAATAAAAGAGATGAGATTAAATATTTTATCTGCAGAGCTACAAACATTCAGGGAAGTGCATTGTTAGAATGGTGGAAAAATCCTCTCCATGGCAATGCCTGCCCTGAGTGCCCACCTGAACTGATGTCCGGATCCCTAATGCTGATTTTTGTGCTATAGACATACACAGATCATGCATGTGCGCCATAACATAGGCCTGTGTCATGGATTGTGGTCTTCTTGGACTGGGAGGGTTGCCCAAAGAGCTATGCTCATAGTGGTGGAGGACTGCTGCCTTCACCAGGAGTTAAGCAGTATGTGCGCAGTGGTAGCAGCATACCATGTAGTGAGCAGAAGGAGTGAATAAGTCCTTTTTATTCTGTGTACCTGGGGTGAGGCTTACAGGCTTAGTCACTTTTTTTCAAGTTCCGCAGCTGTGTGCTTAAGTCAACCCTTAGCCTCTGTCAGTTAGATATAAAGTGGTGTGCAGTGCAGGAGTGTTGAATCTGCACTGTGTGTATGTTTGCCTGGAAAGGGTACAGCACAGGTATTGAGCAGTACTCTGCAGTGCGTGTGTGGGTTTGCATGTATTGGGTGTATGTATACCTCTGAGGAGAACATTACATGGGAGATGTAGTGCTGTGCAGAGCGTAGGAGGTGAATGCATGTACTGGGTGTATGTTTACTTGCAAAAAGTATAAATACATGAAGGATGACATGTTTGCAGCACATGCACGATAAATGTGTATGCTAGCAGAGTGTGTGCTTACAAGTGGGACACCATAACACAATATAGAGAGGCGATAGTACTGTGCTGTGCTTGCAGAATTATTGTGTGTGTGCTGAATGTATATATGCTTAGGGTGGCACAATGCATGGAGGCATCAGTACTGGTTAGTGTGTGTGCTATGTGCATATACAAAGTGCAAATATAGTAGCAGTACTAACATATTTATTGTAAACATTTTAAAACTTCATTAAAATATACCATATTTTAAACAAATATAAAAAAGTGAAATAAAAAGATAAAATATTCACTCAATCACAGATTTTCATACATAGGGATCCTAATTAATAAAGATAAAAGATGTCCTGCTGTTTTATGGTGTATAAAATTTACGCTGTTACCTTTCCACACTTGTTAGTTATGTTGCCGATTGCTTTTATTCTATCATAACTTATATACAAAAATCGTATCAGTTTCCAGATAAAGAAGTTCGATTGTAACTGAAAGAAGGCTGAGATAGCCTTTGTTAAAGTGCGCTAAGAAAGCTACCTGAAGGAAGGTAACATATATTTTCTACAGACATCACTCCTTCCGGGGCAGAGACAGACAATATGATCCAGAGATT
Source organism: Calotriton arnoldi (assembly GCA_963921515.1). Lineage (NCBI taxonomy): Eukaryota > Metazoa > Chordata > Amphibia > Caudata > Salamandridae > Calotriton > Calotriton arnoldi. Next base: position 2,243,204 of record CAWUFW010000840.1, read on the forward strand.
CATTTCGATAATTGCAAAGTCTACAGGTAATAGAGCTTAATTTAGAAATCCGAGGACCTTCAAACTCTTTCAGTTAAATATCTAATACTCGGAATCCCAGGAATTTTGTTTTATTGTTGCCTCTAGATTGGAGTCAATATACTTTTAGTTAGGCTGAAAATAAGATTCCATTAGTAACTCTGTATATTTGTAGGTGGATGTTTTAAATAAAGTCTCTCATGCGGAATGACTACTAGAGGGTTTCCCTGATAACATGAGTTAACTGAGATTCATAATGGACAGCAAATTATGATCTGGGAGAGATACAGTGATCTGATCAGGGAAAAGGCGAGGGTTAATCAGGGAATTCTGTTTTATCATGCCTCTCAAGGAATCAACACTTGCGGAGGCACAACCACAAAAATAATATATTTTCTGAATCAGGTAGACCACCTCAATTGATGGAAGGTTCAGTTCCAGTCTGATCATTGCATGTGGGGTTGAATTCCGTAAATTAAACGGAGAGCATTTGGATGAATTTTTTTAATATTTTCTTTTCGTTTTCAACTATTGAGGAGTAAGTCAGGAGTGGAATCACTTTTGTCCTAAAGGCTGTTATTGAGGGCCTGATCGCACACCCTCCGTATGATTGCACAAGCTGTTTTATGCTTTTGAGATGGTGATGGCCTTCGTTTTTAGAGAATATGTGTTTTTTGTTTTTGAAAAATGTTGTTCATTTTTTTTCCTTTTTGAAATTCATTATTAAACAACAAGAAACAACCAGTACCTGAGCACATGGGTAAAGAAATAACCAAATATTACAAGCAAAAGATAACAACAAAAATGAACAGCAACATAATGCCTACGGGAAGGAAAGCCCTGTGGACAGCAGGAGAAATCCTTGCTCAAGTCTGGGCGTAGCAGCCCTGGAATGCAGCCTTCTCCGCCAGCCAATCCTGAATAGAATCCTAGGTCCGACCCAACCTTTTCCTCCGAGAATCATTATCAATTAGAACCATCTCCGGCCTATTGTATATAAGAATTACCACCACCAGATCCAAGGATTTGGTGGTTCCCTGGTGAGCCAGAATCGAACCAAAATCAGCATCGCCAGTGTGATGGAAAAAAAGACCCAGCAAAGGGGGTGGGAATAGCATAATGAGTTTAAAACCCACCGACACTGCCATATTGGAAATGCCCCCCAGTTTACCAAAAATGAACTGCCAAAACAGTGAAAGTGCAGGGCAGGATGCAAAAACATGGACTGCATTGGCCACCACCATTCCACACCGAAAGCACTGAGCATCCGACCATAGTTTTATAATAAAAAGATGATGCAGTGTAAAATACCAATTGTTTACACAATTAAGATGATGAACCTTATTCCAAGAGACGGTCAATACTGAATGGCCATCATATTCCTACAATGAAGATACGCCCCTGTGACGGATGTCCTAAGCCAGGAACTCCACTTATTAGTCACTTCCTGTGTTCTGGGACTCACTCAAAGCATTTTATCCAGGTCAGACTCTTCAGATGAGAATGGCCTGTTAGTTGCTGATCCTGTCTTAGTATGTGAGGTTTTTCATCATTTTTATCGGGACCTCTAAAGAGAAGACTGTCTTTCTTCCACCAAGGATATCGCTCAAATTGTCTGGCAGTATTTGAACTGCCAGGTGACCTCAGCTCAGAGGTGTGGAAAGTGGAGGCACCTATAACTTTTGTTGAGGTTAAAGAGGCTATTAGACTACTAGTAAAGTTAGATGTTTGGTCCACGTTTAGACCTGACGTCTAACTTAGACCAAAAGTCTAACTTTAGTAGTAGTAAAGTTAGACTTTTGGTCTAAGTTAGACTTTTGGTCTAAACTTAGACCAAAAGTCTAACTTTGGTAGTAGTCAAGTTAGACTTTAGGTCTAAACCTAGACTTCAGGTCTAAACTTAGACTTTTGGTCTAAGTTTACCTTTGTGAATCAGGCCAATAGTTTTTATCGCAGGACAATTTTTCCATAGTACAGCTGATTCTCAATAGGTATAATCAACACGTTTTTTTCCTCAGGGCTGTGAGAATAACAAATTAAAAAGATATTGATCATGTTACAAAAAGAACACCATATACTCATTACAGTTAAGCCTCCATAATCACAAAATCACAATCATCATTAACTAATAGTTAAGCTGTTTAGAAATTGTTCATCTTACAGTATTTCTGGTCATTATCAAAACCAACATTTCAGAAACAAATGAAATCTCAATCAATATTTTGTTATTACACGCAAGAATATATGTATACAAATAGACAAATGGACACATGGAGGTCAATTAAGAGCATTCAAAAACTGCTGGGATTGTCGAGAGCAATGAGCTTGCTCCAGAGTGTTTTATGGTATTGCAAAGCTGGAGAAAAACCAATATAGGCTACATATAAGTCTGATCCCAGGTTCTAAGCTATTTGTCAACGAGAGCATTTACCACAGCTTTAATTTCTAAGGCTGAGGAATCTGCTCAGAAACACGATTATTCCAATGGGCAATATCTTTGTCTGAGGTCCGTGTCTCCAGATATTTCAGTAGGTTCCTGGCAAACAACTTACTGGCTGCTTTGGGTTAGACTATCTGCCTAAACCTTTGTAGGATATTATGTGTGATATATTGGAATGATAATACTACCCCTCAAGCTACTAGAGACAGTGCCAGATATATCAATGCTTAAAAACTAGTTGTAGAATTCTTCCAGTAGGTCCTTATCTATTTTCTTAACGTATACCAGGACTTGCTTAGGCTCCTTAGCATTGGAACGTCTTGTCATAGAGATATATCTGTTTAGCCATGGGTGCTAGGGAAGCAAACAAGTTGGGCCTTATGGACAAACAAGTCATTGTCACATTATTTGAGAGACTTTTATTAGATGCATATACACCAGTAACAAAGTTCATCCATATGCTTTCTGGGATGGACACTTGGCCCTGGAGGTGTGTTAGTGCATGCATACAGCAATTAAGTACCAGTAATTAGTGGTGTTATTTTCTGCTGCTGCTTTCTGTATGTTGTACATTGGTAGGTTTTGCAGCTACAAAGTTTCTTTCTCAGTGACTGTAGGAGTTTTGCACTTGATGGCAAATTGCTTTTTTATTGCCTTCATCTCAGGTTATTTATTTTGGAAGACATTTTGTGTTCACTTTTATCTATTTTCAAAACTCGCCGGTGGAGGGCGATGTTCTCATTCATCTTAATTCTCTATACACAGCTTGATAAAGTTACTTTGTACTCTTTGATTACCTTATTCAAGCAGATCAGGGCAGAAGAGTTTTCATGAATGTTCAATTTTCTATGAATCAAGTCATGTAATAAGACAATATTCCTTGAATACCAATGTAAACTCTTGCAGTATTTCCACCAGTTACGGCCAGTAATTCAAGCAGCACAGGAAGTGGGTGGGCCACACACTCACACACATACAATCACCCATCGACATGCACACTCACTCACATTAACAAGCGTGCACATATACACCCACCATTGACAAGCACAATCCCATTTACAGCACGCAAACACAAATAAACATACACTCATACATACACACATGCATGCACTCACCAAACATTTTTTGAAAAACATTACCGGCCGCAGCAGTGATTTTGGATGGTGAGCGGGATGCCTCAGTGCTTCCTGTAGAATTGGGCTGCCGCCTCCCCATATTGGCTGACCTTGTTATGGTGAGAGAAGGTGGCAATCCCATCTGCACCACAGACTGAGATGGGGTCAGTGCTGACCCCATTCCACTCTGTCGGCTCTGGGCACTTCGCCCAGGTCTGAATCTATTCATGATGGTCCCCTTCATCATGGGGGGGCCTACAAGCGCTTTGCCGGGCTTAGGTGGTCACGCCCACAGGGCTGTGAAATTTTGAGCTTGGGAAAGTTCAGCTCAGGCAGCCAGGCGCTTGTGCATTTAGCACATGTATAGAGCCTGTCTGACTGATCTGTACATAAAGAGTGCGAACAAATCAAGTCTGAGTTGAAGAAGGCAGTGGTAGCTAAAATCATTAGCGATTACTTGAAACTAGGTTACAAAATTGAATATTTAATATGTTGTAACTGTGCAATTGATTATTGAAAGGAAACATAGTGGGGCCATTGTATAGTCTGCTGTATCGCCCTCCATCCATCTACTCATTTAGCATTACACATCCCATTTCTCTCAGACTAACTAAAAAGGATTCTCCATGATTATCTGCTTTATATTTAGCTGGGCTCTCCGCCCCAGGAATATTCTGGGCCATTTCCATTTAATTTGCCCTGAACACATTGATCGTTTGATTTGCCATTTTTTTGTTTAGGTCCCTCTTTATCATTAGACTAGCCACATTGTCATTCTGTATTATTGCTACAAAACAACCAAAAACAAGTAGAAGCACACTATTAATCCTTTTACTTGAGGAGATATATTAATCTCTATAAACCCTTGATCAATTTAAAAGATTTTACCACTGACATTGCCCTAACAACTGGGAGCAATTTTGCACATGTGACCTCAAGTTTTAACCAGTGAAGTGCACACATTAGTGGGAAAGATGTTTGGTGTAAACTAATACCCAAAAGGACCCTTTCAACATGGTTCAGTTTGGAAACTTTGAAATCTTATTCAATGCACTTGGCATCTTGTTTTTTGACAATGTGTTCGGAAGTGACAGTGGTAAACCCAACATGACAAAAACAATAATAATGATCAATAATATCTGTATTAAAGATTTAAGCCTTCTAACAACATTGATAACAGTGTATAATTGTGTATCGCCTCCAAATTTTTTCAAGATTATTTTTGGAGTTAATCTCAAATTTATCAAAGTTAGTTCTTATAAAAATTTGACACAGGGTATACTGCACATGCACCTTGCTACACATGATGGGATGAACAGATACTGCAGATTGCCTTAGGGGATGTGGTTTGGAGGGCACCTTCTGGCACACACTCTGGAGCTGCCCCCACATTTAAACATACTTGGAGGCGATAGCAACATCACTAGAAGAAGCAACAGGGGTACCGTTAGAATTGATGCCAAACCTGGTAATTTTGGGGGTGTGGAACTCCACTGACCACATGAGATACCAAAAACTACTGATAAATATGGGATGCCTGGTGGCAAACCATGATTTTGCACAAAGGTGGGGTTCAGGGACCCCCACACACAGTAATTGGGAAACAGGAATGGACTTTTGTAAAGTGATCGAAAAAGAAATTTATAATGCGCGAGGGTGTATGAAAACATTTGAGAAAATATGGGAAGGGTGTGAGGGAACCGAGGGATGAGTGTAGTGGGAAAGAAAGTAAGAGCTTGAGGGTAGCTGCTCTCGCCATCCTTGACTTCAGGAAGACAGGTGCTGCAACAATGATGATGGACATTTGCAGACAAATAATGAATCCAGAGCAGAGGGAGAACCAGTGGGAACTGTATATAATACTGTAGAACGAGTGCTTAATGGCTGTTGTAATATGTATGTATATACTTTTTGTCAGAGAATTTAAAATAAATAAAAAGATATTTAAAAAAAGATAGTTCTGAAATATTTAACATGCATATCATAGTATCTGAGTTATACTCTAGATGCATTTCCTGATTGGCCTCACATCTTATCAGAAGCCAACATAGGCTATGATGTGCAGTGTTTTCCTCAATCAATTAGAAATTAGAAGCAACAGGGGTACCGTTAGAATTGATGCCAAACCTGGTAATTTTGGGAGTGTGGATCTCCACTGACCACATGAGATACCAAAAACTACTGATAAATATGGGATGCCTGGTGGCAAACCATGATTTTGCACAAAGGTGGGGTTCAGGGACCCCCCGACACACAGTAATTGGGAAACAGGAATGGACTTTTGTAAAGTGATCGAAAAAGAAATTTATAATGCGCGAGGGTGTATGAAAACATTTGAGAAAATATGGGAAGGAAGGGTGTGAGGGAACCGAGGGATGAGTGTAGTGGGAAAGAAAGTAAGAGCTTGAGGGTAGCTGCTCTCGCCATCCTTGACTTCAGGAAGACAGGTGCTGCAACAATGATGATGGACATTTGCAGACAAATAATGAATCGAGAGCAGAGGGAGAACCAGTGGGAACTGTATATAATACTGTAGAACGAGTGCTTAATGGCTGTTGTAATATGTATGTATATAATTTTTTGTCAGAGAATTTAAAATAAATAAAAATATATTTAAAAAAAAGATAGTTCTGAAATATTTCACATGCATATCATAGTATCTGAGTTATACTCTAGATGCATTTCCTGGTTGGCCTCACATCTTATCAGAAGCCAACATAGGCTATGATGTGCAGTGTTTTCCTCAATCAATTAGAAATCCAAAATTGTTGTGAATTCATGACGTACCTAGAAAAGGAGAGAACAAAGTGACAAGCTTAAAAAAGTATGAACATGTTTTGTGGGATCCTGGAATATTAGTTGGGGGAGGGCTTCCACCAATCTAGGCATGCTTTGCCCTTTTAAGTAAAAGACAGGTTCAATGAGAAAACCTGGGCTTAACCCATAGTAGCAATGGCAAAAAACAATTTAGTAAAAAGAAGAAGCAGGTAATGATTAAAACACACCGATATGTCAAAAAATATATTAAGGGCAGGAAATATAAATTTCCTCAAAAAAAGTAATGAAATACCTGTTGAACCAATTGTTGTATAAAACAAAATGTTCATCTATTTGCATTACAAACAGCAAACACCGCTCTTCCACCAAAACCAGGTAATGATTAAAACACACTGATATGTCAAAAAATATATTAGGGGCAGGAAATATAAATTTCCTCAAAAAAAGTAATAAAATACCCATTGAACCAATTGTTGTATAAAACAAAATTTTCATCTATTTGCATTACAAACAGCAAACACCGCTCTTCCACCAAAACCAATTTGAAATTGATAGCATTATACTGTTTCACAGAAGCCTAGAAGGCAGGGAAAGAGGAATTACTTTTGAGGCTGGCAAACTCAAATATATCCAATCTTCCCAGCACTTTACAGGGGAAACTCCAGTTACCACAGCCATAGTCCAGTCCATTTGAGCTATGAAGTTCTTCCAAGTTTCCCTTTTTCTCCAAGCAGGAGTCAGATTGCTCTCCTTCCTTAGGGCTAAAACCAAAAGTGCTGATGTCTCCATATGTGTCATACCTTCCTCCTGTACAGTCCTAAAGTTCCCAGACTGCTAGTGACAGCTTCAGAGAGACCAGCTCACAGGTAGCAGGGAGAATCAGGCTCAGCCAATCATTCCAGTCAGGATTTCAGCACAGCCTAGATGATTGGTCAGCTTGTTCTTAAATAAGAGCCCCTTCTTGCTCCTTATGTTCTATACATTACAGGAGGCTAGCTGGTCTAACTTTTGTGGAGCACTTCCAATTCTTGTGTTACAAGAGGAAGGAAGGTCCAAAGCCCAAGCCCTTCCCCATGCAGATTTATAACAAAAGATCTCTTTCTTCTCATTGCCTCCAAGTCCATTTGTATACTGAGATGCTAGTGCTTGAAAGTCCTTCTTGTATAGGTCAGTAGGCAGTGACTGGTGAAAAACCTAATCCAATTCTTTAAAGAAAGTCACAGTCAATCAGGCCTCAATTTGCACTAGTTCCTGTTGATTTACCACGAACAGTCCCAAAAAAAACTTGCTCTAGGTAAATTTCCAGGTGGCAAGGCCCATGTGCCAGTGTACAAAGCTTTGAATCCTATTAAAAAAGAAGGCTCTTCTAGAATCCCTCCCAGGTTAGTTCTGAGCCCAGGCCTTCCTCTGTATTAGGAGGAGAGAGCTAGGCTGGGAACAAATCACCATGAAAGGTCTTTCTTACACAAGAGCTCTCAAACTACCCAGGTCCTAGCTTGTTCTTTGTGAGGTCCATCTGCTGTTTCTATCAACTCTCTTCTTCCAATTAAATACCGGGCTGTAATTAGCACTTCGCTCTCTTCTTGCCAGCAGACCAAGTCCTATAGAAGTTCTCTGAAAGATATTTCACACCTTTTGAAGATGGTTGATTACTGTGGATGTGGACAGTGGAGCTAATTATTGCCTAGGCTATCAGGAAAAGAAAACAAGTTCTAACAAAACAATATTAATTAAATTGAGTGTGACCTACTATTCTAACTCCAGTCTGACTAAGATTTAGCTAATCAGAGATGATATTTCCTATACTGACTCAAATTCAACTAAATGTTGTGAGAGTGCATTAATAAAGGAAGCCGGGGAGATTTAAGATATTAACTTTGGCCCAACAAACAATGGTGAAAGTACTCTGATAGGGGTGAGATTTACAATTCTAACCACAATCCATCTAAAATAGGGTAAAGTACATAAATGAAAGGCATGAGATTTAATTTTCTAACTCCATTTTTGCACTGAGGAAATAGCAAAAATAAAAGAGATGAGATTAAATATTGTATCTGCAGTGCTGCAAACATTCAGGGAAGTGCATTGTAAGAATGGTGGAAAAGTCCTCTCCATGGCAATGCCTGCCCTGAGCGCCCACCTGAGCTGATGTCTGGATCCCTAATGCTGATGTTTGTGCTATAGACATACACAGATCATGCATGTGCGCCATAACATAGGCCTGTGTCATGGATTGTGGTCTTCTTGGACTGGGAGGGTTGCCCAAAGAGCTATGCTCATAGTGGTGGAGGACTGCTGCCTTCACCAGGAGTTAAGCAGTATGTGCGCAGTGGTAGCAGCATACCATGTAGTGAGCAGAAGGAGTGAATAAGTCCTTTTTAATCTGTGTTCCTGGGGTGAGGCTTACAGGCTTAGTCACTTTTTTTAAAGTTCCGTAGCTGGGTGCTTAAGTCACCCCTTAGCCTATGTCAGTTAGATGTCAAGTGCTGTGCAGTGCAGGAGTGTTGAATCTGCACTGTGTGTATGTTTGCCTGGAAAGGGTACAGCACAGGTATTGAGCAGTACTCTGCAGTGCGTGCATGGTGAGTGCATGTATTGGGTGTATGTATACCTCTGAGGAGTACATTACATGGGAGATGTAGTGCAGAGCGTAGGAGGTGAATGCATGTACTGGGTGTATGTGTACTTGCAAAAAGTATAAATACATGAAGGATGACATGTTTGCAGCACATGCATGATAAATGTGTGTGCTAGCAGAGAGTGTGCTTACAAGTGGGACACCATAACACAATATAGAGAGGCGACAGTACTGTGCAGTGCGTGCAGAATTAATGTGTGTGTGCTGAATGTATATGTGCTTAGGGTGGCACAATGCATGGAGGCATCAGTACTGGTTAGTGTGTGTGCTATGTGCATATACAAAGTGCAAATATAGTAGCAGTACTAACATATTTATTGTATACATTTTAAACTTCATTAAATATAAAAAAGTAAAAAGATAAAGATAACATTTTCACTCAATCACAGATTTTCAAACATAGGGATCCTAATTAATAAAGATAAAAGATGTCCTGCTGTTTTATGGTGTATAAAATTTACGCTGTTACCTTTGCACACTTGTTAGTTATGCTGCCGTTTGCTTTTATTCTATCATAACTTATATACAAAAATCGTATCAGTTTCCAGATAAAGAAGTTCGATTGTAACTGAAAGAAGGCTGTGATAGCCTTTCTTACAGTGCGCAAAGAAAGCTACCTGAAGCAAGGTAACATATATTTTCTACAGACATCACTCCTTCCGGGGCAGAGACAGACAATATGATCCAGAGATTCATTTCGATAATTGCAAAGTCTACAGGTAATAGAGCTTAATTTAGAAGTCCGAGGACCTTCAAACTCTTTCAATTAAATATCTAATACTCGGAATCTCAGGAATTTTTGTTTTATAGTTGCCTCTAGATTGGAGTCAATATACTTTTAGTTAGGCTGAAAATAAGATTCCATTAGTAACTCTGTATATTTGTAGGTTGATGTTTTAAATAAAGTCTCTCATGCAGAATGACCCCTAGAGGGTTTCCCTGATAACATTTTTGTGAGTTAAGCAAATTATGATCTGGGAGAGATACAGTGATCTGATCAGGGAAAAAGGCGAGAGTTAATCAAGGAATTCTGTTCAAGTTCTCAATATATCATGCCTCTCAAGGAATCAGCATTTGCAGAGGCACAACCACAAAAATAATATATTTTCTGAGTCAGGTAGACCACCTCAATTGATGGAAGGTTCAGTTCCACTCTGATCATTGCATGTGGGGTTGAATTCCGTAAATTAAACGGAGAGCATTTTGGTTGAATTTTTTTATATTTTCTATTCGTTTACAACTATCTAGGAGTAAGTCAGGAGTGGAATCAGTTTTGTCCTAAAGGCTGCTATTGTGGGCCTGATTGCACACCCTCTGTATGATTGACAAGTTGTTTTATGCTTTTGTGATGGGGATGGCCTTCGTTTTTAGAGAATATAGGTGCTTTTTGTTTTTTAAAAATTGTATTAATTTTTTTTCCTTTTCAAAATTCATTATTAAACAACAAGGAACAACCAGCGCCTGAGCACAGGTGTAAAGAAATAACCAAATACTACAAGCAAAAGATAACAACATCAAAAAATGAACAGCAACATAATACCTGGGGGAAGGAAAACCATGTGGACAGCAGGAGAAACCCTGGTTCAAGTCTGGGCGTAGCAGCCCTGGAACGCAGCCGTCTCTGCCAGCCAATCCCGAATAGGATCCCAGGTCCGACCCAAACTTTTCCTACGAGGATCATTATCAATTAGAGCCATCTCCAGTCTACTTGTATATAAGAATTCCTGCCGCCAGATCCAAGGATTGGGTGGATCCCTGGCAAGCCAGAATCGAGCCAAAATCAGCATCGCCAGCGTGATGAAAAAAAAGAAACCCGCAAAGGGGGTTGGAATAGCATAATGAGTTTAAAGCCCACTGACACTGCCATATTGGAAATACCCCACAGTTTACCAAAAATGAACTGCCAAAACAGTCAAAGTGCAGGCGAGGATGCAAAAACATGGACTGCATTGCCCTTCGCCATCCCACACCGAAAGCAATGAGCATCCGACCATAGTTTTATAATAAAAAGACGATGCAGAGTAAAATACCAATTGTTTACACAATTAAGATGATGAACCTTATTCCAAGAGACGGTCAATACTGAATGGCCATCATATTACTACAATAAAGATCCGCCCCGGTGACCTCCGTGCTAAGCCAAGAGCTCCACTTATTAGCCACTTCCTGTGGTCTGGGATTCTCTCAAAGCATTTTGTCCAGGTCAGACTCTTCAGCTTGCTTCTAATCAACGTAGGGTGGCATTGGTGGAAGAAATAGGGATCTGATGAACTTTAGGGTCTGTTGAATCAGAGCTAGAAAATAGCATCAGGGCAAGGGATGGGCTTTGGGTTGGGCAGCTCTTGGAGCAGTCCGCCCTCCTCAGAGCATCCCTTGAGAAAAGAATTTGGGAGAGGGCTGTTAAAAATAGCAGGGCTTGACAGTTATCATACTTTGAGAACAATGAAGAAATGGGATGGATTTTGTCATTTCGGGTAAAGGATAGATATTTCTCCAACAATATTCAGCAAGTTCAGGATTAGAATGGCCTGTTAGTTGCTGACCCTGTCTTAATAGTGAGGTTTTTCATCATTTTCATTGGGACCTCTAAATGAAAGACTGTCTTTCTTCCACCGAGAATATTGCTCAAATTGTCCGGCGGTATTTGAACTGCCAGGTGACCTCGGCTCGGCAGTCTAAAGTGGAGGCACCTATTACTCTTGTTGAGGTTAAAGAAGCTATTGGTTCCCTTTCTAGAGGGAAGGCATTGGGTTCTGACCAGATACCTTGAGAATGTTATGCTACCTTTTCACAGATCCTGTCCCCAGTGTTAAGAGATCTTTTTGATTCATTTGATATCTCTGATAATGTTCCTGAGTCTTGGAGAGAGACAAATATTGTTGCCTTCCCAAAAAAAGGGAAAGATCCCACCTTTTGCGGGCTATATTGTCCTATTTCTTTAATCAATGGCAATTCTAAAATGTATATTCGCTTTCTTGCTAATCGGTAGTCAGCAAATTATTTCTCATTTGGTGGACCCAAACTAATATTGCTTTATCCCGGGCCGGGACACAACATCACATGTAAACATGGCAATTATGGCTTTGGAACTGGCTTCGGTGGCAGGGAGCCCATTTGGTAAGATTTGTTTGAATGCTGAGAAGGCCTTTGATCGGGTCTCTTGGCCCTTCCTTTTGGAGGTAATGGAGTCCGCGGGTTTGGATTCTATCTTTGTTGCCAGGGTTCGGGGTCTGTACCAGGGCCTCAAAGCTAGGGTATGTAGCGTGAGTCTTTTCTCTGATTCCATCTTTATTCTTCGTTGTACCCGACAAGGCTGCCCGCTATCCCTGCAATTATTTGCACTCTATGTAGAGCCGTTCATTCAATCCCTCAAATGAAATGAGGGTATATGATCTTTGAGGTTACATCAATTTGAGGTGAAAATTCTTGCATATGTGGATGATATCGCAATCTTGACATCTGATCCAAATGGGGGATTTAGGGCATTGGTAGCTGCAGCCAAATCATTTGGGGATGTTTCTGGCTGTAAACTGAAGTCTGATAAGACTCAGATATTATCCAATGTGGCCTCACCAGCTTAGGATCAGAGGTGGGTTCAAATCTGGCATACCTTGGGGTAACTCTGGCAATTACTATGCCAGATATTTTGGAGTATAACTATGGGAATTTGCTTCAGCATTCTGTGGAGGTCTTTCTTAAATGGAATCATTTGCATTTGAAGATTATGAGATGGTGTAATCTTATAAAGATAATTATCCTCACGCACTATCTTTATCTCTTCCCCCGCATTTCACTTTTTCTTCCAGTGACCTTTTTTTACCAGAGTGGAGACACTATGGCAGAGGTTTATCTGGGCTTTCCACAAACCACAATGTAATATTCAGTTTCTACAGCAGTCCAAAGAAGATGGGTCGGGGGTTCGCTCCCTATCCTTAGGTTTTATTTTCTAGCATCTATTTCACATGACTTCAGTTGGTGCTGAGATGGTCGCCTTGTTCTTTGGCCTTGGGTCGGGTATTATTGATACAATGTATTTCAAGCATACTTGCTTTAAGACCTTAAAAGTCTTTCATCCGGTTTGGTGTTCTTTTAGGAGATTGTTCCCTGGCATTACTACATTTAATCAGCTTATGTATTTGGACTATAACCCTAATTTTCCTCATGGTATTCATGAAGGGTTTTGAGAGATATGGGGAAGGGTCTATCTGCTGACCTTAGGACAACTTTTTGAAGGGGATATTTTTGCTTCATTTTTCACCTTGCAGCAGTTGGCTCCCCTGCCATCCAAGTTTTTCTTTAGATATTTACAGATGCAGCATTTTATTTGGAGCCGCAAGGAAGAGGACTTAAATTGGACTGAAGATGTAGGGCTGGATCTTATTAGGAAAACTCCTTCTAGAAGAAATATTGGGATGGTTTATAGGTGATCTATACAGCTTCACAATCTCTAGTGATGATAAGTTTCAGCAGTAGGCTAATATGGAGAATATACATGTTGTGCATGTGTTAAGTGCCTATCCAAATGAAATACCAGGTAGAAATATGAGGTTTCTGAGTCCACTGTATAGTTTCCTACCTTCCAATTGAATTTATGTACATTCCTCCTGAAGGACATGCTTTTTGTTTTGCTAATATTGGCTATTAAACCATTTGCCTGGTTATATCGATTAACAGATGTAAGTTCATACTGTAATCCAATTGGAGTTTGAGAACAAATCATGAGGTTGTCTGCAAATGTTAGATAACTAACAAGAGAATTTCCCAGTTTTGGTGATAAAGATTCTGGTTTCTGGATATAATTCCCTATGTCTGAGATATATAGTGAAAAAAGAGAGGGGGATAAAACATAGTCTTGTTTAAGACCATTCTTGATTGCAATTTTTGGAGAGACGTATACAATGAGATCATAAGGTGCAGCAAATTGCCATCCATTCCGTTTTTGGAGCTTTGACCATCCATGGTTGAGATTTACTTTGTGTTAGAATTTTGGTCTCTAGCTGGCAGGGGTATGCACCCTGTCCAAGTAGGGACCACAATCCTAGTCAGGGTAAGCTAGATGCATACTAAATGATAACCTGTGCTCGCCCTCTGGTAGCTTGGCACAGTTATATCTAAAGAGGCAATGTGTAAAGTATTTGTGCAACACACACACAAAGTAACACAATGAAAACCCTACAAAAAGACTCCACACAGGTATAGAAAAATAGAGAATATTTATGAGTAAAACAAGACCAACATGTCAAAAAATCTACTAAGTAGAACCGGAGTTGTGAATTTTAAAGCTGGAAAACAGTGCCTAAAAGTCAATAGCGCTAAAAGGTTACCTGAGGTCGCACAAGACTGGGGTAAATCCAAAGTTTAGGCCAACTGCAATGGAGGGCAGGCCGGCTACAAGACACACACAGGTCCAGCTGACAAAGTACATTGGATTAAGCAAAGTATCGTTATCGAGAGTCCGATGCGTCAGCCCTGATTCACGCAGTGGGGTCAAAGCCTCAAAATTGAGCTTCGCAGTCGGGATCTCGGTTTGGCGCTGCATCGGAGTCAAACCTCGCCATCAGGACCTCGGATCAGCACTGCATCTTTGTTGAGCCATGCAGGGATGTCTTCAGATCGGCACTGCATCAGCGTCAAAGGGCACTGCGTCGGTTTAGATTGGCGCAGTGGTGACGATTTATCAATTTTGTAGCAAAACAGCTGCAGAACAAAATTCTGAGGCCCAGGACAGGAGGGGGCACTTCAGGCAAGGGCAGGACTCACAGATGGCAGAGTCCAGCAGCACCAGTAGAGTTTCAAAAAGCCTTTTTTGAGCCTGAGACTTCAGAAAACAGGAGTCAAACCAGCAAGCCCTTTGAGTCACTGTGAGTTCAAGTTAGATGGGTCCAGTCCTTGTCCTCAGCAGGGCAGAGATCGGCAGGCAGCAGGGCAGCTCAGCACAGCAGTGAAGCAGTTCCTTAGAACAGTCAGTCTAGCAGAGTGGTAACCCTTGTAGAAAAGCAGTCCTTACTCCTGGCAGAATTCTTCACAGGTCCAGTAGTGTACTGTATTGGTAGGTACGTATAACCACATGTGCCTTCGAAGTGGAGGGGACTGAAAACTGTCTCCTTGAAGTGCACAGGTCCCCTTTCATCCCAACCCTCTCTGCCAGGATATGAATCCTTTGTGTGGGGACTGGACACAGCCTATTGAGATGTAAGTATAGCAACACAAAAAAAGATGAAAAAAAGAAATGATGGACAGAATGCTGAACATTGGCAAACATTCACCCCCAGTACAGAGATCGGGACCAAAATCCATTGTTTCTAGGTTACTTATTTTTCTGGTTTCAGGAGGACCTGGCTTGGCAGCTCGGGCTGGACTGTTCCAATTGGAGCAGGGTCAAGACTGATTTGCATTTGGCTGGGTCCAAATTGAGGTGACATGGTGTGCAAAATAACGATGAATTGGGATGCAGACCTCAGTAATTTCCAATGTATGAGATAAATACAAGCATTCCATCCATCAAATTATGTTTTGTGTACTTTATTCAGATGTAAGTGTCAGCTCCCACCCCCCCTTCCTGCCCAGTAAGGCTATTAGATTGCAGATTAGTGCAGATGAGTCCTCTGCCTCACCAACACTTCCTGTGTGTGTGGCAGTCTAGAGGGAATGCACAAGTGTAGCTGTCACTTAGCCCAGACGTATATTGGAGACAGGATGCAAGGTACAGACAGCAGCAAGAGCAGAGAAATGTTCATCTAAAAGGGACATTTCTAAAATAGTAATGTTAAATCCAACTTTACCATTAAGGAGGATTTATCATTATCATTCCAAAGATATGAAACATGACGCAGCCACTCCTTCCTAATCAGGAATAACAGTTTAAAAGTGTTTTAAGGAATTCCCGATGCTCGCCTATGAGAGGAGTAGGTCTCATAGTAGTGAAAAACTAATTTAGCTGTTTGTCACTACCAGGACATGTAAAACTTAAAAGTGCATGTCCTAACTTTTACTTACACAGCACCCTGCCCTTAGGGCTCCCTAGGGCCTACCTTATGGGTGACCTATGTGCAATAAAAGGAGAGTTTAAGGCTTGGCAAGTGGTTTTGAATGTCAAGTCGAAGTGGCAGTAAACTGCACACACAGGCCTTGCAATCGCAGCCTGAGATAGGTTTGAAAGGCTACTTGTGAGGGTGGCACAAACAAGTGCTGCAGGCCCACTAGTAGCATTTAGATTATAGGCCCTGGTTATATGGTATACCACTTTACATGGGACTTATAAGTGAAACAAATATGCCAATCAGTTATACACTTATATCACCATCTTTAGGGGAGAAGCACATGCACTTTAGCACTGGTCAGCAGTGGTAAAGCACTCACTCAGAGTCCTAAAGCCAACAAAAAGAAGGCCAGAAAAATAGGATGAGGAATGCAAAATGTTTGGGGTAACCCTTCAGAGAGGGCCTTTTTCCAACACGATCCCCCCAGCCTAAAGCCAGGGTAGCCTAATCAATACCTTGATGGACTTACCTGCTTAGGGTGATGGAACCTGGACAATGGCCCACTACTGCAGGGGTACTTGCCAGTTCTACGCCTGTCTGAACCCAGTTGGATCCCTCTCTACAGGCAGTTCCTGAGTCATTTCAGACTCCAAAATAAGTTCACCCTCCTCCTCAGGGATCTCCTGATCCTCCTCTGGGATGTCATCACCTGCAAACTGGGTCTCCGCCCAGGCCCTGAAAGCCTTCTGTAGCTCCACCTTCCAGGTAAAGCCCCTTATAGAAACTTGAAAGTACTTGCAGAAATCGTTCAGCTGCTGCACAGTGTAAGAGTCCAACCTGGCCAGCTCAAACTCAAATCCTGCAGGTGCAGGTGTGGCTTCTCCAGAGTGAGACAATATTTAGCAGAAAAATCAAAAGGCCCATCAGGGAGAATTGAAAAAGGCTCGAATTAGTCTTAAGTATATAGTTGTAGTAAACACTGAATTAGTAGTAAACACTGAATTACTATATGGTATTGCACAAACATAAGTCCTATCCTCACTGTCACAAATGTTAGTAATTGGGTCTCTTGTCCTAGTCAGGTAAGCTATATACACACTAAAAGATAACCTGTGCTCACCCTCTGGTAGCTTGGCAAAGAGCAGTCACGGTTATCTAAAGAGGTAGGGGGAGGTGTACTAAGAGTTTGTGCTGTAATTGCGTCACACAGCATATGGATTTATTTTCCATAATGTGAAATTTACGAAAAGCAGCGCATAGCTCAGCTTTGCAATACTTAGTGCCAAGGGGGTACACCATGGGTGGAGCATGGGCGTTCCCATGCAACCACCCAAGGTATCTGACACTAAACCCTATTTACTAAATAATGTAGACAGTGTTTAGCGACAGAAAACTGTGCCCTTTTGAAGTAGGTGCAATGAATGAGAAATGCTTTCATTTCTAATTTTGTATGTGTGATGCACTTTACAGCACACATATAAAGAGGGAAAAGGATTAAAGTCAGTCTATGCACAGTATTTTGTACTGGAAGGCTACCCTTCAAGTACAAAACCCTTACTAGACTCGCGGAGACACCCTTGAACTATGGCGTAAAGGTGTTTCGGTGGTGCACGGCAGCTGATTTCAAAGCTAGGGAGAGGGGAGGAGAGTGCCATATTTCTGTAAAAAGTGGAGTTAAAGACTTGGCAAGTGCTTTTAAATGCCAAGTCAAAGTGGCAGTAAACTGCACACACAGTCCTTGGAATGGCAGTCCTGAGATAGATTTAAAAGGCTGCTTGTGTGGGTGGCACAACCAGTGCTATTCCAACACCTTGTCAAAGGCGAAAGAATATTCCAAAAAAAAACAGACACTGAATGGTCTTCAATAGTGTAATGCCTTTCCTATTAGGACTGTCTGTGGCACAATGTTATCGACAATCACTCATCCTGCTCTCTAACCTATTCGGTAGGCTGACAGAAAAGTCCTTAAGTGTTATCCATTCTGTTAGGTGTGAGAATAAGTACTTAGAGAAAAGTTTGCTCTCTGCATTTAAAAGTGCCCTAAGGCTAAAATTTGATGGATCTTTCCTGCTTCATTTTTTGTGGAGTGGTTGTATTATCGATCCTTGCCATGAGGCTGGTATCTCGCCGGACAGCAGGGCACAATGAAACAGTTTAGTGTTCTGCCCCGCCATTAAAGATCCAGTTTCATTATGGCACTTGGAATCCCATTTAAACCAGGGGTTCGTGAGTTCTTACTTATAGTTATTAATGATGCCAGTTGCTTTGCTGATAATTTCTAATCCCTTGTGAGCATACTGATTTATTGTACAAGGTATAGTGTAATTACTTGAATAATGGATTTTGACATACCTCTTCCATGTGTTGATAGGAATGTCATAGTCTATTACTTACCTATGCAAAGATGAACCGGTCCCCACTAGATGCCAGAACTTTTGAGCATGTTTGGTTTCAATTGCTTTATGCAGTGAATCCCATTTCTTAACAGCCTCATCTGTTTTTTATTTTCTTTTTTATAGATTACCTGTAAACCGCTTTCAATTGTTTCATTAAATTGGATCATTCCAAACTATGAAGAAAAGTTAGAAGGTTCCTCATGGATCTTCTATATTTCCTCATTATAATTAATATTTCCCTCGTTAATTTAAAGATTTGCCTTCCTTGAGGCTGTGAGGTGGTTCAAATGCGTCGCGAGAGATGATCAGTGATAGGTCTTGTTATGTTGTGCCACTTTTCTCTCCAAGTGCAATCCTTTTTCTCCAGTTTGCGAAATTGATTTAGAGCATCTACTAACATTGAGTTGGTAGCTAATGATGAAATCTTGTCTGATATTTCGATTTTCACACTAACTTTTTATCATTTATGATCACTGCAAATGCTAGCGGAGAGCTACATGTCTGAAAGCATGAGAGTGCGTGTTTTAAAGTTTCTACCTGTGGATTATATCACTTTATTCCCTTAAGATGATTTCTCATTTCACTCACAAGTCTAAGAAGGAAAAAGGAATCATAGTGTAGTCTATAATAGAACTTAAATTTGTTGCAACAAAAAGTATTTCTTGTCGGTTGATCACCCATTGAGGCAGCAAAATCCTGATTCTCCTATAAGTGTTTTTCAGATGTTTGGATTTCTGAGGATGGGTTTGTGTCTTTCTCGGAAACATAGGCGGAGGAATTAAAAAAGCTTCATATGGCCCTTCTTCGAAAGAGATCAAATCCAGAATAACTTCAAGAAGATCTTCATTGAAGCCACTTGAAGCTATGCAGGGGAAATCTTTGTAAAGTTCTGTTAAATACTCCAGTTTTTCCAAGGTTCTAATGACATTTTCTAAGTCTGTCCTAGAAGATGGAAAATAGATCTTTATAATATATAGATGTTCCTTCTTGAAGTTCGCTTGCCTCAGTGGCCAGAAATTGCTTAGAGAGGGTTGGAATATCTTCACATCTGAGTTGAAATAAGTTATTGATTAGGGTAAGTAACCCACCGGATGGGCAGCCAAATCTTGCTTTTGTGGCCTTTTTTCAAAATTTGTAAAGTTGGGTTTACTAAAGTTGTCAATTTCCTAAGACTCCTGCAGATATGACCCGTGAAACCTATTTAAGAAAGTATGAAAATCATGTTTTGAACTTTTCAAGAGGCAACAAATACCAGCAATATTCCATGAACAGATCTGAATACATTTCTGGTGAACTGCTTTGTCTCTAGTACTGATGTTAGGTATGTTGTTCCCTTGTAAACAATGGTTTAGAGTTAAAGATGTTCCTCTTCCAGTACAGTTCTTTTGACTGTACAAACATAGGTGGACATTTGCCTTTTCTGCTTCTACTATTAGAATGCGCCACTCCTCTATGTTTTCTTTTCTGGCCTAGATCTTTCATGCAATCTCCTCCATGGACCAGGTCGCTCTGGTGAATTCAACATTACTGGTTTTATCTGCATGAAAATGAACTGGCAAGTGATCGGCTTAGGTCACTGAACTAAGATCTGAAAAAGATCCTATTGTTTTCAATAGGTTCTGCTGATTTAATACATCTTGAAGCCGCCTCAATTTGTAAAGTGGCTTGAAATCCAAAACTTGATTTACCTTTACAGGTTTAACTGTGTCATGTAAATCATGCATCCCTTGATTTTGGCATCCTTGATTTACTTTTAAGTGGGCTCAATGCCCAACAGAGTTTCGGGGGCAGAGTCCTTCAGCGAAGGCTTTATGCAAGACTAGATTGAGGGACGATCCAACATTTTTAATTTACGGTCAGTCAATACATTAGTCTTTATAGGTGGTCCATTTTTTGTTGATATTTCTGTGCACATCTTGTTAACCAAGGTTAAAAATTTGTCTGCCATACAATTTAATAGATCCATCATAGGCAGTGAGGATGTCTGATTAGTTGAGCAATTCAGTCCCTGAATTGGATTTGTAGGGGCTACATTTTGGAGTCCCTTGGCAGACATTACTGCTTGTCCATGCTGTTCAGTTGTTTTACTTAGAGAACGATTAGTTAAATACTCTGATCCTTGACTCGGGATTACATTATTAGAGCATATTACGCTTTGATGTTGCTTGGAAGAAATTACTACTTGACTCTATTGTGCAGTTGCGTTTTGCTTGGTAATTGTTGAGTGATTTCCAAATTTCGATCTGAGATGGAAATCACATTACTGTATAGTTTTTGCTGCTATTGCACAGTGATAACACCTCTTTCGAATTATTCACCTATGTTCTGCTTAGATAACTTTGTTAGTTGCAATAAAGTAGAGTGGATACAGTCCCTGCAACAAATTGACAGCAAGTTGGAGCTTTATAAGATTTGGAACTGAGGATATCCTTCAAAGTAGTTATGGTTTCCATAATAGAATTTTCATTGGTCAACTTGAGTAGACGTGAAGATGGCTCCATATTGGTATGTGAAATAAATGCATTCCTAAAGATTGGGTAGTTGTTGTGTGTCCCGGTTGATTTACTTGAATCAGCAGTGCAGTCCTCTTTTACTTTATTTTTGTTGACATTTTTATTTAATCTCTTTAATTTTTTCAATCGCCATTTGCTTACATAAATCTCAAAATCTTCTTTTTGGCAGTTTGGAGTAATGCTTTGACCCCCGTCTGTAATAGATACAGTGGGGATCTTCCTGAATGAACTGCATTTTTTCCTGCTTCAACACCAAGCTCTTCATCCATGCTAGGAGTCCATCCTCGAAGATTTGTGACCTCTGCTTAGCTCCACGTTCATGATGCTACTTTTGGCTTAGTTGTAGTTAAATGCATTGATGTAGCAGAAGAAGTATTTGATTCTTTGTCACTAATTTTCTTAAGTCCTGCACCGTGGGGCTGGCTGTAGTCTCCTTTGGTGAAGAACTTTGTGTGTGCATTGATTTTAAACTAGAACATATTTTTACAGGGATGAGCTGAAGTATACTACTTAAATTATCATTCCTTGTCAGGTTGAATGTGCTCTCTAGTAGTGTTGCAAGTTTTGTATCCATTCCAATCAGAGTCTTATTGAAAGAGTTCCATGCAGTTGAATGTTCTTGAATTGATTTTAGTAGTATGACCTATTCACCAATGCCAACCAATTGTGATTCCAAGGCTTCTGTCATTTTTGTGAGAGAAGATCTGATTGCACCCATTGCAGAGAGAACAGGTTATTTGAGTTTCAAAATCCTGCTTCACTGCCTAGGTTGACCAAATTAAGAGCTCGGAGTTGAAGGGTGGGATGAATTAACAAATAGGTCTGAGTTGTCAAGAGAGCTCGCTAGCTCATATTGGTCACCTATTACATGGTCTGAAGTTGCCATATTGGTTGATTTGACTTGAACATGTTCTTTATCCCACATTGATGAGAGAGCTGATTCATCATGGGTTAGAAACACCTCAAACTCTGTGCTGCGTTCGACTCCTTAAGGAGCTTTTTAGTACAGCTTTGCTCCCAAAATCTGGGATGTCCCCGCCACACCAATTTACCCCAGCGTTGGTACGTTATCACTGATAATTTTGGAATTGCTTAGAGTTATTGGTGTTTGACAATGTTGAATTGTTGGTGTTTGACAACATGGTAAGCCATGAACTGATTGTTTTGAACAAGTCAGGTTGTACTGTAACCCCAACTGGGGTTGATCTTGTGCTGTATTACAATTTCTTTGCGAACAAGCACCAGGATTGGTTTTAATTGTTGACAAATGAGTTGCCCCTTGTATCACTGACTCACTGGAATCCTGCAGTTCCACCTGTGAGTCCGTCTGGTGCTCTAGGGCTGCTATCATTGTTGACTCTGTCTCCTCATGACTCGACAAGATACTTTGGGTTGTACTGAGTCTATGGCCCTCAGTGCTTTAGTACGCAGTTTTTCCCGGGATTTGCTACAGCTGCATAATGTCTTGATTAAGATTGGAGCTGGAGTTTTTCTGCTGCTGCAGCTTTTGTTGGGGCGTTTTCATTGTTTCAATTTAATCTTAGAATGGTTATAAGCACTGCTGAAAATGTTCTAAGGTTCTAAAAGTTGCCTGCTGCCTACAACGAACACTGGGCCCATGGCTAGAACGGGGAGTCTACGGGTTTTCAAAAGTTCATGAATTTTATTGTTTTACAGGAGATGAACTGAGTTACACATAGAATGATCATGTTTTTATTTTTTGTTTTGTTACTGGTGATTTGCCAATAGTCGCTCTATGTATCCTGTGTATCCAGTATATCCAATATATCCAATATCCAATATTCAATAACCAGTGAAATGGGTCAAATACAAGCTCAACTCAAATTCATGCCAAGCAGCTGCAAGCTGTGTCAGCAGTATCAGAGCCACCTTTTCATGGCACCCACGGGTCATATATCGATTAGTGCCACAAACCACAAGCCCTGAGTGGAGTCTGGATCCGGTCTGCACCTGCGGCCTGAAGGAAGTGGCCATTAGGGGCCACCCGGGTTCCTTATTTATTTTTATTTATTTATTTAATTTATAAGGCGCAACAGCTACCCAAAAAGGGTTTCCCGGCGCCGAGCAAAGACACAGACCAGATATTAAGACTTAGGGGCCGATTCCGATCTCGGTCGGAGGCGCACCCAATACCATTCGGTCGGGAAAAAAGCCATGCGAAAGCCTGTTTCCCGACCGATCCGTACAGCACACCGAACGAGTAAGTACGATGCGCACAACAGCACAGAATCCGGCCGAGCCGTACTCACCCACACCAGGTCCTGTTCCCCGACCGAGGCGAATCCGGAAACGCCGAATCGAGTCGCACGGAAGGAAAAATGCAGCTCCGTCCGGCCGAACGAGTACGATGCGCTTCCGTACGCGCCGAACCCGTCGCTACGCACGGCACGTCAAAGCATCCGGGAGAGGCGCACATAAGCTCCGATTCGCGCCACAACACGATCCACGGCTACGAGACGAACACGCCAGCGACGAGGACGAGGCGAAGCGACGAGGACGAGGCGAAGCGACGAGGACGACGCGAAGCAACGAGAAGGACGAACGACACGAACCAACCATGAATCCCTTCGTCCCGATCATACCAATATTCTACATTTACTACCGGAACAGGCACGGACGCGTATGGCGCAGAAGGTAAGTCAGACACCAACCACAAAACACATACAACACGTACACGATACATCACACACACACAGAGGGATGCAGAATATACTTACACGAGCAACAGCAGCACCATAGGGGCGGGATGCCCATCACCAATGCCACATATGCACACAGGGGCCTGAATGCGCACCACCACCCCTACCCAGGGGGGGCAGGATGCCTACCACTACTACCACCCTTAGCCAGGCGGGGCTGGATGCCTACCACTACTACCACCCTGAGCCAGGGGGGCTGGATGCCTACCACTACTACCACCCTGAGCCAGGGGGCTGGATGCCTACCACTACTACCACCCTTAGCCAGGGGGCTGAATGCCTACCACTACTACCACCCTTAGCCAGGGGGCTGGATGCCTACCACCACCCTTAGCCAGGGGGCTGGATGCCTACCACTACTACCACCCTTAGCCAGGGGGGCTGGATGCCTCACCACCACCCTTAGCCAGGGGGCTGGATGCCTACCACTACTACCACCCTTAGCCAGGGGGCTGGATGCCTACCACTACTACCACCCTGAGCCAGGGGGCTGGATGCCTACCACTACTACCACCCTTAGCCAGGGGGCTGGATGCCTACCACTACTACCACCCTGAGCCAGGGGGGCTGGATGCCTACCACTACTACCACCCTGAGCCAGGGGGGCTGGATGCCTACCACTACTACCACCCTTAGCCAGGGGGCTGGATGCCTACCACTACTACCACCCTTAGCCAGGGGGCTGGATGCCTACCACTACTACCACCCTTAGCCAGGGGGCTGGATGCCTACCACCACCCTTAGCCAGGGGGGCTGGATGCCTACCACTACTACCACCCTGAGCCAGGGGGGCTGGATGCCTACCACTACTACCACCCTGAGCCAGGGTGGGCTGGATGCCTACCACTACTACCACCCTTAGCCAGGGGGCTGGATGCCTACCACTACTACCACCCTCAGCCAGGGGGGCTGGATGCCTACCACCACCCTTAGCCAGGGGGCTGGATGCCTACCACTACTACCACCCTCAGCCAGGGGGCTGGATGCCTACCACTACTACCACCCTGAGCCGGGGCGGCTGGATGCCTACCACTACTACCACCCTGAGCCAGGGTGGGCTGGATGCCTACCACTACTACCACCCTTAGCCAGGGGGGCTGGATGCCTACCACTACTACCACCCTCAGCCAGGGGGCTGGATGCCTACCACCACCCTTAGCCAGGGGGCTGGATGCCTACCATTACTACCACCCTCAGCCAGGGGGATGGATGCCTACCACCACCCTTAGCCAGGGGGCTGGATGCCTACCACTACTACCACCCTCAGCCAGGGGGCTGGATGCCTACCACTACTACCACCCACACCCAGGGGGCTGGATGCCAACCACTACTACCACCCCACTCATAGGATGGACAATGCATGACACAACCAGCACACCACAACCTAGGGAATGCAAGAAGAAGACATCCCCCAACACCATGACAAGCGTGTGTAGACTGTGTCAAATGCCTACAACACCGAACATGACTTTGAACATACAATGTGACCCCCTAGCACATGTGCCACACACATATGTGTGTGGCACCCACAATGCAAGCAGGCCATGACCATTGTGGCAATGGGGTCCAAACCCCCATCACCACAGTGACCAAAAGGTAAGTGTGGGGTCCATAGCTGAAGCACATTTTGAACATTGTGGCAATGGGGTCTAAACCCCCATCACCACAGTGAACAAAAGGTAAGTGTGGGGTCCATAGCTGAAGCAGATTTTGAACATTGTGGCAATGGGGTCCAAACCCCCATCATCACAGTGACCAAAATGTAAGTGTGGGGTCCATAGCTGAAGCACATCTTGAACATTGTGGCAATGGGGTCTAAACCCCCATCACCACAGTGACCAAAATGTAAGTGTGGGGTCCATAGCTGAAGCACATTTTGAACATTGTGGCAATGGGGTCTAAACCCCCATCACCACAGTGAACAAAAGGTAAGTGTGGGGTCCATAGCTGAAGCACATTTTGAACATTGTGGCAATGGGGTCCAAACCCCCATCATCACAGTGACCAAAATGTAAGTGTGGGGTCCATAGCTGAAGCACATCTTGAACATTGTGGCAATGGGGTCTAAACCCCCATCACCACAGTGACCAAAATGTAAGTGTGGGGTCCATAGCTGAAGCACATCTTGAACATTGTGGCAATGGGGTCTAAACCCCCATCACCACAGTGACCAAAAGGTAAGTGTTGACAAAGAAAGAGGTGCAACTGCCAAACTGCATGGATGATTCCTGGTCACAGAACAACAAACACATCAGTGGCAAAGTAGTGTATGTGTCCCATTGCAACATAAATTGGGGGAGCCAAATACTGCAGTGCAAATAAGACATACCTTTGGCCATGTGCAGACAAACAACACCCATGGGGGCTGACACCGTCAACAATCATCAATGACACAATGACAGAAGTGACCATCAGAATGCAGACCCACATATTTGCACCAATGGGCACACAAATGCAGATACCCTGTGGAGACTGCAGATGTGAGGTGAACAGATACCGTACCATGGCAGCAATGGGACACACAAACCATGATCATTGTGCTGACCGATGACCTAGGAGTCCCAGGGACAGCAGGGGAAACCCACCAAACTACATACAGCCAATGGCACACCCAAGATATGCCAATGCAGTGGTGCAGATGCACAAACACAAACAGGCAGACCCACACTGCACATCATACACAACAGGTGAGGGGGTGCCAGTGTCCCCAGGCAACCACACAACACATGAGGAGACCTGAATACCAATCATACAGATGTGCATACAGTGCCACACAAAGGTAACTCATGGATCCAAATCCCCTATGTGGGCAAGCAGGCATTGTCAGATGAGAGGGAGCACAAATCACACATGTCACACAGGCACGTAGGGACAGCAACTGACACAGCAAGACACAGACACACCACAGCACCACCCCCAGGGCCCCCACAATGTGGTGACCCTGGGCTGCATTACAATCCCACTGTGATGACAAAGCTAAATGTGGTTCACACTGTGAACCACAGTCATGTGTCCTGAGCAACTAACTACCATCACACCTACACAAGCACAAATCAAACAGCATGGCCAGTAAGCCAAGGCCAACATGGAGGCAGGGGCCTAGCCGGGCAACAACTCTCATCTGCACACACTCAACACCACACCCCTCGACCTCCAACAATGTGCAGCAGTGAAGTACACATGCACTGGTGACATTGCACATGCACCCATGACTATTCCAGGGTGGTGGGTGGGAACCAAGGTGCAGAAACACATCACACATGGCCACTCAACAAGACTCCTGAATGTCTGACACACTGCACACTACGCTGTACATGGACATGACGGCAATACCACACCAACCAATGGGATCCCAGCCACAGTCACACACCAATGAAGAAGCCAAGGTCACCCACAAAGAACACACATAGACAACAACCAACATTGCAGCCCGGACCCTGAGGAGTGCCAGCAGTCACACACACAACGTGTCACAATCACTGAAAGATAACACAAACTGGAAATCACATGACAGGGGCAAACAACAAGTGCCAAGGGGAAACCTGACTGTGACCCATCTGCGTCTGCACACAAACTCAGCCCTGACAGCAAACACACCTATGGGTGACACCCTGATGACCAGTAATGTGCCATGCACCCACATCACAGAGAACCCAGGAGAAGACTTTGGGGGAACATAGCTCAACTCAGCTAGCATCACAAACAGGTACAACACTAGGGATCACAGCATGCACAGCTAAACGGAAGTGAACACACAGACATGCACATACAACACACACCTTGGGCGCAGGCAATGTCACAGGAGTACACACTGCCATGAGGGGACTCCACTCCTGTGTGAGGAAAGCTGTGCCATATGTTGCCTCAGTAGGGCCCCATCATGTCAGCCCGGCACTTGGTCACACAATCAACAATTAGCACCAAATGAGGGCTCCCGTAACATCAGCCTGGTCATGGAAGTGCCAACGGAATCATCAGCACAGATCCAACACACTTGTATAGCAATGTTGCACTGACAACACAGATGAGTCCTTCCCCATTGATGCCCAAACCTGCATGTCCACTGGAGATGGCCACACGGTCAGGGAAGTAGACAAATTGAACAATGGCAGGCACAACAGATGTGCAGGGGTGGAAGCCACAGATGTGAAATAGGCAATCTAAGTAGGAAATCCCATTGCCAAATACTGAACACATGACACCCTCAGATGCTGCTATGGATGACATGGATACACCACAGGATAGGACACATTCCCCCTGGACCACATGGGTTCCTGCACAGTAACACTTCATTATCATGAGACCAAATATCACCATCACTGCAGCAAGGGCATGGTTAGCATCATCAACATCATGTACATCAGAAGCAAAAGCACTAGAGAACAGAAAGTTGCTTTATTCAGCATATGTGGCATTAAAAGTAGAAGTCCGGTAGAAAATAAACAAAGGCCAATGGCCAGTCCATCAACAAAGTCACAAGTGGGTGACAGTGGCAGATGCCACCCTACACATGCCTGCACAAAACCAGGGACAATCCACTAGGAGGGGCAACCGGGGGGTAGGCCAGGCACCGCAGGGACAGGATCAGGGCTCACCAGGAGGAAGCAGGGAAGGGGTGGTGGGTGCTGGAGAGCCACTGACAACTGCAGTGGAGGTGTCTGACATGGTGTGTGCCGGCACAACTGGGGGGCATGGCTCAGATGTTGTGGGTGCCGGCACGACTGCAGTGGACCCTGCAGATGGAGTGGACAGGTCCGCCACTGCAGTGCCCAAGTCAGACAGGGTGGTAGTGGACTCCACTGCAGTGCCTACCACCAGGGGAGGAGAATGGGGAACAGGCAAGGTGGGCTGGACAGAGGGGAGGACACCCTCACCACATCAGTGGCACAGACAAGCGCAGCGGGGGTGTGGTGCCGGGAGAGCAAGTGGCAGGGGGAGAAGGCCGGATCCTCTTGGGGATGGTATATCTGTGGGTGGGGGAACCTGGGGCAGGGTGTGGTGGGGGCACCTGTGGAGTGGGGGCCTGAGGGATGGAGGAAGGAGACCTGGTGCTTGAGCTGCAGGGCGGCGGCGGGGTCTTGCTCTTACCACTCCGGGGGACTTGCGGGTGGGGGCCTCAGTCTGTCTGCGCCTGGGGGAGGGTGTCCGGGGGCGAGGGGCACTCTGCTCCGTGTGGGGGCTTCCTCTTCCCCCTGGATGCTGGAGCAGCTGGATCAGAGGGGAAGAGGCCGAGGTCACTGAGGAAGAGGCGCTGGGTCTTTGGGGTTGCAGGTGAGGCAAGGGAGGGTGTTTTGGAGGGAGAGGCAACTGAGGACTGCGCAGTGCCCGTGGATGCGTGTGTGTGTACCAGGGCCCCATCCCCTGTGAGTCTGGTTTCAGTCCCCTGACTGTGCGTGCGTGTGCGTTTTGTTTGTGGCGTGTGTGTCTGTGTGCTGGACGTGTGTGTGCTGGTGTGTGCCTGTGCCGGTGTGTGTGTGCTTGGGACGGGTAAGGTGCTGGGGAGTGTGGATGGAGCAGAGGCAGGAGGGGTGAGGGACTGTCTGAGGAGGGACACTGCTGCCGTCAGGGAGGAGTCCATGGACCTATTGCCCCTCTGTAGGTCAGACATGCCCGATGAGATGCCCTCCATGAACGACACCAGCTGAGTCAACAGAGCGGTGTGCGCATGGAGGACACTCAGCATGGCTGTCTGCCCTACATGGAGCTGGCGAAGGAGGTACACAGACTCCTCACTCAGGGCAGCAGGGGACACAGGGGCAGGGGTGCGGTGCCTGGCCCAAAGGAGACACGCTCCCGAACATGGGAGCCTCCACGGACCTGGGGAATGGGAGTCGATGGGAGGGCGGTGGTGGTGCTGGTGGTGGCGGGGACAGCAACACTAGCTGGGGTGTGGTGGCTGCTGACACCCGCCTCCATAAGGGAGTCATCCTCCGAGTTGCTCTGGTCCTCAGCTGAGGTGGATGGTGCTGAGGACTCCTCGGTGTGGCTCCCTCGCCCTCCGTGCCACTGGGTCCCTCCGACCACTCCTCGGCTGCTGACCCAGTCTGGCTCTCTGGCTCCTCCTGGTCCGTGGAGCTGTCCCCTTCCGTGGCCGTGGATGTATCTGCAAACAATGGGGAAACAGACAGACATCAGTCACCTGCACCAAACGCACACACCACTGTGAGCACAGCACCTTACAGAGCAACCCCTGCATCATTAGTTGTACATTGCTAAAAGTGCCGTAACTGAACAGGAGAAGCCAATTGTCAGTCTGATGCCAAGCATGGCACTCACATCCCACATGGCCTTGCACCCATCTGTCTGGTGTCTGTTGGATTGCAACACCCCAGTGTGGACACATGCACCAAGTACACAGTAGTTGGACAGTGCAGAGGACACGGTGTGGCATGTGGACATGCACACATCACAGCTCTTGCCACTGAGTCAGTACAGGTTTCCGGATGAAAGGGATGCCCAGAGTCAAATAGGAAATGCATGTGATGCATACCAGCGACAGACACCATGATGCACCCATGTCCTGATAGCCATCGCCACAATGGTGTGCATGTAGCACATGTCACTCCCCTGCAAGACCACCAATAAGTAGACACATGCCATGGCAGAGGCATGACTGCTAAGTCATACATCACTGTCTCAGTGATGTATGACTTGGCAGCCAGACAACAACACTATGCACTGTGTCACAATAGTAGGTCATGGGGAATGCAAGTCCTGGAGCTGCACAAGTGCACATGTACATCCCCCACACAACACATCATCTTAACCCTCATCTGTCCAGGTCATACCTATTGGACATATGGGAGACCTGTGACACTACCCTCTGAACCTGAGCCCCTCACAATCTGCTGTGAATGGGGAACAGCTGCCTGAACTTCACATTCGCATACCCCAGTCTGCACGGGCAGCTGATCAAACACCTATGTGACACACAAGTATCGTCTCCTATGGTCACATCTCCAGGGGCATGCTGAGCCCCTACCAAGAAACACCCCAGCAGTCCTGGCAACTAATCCACAGCACACTGACACAGAGGCAAACACCTGAGGGGTCAAATCACTGCGCACAATGTGTCAGCTGATACACGGGAGTGGGAGTACAGAGTGCATTGCATGGCCTGGAGTAGGCATGACTGTCCTGCTCCACATGAATGAGGGATGAGCCCTGGACAGTGGATAGCTGGCTATGTATGTGTGACACACGTAATCTGCACACTCCTGGGGCCCAAACATTGTTCCCACCCGCTGCATGGGCGTGTGCCACATACCCCAGGCACATGTGGTGGCTCAGCACAGCAAGTGGACCGCATATCAAAGCAACACGCAGATTACATGTCCGAACACAGGCGTAGTGTGAACAATGGACCCACCCATGATGCCCACAACAGAGTTAGGGAAACAGATGCTGTCCCCCACCTTTAGTGAAGCAAACTGCAAGGACACAGTCCCAAGTGACACAATTCCCTGAATGTAAGGGCCACACCTGGGTATCAGATGAGCAGTGGGCAGTGCACAATAGAGGGACATGGCTCCTGGACAACATGACCGCTGCACTGTGGCAGTTGAACCAGGCCAGAGGAGGGCACACAGCATGTAATACAGAGTTCACAGTGCAGTCTTTGACTCACCCTCTCCTTGCTGCTGTCTGGCCTTCAGCTGCCCATCCAGGTCTGGAAACACCACCGCCAGGTTCTGGAGCATGTGGGGGGTCAGGGTCCGTGTTCCGCCCCTCCTGCGAGGAGGCGACAGCTTCAGCTGGACCCGTGCAATCCTCCGGGTCCAGCCCCGAAGGTCCTGCCACCTCTTCTGGCAGTTGCGGATCCGGCGCTTGTAGACCCCCACGGACCGGACAGCCCGGACGATGTCCTTCCAGATCTCCTGCTTCCGATGGGCATTAACCTGTCAGGATGACAAAGTGAAAAGGCCATTACTACACATGCAACATATCCGTGCATGACACAGTTGTATATACATGTCTCAATCACAGGGGCACATGATGTAGACAGGCAGTGCAAAGCTGCCCATGGACAGTTTGCCAGACGTCACTACATGGTATCATTGCATGGGAAGTAAAACCTTGTTCAAATGCACTGTCACTGCACCATACCTGTCCAGTGCATGTCACTACACACTATGGGGGTGACAACTACTCAGTGAGCCTGCTAGCCAGTGGCGTGCAGACTTTCAGCCTTGCTAGTCAGACAATATGCACATTCAGAAAGGCAGTGCACAGAACACTCACCTGCTCCCCTGGTTTCCCATACAGCTTGCTGTACTGTGGAAGTAGGCTGTCCAGCAGGGCCTGGTTCTCCTCAAGGCTGAAGGCTGGGGCTCTCTCCACAGTACGTGCCATTGCAGGGTCCAGAGGGGCAGAGACAGCAGCAGTGCAGTGGCAGATGTCGTCCTGGAGCATGTAGTGCAGGCAAGTGAGCTCTCAGGGGAACAGCCAGCAATATATATGTGCTGGAGAGGCAGACACTGTCCCTTGTGTCCAAAGTGATAGGTCCAAGTCGTTTGCATCTTCTGAATCTGGCCAATCCATGGAATAGCAGCACCAAAACACGCCCACAGCATCCTTCAAATCTTCAACTTCATGACATACATGATTTTGCAACATTGTTGTGGGTGACCAACTGATTTTCCAGCAACCGACTCGTTCGAAATTCGAAAACGCGTCCGTTGCCAGGCAAGGCCATTGTCAATGGGTGTGCACCGATCGGTCCATTGCGGTACAACGCGTACAGGGGTACAACGCGTACCCGCACACATTGAATGCAATGGGCCGGCCGGGGCACCGATCGGTCCATTGCGGTACAACGCGTACAGGGGTACAACGCGTACCCGCACACATTGAATGCAATGGGCTGGCCTGGGGGCACCGATCGGTCCATTGCAGTTCAACGCGTACAGAGGTACAACGCGTACAGGAGTACAACGCGTACAGGGTACAACGCGTACCCGCACACATTGAATGCAATGGGCCGGCCGGGGCACCGATCGGTCCATTGCAGTTCAACGCATACAGGGGTACAACGCGTACCCGCACACATTGAATGCAATGTGCCGGCCGGGGCACCGATCGGTCCATTGCAGTTCAACGCGTACAGGGGTACAACGCGTACCCGCACACATTGAATGCAATGGGCCGGCCGGGGGCACCGATCGGTCCATTGCTGTTCAACGCATCACTGTACATGTGACTGGCATATGTCAGCATGCCTGTCTCAGATGGACATATGCCAGCCACAGATAGCTCCCAGGGAGTGAGGGGCACACCTACATCACGACAGCCTGTCCAAACTTTATCGTAAGGCATGTAAGGCTGCATTTCCTATTGTGTGTATGTTGGTGTACATGTTGTCCTGTGGGTGTCACCTGTGGGCAGCCACCCCCAGGCTGTGCACGTGTTCATGGGGACAGGATCCTGGGTGTTACGTGTACATGACCACTGTGATGTGCAACTGTTCATATCTGTGCATGTGCCATGGTCACATTTCACGGTGGTGTATGTGTATGTCATGTCACATATCCCGTGAGTCCCATGTGGGACAGTATGTTTGAGCCAGGGTGTCCCAGTGGCACAATAGTGATGGTCCTCCACAGTCTTTGTGCATGTAGTGTTTACAATGTCTCTGATTTCATGTGCACAATGGGAGACAGTCTCCACATCCACGTTGTGTGTGCATGGACTTTGATGTTGTGCGTGTGTGTGTCACAGACGTCCATGTCTGTCCTGCCGTGGCAAGTGGGACCACTACCTGTGGGGGTCATGGTTGTTTTGCTGTGGTGTAGACATGATACTCCATGTAATGCCAGTGTCCAGGTGGCAATACAGGGTCCCTGGGAATGTACCTGTTGTTGAGCTGTGGTGCCTGGGGCACATCTGTCCTCACATGTCACTGTGGGGGTGATTGTGACACGGCAGCAGGAGATGGGAACTGTGACACGGCCTCATGATATCCAATGGGCCAACCTGGGACTAATTGATGCCACCTGTTGGACCGTGTTGACAGATGTTGGCCATGTATGTACCATACATGTCCTAACGGAACTGCACACTTCATGTAGTTGTGCCTCATAATGATGTGTGTTGGGATATTGAGTGTGTTCAATGCCGCATATGTGGGGTGACTGACAATCTTGCTTACTTCTCCTCTGCACTGCAGGGCTCCTGCTGTCCATCGACCATTCCCAGACCTGGCAACGATGGTGGAACGGGACAGCATCCGACGGTACCGCTTCACCAGGCAGCTGATTGAGGATTTGGCAGTGCAGTTGTCCCCACATTTGCAGCCTGGCCGGCCGTATCCTACAGTGCTGACCCCCAAGGTGAAGGTGATGGCAGCCCCTACACTTCTTTGCCACCGGTACCTTCCAACATACTGTGGCGACTGCTGGTGGGATGTCACAGACCATGTTGAGCCGTGTGCTCCGCGATGTTTTGGCGGCAATGTTGCTATTCCTGAACCGGTACATCTATTTCCCTAGACTGCGACGACTCACTGACGTGAAGAGTGACTTTTATGCCCTGGGGAGGATGCTGCATGTCATTGGCTCCATTGATGGGACACATGTGGCTTTGGTACCACCACAGGCCCAGGAGCAGGCCTACAGGAACCGCAAGCACTACCACTCGGTCAATGCACTGGTGGTGTGTCTTGCAGACATGACCATCACACACGTGTGTGCCCATTTCCCTGGTTCAGCACACGATGCCTTTGTGATGAGGAGTAGTCGCATCCCCAGGATGATGGCACAGATGCAGAACCAGCGTGCCTGGCTTGTCGGTGTGTACTGACTTTGTGCCATTGTGTGTGATCTGATCTGTAGTATTCCGCCCACTTTTCCAAGTCAGCTAATGTGCACTTGTCTGTCCGTAGGTGACTCGGGATACCCCAACATGCCGTGGTTGCTGACACCCCTCAGGAACCCTGTGACACCAGCCCAGATGCGCTACAATGAGGCACATGGTCGGACCAGGAGAGTGATTGAGCGGACATTTGGTCTCCTGAAGAGCCGCTTCCGCTGCCTGGACAAGACCGGAGGGTCCCTCCCATATGCCCCTGCGAAAGTGTGCAAGATTATCATCGTCTGCTGCATGCTCCACAACCTGGCAGTGCGGAAGGAGTTGCCTCTCATCCAGGATGACAATGACCAACATCCGCCACCTGTGGAGGATCCTGGCCTGGACCACGATGCCAGTGACGATGATGATGATGAGGATGAGGGTGATGTCCGCACACAGCTCATCACCAACTTCTTTAGCTGAATGTGAGTATCCTGAGGTGTCATGTCAATGATGTGAGTTGGCATGATATGTGTAGGTGGTGCTCTGGTGCTGTTGGAGTGTGTCCATGGGCTACTTGACTGGATGTGTGTTGCGATGTGTGCTTACAGGTGGGCTGTACTCCCCAACAGTGTTGACATGCTAACTTGGTTCTGGGTGGGTATCTTGTAACATGTATTGTGCATGAGTTTTGCTGTTCTGTCCTGTACTCCATTGCTTTTGACTGTGTGTCATTTCTGTCCTTCACAGGGTACTTTCAGATTCGTTTGGTCAACTGTGTCCACCGACGACGTGATTGCACTTCCAGGCTGGTAGCTGTTGTGTCCCTACAGGTGATGTGCGCCACACCCATGGACTTCCTTCCGTCTACAGTTGTTGACTGTGTGCCCGCTGCCAGGTGGGATTACCTTGCATCTGTAGTGGTTACGACATGTTGCAACTGTGTAATAAACCTGTGCTTCACTTTGTGATGTGAGTTGTCTGTGGTCACACATTTGACTGCCATTTGCTTACTGCACCTGTGGGCTACTTGACTACAACTGGGAATGGGTGTGGTGTCTGTGCATTGCACCGTCTTCCCTGGCAACATCAGTGTAGGAAATGAGTCAGATGGCCTAGGTGTGTATGTGTTGTGTAGCCCTGGTGGTGTGTCTCCCTCATATGTGTCACGTTGCCTTTACTCACATGCCTGTGTTGTCCTTGCTGTTGCAGTTCGCATACACAGTGTAATTTTGCAGTTCATCATCCCCATAACAGCACCCACGTTGGAATCACAACAGAGGCAAGTATGGTGTATTAGTGTGTTTATTGTGATACATTTGTGTGAATAGTGCATAGGATGGGTAGTGCTGTACATAAATCTTGCAATCAGAAGTTCCTAGGTGAATTGAAAGTCCTGGTAGACAGAATCCCCAGTATCGGGCCACAGTTGTCTGACACATTGGTCCAACTTGTACTCCCCATGCAATGTGTGGGAGTAGTGTTGCCGTCAACAGGGTGAACAGTCTGTGCACAAAGGTGAACATCCAGAACAGGTTCAGGCTTCCTGGGAGTTGCGCTTGGCCATCGGCCTCTCACTTGCCCCTCCTCGGACGACCCCTCTTCTTGGGGGGCCCCTCAAGCACAGGCTGCTGCGGTGCAGGGGACTCTCCGCCAGAGTCATCCTCCCTCCCTGTGGCAGTTGCAGTTTGTTCGGCACCAGATGTTGTTGGCACACAGGGAGGTGTGGACTGGTTGCTGTTCATCTGGCGGAGGCATTGTAAAATGTCCCTGTGCACCGCCGTCATCTCATGCAGTGCATCCCACTTGGACTCCACGCGGGACATGTGTGAGTCCACGCGGGACATGTGTGACTCCACGTGGGACATGTGAGAGTCCAAGCGGGCATGATGGGCAGCCTGCTGCTGTTTCATGTCTCTGAGGAGCCCCACTACCTGGCTGAGGTCTCCGGTGCTGGACTGGTACGCATCAGCTATGCGTACCAGTTGTGGGTCATCATGCACACCAGCAACCTCTGCAAGCAGCGACCTCTGTCTCCCACCCCTCCCACCACCCCTGCTGACATGTGCAGTGCATGCAGTGGCACGCACAGATGACCCTGGTCCACCTTGGGGGTTGGTGGTGGTGGTGGTGTCCATGGCCCCAGGTTGGTCCAGGGTCCCTGTGCTGGTGTTGCTCCTTGTTCTGTCCATGTCGGCAGGGATGGTATTTGTGGTGACAGTCGTTGGAGGGGTGGGTGCAGGGGTGCAGCTGGTGGTCCTGCTGGTGCTGCAGCTGGTGGTCCTGCTGGTGCTGCATGTAGACTTGCACCGGATGTGCCAGGTTGGTCTTCTTCGTCCGAGGAGGGCAGAGGCTGTACGACGCCAGTGAGCTCCGCATCCTCTTGAGCCTGGGACTGGGACTCCTCAGCGTCTGCTGCTGTGGCCCCATCATCACCTGTTTTTGGGAGACACACACAATGTATGTTATGTTTCTGCAGGCATCAATGGTTGACACACATGACAGTTGTGACTGTGCCTCTGGGTGCGGGCCTGTACATTGCATTGTCCTAAGTCGTCACAGTCAGGGGTTGATATTGGTGTGGCACATTGTCCTGCATTATTTGGGCATTTCTATGTATTTTTTGGGGTGTGAACATGGTCTGCATTGGTTGTGTTTGGTTGACAGCCGGCCCTCCTTCCCACCCACCCAGCCAGTCAGTTATCCCACCATGGACTGTGCTTGCATTGCAGGGAGTGGAAGTTGTCTCTCAGGATGTCAGTCAGTGGTGTCCTGCTGTTTGTTGGTGCACAGTTGCCAGCAGGGCCTTGTGCTCCCCACAGCAGTAGCCAGTGTCAGCCATCTTGTGAGTCCTTCTCCACTTCCTGTGATGTGAGCATGGTTCAGGGTGGTGTTGATGGGACAGTTGTGGGGGTGAGCTATGTCTGTGACTACGACTCCCATCATGCTATTGCCTCCACCCCACTTCCCAGCATTCCCATACTTACTTGCTTTTGTGGGGAGTTCAGTGTGTGTGGGTGTGAGAGCAATGGCAAGATGGCTGACAGTGGTGTCCTGCTGTTGGTTGGTGTGCAGTACCCAGCATGCCCTTGTGCTCCCCACGACACAGCAACAGTGTCAGACATCTTTGATGGGCCTTTCCACTCTCTGTGGGATGTGCATGCGTGAGTGGGAGCTTGCTGGGCCATGTGGTGGGGGATGTAGAGCTGTGACTATGACTCCCATCATGCTATTACCTCCACCCCCCTTCCCAGCATGCCCATGCTTCCTTCCTTTTGAGTCTGCTTCCCTGTGGGGTGGGCTGGCTGTGCTGACAGGATGGCTGGGAGTGTTGTCCTGGCAGTTGTTTGGCTAAAAGTCCCAAGAGTGGCCCTGTGCTTCACACAACATAACCCAGGGTGGTGGTTCTTTGTGGGATCTTGTGTTAGGATGGGGGCATTGCATTCTACCAGGTGGGTTCTGTGGAGTTTGTGTTGGGGGTGTGTGAGGGGAGGTGCTTGTGACTATGGTCAGTGCTGCAAGTCCTCCTTCCCACCCAGCCAGCCAGATATCCCACCATGGAACGTGCTTGCATTGCAGGGAGTGGAAGTTGTCTCTCAGGATGTCAGTCAGTGGTGTCCTGCTGTTTGTTGGTGCACAGTTGCCAGCAGGGCCTTGTGCTCCCCACAGCAGTTGCCAGTGTCAGCCATCTTGTGAGTCCTTCTCCACTCCCTGTGATGTGCGCATGGTTCATGGTGGTGTTGATGGGACAGTTGTGGGGGAGCAATATGTGTGACTGCGACTCCCATGATGCTATTGGCTACACTGACTTGGCCAGCATACACAGAATTCCTTCCTTTGAGTGGTCTTCACTGTGTGTTGATGTTGTTGTGGTGGCTACATGTCTGGATGTGTTTGTTAGTTCTATTTGTGCCACTGCCTAGCTGTAGTTGTAGTTGTGTTTGTACATGTGATGGCACAGTTGGATGTGACTTTTTGATGGCATGTGTTGTTTTTATCTGACTGACATACACATTTTGGGATGATTCTGTTCTGGTTGCTGTGTAATTGCTATGAGTGCATGGTTTGACTCTCCCCTTGACAGTGATGTGTGTGTGTTTTGTGGCAGTATATTGTGTACATTTGTTGTGTACTCACCAGGCTCTGGGATGTCCTCTAGTCCATATACGCTCACTGGCGGAAGGATGGCCCACACCTTCTCCTCCCAGGGCCTGAGGTATATTGGCTTGGCAGGAGGGCCACTGCCGGTGTGTTGGCTGTTGATGTAGTCTTTTTGAGCAGGTCCCGTACCCTCCTGCGCACGTCATACCACCTGTTCTGGATGTCGCTCTTTGTGCGCCGACATGGTGATTGTGCGTTCACCCTGTTGATGATCCTCTCCCACATCTTGGTTTTCTGGGAGATGGGGGTCTGTTGGACCAGTGTGCCAAACAGCTGTGGCTCTACCCTGAGGATCTCGTCTACCATGACTTCCAATTCACAATCTATGAACTTGGGATTCTTCTTGGGGGCATGGTGATGGGTGGTGATGGTGAGTGATGTGTGTGTTGGTGTGCAGGTGAGGGTGTGTGAGTGTGTGTTTTGCTGGATGTATGTGAGGTAGGTATTTGTTGGTGTGCTGATGGTGTGTGGCTTGTGTGAGGGATGAGCTGTGGGTGTGTGGTTGCTTTCTCTTGGGTGCTGGCAGTGGAATGGCATTTGCAAAGGCTCGTGGTTGTGATTTGTATCCTTTATATGGGTGGAGTTGTGGGTGTGTCTTTGTTCTCTGTCCCCACCCCCCCCCCAGTATTTATTGGCTTGGTAATTGCTTGTTTGGCCTTTTTTTGGGTGAATTTTCCTTTGTACTGTCTGTGTATGTTGGAAACATTCTTGTGACCGAGTCGGACCCTGCATTTGTCTCGTACGGTCTTCTCCGTTTCGTTCACGCTGTGAATGTGCTGTTTTCTATGCTGCGTACGCGTCGGTCGCGGTGTTTTGTGTTGCTTCGGCTCGGTTTTGTATGCGTGTCGGTCGTACGGCTTGGCCTCCGTCCGACTCGCTCGTGGTTTTCGCGCCTTGCATCGTACTTTGCGGTTTGGAGTTCGCGTGTACATTTCGGTCGGATTTGTTCCGGTGCGTGTCGGTCGGTTGGATTCGCGTGTTTTTCCGACCGGATTGCTGTTTTCCGTGCGGCTCGGTCGGTCGACTTAGGTTCGGTACGTGTCGGTCGGATTTTGCACGCCTTGCATCGTACTTGGCGTGTCGGGCGCCACAGGTACGTGTCGGTCGGTATTATTTCCGGATCCGAGTCGGTCGGTGCTTTTTCCGGCCCGAATCGGAATCGACCCCAGAGTGTTTGTGAACAGTCTGCCAGGCCAACTGGAAATTTGGCCTGTTCTCGAAAAGGTCTGGGGCTGTTTGCGAACAATCTTCTAGGCCAACTGGAAATTTGGTCCACTCTTGAAAAGGTCTGGGGCTAGAGCCTGTCTTCTTGAACTTGGTACAGTCTACGGACTGTAGAAAGCGGTCCTTGGACCGTTTTGGTTTGGTTTTTGAACAATATTTGTATTCTTTATTTTTTCCTTTTATTATTTTGTTTGTTGGTGTTATATTTGTCCGTTGGGGACAGCGCATGTGTCTTATATTAAGATGCCTTGTCTAAGTAAACTGGGGTGTTTTGGATGTTGGTGTTGTTCTACTGAGGCTCAATTGGAAGAGAGCCAGCCTGCGCCTCCGGAGGGTACCCCAAATTTTGATGTATACGTCAAGCACGGTATTGGCCCTATTATGTTTAGCACATTGTGGATTAAATATACAGGGACAATGCTGAGTTACAATGGCCACTTACTGGCTCGTTTGATGAGCAAAAATTGAATTTCTTGCAGGACAAATTGTTCGCCAAAAAGAGCAGGCAGTCGATGTTTGATTCTCTAAGAGTATGGCAGAAGGAAGCAAAGCAGCGACGTATGAGATCAGAGAAAGAGGCCCGGAAGAGACAGACGCAAACTATAACGCAGAAAGCAGTGGCCTATGAAAGGGCAAAGATAGAGAAAGGCATAGAATGTGCAGATAGAAAGTTTCGATTGCAGACAGATAAATGTTATGTTACTAGAGAGGAAGGTGATGTTTTAGTTGAAGAGCTATTGGATTCTCGCCCTCCTCCACCTTATGCTCCTGAGCGGATATACCCAAGGGTTCCCACATCTCAGTCCCTGGCCTCTGGTGCCGCTCTTCCTAGTATTTCTGCCTCTAGTCAAACTGCTTCGGCCCCAGCCCCGCCTGCTCCCTCCCTGCTCATGCTAGGAACAGGGGTAGGAGTCGTTAGCTCTCCTGTTCCGTCTACTTACTCTGTATCTACTGCTACACTCCCTTTCACTCCTACAACACTGTCTCATGATGATACCTGTCTTCTCATCTGCTCTTTCTCCCTCAAGTATGACACCCCTAGCACTGCCGAATGGTGAGACCCCTGTACGTGGGATACAGGAAGGGAACTGGGCGGCAGCACAAGACCGTATTGACAAAGTGTTGGTGCGTTCTGCTGTGGGTGATGAGGAAAAGCAAATGGTGGCGAATCAGGCGGCTCAGTGGGCTCGGAACCCAATCTATAGTGTGGAAGATGTGTGGAGTGTGATGAAAGATTATGAGCCCTTCATACACAACATGCCCTTAAGCACATGTCGGCCACGCTAATAGGACTGTGGGAGCAGTGTTTTAAGGGCGTTGCACCGCAGATCATCTATGACATACGGGACAGGGTATATGCTGCAGATATGGCTCCTAATGAGGTCTTTAGCAATGTAACGACAATGGTGGGCTATTGGGGCAGATTGCTCCAAAAGGTTCCGACGATGGTGACCCAGTGCCCCATGAGAGAGGTCCATTCCATTTATCATCCTGAAATACCAGAACTGCGCGACTCCACAAATGCTGTAATTAGGCCGCGAGTCGATGCTCGGTTCCAAGAACAGTGGATCTATACTCCTTGGAAGAGGAGTGAGGTAATATCCCTTAAAAGTCAGTTGCCAGACCCTCGGAAAAACCCGACTGCGTATTACAAAGAGTTGACAGAGGCGGCCTCCTCCACGGTGATGACGTTAGCAGATATTGAGTTGTTCGTTTGGCTTGTTGGTACCGGTGGATATATGGAGGCAAGTGCATACACAGGATCATGTGGTGGAATTGGGAGGAACATGGGATCAGATCAGGGCGTGGGATAAGGACCGCAAGCCCGGTGACAAGCCGAAGGCGGAGATATTGGCTGTACCGGGTCACATTATCACTTATATGCATTCCCTTATTCCGCCGAGACGGGTGGATTGGGACAAGTTGACTGCATGTCGTCAGAAGAAGGACGAGAGTGTTTCTGATTTCTTTACTAGGTTTGAAGGGGTGTTTCTCGACTTTAGTGGCCAGGACCTGTCATTGGAAGGTGGTGTCCGGTTGTTTGTCAGCAGGTTCGTTACCAATTTGCTTCCTGAGATTGCGACTAGGTTACAGGCTTCAGAAAGCACTTGGAGCACCTCTTCCCCGTCGGTGATATTGAGCATGGCACAGTACTACGAGCATAGAGAGAATGAAGAGAAGGAGAAAGTGGAGAAAAAGTCAAAAGACTTGAAGACGAGGGTGTTGATGAAGAGGTTCGGTTCGGCCCAGCGGCTAACAGGGGTGGTTCCTCGAGCGCACCTATTGGGCTCAATCAATGGGCTTATTGCAAGCAGGAGGGACATTGGCAGAATGAGTGTCCGGAGTTAGTCCAGAAAGACGAGGCCCCGAGAGGTCGGGGTTTTAGAGGACGTGGAAGAGGAGGAGGAGGTCGGGGGGAGACGCGATCGGAGAATATATCGTCTAATAGACAGAGAGGGAACTATTTTGACGACCCCCAAGGGAGACAGTACTATCATGATGACTATGACATGGATGAAGTGACAGGGATGTCTTACAGCTAGGATACAAATAATCAAAAGAAGGAAGAAAATGGACCACTTGTCCTGCGTACCAGGGTCTTTGTTGTTCTGTAAAAAACCCTCATTCTCGTACACAAGATAGGGGCGGTATATCTTGGTTCTCCGCCTTTGTTTAACGTGACAGCATCAGCATAGGGTTTATTCTGAGACTTTGCTGACCTCCACCTGGAGGAAGACCAACTGGTATTACAGTAGGGTCCAGAAATTGAGAGTGAAAAGAGGGTAAGTGCCCTTGTGAAGTGAATGTAAAATTCCCTACGCCACCTTATCGGAGGTACTTTAATGAAAAAGGTGGTGTGGAAAAATAAAAACAAAGGTGCGTGCGTGCGTAGATGAAGTTACCAATCTACCGCACTGATGGTGGTCGACATGTTTCAGCCCCGTGGTTCATCTAGAGGCTTTCTTCAGGACCGGTGAGTATGTAGTGGCACATTGTGGCAACTGCTATGGGTGGTTAACTTACCACTCTCATTTTGTAGAGTCGGGTCGGTTGTACCTAGGACTGTGAACAAAAGAAAGGTGCAATTGTGTACTTTCTTCTTTGAACAATAAACCTAGTGCTGATGATGCTCGTGTGGGCAATTAGCCTTTGGTTCTGACAGATTGGTCTGTGTTTACTGAGACTGTGATGGTATGTGAGGAAATTAGTGGTTTTGGTTAGGACTCCCATTATGATTCTAGTTACTCACATGTGTGGTGTGGGCGCTAGGGATAAAAAAACGTGTCACTCGCTGTTCGTTGTTTGAGCGGGGATCTCATTATGACATATGCTGTCAATAAAATGCTCATTA
Organism: Calotriton arnoldi; assembly: GCA_963921515.1. Taxonomy (NCBI): domain Eukaryota; kingdom Metazoa; phylum Chordata; class Amphibia; order Caudata; family Salamandridae; genus Calotriton; species Calotriton arnoldi. Next base: position 2,286,324 of record CAWUFW010000840.1, read on the forward strand.
TTATGACATATGCTGTCAATAAAATGTTTTATATTTTGGTATATTCTTCCTTAGATACCGCTATTTGGAAGTGGCCGAGAAAGAAGTCTGTTGTGTTAAATTCAACTCCTGCTTTCTAGACAGGGTTCTAAAAAACACGTTGAACATTAGTGTGGTTGTTTTACTTCATATTGAACACTGGTTACTATTACCGTGTGCCGCATCTGAATTTATAAGGAGCGTGTGTGTATCTTCGCGCTTGTGCTCTCTACAATTAGCTGACGATTTAGTAGTCTCTTATGAAATAGTTATCAGGCCAAGTCGAAGCGTATAAGCGTTATTATGCTTCAACAATAACTTTAGCCACGTGCCGATTGTCAAAATAGTGTATGTGTTCCTCTTAGATGATGCCACTATAAATACATTTAACTTCTAGATATGAGCTATCATGAAGTGCTCCTCTTGACAATGTTGGAGCGTGTGAGCGTTGTTATGCTAAACATTGCTTTTTTTTTTTAAAAACAGCGTACAGAATATAAATCGGTATTTTCATTTACTCGTGGTTGTTACGACAAAATGTACCTCTAAAATCCCAGATTCGGGCATCCTCGAGGGGCCGTTCGGCTCTGAGGACCTGCTATGGGAGGAGAGAAGGGTTAGATATCCTTACTTCTCGGTGGTATCTGGGACAAGTGTGTCTCGCGTCTCTCACCAATGCGTGCTCGATCCGAACTTGTGCTGGCTCTGTTCACGGCGCCTCGGGTGACACGAGCCCGTGATGAGTCTGCATTTATCTACTGTTGAATGCTATGGAAAGAGTAGATAGACTACACATATTGTGCAATGCGATATTGTTAATAGGTACATGTTGGTATCCTAATAAATTATAAATGTGTGCAATGGTGGCTCATCTTTTTTATTCAAAATTCTTAGTTACCAAAAAACAGCGGATCTTTTAGATGCAGATCCCTCTATTTTTTGTTGTATTCACACTCATAGGACTACGATGATTTTATATTTTTGATATATGAGCAAGGTTAGAATTTGTTTGCGGCCGTCTATTTCTATTCTTTTCATGCTCTTCATCAGTGGTTCAGAGTTGTATGTTATGCAAGTGTTTAGAGTGGGGCAAGAATCATCTGTTTTAAAAAAACAGCGGTAGAGATCATATCTGGGCATCACATTAGGGCATGCCAAGGAATATTATCGTTCAGCCCTTTGGTATTTGTCTGAAGGCGATAAACCCATCTTTGTTCCTTTTCAAATAACACTCTCTCTGCGTTGTGACTTTTTACAGGCAGTGTTTCCAGGACTACGCAATGTAAGTCGTCATTGGAGTGGTTGAAATCGATGTAATGCTTACTCATTTTGGTTGTTGCTCTTTTGCAGTTGACATTGCTCCTATGCTCGCAGATCAGTTGTTTTATCTTACGGCAAGTCATCCCTATGTACTTAAGGTCACAGGGACAAGTAATCATGTAAATTACATGGGTTGTGTTGCAGTTCGTGTGGTGTCTTATTGTCCATGTTAGAGTGGTTGTAAGCTGTAGGGTCTTTGTTACTTTTGTCAGTTTGCAAACAGAGCAAGATCCGCAAGGGTAATGTCCTTGGATGGGGCTTAGGTTCCATGCTGTGGGGATTGTTTCACTTCTCATCTTGGGTGCTGGTCTAGTGTGGACAAGTATGTCCTTAATGTTCCGAACACGAAAAATGACAGAACACCCTGGTTTGAGTTATACTGAAGAGGAAATAAGTGAGATTTTGGCAGTACCCTCCCTATTAAAAGATAACGAATTCACACAGACATTAACACAAACAACTGAGTGGGACGACCTAATCGAAACAAAAAAGGAACAAGTAAGAACAGCCATACATGGTCTCATTATGACAGAATATCTTCGAGCAAATGCAGCCCCAAGAGGCTTATGGGTTCACAATGCTCCACGCATTTTTCTCTATGATCTGGTTTTTCGAAAAGACTGGTCATCAATATCATGGAAATGTACTAGAGACTACCTGGTCCTAATTATAAAAACAGCGACGAGACTAGCCGAGGCATTAACCATCAAAATACAAGTAAGTGAAGCCAACCTTAAATCAATGGTTCACATCTCTGTATACAAAAAACGGTTAGAGGAAATAAACCATGAAATGAATGAAACTAGAGATTACATCACTCAAAACAAAATCCAGAAACTAGGAAAAGACCTCAAGAGATTCTCAACGGAAAAAATGCACCCTTATATAAAGGATGACTACATTGCACCAGACCAATCAACAGAAGATGGTTCATCAGGAGATGCCTCCAGTAACAACTCAGATTGGAGTGGAGACGAAACACCGAACTCCCGAAGAGGCAGAGGCCAATATAGAAGAAGCCAACAACGAAGGCCTAACACCTGGTACACACCACAGTATACAGGACACCCACCACCTATGTACCAACCGTATTTACCCAATTTCCATGGGTGGATGAACCCCTACTTCCAAGGACCTGACACAACAGGACAAATGTTGGGATCAAACAACATGCAACAACGAACCTTTTTTAGGGAGAGGCCAGAACACCCATAGAGGAAGACGAAAAGGAGTAACTTGGAGCGAACAAGAGAGACAGGTACTAACTCGCAGCATGTCCCAGGCACGACCAGGACCCAGCAAAATGAATCGCTAATAGTCAACTTGACCGATACCACTCTTACTGAAGACCAAGAGCGAGTACTCAACAAAGGATTAGGCTTTGTACCGACACCGACACTAGACACCTTCAAATTACAATGCAAGCTTGCAGAATTCTGCAGAAAAATAAAACTTAAAGCCTTCTTCATGAACACAAATGATGAGACCCCTGATAGCGATACAAAATTGAGACCGAAATCCTCTTTCTGCCCCCCAAACCACCAAGTACCTGTCGAGATTCAGGCATTCGAACAGGCGATCATGAAGGAAGCAGGGAATGTCCGAAACACGAACAAAAAACCGTTTGTCAACCTCACAAAACGAGAACAAAAAGCACTTGACAACCTCAGACAGAATGCCGACATCATCATAAAACCGGCTGACAAGGGGGGAGGAATTGTCCTATTAACCAAGGTTGGTTATGACAAACAATGCCTTGATCTCCTTTCAGACGAGAGGTTCTACAAGAGAATAACCACCGACCCCACAGAGAGAATTAAATGCGAAATTGAACTAATGGTTGATGAAGCTGAGGTCAACATGTGGATCACCAAACACGAAGCAGACTTTCTAAAAACAAAAACACCACAAACACCATACTTTTACTCACTCCCGAAGACCCACACAAACAGGACACCACCCCCAGGACGTCCTATAGTCTCGGGAATTGGGTCAATACTAGAGCCTCTCTCACAATTTGCGGACCATTTCCTCAGACCACTTGTACAAAAAACACCTACTTATCTAAAAGACACATGCGACCTACTAAATCAATTGGAAGGCCAACACTATGACGAGAACAAAATGTACCTCGTAGGTCTCGATGTGGAGAGCCTCTACACGAGTCTCCCACAACAAAAGACCCTGGAAACTCTAGAAGACATCCTCTTCTCTGAAGAGTGGGAATACAGGACACCTAGACACTTCGTCCTGGAGTGCTGTAGGTTAGCCCTAACTGAAAACTATTTTGAATATGAAGGTACTCTATTTGCACAATGCCACGGAACATCGATGGGCAGCACCTTCGCCCCTAGTGTGGCAGGGCTTTACGTGAGTAATTTTGAAAAACAACACATCCAAAATGAACAAAATCCGTACTTTGAAAAGATACGTTTCTGGAGACGATACATAGATGACGTGATCATGATCTGGGAAGATACTAACGAAACTCTACAAAGATTTCTTGAATGGGTCAACACGAGAGATGATTGTCTAAAGTTCACCTGCCAAGGAGACAGGAAACAACTAGACTTCCTGGACATCACAATTTATGTGGAAAACAACACTCTCCAAACAAAAACATTTTACAAACCAACAGCCAAGAATAGCCTGCTCTCATACAACAGTTTCCACCTCCGCCCACTGAGGGACAACTTACCATACAGCCAGTTCCTGCGCCTCAAACGCAATTGCAGCAAATTAGAGGACTATAAAATACAAGCAGATGAACTGAGTCAAAAATTACAACGAAGGAACTACCCAACAAAAACAATAAACAAATGCCAAAAGAGAGCACGCAATCAACCGAGAGAGTGTCTACTGAAGATCACACCAAAAGAACCACCAGAAGAACGATTGACATGCGTCACAACGTACAGCATGGCCACAAACGCAGTGAAAAAGATTGTAGATAAACACTGTAGAATTCTGACATCAGGATCCCTACAATGGCCCAAGCCCAGGTTTGCAAATAGAAGAACTCGGAACATTAAGGACATACTTGTCCACACAAGACCAGCACCCAAGATGAGAAGTGAAACAATCACCACAGCATGGAACCTAAGCCCCATCCAAGGACATTACCCTTGCGGATCTTGCTCTGTTTGCAAACTGACAAAAGTAACAAAGACCCTACAGCTTACAACCACTCTAACATGGACAATAAGACACCACACGAACTGCAACACAACCCATGTAATTTACATGATTACTTGTCCCTGTGACCTTAAGTACATGGGGATGACTTGCCGTAAGATAAAACAACTGATCTGCGAGCATAGGAGCAATGTCAACTGCAAAAGAGCAACAACCAAAATGAGTAAGCATTACATCGATTTCAACCACTCCACTGACAATTTACATTGGGTAGTCCTGGAAACACTGCCTGTAAAAAGTCACAACATAGAGAGAGTGTTATTTGAAAAGGAACAAAGAAGGGTTTATCGCCTTCAGACAAATACCAAAGGGCTGAACGATAATATTCCTTGGCATGCCCTAATGTGATGCCCAGATATGATCTCTACCGCTGTTTTTTAAAACAGATGATTCATGCCCCACTCTAAACACTCGCATAACATACAACTCTGAACCATTGATGAAGAGCATGAAAAGAATAGAAACAGACGGGCACAGCCACATTCTAACCTTGCTCATATATCAAAAATGTAAAATCATCGTAGTCCTACGAGTGTGAATACAACAAAAAATAGAGGGATCTGCATCTAAAAGATCCGCTGTTTTTTGGTAACTAAGAATTTTGAATAAAAAAAGATGAGCCACCATTGCACACAGTTATAATTTATTAGGATACCAACATGTACCTATTAACAATATCGCATTGCGCAATATGTGTAGTCTATCTACTCTTTCCATAGCATTCAACAGTAGATAAATGCAGACTCATCACGGGCTTGTGTCACCCGAGGCGCCGTGAACAGAGCCAGCACAAGTTCGGATCGAGCACGCATTGGTGAGAGACGCGAGACACACTTGTCCCAGATACCACCGACAAGTAAGGATATCTAACCCTTCTCTCCTCCCATAGCAGGTCCTCAGAGCCGAACGGCCCCTCGAGGATGCCCGAATCCGGGATTTTAGAGGTACATTTTGTTGTAACAACCACGAGTAAATGAAAATACCGATTTATATTCTGTACGCTGTTTTTAAAAAAAAGCAATATTTAGCATAACAACGCTCACACGCTCCAACATTGTCAAGAGGAGCACTTCACGATAGCTCATATCTAGAAGTTAAATGTATTTATAGTGGCATCATCTAAGAGGAACACATACACTATTTTGACAATCGGCACGTGGCTAAAGGTATTGTTGAAGCATAATAACGCTTATACGCTTCGACTTGGCCTGATAACTATTTCATAAGAGACTACTAAATCGTCAGCTAATTGTAGAGAGCACAAGCGAGAAGATACACACACGCTCCTTATAAATTCAGATGCGGCACACGGTAATAGTAACCAGTGTTCAATATGAAGTAAAACAACCACACTAATGTTCAACGTGTTTTTTAGAACCCTGTCTAGAAAGCAGGAGTTGAATTTAACACACCAGACTTCTTTCTCGGCCTCTTCCAAATAGCGGTATCTAAGGAAGAATATACCAAAATATAAAACATTTTATTGACAGCATATGTCATAATAATGAGCATTTTATTGTCAGCATATGTCATAATGAGATCCCCGCTCTAACAACGAACAGCGAGTGACAAGTTTTTTTTTTTATCCCTACCGCCCACACCACACATGTGAGTAACTAGAATCATAATGGGAGTCCTAACCAAAACCACTAACTTCCTCACATACCATCAAAGTCTCAGTAAACACAGACCAATCTGTCAGAACCAAAGGCTAATTGCCCACACGAGCATCACCAGCACTAGGTTTATTGTTCAAAGAAGAAAGTACACGATTGCACCTTTCTTTTGTCTTCAGTCCTAGGTACAACCGACCGACTCTACAAAATGAGAGTGGTAAGTTAACCACCCATAGTAGTTGCCACAACGCGCCACTACATACTCACCGGTCCTGAAGAAAGCCTCTAGATGAACCACGGGGCTGAAACATGTCGACCAGCATCAGTGCGGTAGATTGGTAACTTCATCTACGCATGCACGCACCTTTGTTTTTATTTTTCCACACCACCTTTTTCATTAAAGTACCTCCGATAAGGTGGCGTAGGGAATTTTAAATTCACTTCACAAGGGCACTTACCCTCTTTTCACTCTCAATTTCTGGACCCTACTGTAATACCAGTTGGTCTTCCTCCAGGTGGAGGTCAGCAAAGTCTCAGAATAAACCCTATGATGATGCTGTCACGTTAAACAAAGGCGGAGAACCAAGATATACCGCCCCTATCTTTTGTACGTGAATGAGGGTTTTTTACGGAACAACAAAGACCCTGGTACGCAGGACAAGTGGTCCATTTTCTCCCTTCTTTTGATTATTTGTATCTTCATTTGGAAGCCGAATGGACCACTGCTTCTTCTTCCCTCCTTCCTGATTATACCTACAGCTAGGATAGCCAGGGACAGGGCAAGGGACCAGTTCCGGTGCCTGTAGATCAGCGCGGATCCTATGTCACTGCAGAATTACACGGTACGACCGAGAAGTTCTTAGTTAATACAGGGGCTAGGAATAGCTCTGTTCCCCGTTCACTGGTCCCGGGGGCGGCTCTGTCCGGCCAAAACAACGTTTCGGTGGGTTTCTCAGGTGTACCGGTTGTCAGCCCCATTTCCAAACATCATTGCTTTGACTATTGGCCCCTTCACGGTTGATTCACCATTTCTATTAACGTCAAATTGTGGGGAGAATTTGTTAGGGTTGGATTTGTTAAAAAGGTTGCATGCGACAATTTTTTGTTCTCCAGACGGTGTTTACATGACTATTAGGCCACAGGTGGCCCGTGCCACACAATGTTTCGCGAAGTATGCCCCCCTCCCCGCTGAGTTTAAAGATGTGCCATGCACACTGTGGGCTACAGGAGACACGGATGTGGGGTTACTCCAGATCCCACCGGTCTCTATACAGATTAAGGACAACGCTGTATGGCCACGTATTCCCCAGTACAAGATATCCCAGGCAGGAGAAAAGGCCTTATTGCAAATAATACAGGATTTGATTAAGTCTGGTGTAGTTGAGGAGACAGCAGCGTATGTGTGTAACAGCCCTATTCTTCCCATTCTTAAAAAGGCACCCTTGGATTCTTCTGATGCTCACCCTGACGTTTACCGCTTCGTAATTGACCTTAGAGAGGTGAACAAAATTGTGGTTCCCCAGTATCCTGTAGTCCCAGACATTACCACAATCTTGACAATGATTCCCCTGTCAGCAAAATTCTTCTCTGTGATAGATTTGAAGAATGCTTTCTTCAGCATTCCAATCCATACAGACAGCAGATATCTGTTTGCATTTGCAATAGCCGTAAGGAGCTTTAGGTTCTGTCGTGCTCTACAAGGCTATACAGAAAGTCCTAGTATTTATAGCCAAGCTTTGAAAGCTCAGTTGGATTCCTTGGAACTTCCCCCTGGTAATGTGCTGTTGCAGTACGTTGAAGACATCCCTGTGGCTTCAGACACTGAAGATGGTTGTAAAGAGGCCACAGTTAAATTGCTGTTACATTTGGCACACCATGGCCACAAGGTGTCACTTTCGAAATTTCAATATTGTTGACCGGAGGTCACCTATTTAGGTCACCTACTGTCGAAGGAGGGTCGTAGACTAACACCTGAACGCATAGCTTCTATTACTAATATGCCTGTTCCTAAGACCCAACGCGAGGTACGCGCTTTCATTGGTATAACTTCATAGTGTCGTCACTGGATCCCTAACTATTCCTTACTAACGAAACCCCTCCTTTACCTGACCCCCAAAGAAGTGCATGAACCCCTGCCTTGGACATCTGCATGCCAGCAAGCTTTTGAGCAATTAAAGGTTGCGCTTTGCTCTGCTCCTGTGCTTGGTACTCCTGATTACCATAAGCCTTTTGTGCTCTATGTACATGAGGCGGACTGTTGCGCACTTTCTGTTCTAACACAGGGTTTCGGTGGTAAGCAGAGACCCTGCGCGTATTTCTCTGCTATTCTTGATAACATCGCCAGAGCTCTCCCGAGCTGCCTGAGGGCTGCCGCGGCGGTGGCAGTTTCTATCAGACAATCGGCAGGGCTCGTCCTTGATACGGAGCTCACAGTCATGGTACCTCATGCTGTGGACACACAGTTGAATAAGACAAAGACACAGCATCTTACTAGTGCACGTCTGACTGGATATGAATTAACTTTGTTTGCTCCACACATTACCATCAAACGCTGTGCTACTCTGAACCCAGCCACGTTACTACCCCTCCCTTCGGAAGAAAAGGACAATGATGTCCATGATTGTTTATTTCAGACTGAGGAAGAAATGAAGGGACGGGTAGACCTGACTGATGTTCCCTTATCTGACCCTCAAGGGGAACTATATGTCGATGGCTCTTGTTTCAAACTACCAGATGGCACTACCACTGCAGCTTATGCAATCACAACATTACACACTGTAGTTGAGACATCCCGTATCCCATACCAATCGGCCCAGGCTGCAGAGTTGGTTGCCCTCCTTAGGGCTTGCGAGGTGAGTGAGGGACTGACTGTCAATGCCTACACCGACAGCCAGTACGCCTTCGGGCGCCTCTGGGCGGAGAGAGGGTTCTTGACCTTGCATGGGTTGCGAATACAGCATGGTCCATTGATACATAGATTGTTGTCAGCACTGACACTTCCTGATAAGTTGGCACTAATAAAATGTAGCACTCATAAAGCAGTAACAGACGATGTTGGAAGGGGAAATGCTTTTGCAGATCAGACAGCTAAGGAGACAGCTAGATCAAAGATGAAAAAGATGTTTGTGGCAGGTCCCGCTAGGTGGGTTCCAGACAATGGAATGTTCAAGGACACATTAGAAAATGTCAGGGAAATACAGAGCGAGGCGACAGTAGATGAACTGGCAGTATGAGAGGAGAGGACAGGGCATTTGGATGAGGATGGGTGTTGGACTGACTTGTCTGGGAAACAGAGATGGTTGCTGCCTAACGCCTATGTGCTCCCTGTTGTTACTATGGCCCACGGCCCAGCACACATTAGTGCCAAAGGAATATGTAAGCTACTGGACCCAGTATGGTGAAACGATAATATCCCTAAGGTAGCCACACAGCTAGTGAAACATTGCATCATTTGTCTAAAACATAATCCTGGGAAAGGTACTCCTACACCTGCAGGTAATTTTGCACCGCCTTCCTTCCCTTTCAAGGTTCTCCAGATGGATTTCATCGAAATGGAACGAGTTAACAATCTGAAGTATGTGCTGGTAGTGATTTGCACATTCAGTAAATGGATTGAGGCTTACCCCACGAAGGAGAATACGGCTATGGCAATGGCGAAGGCTCTCTTAAAAGAGTTCTTCCTGTGCTATGGATTACCACGTGTGATCTGGAGTGACAACTGAAGTCACTTCAGTTCAAAGGTCATTGAATTGGTGTGTAAAGGCTTGCATATTAGACAGACGTTTCATGCAGCGAACCACCCCCAGTCAGCAGACTTGGTTGAGAAGTACAATGGTACTCTCAAATTGAAGTTAGCGAAGATTCAAGAAAGCACAGGATTGTTCGTGAAGAATTTTCAACGAAAGAGCTGCCTGGAGTCTCGGTGGAATGGACCACTTTTGGTCCTGCTCGCCACCCACACCGCAGTAAAGCTTGAAGGCCGGAAGCACTGGGTACATGGATCGCATGTCAAAAGGATCCCTCTCCCACTTCCGTATGACCAGTGGGTCCTCAACGGCATTGCTGACCAGGAAGGGGAGCGAGTGCCCCGTTTCGTTCCCTTCTCTGACACCCGCCTGAGGTGGGCGCAGACAGATGAAGAATGCGGCGAGGCCTTACTTCAAGCGGTCCCCCCAGAGATAAGGGCCGCCCAGATGCTCCCGATTCTGGTGCACAGACACCTGAGTCTCAATGCCCTGCTGAGCCTGAATTTCTCCCCCTTTTTGTTGATGAAGAAGTGCCTGGGGTTGCCAGGTACAACTTACGGCCCGACTGAAGGACAGTGCGCCAGTAGGGCAGTCCAGGAGTTAGGGAAGGACTCAAGCTTAGGGCGTAGGTGCTATGCCTAAGGTGCCTGCTTTAGATTAGAGTGAGTTACACTAGTGCACTGCCCTGGACACTGGGCAGGATTAGCTGAGGGTGCCTTCCAAGGAGGGAGGGTGCCCTATCCTGCAAGAAGAGGATTTGTTTTCCAGCACGGGCTGCGATCGCGCAGCTCCCCCGTGGGAGTGCTTCATAGCACCGTCGTTGATGAACAATAGGAGTCTACCAGTGAGGCTCTGAAGGACACTGGGTGATTTGTACCCCTCTGGTCGGTTGTATTTTTGTGGCTCCAATTCCTAAAGTTTCTTTCTATGTACCCATTTGGCCGTGCAATTATGAAGGAGGAACAGCCTCTGGTGGCCCCACCATTACAGCAGAATGGTCCTGTGTGGTCTAGTTGGTCTATTGGGTGTAGGGTGGTAGTGGTAGTGGTCATTCTCATCGTAACGATAACACTATTCGGGGTGGTGTGGTATTTAGAAGAACAACATCCTGTGCACACATTTATAGGGACTACCCCGGATCCACCTGAGCATTTGTTTGTTACACTGGCCCCGCATAAAGAAAGACATAGACAGACATATGTCGAGAATGCGTTTCTGCAGATGCTTCATCAGGTACACAGTACAACTAATGCCACGAATTGTTGGGTGTGTGTGTTACTTCCCTCGGTTATGCACAGGAATGATCTACTGGTGTCATTGCCCCTGTCATACTTGGGTAGCTGTGAGGCATGGTTCCAATTGCTTTCTATGGTGTACATGCACTATCATGCTGACGCGATGAATATGGTACAGTCTGATTACGAAGCAGTGTTGGAGTATATAGTGGTACACCAAGGATATACACCTGGGGCAGATGGAAAGGAGGGTACCCTACATCCAGAAGCTTGTATGAATATTTTTGAGGATAATAAGAATGTCACTTGGTTACAAAACGAAATGCTGGATTTTCAAGGATTTAATGTTACTGAATATTTTAAATGTTTCCAGGAACGAAATATAACAGAAGACAAACCATGCCCGTCCCTGTGATCAATACAACAGCTAGTTTCTGTGTTAAAGGTACAGGGAACATTCCAGTAGGTCAGAGCAGTTGTAACTATACATACCTATTGAACACTACTAGTAGCCCACCTTTGCTCACACCTCCCAATGTATACTTTGTTTGTGGGGGGCAGGCTTATACATGGCTTCCCAGGGGATGGTCTGGCCAGTGTTATGTCTCTTTTATTTTGCCCCCTGTTTATATTGCACCATCTAATTATCACAAGGATCATAGACTACAGCGTAGGGATCTACATTTGCATCGAGCCAAGAGAGTTGTCAATCCAGAAGATATGGATCAAACAGATACTTCCCTACAGCAATTTACTGACATCATGAAGGGCATTTTGCCGTTCTGGGGCCCCATGTTCAATAGCCGTAATATCCTTCGCCTTGCTAGAGTAGTTGAGGGAGTCATTAACACTACTGCAGGTATACTGACTAATATTACCGTTGAGCTTCAGGCTACGAGACTTGTTGCTCTTCAAAACCGGATGGTTTTAGACGTCATCCTTGAGGATAGGGGCGGAGCCTGCCGCGTCATCGGCAGCAGTTGCTGTGTTTACATTCCTGATAACGCCCCTAATGTATACTCCGCCATACAGAAATTACACAGGCTTGCTTCAGATATCCATCAGGATAATGGATCATGGTCCCTCACAGGGTGGTTCTGGGGTCTGCTGCCATCATGGGGTTGGAAGATACTACTTGCCCTCATAGTTATCGCAGTTGTCATCTTCACATGTTGCCTATGTATTAATTGCCATCCAGCATGTTGCACCTATTGTGTGAGCAAGCTGACCCCTACCCCTAAATTGCCAGGAAGTGACACTAAGGTCTCAACTATGATGATGTAGGATATTCAGGATATGATGCTTAATGACGAAGGTATTTTTGAATACTAAGTAGAGTTTGATACTCATGTGCTGCTTTATTCTCCCTTGTAACTTGACTAACTATGCATTTTCTTCCTTCCCACTTAGAATTGTAAAGACCCTACCGGATATCCTCAATAAAGTATTTAGCCACCCATGCTAAATTGAGGGTCTGTTAGGTTTGAAAACCCCATTCCTGCTATGCACTCGTATCATGATACATTAGGTCAGCATTGTGCGGCTAAATAGATGCCATTTGTATTCATGTTATGCAACCCACTGAGTTATCCCTGCAACGTGCAAGCTTTAGTTAGCAAGTGTGACTCCATTTTGTATTTCGTAATCCCTATTAGGCTGTGTCTGAACTAGGCCTCATTATTCGTATTGCTTGCCTCAGCAGAACGCTGTATTTAGTTATTATTTTTCTTTCCTGTTCAAGGCTGCTCTCCGACTTACTAATGAATAGGCCATTCTGCCCTCGCATGCCTATCCGAATGTGTAGTTCTGCTCCCACGTTAGAAGACGCTGAGACTAAGCGCGGTAACCTTGAGTTGCTGCTAGCATGTACCCATCTGGCAGGTGGTAGCCCATCCTTCTGTGCCTTCTTTGTTCATGTTCGGCCTAGGCCAGTAACTTTCCACTGTGGGCGTGGTTGGGGGGTTCTTGGAAGAATGATCATGCATCGCAGGCCGTTGGGGAGCCAGTCCCTTGGCAGACATCTTAGGGTGCAGGTCAGATTGGACTCCTCTGCAGAGTATTACTAATAAATGCTTGTTTGTATTCTCTACTGTCTGACCGACTCTTCATTTCTTGGGAAGGTATGGCAGGTGGACATCTGTAAGTGCCGCTCTTGGTCCTGGGGGCTGCGTTTCAGTTTTTGGGGACACTGGTGGGGTAGCGGTAAACCTGTTTTAACTCCGTGGCGCTGGAGCAAACGGACTGTTTTTAAAATTGTTCAAGACTTTTTACCTGGCTTAAAGGGCCCGCACTCCGACCCCGGTCCACCGCAGATCAGCTGTTTGTGTGGAGGGCGGACCTGCGCTTCCTACGCACACCTCTTGCTGACGTCACTCACAAGGTGGTAGGTGGGGGCTTTAAGAGGATCGATGCCACGGACGCGCAGCGGACATCTGTAAGTGCCGCTCTTGGTCCTGGGGGCTGCGTTTCAGTTTTTGGGGACACTGGTGGGGTAGCGGTAAACCTGTTTTAACTCTGTGGCGCTGGAGCAAACGGACTGTTTTTAAAATTGTTCAAGACTTTTTACCTGGCTTAAAGGGTTCGCACTCCGACCCCGGTCCACCGCAGATCAGCTGTTTGTGTGGAGGGCGGACCTGCGCTTCCTACGCACACCTCTTGCTGACGTCACTCACAAGGTGATAGGCGGGGGCTTTAAGAGGATCGATGCCACGGACGCACAGTGGACGGGCGCAGCGGGCGCGCCTAAGGCAAGCCCGTCTGCGCCCGTCCGTGCCCGGTCCGTGCCTAGGGCCATAACCCCTGGTCCATGCCGTACGGTCACGCTGGCTTACTCCAGAGAAGCATTATTAAAACTCAATAATACAGCCTCTGTTTCACACTGTATACGGCTGTCGGCCTCCGATACTAACTTAGCTTGCCCTTGCGGCTTTAAACTGCCACTACCCCAGCAGATTATGTCACGCCACCCTTCATATAAGTCACCTCACTTTAGTCCCCACAATCAGGCCAAACTTGAATCAAGGCCTTTAAACAAGATTATCAACAAAAAAGACTTCATGAATAAGAACAGACAAATGAATAAGGATTTTCAGTTTCTTAGTACGAATTGTCGCTCTCTCCCCAAACACAGATATGACATTTTTGACTTACTAACCTGTGAGCAACCGGACGCTTTTTTCTTAACCGAAACCTGGCTTAATGAAAGCTCTGATCCAGATGTTGTGGCCGCCCTACCTCCTAACTATACCATTGTCCGGAAAGATCGAGACAATCAAGTAGGCGGCGGAATAGCTATCATCTTTAAAAACAACTATCAATGCAAACTGGTCAATCTACCATTTGAGAACTGCGAGGCAGCGCTTTTTAAGTTGTCTTTGACCCCCCATGTTACTTTTACTGGCATTCTGGCATATCGCCCTGCGGGGTCAGCGGTCTCCTGGGCTGCATCCTTCCCTGAAGTTATTGCCCCTTTCCTGCTGAATACTTCTAACTTTTCCATCTTAGGCGATCTAAATTTACACTTAGACGATTCAGCATGTAAAACCAGCGTAAACTTTATATCAGATATGGAAGCTTTCAACATTCATCTTCATACCTCTGGTCCCACGCACAGAGGAGGTCATTTACTGGACCCTATTTTTTCAAATCTACCTGATCTACACTGTTCCCCGGCACTTCCGTTATGTTGGTCTGATCATTACATTATTAAATTTAGCGTAAGATCCCCAGAAATAGCCGGCTCTCCCGTTCCTACTCAGTACACTTCTGCCAGGAACTGGAAAAAACTAAACATCACCATCTTAAATGAACTTTTACACTCTTATCCACCGATTTCTAATTATACGGTGGACTCATTTGCCAATTCAGTGCAAGACTGGCTCTTGAATGCCATTGACACTTGCCTTCCTGTTTCCCTAAAAAGGAATTTTACCCATGGCAGCCCGGCTCCATGGTTTAATGAAGAATTAAAAACTGAAAAAGCCAAATGCAAAGTCTTGGAAAGGAAATGGAGAAGGGACTACGCCCTAGAATCTAAAAATATCTATAAAAAAGCCACCAAAGCTTATCATAAGATATGTAAATCAGCTCGAGCAAATTATGTATCGTCTACCATTACCAATGCCCTGAATTCTTCGAAAACGTTATTTAACATGGTGAAAGAGTTGGCAGGTTCAAAAATACAATTAAAACCTCCACCATTAAATAAAATACAATGTGACGACTTGGCCAACTTTTTTGAGCAAAAAGTTGAAGATATCTATGCGGAACTAGCTAACAAACACACAAATGGCCTCTCCCCTAAACAATATGATATCCTTTCTCAATGCTCACCCACCCCGATCCCAAGGGCTCGGTCCCTTTCTAATCAGACCCCTTTGACTATACCATCTCCAAACTGTTTGCACTCTTGGCCCCTCCTCAACCTTGACTCATTCAACAAACTTTTACATAGCATCAAATCTGGGTCTCCTAGGGACCCCTTACCTATCTCGGTGCTCCAACAATTAGAGTCGTCATCCTTGCAAAATATCTTGGAGCTTTTGAATCTTTCATTAGAAGAAGCACTAGTTCCATCTGATTGGAAACACGCCATGGTGCTCCCCCTTCTGAAAAAGGCCAATGCAGACCCTGCTGTATTATCTAATTTTTGACCTATCTCATTGCTACCGGCCTTCTCTAAGAGCCTTGAGAAGCACATTTACTTCCATCTTACATCTTTTGTGGAAGCTCATGGTTTACTTCACTCAACACAATCCGGTTTCAGGGCTGGTTTCTCCACGGAAACTACATTATTGGGAGTTACGGAAAGACTACGGCAACACCTGGATGATGGAGAGACAGCTGCCCTTATCCTATTAGATTTAAGCGCAGCTTTCGATACCGTGTCTCATTCCATCCTTGTAGATACCTTGAGATCAGTAGGCATTTGCGGTCCAGCTCTTAAATGGCTAATTTCATTTCTGGCCAACCGTACCTTCCAAGTCTGTTCTGAGGAGGCCAGCTCTGAAATCTGTGCATCACCGTATGGAGTCCCTCAGGGCTCCACTCTTAGCCCTTTGCTCTTTAATCTGTATATGAGGCCTCTAGCCGCTGTAGCTGAAGAGGCAGGTCTGACTTTGCTATCTTATGCAGATGACTCTCAAATCATCTTCTCTCTTTCTGCAGTAAGAACTAATGGGCAGTCCCCTCTTCAATCTGGCCTGAGTAAAATTGCATCATGGAAGCAGTCGAATTGTCTCAAATTAAATGGGGGGAAAACGGAGGTGCTCATCCTCGGCAAAGACAAGGATCTTTGGAGCCCACAACATTGGCCATGCGAGATGGGTGTCTTGCCTCAGCCAGCTTGCCAAGTCCGTAACCTGGGCTTTACTATCAATGACTCGCTATCTATGCGCGCCCAGGTGGTAAAGGTAGCGGCCACTTGTTTTTCCATCCTCAAGTGGCTCAGGAAGATCATTTGGATGCTACCAGAGTCCACCAAAAGAACGGTAGTCCAAGCTCTAATTACATCAAGGCTGGACTATGGTAACGTTCTTTATCTTGGTGCTAACAAGGATGTGACTCGCAAGCTGCAAATGGTCCAAAATTCTGCAGCCCGACCTCTCCTCCATTTACCTAGGTCTGCCTCTGTTTCCAGCCATTTGCGAGCCTTGCACTGGCTTAAGGTGGAAAATCGAATTCGATTTAAAGCTCTGACATACATGTTTAGGATCAAAACTGGAACTGCACCACACTACCTGTGTTCCCTAGCCAAACTGTATGTTCCTTCCCGCCGCCTGCGTTCATCTTCTCAGGGAAGATTTTCTGTTCCCAGATTCAGGCTTTCTCGAATGGGTGGGCGCTCTTTCTCCTTCCTTGGTCCTTCACTCTGGAACACCCTTCCCATTTCCATTCGGAACGAAACAGTCTATGTTCAATTTCGCAAGGCATTAAAGACCTGGCTCTTTAACAAATGATTTTGCTACTAAGGGGTCGATTCCGATTCGGGCCGGAAAAAGCACCGACCGACTCGGATCCGGAAATTATACCGACCGACACGTACCTGTGGCGTGCAAAATCCGACCGACACGTACCGAACCCAAGTCGAACGACCGAGCCGCACGGAAAACAGCAATCCGGTCGGAAAAACACGCGAATCCAACCGACCGACACGCACCCGGAACAAATCCGACCGAAACGTACACGCGAACTCCAAACCGCAAAGTACGATGCAAGGCGCGAAAACCACGAGCGAGTCGGACGGAGGACAAGCCGTACGACCGACACGCATACAAAACCGAGCCGAAGTAACACAAAACACCGCGACCGACGCGTACGCAGCATAGAAAACTGCACAAACACAGCGTGAACGAAACAGAGAATACCGTACGAGACAAATGCAGGGTCCGACTCGGTCACAAGAACGTTTCCAACATGCACAGACAGTACAAAGGAAAAATCACACAAAAAAAGGCTAAACAAGCAATTACTAAGCCAATAAATACTGGGGGGGGTGGGGACAGAGAACAAAGACACACCCACAACTCCACCCATATAAAGGACACAAATCACAACCATGATCCTTTGCAAATGCCATTCCACTGCCAGCACCCAAGAGAAAGCAACCACACACCCACAGCTCATCCCTCACACAAGCCACACACCATCAGCACACCAACAAATACCTACCTCACATACACCCAGCAAAACACACACTCACACACCCTCACCTGCACACCAACACACACATCACTCACCATCACCACCCATCACCATGCCCCCCAAGAAGAATCCCAAGTTCCTAGATTGTGAATTGGAAGTCATGGTAGACGAGATCCTCAGGGTAGAGCCACAGCTGTTTGGCACACTGGTCCAACAGACCCCCATCTCCCAGAAAACCAAGATGTGGGAGAGGATCATCAACAGGGTGAACGCATAATCACCATGTCGGCGCACAAAGAGCGACATCCAGAACAGGTGGTATGACGTGCGCAGGAGGGTACGGGACCTGCTCAAGAAAGACTACATCAACAGCCAATACACCGGCAGTGGCCCTCCTGCCAAGCCAAAATACCTCAGGCCCTGGGAGGAGAAGGTGCGGGCCATCCTTCCGCCAGTGAGCGTATATGGACTAGAGGACATCCCAGAGCCTGGTGAGTACACAACAAATGTACACAATATACTGCCACAAAACACACACACATCACTGTCAAGGGGAGAGTCAAACCATGCACTCATAGCAATTACACAGCAACCAGAACAGAATCATCCCAAAATGAGTATGTCAGTCAGATAAACACAACACATGCCATCAAAAAAGTCACATCCAACTGTGCCATCACATGTACAAACACAACTACAACTACAGCTAGGCAGTGGCACAAATAGAACTAACAAACACATCCAGACATGTAGCCACCACAACAACACCAACACACAGTGAAGACCACTCAAAGGAAGGAATTCTGTGTATGCTGGCCAAGTCAGTGTAGCCAATAGCATCATGGGAGTCGCAGTCACACATATTGCCCCCCACAACTGTCCCATCAACACCACCATGAACCATGCGCACATCACAGGGAGTGGAGAAGGACTCACAAGATGGCTGACACTGGCTACTGCTGTGGGGAGCACAAGGCCCTGCTGGCAACTGTGCACCAACAAACAGCAGGACACCACTGACTGACATCCTGAGAGACAACTTCCACTCCCTGCAATGCAAGCACGTACCATGGTGGGATATCTGGCTGGCTGGGTGGGAAGGAGGACTTGCAGCACTGACCATAGTCACAAGCACCTCCCCTCACACCCCCCCTCAACACAAACTACACAGAACCCACCTGGTAGAATGCAATGCCCCCCATCCTAACACAAGATCCCACAAAGAACCACCACCCTGGGTTATGTTGTGTGAAGCACAGGGACACTCTTGGGACTGTTAGCCAAACAACTGCCAGGACAACACTCCCAGCCATCCTGTCAGCACAGCCAGCCCACCCCACAGGGAAGCAGAGTCAAAAGGAAGGAAGCATGGGCATGCTGGGAAGGGGGTGGAGGCAATAGCATGATGGGAGTCGTAGTCACTGATATTGGTCACCCCCACAACTGTCCCATCAACACCACCCTGAACCATGCTCACATCACAGGGAGTGGAGAAGGACTCACAAGATAGCTGACACTGGCAACTGCTGTGGGGAGCACAAGGCCCTGCTGGCAACTGTGCACCAACAAACAGCAGGACACCACTGACTGACATCCTGAGAGACAACTTCCACTCCCTGCAATGCAAGCACGTTCCATGGTGGGATATCTGGCTGGCTGGGTGGGAAGGAGGACTTGCAGCACTGACCATAGTCACAAGCACCTCCCCTCACACCCCCTCAACACAAACTCCACAGAACCCACCTGGTAGAATGCAATGCCCCCATCCTAACACAAGATCCCACAAAGAACCACCACCCTGGGTTATGTTGTGTGAAGCACAGGGACACTCTTGGGACTGTTAGCCAAACAACTGCCAGGACAACACTCCCAGCCATCCTGTCAGCACAGCCTGCCCACCCCACAGGGAAGCAGAGTCAAAAGGAAGGAAGCATGGGCATGCTGGGAAGGGGGGTGGAGGCAATAGCATGATGGGAGTCGTAGTCACTGATATTGGTCACCCCCACAACTGTCCCATCAACACCACCCTGAACCATGCTCACATCACAGGGAGTGGAGAAGGACTCACAAGATGGCTGACACTGGCAACTGCTGTGAGGAGCACAAGGCCCTGCAGGCAACTGTGCACCAACAAACAGCAGGACACCACTGACTGACATCCTGAGAGACAACTTCCACTCCCTGCAATGCAAGCACGTTCCATGGTGGGATATCTGGCTGGCTGGGTGGGAAGGAGGACTTGCAGCACTGACCATAGTCACAAGCACCTCCCCTCACACACCCCCCAACACAAACTCCACAGAACCCACCTGGTAGAATGCAATGCCCCCCATCCTAACACAAGATCCCACAAAGAACCACCACCCTGGGTTATGTTGTGTGAAGCACAGGGACACTCTTGGGACTCTTAGCCAAACAACTGCCAGGACAACACTCCCAGCCATCCCGTCAGCACAGCCAGCCCACCCCACAGGGAAGCAGAGTCAAAAGGAAGGAAGCATGGGCATGCTGGGAAGGGGGATGGAGGCAATAGCATGATGGGAGTCGTAGTCACTGATATTGGTCACCCCCATAACTGTCCCATCAACACCACCCTGAACCATGCTCACATCACAGGGAGTGGAGAAGGACTCACAAGATGGCTGACACTGGCTACTGCTGTGGGGAGCACAAGGCCCTGCTGGCAACTGTGCACCAACAAACAGCAGGACACCACTGACTGACATCCTGAGAGACAACTTCCACTCCCTGCAATGCAAGCACGTTCCATGGTGGGATAACTGGCTGGCTGGGTGGGTGGGAAGGAGGACTTGCAGCACTGACCATAGTCACAAGCACCTCCCCTCACACACTCCCCAACACAAACTCCACAGAACCCACCTGGTAGAATGCAATGCCCCCATCCTAACACAAGATCCCACAAAGAACCACCACCCTGGGTTATGTTGTGTGAAGCACAGGGACACTCTTGGGACTCTTAGCCAAACAACTGCCAGGACAACACTCCCAGCAATCCTGTCAGCACAGCCAGCCCACCCCACAGGGAAGCAGAGTCAAAAGGAAGGAAGCATGGGCATGCTGGGAAGGGGGTGGAGGCAATAGCATGATGGGAGTCGTAGTCACAGCTCTACATCCCCCACCACATGGCCCAGCAAGCTCACACTCACGCATGCACATCCCACAGAGAGTGGAAAGGCCCATCAAAGATGTCTGACACTGTTGCTGTGTCGTGGGGAGCACAAGGGCATGCTGGGAACTGCACACCAACCAACAGCAGGACACCACTGTCAGCCATCTTGCCATTGCTCTCACACCCACACACACTGAACTCCCCACAAAAGCAAGTAAGTATGGGAATGCTGGGAAGTGGGGTGGAGGCAATAGCATGATGGGAGTCATAGTCACAGACATAGCTCACCCCCACAACTGTCCCATCAACACCACCCTGAACCATGCTCACATCACAGGGAGTGGAGAAGGACTCACAAGATGGCTGACACTGGCTACTGCTGTGGGGAGCACAAGGCCCTGCTGGCAACTGTGCACCAACAAACAGCAGGACACCACTGACTGACATCCTGAGAGACAACTTCCACTCCCTGCAATGCAAGCACAGTCCATGGTGGGATAACTGACTGGCTGGGTGGGTGGGAAGGAGGGCCGGCTGTCAACCAAACACAACCAATGCAGAGCATGTTCACACCCCAAAAAATACATAGAAATGCCCAAATAATGCAAGACAATGTGCCACACCAATATCAACCCCTGACTGTGACGACTTAGGACAATGCAATGTACAGGCCCGCACCCAGAGGCACAGTCACAACTGTCATGTGTGTCAACCATTGATGCCTGCAGAAACATAACATACATTGTGTGTGTCTCCCAAAAACAGGTGATGATGGGGACACAGCAGCAGACGCTGAGGAGTCTCAGTCCCAGGCTCAAGAGGATGCGGAGCTCACTGGCGTCGTACAGCCTCTGCCCTCCTCGGATGAAGAAGACCAACCTGGCACATCCGGTGCAAGTCTACATGCAGCACCAGCAGGACCACCAGCTGCAGCACCAGCAGGACCACCAGCTGCACCCCCTGCACCCACCCCTCCAACGACTGTCACCACAAATACCATCCCTGCCGACATGGACAGAACAAGGAGCAACACCAGCACAGGGACCCTGGACCAACCTGGGGCCATGGACACCACCACCACCACCAACCCCCAAGGTGGACCAGGGTCATCTGTGCGTGCCACTGCACGCACTGCACATGTCAGCAGGGGTGGTGGGAGGGGTGGGAGACAGAGGTCGCTGCTTGCAGAGGTTGCTGGTGTGCATGATGACCCACAACTGGTACGCATAGCTGATGCGTACCAGTCCAGCACCGGAGACCTCAGCCAGGTAGTGGGGCTCCTCAGAGACATGAAACAGCAGCAGGCTGCCCATCATGCCCACGTGGAGTCACACATGTCCCGCGTGGAGTCACACATGTCCCGCGTGGACTCACACATGTCCCGCGTGGAGTCCAAGTGGGATGCACTGCATGAGATGACGGCGGTGCACAGGGACATTTTACAATGCCTCCGCCAGATGAACAGCAACCAGTCCACACCTCCCTGTGTGCCAACAACATCTGGTGCCAAACAAACTGCAACTGCCACAGGGAGGGAGGATGACTCTGGCGGAGAGTCCCCTGCACCGCAGCAGCCTGTACTTGAGGGGCCCCCCCAAGAAGAGGGGTCGTCCGAGGAGGGGCAAGTGAGAGGCCGATGGCCAAGCGCAACTCCCAGGAAGCCTGAACCTGTTCTGGATGTTCACCTTTGTGCACAGACTGTTCACCCTGTTGACGGCAACACTACTCCCACACATTGCATGGGGAGTACAAGTTGGACCAATGTGTCAGACAACTGTGGCCCGATACTGGGGATTCTGTCTACCAGGACTTTCAATTCACCTAGGAACTTCTGATTGCAAGATTTATGTACAGCACTACCCATCCTATGCACTATTCACACAAATGTATCACAATAAACACACTAATACACCATACTTGCCTCTGTTGTGATTCCAACGTGGGTGCTGTTATGGGGATGATGAACTGCAAAATTACACTGTGTATGCGAACTGCAACAGCAAGGACAACACAGGCATGTGAGTAAAGGCAACGTGACACATATGAGGGAGACACACCACCAGGGCTACACAACACATACACACCTAGGCCATCTGACTCATTGCCTACACTGATGTTGCCAGGGAAGACGGTGCAATGCACAGACACCACACCCATTCCCAGTTGTAGTCAAGTAGCCCACAGGTGCAGTAAGCAAATGGCAGTCAAATGTGTGACCACAGACAACGCACAACACAAAGTGAAGCACAGGTTTATTACACAGTTGCAACATGTCGTAACCACTACAGATGCAAGGTAATCCCACCTGGCAGCGGGCACACAGTCAACAACTGTAGACGGAAGGAAGTCCATGGGTGTGGCGCACATCACCTGTAGGGACACAACAGCTACCAGCCTGGAAGTGCAATCACGTCGTCGGTGGACACAGTTGACCAAACGAATCTGAAAGTACCTTGTGAAGGACAGAAATGACACACAGTCAAAAGCAATGGAGTACAGGACAGAACAGCAAAACTCATGCACAATACATGTTACAAGATACCCACCCAGAACCAAGTTAGCATGTCAACACTGTTGGGGAGTACAGCCCACCTGTAAGCACACATCGCAACACACATCCAGTCAAGTAGCCCATGGACACACTCCAACAGCACCAGAG
Organism: Calotriton arnoldi; assembly: GCA_963921515.1. Classification (NCBI taxonomy): domain Eukaryota; kingdom Metazoa; phylum Chordata; class Amphibia; order Caudata; family Salamandridae; genus Calotriton; species Calotriton arnoldi. The sequence goes on from CAWUFW010000840.1 coordinate 2,309,885, forward strand.
CACCACCTACACATCATGCCAACTCACATCATTGACATGACACCTCAGGATACTCACATTCAGCTAAAGAAGTTGGTGATGAGCTGTGTGCGGACATCACCCTCATCATCATCATCATCATCGTCACTGGCATCGTGGTCCAGGCCAGGATCCTCCACAGGTGGCGGATGTTGGTCATTGTCATCCTGGATGAGAGGCAACTCCTTCCGCACTGCCAGGTTGTGGAGCATGCAGCAGACGATGATAATCTTGCACACTTTCGCAGGGGCATATGGGAGGGACCCTCCGGTCTTGTCCAGGCAGCGGAAGCGGCTCTTCAGGAGACCAAATGTCCGCTCAATCACTCTCCTGGTCCGACCATGTGCCTCATTGTAGCGCATCTGGGCTGGTGTCACAGGGTTCCTGAGGGGTGTCAGCAACCACGGCATGTTGGGGTATCCCGAGTCACCTTCGGACAGACAAGTGCACATTAGCTGACTTGGAAAAGTGGGCGGAATACTACAGATCAGATCACACACAATGGCACAAAGTCAGTACACACCGACAAGCCAGGCACGCTGGTTCTGCATCTGTGCCATCATCCTGGGGATGCGACTACTCCTCATCACAAAGGCATCGTGTGCTGAACCAGGGAAATGGGCACACACGTGTGTGATGGTCATGTCTGCAAGACACACCACCAGTGCATTGACCGAGTGGTAGTGCTTGCGGTTCCTGTAGGCCTGCTCCTGGGCCTGTGGTGGTACCAAAGCCACATGTGTCCCATCAATGGAGCCAATGACATGCGGCATCCTCCCCAGGGCATAAAAGTCACTCTTCACGTCAGTGAGTCGTCGCAGTCTAGGGAAATAGATGTACCGGTTCAGGAATAGCAACATTGCCACCAAAACATCGCGGAGCACACGGCTCAACATGGTCTGTGACATCCCACCAGCAGTCGCCACAGTATGTTGGAAGGTACCGGTGGCAAAGAAGTGTAGGGCTGCCATCACCTTCACCTTGGGGGTCAGCGCTGTAGGATACGGCCGGCCAGGCTGCAAATGTGGGGACAACTGCACTGCCAAATCCTCAATCAGCTGCCTGGTGAAGCGGTACCGTCGGATGCTGTCCCGTTTCACCATCGTTGCCAGGTCTGGGAATGGTCGATGGACAGCAGGAGCCCTGCAGTGCAGAGGAGAAGTAAGCAAGATTGTCAGTCACCCGACATATGCGGCATTGAACACACTCAATATCCCAACACACATCATTATGAGGCACAACTACATGAAGTGTGCAGTTCCGTAAGGACATGTATGGTACATACATGGCCAACATCTGTCAACACGGTCCAACAGGTGGCATCAATTAGTCCCAGGTTGGCCCATTGGATATCATGAGGCCGTGTCACAGTTCCCATCTCCTGCTGCCGTGTCACAATCACCCCCCACAGTGACATGTGAGGACAGATGTGCCCCAGGCACCACAGCTCAACGACAGGTACATTCCCAGGGACCCTGTATTGCCACATGGACACTGGCATTACATGGAGTATCATGTATACACCACAGCAAAACAACCATGAGCCCCACAGGTAGTGGCCCCACTTGCCACGGCAGGACAGACATGGACGTCTGTGACACACACACGCACAACATCAAAGTCCATGCACACACAACCTGGATGTGGAGACTGTCTCCCATTGTGCACATGAAATCAGAGACATTGTAAACACTACATGCACAAAGACTGTGGAGGACCATCACTATTGTGCCACTGGGACACCCTGGCTCAAACATACCGTCCCACATGGGACTCACGGGGTATGTGACATGACATACACATACACCACCGTGAAATGTGACCATGGCACATGCACAGATATGAACAGTTGCACATCACAGTGGTCATGTACACGTAACACCCAGGATCCTGTCCCCATGAACACGTGCACAGCCTGGGGGTGGCTGCCCACAGGTGACACCCACAGGACAACATGTACACCAACATACACACAATAGGAAATGCAGCCTTACATGCCTTATGATAAAGTTTGGACAGGCTGTCGTGATGTAGGTGTGCCCCTCACTCCCTGGGAGCTATCTGTGGCTGGCATATGTCCATCTGAGACAGGCATGCTGACATATGCCAGTCACATGTACAGTGATGCGTTGAACAGCAATGGACCGATTGGTGCCCCCGGCCGGCCCATTGCATTCAATGTGTGCGGGTACGCGTTGTACCCCTGTACGCGTTGTACTGCAATGGACCGGTCGGTGCCCCCGGCCGGCCCATTGCATTCAATGTGTGCGGGTACGCGTTGTACCCCTGTACGCGTTGTACTGCAATGGACCGATCGGTGCCCCCGGCCGGCCCATTGCATTCAATGTGTGCGGGTACGCGTTGTACCCCTGTACGCGTTGAACTGCAATGGACCGATCGGTGCCCCCGGCCGGCCCATTGCATTCAATGTGTGCGGGTACGCGTTGTACCCCTGTACGCGTTGTACCCCTGTACGCGTTGAACTGCAATGGACCGATCGGTGCCCCGGCCGGCCCATTGCATTCAATGTGTGCGGGTACGCGTTGTACCCCTGTACGCGTTGTACTGCAATGGACCGATCGGTGCCCCGACCGGCCCATTGCATTCAATGTGTGCGGGTACGCGTTGTACCCCTGTACGTGTTGTACCGCAATGGACCGATCGGTGCGCACCCATTGACAATGGGCTTGCCTGGCAACGGACGCGTTTTCGAATTTCGAACGAGTCGGTTGCTGGAAAATCAGTTGGTCACCCACAACAATGTTGCAAAATCATGTATGTCATGAAGTTGAAGATTTGAAGGATGCTGTGGGCGTGTTTTGGTGCTGCTATACCATGGATTGGCCAGATTCAGAAGATGCAAACGACTTGGACCTATCACTTTGGACACAAGGGACAGGATCTGCCTCTCCAGCAAATATATATTGCTGGCTGTTCCCCTGAGAGCTCACTTGCCTGCACTACATGCTCCAGGACGACATCTGCCACTGCACTGCTGCTGTCTCTGCCCCTCTGGACCCTGCAATGGCACGTACTGTGGAGAGAGCCCCAGCCTTCAGCCTTGAGGAGAACCAGGCCCTGCTGGACAGCCTACTTCCACAGTACAGCAAGCTGTATGGGACACCAGGGGAGCAGGTGAGTGTTCTGTGCACTGCCTTTCTGAATGTGCATATTGTCTGACTAGCAAGGCTGAAAGTCTGCACGCCACTGGCTAGCAGGCTCACTGAGTAGTTGTCACCCCCATAGTGTGTAGTGACATGCACTGGACAGGTATGGTGCAGTGACAGTGCATTTGAACAAGGTTTTACTTCCCATGCAATGATACCATGTCGTGACGTCTGGCAAACTGTCCATGGGCAGCTTTGCACTGCCTGTGTACATCATGTGCCCCTGTGATTGAGACATGTATATACAACTGTGTCATGCACGGATATGTTGCATGTGTAGTAATGGCCTTTTCACTTTGTCATCCTGACAGGTTAATGCCCCTCGGAAGCAGGAGATCTGGAAGGACATTGTCCGGGCCGTCCGGTCCGTGGGGGTCTACAAGCGCCGGATCCGCAACTGCCAGAAGAGGTTGCAGGACCTTCGGGGCTGGACCCGGAGGATTGCACGGGTCCAGCTGAAGCTGTCGCCTCCTCGCAGGAGGAGCGGAACACGGACCCTGACCCCCCACATGCTCCAGATCCTGGCGGTGGTGTTTCCAGACCTGGATGGGCAGCTGAAGGCCAGACACCACCAAGGAGGGGGTGAGTCAAAGACTGCACTGTGAACTCTGTATTACATGCTTTGTGCCCTCCTCTGGCCTGGTTCAACTGCCACAGTGCAGCAGTCATGTTGTCCAGGAGCCATGTCCCTCTATTGTGCACTGCCCACTGCTCATCTGATACCCAGGTGTGGCCCTTACATTCAGAGAATTGTGTCACTTGGGACTGTGTCCTTGCAGTTTGCTTCACTAAAGGTGGGGGACAGCATCTGTTTCCCTAACTCTGTTGTGGGCATCATGGGTGGGTCCATTGTTCACACAACGCCTGTGTTCGGACATGTAATCTGCGTGTTGCTTTGATATGCGGTCCACTTGCTGAGCTGAGCCACCACATGTGCCTGGGGTATGTGGCACACGCCCATGCAGCGGGTGGGAACAATGTTTGGGCCCCAGGAGTGTGCAGATTACGTGTGTCACACATACATAGCCAGCTATCCACTGTCACGGCTCATCCCTCATTCATGTGGAGCAGGACAGTCATGCCTACTCCAGGCCATGCAATGCACTCTGTACTCCCACTCCCGTGTATCAGCTGACACATTGTGTGCAGTGATTTGACCCCTCAGGTGTCTGCCTCTGTGTCAGTGTGCTGTGGATTAGTTGCCAGGACTGCTGGGGTGTTTCTTGGTAGGGGCTCAGCATGCCCCTGGGGATGTGACCATAGGAGACGATACTTGTGTGTCACATAGGTGTTTGATCAGCTGCCCGTGCAGACTGGGGTATGCGAATGTGAAGTTCAGGCAGCTGTTCCCCATTCACAGCAGATTGTGAGGGGCTCAGGTTCAGAGGGTAGTGTCACAGGTCTCCCATATGTCCAATCGGTATGACCTGGACAGATGAGGGTTAAGATGATGTGTTGTGTGGGGGATGTACATGTGCACTTGTGCAGCTCCAGGACTTGCATTCCCCATGACCTACTATTGTGACACAGTGCATAGTGTTGTTGTCTGGCTGCCAAGTCATACATCACTGAGACAGTGATGTATGACTTAGCAGTCATGCCTCTGCCATGGCATGTGTCAACTTATTGGTGGTCCTGCAGGGGAGTGACATGTGCTACTTGCACACCATTGTGGCGATGGCTATCAGGACATGGGTGCATCATGGTGTCTGTCGCTGGTATGCATCACATGCATTTCCTATTTGACTCTGGGCATCCCTTTCATCCGGAAACCTGTACTGACTCAGTGGCAAGAGCTGTGATGTGTGCATGTCCACATGCCACACCGTGTCCTCTGCACTGTCCAACTACTGTGTACTTGGTGCATGTGTCCACACTGGGGTGTTGCAATCCAACAGACACCAGACAGATGGGTGCAAGGCCATGTGGGATGTGAGTGCCATGCTTGGCATCAGACTGACAATTGGCTTCTCCTGTTCAGTTAGGGCACTTTTAGCAATGTACAACTAATGATGCCAGGGCTTGCTCTGTAATGTGCTGTGCTCACAGTGGTGTGTGCGTTTGGTGCAGGTGACTGATGTCTGTCTGTTTCCCCATTGTTTGCAGATACATCCACGGCCACGGAAGGGGACAGCTCCACGGACCAGGAGGAGCCAGAGAGCCAGACTGGGTCAGCAGCCGAGAGTGGTCGGAGGGACCCAGTGGCACGGAGGGCGAGGGGAGCCACACCGAGGAGTCCTCAGCACCATCCACCTCAGCTGAGGACCAGAGCAACTCGGAGGATGACTCCCTTATGGAGGGGGTGTCAGCAGCCACCACACCCCAGCTAGTGTTGCTGTCCCCGCCACCACCAGCACCATCACCGCCCTCCCATCGGCTCCCATTCCCCAGGTCCGTGGAGGCTCCCATGTTCGGGAGCGTGTCTCCTTTGGGCCAGGCACCGCACCCCTGCCCCTGTGTCCCCTGCTGCCCTGAGTGAGGAGTCTGTGTACCTCCTTCGCCAGCTCCATGTAGGGCAGACAGCCATGCTGAGTGTCCTCCATGCGCACACCGCTCTGTTGACTCAGCTGGTGTCATTCATGGAGGGCATCTCATCAGGCATGTCTGACCTACAGAGGGGCAATAGGTCCATGGACTCCTCCCTGACGGCAGCAGTGTCCCTCCTCAGACAGTCCCTCACCCCTCCTGCCTCTGCTCCATCCACACTCCCCAGCACCTTACCCGTCCCAAGCACACACACACCGGCACAGGCACACACCAGCACACACACGTCCAGCACACAGACACACACGCCACAAACAAAACGCACACGCCGCACAGTCAGGGGACTGAAACCAGACTCACAGGGGATGGGGCCCTGGTACACACACACGCATCCACAGGCACTGCGCAGTCCTCAGTTGCCTCTCCCTCCAAAGCCCCCTCCCTTGCCTCACCTGCAACCCCAAAGACCCAGCGCCTCTTTCTCAGTGACCTCGGCCTCTTCCCCTCCGATCCAGCTGCTCCAGCATCCAGGGGGAAGAGGAAGCCCCCCCACACAGAGCAGAGAGCCCCTTGCCCCCGGACACACTCCCCCCGGTGCAGACAGACTGAGGCCCCCACCCGCAAGTCCCCCGGAGTGGTAAGAGCAAGACCCCGCCGCCGCCCTGCAGCTCAGGCACCAGGTCTCCTTCCTCCATCCCTCAGGCCCCCACTCCACAGGTGCCCCCACCACACCCTGCCCCAGGTTCCCCCACCCACAGATATACCATCCCCAAGAGGCTCCGGCCTTCTCCCCCTGCCACTTGCTCTCCCGGCACCACACCCCCGCTGCGCTTGTCTGTGCCACTGATGTGGTGAGGGTGTCCTCCCCCTCTGTCCAGCCCACCTTGCCTGTTCCCCATTCTCCTCCCCTGGTGGTAGGCACTGCAGTGGAGTCCACTACCACCCTGTCTGACTTGGGCACTGCAGTGGCGGACCTGTCCACTCCATCTGCAGGGTCCACTGCAGTCGTGCCGGCACCCACAACATCTGAGCCATGCCCCCCAGTTGTGCCGGCACACACCATGTCAGACACCTCCACTGCAGTTGTCAGTGGCTCTCCAGCACCCACCACCCCTTCCCTGCTTCCTCCTGGTGAGCCCTGATCCTGTCCCTGCGGTGCCTGGCCTACCCCCGGTTGCCCCTCCTAGTGGATTGTCCCTGGTTTTGTGCAGGCATGTGTAGGGTGGCATCTGCCACTGTCACCCACTTGTGACTTTGTTGATGGACTGGCCATTGGCCTTTGTTTATTTTCTACCGGACTTCTACTTTTAATGCCACATATGCTGAATAAAGCAACTTTCTGTTCTCTAGTGCTTTTGCTTCTGATGTACATGATGTTGATGATGCTAACCATGCCCTTGCTGCAGTGATGGTGATATTTGGTCTCATGATAATGAAGTGTTACTGTGCAGGAACCCATGTGGTCCAGGGGGAATGTGTCCTATCCTGTGGTGTATCCATGTCATCCATAGCAGCATCTGAGGGTGTCATGTGTTCAGTATTTGGCAATGGCATTTCCTTCTTACATTGCCTATTTCACATCTGTGGCTTCCACCCCTGCACATCTGTTGTGCCTGCCATTGTTCAATTCGTCTACTTCCCTGACCGTGTGGCCATCTCCAGTGGACATGCAGGTTTGGGCATCAATGGGGAAGGACTCATCTGTGTAGTCAGTGCAACATTGCTATACAAGTGTGTTGGATCTGTGCTGATGATTCCGTTGGCACTTCCATGACCAGGCTGATGTTACAGGAGCCCTCATTTGGTGCTAATTGTTGATTGTGTGACCAAGTGCTCAGCTGACATGATGGGGCCCTACTGAGGCAACATATGGCACAGCTTTCCTCACACAGGAGTGGAGTCCCCTCATGGCAGTGTGTACTCCTGTGACATTGCCTGCGCCCAAGGTGTGTGTTGTATGTGCATGTCTGTGTGTTCACTTCCGTTTAGCTGTGCATGCTGTGATCCCTAGTGTTGTACCTGTTTGTGATGCTAGCTGAGTTGACCTATGTTCCCCCAAAGTCTTCGCCCTGGGTTCTCTGTGATGTGGGTGCATGGCACATTACTGGTCATCAGGGTGTCACCCTGTTGCGGGGCGGAATAAGGGACGTGTACTTCGACACTAGGGAGTGAAGGTTTTATTCTTCTCGTTACACGCTTTTTAACAGAAGCCAGGTTTAATGTCCACAATCCTTCTTGTCTTCAGGGATCTCCTTTCCAGGCTCTCCCGATCGTCTGTTTCTCCTTAAGCTGGTGGGCGGGGAACAGCTTCTCAGTCGTGTTTACCGGAAAGAAACGAGATAAGGGGACGTAAGTGTAGGGCAATACCCTGTCAATGTAGTGGGAAGGGAGTGAAGGGTACACACGTGAGCACTTCTACAAAGTAGTGACAAGTGTAAACAGCGATGGAGTGATTGTGAGTGAGGGGGGGGTTTCAGGTTCCAGCCGTCTCTAGGTAATAGCCCCGGGTTACTTAGAGGAGTTCTCCCTCCTCCCGACCCAACCCGCGAGCCGCTCACGTACCTGGCTGAGCCACGCACCTCCAGGAGCGTGGATGGGCGAAGCGTGATGCCGTTGGCCTCCTGGCTCTCCTCCGGCATCTGATGGTTCGACTGCACGGCTTCGGTCTGCTCCCTCCTCGTATTCGTTCTCCTCTCTCCTCGCGTCTCCTCGGGTCTCCGCTCTCTCCTCTCCGGTGAATGCACACACCCGTGCTGGGGAACTCCGCTCTTTTTCTGGTCCGGTAGGGATGACGTCACGATGTGGGGGCGGGAGTGTCTCCTCCAACCATTCCCAGTTAAAGGGGCCGTAGTATTCCTTTGACAATGATTCCCCTGAGCGATACGGCGTCGCTGACCATTCCTCCGGCTTTGGGGACACAAGAGGGGAAGAAAGGGGTGTCCACCAGTCTGCCAAAGTCCTTTCTCTGGCCCCTTCCTCCTCCTCCCGCCCACACTCCCCCCCACCAGGATACTCCCGATCGGGGAGAGGAAACACCCGAGACAGGTAATCCGCGTTCCCATTGTCCGTCCCCCTCCTGTGTAGCACTTGGAACGAAAAGGGTTGTAGGGACAAAAACCAACGGAGGACCCTGGGGTTCTGTGCTCTGTTACGGGCCATCCACTGCAATGGGGCATGGTCAGTGTACAAGGTGAATGGTCGGCCCTCGAGGTAATAGCGGAGTTTCTCCACCGCCCACTTGATGGCAAGGCACTCCCGTTCAATGGTGGGATATCTGGTCTCTCTCGGGAATAACTTCCTACTTATGAACAATACCGGGTGCTCAACGCCGTCTTCCGCCAACTGTGACAACACTGCACCCAGGCCGTAGTTAGACGCATCTGTGTGTAATATGAAGGGTTTGTCAAGGTTGGGAGCGGCCAAGACCGGGCTGGATGTGATTATGCCTTTAAGTTTCTGGAATGCCTCTAATAGCTCTGGGGCAGGGTTCACTAGACATCGTGGATGTATGTCCTTTCTCAAAGTATCAGTAAGCGGTGCTGCGATTTCCGAGAACTGAGGGATGAATCAGCGGTAATATCCTACAAGCCCTAGGAACGCCCCCATGTCTTTTCTACTGGAGGGAAATGGGGTTTCCTGGATGGCACGGATTTTCTCTTTCTGGGGTGCTATGGTTCCGTCCCCTAAGAGGAAACCTAAGTACCTCACTTTGTGAAATGCGGCCCTGGATTTCTTTGAGTTGATATGTAACCCTGCTTGTTTGAGAGCCTGAAGTATGGTTTGCAGATGTTTCAAATGGTCTTCCCACGTCACACTGAAGACCACTATGTCGTCCAAATAAGCCGAACTAAAAGCCTGATGTTCTTGTAGAACGTTGTTCATCAGCCTTTGGAAGGTGGCCGGTGCTCCGTGCAACCCGAACGGTAACACGTTGAATTGGAATAGACCGTCCGGTGTGGAAAAGGCAGTTTTGCGACGGTCTTCTTCCCTTAGGGGTACCTGCCAATACCCTTTGGTCAGGTCTAGTGTAGTAATATACTTGGCTTCTCCCAACTTCTCGATCAGTTCATCGATCCTAGGGATGGGGTATGCATCAAAGGAGGAGATGTCGTTCAGGGCACGAAAGTCCATGCAAAAACGCGTGGTTCCATCGGGCTTCGGAACCGTCACAATCGGGGATGACCAATTGCTCTTGGAGGGCCGGATGATGCCCAATCGTAGCATGTCCTGTACCTCCTTCTGTATCATGGCCCTCTTGGCGGCGGGTATTCTGTATGGGTGTTGTCTTACGACCTTCCCGGGGGTGGTCTCTATACAATGCTCGGCCAGTGTTGTTTTACCCGGAACGTCCGAAAACAGGGAAGCGAACGGTCTTAACGTGGAGAACAGCTCCGTTTGTTCCTTCGCAGTTAATTCTTCGTTGACGACCAGGTGGTCCAACGTATTCCCTATAGGGCCGGGGTCCGGCAATGTCAGGTGGGCGATTTTCGGTATGGGACCTAGCCATTTTTTTAATAAGTTTATGTGGTAGGTTTGTTTCTTGTTAGGAGACAGCTGTAACTGGTAGGTCGTCTTTCCTATTACCCGGATGACTTTATAGGGACCCAACCACTCGGACTGGAACTTTCTGGTAGACGAGGGTAGGAGGACCAGGGCCCAGTCATCAAGGGTGAGCCGTCTCCACTTCTTGCCCTTGTCGTAACAGGTCTTCTGTTGGTGCTGGCGTCGTTCCAAATGAGAGTAAGCTATCTCTCTGAGTTTCCCGATTCGGTTTTTCAACTGTTGGGTGTACTCCAACACGGTTCGTGTCTCGTCTGTTTCCTCTTGTTCCCAAGTATCCTTTGTCATTTCCATAAGGGATCGTGGTTTCCTTCCATATAGGAGTTCAAAGGATGAACAGCCCAGGCTGCTTTGGACCTGGGCCCGTATGACATACAAGGCCAGCGGTAGGAGGCGGTCCCATTCTCTACCTTCTACTGATAACATCTTCTTCAAAGTGGTTTTTAGCGTCCTGTTGTACCGTTCTACTAATCCGTCTGTCTGAGGGTGGTAGACGGATGTTCGGATGTGTCGGAGGTCCAGGGACCGGCAGACTTCCTTCATCAGACGAGACACAAACGGAGTACCCTGGTCCGTGAGGATCTCCTTCGGGAAACCCACCCTGGAGAAGAATTCCACCAGTTTCTCAGCGATGTTTCGGGTGGTTGGGGCCCTTAATGGAAAGGCCTCCGGAAACCGGGTCGCATAGTCGACTACGACGAGGGCGTATTGATTCCCTTTTTGGGTCTTGGGTAGAGGTCCAATTAGATCCATGCCGATCCTCTCAAATGGGTTCCCTATGATCGGTAGGGGTTGTAATGGTACGGCCGGGGGTCTCTGTAAGTTCTTTTTTTGGCAGATTCCACATTCTTGGCAATGGGTTTGTATATCCTTGTAAATGCCTGGCCAAAAGAAATTCCTCACTATTGTTTGTGTTGTTTTTTCGGTTCCTGTATGTCCAGCAGTGAGGTGAGAGTGTGCACAAAACATAATCTGGTCCCTGAAGGGTTTGGGGACTAGCAACTGGGGAGGGTCACCAACATTGCTCTGGCGGTACAAAAGCCCCTCTTTGATGAGGAACCGGGGATACACCGGCGAGGGGTTGTCCTGGTTTTGATGGGCGTTCTCCCAGGCATTGAGCAAAGTAGCATCATTGGCCTGGGCGAACTTAAAACTCCGATCCATCAACCAGGGCTCTGGGGTAAGGAGGGCAGGTCGGGGTTCAGAGGAGCCCGCCCTATATAGGGACAAGGTATGTTGGAACAGGGTCAGAAACTCAGGGTTGTCGGTACCAATGATTAGGTCTTCTGGCAGTCCCTCTAAAACCCCCACATTCACTCTACAGGGAGAGGTGTGTTTGGTATGTAGGACCACTGAGGCTAGGGGGTATGGGCGAACGTCCCCGTGCACGCACTTAATGTGTACTAAGGTGTCTGGCATAACCTGAGTGGGCGAAATGAGAGTCCGCTGTATAACCGATTGCTTGCACCCCGAATCTAGGAGTGCTCTTACTTCTTTCCCATTCATCTGTACACTCACGTGAAAAGCGCCTCCCATCTCAGCTGTATAAAGGATGGCTTTTGGGATGTAACCCACTTCCATGGGCTCCTCCGTTGGCTTCCGTCGGGGACAGAGGCGAGCGATATGCCCCCAGTCCCCGCAGTCAAAACACTGTGGGCCTCGTAACATAGGGACCTCCGGTTTACTGGGCCTCGGTTTATTAGGTTCGTTCCAAGGCCGTGGTTTCTTCTCTGTCTTTTGCGGATAAGGGCGTGGGTGTTTTTCAGGGACCCACCCGGGAGCGCGAGGTTGGGCTCGCGCATAGGTAGCCGCCATCTCTACGGCCAGCTCAGGGGTGAGATTGGTATGTTGTCTTAACCACCTTTCAGTGTTGTACGGGAGGGCCTCGAGAAATTGTTCCAAATAGATACGGTCCATGATATCCTCTTTTGTACTAGTGGTGGGACGCAACCATTTGTCCGCAGCCATTTTGAGGCGAAAGTACAAAGTTTTGGGGTTTTCCCCAAGCAGCCCTTTCTCCTTCCTGAACCGTACTCGGTATGCCTCCGCATCAAGGCCAAGGTGGTCCAGTATGACGTCCTTGATTGTCGCGTAAGGAGTTCCCCCAGTTGCGTTTGCCACCTGGTATGCGGCCTGTGCCTCCCCAGTGAGTAGGGGGGCAAGAAAGAACGGCCACTTATCCTCAGGCCAACCGCAGGCCCTTGCGGCTCGCTCGAAATTCATGAGGAATGCATCAGGGTCCTCTCCGTGTATGTACTTTTGTAATGACACGCCGGAGGGTCCGTGATGGGCAGGACGATAGTCTCTAGATACGGGGTTCGGCGTTTCCGTTACCATCTTCTGTAACCCCTCCATCTGTGCGGCGATCGTGTCCTTGAAGACGTCGCGATCAGCCTGGGCCGACGTCATCTGTCGTTCGACAGCCCATTCTAGCTTTTCCTGCCCCTTCACTAGATGCTGGATCAAGGCATCCATCACGGGTTTACTGATGGCAGATGTTATAGTGCCCGCATTCTCCACCACTTGTTGCGGGGCGGAATAAGGGACGTGTACTCCGACACTAGGGAGTGAAGGTTTTATTCTTCTCGTTACACGCTTTTTAACAGAAGCCAGGTTTAATGTCCACAATCCTTCTTGTCTTCAGGGATCTCCTTTCCAGGCTCTCCCGATCGTCTGTTTCTCCTTAAGCTGGTGGGCGGGGAACAGCTTCTCAGTCGTGTTTACCGGAAAGAAACGAGATAAGGGGACGTAAGTGTAGGGCAATACCCTGTCAATGTAGTGGGAAGGGAGTGAAGGGTACACACGTGAGCACTTCTACAAAGTAGTGACAAGTGTAAACAGCGATGGAGTGATTGTGAGTGAGGGGGGGGGTTTCAGGTTCCAGCCGTCTCTAGGTAATAGCCCCGGGTTACTTAGAGGAGTTCTCCCTCCTCCCGACCCAACCCGCGAGCCGCTCACGTACCTGGCTGAGCCACGCACCTCCAGGAGCGTGGCTGGGCGAAGCGTGATGCCGTTGGCCTCCTGGCTCTCCTCCGGCGTCTGATGGTTCGACTGCACGGCTTCGGTCTGCTCCCTCCTCGTATTCGTTCTCCTCTCTCCTCGCGTCTCCTCGGGTCTCCGCTCTCTCCTCTCCGGTGAATGCACACACCCGTGCTGGGGAACTCCGCTCTTTTTCTGGTCCGGTAGGGATGACGTCACGATGTGGGGGCGGGAGTGTCTCCTCCAGCCATTCCCAGTTAAAGGGGCCATAGTATTCCTTCGACAATGATTCCCCTGAGCGATACGGCGTCGCTGACCATTCCTCCGGCTGTGGGAACACAAGAGGGGAAGAAAGGGGTGTCCACCAGTCTGCCAAAGTCCTTTCTCTGGCCCCTTCCTCCTCCTCCCGCCCACACTCCCATAGGTGTGTTTGCTGTCAGGGCTGAGTTTGTGTGCAGACGCAGATGGGTCACAGTCAGGTTTCCCCTTGGCACTTGTTGTTTGCCCCTGTCATGTGATTTCCAGTTTGTGTTATCTTTCAGTGATTGTGACACGTTGTGTGTGTGACTGCTGGCACTCCTCAGGGTCCGGGCTGCAATGTTGGTTGTTGTCTATGTGTGTTCTTTGTGGGTGACCTTGGCTTCTTCATTGGTGTGTGACTGTGGCTGGGATCCCATTGGTTGGTGTGGTATTGCCGTCATGTCCATGTACAGCGTAGTGTGCAGTGTGTCAGACATTCAGGAGTCTTGTTGAGTGGCCATGTGTGATGTGTTTCTGCACCTTGGTTCCCACCCACCACCCTGGAATAGTCATGGGTGCATGTGCAATGTCACCAGTGCATGTGTGCTTCACTGCTGCACATTGTTGGAGGTCGAGGGGTGTGGTGTTGAGTGTGTGCAGATGAGAGTTGTTGCCCGGCTAGGCCCCTGCCTCCATGTTGGCCTTGGCTTACTGGCCATGCTGTTTGATTTGTGCTTGTGTAGGTGTGATGGTAGTTAGTTGCTCAGGACACATGACTGTGGTTCACAGTGTGAACCACATTTAGCTTTGTCATCACAGTGGGATTGTAATGCAGCCCAGGGTCACCACATTGTGGGGGCCCTGGGGGTGGTGCTGTGGTGTGTCTGTGTATTGCTGTGTCAGTTGCTGTCCCTACATGCCTGTGTGACATGTGTGATTTGTGCTCCCTCTCATCTGACAATGCCTGCTTGCCCACATAGGGGATTTGGATCCATGAGTTACCTTTGTGTGGCACTGTATGCACATCTGTATGATTGGTATTCAGGTCTCCTCATGTGTTGTGTGGTTGCCTGGGGACACTGGCACCCCCCTCACCTGTTGTGTATGATGTGCAGTGTGGGTCTGCCTGTTTGTGTTTGTGCATCTGCACCACTGCATTGGCATATCTTGGGTGTGCCATTGGCTGTATGTAGTTTGGTGGCTTTCCCCTGCTGTCCCTGGGACTCCTAGGTCATCGGTCAGCACAATGATCATGGTTGTGTGTCCCATTGCTGCCATGGTATGGTATCTGTTCACCTCACATCTGCAGTCTCCACAGGGTATCTGCATGTGTGTGCCCATTGGTGCAAATATGTGGGTCTGCATTCTGATGGTCACTTCTGTCATTGTGTCATTGATGATTGTTGACGGTGTCAGCCCCCATGGGAGTTGTTTGTCTGCACATGGCGAAAGGTATGTCTTATTTGCACTGCAGTATTTGGCTCCCCCAATTTATGTTGCAATGGGACACATACACTACTTTGCCACTGATGTGTTTGTTGTTCTGTGACCAGGAATCATCCATGCAGTTTGGCAGTTGCACCTCTTTCTTTGTCAACACTTACCTTTTGGTCACTGTGATGATGGGGTTTGGAGCCCATTGCCACAATGTTCAAAGTGTGCTTCAGCTATGGACCCCACACTTACATTTTGGTCACTGTGATGATGGGGGTTTGGACCCCATTGCCACAATGTTCAAAGTGTGCTTCAGCTATGGACCCCACACTTACATTTTGGTCACTGTGATGATGGGGGTTTGGACCCCATTGCCACAATGTTCAAAGTGTGCTTCAGCTATGGACCCCACACTTACATTTTGGTCACTGTGATGATGGGGGTTTGGACCCCATTGCCACAATGTTCAAAGTGTGCTTCAGCTATGGACCCCACACTTACATTTTGGTCACTGTGATGATGGGGGTTTGGACCCCATTGCCACAATGGTCATGGCCTGCTTGCATTGTGGGTGCCACACACATATATGTGTGGCACATGTGCTAGGGGTCACATTGTATGTTCAAAGTCATGTTCGGTGTTGTAGACATTTGACACAGTCTACACACGCTTGTCATGGTGTTGGGGGATGTCTTCTTCTTGCATTCCCTAGGTTGTGGTGTGCTGGTTGTGTCATGCATTGTCCATCCTATGAGTGGGGGTGGTAGTAGTGGTAGGCATCCAGCCCCCCCTGGCTAAGGGTGGTAGTAGTGGTAGGCATCCAGCCCCCCCTGGGTGAGGGTGGTAGTAGTGGTAGGCATCCAGCCCCCTGGCTAAGGGTGGTGGTAGGCATCCAGCCCCCCTGGGTGAGGGTGGTAGTAGTGGTAGGCATCCAGCCCCCTGGCTAAGGGTGGTAGTAGTGGTAGGCATCCAGCCCCCCTGGCTAAGGGTGGTGGTAGGCATCCAGCCCCCCTGGGTGAGGGTGGTATTAGTGGTAGTCATCCAGCCCCCTGGCTAAGGGTGGTGGTAGGCATCCAGCCCCCCTGGGTGAGGGTGGTAGTAGTGGTAGGCATCCAGCCCCCCTGGCTAAGGGTGGTGGTAGGCATCCAGCCCCCCTGGGTGAGGGTGGTAGCAGTGGTAGGCATCCAGCCCCCTGGGTGAGGGTGGTAGTAGTGGTAGGCATTCAGCCCCCCTGGCTAAGGGTGGTAGTAGTGGTAGGCATCCAGCCCCCCTGGCTAAGGGTGGTGGTAGGCATCCAGCCCCCCTGGGTGAGGGTGGTAGTAGTGGTAGGCATCCAGCCCCCCTGGGTAAGGGTGGTAGTAGTGGTAGGCATCCAGCCCCCCTGGCTAAGGGTGGTAGTAGTGGTAGGCATCCAGCCCCCCTGGCTAAGGGTGGTGGTAGGCATCCAGCCCCCCTGGGTGAGGGTGGTAGTAGTGGTAGGCATCCAGCCCCCCTGGGTGAGGGTGGTAGTAGTGGTAGTCATCCAGCCCCCTGGCTAAGGGTGGTGGTAGGCATCCAGCCCCCCTGGGTGAGGGTGGTAGTAGTGGTAGGCATCCAGCCCCCCTGGCTAAGGGTGGTGGTAGGCATCCAGCCCCCCTGGGTGAGGGTGGTAGCAGTGGTAGGCATCCAGCCCCCTGGGTGAGGGTGGTAGTAGTGGTAGGCATCCAGCCCCCTGGCTAAGGGTGGTAGTAGTGGTAGGCATCCAGCCCCCTGGCTAAGGGTGGTGGTAGGCATCCAGCCCCCCTGGGTGAGGGTGGTAGTAGTGGTAGGCATCCAGCCCCCCTGGGTAAGGGTGGTAGTAGTGGTAGGCATCCAGCCCCCCTGGCTAAGGGTGGTAGTAGTGGTAGGCATCCAGCCCCCTGGCTAAGGGTGGTGGTAGGCATCCAGCCCCCCTGGGTGAGGGTGGTAGTAGTGGTAGGCATCCAGCCCCCCTGGGTGAGGGTGGTAGTAGTGGTAGGCATCCAGCCCCCTGGCTAAGGGTGGTGGTAGGCATCCAGCCCCCCTGGGTGAGGGTGGTAGTAGTGGTAGGCATCCAGCCCCCTGGCTAAGGGTGGTGGTAGGCATCCAGCCCCCCTGGGTGAGGGTGGTAGTAGTGGTAGGCATCCAGCCCCCCTGGGTGAGGGTGGTAGTAGTGGTAGGCATCCAGCCCCCTGGCTAAGGGTGGTGGTAGGCATCCAGCCCCCCTGGGTGAGGGTGGTAGTAGTGGTAGGCATCCAGCCCCCCTGGCTGAGGGTGGTGGTAGGCATCCAGCCCCCCTGGGTGAGGGTGGTAGTAGTGGTAGGCATCCAGCCCCCCTGGGTGAGGGTGGTAGTAGTGGTAGGCATCCAGCCCCCCTGGCTAAGGGTGGTGGTAGGCATCCAGCCCCCTGGGTGAGGGTGGTAGTAGTGGTAGGCATCCAGCCCCCCTGGGTGAGGGTGGTAGTAGTGGTAGGCATCCAGCCCCCTGGCTAAGGGTGGTGGTAGGCATCCAGCCCCCCTGGGTGAGGGTGGTAGTAGTGGTAGGCATCCAGCCCCCTGGGTGAGGGTGGTAGTGGTGGTAGGCATCCAGCCCCCTGGGTGAGGGTGGTAGTAGTGGTAGGCATCCAGCCCCCCTGGGTGAGGGTGGTAGTGGTGGTAGGCATCCAGCCCCCTGGGTGAGGGTGGTAGTAGTGGTAGGCATCCAGCCCCCCTGGGTGAGGGTGGTAGTAGTGGTAGGCATCCAGCCCCCCTGGCTAAGGGTGGTGGTAGGCATCCAGCCCCCCTGGGTGAGGGTGGTATTAGTGGTAGGCATCCAGCCCCCCTGGCTAAGGGTGGTGGTAGGCATCCAGCCCCCCTGGGTGAGGGTGGTAGTAGTGGTAGGCATCCAGCCCCCCTGGGTGAGGGTGGTAGTAGTGGTAGGCATCCAGCCCCCCTGGCTAAGGGTGGTGGTAGGCATCCAGCCCCCCTGGGTGAGGGTGGTAGTAGTGGTAGGCATCCAGCCCCCTGGCTGAGGGTGGTGGTAGGCATCCAGCCCCCTGGGTGAGGGTGGTAGTAGTGGTAGGCATCCAGCCCCCCTGGGTGAGGGTGGTAGTAGTGGTAGGCATCCAGCCCCCCTGGCTAAGGGTGGTGGTAGGCATCCAGCCCCCCTGGGTGAGGGTGGTAGTAGTGGTAGGCATCCAGCCCCCCTGGGTGAGGGTGGTAGTAGTGGTAGGCATCCAGCCCCCTGGGTGAGGGTGGTAGTAGTGTTAGGCATCCAGCCCCCTGGCTAAGGGTGGTGGTAGGCATCCAGCCCCCCTGGGTGAGGGTGGTAGTAGGGGTAGGCATCCAGCCCCCTGGGTGAGGGTGGTAGTGGTGGTAGGCATCCAGCCCCCCTGGGTGAGGGTGGTAGTAGTGGTAGGCATCCAGCCCCCTGGGTGAGGGTGGTAGTGGTGGTAGGCATCCAGCCCCCCTGGGTGAGGGTGGTAGTAGTGGTAGGCATCCAGCCCCCCTGGGTGAGGGTGGTAGTAGTGGTAGGCATCCAGCCCCCCTGGCTAAGGGTGGTAGTAGTGGTAGGCATCCTGCCCCCCCTGGGTAGGGGTGGTGATGCGCATTCAGGCCCCTGTGTGCATATGTGGCATTGGTGATGGGCATCCCGCCCCTATGGTGCTGCTGTTGCTGGTGTAAGTATATTCTGCATCCCTCTGTGTGTGTGTGATGTGTCGTGTACGTGTTGTATGTGTTTTGTGATTGGTGTCTGGCTTACCGTCTGCGCCGTACGCGTCCGTGCCTGTTCCGGTAGTAAATGTAGAATATTGGTATGATCGGGACGAAGGGATTCATGGTTGGTTCGTGTCGTTCGTCCTTCTCGTTGCTTCGCGTCGTCCTCGTTGCTTCGCATCGTCCTCGTCGCTTCGCCTCGTCCTCGTCGCTGGCGTGTTCGTCTCGGAGCCGTGGATCGTGTTGTGGCGCGAATCGGAGCTTATGTGCGCCTCTCCCGGATGCTTTGACGTGCCGTGCGTAGCGACGGGTTCGGCACGTACGGAAAGCGCATCGTACTCGTTCGGCCGGACGGAGCTGCATTTTTCCTTCCGTGCGACTCGATTCGGCGTTTCCGGATTCGCCTCGGTCGTGGAACTGGACCTGGTTTGGGTGAGTACGGCTCGGCCGGATTCTTTGCTGTTGTGCGCATCGTACTTACTCGTTCGGTGTGCTGTACGGATCGGTCGGGAAACAGGCTTTCGCATGGCTTTTTTCCCGACCGAATGGTATTGGGTGCGCCTCCGACCGAGATCGGAATCGGCCCCTCTGTGTCTTTTAAAGGGTCCGCAAACCCACCAAGTTCAAACCAAGACAGCCCGAAGACTGTACCAAGGCACAGCCCGTAGGATCGTGCCGTTCAAGCAAGGCAGTCCGAAAACTGCACCAAGACAGTCCGGAGACTGTACCAAGACACAGCCCATCGGCTAATGTCGTTCAAGCAAGACAGTCCGGAGACCGTACCAGGATATAGCCTGTCGGCTACTGTCGTTCAAGCAAGACAGTCCGGAGACCATACCAGGACACAGCCTGTAGGCCCGTGCCGTTCAAGAATTGCGCCATTTTTTTTTCAAGAGTCAAATCACTCACCTGGTACACACAGGTCAAGTCAAGTTATTCTCCACTGCTGACTCTTCGGACCAAACGGTCAACTCCAAGGTTTCGCCTTCTCAGGACCCCAGCCGGTGACCACTAGATGAGGAGTCGCCCAATCAGACAGGCGGGGCAGCTGCGAGAACCAAGCTCGATCGTGTGGGGTTCCCCGATCCGCCCGTCCGACCAGACGCAACCCCGACCCGGCAACCCGATTACGGGCGAGCTGGATCACCTTGCGGGGTCCCTGTTCGGGCGCCAACTGAAGGAAGTGGCCCTTAGGGGCCACCCGGGTTACTTACAACCACCTGCTATGCCTTCCCAAGAAATGAAGAGTCGGTCAGGCAGTAGAGAATACAAACAGGCATTTATTAGTAATACTCTGCAGAGGAGTCCAATCTGACCTGCACCCTAAGATGTCTGCCGAGGGACTGGCTCTCCAACGGCCTGCGATGCATGATCATTCTTCCAAGAACCCACCAACCACGCCCACAGTGGAAAGTTACTGGCCTAGGCCGAACATGAACAAAGAAGGCACAGAAGGATGGGCTACCACCTGCCAGATGGGTACATGCTATCAGCAACTCAAGGTTACCGCGCTGAGTCTCAGAGTCTCCTAACGTGGGAGCAGAACTACACATTCGGATAGGCATGCAAGGGCAAAATGGCCTATTCATTAGTAAGTCGGAGAGCAGCCTTGAACAGGAAAGAAAAATAATAACTAAATACAGCGTTCTGCTGAGGTAAGCAATACGAATAATGAGGCCTAGTTCAGACACAGCCTAATAGGGATTACGAAATACAAAATGGAGTTACACTTGCTAACTAAAGCTTGCACGTTGCAGGGATAACTCAGTGGGTTACATAACGTGAATATAAATGGCATCTATTTAGCCACACCCTGCTAACCTAATGTAGCATGATACGAGTGCATAGCAGGAATGGGATTTTCAAACCTAACAGGCCCCCCTCCACCACCTACCATCTCTGCCCCTTGCCACCCCTCCAGAAAGGCACAACACAACCAAACACAACAAACAGCCACTCACCGTGACCTAGATAGCTAGCAGCGCTGGTGCTGGGTGATGAGTGCGAGTGGAGGGAGAGTGGGCAGAAAGTGAACAGGCAAATGCCAACGCCCCCTGTAGCCACAGCAGCAAAAGCAGGAATGTCAGCAGAATACAGGCATGAAGCCCGGCACACGGGCCGGGCCAGGACCTGTTCAGGGACGCAGTTGGGCACAAGCACTCCAACCGCCTTCTGCAGTCCACAAACTGTAATCCACATGGGCGTGTGAGAGACGGAGGGGGACAAGGAGATGAGCGGAGGACAGCATCAGCTTCCAACGTCCGGTATCCAGTGTCCTCTATGCTGTGTGCAAGTATGGTTCCATTTTGGGAAGCCCAAGCTCACCTGGTGAAGGCATGAGGAGGTAGAGGAATTCCCCACCTGGACAGATTTCTATATTTTTGTCTTCCTGTGAGCTAGCTTGGGATGCACTGGGGAAGAGAGAGAGAGACTCCCCCTGTACACTTCACAGGGGGTCCTCAGGAAAGAGATGGGATTGATAAGGGAATCATAAAGAGTAGGCTTGGAAGACTGAGATTAATCTTTTGATACATATATCGGTGCAGCTGACATCCAGGTGGTAAATCTAATCTAGTCTCTCCTACTGTGACAGGCAGCCTTTCAAGAGGAAGACGGAGAGAAGAAGTGTGCATTTCAATAGAAGCAGAAGCCTAAAATAAAGCTTCATAGACCAAGACCCTAAATCACATTTGGTGTCTGGAAATGGACCATAAAAAAAGGGAAGTTGAAACCTCAAAAATGTGTCATCTGCCAAGCAGCCAGATGGGCTGTGTGAGGAGGGGAAGCTCTCAAGAATTCAAGCTGTGACCAGGACTATGGGCCAAGGTCTGCTTGCCTCCATGCTGGGTGAGGGGACATCACCCTGGGAAACCAAGGCCACCTACTCTGGAGCCTGGAGCACCAGCACCTGCATGCTTACCAAGACCAGTTTTACTCTTTAGTTACGGCCTACTAGTGAGCATTCCCTGGATGCGGCCACCAGTTAATGGTGAACAACCCTTATCACGAAGTGCAGGGATTTGCTAGCGAAACACTAGAGCTTTGACCTTGAGGGAAAATGGGGTATTGTTTATATATGTCACAACATTGCTTTGAATGCATTGAGTTAGAAATAAAATGCTTCTTTTTATTATAAAAAGGTATGTGACTGGACATTTATTTATTGACACTGCTGTGTGCTGTTTCAGTTATGAGTTGTGTTCACTGTCCTGTATTCACACTTCTCCCCCGAGGGAGTCTTGCTCGACGATAGCTACCACTGAGATCCAAGTGCAGAAAGGGTACTTGGCCCAGTTGCTCAGAATTCATAGTAGGTCCGTCTGGGACATCAGGAGTAAAAGGCCTCAACCCCTACAGTTGGACCCAGTAACCCAGGCGTGCCCCATGGCCCTCTGAAAAGGGTTTGACATGCATAAATGAAAGAGATGAGATTTACTATCTGAACTCTAGTTCAAAAATTGTTAAAGAAAGTGTGTAAATTAAAGTGGGTGAGTTGTAATCTAACTTCAGTTCTACAAACACTAGGGAAACTACATATATAAGGTGTGAGATTTACAATTATATCTCCAATCCAAATAAAATCATTTAAAGTGCATAAATGAAAATTATAAGAGTACCTATTCTATCTCTATTCCAACAATAACTATAGAAAGTGTGTAAAATAAATTGCTTGAGATATACTAGTCTAACTCCAGCCATACCAACATTGAGGAAAGTACCTAAATGGGAAAGTACCTAATGGGAGTGGTGACATTTTCCATTCTCCAACTCTTATCTAACTAAAATTGGGGAAGTGCATAAATCAAAGGGAGAGATTTACTATTCTACTCTCGACCTACAAAAGTTGGGGAAATGCATAAAGTGAAGGGATGAAATTTACTATTCTAACTCCAATTCAGATAAAACTGAGAAAGTACATAAATTAAAAGAGTGAGATTCAGTATTTTGACAAGTCCCCAATAAATTCATTAAGTGCACAAGTTAAAGGGGGTGAGATGTACTATTCCAACTATAGTCACAAACCATGGGAAAATACTGAAGTGGTGAGATTTACTATTCAAACTCTATTCCAACCAAAAGTGGAGAAAATGAAAAATGAAAGGTGTGAGATTTACTATTCTTACTTTAGTCCTACAAACACTGGGGAAAGTTCAGAAACTGTTTTATTTTATTCTAATTCAAATCCATGCTAGATTGAGGAAGTTCATAAATAAAAGGGGGAAGATTAACTATTTCAACTTCAGTCCAACAAAAACTGTAGAAAGTGGATAATGTAAAGGGGGGAGATTTACTGTTCACGTTCAACAAATATTGCGGAAAATGTCAACATTTTTGGGGGATTTATTATTCTTAGTCCAGTGTAACAAACTTTATTTAAATGTTAGAAAAGGGTGGAGTAGTGTTGAAATAAACTATATTTAATAAGAACAAAATATTAATATTTAGGGCCTGATTACGAGTTCGAACCCGTGGTGGCAGTCCGACCACCGCCACACTGCGGGACTGCCCACAGTATTCTGACTGCGGCGGTTGGACCGCCACAAGACCGCCAGCACTGCTGGGATCAAGGATCCCACTGGGCCGGCAGTCTGAAACTGGCTGATTTTCATTACCCTTTTCATGGCCGTGATCCCTTCATGAAAAGGGTGGCGGAAAGGCAACAAAGGGGGCTCAGACAGGTCCCCCTGCCAGATTTGGGCTGGGGGTGCATGTGGAGGGGGCACATGTTGCATGTATGCCACACCATACAGGAAGGTGAAGTCGGCGGTCTGACAGCGGTGGACTGCATTATAGGCTCTTCTTTGAGCCTTGCAGACCTCCGCAGTCAGACTGCCGCAACACCACCTGCCAGGCCAGGATTTACCTCCTAATCTGGTGGGCAGTTGCACCACAGGTTTGGTGGTCCTACACCAAACTCGTAATCGTGCCTTTAATGTTTATGACTCACATATAAAACAAAAAATCTAAATAGATTCATCAGTAAAATAAAGGAACAACAATAATAAAATGATTACAAAAGATAAAGTAAACATTTAATTTTTTCCATTTGAAAATTTTAAACACCCTAAATGAATCTGCACCATGCTTTATAATTTAATAACAAGTAAACTGCAAAGACAATACTTAAAACATCTCTAATTTAAAAATAACAAAAAAAAACACCCACTCAAGTCCCCATTAAACAACATACCTATTATTTAAACATAAAAAGAACATTGTACAGCAAAACCCTAGCATAAAAAATGGAAATATATAAATTAAACATCTTCAAAATTACATTACCACAAATAATTGAACCCCTAAAAATTTACTCCATTTTTTTATCTTAAAAACAGTAGGTACTATAATTACATTTCACTCTCCCCAAAAAATCCACTATCCACCCCATCCTTGAATTAACAACCGGACCCATAATATAAAAATAAAATCTAAATTATACCCCTCATATTAAATGAGCCCCAATTTATTTTAACATGTATATTTACTTATAGTTTGTTTGAAAATAAATACCTTATTCTAATGTTTTCAAATAAAATAATAATTTATTTTTTGTATATTTTAAGTATAAAACTACACATTCTAACCCCTTGCAATAACCCACAACTTAGGAAACAAATTAAAAGGTAAGAAACGATTTTTTTTTATATCAACAAATAACACGTATCAAAATAATTATTTAAATAAAAATAATATTTCACATTAAAATTGCAAAATTAAAAATAGCTGTTATAAATAGTGCCATATTTTAGTTAACAATATTTCAAACATCCATATTATTGCCAACAATGCAAAAAACATTAAACTTACCCTTGATATTATGTCCCTCGAAATTTTTGCAATCACAGCATTGTGGTCAAATAATACTTTTGAGTCGATAATTAGGTACCACACCATCACATTCATAGATAAGCCAGTAATGATGTTTGGAAAAGTTCTTTTTTCTTCCTGACAAGCTACAATGCCATTATGTGAAATTAATACTAAACAAGGAAGCTCTGCTTTGCATCTTTAAAATGAGAAAAATAAAAGGAGAAACATAAATTGGCAATGCTGGTTTATAGTACGTGCTGAAGATATACTTGGAGTTGTTCCTTCATTCTTCATGTCAGACAAAGGTTTGTTGCATTGATTGAGCTCTTTCCTTTCAGAAAATTAGTCTGGTCAGACCTGATTAAGCTTTGCGAGCATTTTCAGTCTATGCAAATGTTTCACAGGCAAAGTCACTTAAAGACACATAACAAAAATTACTGACAAAGGTTTGTTGTGATCTGTGGCCTACTGTCATCTGCTCACACTCAACTAGCACTGAATCAAGATACTCTTAACTGCCTGATGGTGCGCACATTCAGAGTCAGGAAATTCTGATGTGAACACTGAGGGCCCGATTACGACTTTGGAGGTGTGGCGCCGAGTCTGCCCTGCAACTGCACCTCCAAAGGTGGGGTCAGACCACCCGCCAGATTAGGAGTTTCCTCTTATCTGGCGGGCCGGTTTTTGGCATTCCCACGGCGGTGCATCAGAAAATGGGCACCACTAAGGGAACGCCAAAAGAGGCGGCATGGACTGTAAAGCAGGACCTGGGGCGCATGCACACAGGAGGGCATGGTGTTCATGGAAGAGGAACCTCCATGACAGAGAGGATAATCGTAATATGCTTGGCGGGACTGCGGCAGACCAACCAAGCATAATCTGGCCTCCTGAATGCCACACCACCACCAGAGCATGGTGGTTGCCTGGCAGAGGGGCTGTGGTGGTCCCACCCCCGACTCGTAATATGGCGGTCGGGAGACCGCCACCGCTGCACCCCCACTAGTCTGGCAGGCCCTGAGTATTGATATCAGTTGGAGAGAGCCTGTATCTTCACTGGATGCACTGAATTAGAAGCCTGAATACAGTCGTGAAAACTACATGCCCCATGATATTACATGACTATCACAAGGTTTTGCAAGGGGCAGGGGCCATTTTGAAGTCACAGAATATACGTTTCTCATGGTCCAAATAGTCCATGCTAGTTTGTGGAAAAACATTGGTGCTGTAGCTAGCACCTTGCTGTCACATTTAAGGAAAACCTTGAAAACTGTTTTGTGATCATTTTCGAAATCAACATATGACTGAATTGGATAGAGAAAACTCTTAAAAATACATGAATGTTTGTGTATATACACTACACTCTTAAAGTACTGTGCTATCATTTAAGGATTATGAACTTGTATGCTACTGAGCTTGTTATTCAACATGAGGAATACAAAGAATCATCATATCTCTAAAGCCATTGATATGTTTTGTTTTATGCACATATTGTATAAAAGTAACCATATAGGTTGGGGAAGTGATTGCTTGTTGCTAGGTGATCTTCATAATTTGAATGTGTATTTGTTACATTGCAGTTTGTGAGTCTGTCATCTCGAAAATATTTAAATCAAAGAATGTTTTCTTGTAAGACAGAAGGTATTTGTCTGCAGTGAGAAAAGCATAAAAGCCCTGAATACATTTAACATTGATTTCATACATAATATTTATGTTTCAGCTTTGGGAAAACTCAATGTTTCATCAAGCTTAACGATTTGAAAACAGAGATATAATGAAGGGATATGAAATGCAGTAGAAGACTTTAGATGCAGTAGGAAGTTTGAAAAGACATTAAAGGTCTCTTCTTAATTTTAGATGTCAATGCTCATCCAGTTGAAAGTGTCCAGCTGAATGACAAGTGACTGGTGATCTATACTGTCTCTATACTTTTTTCTCTAATTCCTTTCTCATTTTCCCAGGTCTCCTGCAAACTAACATACTATTCCATGTTTGGTTGGTAGTGGTTTTGAAGAGGTGTAGAAACATGCATCGCTCCAGTTGGATACGGGCTACAAGGTTAGTGCTTGTAGACAACGTTAGACTGCATTCTGACCTGGGAGGCAGAGACAATATAGCTTCAACTATTTAAGGGCTGGACAGTCTTTGAAACGAGTGCACAGAAAGGCCATATGAGCCATCTCTAAGTAACAAATGGCAACCATCACCTGTAGGGTGGATCCTCTAAAAATGCATATTAAATCATCACCTTAAATGGGGCTATATGTCCAAGAAGCCTATCAAAGTCAACATCTGACCAGTTAAATATCTGTCTCATCTATACTTTATTATACAGAGCAGAAGCTGTATTGAATATTGAGCTGTTTTTCGTACAGTGTCTCATATCTCTCGTCTGCCTTTTCCTAGCACCAAGAACTACTCCATATTCTGACTTCTCAAAAATGAAAAGCTGGGTTTATGTGGCCGAGATTAAAATGCTTGACCTGCAGAGCACAGGAGATACAAATGGCAGGCTTTTCCTCCCCAAAGCATGTTGCCAGCTGAATCTACTATTTTCAGTAAGAGGGCTATGTTTTTAGCCCCTTTTCTGGCTTCAATATCAGCAGCTGCAAGTTTTCTTGTCTTATTTTTGCCTGCCATGATTTGTTGCTTCATTATTGAAGACCATGGGCTTGTTGTTCAAAACAGTGGTAAAAAAATAATGGTTGCTAATTGTGACTATTATTTTTGTGACGAGTGTTGGATTTGCAAATTGACCTATGTACTAATATGTTAGGTTGCAATATTTTAATATGGAGAGAGTCACAAGCTAACCTACCTTATGAATATTAATGAGGTAGGTGACAATGTGCAACTTACTCCGACCTGATGTGATCACAGAGCTGGTGACCTACTGGCGTCAACAGACGACCAGGTCTGTAATCACATTTAAAGAAAAAAACTTTTATTAATGCAACCCATTTTCCTTTATTGAAATTACACTGTATTTAAAAATTATAGTTTGCTTTTTGAAAACAATTGTTTATTTGAATGTTGGCAGTGGTCCTGTGGACTTGTAGTCCGCTGTGCCCTTTACTCCTGCTAACCAGGAGTAGAGTGTCTGTGCTTCTCTATTAAATAGGTTTATCCTTAATTAGAACATCTAACTTGCCTGTAAGTCCCTATTACATGCTGTAAAAAATCTATCTATCTATCTATCTATCTATCTATCTATCTACCTGTCCAGCTAGCCATCCTTACATCTATCTTCTTATCCATGTATCTGTCTCCTGCCTTGAGAGCTTATTTTATCAATAAAAAAGAAGTGTGCAGAACTTGCACTTTAAACAGGTTACCCATTAGACAAACCTTCATTGCTGCTTTCGCACCCTTCACATTACTGAGACCCCCACCATGTAGTTAGAGATTTCTCAATTGGGCAGTTGGTCCTTGCAGGAGTGGTGGGACAGCTGCCAAAACTTAATTGACAGCTATAGTTTGTTGTTTGCTCTTTCTATATAGCATTGTTAGTATTATAAGATTATGCCTACCTGACTGTCTTTCTTTGACTCCATCTGTCTACTTGTTTACCTCATACAATGTGTGTCGGTAAAATGTTTTACCTTGAAACATAGAGGGTGGCTGTCACCCTATTCCACTACATTGACAATGCACAAGGATAGAATTGGTGGAAGGCCATAGATGTTTGACACTGCTCACTTCCTCCCATTTTCATGCAAAACAATAAGCATTAAAAACAGAGTTTATAGATCTTTTGAAATTTATGTTTTTGATTGATGTTATTATATTGGAAGTTTAAGTACAAAATGTGTGTATTTCTAATGTTCTAGAAGCTAAATGATCTTAATCTCTACTGTACAGGGGGCAAGGCATTGACATCCTCCACTCTAAGTTCTGGTTTGGCAACTGCAGGCAGGGCTGACCCCCATAAATCAGGTCACCTGGTGTGCAGGAAGGCCACTAGACAACATGGATTTTATAAAAAATAAATGGGATTGGGCTGGCCCATCCAGGAGTGGACTGTGCCCTCTTGCCTAAAGGACCAAACAGTCTTTCTGCCATCCTGGAAGGCAGACTGGGGACTAACCCCGATCTGTATTCTTGGGGGCAGAAAGCCCATTGAATGCCAGGGATAAAGTTTTTAAAAGTGTGGGGACTGGCCCATCCTGGCATTGGGCCATATGCCCCCAACCCTAAAGACCACGATAGTCCTCTCCCGCCAAGAGGGACGTTTAGAGGACTTATCTCTTTCTGCCACCTGCGGGTGGCGAGACCCCACTGGAGAGAAGGTTTAGAAATTGGGAGGGGGGCATATTGTTCAGACATTAGGCCATATTGCCTCCCCCAGAGGCCCCAACAGTCTTTTTACTCCTCAGAGGGAGATTGGAGGATTTACTGCATTCTGCCACCCAGGGGTGGGGCCGAAAGCTCACTGGATTACAGGTTTAGAAATGGGGAGTGGGTTCGCCTCTTCTTCCCACCCCTAAAGCCCCAACAGGTTTTGTGTCCCTTTCTGGAAGAGAAGAGTATTCACCTCAAATCTGCCTATCAGAAAGACTACTTTATGTCAGGGATAGATTTAAAAAATAGTAGGGTAGGGCTGGTCTGTCTTGGCATCAGGATGCTCCCCCATACTTAAAGCCCCAAATGTTTTTATGCCTCTGTGGCCTAGAGCATCCCCATTCCCAGGACAAACAAGATCAAATTTGGATTATTTTGGGCAGAAGTTTCACATATGGACTAGCCGAGAGGGGGTTAACTTTCCATTCTGCCTGCCCTGGGAGGCAAAATAATTTCATGGTGTCCCAGGGGTGAGGGATGCAGTATAGTGCCAGGATGGGCAAACCCTGCACTCCATTCTGATTCTCACTTTTTACCCTGATGGTCTTCTGGGCTTTGTGACCCCCTTAGGATGGGAAGATAAGTGCTAAATACCCCAGTCTGTCCACCATTGGGGCTGGAAGTCAATCGGACTAGCAGGGGAAAAACTGAAAATAAATAAATGGGGTGGAGTACTAGACCATCTAGGCATTGTTCCCCTCCCCCGGCAACAAACAGTATTTCTGCCTCTGAGTGGAAGCAGAATGGGGGGTTTACCTCCCCACTGTGAGCAAATATGTCAAAACCACTCCCAAAGTAAGAAAAGCTTCCTCTCGTTTGTCATAGTGAATTGAAACACTATTTGAACTCTGGGTCGCTGGCAATGAGAGAACCCAACCAACCATGGGCATTTCTGAAACCTACGGGCCTAGGGGGTTCCAGGGTAATATGGCTTGCATTGATGCAAGCACATTTTCTTACCCAGAATGCTCTGCAAATGCCAAAGTATGGTTCGAAAAAGGCTATTATTTCGATGGTTATATGTCAGGAAACTTGGAGTTTTCCAGTCAATGGTCAAAGTCTTCCATATGTGGGTTGACCTAACCCATGTTATACGAATGGACCAAAACTGCAACCATTTGAAAACATCATTGACAGCACATTGACTTCACACAAGTTTCAACCGTTCTTGTTGCAAATTATATGCAATTGATATATTAGGGTACCTTTGTGATCTGCCCACCCACCTTAGTAGGGCACCTTTTTTATCAGAAGAAGTGTGAGAAACACTGGATAGGAAATGTGTGGATTCCAACAGATTCCAGAGCTTTCCCTTACAGAAATGTGGGGGTAATATTTGATTTAGCCAAAGTGTGACTTTTGCAAGCTATTCGTTGTAAGAAACCTCAGTTGGATCCATGCAAGCCACACTAACCTGGACTCCGCTGGATATTTAGTTGCCAGAAATGTTGGGGATGGTAGGTGTACTTGAGTGGCTCCTAAGGCAGGGAAAAATACCTCAAAGTGTTGTAGTTACTCACATCGCCAAAATGGGTGAATTTGAAATGCGAAATCTTGATGATTCCTTGTTGTGTTATGCGGCCGTTTCTCTCATGGATGATAGACCCAGACATACAAGTGGGGTATTGTTTTTTTATCAGGAGAATTGTGGGAACACAGACTAGTACAACATTTGTAATTATCAAGTGAATTTCTCTCAATTTTTGGCTTCCAAATGGAAGCAAGTATGCAACAAAGAACACATTTTGCAAATTGGCAGCCATTATATTAGGGGGTAACCCCAAATTCACAGGTGTACAAATAACTACTATCCCAAAACTCATTATTTTTATAATTTGATTTAAAATAATGCATAGGTCTCCTTCATACCCGTTTTTCAATCATTATATTTTACCAGATGAACTGATGCATGGTCAGTTCACAATGAGAAATCATTATAAGGTGCAGCTTAGTTGTTAGCTTTCGGTGTTGCATGTTTTTGGCAAACCAACAAACACTGTAGATACTTGCAACCAGAAGAGACTGTCAGACATAACAAAATATTGCTTTTGTAAATCGACCATATTCGGAGAAATTACAGATGAAAGCATCCCTATTTCTGTATCTTCCTACATACTTTCGTTAGGTTATGTTGTCAATGATTAGTTCCCATATCAAAGCTATGAGCGATCTGCACAAATATCACGTTGCTAAATTGAGAATTCTCTCTACTTCTCTGTAATGTATAGATATTTGGTGTAGGAAACTAGGTTTTTGGTTGAGGGGTGGATACCCTTCTCAAGCAACAACCACAGTACCTGTCAGGATGAACCACAAAAGTCATTAAATTTACCTGTGCTTAACCTTCGGATAGCTTGGAACAAAAGCATTCAAGCTTAACTTAAAGGCAATGTGCTTAGTAATTGTGCAGCACACAAACAGTAAAAACGCAACACAAGAAAAATCACTCACCAATTTAGAAAAACAGAGTAAACTGTAAAAAATAATTTGAGATCAAAACATCAAACATCCATTCAGTAGAACCAGAAATATCCAATTTTAAAGGCTTAGGTAAGTATAGCTCCTAAAAGCACAAAGCGCCACTCGCGGTCATCTGGTCGATCTAGACCGGAAGAGAGTCACAAGTTCAGCGATGGAGTGCGGCGAGATACTGGGACCATGTTAGTCCCACTGAAAAAGTTTGGGGCATATTAGCAAGACCGGCGATAAAATTATCGCCGTTTTAGCGGCAGGAAACTGCCGCTAAAGCGGCGATAATGAGCTTGCTAATATGCGTTATAGAATTCCAATAGAAGCCCAGGTTAGACGTCCTGCACATCTAACCTGGGCTTCTATGGAATTCCATACGCATATTAGCAAGCCATTATCGCCGTTTAGCGGCAGTTTCCTGCCGCTAAAACGGCGATAAATTTATCGCCGGTCTTGCTAATATGCCCCTTACTTTCTTAAAAGTCAAATAGTCCAGTTCGCAGTGGAGGAGGCTGTGAGGAGTGTTTGTCACTGTAGCGTGAAGTGCAGGCCTGTCATCGCAGATGGTTGTTGCTGTAGCGTGCAGATCACGTCAGGCGCACAGATGGTTGTTGCTGGAGCTTGTGACCCCTTCACACCTGAAAGAGCGGAGAGCTACCCACCCTTTTGAGACTTCTGATCACTAAGGCGGAAGAACCTGGATAGACTATCATCACTGGAGTGGCCTGACCTAGGGCGGTGTTTTACCATAAGGTCCATTCCCTGTAGGTAGAGGGATCACATGAACAGTTTTGAAATTCTCACCCCTCATCTGCACGAGCCAACTGAGGGGCCTCTGGTCTGTCTGAACTCGGAAAAGAGTCCCAAACAAGTATGGTCTCGGCTTATTCAGTGCCCCAACCATAGCAAAAGCTTTTCTTTCAATAGCACTCCAACTCTGTTCCCTGGGGAGTAATCCTCCGTCTTAGTTTTGAAGGGTTGCCGCACCAAGATAGTCTCAATCTTGGCCAGGAGGGACTGCAACTTTCCCCGCCCATGAGATGTACCAGATACACCACAGATCCCTGCCCTATCTGACACTTGCTGGCCTTGATAGCCAGACCTATGTGTTGCAGAGTCTGAAGCACCTCCTGCAGGTGGAACAGCTGAACCTCCCAGCTGGAGCTGAAGACAGCTATGCCATCCAGGTAGGCTGCACTGAAGGCCTCCATTCCAGCTAGGACTCTGTTAACCAACCTCTGGAAGGTAGCAATGGCATTCTTCAACCCAAGGGGCATCACCCTGAACTGGAAGTGGATCTCTGAGGTAGAGAATGCTGACCTCTCTTTAGCCTCCTAATTCATGGCAATCTGCCAGTACCCTGATGTCAGGTCAAAGGCAGCTCCCAGACTGTCAGTGAGCTCATATGCTTGGGTGATGGGGTGAGCACCTGTCTTGGTAAGTGAACTGAGCCCCTTATAATCCCCACAGAATTTGAGTTCCGGGGCAATGCCCAGTGGGGCGACTTTGGATACCAGCACTGCTGGGCTGAACCAGGGAGTATTGGAGTGCTCAGTCATTCCCAGTTCCAGCATCTTGGAGACTTCCACCTTAATGCTAGCCCTGACCTTGTCAGATAACCTGTCAATTTTGTTTTTTCACAGGCATACTGTTTCCAGTGCTATTATCATAGGTACACAAATGTGTAAGCCCAGGTGTGAGGGAGAAAAGAGAGGCAAACTGCCTCAGCAACTGGCAATAGTCCCTGCAATGGAAGGCCTGAGACATGTTTCAAAAGGCTACTTAAGTGTGTGGCACATTGCTTGCTTTAAGCCCAATAACAGCATTTAATTTACAGGCCCTGGATACATGTTGTACCACTTTACCAGGAACTTATAAGTTAATTAATGTGCCCATCAGTTGTAGGCTAATTTTATCATATTTTAGGAAGTGAGCACAAGCACCTTAGCACTGGTTATCAGTGGTAACGTGTCCTAAAGCCAACAAAAATGAATTTATGCAAACAGATAGGGAGTAGGCAAAACGTTTGGGAGAAGACCACTGTATGGCTGACAGCTCTAACATACGGTTTCACACCTGCTTCTAGCACAAACTGCAAATAGATAGGAAAAAAGAAAAAATGAGCTACCACTTACAAAATTGCAAAAACTCTAGTAAAAAATATTTTTTTCGACTACGCCACTTCCTGAACGCTGGGAATAGGGTGGTCTTTTCATTGATGCTATTTTCAGGAAGCATAACCATACATTTTTGTGTACAGCTCCTTTTCTCAATTTTTCCAAACAAATCTTATATTTCTGCTACATTTTGAATATTTTTCTAATTCTCTCCAGAAGAATCCACAATCTCTGGAAATTCCCAACATGTGGTGAAAAAAGGATATAAATTTGGCTGAGACAACTTTTGAGGAAAAAAAAGTTATCAAGGCTTAAGTATGAACTGCCCCAACAACAACAATAGAACCTTCAGACTGAGGGAGGTGGCGGGAATCCTCAGTACTTAAGCAGTTAAAGAGCAAATAAAAACAAGCATTGGTAAATGCAATAGGTTTTGCCTGTGTGAGTAGTAATAAGCTGGTTTTTGTTGTAAGTTGTAGCTTGGTGAGCAGCTGTGCAATATAAATTACTGAATTCTGGTAAAATGTTATGACTTGTTTATGGAGTAAAGCAATATATTGTGCTGTTACTTGTGGTACTATAAAGCGAGGAGATTAGGTTAAGGGCGGAGGACAAAGAAAAAAAAACATACACTTGATAAGTATGCTTCAAATGGGTGCAGCCAAAGCCAACAGGTCTCACCTATGCAAAAGCCATTGACTTTGTCAATGCCATGTTTTACAGCAGCATGGCTGCTTCGCTATATGGTTGAAAGTATAAAAAAAACAATATGACGCAACCAGCGTTGACCTTGTCATAGAGATATTATATTCAAACATGCTGCACAGCTGCCAGGCTGCTGTACAACATGGCTTGAAAACACATTGGCAAAGTCAAATAATAGAACTATAATAGGCCAAGCAACAACAACAAGAGTGGAAGGGAAGCAAGCAACAGTGACCGGAGGGTGCAAACAACAGCGACGGCAGGAGGGGGACAAACAAGAGCGATAGGAGGTGGGCAGGTGCAAGCAACAACAAGAAGGAAGCAATGACTACGAAGGAAGCAAAAACTAAAAAAAGTACAGTAAGCCGAGTGTGAGCAGTGGAAGGACATTAATATACACATTAATCAGTATCTGGTCCATGCTCCATCGAATAGACAAATACACAAAGAGAGAAAGTGAAAACTGGCACACGCTGACCAATAACAAGCAAACATATGACAGTGACGATGAAGCCAACCAATGGTAAGTAAAGAGCGGGCTCTAAGCCCTATTATTTTTTTTAAGTAACAAAAGTTTCTCAAGCGACTATCTCAGGTGAGACCTGAAATGAAGCTAATGTGGCTGGAGTAGACTCCAGCATCAGTACTACTGATCCAGCAGCGTACTAGCAACAGATACTCCACTACCATATACTCACCTGGGCCCATATAATTCACTTCCACTAAACACCAAGTAGACCGCTAGAACTTTTTAGTTTTATGATTTTCATATTTCAAGATCTAGTTATTTCTTCTCTAACTAAACCTTTCACTGATCTAATAGTTCTTGCCTCTGGTCAATGGACCATTAGGTGGAACTAGTTGATGGTGATAATTAACATAACTTGATTAAACCTTTCTTAACCTCTTCGATGCTTGAGCTGTGCTCATGACGGCGTGGTGCCGTCACGACCACGCCCGCGATTGGAATGTCCAGCACCTGGCTGGAATTCCTGCCGCAGGCAAGCGGTTAATTAAAATAAAATAATCACAAACTCGAGAAGTTTTAAAATCTTTATCTAAATTAGCTGTTTGTGAACCATCTCAAACGTTTCAGTACAAACACCCTCATTCACAAGAGTGCCAATTCAATCGAAATTCAATAGATATAGTAATTCACATCCACACAACAACTATGCTCAGAAAGAAGAGGATAGAGAGAGTAGGACATTTATCAAGACGATGAATTTATAATTACCAAGTATGGTGTGAAGACCAACCCCCTGGCCAAAGGGCTGGTAAGGGTCCCCGGGACAGATCAGGAGACAAAGACTTCAGGACAGGAATCAGGACAGGATACTTCACCTCTCTAGATACCGAAGACTATCCAACCTCTCTGACACTCTCTTCCTCCTCGTGGTTCTTCCGCGATCTTCTTTCTAACCCACCCAAATTAAGTAGATGGTTCTGCATTCGATTTTCTTCATCTGCGTCTCACAGCTTCAGCACCACCCCAACACCAACAGCATCCCGAACTTTGCATCGCCTCAGCACACCCAGTTCTCTTTAGCTAACTAAAACTACCTCAATTATACCCTTCCATAAGCATGTACCACCCATTAATGTTTCAATTCTACAAAATACTAACTCTGATTGGACAGGCGAGGGGGATGATCATCACACCATACTTACATTTCACTTATTTCTTTAAACCATTGTTTCAAAACTCCTCCCCTCAAACTTTATTAAGTCTCTTCCTTTCTCATACATCTCCAAACTTTATTAATACAATTGTTGCAATCCCTTGAATAAAGTTCCTTCATATGAACTCTTCACCCTTATGTTCCCAGGGCACATCTTCGCTGGCCTTGGACGCGTGACAAGTCCTTAGTCATCTTTCGTACTTTCTCGCCAGGGCGCATGCGTGGCGCAACGTCAGTCTTCTCGACTCAGACAAATTTGACAGGCCCAAATACGCACTAATAATAAAGTCAAAAGGAAAAATGTTATTCTCAAAAATAAATGATTTCACTGTATACCACCAACCTCTACTTTAACCCATTCCATTTATTATTTCCCTTTCTG
The DNA here is from genome assembly GCA_963921515.1 of Calotriton arnoldi. Lineage (NCBI taxonomy): Eukaryota > Metazoa > Chordata > Amphibia > Caudata > Salamandridae > Calotriton > Calotriton arnoldi. The sequence goes on from CAWUFW010000840.1 coordinate 2,345,963, forward strand.
CATTTGCGTTAGTATAACATTTATTTTCTAATTTCAGCAAACAGGTGCCATGCATGTGAGTTTTCAAGCGGCCATTTTATGGTTCTTTGCGCAGGCGCAAGAATTTCCCTCCAAGCGTTAGTACGTCATACTACGTAGATGCAGTAGACGCATGCGCAGTAAAGATCCCGTGTTGGAATGCATCTTAGTCCTTCGTTCATGTTATTGCAGTTAGTAAAGACATAGGCAAGCTTCATTTTCTCCTGCGTGTAAAGGAAATGCATATTATTAATCACAAAACACGTTGTTAATAATTCGTTAGTGAGTTAAACGAGAGGATTGCTTCCGAGCAAGTCTCATTTACGAGTCCTTGCTCCATCAATCCCCTCTCTGATGGCATATTAAGCCATCACAAAATTACCCATCCATCCCAGATACCAACTTTAACTTTCTCAGTTTTCTCTATTTCTCCTCTCAAATTTTCATCAATCAACTCGTTTCCTTCTAAATCTTGCATCTTCTTATATAACCTGCCTTTCATTTCTTCCAAATGTATTTCATCATATTTTCTCTTTCGTGTCTGTCCCTTTCCTTTTCTTTCCAAGTGTACTTTTTCTTTCGTACCTCTTCTACAACACTTATATGTAATTATTATTAACATCACTACCGTTACTATCATGACTAATGGTATTATTATTTGACCTATGAAACCTTTCCCAAAGTTAGTAAACCATTTCCCTATTAATGTTATACTTTTAGTTAGTCTTCCCCACACACTGTCAACCTTCAGTTGAGTCAAATCTTTATGCATTCCTGTAATGTTTTCAATATATCCTTTATTTTCTCTGCTCTTGTCCGGAATATAAGTGCAGCAGTGTTGAACTTTCAACATGCCACAGACTCCACCTTCTTTTGCTAACAATATATCAAGAGCAAGACGGTTCTGTAAAACCATAGATCTAATTGCAACCATTTCTGTGTTAATCATTAGAAATCCTCCTGCAGTGTCTGTAGAAAGACGATCAACTATGGTTGATAACTTACAAATTTTCTGTGAATTTAGAATGACTCCAACTGAGGGTATTAGTGCACTAAAAATGTCTCCTACAATTTCAGAAAAACTAGTTCTTTTTCTACGTGTTAGTCCATTAGAATTTCCATTGGTTCCACTGATTTTATCTACATGATACATTTTTGGAAAAACTATTCCAAAATAACAGCTCCCGTACCATCTTGCAGGTAACTTATAATAGGCATTGCTCCCACAAACATAATACACTCCTGGAAACACAGGATCAGTTCCTCCTTTTAGTCCCCATCCTCCTAATATTAGGAAGTTATGTTCACAATCACTGGAACCAATGTAGTTATTGTTATAATCTGTCTTTAATCTATGGAGGCAGAATTTTCCCCTTTTCACAAAGTCCAGGGACATCGCAGCATGAGTCTTGCCACTTGCATAGATTCCCTCCTTCCCAACCCATGGAGGTACATGGTTTTTCTGTGTAGTTGCCTTCCTCATTAAATCCTGTCTCCTTTCTTCTACTAAATTCAAAAAATCTTTTTCTTCTTTTCTTAATGTACAAGTTAGATTATCTTTACGTGCCTGAACTAAATCTATTGAACTCATCGTTATGAAAAATTCACCCATAAACTGTGCATTTTTACTACTAGCTACTGGATTCATATTCTTTCTATTAGGTAATTCAGAAAATACTACATCTATATCTGAATAAAAATATTGAAGTTTCCCTGTAGCATAAAATAAACTTGACAAAATACTACATGACACAACATAAGTTAAAGGTATGTGGTGATACGTCATTCCTTCTGATACTGATGAGGGTAACTTCATACACATGTAACAGTTATTAATCTCCATAGTACTAACATATTGAAATAACAATTTAATAAACACCTTAGAGGACGTATTATAGTCTGATTCATTATGATAGTTTGCTTCATCTTCTACCCCTATTTCTATTTCAGTTTCTTTTATTCTATCCACCTTAACATTAGTATCTGTATTATTCTTGTCACTCGTTTTCATTATTAAAGGTACTCCTACTGTTAGGAATAACCATCCTAATGCTGCTAATAAAATACTACAAAAACAAAATCTAAAACACTTTCTTCTCAATCCACACTTTGGTTTCCCGGTAACTTCAGTTTCTGTCATTTTACTCCTGAGAAAGAGGGAAGAGGGAAGAGGTGCGGTGCCGCGGCCAGGGCGACTGATGCTGGAATCGGGGGCTCACGGTTCGATCGGCGGCAGGTCAGCCCAGCACCATGTGACTCTGGGCAATAGCTTGCTTAATCTTCCCGACGGCCCCCAGCGCCGGGATACCTTCGGGTAGCTGTTCGCGCTTTACAAATACTGGATTTACATTTTTCTCTTATCTTTTCCTTTTTCAGTCTTAGCCTTCCTTTTTGTTCTTAAGGAGGTTTCAATTTGCTTTCATCAATTTGTGCAATATGGACCTCTTCTGTCTTATCAGACAGATCCAGGGACTCAAATTCCTCGAGTATAACATATGTTCACTCAGGAGCCTTGTATCTCCTGTTTAAATTTCTCAATCTTGGACTTCTTTGAGTTATTTTTGCTAAGGTTTGTTTAGGTCTTGTTTGACTTGTGACTTTGTTTACTTGTTCTGGTCTCTTTTCAGATTTTCTCAAGTGATATTTTAGTTTCTTTACTCCAGTTGGCCAATTGTCTCATCTCCTGACTCTTTTGATTTGTACTGCGTTTTCACCTTCCTTGTCTCTTTGTAAAATTCTTTTTATTTCATTTATTTTAGGCACAATCTGTTCTGTTTCTCTGTTTTCTGTGCTTTTACCTTCCTTTGCTTCCTCCTGCTCAGGTTCTACCGTATTTTGTTCCACTTCTTCCTGAGCTTGTTCTTCTAATTCTATCTGACCCCTCTTTTCTCTTTGATTGCCAACTGGGGTGTGAAGGCAATCTCCTACGCTGACGACACCCAGCTGGTTTTCCCTTTTCAGGAGCGAACGACAGAGGCTTTTATGAATTTTAAAGGTTGTTTGAGAGACATAGCCATATGGATGAATATAAACAAATTAAAACTCAATGCGGGAAAAACAGAGGTGCTGTTTTTCGGCAATGGCCCTGTGCCTGCTTCAGATCTGTGGTGGCCAGTAGAAATGGGCCCTCCGCCTTCTCCTAGCACAAGTATTAAAAATCTAGGGGTGAGATGGGAGGCGGATCTCTTTTTCTCGGCCCAAATCCAACAGGTCACCGCTTCGTGTTTTAGTAAAATGAGAAATCTTCGTAAATTTCTACTTTTTATGCCAGAAGATTGCCGTAAAGCCGTAGTCCATGCCACAGTGACATCCAGGCTGGATTACGCAAACGGCCTATATCTTGGCCTGCCTAAATATTCGATTAGACGTTTGCAGATGGTGCAGAATGCGGCTGCGAGACTAATTAGACGCATTCCTTTTCGACATCATGTCTCTCCGCATTTACAGGAACTACACTGGCTCCCGGTAGCCAAAAGAATTGAATTTAAGGCCTTGACTTTGGCCTATCGGGCTCTTCAGGGAAGATGTCCTAGCTATCTTAAACAAAGACTTGGCCGGTATAAGCAAAATCGCTCCCTGCGGTCAAACTCTCAGAATTTGCTCCACGCTCCCCGCTTTGTGAAAGCCCGTCTGGGCGGTAGGGCGCTCACAGTAAGAACGGCTAAATTGTGGAATGCCCTACCTGGGTTTCTCCGCCAAGCTAACACTGAGACCAGTTTTAGAAAAGCGCTGAAGACATGGCTCTTTAGCAACGATTAGGCCTGACTTCAGTGCCTAAACTTATGTGCACGCGCTGCTTGCTGCTAGAGCGCCGGGACACCTCTGTTTTTGAGGTAGCTGTTCGCGCTATATAAATTTCAGTATTATTATTATTATTATTCAGGTCTTACTTCAAACCTTTCTTCTTCTGCCTGAACTTGTTCTTCTAACTCTATTTGGTCCTGTTCAGGTCTTAATTCAAACTTTTCTTCTTCCGCCTGAGCGTGTTCTTCTATTTTTCCCTCCTCAGGTTTGTTTGTGTCTCTTTCTATTTTCACCTGAGTGTGTTCTTCTTCCCCTGTCTCTTCCTGACTACTTTCCTGTCTTTTCAGTTCTGTTCTTCTTCTGGTTTCAATAGCATCCTCAATTATTTCAATCACTGGGATCCATTCTTCCTGACTTATCTCGGGCTGTTCATCATATGGTTGTCTTTTAGAATCTATCACTCTAGATTCTTCAATTTCACAGTTTACAACTCCTGACGCTTCAGCCTGCTCGGTCAGTGGTGGCTCTTGTTGATCTGATGGGCTCAGAACTCTTCTGGTATGGCTGGCATGAATCCAAGTGGGCAGACCTGCACACTTCACTGCTGTGGTAGTGACTAGTATGACTTGCCGTGGCCCGTCCCACTTTGGTGCTAGACACGACTTCCTTGCGTGTTTCTTCACTAGCACCCAATCTCCAGGATTCAAATCATGCGCTTGGTCTGGCTGTCTTTCAACTGCATCTTCTCCAACCTGGTGAGAGATGGAACGCATCATTTCAGCCAATCCTTTGCAATAGTCCAATACCAGATCATCAGTTATACTCATTAGTTTATTTCCAGGAATAAATGCCTGTCTCATGGCTCTTCCCATGAGAATCTCATGTGGGCTCATTCCTGTTTTTCTGTCTGGAATGCTTCTGAGACCCATCAATACAAGAGGTAATGCATCTGGCCATTTCAGCTTTGTGGATGCACACACCTTTCCCAATCTTCACTTGATTGTGCCATTCATTTGCTCAACAACTCCAGAAGCCTCTGGACGATAAGCACAGTGCAGCTTTTGTTCAATGTTAAACGCAGCACAGATTAATCAAATTATTTCATTATTAAAATGAGGGCCTCTATCTGATTCCAAAGTGACCGGAAAACCAAATCGCGGAACTAACTCCCTCAACAACAATTTTGCAACTGTAAGACTGTCATTTCTTCGAGTGGGATAGGCTTCCACCCATCTTGAGAAAAGGCATACTATGACAAGTACGTATTTCAGTCCATTGCATGGGGGCAATTCAATAAAATCTAACTGTAATCTGGTGAAGGGTCCTTCTGCCTTTCCGATCTTTCCCCAGCTTACCACTGTCTTTCTACCTGGGTTCTGCTGTTGACAGGTTAAGCATCTTTGGCAAAGGATCTCTGCGATTACCCTGAATTTCGGATTGTACCAACTCTGTCTGAATAGCCTGATCATTGAATCTCTCCCTATGTGTGTTGCTCCATGATACACTCTCGCCATTTTTGAAAGCAAACAATCTGGCATGACTGGTCTTCCATCTAAATACACCCATACCTCATCATGTGGTCTCTTTGTACAGGCTGCCTTTATCCAACTTTCTTTTTCCTTTTCCTCAACTTCTTCCTGCAATTGTCGCATCTCATCCCATGTTTCTGGTACTGAGAAATACATAAGTTGGCATCTGGTTTAATCCGTTTCAATTTTTCTGTTTATGGCTACTGTATTTTTAGCACAGTATTTGGCCACCTGATCAGCATAATTATTGCCAGCAGTCACATAGTCATTTCCTGACCGATGTGCAGCGCATTTTACAACTGCTATCTCTTTTGGCAATTGTAATGCTTCCAACAGATCCTTCACATTTTTGCTGTTTCTGATAGGAGATCCTGAAGAAGTCAGAAATCCCCTTTGCATCCAAAGCTGGCTGAAGTCATGCACAACCCCGAACCCCTATTGGCTGTCCGTGAATATGGTTACTCTCCAATTTTTCCCTTTTTTACATGCCATTGTTAAGGCAACCAATTCAGCTACTTGTGCAGACTTGACACCAGGTAAACAGGATGCTTCAATTACCCCAGATATTTTACAAACAGCATATGCAGCACTTAGTCCTCCTTCTTGTGTCCTAAGGCAGGAACTGTCTACAAATAACTCATGGTCAGCCTCTTTCAAAGGTGACTCTTTTATGTCCGGGCGGGGCTTCGTGCATAACTCAGTCACGTCCAAACAATCATGATCACTTTCATCTTTCACTTCTTCATCGCAGGGGTCTGGTAATAGGGTGGCTGGGTTCATGATCGTTCACCTTATCACAGTCATGTTCTCAGCTCCCAAAATCACTCTTTCATACTTTGTCAAACGACTAGGGGTGAGGTGCTGTGTTCTTGTCAAAAGAATCTCAACCGAGTGTGGAACAAAAACTTTTACCGGATGTCCCATCACTATTGACTCACTTTGCTCCAGACTCATACAGGTAGCAGCTACTGCTTTTAAGCAGCCAGGCAATGCTGAAGCCACTGGGTCCAGTGTAGCTGAAAAATATGACACTGGACGTCGACTCAATCCATGTCTCTGTGTTAAGACTGAAAGTGCACAATTCTCTCTTTCACAGCAAAACAAAGCAAAGTCCTTTGAATAGTCAGGCATGCCCAAAGCAGGAGCCTCACACAAACAATTTCGCAATTTCACAAATGCTTCTATGCAGTCATCATTCCAATCAATTGGATCTTTTGCTCGTTTCCGGATCATCTGTATTAATGGTTTCGCTAACATAGAAAAACCATTAATCCATTGCCTACAGTATCAAACCACTCCTAGAAACATTCTCATTTCTCTTTGAGTCTGTGGCAATTGCATTTCTTTGATTATTTGTATTCTTTCCGGTGTCACTTTTCTAACTCCTCTTTCTATTTTATGCCCTAAATATCTAACTTCTTGTTGGCAGAACTGTAATTTTTCTGGAGACACTTTGTGTCCTCCTTCAGCCAAATGGTTCAGTAATGCAATTGTATCTGTGACACAATCTTCTCGTGTTTTTGATGCCACCAATAGGTCATCAATGTACTGAACCAGAACAGAATTTCCAGGCATAATCAATGACTCTAGCCACTTTTTCAAAATCTGATTAAAAATTGAAGGACTCTCTGTGTACCCTTGAGGAACTCGACACCATGCGTAAATGCGATCTTCAAACTTAAACGTAAAAAGATACTGGCTGTCAGGGTGCAAAGGAATAGAAAAGAACGCTTGGCATAAATCAATTACTGTGAACCATCCTGCATTCCAAGGTATCTGATAAAGGATCACTGCTGGATTTGGCACAATTGGACAACAGGGAATTACAATTTTATTTATTTTCCGTAGGTCTTGCACTATTCTGTACTTCCGCTAGGCTTTTTCAGTCCCATTATTAGCGAATTACAGGGACTACCCATCACTTCTTTTAAAATACCTTGTTTAACCATTCGTTCAATTTCTGGAATAATTCCTGCTTTTACTTCTGGACTCATTTTGTACTGTCGGGTATTTGGATACACTGCACCTTCTTTCACTGTCACTTTAACTGGGTCTATATTTGTCATCAGCCCAATGTCTTTTCCTGTAAAATCCCACACTTCTGGATTAACTGTGGTTCTTAACTCTTCTGGCAATTCATTCTCAGTTATTAATGAAAACATTTCATCTACTTCTGTTCCCTGTTTGGCCAACATCATCTTGTAAACTACGTCTTCATCAGGGGTTTGGAAAGCAACACCATCCGGTGTACAATAGATCGTGCAATTCATCTTGCACAAAATATCTCTTCCCAACAGATTTACAGGACTGGAATTGCATACTACAAATCGATGCATTTCTTTGAAGTTTCCAATGTGCACCTCCATTGGCTTTGTGATTGGGGTTCTAATCTGTTGGTTAGATACACCTACAACTTGGATTGACTCTCCCGAGAGGGGTAGGTTTGGGATGTCTGCTGTTCTCACAGTAGACCTGGTAGCACCAGTATCCAATAGGAAAGTAATGTCTTTACCTTCTACTCTCCCATCAACAAATGGACCTGACTGATCTTCCGGCAAGGATGCGCCAAGCACGCACTCCTCTTCCTCCCCCCTCAGGCACCGTCATTGTGCGGCATCCGAATGTTCTTCATCATTCTGTAAAAAATATTGTGCAATTGTTCTATTATTCTTACCACTTTCTCCTTGAAATCCGGTGTTCGCACTGAAACTTTGATGGTTCACAAAATTTGTCATAGGAGCTGGTGGCACCTGATATTGTGGAGTAACTACCTGCTGCTGCTGATTCATAAGTACTTCATTCTGCATCTGTGGGATTAAATTTTGATTTGGCCCATTATTATTCTTATTATTCTGAGTACTCTTACACTCATTCTTCCAATGTCCAAGCTTTCCGCACGCATGACAAGGAAACTTCTTTTTGCTTCTTCTCTATCCATTCGTCCCTTATATTTACTACCACTCACTCCTTGATTATTCTGACTCTGTTCTTTCACTTGATTATTATTTTGGTCATTTGTTTTCTCTTCTTGCTGTTCTGCCAGTTTAACTTGTGCCCACATCATTTTCTCCTTTAGCTTCCTTCGCCTGGCCTCAATGTCATCTCCGCAATATTTCACATACTTTAGAATCTCATCCATTGTTTTGCTTTGCCAACACAACATGTGCTGCTGTATCATCTGACTGATTTCTGGTTTCAAACCATATACAAACCGATACACAAAATGTCCCTTATCGTTGTCACCGATATTCTCAAAACCACTATTCTGTTTAAACACCTGCAATAACCGTTCATAGTACGCATGTACAGATTCATTTGGTTCCTGTGTTTTTCTATCTATTTTTTACCCAATCTGTTTCTTTAGGAGGGATTTTCCCTTTCAAATACGTAATCACTTGGTGATACTTTTTCATCACCTCCTCCGAAGGTGCTCCTGTTTTTGCATCTCTAGGATACTCCTCATTAGGCCAATCAATTGTGATCTTACATTCTGTCCATAAATCAGCAGGTACCACTATATCAAATAGACCAACCAAGTCTTTCAATAAAACCTTTGAAACCTTCAAAACCTCTCTACCTGCTTGTACCACTCAACTGGTTTTTCTCTCAGTTTTGGAAAATCATTTGTAAATGATAAAATATCTTGTCTACTCCAAGGAACATGAACATATCCACCTCCAGGAACCTCTCTCATTGGACACAATTCTTCCACTCTGCCTGATTCTCTTACTGGAAATGCAGCTGCTGCTTCTCTCACTTGTACGTCCTCTTTCTTTCTTATCCATCTAATTCTCCATTTATCAATGTCTCCCCACTTTCGCAAAATGTTCATTAATTCCTTTGTCTGTAGTCTCTTTCCAGAAGCATTTACACTTTCTAAATCTTTATCAGTAAAGTCCACTCGATAGGGTTTCTGTAACAACTTTGATTTCCCTATGTCTATTCCAATCTCTGAAGCAACTTCAGTCAGTCTCTCATGAAATACTCTTGCTCTCCTAGTTATATTCTTACATAGAAATAATAATTCCTCATCATTGTAAACGTTTAATCTTTCTGTACCCACACATCCTGTCATCATCTCTTCCAATTCCACTTTCAATCTGCTGATATCTAAAATCTTTGGTGTTGGGTTCTGATTATCTCTTTCCTGAGCCCACCTTTCTATTTCTTCAGAGGCGACTACTGTTGCGCCTCCAGTTCCAGCCGGAACCAAAGGTCTTCTTTCTCTCAAATTCATAGGCGTAACTCTCTTTGGAGTTTCCGTCAGAGGTTTCACAATAGGGAGATCCATTAATGAAATAATTGACTCACTTTCGCTAACCTGATCATCTGTGATTATTATCTCTTTTCTAGGACTATTTAACGGAACTGTCACAAGTTGTGGTTTCTGGCAAATTTTATTATCTCCATACAATGGGATTACCAGACCAATGGTCACTGGTACTGTCAAAGCTTCAGTATTTAAATTTAATTGACTTATCTTTTCAACTAGTTCTTCTCTAGTTTTATTCAAAGCTTCTCTTTCATTATCTTGCAACACTCTGTTATATGACGTTTCATGTAAAATCTGTGGGGTTAGTGGCATTCCCATTACTGGTGCACTTGGAGTAACCTTACTAGCTGCTTCTTGATACGGTGGTGGATTTTTTATTAAAATATCCTCTAACAACTCGTCATCTGATTCACCATATCCTGCCGAATTCATATGTCTCGTTTTCTCCTTACACTTTCCTCCAGATTGTTCCTCAGCCATCAACACTGGATATAACCCTTCTGATACCATAGCTCTCCTCCACTGTTTCATCTGCCCTTCGCGTGACTCATGCAAATGTCTGGGAAAGAATCCTCTATATCTTCCACCTCTGCATTTCTCTCTTTCATATGACTTAGTCTCCCATTCTTCCAAAGCCTCATATTGAGTTAACCTAGGTCTAGGTTCTAAATCATTCATTTTCAATCTCAAATTCTGAAGAATCCTCCCATTAAACGTACCATCCTTAGAAAACGCTAACACACCATCATCCTTCGTATATTCTATCCAGTTTTCCAACCACACGCAAGTATGATATCCCCTTTCCATCATCATAAAAGATGCTGGTGTCTTCGGTGGTGGAATAGGAATTCCCTCTCTAGTTAACACAGGCTTATCCTTAACAAAGAAATTCTTTATTTTCTTAAAAAATGACATCTTTCTTTTCTCTCCATACATCCTTGAAGAACGGTGTAGGAAATTGTATTCCGCAAACCCTTGAAATCTTCTACCTGTACGTCTTACACTTACAGTCAAATCAAAATCCCGCATACAATCTTCTCTCCGCCAATCCTAGCGCGGCTACTAACTAGCTATCCAATCAAATCAGGCTCACACTTGTACTCTGACCAATGCCAGCGCGGCCTTTTTCTGACATCGGTTCTGCTCCTTGCTACTGACCCCTCCTTTACAAGGCTGCTCCTGTCACACACCCGCTGCTTCTACCAATCCCAGTGCGGCTCTCTGTGACGTCAGTACCACTCCGGCAACTGACCCTCCCTTTACAAGGTAATACGAAACTTTATTTCTCTAAATTTTCTTTAAACTTCTTTGTTAATAACGACGTAAAAACATTCGCTACTCTGTCTGTTCCACTAAATCAAAAGGATAGTTTATTTCTTTTCACTGCGAGTAAAACCTTCCGCTTACTCTTCATACAAGCTCCAGAGAACCTGTTACTCCTCCGGTATCTCCCGTTTGGGAAATTTTAGACCAAAGTTTCACCAGTGAACTCCTTTTGCTATCAATCTAGTTTAGAAGAACCTGCTACTCCTTCAGGGTTACCCTTTCTAGGTGACATAACGCCTAAAGTTTCAATAGCGAACTCTTTGCTATCAATCGCTCTCACTTTTATACAGAAAGTAGTCCCTACTTTAACACTGCCAGCCCTACCTAGCTTCTCAGTGTTATTCCAACAGACGAGTAACCTCACTGCAGTGTGGTTTCTATCGCCACCCGCTATTCATTTACCCGGGAATTTTCCAAACGACATAAAACAAGACGCTAACTCTTTTTGTTAAACATAAACCAAATAATGAATAATCTATACTTATCACCAAACTAGTCACTAATAACCATAGCTCTGCTACCAGAAAACTGATCCAGCGGCGTACTAGCAACAGATACTCCACTACCATATACTCACTTGGGCCCATATAATTCACTTCCACTAAACACCAAGTAGACCGCTGGAAATTTTTAGTTTTATGATTTTCATATTACAAGATCTAGTTATTTCTTCTCTAACTAAACCTTTCACTGATCAAATAGTTCTTTCCTCTGGTCAATGGACCATTAGGTGGAACTAGTTGATGGTGATAATTAACATAACTTGATTAAACCTTTCTTAATTAAAATAAAATAATCACAAACTCGAGAAGTTTTAAAATCGTTATCTAAATTAGTTGTTTGTGAACCATCTCAAACGTTTCAGTACAAACACCCTCATTCGCAAGAGTGCCAATTCAATCGAAATTCAATAGATTTAGTAATTCAGATCCACACAACAACTATGCTCAGAAAGAAGAGGATAGAGAGAGAAGGACATTTATCAAGACGATGAATTTATAATTACCAAGTATGGTGTGAAGACCAATCCCCTGGCCAAAGGGCTGGTAAGGGTCCCCGGGACAGATCAGGAGACAAAGACTTCAGGACAGGAATCAGGACAGGATACTTCACCTCTCTAGATACCGACAACTACGTCGCACCCCTCTCTGACACTCTCTTCCTCCTCGTGGTTCTACCGCGATCTTCTTTCTAACCCACCCAAATTAAGTAGATGGTTCTGCATTCGATTTTCTTCATCTGCGTCTCACAGCTTCAGCACCACCCCAACACCAACAGCATCCCGAGCTTTGCATCGCCTCAGCACACCCAGTTCTCTCTAGCTAACTAAAACTACCTCAATTATACCCTTCCATAAGCATGTACCACCCATTAATGTTTCAATTCTACAAAATACTAACTCTGATTGGACAGGCGAGGGGGATGATCATCACACCATACTTACATTTCACTTATTTCTTTAAGCCATTGTTTCAAAACTCCTCCCTTCAAACTTTATTAAGTCTCTTCCTTTCTCATACATCTCCAAACTTTATTAATACAATTGTTGCAATCCCTTGAATAAAGTTCCTTCATATGAACTCTTCACCCTCATGTTCCCAGGGCACATCTTCGCTGGCCTTGGATACGCGTGACAAGTCCTTAACATCTTTCGTACTTTCTCGCCAGGGCGCATGCGTGGCGCAACGTCAGTCTGCTCGACTCAGACAAATTTGACAGGCCCAAATACGCACTAATAATAAAGTCAAAAGGAAAAATGTTATTCTCAAAAATAAATGATTTCACTGTATACCACCAACCTCTACTCTAACCCATTCCATTTATTATTTCCCTTTCTGCATTTGCGTTAGTATAAAATTTATTTTCTAATTTCAGCAAACAGGTGCCATGCATCTGAGTTTTCAAGCGGCCATTTTATGGTTCTTTGCGCAGGCGCAAGAATTTCCCTCCAAGCGTTAGTACGTCATACTACGTAGATGCAGTAGACGCATGCGCAGTAAAGATCCCGTGTTGGAATGCATCTTAGTCCTTCGTTCATGTTATTGCAGTTAGTAAACACATAGGCAAGCTACATTTTCTCCCGCGTGTAAAGGAAATGCATATTATTAATCACAAAACACGTTGTTAATAATTCGTTAGTGAGTTAAACGAGAGGATTGCTTCCGAGCAAGTCTCATTTACGAGTCCTTGCTCCATCACTACCTCCTGATTTGACTCTGATTTAGTAACTGTGATCTCTCACATTATTTGCTCCTCCTCTGTATCAGTGCAATTCCATTGAACATGCTGCAGCCCTTCTAGCAGGGGCTTGTATGGAAATGCTGCTACTCTTGGGTTTATCAGAATCAACCCATCAAAAGCGCTGTTTTTCCTGAAGGAATTCAAATGTTCACCGATGGAAGATACAAACTTCTGGAAACATCTCAAACAATCTCCCTCTGGTAGGAAATCTAAAATCCAATTAAAACATGCAGTAGCGCACTGGGTGGGCACAGGGTCATAGCAAGGGCACCAATGGGCCCTAAGGCAAACAAGGAAAACAGGCCTGCGACGGCTTGGTTGGCAGTAAACAACAACTGTAATTGGGTTGCAGTGAGCCCCTGGGTTGCAGTGAGCCCCTCACATCACTTGACACAGTGGCCTCCTTAGGTGGACAGCTGTTTCCCAATGTGAGCTAAAACCACAGGCCCGGCTGACATCATTTTACATTGTGTGTAGTGAGTACAGTGGCACTGGATCCAGTGAGCGTGAATGAGGAGGAGTTATGTCTACAGAGGCATGTGGAGTACTTCACCTCTATACTACACTGGACACACAAGTAAAGACAGCTTATCGGCTATTCTAAGGTGCTCGAGCCCTAAGAAAAAGCTTGAGTCTGTGCGGGGGAATGCAGCTTCATCATGAAACCAACTGTAGGAAGCTGGCTCTGTATATACTATGCCAAAGTAAGGTATAGTGTGTAGAGTCCAGTGGATCCCCAAAGGCTTACAGAGGTTAAAGTAGATAACACCTTACTCTCTATTTGAGGTAGTGTGGGTGAGCAGTAAGGCTTTATCAGAGGGTAGTGTTAAGCCTTTATTGTACACACTCAGGCAAAAAATTATGTCACACACTCAGACTGAACTCAGACCAATTGTTTTGTATAAAATATTTCTTTGTTGTATTTTATTTTCACAACCAAGCCAGACTTGGTGCAAGTAAGTAAAAATAGTACTTTTCTGATAAGACAGTTGAATGTAGATACAGGAAGGTCACATGTTCATGAACAGTTGAAATTACTTTTCAGTTACTTTGCAATTACTTTGTGATTACTTTTTAGATTACTTTTCAGATTACTTTTTCTACTGAGTGTGATATGCCTAGATATCACACTGGGACATTTCCAAAATAAAAGGTAAGTAAGCCAGCTTTTGTAAACACACAGTTTCTTAACTTCAATTTCCAACTCCACACACACAACTTTTTCACAGAAAAGCAGTCAATGCAATCCTATGGAAAGAAATGAAGTTATCGGTTTAAAGGTAAGTACGAGGTTGTGGGAGTTGGATTTCTGGGGTTGGAACCAGGGTTCCCCCAGGGTCAAGGATAAACTCAATGAACACCCTCAGCAGCACTAGGGCGGCCGGGTGCAAAGTTCTGAGGCCCATTGTTATCCAATGGGAACAGAGGGCCTCCGGTAGGTGGCTGCTCTTGGGCACGCCACTTGGATATGGGAGCAAAGCTCCTAGGGTTTAGCTCAGGGCAAGGGGGATCCAAGTTAGCACACCAAGTGCACCCACAGCAGCACAGGGGCGGCCGGGTGCAGGGTGCTCAATCGATGTCAGGAGCCCTGTTGGTTTCAATGGGGAAGCTCCGGTCAGAACAAACACTGCAGGCTTGGGCATGAAGATCTTCTGAAGGCGACCACCAGTTGGAGAGGTAAGTTGGGATGTCATGGGATGCCGGTACACCATCGGTTGGGCCACCCAAGGCTGTGGGGTGTTGGGTGCAGGGGTGTCTTTTGGCGTCCGGTTTTCCTTACCGGCTCCGTTCACAGTCTAGGATCCTCCAGACAGAGGCTGCAGGCATTGTCGGGAGACTTGAGGTAGGTCAGGGATCACCAGATACCAGGTCACGATCGCCGTGGAGACCTACTCATGGTGTTGGGTCACTCTATCTCAGGCCATGGGCATCGGGTGCAGAGTGGTGCAGACTTGCGGATTTGGCCAGAGCCGGAGTCTGTTGGTGAGCAAATCCGGTGCTCATGGGAGACAAAGTCTTGTTAGGGAAGGCAGGGCAGGTTCTCCAGGTTCTAGGAGGCTGCTGGACATGCCGGGATTCCATTGGAGCAGGTCGAAGTCGGGACAGGCCGGTGGGGTTGGGGGCCAAGTGAGTTGGTGTCCTCCTCTTTTTCCTTCAGCACGGCTCTTCGGTCCTTCTACTTCTTCTTTCTTCTTGTCTGAGGAGGCAAGGTTCGGGGTTGCCCCTAAATACTAAATTTCGGGGTGTTACAGGTAGGTACAGGTTGGGACCAATGGGTCCCTTCCTTGGGGTGGGTACACCCCCTATTATGCCACCCTCCAGTGGGAGGGGGCATAGCCTCACTCTGGTTGGCTGGGCCCCCCCATCTTCAAGATGGCGGGGACTGAGAGTTGTGCTTTGCCTCGCCTCCCGCACCTGAGGGGTGGGTTGGCAAAGGCGGGCACACCTCTCCTCCTATCTTGGTTTTCCCATCGATTCTCCCGCCCAAAGTGGGGTTCAGAACCGGTGTGGGCCAGTTGCTGGAGCAGCAAATGGCTGGGTCAGCTCACAAAGGCGGAAAGCTTTTAAAGCTTCCCCTTCATGGACCCTGCCCATCTTGGGGGAGGAGGCTTGGCACCTCTACCCAGGATGTGCTTTGTTTCAAGACCCCGAGAGAGGGAGGCTCTCGACCCAGGGGTCCAGAAACATGTCTGGGGTGGCACCTGGCAAGCAGTCAGTCAGGAAGGACACTAGAGTCAGGTTGGTTTTCAGGGGGCATCTCTAAGATGCCCTCTGAGTTCATTTTGCATTAAATCCCACACTGGCATCACTGTGGGTTTATTGTGCTGAGAAATTTGATATCAAACTTCCCAGTTTTTAGTAAAGCCATTATGGTGCTGTGGAGTTTGTGATGACAAACTCTAAGACCATATACTCTTTTATGGCTTTACTGCACTTACAATGTCTAAGAATGGACTTAGACACTCACTGTAGGGGTACAGGGCTCATGCACCTGCACCCTCACCAGTGGCAGAGTGCACCCAGCTAGAGGGGTGGCTGCCCTATGCCATAGGCAGTGGGTTGTAGGCATGGCACACAGGGATGTGTGCCATGTTGACTCTTAACTTTGTTCTGCACAAAAACAAGCAACCTGCAATGGCAGTGTGTGTGTAGAGGTACAGGGCCTCTAAGAGTGGCACAATACGTGCTGCAGCCCTTAGAGGCCTTCATTGGTCACAGGGCCCTTGATACCCATGGTACCTTTTACAAGGGACTTACATGTGGCCAGAGAGTTGCCAATTGGGTGTTTCTACAGTACAGTTTTAGGGAAAGAACATAGGCCCTGGGTACCTGGTTGGCAGGACCCAAGGCACACTTAGTCAAAAGAGCATCAACATCAGGCAAAAAGTGGGGGGCAACCATGCAACAAGGGGTACTTTCCTACACCAACACATAAAACGAGCTGTATTAGGACACAGTCGAACCATCAAACAGTGTGACAAGAGCAGCAACTATTTCTAATTCAAGCAGTGATGCACACGAAGCTCTCAGGAGCCGCCCACCACTGTCCGCAGAGTCTACACAACTCAGACGCAGCAGTGATTTCCTCTGTATCATTTAATCACACACCTGCTTAGAACACAGACTTCCGAACCCCTACAAAACAACAGAACATACATGCAGCCAGGGGGGCAGCACAGTTGAGAAGAGCCTGCGATTTATAACCCTGCAGGTTCTCTCATTAGAATGAATAACAATGAGTGGGGCAATAATCTCACCTTACATGTTAGTGCTTAGTAATTATTTTATGGTGGGCGCTATAAATTAGTGCCTGTAAATGAACATGACTGGTGGATTTTTCATGCAAGAAGTAGAATAACAGGGGAGAAAGAGGGAATCCAGAACTAGAAGAGTGAAAATTTCTGGATGACTGACCCTCAGCTGTTTCTGTCCTTCCTGTGGGTGACCGATGGCTTCATGTGGTGCTCATAACAAACACTGCTTGTGGTTTATTGCCTCTATATGGTTACAACCTGTGAGTGATTTGAAGTATTCATATAATACAGTGCGTTGTGTACATTCTCCCTGGCACCCCCACCCCATATCTCCTGAACTCCTATGCAGTTTTAAATGTATACGCATATGAAGTCCTATAGGTTGGCTATGGGTGAACGGTGATACATTTGTATTAAAAAGAATCTTTCTGAACTGTTGCACTGTGAGTTACTGCACACTAAACACCAATAGGGTAAATATTTCCTTTTTTACCTTACAGCATGGTTTAACGTTTTATTGTTACAATCATCTAGAGCACTCACAAAGACCTTCAAGTCTCTGACAGTGATATGATCACCTTTTGAAAGCACACCCTCTGGTTATCTTGGATTTTCCGACTCTCCAGGGAAACCCTGCCGACCTCCTAGGACAAAACATCCTGGAAGTATTAACAGCGGCCTATCAGATTCAACACAAACAAAACAGCAGAATGTGACTTTGTGGCCTGCTAGCGATAAAAAGACACATTCAGAGCATTACATTGAGATGTTTATGGTGAATGACTGGTAGTTAAACTTTATGGGTCTGAGCTGCCATAGAGACTGCCTGAAGATTTCACTTTTACAAAATGATTTATCAAATAAGCCTTCCATTCATATGGCTATTTTCTGAAACATTCACTTTTCAGTGGAACGGAGTGTTTGTGCATACAGGTAATACAAATTAGTGGGAAAAGAGCAAATTACACTCCCGGAGAACTGTATTTTATTGCTCCAAGTTGTGGGGGATATTCTCAAGAACGTGCGATAAACATCACCAAAATAGGTTAACGCAAGTTTTCATATCGCCGTCTATCGCGGGAAAATAACTCTGAGTCAACGTCGTATTTTCAACATGGCGGTAACATGCGATAGTCTCCCGATAACGCGTCAAATGTCAGCGATAACATTACCGGGACGGCGATGAAAATCCAAACCCGAACGCGAAAAAAGTTGCGATGGGCCCAACTGCGATAAGACAATCAACGAAAAGCAGCGCCAGGCCTGCAAATCACACACGTCAGGCGGGAAAATAAATACAAAAGCAGAAAAAAAAAAACACAAACAAAAACCAAACTACAGCGAAGCACAATGGAGGCAGCCGGAGCAGGTACAGAGGACGGCCAGAACCCCACAAGTCCCCCGGATGAGCAGCCTGGGACGTCGGGGACAGTGAAGGGCAAGGACAAGAAGAAGAGGAAGACGCGTTTCAGTCCGCAGGAAAACAGGATCCTGATCACGGAGGTGATAGAACACCATCAACAACTGTTCGTCACCTCCACTGTGTCATTGGCAACAAAAAATGCAACATAGCAGTCCATCGTGGACAAGGTGAATACAGTCGGAGTGCTGAGGAGGACAATGGAAGAGCTCAAGAGGCGCTGGAATGATGTGAAGCGCAAGACCAAGCAGAAACTCACCAACAACCAGAAGGCAGCACTGCAAACTGGAGGTGGGAGTCCAGCGCCACAGGAGGAGCTGGATGAGATGGAGGAAATGGTGTCCACAGTCATCAGTGGGGAGACGGTGGCAGGAGTTGGGGGACCGGACACTGCTCAACATGACCTGACACAACAGCAACAGGGTGAGTAACGACCAGGGACTGGGGGGATGGGGGGAGATGGGCACAATGGCACACATGCACAATCAAGCGGAGCACAGTGCACACCCACAATGACTCTGGATCATGTCCCTGATCCCCTTGACACACTGCAGCACACATCGAAACAGCACGTAGGCCCCCGTCGACTATGTGCCCAGAGGAGGCCCGCCCACACATCACTCATCTCACAACCAACCCATGCACATGTGCTGAACTCAGCAAAGCTGCGGGTCCGTGAGCCACACTGACAATGCAAGTGACACTGCATGACAATTAGCATGGCTGCAGTCCGATCATCATGACATGGTGTGGACCACATCCGTAAAGGAGCAGGTCACACTCTGACACATCCACCTGCACAAACAACCCCTGACGTCAACAACACATCTGCGGACAAACCATGCCCCAGAGTCCCAACTCCCACCAAGACCCAAATTCACCCAAGTCTGCAACATCTCAGCACTGTATGGGCACAGAAATCAAAGGCACACCGCCTGAAAGGGACAAGGGGCAGCAAAATCAGGGACCAATGTGTCACGTGATCCGGAAAGAGGATCACCCCATAAGGTGTAGCACTGATTGGGTTCGCCACAGTGCTTGGCTCATCAGGCGGGCAGGGCAGCATAGGTTGGTTACAGCTACCTGCCCTTGGATCGCCCGTAAAATAACCCACCATATTGCATACTTTTGTATGGAATAAACCTGCAGCAATATTTTCCCCAAACAATAGTTGTGTTGTGTATTTATTTATGTCATCATGCATGCTCTGACAGTGGGTGGGGAGTGTTGCCTATAATGGCACTAAGATGGCTGCCTGTTGTAAAGCGATATGCTCTATACTCCGTGAGTTCGCGGCGGGGGGGGGGGGGTGGCTCTTTCATGCACGGGCATATATTGTATATATTGCTACATCTATGAATATTTCCATGTGTGAAGGCTACATCTAAGAACATTTTTATATGGGAAGAATTCTTTGGAGCCGAATAAAAGAGAAAAAGAAAAAAATGACAACAGTGTTTTGAGGATAACATTACTGGACATTATTGAATTGTGGGTGCTCAGGAAAACGATATACTTAAAGGAGACTGTATTGTCTTTAAATATTCTCTTTCCGTCCTAGGGGAAAAAAACAATCTGTACACATATTAGAGGCTGGAGCCACCCCTCTTTCTCTGAAATAAACTGCCCCAGTACTTAAATGTTTAATGTTGGTTGCTTGGGTCACTCATAGAGTGTAACAGTCTGCTGCATTAGTGTCCAATCAACCACGCAGTTCTTGCATTAAAATCTTTTTAAATCAATGTCTTGCGTTCAACATAGACATACCCCATAATTCTCTCCGGAGACAGAGTACAGCTGCTCCAGTTAGCATTAGCGGCTTCTTAGGAGTGATATCTTCTTTCAGCAGACGACCACAGATGGCGAAGTGTCTTTCACACTGTTAGGTCAGGTGAAGAGGCGACAGAAATAAGGCACGCGCTTTCTATAAACGTCGCATCTTTTCAATAATGACTGTATCTGTTTTGCTGCATTCTCCCTTAGGATGCATCTTCGGCAGTCGCTAAGCAAGTAAATGATGTCTAAACCGAGACACGGAAAGCATAATGCCCGAACACGTGCACACAGACACACAACATTCGCCCACACACTGACTAAGAGGAAACACAGATATACAAATGCAGACCGAGCAGCATACAAGGCAGACACAGCAAAAAGGAGGCACCCCGGAGGGGCCGGGGAAGAACAGACTTCATGAGCATTAATGTACATACAAAGCTTTAAAAAAAATCTAATTTTAGGTAGATGCAAGATTGCCTATTTTATTTTTGGGCTCCCCGTGTAGAAATCTGTTCTATTTTTCGATGAAAAACTTCCATTGCCTTGTTCGTTCAAACATGGTCATTGTTGGAATTATGCAGCAATGGAGGACGAAATTGTAGAGAATTGTTTAATAAGCTATAGGCCAACAAAAAAGACAAATAACGCGTCAAGGACAGTTGAATTATGTATCATATCCTGTTATTGAAGGCAAATTATGCTGCTCATTATGCGGCATTATTATTTAGCTAATTTGGCACTCATCACACATTAATATTAAAGGGGTCCTAATACTCTGATAATGCACAACTTTCTTAAGAAAGTATGCACATGCAGCAGATTCTTTTCGCTGTGTCATTCAACAGCAAACAAGGATTTTGCCTTACTTTAAAGCACGGGAGGGCCATTTTATTACCCCAGTCCTGTCAACCTCAAATAATAGTTGGTGTAAAACATACACTGTTGTATACAGCACAAAAAAAAATGCGTTCTTCATTTATTTTTCACATCCCAATTCTGTTTTAAAACATGTCTTCTATTTGTAATTTACCCTGAGTTCACACAATAGGGCCTTATGGAGCACCCTTTTCACGAAAAATAAATATATATATATATATATATATATATATATATATATATATATATATATATATATATATATATATATATATATATGTGTAGCAATTAGTAGTGTAGCAGATGCAGTGGCACCAGACTCTAGTAGTCTAAGAGGCCAAAGGCCAGGTACACCACAACTGTAGCTGTTTTTTACTACCAAAAGAGGGCATGGGAGGTCCCTTTTGCCTACTTGCATTATTGCCTATGGCACCCTTGCTACACAAATGTCAGACACTATGGAACATCTCATAATTAATATGAATGTGTACTCCCAGAAGGCAGTTTACGGCTCAAGGCATCAGACCTTAAAAAGAGGTGAACCGTGTTTGGGGCTCATGTAAGCACTGAGTGCCCATTTGAAAGAAGTGCTGCATCGAGAACACTGTGATCTACGCATACATTTTTTGTGAAGAGTGAAATAAACCATTTTCATTACACCGAATAACTTTTTTCCAGCCGTTTTGATTTGCACGTAAAATATTCAGGGGCATATTTTCAAAGAGGTCACGCAAAGCAGCACAGCAAGTGAAGTTGCTGCAGTGCATGAATGAGATAGAGCAGATCTGCGCCACATCTTCCAAGAAATGATTGAGCTCTGATCCCTAGATGCGCTGGATTACTTGTAGCTGACTAGCACGGGCACCCTTGCTCCATAGTGCAATCGCGTCTGCGTTAAGGTCATGATAGTTTTTGTGCTGGAAGTGGTACCTTCCTGCACAAAAACTATTCTTTTAAGGCTATTTCCTCTTCGTATGTGTACTGCAGAGTGCAGCACACAAGGGAAAAGAAAATAACCAGTGAAATAAAGATGTTTCTCTTTCTTACTCTAGAATCAAGCAGGCTCATCATTCCG
This sequence comes from Calotriton arnoldi, assembly GCA_963921515.1. Lineage (NCBI taxonomy): Eukaryota > Metazoa > Chordata > Amphibia > Caudata > Salamandridae > Calotriton > Calotriton arnoldi. The sequence goes on from CAWUFW010000840.1 coordinate 2,367,999, forward strand.
GTGCAAACTTGTGTCTACAAGTCTTTGTAGATATGGGTTTGTGTCAAAATCATGGATAAGTTCAAGGGAACGGCCATGCACCAACCAAGGAATGCCAATCTGACTCAAAGTAACACAAATAACCATTTGCTTCGCTTTATAAATACAACAAGGGATTTTGTGTCGGGCAGGCATCAAATAAGTGACTCAAACCTGTTGCAAAATCTTTGAAAATCTGGCACGTAAGGTGTTTCCTGCTGTAGACAGAGATGTGTCCAACATGTGTGCAGAATTTGTATCTATTTAAATTCACGAATACAGCAAATTTACAGCAGAAAGATGATGTTAACTTTTGCAAAGGGTAATGTGTGGCTTTCCATCTTGTGTATAATGAAATCCTCAAACGATGGACCAGATGGTGTTTTATGTGGCAAGTGAAGCAAATTCATATTTCATAGTACATATTTACACAGAAAAACAGCAACTTAATTCCATTAAACCTACTCGTAGGCAACAATGTCGAGCTATTTGCATGTCCACTCCATCCTTGGCCTTTTTGCTATAACCATACATAAGTGGCACTCCAGGCAGTACAAAAAAATGCTAACACAAGATAAACAGCTCTGCCAGATTGCTCCATCTGCACCGAACGCGGTGTATTCCATCTTTGAATTTTACTTTTACTAATCATTATTAGATGCATTGGTTAATTGAGATAAACAAATGCAACTTAAAGATTGCAATGAATTGTTAAATGAAAGTCCAGTACCTTAACCATTGTGGCTGGTACACATGAATGAAGCTAGGGAAATGTTTCTTTATTTTTGTTTTCCTGCTTTCAAACAAATCAAATCTGTCTTGGCATCTTGCAACAACATGAAAAAATAGAAGCAGTTAAAAAGTCCAAATTAACAGAATCTGGTTGAAACTTCGCAAATCCAATTAAATTGACTAGGAACAAGTGGAAACCTATTCTTGCTGGTTAAAACCAGTAAGAATCACCGAAAACTGGTAAGAACTAGTGGAATCTGGTTGAGACCATAAATAACCAATCAAAACTGGTTGCCTCTGGAAAGACACAGCTGAAACCAGTTGAAGATGGTTGTAGCTGGTAAAATCAGATTTAACAGGTAAGAACCAGTTAAAAAGCATTGCAAAAATACTTGAAATCTTTAAGATGACATTAAAATTGATTCAAACCAGCAAGAGTGAATTGGAACAAGTTGAAACTAATAAGAAAGAGCCGAATTTGGTGGAAACCAATATGAACTAATAACTAACTTAAACTGGTTAAATCAGGAACAAACTGTTGAAAATGGATCAAATCAGTATTTCCCACTTGAAGCTGGTAAGAACCAGTTGAAAGTTGTTGAAACCAGTGTGAGTCAGCTGAAAATGCTTGAATCACAATTTGAAACTGACAAGAAGAGGTTAAAACTCGATGGCATGAAAAATGCAGCAGAGAACGGTAAAACAGTTCAACTGGTAAAAACTAGTATAAACAGTTGAAACTGGTTGAAGCCGGTACGAAACTTTTGAAATTGGTTTCTCCATTATTAACAAGTTGAAACAAGTTCAAAGATACAGGCATAATGTGCCCATGTCTACCATTCCTATAAGGAAAGACAGGACACACACTGTGTGCCGAGTAAACCTAGCAACAGGGCTTGCCAAGACACACGCCCTCGGCTATGGGAAAATAATTGTGATACATCTGGAGGGCTTAACCACTGGTAGGCATTACTGTAACTTACTAAATTCCCCCTCTATTACTTGGTGGTCGGTCTTGACATTTTACTCTTGGGGTGTTGTGTCTCGGGTGGTTGTCTCTTTCTATCGCTGATATCCTCACGATTGTTCCTTATTCTTGTTTGTTTTTGTGTTGTAGGTGGTTATCATGATGATGAGAGTGTGTATATATATGAGGATTTTCCTTATGTATGGCAATATTATAAGTATCTGTTGGCGTATGTCTATGTTCGTTATGTGTGCCTTCTATTCCAGTTGCTTTACTCATTAGTTAACTTTATTGTAGTCTCCCTGGAGCTTATCAAGGAATTGTGTTTTGGATTGTTCTAAAAAAAAATTGTTTGAATAATATAAGTATATATATAGGATTATGTTCCCTGGAATAAACTATATATGTTTTTCTGTTTATATTTGACAGGTGTTCTGTCCCACCCCTCTTTTGTCTATTTTACGCCCTGATGAAGGTGTAGCCCCGGCTGGGGCAACTCACCGAAACGCGCGTTGGCGTTTTTCTTGCGGGGGCAGCTGGATTATTCTCATCCCTACCCCTTGATGACTTGTATTTCTCTCTGTCATCTGATCATCGTGTGGCTTTTATGTTCTATTTTTAACTTTTTGTATGTTTTGTTATTATGATGTGTGTTATGTTGAGTCAGTCGATTAAGTTTGGGAATGTATGATGATATGAATGCCTTGTTGTAAGTAGGTGTGTGGGACGTCATGTATATATATGTTTTTGTTTGAACTGTCTTATTAATTATCAATCAGTGTTATTATTGTGATGTGTATTTATCAATTGTCGAAATGATTATGGATTTAATAATAATAAAAAAAGTTTTTCTACTGTTTTTTTGTATAAATTGATATTATTATCCATTTGTCCTTCATTTGCTCCAGGGATAGAATATGTACATTAGGATCCTGTTATAGGGCCAGGTGTTGATCAGACGGGGCAGGTTATTTCTTGTTTATTTGGTGTTCCTTGCCAAGACACATGTCTACAGTATCCATTAGACAAGCCCTTTGGCCATGCCCATGGGCACTGATGATAGTGTGACCTTCATTCACACCCATAGCCAATAATTAGAAATGCAGTACCGACTGGGCACAGAGTTATCTTGACCCCACATTGTGCCAAATATCCATGTATTCAGTTCTTTGAATGTATGGAAAACAGTGCGCGGATTTCAGCCATCCATGCAGAAGCCATTGGGATCATTCATGAATTTCAATATGCAAGGCTATGTTTTGTTATTTCCTAACAATTCGCCAAGCACCCCCTGATTAATTTGTATCCAACTTTCTAAGAGTAGACTTACTTTGACATTGTTTGTTTTTGCTTTTGTTGTTGTGCTGTTTGTGAGAGAGAAGACTGTTGTCCCACCCAGGGTTGTGTTGCTTTGTCTGTTATGGGTATTCAGGTTGGAATCAAGTACTGCAACTCATATTGTGTTATTTTATCAGTTAAGGTGTTGTGTTTAGCGACATGGGACAGCAACGCACCATATTTAGGGTGGTGCTTCTGGCATACAATTCGATCCTGTTGGTCCTGAACAGGAAAAAACACAAATACGCTTATGAGCTCGGAGAATAGTTTTTTTTCCAATTACAAATTTCAGCTTTGGGAGTTCATTATTGAATAACAAAAAACTTTGTAGTATGGGTGAAGCTTACATGGCGCTCGCTTAGCCAAAGTTCTCTGCCTTCAGTTCATTGGGGCCAACACTGAAGGCTTTGGAGGTCACTGCCAGGCAGACAGGACCAACACTGAAGGCTTTGGAGGTCACTGCCAGGCAGACAGGGATATCTAACTAAGGTGACTGGTCCTTCACCAGGAATGCTGAGGCCCCAGATGGCAGGCTGCCCCACATACTCTAAGTGACCTTCAAGTCTCTGCCTTTGAGGGATGCAGCATAATAATATATTTTATAGAAGCAAAAGTGAATGCTTCTAGGCAGCTTCAAAACAGTTTTCATGCACTCCTCCAGAACCCTGATACTTCGGGATAACCCAGCATTTAGAGAACGGTAGTATTCAAGCTTTGACATAGAAGGGCAGCAAAACACTCTACAGACTTTTTTTCTTTTGTATTTTATTTATATAAAGTGGTCGGAAAGAGGAAACTCCAAAGGCTAGACAAAGGTATGACCTCACATGACAATTTCTTCTGAGATACTGGCAAACAATATTCCATGCCACTCACATAATTTCACATATTTTTGGAAATGTTGTAAGAAATTCCACTAAATTACACATCCTTAGGCTCAGGGTAGTTGGTGTGCTCCTTTTCCTTGGCAAAAGCAACTGATGTTGTCATATACGATGATTGGCTTTTTCATGATTCCTTTCACTTGGATCCATTAAATAATTAGCAAGCAGTAGAAACTAAGTCTGGGTGGTGAACCCCGCTCTGCTCGTGGAGTTTGCAGAGTTTTCCGCACTCCGCGTTACGCGGAGTTCTAAAAAACTCCGCTCCGCTGAGCTTGCGGAATTTTTTTCCCTTGCTCGCCCTCATAAACATCAAGTTGGCGAGCGCGAGCGAGGAAAATCCACCTCCCGGCGAGATTTTTCCTCATTCGTGCTCGTCAACGTCAAGTTGGCGAGCGCGAGCGAGGGAAATCAACCGCCAGGTGAGATTTCTCAACGCAGGCGGTCGGATTTCTCAATGCAAGTGGCCGTGTATGCTCGCGACCGCTCGCGTTGAGAAACCGTCTGTTCGCGTTGAGAAAGCTGCCGCTCGGGTAGAAATTCTACTCAAGCGGCAGAAAGGAAGCAGCGCCCGCTTGCGCTGTGCATGGTGCCATTCGCGATAATTTCACAGCGTGGACAAACACCCGGCACTGAAAATTATCGCGAACGGCATTTTTTCTAACCCACTCTGCCCCTTGCAGAGCTCCGCGTAGCGCGGCAGAGTTTTTTTTGCATAAGCGGAACTCTGCGAACTCCGACTAGGCTTAGTAGAAACCCACTCTTTTTGTGCTAAATGTAACAATTTTTGTTAAACTAATAAAAACTTTCAAGCAAGAGGAAAGGGGTATTCCCGAATAACCTTTGCCCGTCACAGTTATAACAAGTACAACCATCAGTCATAGCGAACATCTTATGGTGTTAGCCATGGAGTTCACAATGTAAAATCCCTTTCAATTGTATCTGTCGGAGACTTCACAATGTAAAGCCATTTCATACGTTTTTTGGTGACCAGTTTAATGTAAAACCTCTTCCTGTAATATTTTCAGAGAGTTCCTAATGTGAACCCCCTTCTCACTATATGGGTCACAGAATTACATCATGCAAATACACTTCCTACTGTGTTTTCCTGGGGTCTATGTTAACACCATTCTTAGCAGTTATGAGAAGTTGAACTACTTTGTAGGTGGACTAACAACTATTTTTCAAACAAATGCTTGTAGAGAAGATCAGCATGTGGGCAGAGACAGGGTCACTCTCTTAGTATTAGATATCTTACAACACTGGTGATAAGATAAGCTCTCACAGACAGATGTGTGGGTAAGTCATTCCTAAAGGCCAATGAAATTTACAAATAAAACAGGGTTTTCAGAGGCCGTAACTGAAATCCTTACCTACTAAGGCAATCTGTGGGAATCCATGATAGAAAATACTTGTCTAAAGGCCTTAACACAGTGTAATAACAACCCAACCATAAATGCATATTGGCGCCAACATATGCTATTCTCAGTAAATAATTCATGCCTATTGCCTTTGTCATAAATTCTCATAGTAAACAGAGCAGACCTATGGCATCAGACATATTTTTTCCTAATGAACCAATAAGGACTACAGCCTTGATCACTGGTTTGTAACCATAACCAGTTCAGTCCTACTGCATTGAGCATAATCTTTGCAGTACAAGCACTCTTTTTCAGTAGGAGCACACAATGTTTGCCCAATCAAATCCTGTAGAGAGGAAGACCAACATGTGCCCCTCTACCAGTAGTGATTCTTAAAGCTATATTTCTGTTTTTATATGATTTGCAAACATAAGCGTGTCTGTAACAGGGAACCTCTTATACTTTCATTTTATTTGTAATTTCAATTTGTTGTTTCTCTTCCTTTTCATTACTGTTCTCGTTTTGGAAAACCCAATAAAAACTATCTGAGAAAAAAAAGCTATTTTTCTGTTGATGGCATAAGGTCTAACAATGGCTGCACTGTCAATCATACCTAACAAACGATGGCACAGGGAGGACCTGTGGACTAAGGTAAACTGTTCAGCACTGGTAGCTGTGTAGAAAAACTTGAGGGCTGAGTGTGGGAATGTAGGGTGAGAAAACATTGTGTGTGGAGACTCTGTGCAGTCACTGAGGAAGTGGGATGCTGCTTGCATGAAAAGTGCTGAAGATGGGTGGCTTGAAACTGAAGAAGAACCCTAGACTAGAGTGAAAGGAGATGATAGTGGATCCTGGGTGAGAACCCTTAGTGGCTGGAATGTTCTAATAGCCTGACAATCCTTCTACTTGGGCTATTCCGGTTGTTAAAGGCCCTCTACCTCGTTATAGGCCCTGGCCTGCGATTCGGGCCTATAATTGGGGTGCAGGGCTTTTAACAACCGGTATATCCCGAAGCAGCGGCTATAAGGCTATAGCATGCTCTGACTAGTACCTGGAACACCAAAGACTCCTATTATACATTTGTTGCTGTTTAAAATCAAGTATTTCATTTGAAAGGTAGGCAAACCAATTTACTTGAGAATATTCACAGTGCACCTGCGAGATTATAGTTTTGATTTAATAGGCGTGGGTCCATCCGTATCCAATCATATTTTAAAATCTTACATTCACTGCCAGTCATGAGGCAATTACCTAAAGCCATCTGTTTAATTTATTAAGCACTGTGTGCAAGTTAACCTTTGCATACAGCGAACATCGAGCATTATTATGTAATTCTGGCAATAAAAATAAATCTCCAAGTTGCATGTGCTGTGGACAGAGAGGAGACCTTTACTGGCACGCATGCGTCTTCGCTATCAGTGTACAGATTGTGGACAGAATGTCAATGGTATAGCGTGCAAATAAAATGGGAACAAACCAGTAGCGGCCCGTGGTGGGAGTGCTGCGTGCACTGCATCGCATTTAGCGATGCAGCGCGCGCAACGAAATTCGTTTTATTTATTTATATGTTTACTTACCTCTAATCGGCCGTAATCCGTAGTTACTACCCCCACCCTGCCCCACCCCCACCCCACGTCAGCGCCCGGCAGCACTCCCACCACGGGCCGCTACTGTATAGATATGCAAATTCACAACAAGGAACATCGATTTTTTTGGCTCATCGATTGGCTCATTGAAGGATAACTCAGAATATATTACTAATATAGAGGTAGTGCGCTCCAAAGACAATACTGTGAAACACTGACAGATGTACCCCAATCTCTCATTCTATGAGAGTTTAGTTAACTGAAAAAAGAGTTTAGATACATGCTAAAATGTGCAAAGCAGAAAAAAGGAGATTAAAAAAAATGATTGAGGGGAGACATTTTCACTATTGGTTCGTGTTGAAGAGGGCACAATTTCAGGCAAGAGAAAGCTAAATTAAAAGCTGTTTTTGGCATTAAAAATCAGTAAACTTTATTGCCCGCCCTTTGTATTGTATTATTAATATTATGGCATTGTTGGAAAGTGGGTGATTGGTAGGAGAAGTATGTACCTACCACTAGCAATAAGGCTGCTAACACAGTGTAAGGTCCAGTAAAGGTCTCAATAAATTAGTCCCTTGCTCAACCCTAGGTAGCAGGCAGCGATGAGTCAGGCCTAACTTAGAATACGGAAGTGTAAAGCATTTAAAATCACCAATACATTAGACAAGTAAGACACCAAACACATAGGTTATATTTTTATGAACACATAGACACCAAAACAACAATAATAAAAAGTAGGGAACCAGAGATATGCATTTTTAATGAATTAACACTTCTTAGTTCTTAAAAGCCTATAGCACCACTCTGGGACATCTGGTCACGCTTGCCTGGGACAAAGGCAAAGTTTGAGGCTGACCGCGATGGAGTGCTGGTCCGATACAGAAAGCGGGAGGCCTCGGTCAAATGTTTACCTTCACGCTTAGAAACTTTCTGGAGGATTTTCTCTTGACGTTGATCGGACCTCCACAGCATGCTAGATTCGGTGAGGGTTCACTGGCTTGACTTTCTGTGAGGCCTCGGTTAAATCCTGGAAGTTGGAAACTCCGGAGCTTTCAGTGGGACGAACCTGAAATCCTGGCTGGGTCGTGGTTGAAGGTAGTTGACTTGACTCTCAACGTCGGTCAGTCATCTAATGGTGCTTTTTCAAAAAAGTTCTGCAAACTTCTCCAAACTTCAGGAGGTGCTTCCTGAAGGTCTCCTTGTAGGTTCAAAGTGTCCAAAACACCAATCCAAAGGTCTGGAATCTCCTAGATGGTCTCTGGGATATCTGGACTACAATTCCCACAATGCACTTGGCCAAATCCTTAAATGTTCATTGGACGCACTTCTGGATGGGGACTCTTGGTGGAGATGATGCATGTGGGCTCTGTTAACCTGTAGTTTGCAGGGAGTCTACTCCTTAATCCTCTTTGAAGCAAGGCAAAGTTTTTAGGGCTGTAGTACAAGATTGTGAAGCAGGTGCAGTCACTCAGAGAGTTCCAAGACACCATGCTGTTCATCCGGGATTGGATGAACAGCAATACCTTAAAACTAAAGTCTGACAAAACAGAGATAGTGGTCACCAAAAATAAGATTGACCTTTGGAGTCCTTCGTTTTGGCCCAATGAGTTGGGTCCTTCCCCCTCTCCAAAGAAGTCTGTAAAAAGTCTTGGTTTTAGGATTGACGAGGATCTATCTCTGAAACCACAACTTAGAGCAGTGATATCCTCCTGCTTTTTCCAACTTCACAGAATTAAGAGGATCAAGTAATTTCTTACCACTGATGCCTTGGCTCAAGTTATAACAGCTTTGGTCATGTTGAGAATTTACTTAGCCAATTCTTTTTACTTGGGTCTTCCTAATCATCTTATGCGGAAGCTTCAGTGGTCCAAAACCAGGCTGCTTGGCTGATTCATCAGCTCCCCAAACGTTGCCATATTTCTAAAGTGACAAAAGACCTTAACTGGCTCCCAGTTGCACAGATCTATATTTAAAACATGTTGTACTATTTTCAAAGGTTTGCACATGAAAAGCCCTGCTTTTATTAAATCTCTGATCCACAAGTACTCCCCCACTAGAGATCTCAGATCCATTTGCACTTGTTAGTGATCCCCTAATTTAAGAGGTTTGGGATAGGTATAGGTAGAGTCAGGCTTTCAGTCACTGCTCCTTGTGTCTGGAACTCCCGGGCCCTGGAAATAAGGACCACCTTAAATTATGAGAAGTTCAGACAGATGTTGAAGACTTGGCTATTTAAGCAAGTCTACTAAGAAGTATCCTGAGCCGTGTTGGGACAGTTACCTAGCGCCAAGAGACCGTTTGGTGTATGTGCGCTATACAAGCTGCAGTAACATAACATAACAATCTTATGGGTGCAGATCCAGATTCCACCAGGGCAGTCTTTCTTCTCTTTGTAGTTTCAGGCAGCAGATCTGATGGGCTATGCAGCTCTCATGTATTTATTCAGTATTCTGGGGTGACAAGCAGAGGGGCACCTCTGTCCAATGAGATGCTGGGTGCCACCTAAAAGCATGACAACTTCCTCCAAAGTGTGGCATCTTCGTGTCCCATAAAGCACTGTACTTCCAAAATACAACATGGATCAATTCTCTCCAGAAGAGTAAGAGCTGGCTAAACCAACCCACAGTGTGGCTCATTTCCATTAGCTCACCTCCTCTTGATCTGTTCAAATTCCTGTCCTAAACCTGCCATATGGCTGGGGGTACAGGATGTGGGGGTAGGTAGGCCTGGCATTCCTTTACTGTCCTCCTCTCTTTGAAGCCCATGGTTTATTACCCATCCCCCTGCCTGGCCTGGTCTTTGCAGCTGCAGAACTCCCACTATCATATAATCTTTGCTCTGGCCAGGCCACTTATCACCTAATTAAAGCAGCCTGCCTGGCTAAGCCTGTTAGAGCTGACCAATCAGGGGAGACTGCTAGAAGGCTGGATTTTGGCTCACAGAAAATAAAGCCTTATAATTATGTCAAATTGAACAATGGCAAGTTTTTGAATTCATCAATACCAATCTTTTAAGTCCTTGAATGACATTATTTACTCCTTTCTTGCAATGGTTACACTTAAATAAAATATTGCAATGTTAGCCTATGGATCTAAGAACCTACAATGGGGAAAAATGAAATGGATAGTTTTTCCTCACCAAGGCATATAAAACATCTTTTATAAAGTCCCTGCTTATAGTTACATGGCACCCCACCCCTGGGATACCTAGGGGAGTCCTCAGGAGTGACTAATATGTAACAACGTCGAGTATGCATTGAACTTACTTTTAAAGACAGTCTGCAAAGTAAGGCTGACTTTACAATGACAGCAGGCACTCAGTAGTGCCCACATGCAAGTGCAGGAAATCTGCTGGGTCTCAAAACTTCCATGCCCTATTTTAAACTAGTGACTTATAGGCAGTTTGAACCACCTGGCCCTATTATATCCTAGGGACTTATTGGGTCTGTCAGTACCAATTGTGAGAATCTACTTTTAAAGGCAGGCTGCAAGGCCAGGCTGACTTAAAAATATCAGCAGGCACCCAGCAGTGCATACATGCAAGTGCAGGAAATCTGCTGGCCCTCTAAACCTCCATGTCCTGTTATTTACAAGGGACTTATAGGTAGATTGAATCCCCCCTGGCCCTATCATATACTTGGGACTTCGAGGGGTCTGTCATTGCCAATGGTCAGTGTACTCAATTGCATGTACCTTTTTACTCCGACAACTGGCCCTGGACCTGGTTAGCAGATCCCAGGGCACAGTCAGAGTCTGTTACCACCAGTACCAGTCAGCAAAACAAATGGGGTGAACAGGACAAAAGGATGACTTTCTAACAGCCAATGTTCTATAAATTCTCTTTGACCATTTAACTATTGTATTGTATTTCCTTTCCTGTACATTGCTCTTAATATGCATGACATGTATGAACGGCAGTATACTTGTTTTATGAACTTATTTAACAACTGATTGATTCCACACTACTGATTGTTTTCTATATGGAGATGCATTTTTTGTTTTATCGCTGTAATGAATTTCGTTTGGAAATAATAAATATATTTAGAAAAGGTAATCTTCCACCTGAATCAGGTCTGTTGGCATGTAAGAGTATAATAGAAGGTGACCTGGCAAGATGTCCAATTGGCCACGTTAAGCTCATGCTCCATAGTCCCAAGTCTTAATCCTGTAGCATCCTGCCCATATGAGCCCACGAGCACCTGCTTGTAAATGTGTGGAGTACTGACCGTACATTTGGGGTTTGGCTGAGCACGGATAATATCGAATCAACACGGCCGTAGTTGATCAGTGGCGCTGCTGCCTGATGGAGATCATGGCCAGGCCTGGTGTTGGAACTGAGGCCAGTTAGTGCAGTGCAGCAGCAGTGCTGTGTGGTCGGCCAGTGGCAGAGGCCCCTGTATCCTGAGACCACACAGGGGCAGCAGTTGCTTTGAGTAGAAGACGCTGTTCCGTCCTCTGAGCCGGGGCCTCTGTAGCCAATTTGCCTGGAGACAGAGATGGCCTGAGGAGTGGGAAGGCTGCAGCTGCACTGAGCCGTCCCCGGGAGCCTTCTCCCTCCTCCCTCCTGAGGGCCTGAAGTGTAATTGGCACAGTGCCTGGACACTGACTTGCCGTGGGCTTCCTGCTGCAGGGGCTATGGGGCCTGACCGCGATAGTGGAGAGGTGAATGCGGTCTAAATACAAGTGGTGATTATTCAGAGGGGCTCCTACAAGACTGATCGGTAGTTGGAGCCCCAGTATGAGGAGTGGTAGAGGGACACACTAGTCCTTGCACCAGGCCTGCGAGGAATAGACTGATGTCCGTGCTCTGGGGGTCCACGGTGAGTGGTGGTCAGTCGTTGTATGCAACATTGGCTCTCTTGTGTGTGGACGGCACCCTGTGATGGGGTCTGGCCAGCCAGACATGCCCCATTGTGTTGTGAGAATGTGGCATAGGGAAGCCTGTGATCAATGGACAGTGGTTGTGTTAGACCTGTCATCCTTAGGGTGGTCTATCCCCATACTTTTTGCCTTTTACCTCCTGTTTTTGCTGATTCTTTTTGTTGGCCTCTGAGCACTTTACCGCTGCTAACCAGTGCTAAATGCATGTGCTTCTCCCCTCAACCTGATGACATTGGTATATACCTGATTGGAATATTTGTTGTACTGATAAGTCCCTTGTAAAGTGGTATACCATACCTAGGGCCTGTACTTCAAATGCTACTAGTGGACTGCAGCACTGATTGTGCCACCCACAGAAGTAGCCTTTCAAACCTTTCCCAGGCCTGCCCTTGCAGTGCCTGTCTGTGCAGTTTACTGGCAGATCAACGTGGCATTTAAAATTACTTGCCAAGCCTTAAACTCCCCTTTTATTACCTATAAGTTACCCCTAAAGTAGGCCCTAAGTAACCCTAAGGGCAGGGTGCTATGTAAGTAAAAGGGAGGACATGTACCTTTATGTTCTGCATGTACTGGTAGTGACAAACAGCCCTTTTCATTTTTCACTACTGTGAGGCCTACTCCTCTCATACGCTAGCATTGGAAATTCCTAGATACACTTTCATGCTCTAATTCCTAATCAGGGAAGAGTAGCTTTTTCATGTTTTATATGTTTGGAATGGTAATGATAAATACTACTTACTGGTGAAGTTAGATTTAACATTACTGTTTTAGAAATGCAACTTTTAGAAAGTGGACATTTCTCTGCACTTACTGCTCTGTGTGCCTGACGACCTGTCTCCCATACACCCCTGGGGTGGGTGACAGCTACACTTTGTGCATACCCTCTAGACAGCCACAACACAGGAAGGATAGGTATGTCTGAGTAATCATCTACATACATCTGCATTCTGATGGCCTTGCCTGTGCAGGATGGAGGGGAGTGGCTAGCACTACACTTGAATAGGCAGTGTCCTGTCTCCACACAAGGACTGATTACCCACCACAGATAGCCTGACAGACAGGACTGGATTGAACGGGATACTTGTGCACTTCTGAGAGCTGCATTGAAGTCACCCCCCCACTTCAAAGGCACTTTGGGTATAAGCACTGGGTCTATGACTAAAATCAGACACTTCTGGATCTTGAACTGAACCTCTGTCAGAAGGACTGCTGTGCTGCTTAAAGGACTCACCTTTGGACTGCAGACCCGGAAGGCCTGCTTTTCTCTTGTATTGCCCTACTGCTCTATGACTCTGCAGAAGGAGAGCTGGACTCTGCCTTCCCTCCAAGTGATCTCCAAGGGCTTGTTGGCTTGTCTCCTGTTGCTTGAAACTCAGGGATATTAAAGTCTCTACCCTTTCTCCTGTGCCTAGCTCACTTGAAGTGGCCCAGATACTTGCAACGCAGATTTCAATGCATCTCCTGTCTGTGTGTAACAGAAATGGTTCATCGACCTGTTTGTGGGAGTAAAATTGGCGCATCGAATCGGAACCAGCTCTTTGCCTCCCGAGATTGAGGCATTGGACAGTGTATCTCCGCAGCTGCAGCTTGGTGAGATCGAGACATCCCCTCGAATGCATGGCAGATTCTGGTGCATCACCTCTCAACTCCAGCACCCGTCTTCAGAACTGACGCATTGCCTTCACTGCGTGGAGAAGATCAATGCATCTCGTTGCTTGCGACCAGGAAATGTACTTTGTTTACCGGGGCCGCGTGAGTCCTGTAGCCAGCCGGCACTTCTACAAGGTCAGCCCGAACTTTGACCTTGCCCTGGTCCAGCACGACCTAAGTTACCTTTTAGCGCTACTTGCTTCTAAACGCTTTATCGCGTTTGTTCTTCTAAAATTCAACATCTCAACTTCTATACATTGGATTTTTGTCATTTTGGTCTTGTGTATGTAATGTAATAATCTATTTTTCTAAACCTGTGTGGAGTCTTTTTGTGGTATATTCATTATGTTACTGTGTGTGTGTTGCAGAAATACTTTACACATTGCCTCTTTAGATAAGCCTGACTGCTCTGTGCCAAGCTACCAGAGGGTGAGCACAGGTTATCTTTTAGTGTGTATCTAGCTTACCTTGACTAGGATTGTGGCTTCTGCTTGGACAGGATGCATACCTGTGCCAGCCAGGAAACCCAGTTCTAACAGTTTGGCATTAGGGCTTTTCTCCCCCCCCGGCAACAATATTTGGCCTTTGGCCGGTGGGCCCTTGCTGAGCAAAGATCATGTACAATATGGGGAAGGGCAGGCCTGCCAGGGGCCAGCAGAGTAACATTATCATGCAATATGTGACGCTGCAAGGCGCCGCCTCTTGGAGTACAAGACAGAGGGGGTTGCGTTGGTTGAACAGGAAGAGGAGCCATCCAAGGAAGCCATTCTGGAGGTAATATATGGCTCACGCACTGCACTGGAGGGGAAGATCGATGCAGTTATGATACAGGTTGACCTCCTTCACACAGACCTGCGCAAGATTACGAATAGGGTGACTACTGTGGAGCACTCCCTCACTGATCTGGTTAAAGAACTGATGACGCTCAAGGATCAAGTGACGTGCCTTATGGCAGCTACTAAAACCTTGGAGAGCAGGGCCAAGGATGCTGAGGGCCAGTCGCACCGGAACAACCTATGCCTCCTGGGTTTCCAAGAAAGAGCGGAGTGTGACTCGGCTGAACGCTTCTTGGAGGACTGCATCACTTGTACCCTCCAACCAAAAAAGTTGTCGCCATGTTCGCTGTTGAGAGGGCGCACGGGGGCCTGACAGTGAGGCCGCTGCCAGGGCCCCCTTCATGGTCCTGATTGCTAGGATATTCAACTACAGAGACAAGAACTGTATCCTGCATGACGCCCGCATGATTGCTCTATTACTGGACTGTATGTGCAAAGTGAGGAAATCCTTTCTGCATGTCAAACAAAAACTTAGAGCCATGAATCTGCCCTACATGTTGATGTTTCCTGCTTGACTTCATGTACTGGCCAATGGGAAAGCGAACTTCTTCGAGAGGATGTGTGGGCCTGGCTGGAGATGTGGGATCATGATCCTAGGCATGACAGGAGCGCGTCCTACCAGGATCATGCTGGGAGGCACGACCGGGCTGGGACTGCCGGTGTTGGGCTGTCGCAGAAGTTGAAGGACTCTCAGAGCAGGCTCATGCCCTGAGTTGAGGTGCCGGATGATGGCACACTAGCCGACGAGCCGATGGACTGTGAAGAGGCCGGTCAGTCCATAAATGGGGAGCCCCCACAGAACAACCTCTCTATGCTGGGGGGACACTGAGTAACAATCAGAGTGAGAGGAAGGTTGACTTGGCCGTGTTGTGGTTCATTGGGTAGCACAATGTATGTATTTGTTTTTGATGGGTGGTCAGGGTTTAGGGGAGAGATGAGCAAGATGGGTGATGGAAGGTACTGTGTCACTGTTCAGCGAGGCCTAGGCATCTGTGTAATGAAGGGTTTCTGCGTGCGGACACAGCAGGGCTTACTAGGACAGCTGGAGGAAGGCCTGGTGTAGCACTCCGCCCCAGCGTTTCTGGATGCTCCTCGGGTTTACCTCACTCCTGCGTGTTGTGAGGGTTAGTTTAGTGTTTTAAGTGGTTTTGGTCTTCTACATCTGGGGTGCCATAATCATCGCAACGGGGACAGCATGGTCTGGGACAACAGTTCTAATGCTCAATGAAGAGCAAACATGCTGTTTTGTTGTTAATATTCAGTGTTTACCCGGGGTGGGGGTTGCATTTGGAATGCATGTTTTGTTTGTTTAATCACTACGGATTTGAAGGGCCTGGACGGGCACTCAGTTTGTTCACTGCTGTCAAACTGGCATATTATGGCCGAGCTGGGGATGAATAAGGACGTCCACCTGGGGCACTGGCGGCGGGGGTCGCCCTGAGTGTTCTTTTACATGTCGCATAGACGCGCACCTACAAGGGGATCACATGGAATGTCTGGGGCCTTGGCGAGTATGTGAAGAGATACAGAGTGCTGTCCTATTTATGCAGACATGGGATTAGAATAGCTTGTTTGCAGAAAACGTACATGGTAGATGAGGAAGTACATAAGTTGAAAAAAGAAATGGAGGGGACAGTTATTTTCTTCTACATACTACACTTACTCCTGAGGGGTGTTGATGTGGGTGCTGGCGGGGGTTCCTTTTAAACTCGTCTATTTGGAGCAGACCCTTGTGGGCCATATCTCCTAGTGCAGGGGACTTTAGGTGATGCGAAGGTCTGCATCCTGAATGTTTATGCCCCTAATGTCGATGATAGAGACTTTCATGTGCAGATGCAGACCCTCTTGACTGACTGCAAGACTGAGAAGCTACTGTGGGTTGGGGACTTTAACTGTATGCTGGACGGTGACATGTATAGACTGCCTCCCAGGCCCTCCAGCAAACCTGGTATGACTGAGGCAGTGCGTAACGCAATGCACAATCTGGGTTGTGTGGACAAATAGAGGACAATGCACCCAATAAAAAAGGAATACTCTTGCCACTACTACACGCAAGGTACATACAGTAGATCGGATCATGTATTGGGAATGGCGACTATAAATGCTGGGCTGCAGTCTGCTGCATACCTAGTGAGATATCTGTCAGACCACTCTCCTCTGTTGCTTGGCCAAAGTGGAGCAGCCCACCCTGGTGGCCTCCTAGTTGGAGGCTGCCGCCTGATGCCCTTCTTGATGCTGCATGTAAGACAATGCTGGGCGAGGCTTTGACGGAATACCTGGCAGGTAACGGGGGATCCACAGCTAGTAGAGGTATGGAGCGGGAAGCAGTGAAACTGTCATGAGAGGGGAGTGTGTGAGCACAATCTATTGCACCTGGAAGCAGTTGCAGGGGTACTGGGTTTAATTGAGAGTAGAATTGCAGACGCAAAGAGGCAGGAGGTGGAGCATCTTGAGGTGTGAATGGTGCTGGTGGATCTCAGATGACAGTTGGTGGACACTTGGGATCGATTAGACAAGCTCATGTGGTGGAAATATGGACAAAGGTTGCACCGGGAGGGTGACAAGCCCAGAAAGCTCCTAGCCTGGTTGCTTAAGTTAGAAACTGACAGAGTGCCTATTGTGGAATTGAGGCACCTGGATGGGACTCCCATGATGACCCAGGTGACCATTAACGCTCCCCTTAGGGAACATCTGGGTGGGCTATAAGCGAGGGCACTTAGGTGGACTTGGAATCCATGGATGGTATCTGGAGTGAGTGGAATTCCCAATGATATCGCTTGTGCACAGAGAGGAACTTGAGGTGGAGTTTACGCTTGAGGAGCTGAAAGAGGTAATGGGGAATATGGCTAGAGGCAAGATGCCAGGAAGCAATGGCTTCCCCCTGGAAATTTATCAGGCCTTTGCAGCACAACTAGCGAAGCAGCTTCTAGAGGTGTTCAGGGAAACTCAGGGGAGGGGGACTGAATGATCTGTATGGTGCTCAAAACGGGGGGGTGGGGTGACATGATGGACCCTTCCTTGTACAGACCCCCACAATGGTTAACGTGGATACGGAAGTGCTGTGCAAAATCTTGGCTGAATGGCTGGGTGGAACACCGTCAGGAGGAGCTAGTGCTGGCACCAGTGGACAGTGCGAAAGCGTTTGACATACTCGACTGGCTGTACTTGATGCAAGTTCTGCGTCGGATGGGTTTCGGGCCGAACTTCTGTGGCTGAGTGAAACTCCTGTAGAGCACCCCTAGAGCAAAGAGTACAGATTATCAGCGTTATCTCCGGGGACTGGGTGGTGAACCATGGTACACAGCAGGGGTGTCCTTTGTCCCAGTTGTTGTTCACCCTCGCGCTTGAGCTGTTGGTTGTGAAACTTAGGAGCGATATGGATGCCTTCTGCATCACAATTGGGGGCACAGTGTACCTAATATCTCTGTATGTTGATGATGTCCTTTTCTATCTGAGGAGAGCGGTGCTGCTATTGTTGTCCCAGCTCGACAATTTTGGTGCAGTGGCTGGTCTTCAGATCAACCGGCATTAAGTTGTTGCTGTTCCTGCTGGGGGCACTGTTGGACACCCCTGAGAGTGACTTGCCTGAGCTGGGATTGAGGAGACGGGGTCTCATGGTTGCGCACTCCTTGGACGGGCAGCGCCATTATAACATTGAGACACTCCTGCGGCGACTGACGTGGTCGACCCAGTTTTGGAACACGCTGCCGCTGTCGGTAGTGGGGCGTACAGAGGTAGAAAAGATGGTCTTCTTGCCCAGATGCCGATATATAATCCAGAACTCACTGCACACAATATCGTGTGAATTCTTCAGGGCACTAGACAGCATCTTGATATCTTTGGTGTGGGCGGAGAAAAGGAGCAGAGTTGCACTGCCGGTACTTAAATTGGACTTGGAGGAAGGTGGCATGGGCCTGCCTGACCTCAAACTGTATTACTACGCCACTAAGCTACAACATGTGGCACACTGTGCGGAAGAAGAGGATAACTGGGAGAAGAGTTTGTTGTGGGGCACCTGTGGCGACACCCCACTGATGGAGTTGCTTGTAAGGGATTCACATGTGGCTGGACGATTTCCGTATATAGTTTGACAGACCGCTGAGATCTGGAAGAGGGTGATCAGCAGGGTATTTAAAAAGTCCTACTTTGTCCGAGAGTTAGTCGTATGGACATTGTTGCCATGCAGGCATATTAGCGCGTATATGTCACTTGCACGTTAGAGAGGGTGGCTGTGAAACACTAGGAGACTTGTATCCTGGGGAGCGGTTCCTTAGGCTCGCAAGTCCTTTTCTGTGGGGAGAGGCCAGTTCTTGCAGTATGCCAAGATTGTGAGATTGGTGTGGGAGATTTGGACGGAGTTCCCAGAGACACCCTGACAGATGGAGACACTGCAGATGGTACTGACTGCGGGGGCAGCCCGCCATCTAGTATTGCTTTTTTACTAAGCCCGTAAACAAGACAGAATTGAGATTAGACCCAAGGCCCACCAGGCTTGGGTGAGTGAATTGGAGGTCCTGTTGACAGACAAAGAGTGGCAGATGACCTTTGGACTAGTGAAAAGGGTCTCATGCAACACCAGGTTCAAGTTGACGCACTCTAACTATGTTCACCATACTTACCTGACTCCCATGAAACTCAGTAGGATGTACAGGGGCGGGGCTGCTGCCTGCTTGAGGTGTGGGTAGATAGGATCTCTTTCCTGCACTTGGCATGGCTATGCCCCAAGGTGTGTGCTTTCACAGTTGAAGGCGGTGACTGGTATTGCTCTGGAAGAAGACCCGACACAGTGCCTGCTAGTAATCATAAAGTAACCTAGGTGCAATGGAAATGTTTTCAATTGCCACTGGTTCTTGCTAAAAAGGCGTGTAGCAAGAGGGAAGTTCGGTGACAGAACTCCCTCGGTTATGTTGTGGTACAGGAACACAGAAGAGTGGGCGCTAGCAGAGGAGGTACACATGAAGGGTAGCAGATAGGATGATAAACTGCAGGAGGAACTTGAGATCTGGGCATCGCTGCTGGTGGCATTTCAAGATACGGAGGAGGATGGGCAACACCTTGGTTCACAAGCACTGGAGTTTCCTGATGGCACATGCTGTGTAGGCACAGGGATGGGGGGCAGGAAACTGAGTGGGACAGATGCGTAGGCCCCGGAAGGGAGTCCACAGTGTGAGGAGAGGTGGAGCGGAGTGAATGGCCTTGAAATGGTCTCTGGTATACCCATGAATACTGGAAATGAATGCAGATTGCAAACCACTCATGGGGGGGGCATCTCCGATTCAGCACGGAATTTTAGAAACTCTGAGCTGTTGTGGTTGCAATTGGTTTATTGTTTCTAGCTTACAAATGTATGCAACAGTGAAACTGGTCAATAAAAATATATTTAAAAAAAAAGATTGTAATAGAAACGTATTTCGGACTATAATGATTAAAGCCCTTGCACAAAGACTGTAGGGTTTCCAATGTAGTTAGAAGTAGTTGTTGGTGGCACATAAACAGAGATATACATGAGTGTGTGTGCATGCATGCATCCATACACACACAGACCTGCACTGGTATGCTAATGTCAACTTCTCTTAACCATTCCAGCTCATGCATGTGAGAAAGTGGATTATTAGTTGGGGTGTTTGGGAGACCTCACCAAATAATTATATCAATTTAGTGTATCAGGTCAAGTTAGGTTACATTATTTGAAACCTTCGTTTAGTCCTGGATAGGTGATGGACAGAGCTTCCAGGCTTAACTCAAAGGAAACAAGTGTAAAGCATGCATCAATACCAAAACAGTTAAGGAGCAGAAAAAATTATACAATAAAAAATACTCTCCAATTTATAAATATAGTGCATATTTGTATATTTAAATAGACACCAAAACAACAAAAATCTGATGAAGGTAACCTTTTGAAATGTTTTAATAAATTACTGCAATTTACTCCAAATGTTTCATAAAGTACTGATTACCACTTCTAGCGATTGTCTGTGAGCCTCAAACTTGGGGGTCTGGGCCAAAGTTAAAGTTTCAGCTTTTGAGTTCTGAGCTCCTCAACTGCTGTTCCTCTAGGAGAAAGTGTTCTCTCTAGCACCAGCCAAGGGTCCAGGACCTGGTGGGCACCTCTTGCAAGCTCATACTCGATCTCCCAGAATGGCAGTCTCAAGTTTGTGGATGGGGAGGATTCCCTAACCAATGTGCATAAAATGTCCATGGGCAACCATAACCACTCCTTCATCACTTCCTGTGGGATTGACTCTAAACAATCCCACAGTACATCTCTCTACCCAAATCCAAGAAATCAGAATCATTCTTACCTGGGTTAGAGCTATGGGCACACCCCTGAGGTGTGCCCAGTATAAAGAGCAACTCCTTCTGGAAAACTGGTTCTGCAACAAGTTTTCCTTCTCTGAGAGAGATGACAACCTGTCTACCTAGACACAGGAGTCAGAAGACTAAAGTGTGTCTCGCATTTGCCTGTGACATCTGTGAGCACAATTCCCCCAGTCATCCTGTCAGGAGGAGGTCACACCTCCTCCCACCAACAGGCCCTTTGTTCTCCTTTCCTGGGAGTGATTCACACCTCCTGGCAGGATGACAGCAGGCTATGGCAGGTGGTAACAACTGGGTTTCATCAGAAACATATACCAGAAACTTAAGGCAGGAAAGGTGTGACTTTCGAAAGTCACCCTTACATTAATAGTTACCATAAATCCGACTTTGCCAATGTTTCGCTTTATTCTATCAAGTTGATACCTTGAAGTACTATTTTTGGTGATCCCAAATGGAAGATAGAACTTTGTAGTTGTAAATCTGTAGCCCCATGTTAGTCCATGGTAATACCAGCCTAGATACAGTGAAAACAACAATGGTGAGTTTTCACTGTCATGACATGTAAAACATAAAAGAAACATGTCCTTCTTTTTAATATCCTGCACCCTGTTTTATGGGCACTACATTAGGGGCAGCATATAAATATTAAAAAGGAAGGTTTGGACTTGACAAAAACTGTTATTTTGGTAAGTTGGCTGCAGTGGGAGGCCTAAAGTCATGTCTTCACTTAGTCAGTGCAGTGGTGGCGAAATAAGTGCTGCAGTACACTATTGTCACTTGACTTATAGGCTCTGGGTACACATGTGCCATATGCTAGGAACTTATAGGTAAGTGAAATATGCCAATCATGAATTAGCCAATTGCACATATATTTGCCATCAGAACACATGCACTGGGGCCTGATCAGCAGGGTCCAGTGCACTACAGTTTCGAAAAACTAGCATCATCAGTCTACAATATGGGGGTGAGCAAACAAAAAGAGGCATTTACTTACAATGCGCATCAAGGATTTCACATAATGATAAAGTGGGAAGGCACACCTCTTTATGGAGCACCGCTAGGTATCACTACACTGATGAAAATAACCCTTCACACAAAACGTAAGTTTATAATAACATTTTTGAGGGGATGATGTACTTTACTCTGAAATTCAAGAATATTGCTTAGGGATGCGACTAATAATTCCATTTGTACAAATAACTACTGTTTCAAAAGTGTTAACGAATTGAAAGTCATTAAAGGAAGATTAAAGAATCCCTCATAAGAGGAAAGGAAAAGTTGGATTTTTAAAAAGTGAGAGCAGATAATGAAAACTTACATACTTTTTCAAGTAGTGTACATTCACAATATGAAACCGTGACATACATTTGTTTAAACTACTTGACTTTAGCTGTTGTATCTAAATACACAGGCAGCAATGAAATTGTGAAGCTGTTGCCCATTGGAGTGGCATCCTACAAGTAGATGTCCGGCGACACCAGTGAAAAATAACTGTAAAATGTGGATCCTGCACTTACAGTCCAGTTGGCATTATCTATTCTACCCACATCCAAAGCCTATGGAGGATCTGTCCGTGGAAATGGCTTTGTCAGACTAAGCCAGTATCATGTATACATCCCAAAGCTTACCACTCTCCTATATTAGAGTCCATATCAGAGGCAGACTAATGTTACCTTTAGATCAAATACTTATCTTATTTCATGTGACAGAGATGAAATAAACAATTTGCACAACCCAATTGCTATGAAACCCTTTTTTAACAAAGCCTGTTTCCTATATCTTAATTAAAGATACCTAATGTATCTTGACGAATGACTTTTTTGCAAAACCAGAAGTGCAAATATATTTTGAATTAATTAGATCCCACCATCTAAATCCTTTCATTTTTTAGAATGACGACAGAACTGTCTACAAGACATGTTATTTTCAATAGACTGAGAGTGGCCTCTAGGTCACCCCCCTTTAAGCTTTGGCTTGTTTGCGTCAACCTCCTTTAGACATTACTTGAGAATTTGTCAATCATATCTGGTAACATTGGAGAGGAGTAAGCGTCTTCCATCTCATGTTAGTGGCTGTTTGGTGTATCGTTCCACCTCCTAGAAAGTGTTTCCAATCAATGTATGAGTTCAAATTTCACCATAAGGGAGAGACTATTTGTTGAATGTAGAATCCATCTTTCTTTGAAAGAAGCCCTTGATCTCTAAACGGAAAATTGTCTGAATTATAAGCAAATGGCTACTCCATGCATGAGCAAAAAAATACTAATACAAGTGCTCTATAGTATATGTAGTGTTACTTTAAAAAAAAGTTCATTTTTTGCTGTTGGAATAAATGTGCTTTAAAATAAAGAATAATGTTTCCTTACACAAATAACATATATTACATAATACATTATAAATTATCAATATTAATCAGAATTTACATATTTTTCTTGATGAACAGTATTATTGTTATACTCATGCTGCTGCTTCTTTTAAGAGATTGGGTTGGCTGGTTTTACTTTAATGTGGGCTTATTTTGTGTTTCTGTCTTCTGTATGTGCCCTTGAGGCCCTTCATTTATGCTACTAGTAGTGTTTGCTGTTGTGATCTTCCTTGAATATTGCTGGTTGTAGGTGTCACTGTAGTCCTTCTTCAGTATACCTGGTTTTATGTAATGCAAGTTCTCAGTTATAGAAGGAGATGTTTGCCATCTTAGAATGGGTTTTTCATTGATGGTAAAGAACATCCCATTTGTTAGAGGCTTCCCTTTTCTACGTAATTCAAGTTATTAACAATATTTTTGTTTTTTCTCCTTTGTTGCAAATGAGCATTTTGAAATGTGAGGAATCTTTCATTTCATAATTCATAAGTTATAAGTAATGGATATTAACAATGGACATTATGACTGCCAGTATTAGGGGAGATTCAAGCACCATGCTCTTGCACAAAAACAGTAAAGCACCAAACACCAAAAACCTTTCCTCGTTCTTAATACTATTAAGTAATGCTATCCGCCCATAAGAATGAATCAGAAGTGTTTAGGTTCAAAGAGTTCTAGGTACGTAGATATTTTATCGAGGATTTAATGCTAGCAGATGTTCTGCCAAGGCTTCGCCTGTACTGTCCACCCTATGCCATGTGTACCAATTCAAATTAGAATGGATAGTTCAAACATACATCTGATCTTATATTTTTAAAGCTTTAAACAGACCCAAACATATGCAACATGCCCTTTAAAAGCGCTATATTCTTTATTCTCTTCCTTGTTTGCAACTTTTTCACTTAAAAAATAAATAAATGTGCTCTATTTATTATTACTTGATCGCTAACTCATATTAATAAATCAAACTGAAAATAAAACAAACATTTGGAAACGTGAGGATTTTATAAAGCAACAAGGAACAATAACAGTCCTCCAGTATTAGGTGCACTTTATGAGCCATGCTCTTCCACAAAACCAAAAGGGAAACACAAGCTGAATCCCTTTGCTTATACTTATTACTATTAATACATTTATTTATCCTGTGAAAATGAAAAATATGTGTTTGGGACTGTGCACTGTATTCTGTGTATGCAGACAATGTATAGTGTGTGGATGTCAACCATAGGTCCAGGAGTGCAAGATCTGTGACAGAGTTTCAGGACAATCACTAACTATATAAGTTAGTTCAATTTAGATTAATTACATGATTATTTGCATGTAAATGTACTTTTTGGTTTCCTGAAAATATGGCCTGAATGTGGAGAAGATGGACTGCCACAATAGTCGTTCTTGAGGATACAATGAGTCATAAAAGGCTACAAGATTTTGGGTACTGACACCTCAAATGATTTCAATAATTTAAGATTATATTGTGAGTTGTCAAGACCCTGCATCACCCTCCTTGCTAATAGCCCCACTGTGGATGGCATACAGCCCTGTGCAGTGGACTTTGGATCAGTGTTTTTCTGCAGGCTGCGTGCAGGGGGCTCTGGGCCTCACACCACCGGCCCAGTACATACAGTCATCAGCTGTATGAAGTGATGAGCAGTGCATGTCTGTGGCACAATCTATGGTTTGCGTAAGTTCACACGGTTTTACAATTTACTTTGGAACCATAACTTCATTTTAATTGTGTAAGACTTAGGGGTAACAAAAAAGTTTATTTTTTAGATCCAGACTACAACTCAATCTGGCGAAACACACACTGACACCATTTAAGATACAATAAAATTACAAATAGAGTTTGAGGTCACCAAATTCATATACACTTGATTCATCAATGGAAAAACTTCAATATTTCCAAATAATAATAATTACAATGCATCAGATTTGTTCCATAAAGTTCTCAACATTTTATTTGAGGTAAGAAACTCGAAATGTATGTCTTTGGATACAATGAAAATCTCTAACTAGGACACTTTACCGTTCTAAATCACCACAAAAAATAAAGGTAAATCCAAACGAAAATATTAAAAATATATTATTTTTTGTTTTTACCCAGTGAGGAACAATTCACAAATTATAAGTCGCTCAATTCTCTACCAACGTATTTGCTTTTATTAATATACGGCTTCTTGCTTTTATACTACACATACCTCACAAGTTTAAACCAGCAGTGTTCATATGACCAAATATTCCCATACCAACTTACATATCCCATAAGATCAAATGCATTGGGTTACATAAACGTTTCCTGTTATAGAAAATATATAACAAGTGCTTTATTACCATGTTAAAAGAGAATTACGAAAGATAGTTTCTTTTTTAGTTTAAGGTCTCCCAAATTTTTTATCGTGGCGTTCATTAAAATTTTTGTGGAAGCAGTTTCACTATATAGTGTCGCTATTGGTCTCTTTTGGTCAGGATAGAGTTATATTCTGTCCTGATGATGGAAGGTTTGTAATATATTGTTAATGTGGTTTTAAACACATTTATTCATGTTAAATTGTTCAGTAGAGAGTATTGTTACATTTTAAACTTTGTGGATCATAGGGCAATTGGTTTAAAAAGAAAGCCATAAAAACCAGTGCATAGTTGCGTAGTAGCACAACTTCAAATTAAGGATATAAAAGCTACTGGTTTGAAGGAAATGTGATAATATGCCTATTAAGGCAATGCAACAGAAGGAGTCCCATATCTACTTATAGTTTGCTAAAATAATAAGTGGACTAAGTGCCAAAAAAACATTTTATGCTGTCACAATTTATAATGTATGGGAGAATGTACCTCCTGCTGTATTTTATACAAATACTGCAAGTCACTGAGGAGTTCTATGACCATATAGAGGAAAAAGGCCAAAGGGAGTTCATTTGTAAGGTTATGGCAATGTCAAAGTGACTTGCAGTATTTAATTATTAGGAGACTTTAACCTACATTGGAACAATGACAAAGACCCCACAGTGGCTGCACTCAGTAACATGCTTCTGGTACTTAACATCATTCAAGCATGCGAGGGAACAACCCACAACAAAGGTGCCACACTTGGCCTCATCATCTCTAAACCGGGAACAGTAAACATAGTAGACATCGCCCCTACAGACTGGTCAGACCATCATCAAATTTCCTTCCAAATAACCGCTCAAGAAACTAAAAATCAAAGGTCAAACGAGAAGGGAATAAACATGGGTGAGGGATTACAGTAGTGTAAACAGAACTGAACTGGCATATCTGTGCCAAACCTCCATGGTACCTTGGACCGACCAAATATCGGCTCAAGGACTGACGCATCTCTACAACTGTAGCATGACTGACATAGTTCAGACAGTTGCTCCATTACGTTTAAAAAGGCAAAAGATAAAACCTTCAGTATTATGGTTCAACCAAAACATTAACAAGGAAAGAAGACAACTAAAACATCTGGAACGACTATGGAGGAAGGACCCAAACATTACCCATCTTGTACTGCTGAGAACGCACAGAATCTCATACAAAAAAGCTATCTGGAAAGCCAAACCAACAGTGATCAGATCTCAACTAAACAGAGCAAAGAATAGGCTTAGAAAACTCTTTGACATAATGAAACAACAATCAGGAAGACTCGCAGAACCCACAATTGTAAACAACTCGACTGACTTTTGCAACGCCTTCTCAACTTTCTTTAAAAACAAAATTGCTACTATAATCAACTCTAGTCCCAACCTAACTAGTACCCTACCTGGGGAATCCACCCCAACAGACCAAGGAAAAACAGAGCCTGCTGGAACAGTTTCAGATCTTTATTATGAGGGGGAAATCCAGAAAACCATTCAGTCAATGAAACCTACCACATATTTGGATGATCCCATTCCCTCCCACCTACTGAAAGGGATCCTTCAATCTGTCACTCCCTTATGGACAAATATTGTGAATGCATCTCTCCAGCAAGGATTTCTCCCAGAATGTCTGAAGATGGGCCAAGTTTCTCCCCTTCTAAAAAAAACGGGTTCTGACCAGAAAGACTTAAAGCACTTCCGACTGGTATCCAGTCTGTCTTTCCTGGCTAAACTGGTAGAAAAATGCACCCACATTCAGCTTTGTGAACTCATCAAGAATTTTGACCTATTAGATAAACATCAATCAGCTTTCAGGCTTGGACACAACACTGAGTATTTATTAACAAGTCTTTTCTTTTCACTACGTCTCCTCATACACAACACTATTTTGTCCAGAATCTTCACTCTCTGGAGAATCAAAATAAATAGCTTCCTTTTCAGAGCAAAGGCCTTATCAACTATACCCTAAACACGTTCTTTTTGCCTAACTGCTTCTCTTCTTCTTTTACACTTCATACTTCTTGTGAGAGTAGGAATTACTCTATTACAAAACTTTCTAACTGATTGCCATAAACTGTTTCTGCCTCCTGGTTAAAGTCTCTGTTATTTTGTTAGAATTTCGGCTTCTTTTCATCCCCTTTTTTGTTCTTCCTAAGTGCATCTCAATCTTTGTTTTTTATTTACTTGTTTTTCCTCTCTATGCAATGGAGCACATAGAATTTCAACAAATGTCTTCGCCCTCTTACCAGCAGCCCTTGTCTCATTTAGCACTTTTTCCGCATTTTGCCCCTTTTGTTTCTCAGTTTTGAGGAGATACTATTCTAGCTGCTGTTTCTTTCTTCTCTCAGTTTTTGATGGCATTGTAACTGTCTGTAGTTAAGTAGATATTGATGTTTGCAATGAAAAAAAGAAAAAAGATAAGCACATTCACCTATTACTAATGTAGTATCAGATTACATTTTACAAATTTTTAACTACCAAAACAGTTCTCTTATTCTAATATGCCTAACATTACCCTATTATTAGGTCTCGCCTATGCAGCGCGCATGCGCTGCATAGGCAAAAAGACCTTTTGCAATCGATTCGGCTTTTCAGCCAAAAACGTGCGCGCGTTCCATTGCCTTCAATGGCAACACGTGCACGTTTGGCGATTCACTTGCGGGAGCGAGCAGCTGGCGCCATATGGTAGCAATTATCGCTCCTGGCGCCGCTCGCTCCCGCAAGGGAATCGCACTCCCCCCACCCCTCCCACTTCTTTAACCCGGAGTACTGTTTCACTTTCGCGGCCGCGGCGCGGGCCGCACTTGTGTTTCAGTGCTTGTTTACATCATACTCCGTGCATTGTTTTGCATTAACGTAAAGCTCCTGATTGCGGTGGCGTTCCGTTATTCATGAACGTAAGTAGAAATGCAAAGGGAATACACCTACTTCCTGTTTGTTGACTTACTAGGTCACTAATCTACTCACTTTCAAAATGTAATGTTTTGTAGATTAAACTATGGTTCAGAACGTACCTTGCATCTATTGCCCTGCGCTAAAATTCAAACTCTTTCTAACTGTTTACGCAAATTGTTCTCTGCCAAACATATGCATAACTGGTGCATGACGTACTGTGGTAAAATAGCGCTTGGTGTATAGTATCTACTGGCACTGTACTGATGCAGCTGTTTCCATGCTCACAATGCTAAATTGTATCCAGCTGCCTACAAAAATCTTGCTGATTACAGGGCCATGTATGTAAAAGCCATGAAGTTTTGAATTTGTACACAAACTGTACTGCTGCTATACAGCGCCCTGAGGCCCTTGAGGCATGCTTCACTCTTAGTTTTTACCAGGATCTTAAAAAATACAATGGATTTGTTGTGTTGCACCCTGGATGAGTGATATTAATGACAAAGCTGTCTTTGTTGTTTCTTTTTCAGTTTCCCCGAGAGCTCTCCCTCCATTGCCAAGGTATGTCTTGCTGAACGCTTGACAGTATTTCACCAAGCAAGGTTTGCTGTGTTTGCCATGAACTGCTGTAACCCCTAAACATGCTTACGCTATTTCTTGTCTTCTTTACCTAGACAGTGCCTTCTTTGCATTCTCATGAGACCTCATGAAATAAATGTGACTCCCGCCATCATTCTGTTACGTCTAGCCTTGTTTCTATTACTCGAGCATGTTACTGTTCTAGTCCTTCGTCTGTGGTTCCCAGACGTGGGTACTAGGTTTAGTCATGTTTTCAAAGAGTAGTGATTGAGAGAATGAGGAAACATATGCAGCGTTCTAGGTACATCATATCGGTTCAAGACGCTAAGATCTGCTGGAAGTACCCAGAGGTATACTAGATGGTGGGTTAGAGGAGGAACGTTGCAACCAGAACCTGGGAAGTCCTCTGCAGGATATAGATCTTCAAAGGTTTACGAAATCTGAAATGTTTAGCGAAGTTCTTCTATACTTCTTTCAGGAGCGTATTTTAGGGTAGTGGCTGTGTTGTTTTCTTTCTATGACTCAGGGGTGTGGACTAGTGTCACTGAGCCATCGAAATGGAAACAAAAGCTACTCCTACAGTCCATCGAAATTATTGCTCAGAATTTTGATATGGATAATCTCAACATGCACAAATATTGAAACCTAAAACTTCGACAGCATTTAAATACCAGTTCAGCAGTTTCAAGTAGAGTAAATGAACTATTCCAATTCTATACCTGCAGGACTAGAGAGAGAGGGAGAGAGACACCCCCGCCGTCCCGTCCCCCCGAAATAAACAACAGAGTTGTTTTACATATAGATTGAAAAGATGGGTTATTAGAGCCTACTTGAAATTGAGTTGTGTACGGAGGATGAGAGGTAGTGAGGTACAGTTATTAGTTGCTGAACATGTCTGTGAATGTCTAATTTTACACTTGAGATCATATAAATCTTGGCATTTCGAGGTGACGGGAGACCTTGAACCTGAAGCCACATGGCCCATCTCAGATTTAAAACAAGCATTGGCATAGCCAATAGGTCTCGCCTTTGGGACCTGCTGCATAACTAAATACTTATAAGGTCCCAAAGGCGAGACCTATTGGCTATGCCAATGCTTGTTTTTCATATGGGTTTGTATGACTGCATATAACTCAAAAAACTTCAGAGTACATGCCTAACATTTTAAGCACATAGCAGCATGCCTTATGGCCTACTACAGCCTAACTTAGTGAATACTTCTACGTGTTGAAAAAACAGTTTACGCCTTGTGTAGGAGTTTTAAATATCACAGTGTGTATAGATGTTTTGGTGTCTGTCTGTTTTTATACTTCGGTATGTCAGATTACAGCCCGGGTGGCAGAGGGGATGTATAATTGGGCATATGGGTCTCTAGGAGTGCATATAGCTCACTAAACTTCACAGTACATCTGTTATGTTTTATGCTCATAGCTCCCTGTAGTATTACCTAGCTGCACCCTACCTCAATGGTAAGTTATATGTGCTACAAGAGCAGTTTATGCGCTCTCTAGGACTTATAAATATGAAGATTAGCCTAGTAGTAAAACTGCATGCAGGGGCTGAAGTGTAGCAGTCTCGAGAATGATGCAAGGTCTGCTTCTCTGCATGGTAGAATTGGAAGTGTCAGTTCTTTAGCAGATATTTGAATGACTGTTTCAGTTCCTATCTGGGGCTCTGATTGCATGTGTTTGTAACTTTCTTAGTAAATCACTCCCTCTCTTTGAGAGATGTATGCTCTCTAAATGTATTTGTAATGAGCTGCATGAATTGCCTCCTGGGTGTGTTAGGGAGTATTGGGTTATTTAAGTGTGGGTGAAATTGCCTCCATTAGCGCAAGACACATATCAGTTCTGCCTGTCTGTGTGAGTGAATGTTTAGGTACTTATCTTACTATCTCACTGGGTGTTTTACTTTCTGTCTGCATTTCTACTTTGATATGTCATATTCACATCTGGGTGGCAGACTGGATGTATAATTGGGCATATGGTCTCTAAGAGTACATATAGCTCACTCAATCTTCAGAGTACATGTGTTACCTTTCAAGCACATAGCACCCTTCCCTCTGGCATACCTCTAGCCTACCTTAGTGGTTAGTTATATGTGGCAAAAGAGCAGTTTACACCGTGTGTAGGAGATTTAAGTAACAAAACCGTCCTAGCACTAAAACTGCATGCGCAAGCTCCACCATTCAAGCCCGAGACATAATGCAAAGGATACTTCTCTGCATGGTAGACTTCAAAGTATCAATTCTTTAGCAGATATCTGAATGAGTGTCTCAGTTCCTATCTGGGGCTGTGATTGCATGTGTATGTGAGTCTGTTAGTAAATGCCTCACTTTGTAACATCTATGGTTCTGTAAATGTGTCCGTAAGGGACTGCATGGATTTCCTCCTGGGTGTGTTAGTGAGTACTGAGTTATTTAAGTTTGTGTGCAAATCCCTCCATTAGGGTTAGATACATATCAGTTCTGCCTGTCTGAGTGAATGTTTAGATGCTTCTGTCACAATCTCTATGGGTGTTTTAGTGTCTGTCTGCATTTCTACTTAGATATGTCAGATTAAAGTCTGGGTGCAGGGTGGATATATAATTGGGCACTTGGGTCTCTATCAGTGCATATAGGTCACTGAAATTTCAGAGTACATGTGTTAGCACATGTACTCTAAGCTTTTGTACTTTTAAGCACATAGCACCCTCTCTGTGGCCTAGTTGAAGCTTACCTTATTGGGAACTATACGTGGTGAAAGAACAGTTTATGTCTTCTCTAGGACTTTTCTTTTTAATTCTTTTTATTAATGAAGAAAACATCTTATTAGCAATGGATAATAAAATGATACAGTGCATGCAGTATGTACAATCTTTTTGTACTTACAGAGCAACATATTCCTCACCTTGCAGCTTTTCAGTTATAATTGTGACCACACAGCGTCAAGGTAGCCATCACTCCTGTAGGGGGGGGAATGCTTTCAATGGTGCACACAACATCCCTCTGTATTTGTTCCAGGCCCCCCAGATCTTTGTCCATTTTTGTGGGCACCCTCTCGCCTCATATATTACCCTCTCCATCTGCATGCACCAGCCCATATCACTCACCCAATCACGGAATTTGGGTGCCGTAGCTCCCTTCCAAGTTCTTGCAATGTTACGTTTAGCAACCACATTTCCTAAGGTGACCCACGTCCTTTCTTTTGCCGTCGATCAGTGGCCTCCCATATGTTAAGAAGACATAACCAGGGCGTGACTTCCATAGATTTCCCGCAAATCTCCCACATTTTGGATGTTACCTTCCCCCAATATAAGTGTACCAACAGGCAGTCCCACCACTGGTGTAGATGCGTCCCTTCCTGGCCACAGCCTCTAGGGCATAAAGGGGAGCTCAAGGTACCCATTTTGACCAACCTCACACTGGTATAATATACTCGATGCAGAAGTTTAAGCAGTATTAGTTTGAACCTGGACCGAATAGCCACCTCCCTGGGGGATGCCTGTGCCTCCTGCCATTCATCATCATCTAAGTCTCCCACATCCTCCGCCCGCTTGGCTCGTGTTTTCTCTAACGCATCTGGGGTGTTATTTAATATCTTCCTTTAAGTCAAGAAGATTGCTTTGTCTTTGAGATAGTCCTCAAGGAGTCTATCCTCCAATGGCGAGGCGGCTAGTAGATCTGTATCCTTAGGAATAGCCCTGTGCAACGCATTCCTGACCTGTAGATATCTAAAGGTTTCCCCCACACTCAACTCATAATCTCTTTGGAGGTTACTAAAGGGGACTACCTTACCTCCCGCCCAGACGTCTCCAACCCTTGAGAGCCCAATCAAATCCCATTTGTCAAATCCAGCACATTTTGCCAGAAGCCCCAGTCGATCCGTCTCCAGAAGGGGAGTGGCCTGTGTAATCTTGTTTTTCCTTTCCAATGTGGACGTGGCCGCCTGCCAGATCATGACAGTAGTCGCCGTTGGAATATACCTTGGACTATGTGTCTTTCCTCCATACAATGCCCTTTGATATGGCCCTGGTGTCATGTTATATCTATCCATCCTATATGCGGGATCAGTTACCGGCCAGTGTACCCAATGATTCGTGACCACCAGCTGAGAGGCCCAGTAATAACTTTTAAGTGCAGGGAAGGCAATTCCCCCATCAAACCAGCCCTTCGTGAGTTTTGGCAATGAGATGCGACGGGGGCCATTATTCCAAAGAAGGGACCGGACTTCTGAGTCCACGGCCTGAAAGTATTGATTTGGGACAAGGTATGGCGTATTCTGTAGGGCATAAACGAATCGGGTTAGAGCCATCATTTTATATAGTGCGGCTCTCCCCAGCAATGTCAGTGGTAAGGTTTTCCAATGCTTCACATCGTCTTGTAGGTGATGGAGCGGGGGGGCCAAGGTATGGTCATAAAATGCTACTGGGTCAGGCGTGATAAAAATCACCAAGTATCGAAAGCCGTCGGTGACCACTCTGGCTTCGCAATTTATGGGTGGAACGAACCCCCTGCCAGCGAGTATATATATGAGTGATTTATCCCAATTTATGGAGTATACGGAATATTTTCGAAAAAGGGCAAATATATGTAAAATTCTATGGATAGAGTGGCGGGGTTTGGCCAAGTAAAGTAAAATATCGTCCACGTAGAGGGAGATTCTGTCCTCCCAATCCGGTGTCCAATTTAATCCCCGTATAAGGGGATCTTCCCTAATCCAAATTGGCAAGGGTTCCAGGACCAGAGCAAATATCAATGGGGAAAGTGGGCAGCCCTGTCTCGTACCTTTTCGTAGGGTGAAAGTAGCCAACCGGGCCCCCTTTACTGTCACTCTTGCGAGGGGTTCCGAATAAAGGAGTCGCACCCATGCCAAGAACTTCGGTCCAAAGCCATAACGTTCGAGCGTTGCAAACAGATAGGGCTATTCAATCATGTCAAATGCCATTTTGGCGTCGAGTGACATGATGACTGCCTCCTCCCCTATAGTCCCAGCCCTACCCAACACCCCGTTGAGATGCCTCAAATTCAGTGCTGTGTTCCTGCGGGGCATGAAACCAGACTGGTCCGGATGAATCAATTTGTGGAGTAAAGGTGACAGCCTTGTGGCCAAGAGTTTTGCCAGTATTTTCACCTCCGGATTAAGCAACGATATCGGCCGGTAAGAGCCGCCTTGCTCAGCAGGTTTTCCTTGTTTATGAATCACTACTACATTTGCCAATCTTTGTGTCTATGGGAGAATCCCCTTGTCTACGCTTTCCTCGTACATGTCTATCAGGTGGGGGGCAATAGTAGATGCATTTATCTTAAATAGTTCAATGGGGAGACCACTCGGACCCATTGCTTTACCTGATTACAATGCTCCGATTGCCTTTACCACTTCTTCCTTAGTAAGATCTAACTCTAACTCTTCTACATCAGAGTCATCTAGAACCTGAAGCTTAAGGGTGGCCAGCATTTTCCGTGCCTCTTCATAGTTAGACATATCAGCCGACTCATATATCAATTTTAGATGTTCAGCAAAGGCCTCTGCTATACTATTCCTATCATTGAGTCGATCCCCCTCTTTGGTCACAATTTCAAATACCCATCTGGAAGCCTGCTCCCGTTTATCTAACCACGCCAAAAGCTTACCTGCTTTGTCCCCAATTTCATAAACCCGACATTGCGAGGCCCGGAAGTGGGTCCTAGCTGCCTCTTCGGCAATATCCCTATAGTCTTTTTGCTTTAGGAGCAGTCTATGTTTGGTGTCAGGGGTTGGACGACTCTCCAACTCGCGTTCCAATTGGGAGATTTCTTCCTCAATCTCTCATACCTGCTTTCTTTTTTCTTTCTTGTGTCCAGCGATCACCGATACACCCTGTCCTCTAATCACTGTTTTGTACGCCTCCCAGGGTATGGAGGCTGAGTCCACCGATCCATAATTTTCATAAAAGTAATGCTCCGTTGCCTCAATGAGCCCCTCCCGTATAGCTGGTACCCGCAAATACCAGGGGTCAAGTGCCATCTCGTGTCTCTTGGCCGAGGAGTTACCTCCATAGGTGATCGTGACCGGTGAGTGGTCGGAAATACCTCTAGGTAGATGTTTCACCTCTCTGAACATAGCGAGCTGTTCAGCTCTGCCAAATATATAATCTATTCTAGACAGACTTCCGTGCACTCCCGAATGGAAGGTATATTGAAGGGATGAAGGGTTGTACGCTCTCCAGATATCAACGAGCCCCAATGCCTTTAAGAAATCTCCTAACGTCTTCCCGGCCAACTCTCCCTGCTTCGGGGGGCTTCTATCTAAGTCACCGTTCAGGGCTGCGTTACAGTCTCTCCCAATCAACAAATCTCCCTCAGGAAGTTTAAGCATATGTGATCCCAGATCAGCCTGGGCTGAGGAATGCAGTCGAAGCGGGATATAAAGGGAAGTGATATTGAGTAACTTACACTCCCAAGTGCCCGTCAGAGTTACAAATCTGCCCATTGTATCATGTGTCACTGCTTGCACCCTGAAAGGGAAAGAATTACGGAGGAGGATCCCTACCCCTCTCGATCCTCTCGTGTATGCTGCGTGGGCCACCAATTTATACCCCCATCTATTCAAAGCACAATACGAGGTTCCTTGTATGTGCGTCTCCTGTAGAAGCACCACATCAGGGGCCTGTCTCTTTACATATTGCAGTACAATTCCCCTCTTTATTCAATCCCCCAACCCATTAACATTTCAGGAAAGTAGTTTGATACTGCCCAATCGTAAACTCTCCCCCATGTTTCTGGTCATGTGGTTGGTATGTTCCGCATCGTGGGTTCCTCAAAAGAATGTAGCCACTGAACCCCCTCTCTCCCTTTCCGTGTGTGTATGACGATAGTACGGCCAGCTGTCCAGCCTGTCTTAATGTCGGACTGTCGAATAGTGGGTCACATTTTTTCCATGCACTGTCAACAAATAGCAGTTTGAAAAATAGTAAACGATAAACTATACCATAACAGTCCCAAGGGGACCACCCCAAACCCTCCACCCTCTCTGCCTCCCTGCAACGTGGACTCCAAACTGCCCACCCCCCAACTTTGCAGAGCGCCTGTTTACCCATACCCTTAAAACCTTGCGTAGGGGAACGTGGCCTGACCGACCCCACCATCTTATGCACGTATGACATCACATATAATGATAATATACTCATCTACAGAGTCTGCACCAGGAGTCTCTCTCATGTCCTTTTGTGGTAATATCACCACTAGTTCATGTGGGGGGAAGGTAGAATCTCGGTCGTAATCATCGTCCTTCTTCGACCGACACCCCTTCCATCTCCTTACTCCGGGCACAGTTATCCCATTTCAGCTTAAGTGTTCCAATTGTTAGTACACCTCTACACTGGGGTAATCATGGTATTCGTCTCATTATCAGCCGCTGGGCCAATCAGGACCCTCCGTCGACGTGTTGGTCTCCGTCACTTTGGATTAAATCTTGCCGTTGCTGCTGCTTGATCCCACGTCGCTCCTGCCGATCTGAACTTCTTTTGGGTCCAACTCGTCGCCAGCCCTCCAGCCAGTCTTGGGCCTCCTCCGGATCGACAAAAAAACTGTTTTTCCCCTCAGCCTCCACACACAGTTTCGCTGGGAAGAGCATGGCATATTGCACCCCCTGTGTCCTAAGAGCTTTTTGACTTCCAAGAAGGAGCATCTCTGCTTCTGCACTTTGGCCGTAAAGTCAGGGAAAAAAGATATGGTGCTATTTTCATATTTAAGAGGGGGTGTATTTCAAGCTGTTTGAAGGATAACGTCTCGGTTGTGAAAGTTAAACACCCTTGCAAGAATGGGTCGGGCTGGAGCCCCTGGTTTGGGTCTACCTCCTGGTATGCGGTGGGCACGCTCGATAGTGAAATATTTTGAGAGGCGCTTGGGTTGTAGGTGGTTCAATATTAAATCTTCAACAAACAGGTCTGTGGATGGACCTTCTGCTCGTTCCGGCACTCCTATGATGCGGACTTTGTTCCGTCTTGAGCACCCCTCGTAATCATCAAGTTGCAATGAAAGTAGTTGGGTGCGACTTTGTAGGTCCGAGACATGTTTCTTCAGTTCAGACGTGTCAGCCACCAGGCCTTTGGTGCAGTCTTCCACCTCCAGCACTCTAGAGTCCATTTTTCAAAGGTCTGGTCTGAGCAGGGAGATATCAGTGGTGACCGAGTCTACACGCCCTTCTAGTGAGGTGGGAACTCCATTAATCACTGCCATTATATCTTGCAGCGTAGGAGGATCCTGGTCCTTTGGGCCCACTCGGCTGTCCTGGTCAATACTTGCGCCCTAGGATCCCCCCTCTTGTGACTTGAGGCAGGTGTACTTGTCTATCTTCGGCTGTTGTGAGCCACGACCCCCTTTATTAGTCGCCATTGTGAGGTGGGGCCAACTAATTTAGTATGGAAGGGTGCTCCCCGGCACCCAACACGCTATGACGCACTTGGCCCGACGGCTTTCCCCCCTCGCCAAGTTCAGTAAGTTGGTGTTGATGGATCTGTTTCAGTGGCACTGGCCCTAGGCCGACCGTTTGCTAATGTGCTGCTGGTTAATACCCCAACAATATAGATTTCTGAGTGTGCACAGAGTTGGTTGTGACTCCGAATCAGATTTACCCCAGCGAGTCCACTTGACCAATCCGTTGACTTTAGTCTTTATCGGGCATGAAACAGGGCCAGTACCACGAATTGTGTACTTGTGGAGGTACTTGGGAGTACACGGTGGAGCGGGAGGAAGACACCGCCCAACGCGGCCCACCGGATCTCGTGTATCGCCTGTTAAGTCATGTGGCCAGTGGAGTAATATGTCCTCGATACTAATTAAAGCCGCATTCAACTTGACCCCTGCAGCGTAAATTATTTCATGCCCAGTACAACAACACGACTGCACTCTGGGACACAGTGCCAATAATCACCACTCCATTACATAGCCTGGTGTGGCCGGGGGCCCAGAAACTGCAGTCTCGCCACCATTAAACAATTTTCAGGTTTTCAAGCCTCCCGGTCATCCAAAGCCTCGGTCTATGCGCCATCCACCGTAAGTGATATCCCCCAGTGCGTTCAACAGTCCCCTCAAAGGCTGATCCACAATGATAACGTCGGCGCAGCCCGTAAGAAACTCCGGGGTGCAGGACAAAGCTTTGCGGTGCGCCGCCTTGAGATTGAGTTAGTGCGTCACCGCACTCATCCACTGTTCGGTCTCACGCCAGCACATGCCCTTTAAAGTCACAGCCTTGTGTAACAGCTCTGCCTCGGTGAGCCCCCTCCCGCGGTCGCACGGCTTTGCAGGATCTCTGGTGTGCCTCAGGTCAAGCTTCTCCTGGAGAACCACACGACCGGGTCCTCCGTCGCTGCCGGCCCAGTCGCAGCCTCTCGTGGGCGGGGTTACCAGCGCACGCAACACCGCTGCTTTTCAAGTCGAGGCGGCCGCTAATTTCACAGCCCTCGATCGCCAGCCCGGAGCTGAATAAAAACATCAGGGTCTGGTCTCCCGGTGCCCGTCACCTTCCCCTCACGATGGGTGATGTTTCGTGCCAGATATGTTGCAGGATAGATGACGGATTAGGCCGGTCGATGCCGGAGCCGCGCTAGTGTACGGCCATTACTCCCTGCAGTTGGCCACACCCCCTTCTCTAGGACTTTTAAACGTGAAGGTTGGTCTAGTAGTAAAACTGCATGCATGGGCTCTCATGTAGCAGGACGAAGATATGATGCAAGGGCTACTTCTCTGCATGGTAGACTTGGAAGTGTCAGTTGTTTAACAGATATCTGAATGAGTGTCTCAGTTTCTATTTGGGGCTGTGATTACATGTCTATGTACGTTTTTCAGTAATCACTGCCTCTCTTTGTGACATGTATGCTTCTCTAAATGTATCTGTAAGGGGCTGCATGAATTGCCTCCTAGATGTGCTAGTGAGTATTGGGTTATTTAAGTGTGTGGGCAACTGCCTCCATTAGCGCTAGACACATATCAGTTCTGCCTGTCTGTATGAGTGAATATATAGGTACTTGTCTTACTATCTTACTGGGTGTTTTACTGTCCATCTGCTTTTCTACTTAAGTATGTCAAATTTAAACCTGGGTGGTAGATTGGATGTATAATTGGGCACATGGATCTCTAAGAGTGCATATAGCTCACTCAATCTTCAGGGTACATGTGTTACCTTTTACGCACATAGCACCTATAACCTACCTCCAGCCTACCTTAGTGGTTAGTTATATGTGGCACAAGAGGAGTTTACATCTTGTGTAGGAGTTTTAAGTGACAAAACAGCCCTAGCACTAAAACTGCATGCACAAGCTTAAGTATACAAGCCTGAGACATAATGTAAAGGATACTTCTCTCCATGGTAGACCTAAAAGTGTCAGTTCTTCAGCAGATATCTGAATGAGTGACTCAGTTCCAATCTTTGGCTGTGATTGCCATTGTATGTAAGTTTCTTGATAGATCATTACCTGTCTTTCAGACATGTATGTATCTCTAAATGTGTCTGTAAAGGGCTGCATGGATTGCCTCCAGGGTGTATTAGTGACTATTGCATTATTTAAGTGTGTCTGCAAGCACCTACATTAGTACTAAGCACGTATCAGTTCTACCTGTCCGTGTGAGTGAATGTTTAGTTACTTCTCTTACTGTCTCACTGGGTGTTTTAGTGCCTGTAGGCTTTTCTACTTAGGTCTGTCAGATTAAAGCCTCATTGGCAGAGTGGATGTATAATTTGGCACATGGGTCTCTAGGAGTGCATACAGCCCACAGAAACTCCAGAGTACATGTGTTACATTTCAAGTACATAGCACCTTGCCCTATGGCCTACCTGCACCCTATCTCAGTTGTGAGTTATACATGGTTAAAGAGCAGTTTATCCATTCTCTAGGACTTTTAAATGTGATGGTTGTCCTAGCAGTAAAAGTGCATGCATGGGCTCAAATGTACCAGGCCCAGGATATTATGCAAGAGCTACTTCTCTGCATGGTAGACTTCAAAGTGTCAGTTGTTTAGCAGAGATTGAAATGAGTGTCTCAGTTCCTATATGGGGCTGTGATTGCATGTGTATGTAAGTTTGCTAGTAAATCACTACCTCTCTTTGTGACATGTATGCTTCTCTAAATGGGTCTGTAAGGGGCTGCATGAATTGCTTCCTGGGTGTGTTAGTGAGTATTGGGTTATTTAAGTGTGTGTACAACTGCCTCAATTAATGCGAGACACATATCAGTTCTCCCTCTCTGTGTGAGTGAATGTTTAGGTACTTCTCTTACTGTGTCACTGGGTGTTTAAGTGTCTGTCTGCTTTTCTACTTAGGTATCTAAGAAAAAAAAAAAGTATCTGAGATTCACGTTTGGGTGACAGAGTGGATGTATAATTAGGCACAAGGGTCTCTAGGAGTGGATATGGATAGCTCACTGAAACTTCACACTACATGTTTTACCTTTCAAGGACATAGCACCCTTTCTGTGGCCTAGCTGCAGCCTAACCTCAGTGGTGAGTTATACATGGTAAGAGAGCAGTTTATACATTCTCTAGGACTTTTTAATGTGAAGTTTGGCCTAGCAGGAAAACTGCATGCACTGGCTCAAATGTAGAAGGCCCAAGATATGATGCAAGGGCTACTTCTCTGCATGGTAGACTTGAAAGTGTCAGTTGTTTAGCAGATATCTGAATGAGTTTCTCAGCTCCTATCTTGTGCTGTGATTACATGTGTATGTAAGTTTCTTAGTAAATCAATTACTCTGTTTTGTGATATGTATGCTTCTCTAAATGTATCCGTAAGGGGCTGCATGAATTGCCTCCCGTGTATGTTAGTGACTATTGGGTTATGTAAGTGTGTGTGCAACTGCCTCAATTAGGGCTAGACACATATCAGTTCTGCCTGTCTGTGTGAGTGAATGTTTAAGTACTTGTCTTACTATCTCACTGCGAATCATATTTACAAGTCCCTATCGCCACAGGAACATCACTCTTAGTGACTTTCCTTTGGCGATATGTGCTTCGTCTTATTTACAAGGCAGCGTTAAGCCTCTTAATGTGGCTTAACGCTGCCTTGTAAACAAGGCCCCCTTTCACGCTTCACTTAGAGTGAAAGGGGAGGGCAATGGGTGTTGCGGTGGGCATTCCACCGCAACACCCATTGATTTTGAAGCTGCCCCCTATTTACAAGGGCAGCTCCAAAATTAAGACCAGGAAATACCTGATCTTAAACAAGCTAAACAAGGAAAAATGCTTTATTTTTCCTCGTTTTTGCTGTTTCCATGTGTGCTGCGTTGCAGTAGCGGCCCGTGGTGGGAGTGCTGCCGGGCGCTGACGTGGGGCGGGGGAGGGTCAGGGTGGGGGGTAGTAAACTACGGATTATGGCCGATCAGAGGTAAGTAAACATAT
Organism: Calotriton arnoldi; assembly: GCA_963921515.1. Classification (NCBI taxonomy): domain Eukaryota; kingdom Metazoa; phylum Chordata; class Amphibia; order Caudata; family Salamandridae; genus Calotriton; species Calotriton arnoldi. The sequence continues at coordinate 2,409,101 of CAWUFW010000840.1, forward strand.
AAATAAATAAAACAAATTTCGTTGCGCGCGCTGCATCGCATTTGGCGATGCAGCGCGCGCAACAAAATTTGTTTTATTTATTTATTTATATGTTTACTTACCTCTAATCGGCCGTAATCCGTAGTTTACTACCCCCCGCCCCACATCAGCGCCCGACAGCACTCCCACCACGGACCGCTACTGCTGCGTTGTGCAGCACACAGAGAAACAGCAAAAGGCCATTGATTGTTTATGCCCAGGAAGGTCTCTCTTCCTGCACATAAACAATCTTTTTAAAAAAATGACATTTTTTAACTTAAGCAGCACACATAGAAGTGACAAAACGCCATTTAAAGATTGTTTATGTGCAGGAAGGGAGACCTTCCTGCACATAAACAATCTTCCCCTCAACGCAGCCACCCTTGCACTATGGTGCAAGGGTTCCTGCATTGGCACTAGGCTGCTAAATTTAGTGCCAGCGCAGGGGGAAATGCAGGACTGCACCATATTTTTGTAAATATCGTGCAGCCCTGCATTTCAGAAGTAGCAGAACGTGGATATAAGCCAAGGAGGTTAAAGCCACGTTCTGCCACTTCTCCAATAAATATGCCCCTGAGTGCTTTACTGTCTGTCTGCTTTTCTACTTATGTATGTCAGATTCAAGTCTGAGTGGCAGAGTGGATGTATAATTGGGCACTGGGTCTCTAAGAGTGTATATAGCTCACTCAATCTTCAGAATATATGTCTTACCTTTTAAACACCGAGCTCCCTGCGATATGGCCTAGCTACAGCCTACCTTAATGGTCAGTTTTATGCATGACTAAGTTACTAAAACTCTAAACAATGTTTGCTTTTTTAAGTACAAAGACTATCCTTTATGGCATATCTGCAGCATAACTCACAGGTCAGTTACCTCTTCTAAAACAAACTTTCAGCACTTCACAAAGAGATGTTACATGCAAAGTCAAGCTGGCAGTGAGACTCCACAGGAGCACTCTCCACTAACCCATAAACAGTGCATGTTTAACTATGCATACCAGCCTCATACTACAAGTTAGCACAAGATTAAATAACATATCTCACCATCTAAGTATATACAAACCTGCATTATAATTAGGGCTCCCGGTTTTATGGTATTTATTTTTTAACATTTCTGTCTGTAGTTATCCATATTTAGCTTTGGGACATTTAATCTGTATTTATCCATATTTATTTTATATTTTGTTTATAAATGAAGTTGTAAAACTGTACATTTCCATATTTATTTAACTGAAAGAGACACACTCATTCTTTGATGTCGGTCGTGGTTTAGCTATTTAAGCTGCCAAATATTACATTACAATACATCCACTAAATATTAGCATTATACCACAAATGTATGTTGACATATGCCATTATTTAAAGAAATTTCATCCTGTTTTTTAATTTCCCATGCAGTCCATCTGCTCAGCTGTTGGGCTAAAATTCATGAAAGACAGCCCGGAGAGTCACTTAAAAGAAGCACATGTTTCTGTATTTATCCACTTTTAAAAATAAATGCAGACAGAAACCACATTGTTTTATGTCTGTATTTATCTGTAAAAACGGAAAACAGGGAGCCTTAATTATAATTTAGAAAGAGCTACAATAAAGAAAATCTAATAGCTAGCTGGTAAGTTTCACAAGTTCATGATTCAAATAAACCTACAGTGCATTTTGTCCTCTTTCAATCCTGAGTATTCTTGCTCTCTTTTACAATGGAATAAATAGGACCACAAGTCCCAAAATGCAAAGGAAAACATTCTCTTTCACCAGTGATCATGAATACACATATACAACTTTCACATCTTCAAATACACTATTACATATAACTTTAACCATTTGGGTACATTGTTTGCTTCTATCATTTAAAGAATGGAGTAAATCAGAACAAGAATATGGAGCTCCATGGCAACACATTGTGAACTAACTTCACAGACACATACTCTGTACCTGACACAAACCGTATCTTAGTCTCCTATTAATAAATATATAAAAGCACTCATACTACCAGTCATAAACCATTATATTAATTTTAGACTCTTTTTTTACAATCTCACATACTCATATACCTTCTTAATCAATTTTTTGGGTTAAAAAGAAACCTAATTCACATACCAGAAGATTGAGTTTGTTGATTAAATAGCTTTTTTTGCTCTTATTAGATAGATGTAATAGTCTCAGGGTTTGTAAAACTAAGCATAAGAATGGCACACCACTCTCATACAAAGCAACCATAAATTGCAACCTTTTCAACTTTGCACTGTCTGATACTGGAGAAGGCAGCAAATTAAAATATTCCTTTCATATTTTAGTCTTGTAACTGCACTTCTCAATGGTTAGTATGTGTTAACCCTTTCACTCACTTTTACAAAGACCACCAAAATGGATGGCTGTTTGTGTATAATTGCGACATAGTCACGATCATCGCGATGAATTTGAGAAAAAAATGAGTCCAAAAACATATTTACCTTCATAGTTTTATGACTTGAACACCACAGTACATTTTTAAGCAAACCGTCACTAGGAAACAAAACCATTTTTTATAGTAAAAGTAGTCTAAACACCTCAAATTAAAAAAAATTGTGTCCTGTGTCTTTAACATCCTTCACCCAATACACTCTTAGCACAGTCTCCATACCAATCCACTCGAATCAGTAGGTCACAAGTTCACACCACAATCGAGAAGGATTATACTTGTTACAAAATCAACTGCAGCAGGTGTGGTTTACTGTACACATTAAAAAGCATATCCATATCTGCATTACGTTTCTCGTTTACTAGAGCCAATCACAGATCTAGTTACTATTCGTCTCAACACACTACCTAATTTTATTCACCTAAGTGTTCACAACATCCAATCAAAGATGTGTTTTTTTAAAGCAGGAGAACACCTAAATTTTAACTGCCTTTCATTTGGAAAACTGCCTCATTCATCTCCAGCCTTCTCCGTCTGCTATTGCTGCTTTACTTCAAAATGGTTAGAGTGTGGATTGTGGGCCATATCTATGTCCTCTGGGCTAGAGAGGCAGCTACAAAGAGTAGTATTTGACAGAGATTTGGTTGTGGCTAATGTGGATTTTAAATGGATTGGCCATAGAGGCTTAAAGTGTCATCAATTGCTGCCTTTGGTTAAAAGAATTATGGATTTCCAACCTCCTAACCTCATGATTGTGCACTGTGGTGGCAATGACCTAGGTACACTGACTGGGGCAGGACTAGAAATCCTAATGAAGGATACCTTTACAGAATTAATGACTCATTTCCCTCACACTGTCTTAGTGTACTTCAACATATGCCAGAGGCAGAAATGGAAGTGGTCTCCTCAATTTTGTCCACAGATTGACAAAGTCAGAAAACATGTTAATAAAACTGTTTCTGTATTCCTCAGAGACAATAACATGGGTACTCTCTACAACAACAACCTTCATTTCTACAGAAGTGATGGAGTGCACTTTACAGACGAAGGCAATGGGGTGTTTCTAAGCAACCTGAAACTCTGTATCTGGTCTTATGTGTAGCTGCCATATGCACACAATCAACACAAAGGCTCTTGTCAGAGCCACCCTAGGGTCCAAAATATTGTCAATTTTCTTTATAAATATTATTTTTTTCAGTTTTTAAAAATATTTGCGATGAAGTTGCGATGATCGTGAATACTTTGTAAAATCGCAAAACCAAAGCAGACATTCAATAGCTAACAGCACATTCAAAATTAATAACAGAAAAAAATTGTTTCTAACAGTCAAACTACATACAGTACTATCCACGTAAGTCTAAAAAACATGCTTAACTCTCTCAATGTATGTCACAGAGTGTATGACCATTTGGGTGAGATCTGAGACAGGGTGCGCACGTGTATCAGTGAGTGTCAAAGTTGGTGTGCGAGTTTCTGAATGGGTCTGTGACTGGGAGCATGAGTCTCTCAGTGGGTCTCTTAGTGGGTGCATGACTCTCTGAGTGGTCTCTGTGTCGGTGCATGAGTCTCTCAGTGGGTCTGTGTGAATATAAGTTAGTCTGTGATTGCCTCCATGACTGTTTGAGTGGGTCTGTAAGTGGGGCATGAAGGTCTGTGAATGGGGCATTAGTCTCTGAGTGGGCTTCTGAGTAGGTGCATAAGTCAATGTGGGTCAGCGAGTATGTGCTGAGTCTCTCAGTGGGTCTGTGACTGGGTGCATGAGTCTTTGGGTGGGTCTGTGAGTGGGTGCACAAGCCTCTGAATGGGTCTGTGACTGGGTGCATGAGTCTCTGAGTGGGTCTCTGAGTGGGTGCATGAGTCTCTCAGTGGGTCTCTGTGTCAGTTCATGGATCTCTGAGTGGGTCTGTCAGTGGGTGTATGTGAGTATAAGTGAGACTGTGAGTGCCTCCATGACTGTCAGAGTGGGTCTGTAAGTGGGGCATGAAGGTCTGTGAGGGGGCATGAGTCTTTGAGTGGGCTTGTGAGTAGGTGCGCAAGTCAGTGTGGGTCTGTAAGTGGGTGCATGACTCTGAGTGAGTCTATAAGTGGGTGCATGAGTAGCTGAATGGGTATGTGAGTGGGTGCATGAGTATCTGAGTGGGTATGTGACTAAATGTATAAGTGTTTGTGTAGGTATGTGAATGGGTGTATAAGTGTCTGAGTGAGTTTGTGAGTGCATACATGAGTTTGTGACAGTGACCGGCGAGTGTGTATAAATATTTATATATTTTTTTATATTTTCATCAATATCTGCGATGTTGCCATGATATTCGCGATATCCCGGTGATGCACATGGGGAAGGGGCGAGTTGTCGTGGTGAATATCGCGCACAATCAAAAAAATCAATTTTGGACACATAACTTGTGACACTAACACCCCCATTTCTCAAGCATGGGGTCAGAGTACCTCCACCCTGACCCCTTATCTTAGCTTTCACAGAAATTTTCAGCCTCGAGAACCATTCCCGATTGATAAAATGGCAGCTGCAACTTTCTTTTCAGGTTGCGTCCAGCAAATCACACCATTACCGCTGGCACGCTTTTGCAATTTATCTCGAACATGTAGCGATTTAACCGTGATCACAGCAAAACCGATGCAACTTTTTGTTCAGGTTGCTTTCAGCCAATCAGAGCATCCCTGCTGGTGTGCGCTTCCGTGATTTACCTCGAACACGTCGCGATATACCACGATCATCGTGAAACCATAGCGAAATATCCGTGGCCAGAGATATCAATTTATTGTTCAGTTAGAATTTCACAAAAACTACTGAACGGATTTGCCCCAAATAACAAAAAGCACACTCTATGTAACAACATCTACCTTTCTGCCAAATTTGGTGTAATTCCGTACCGCGGTTTGGGCTGTAGATACTACAACATGTTCCAAAGGGACTTAACATTACAACGCATCCTTATTTTGCACCCCTATTTCACCGTCCCCACTGCATGGATCCCCCCAAACTTTCCATGACACACAGAATCTACTATGACACTTTTTTTAGAAAACTTCATGCAGATTTGTCAAACGACTCCAAAGTTATAGACCAGTCAAAAAATGCTTTTCCTATGGGAACTAGGTCCTAATTATAACTACCTACTGGCGACTGCCAGTAGGCAATATATATATCTATATATATATCTAACTATATGTATATATAGATATATATATAAATATTCACACAAAAAACAAAGGTTTCAGTGACGTTATAGTTAGGAATCAGCATTTAAATAACCTTATAAATTCACTGGAAAAAACACTGGTTTCAGGGACGTTATAGTTAGGAATTAGCATTTAAAAAACCTTAGAAATTCACGGAAAAAAACACAGGTTACAGGAACATTATAGTTAGGCTAACATTTCACTTGTACAAAACCTGTGAAATTCAGCTGTTATAGTTTTCTGAGCTAACTATAACTCGTGCAACAACACAAAGCACTGCTGATGACATCACATATTACATCACTCATAACATGGTCAGTGACATCACTGATGACATCTCAAATGACATCATTGATGACATCACTGATGATATCATCCACATAATCTCTGATGCACCTACTCACACCCCAATATAACCTTTCATACATCTATTCCGAATTTCAGACTACCATTCTCGAAACCATTGACACACCAATACCAGTATGTACATACCCACTCACTGATTCATAGGTCTACACACACATCCACTTACTCACTGGTACCTGCCAGCTCCCCGCCTCCTGCGGGAGCCGGCATTGCTTTTGGGCAGAGGGAGCTGCAAACATGCATCATATGAATAACTGGCAAGTGCCTCAGTACTAGATAGTAGTTCTAAAGTGCAAGTGCTTTCATAGAACTTACTCCCCTTATTGTAATTCCATCAGGGGGAGTAACCTGTCGAAGTGCAAAGTGCATATTATAATTAGCGAAATGATCATTAAAGTGCAAGTGCTTTCATAAAAGTGCATGTGCCTATTGTGTTGGTCATAATGATCATATATCATGCAGATGCAAGATAAAATCCCTCCTTCTAGGCTTACTATCTAGGATGCACACAACTTTTTCAATTCATCCAAAATTGGGAAATGGCCATACAATGCATTTGATATATCACCAATTATAAATATCAATATCAAACGCATATAAAAACCTGCATAAAAATTCCACTGACATATTCCCTAAAATTCTTAAACAATATATTTATCTCTAAAAAATTTTTTTATTTTCTAAACTCATTGTCCATATTAATCTGTAATGATTCCCAAAATAATTTATGCATAAATTCATTCTATACTCTTCTGACTTGTTCCACCCTGTAAACCTTTAAAACCCTAATCCTGGATACCACTAGCTCCCCAAATGGACATGTAAATCTCCTTCTGAATTTAACCCAAATGGGATTTTGGTGTTGAACAACAGTATATATCTGGATTCCAACTGACGCAGTTTGTACTCTCGATTTCCTCCCTTCTTATTTTAGCTACCTGATCTACTGCATAGTACGAGAGGTCATTCACATTGCCTTTATGTATTTCGTTAATATGTCGGGCAACTGGGTAGTTTTTATCATTGTTTTTGACTGCCCTTAAGTGCTGTAGTATCCGAACATGCACCATATTAATGGTGCTGCCCACGTAGAGTTTAGGGCGTGTGCATTGCAAAATATATACTACAAATTCACTCCTGCAGTTCAAAAAACTTCTGATCTTCCAGGGGCTTTTCATCAACGGTGATTTAACTTGCCTCTCATTGCGAGCAATTTTACAGGTCTTGCATTTTAGGCATTTGTGAAAACTAGGGCTTGCTCTTAACCACCCTTCCATATTGCTAACCTCTGGACTACTGTTCACCAGGTCCTGCCTCATTGACCTGGCTTTTTTAAAAGTGATCAATGGTTTACGGGGCATGGTTGCACTCAGAATGGGATCCCTCTTTACTAGATACCAGTGCTTACATATATATATATATCTATATATCTATATATCTAAAAAAAAATATATATATATATATATATATATATATATTCACTGAAAAAACCATAGGTTTTAGGGACAGTTATAGTTAGTTGGACATTGCACTCGTACAAAACCCGTGAAATTCCCCCGTTATAGTTAGTTCAGCTAACTATAACTCGCACCCCCGCAATTCACTGCTGATGACGTCACATATTACATCACTCATGACATGGTCAGTGACATCACTGATGACATCACTGATGACATCTCAAATGACATCACTGATGACATCATCTAGTGACTGTGTTTCTGTAAAGTTTAAATATTTTTAATGTATATAGGGAAAGGCGTATTGAAGAATGAGTGGGTGTATAAGTGTCTGTATGGATGATTTAGTAGGTGCGTGACTAACTGTATAAGTGAGTGATTAAACGTATCTTACTGAATGCATGGGTTAGTGACTAAACTGGGTGAATGTCTGTATCCGTCTGTCTGTTGCTGTGTAAGTGGCTGCATGGGTTTGTGAATAGCTACATGAGTGTCTATATGAGTTATTGATTCGTTGTCTGAGTATCTGTATGGGTGCCTGAGTGTTTGTGTGGGTGGGGTGTGTGCGACTCTGTACATAGATGTGTGAGTGGGTGATTCACTGGGTGCATGATTTGAAGAGTGCGTCTGTGATGGACTGCTTGGGTGGGTGAGTGTGTGTATGGGTGTGTTAGTGAGTGAATGTATATCTCAGTGGTACATGTGCGAGTAACTACATATGTAAAAGGCAGTATATATGTGTGTTAGAGTATTTAAAAGGCTATAAGTGAGAGTGTGTGATTGTGAGAGTGGCTGTATGGATGCATGTGTGCTTGTATCAGTTATTGTATAAGAGCGTAAGAATGTGCTAGTATTTGTATGACTATGTGAGCTGGTGTGTGTATTACTCTATAGGTGAGTAAATGGGTGTGTGATTAATTTTTTGCATGACTGACTAGGTGTGTGAGTACCTCTATGGATGAGTGGCGGTGTGTGAGTGTTTATATAGGTGTATGAGTGCATATGATAGTCCTGTACTGAGTGACTGTAAGTATGAGTGACTGGACAGGTGAGTGAGTAGATGTGTGTATGTGTAGACCTAAGAATCAGTGAGTGGGTATATAGTTATTGGTATTGGAGTGTGTATGGTTTTGCGAATGACAGTCTGTAAATAAGAGTGGGTGTATCAAAAATTATATAAGGGTGTGAGAAGATGCATGAAATTATCACATGGATGATGTCATCAGTGATGTCATTTGAGATGTCATCAGTGATGTCATCAGTGATGTCACTGACCATGTCATGAGTGATGTAATATGTGACGTCATCAGCAGTGAATTGCGGGGCGCGAGTTATAGTTAGCTGAACTAACTATAACGGGGAATTTCACGGGTTTTGTACGAGTGCAATGTCCAACTAACTATAACTGTCCCTAAAACCTATGGTTTTTTCAGTGAATTTCAAAGGTTTTTTAAATGCTAATTTCTAACTATAACATGCCTGAAACCTATGGTTTTTTCAGTGAATTTGTAAGGTTTTTTAAATGCTAATTTCTAACTATAACGTGCCTGAAACCTATGGTTTTTTTCAGTGAATTTCAAAGGTTTTGTAAATGACAATTTTTTAATTGTATTAATTGTTATATTTATTTTTTTGATACTGATTTACAACATTTTTTTCAACTATTTATTTTTAGATATTTTATTTTTTAAATTACATTGTAATTACATTATACATTACATTACAAAATATACTTTCTCAGAATGAATTACTTTAGTTTAAATACTTTGCAAATAGGCAATAGACTTTTAAGTACAGTAGTTACAGTTGTTGCAATGGGCAACACAATTTCAAACACAATGCAACATTGAGCTCAATGTGAATTTCTACTTAAATGCAATTAGTTACTTTATGGATTACTTTTCTCACCACAGGACTGGATCCTAGATTCAGTCCTGGGACATCTCCTGTAAACAGTTGAGTAAAAGCGTTTTGGTTACAGTAGTGATTTTTAAGGAATATTATTGTATTTTAAAAGTTGACACTTGGAAACTTTTTCACATAGAATCACCAATGTTATCCTATGGGAGGAAATTCACTTAGCAGGTAAGTAGTGTTATCGTTACTTTTCTTACTCAGTGGTGGATCCTGGATCCAGCACTTGTGCATCTCCTGTAAACAGTTGAAAGAATGCGTTTAAGTCATACAGGCGATTTTTAAGGAATATTTGTAGTTTGTGAAAATCGACACTGGATTCCTATGGAAGGAAATACAAGTTACTGGTAAGTACGGTTAGAATTACTTTTCAGGGTCAGTGCTGGGCTAAAAGATGCAGCACTGGGTTCTCTCCTGATAACAGGTGAGTAAATCGGAATTCATAGTTTGGCTGATTTTAGAGAAATATTATAAAGTTCCAAAACTCCACACTTAGAAGAATTTCCAAGTGAAACCAGTCAATGTTAGCCTATGGAAGGAAATTCAAGTTACTGGTAAGTACGGTTAGAATTACTTTTCAGGGTCAGTGCTGGGCTAAAAGATGCAGCACTGGGTTCTCTCCTGATAACAGGTGAGTAAATCGGAATTCGTAGTTCGGCTGATTTTAGAGGAATATTATAAAGTTCCAAAACTCCACACTTAAAGAATTTCCAAGTGAAACCAGTCAATGTTAGCCTATGGAAGGAAATTCAAGTTACTGGTAAGTATGGTTAAAATTACTTTTCAGAATCAGTACTGGGCTCAAAGATGCAGCACTGAGGTCTCTCCTGATAACAGGTGAGTAAATCGGAATTCGTAGTTCGGTTGATTTTAGAGGAATATTTGCACAATGGTGAAGGAAGGGGTGGGGCCTGAGGTGACATGTCTGCAAACACGCCCTGTGGCGCGTTTTAAGTTGGAGAATTAATTCCTCCTCAATCCTGAGGGTCCCTAGGGGCCAACTAGCCCACCAGGAACCTCCAGTATGCGCCAGGGGCTGCGTTGCAGAGAGGTGTACAGAGGCCACGCCCCTTTTTACAACACTCTGCAACGCAGCTCCGTGGCGCTTACTGGAGGTACCTGGTGGGCTAGTTGGCCCCCAGGGACCCTCAGGATTGAAGAGGATTTAATTCCCCATCTTAAAATGCGCCACGGGGCCTGTTTGCACACATGTCACCTGAAGCCCCGCCCACTCCCTTCACCACTGTGCAAACGCGCCCGTGGCGCATTTTAGGTTGGGGGATTAAGTCCCTTGAATCCTGAGGGTCCCTGGAGTCCAACTAACCCACCATGTACCTCCAAAAGCGCCACAGAGCTGCGTTGCAGAGAGGTGTAAAAGGGGCGTGGCCTCTGTACACCTCTCTGCAACGCAGCCCCTGGCGCATACTGGAGGTTCCTGGTGGGCTAGTTGGCCCCCAGGGACCCCCAGTATTCAAGGGGAAATCGTTCCCCATCTGCAAACGCGCCAGGGGACGCGTTTGCAGACTGCTGCAGGGTGGGGGCGGGGCCTCCGGCACGATGTTGTTTAAAAAAAAAAAAAATTGTATGGGAGGGGGCTGCGTGGCCCCCCTTTCCTTGGCCTCTTTTGGCCCCGGGGACCCCATCCCCCGGGGCATGAGGATTTTCATTTTTTAAAAAAATTTAAATAAAATGGGAAGGGGGCCGCGTGTCCCCCCTTCCCTGGGCCTATATTGGCCCCGGGGACCCCATCCCCCGGGGCATGCCCTCTTTTTTTTTAATTTTTAAATATTTGGAGGGGGGCTGCGTGGCCCCCCTCCTCAGGCCATTTAAGGCCCCGGGGACCCCATCCCCCGGGGCCGGCCTTTCCTTTTTTTTTTCTTCAAATTTTTGTTTTTTGTTTTTGGGGAGGGGGGCCGCGTGGCCCCCCTACCGGGCCACTACTTGCCCCGGGGACCCCATCCCCCGGGGCTGGCCCTCTCCATTGGGGACTGTGGGGGGGTCCCCAATCCCCCACAGTCCCGCCGGCTCCCCGCGTCCCTTGGGAGCCGGCATTGCTTTTCCACATGGGGAGCTGCTAACATGCAGCTCCCCATGTGGAAAAGCAATTTGCTTTGGATATTGGAAGCGAGAGCAGGTTTCTCTGCTCTCTCTTCCAATATCCAAAGCAGTTTGCTATGACAGGACGGGAGCCGCGAGGCTCCCGTCCTGTCATAGCAAACTACAGTGTCCCGGGGGTAGGCACCCCGGGACACTGCAGGAGCCGGCCCTGGGGGGTGGTGGTCCCCAGGGCCATTACAGGCTCCAGGAGGGGGGTCCGCGCGGCCCCCCTCCCGGGAATTGCATAGCCCCGGGGAGGTGGTGGTCCCCGGGGCTCTGTAACGGACCCCCACATTTATTTTCTATGTGCCCTGGGGAGGTGGTGGTCCCCGGGGCGTGTGGGGGGGCTGGAGCTCCCCACACGTTATTTAAAATTTAAAGAAGAAGCCCCGGGGGGTGGCGGTCCCCGGGGCTGCGGGAGGGCAGGAGAGCCCTCCTGCACCATTTTTTATTAAGCCCCGGGGGTGGTGGTCCCCGGGGCTTGGGGGGCCTTAGAGGCCCCCATATAAACAATAATCCCACCCCCGCATGCCCCCGGGACTTGGGCCACCCGGGGCAAATTTTTCCGGCACGATCCGCGCACCCTGAGCGCATCCTGCCGATGTTTTAAAAAAAAATGCTTTTTTCTGCCGGGGGGTCCTTGTGGGACCCCCTGAGAAGACCTAGGGGTCAGGGTGTTTCTACCCTGCCCCATGTGTGCGTTTTGCGCACTTGTTTCTGTCCCTCGGTTCTACCGAGGGACAAAATGGCTGCCAACACTTCCTGATTTGGAGTGTTGACAGCCAATTAGCATGCAGCTCGTGATCGGGAGGGTGCGCGAATCCGACGCGGCCATAGATATATATGTGATTTCATTTTGATTTTCACAGGAACTACTAAACGGATTTACACCATTTAAAAAAAAGGGTTCTTTCTGAACCAAGAACTACCTCTTTGCCAAATTTGGTGTAATTCCGTTCAGCAGTTCGGGCTGTAGCCGTGGCTAAAGTTTCCTATGGGAAAATGAATGGGGAAAACATGTTTTGGGACACAGAAAAACACTGTGCCTCGGCACTCCTAACGTCCCTATTTTAGTCTTCAGCCAGTAATTTGATATGCTGTTCCTTACGTAGAATAGCGGGAGAGTTTAAGAACTGAAGCCTTGAAGAAGTTACAGTAAGTAACGAAACACGTGTCGGCTGCCATTATCCTTTGACACCGAGGAAACATCAAGAACATGATTTTCATCTGTTCTAATATTATTTGTGTTACTATGCTGGACTGATATACATAATCATTGAAATATGATTGTTGATTGCAAAGTGGAGCATTGACGTTGGACAATTAAAACATTTTCTTGTAATGATCCAAAAGAATTTTTGAAATAATTTATTAAGATTGGTATATATTCTCTGTGCGCAGTTTTATGGTTATCTTGAGGATTATTGCTTACTGGCTGAAGACTAAAATAGGGACGTTAGGAGTGCCGAGGCACAGTGTTTTTCTGCATTGAGAACACGGAAGTTCTGACGAATTACCGTGTAGTGACATCTTTGGTAGTGGGATGTCTTTGTGACCTTGAGAGGCACCAATACTGGGAATCTGTTATTTGTTGCAATATAGACTCTGGTTTTTATAGGATTGATGTGCTGCTGTTGATGCCACCACTGCCTTCTTGTTTTGTTTGTATAATGTTTTGGGACACCCCTTTTTTCTCGGCCCCCGCTTGACGAATCACCCCGAAACTTTCAGGGTAGGAGCGGACCGGAGTGGGCCATAAAGTTTGAAAATTTCGCGAAGATTCGTCAACCGACGCAAGAGTTATTTCAAATAGAATGTCGCGGATTTCCTATGGAAAATAGGTCCTAACTATAACTATCTACTGGCGACCGCCAGTAGATAATATATATATATATATATATATATATTATATATATATATATATATATATATATATATATATATATATATATATATATATAAAAATATATCGCACACAACAGAAGAAAGGAAAATGTCTGCACTCTCGGGTATAGCCGTAGTGAATTTAATGACAAGAGGTAACGCGTTTCGACAGTCTGCGCTGTCTTGTTCACACAATTAGTGTCCATGAAATGCAGAGTTTACATAGGCTTTGGTAATGAACAACGGACCAAACAAAACAAAACACAATTGCGCATGTGCAAAGGTGAAAGTAAGTTTTGCAACTATGGCGGCCATCTTATAGTGTATGTAAATATACGGTAGTGATGGAATAGAACTGGCATATAAACAGTAAACGAAAATGTAACAAATTAATCAAATGTTACATAAATGACAACACATCTCTATATGCATAAGACAAATATATATACTGTCAACACAATAATGCAATATTGATTACATCATTAGCATATAAAGTGTATGCCAAGATCATGCCTGGTGCCAAGTGTAAACCCGTAGCCTATACGGGTGCCACGAACGTGTAAAGTGCGGGATATATGCTCACCAGACGCTTAATCTAATACACTTGGTATGGATAAAAATTATGTGTAAAAAGTATAGGTGGCAAGGACCGTTAGTGGAAATATACTGTCAGGCAAAGTGCCCTTTAGACACCGAGTGTAAGACATAGGTGAACAAAAGAGTATGCAGGGAAGTATGGTAATAATGGCTAAGCGACGAGAGCCCAAGTGGGCGCCCCAGTTATGTATGGTAAGGTTATGGATGGTCCCAGTATGGAGGTGTTGTTAAAGATATGTGTGATTTGAGGTACAGCTATAAAGTGAATACTTGAGCTAGTATGTATCGGAAGGCCTAGTGCCTCCTAGCCTCATAGTGTAAAATGTATCGGTGGCAGGTATCGTTAATGGAAATATTCTATCAGGCAAGGTGCCTAGTAGCCACCATCTGTTAAAAATAGGTAAACAGAGGAGTATGCAAGAAAATATTTTACACTGACAGACCCAGTTCGGAAATATGGCTTTAGATACAACTATAAAATTCAATATTGAAAACAGTATATATTGGAAGGCCTAGTGCCTCCTAGCCATAAAAAGTACTTAGTCAAAGTTCAATAATAGCAAGTACATCATGAAGCCTATTAGTGATGACATTTCTGCATTCAATGAACAACACCAACACAACACATACCATACCTACTAATCTGTCTGTGGGCGATGCTGAGACACTGATTACCATGCATGACCTACGTGACATATCAGAAAGATCGAATTTATCCCCTATGGAGAACATTAACTTGGACTTCCCGACAGACCTAGCCGCCTCTACTAAATTCACCCTCGTTCTGTTTTTTGTCCGGCATTACCCCACGACAACATTGACACATTTAATGACATGGTGGTAGAAGATCTATTGAAACTCAAACAACAGAGCTGGAAAAAAGTATTCTCCAAAAATAACTTGACCCTCAAGCAAAAAGCTATTATCAAGTCGCTAGCTGAAGATACTAACATTGTAATCCGTCCAGCTGACAAAGGGGGCAACATTGTCCTCTTAAGTCGCGACATGTATATCAATGAAGCCTAACGTCAATTACAAGACACTAGGTTCTACTTGAAAATTAACAACAGTGTCTACAGTGACAGCATACTAGAAATTTGGAACAAACTCAAGGATTGGCAACACAGCGGTATCATCACCTGGGATGAATACTGCTTCTTGAAAAGAGACTTCCCGAAACTTCCAATTTTGTACCTTTTAACGAAGGTACATAAAGACCCCAACAAGCCGCCAGGGAGACCTATAGTCTCATCTATTGGTAGCGCATTGGAGAATGTGTCCAAATATGTAGATAATTTTTTGAGTGGATATGTAACAGCATTGCCCTCCCATTACAGGGACACTAAAGATTTTTTGACCAAAATAGAAGGGATTATCTGGGAAGAAGACTTCCTCTTAGTAACACTTGTGAATTCACTTTACACCATTATAGATCACACCCAGGGCATGAAAGCATGCTATCACTATCTGAAGAATAGACCCATTGGCTTCCTAGACCATACTAACATGCTCATTGAAATGATGAATCAATGTTTGAAAAACAATATTTTTATGTTTGACGGAGAGCTGTACAAACAGGTCCTTGGCACTGCTATGGGCACTTGTTTTGCCCCTAGCTTTGCCAACCTCTTCCTGGGGCTCTGGGAAGAGGAAATAAGGAAATAAGCTACCCTTGCACTCGATTTTTCCAAAGTACGCTTATGGTTACGTTATATTGATGACCTGTTTCTTATTTGGCAAGGCACACAGGACGAGGTCTCAGAATTTGTTGACAAACTTAATTCCAACAGTTATAACATCAAACTATCTTCTAACATAAACAAACACCAGATTGAATTCCTAGATGTACTGGTCATGGCAAAACATAACACCCTCGAGACACGTCTTTTCAGAAAAGCGACTGCAGGTAACACCATTCTGCACGCCCTCAGCAGCCACCCTGATACCTTAAAATGGAGCATTCCATTTGGAGAACTGCTGAGGGCGAGGAGAAACTGCAGCACTGATGAAACATTCAGTATCAAGAGAGATCTCATGATAACCAGATTTACCAACAGAGGCTACCCTAAGTGGGTACTCGACCAGGCCATAGAAAAGGTCAGCAAGATCAGTAGAAACGACACCCTGCAGGAACACATAACTGACAGTGAATACCACACGAAACTGGATAACACAGAATCCGGCAAAACTAGAATAATCACTACATACAACCGCAACTCGCAACAAATCTATAAGATTTTTGCGCAACATTTGCCCATACTGAAAGGTGACTCAGTCATTGGTAAAACCATTCACAAACGCCCTAGAATCACGTACAGAAAAGGCCACAGCTTTAGGGACATCTTAGTTCACAATGACATTACACAACCCCCCTTACTAAGAGACCATAATTTGAAAGGTTTTTTCCAGTACAGCCACTGTAGAGCCTGTCGTAACAGCCGTCATGTCAAGGAATACAGTATACCAGGGAGAACTAACAAAAAACAAATAACACAATTTCTCACCTGTAGCACAACATTTGTTGTATATGCACTGGACCGCCCATGTGGACTCCATTACATCGGTAGTACCACTCTTATGGCCAAGAAAAGAGTCTTGGAACACATGCGAGCCATAAATAACAAAGATCCGCACTATCCAGTAGCACGCCACTTCCAAACACATCATTTATCCAACAGCTTCCTACTGAGTTATTTCATAATTGAACAGGTACACACAGGTAACCGTGGCGGCAACAGAGTACAATTGTTACGCAAACTAGAGTCCAAGTGTGTTCTAGAGCTTGAAACCAAACAACCTAGGGGTCACAATCTGGATGAAGAGCTTAGTATACACTTACATTTTGACTAATTGTCCATTTACCCTGCATACTTGTGTCTCTCTTTTAATTTTCTGTTCTTCTATTCTTCATGTTCAAAAACTGAGCGTTGATTATTGTATATTCTGTGCATAAGCTTGTACAATTTGGTTTTAATTTTATTTTTTTTCCTTTATTCTCACAGGCGGAAAGGAAGGGACCCACCGCGTATTCACGGACACCTTTTTCACGGATTCCCTACCCTTTTCTTCCCCCTTCGGGGGTATCACCATATCAAGATAAGATTTCACTTATGTCACTAATTACTGTGTGTACATTAACTTTCCCTGTGTTTTTTGCTTCTCAATTGTTGTTCATTGAATGCAGAAATGTCATCACTAATAGGCTTCATGATGTACTTGCTATTATTTAACTTTGACTAAGTACTTCTATTTGGGTTGCCTTTACGTCAATTGCATGTTTAGGTCTTATTTGTTTTCTTACGCATCTAGTTATAACACTTTGTCCCAGACAATAGACATCTATTGCACCCAGCTATAACACTCTGTCCCAGACAACGGATTTTTGCTTCAAGCCCATTTATGTCTGCTGTACTTCGTCATATGGCTAGGAGGCACTAGGCCTTCCGATATATACTGTTTTCAATATTGAATTTTATAGTTGTATCTAAAGCCATATTTCCGAACTGGGTCTGTCAGTGTAAAATATCTTCTTGCATACTCCTCTGTTTACCTATTTTTAACAGATGGTGGCTACTAGGCACCTTGCCTGATAGAATATTTCCATTAACGATACCTGCCACCGATAAATTTTACACTGTGAGGCTAGGAGGCACTAAGCCTTCCGATACATACTAGCTCAAGTATTCACTTTATAGCTGTACCTCAAATCACACATATCTTTAACAACACCTCCGTACTGGGACCATCCATAACCTTACCATACATAACTGGGGCGCCCACTTGGGCTCTCGTCGCTTAGCCGTTATTACCATACTTCCCTGCATACTCTTTTGTTCACCTATGTCTTACACTCGGTCTCTAAAGGGCACTTTGCCTGACAGTATATTTCCACTAACGGTACTTGCCACCTATACTTCTTACACATAATTTTTATCCATACCAAGTGTATTAGATTAAGCGTCTGGTGAGCATATATCCCGCACTTAACACGTTCGTGGCACCCGTATAGGCACCATGCCACTCATATTAGCAAGGCTTCCCCTACGGGTTTACACTTGGCGCCAGGCATGATCTTGGCATACACTTTATATGCTAATGACGTAATCAATATTGCATTATTGTGTTGACAGTATATATATTTGTCTTATGCCTATAGAGATATATTGTCATTTATGTAACGTTTGATTAATGTTACATTTTCGTTTACTGTTTATATGCCAGTTCTATTCCATCACTACCGTATATTTACATACACTATAAGATGGCCGCCATAGTTGCAAAACTTACTTTCACCTTTGCACATGCTTAATTGTGTTTTGTTTGGTCCGTTGTTCATTACCAAAGCCTATGTAAACTCTGCATTTCATGGACACTAATTGTGTGAACAAGACAGCGCAGACTGTCGAAACGCGTTACGCCTTGTCATTAAATTCACTACAGCTATACCCGAGAGTGCGGACATTTTCCTTTCTTCTGTTGTGTACGATTGACTGACGGCTGGCTCCGCTGTCATTCCGCGCCACTTGCCTCGGGCCTGTGATCCCAGCAGGA
This sequence comes from Calotriton arnoldi, assembly GCA_963921515.1. Taxonomy (NCBI): domain Eukaryota; kingdom Metazoa; phylum Chordata; class Amphibia; order Caudata; family Salamandridae; genus Calotriton; species Calotriton arnoldi. The sequence goes on from CAWUFW010000840.1 coordinate 2,427,581, forward strand.
GCATCGTTGTGCGAGATATATATATATATATATATATATATATATATATATATATATTTTTTTTGCCAGTCACCAGTAGGTAGTTATAGTTAGGACCATGTTTCCATAGTAAAAGTGTATTTGACTTGCCTATATCTTTGGTGCCCTTTGACGAATCTTAACAAATTTTTCCCCAAAAAGTGACCCAATGAATCTTGCTGTGCATGGTAAGTTTCTGGGTGATCCGTGAAGTGGGGGATGAGAAAAAGTGTCGATCAAAAAAGTGCGTTTCCCATGGTAATTCCCATAGGACCTTTAGTCGAAGCTGCAGCCCGAAGCACTGGACGAAATTGCACCAAATTTGCCAGAAAGAAAGATATGATTACACAGATCAAGCTTTCACATATATGGGTGAAATTTCTTTAAAAAAATACATGCAGAGATGCATTCAGATTCATATACATTCACTCAAAGATGTACTCAGAGACTCGTGAGCCCACTCACATCTCCACTGACATACCCCTGTACCCACTGACATACCCACTGAGAAATCTATGCACCCATGTACAGACCCACTCAGAGACTCATGCACCTACTTAGAGACCCACTCTCATGTGCACAGTCTCATACCCACTTAGAGACTCTTACACTGACTCACAGACCCACCTGGGTAGTCATGTGCCCACTCACAGACTCACTCAGATACTCATGAACCCACTTACAGACTTACTTGGAGAGTCATGCACCCATGTACAGACCCACTCAGAGACTCACACACCCACCGACAGACCCACTGAGATACTCATACACCCACTCATAGATCCACTCAGACACTCATACACCCACTCACACACCCATACAGTCACTCACACACTCTGTCAGAGATCCTGTCAGAGAGTTATGCACTGTCACTCACTGATACACTCAGAGACTCACACACCCACTCATAGACTCACTCAGATATACACGCACCTACTCACTCACTCAAAGACTTACGCATCTACTCACAGACCCACCAAGACACTCGCCCTCCCAGTCACAGACCCTCTCAGACACTCATGCATGTACCCATCCACTCACCCACTCAGAGATGTAGGCTCTCACTCACAGACCCATTGAGACACTCGTATACCCACTCACATATTCACTCAGACACTCATATACCCACTCAGAGACTCATGCACCCAGTCACTCATACACTCAGAGACTCAAGCACCCACTCACAGTTGCACTTAGAGACCCACGCACTCATTCACAGAACCACTCAGACACTCACGCTTCTAGTCATAGACCCACTGAGAGACATATGCACTCAGTCACAGACCCACCCAGACACTCATGCACCCACTTTCTCACCCACTGAGTACATGCACTTAGACACCTATGTATCCTCTCACAGATCCAGCCAGACAGTCATATACTTACTTTTAAATGCACAAAGGCACTCATGCACCTACTCACAGATCGACTGAGAGAATCATGCAACCATATCACAGATCCATTGAGACTCTGATGCACCCAGTCATAAATGCACTGAGTCAACAGGTAGGCTAGTTGGCCCCTAAGGACCCCCAGGAGCAAAGCAGACTTCATCCCCCAACCAAGAGTGTGCCAGTAGGTGTGTTTGCAGAGTGGTGGACAAAGGGGGCGTGGCCTTCTATCACAACTCAGCAAACCTGCTGTGTGGGACTTACTGGAGGTAATAGGAGGGGTAGGTTGCTCCAAGGACGTCCTTGGGGGCCAACTACCCCTCTTGCCTCCAGTAAGTCCCACACAGTGGGATTGCTTGGAGGTCTTTGGAGGCCATGCCGCCCTTTCCCCACCACTCTGCAAACGTGATTCCCGGCACACTACTGGCTGGGGGATGAAGTCCACTTTACTCCTGAGGGCCCTTGGGGGCCAAGAAGCCCTCCTGGTACCTCCTGTAAGGCCTATGCAGTGGAATTCCTGAGCGCTGGTTGGAGGCCAAGCCCCCTTTCTCCACCACTGTGTAAACGCGACTGCTAGTTAAAAAACCATAGAAATTCACTGAAAAAACCACAGGTTTCATGGACGTTATAGTTAGAAATTAGCATTTGAAAAACCTTAGTAATTCACTGAAAAAAGCACAGGTTTCAGGGATGCTCTAGTTAGGGATTAGCATTTTAAAAACCTTAGACATTCACTGAAAAAACCACAGGTTTCAGGGACGTTATGGTTAGGAATTAGCATTTAAAAAACCTTAGAAATTCACAGAAAAAATGAAAGGTTAGAGGCACGTTATAGTTAGGAGTTAGCATTTTAAAAACCTTTCACATTCACTGAAAAAAACACAGGTTTCAGGGACGTTATAGTTAGGAATTAGCATTTAAAAAACCTTAGAAATTCACTGAAAAACCACAGGTTTCAGGGACGTTATAGTTAGGAATTAGCATTAAAAAAGCTTAGAAATTCACTGAGAAAACCACAGGTTTCAGGGACGTTATAGTTAGGAATTACCATTTAAAAAATCTTAGACATTCATGGAAAAAACCAAAGGTTAGAGGGACGTTATAGTTAGTCTGACATGCACCCATTCACAGACCCACTCAGAGACTCGCACACATAAGTACAGAGCCACTCAGAGACTCACACACTCACATACATACCCAATGAGAGACTGACACACTTACTCACAGACCAACTGAGAGACTTATACACCTACTCACATAGCTATATATATATATATCTATCTGTCAAGTACATACCGGCTCAGAGACTGACACACTTACTCACAGACCAACTGAGAGACTTTTGCACCTACTCACATATCTATCTATCTATCTGTCTATCTGTCTATCTATCTATCTATCTATCTATCTATCTATCTATCTATCTATCTATCTGGAAGGCTCGCACTCCAGGATGTGCCTTACAGTAGAAAGTTTATTTAGCCAAATTCTGGGGTGTGAGCCTTCCTTGTGTCATGGATTGAGTGGCAGAGTTTTTCCTTTGTGATTTATGAACGGTCCCCGCAACTGTTCGCTCACACCGGCTCTGTCAGGTGGAAGAGAATGGAGGATTGTGGGACTTTGTTTTATATATATAATTCACGGAAAAAAACAAAGGTTACAGGGACGTTATAGTTAGGGTCAGATTTTACTCATACAAAACCAAAGAAATTCAGCCATTATAGTTAGCTGAGCTAACTATAACTCGTGCCCCCGCAATGCACTGCTTATGACTTCACATATTACATCACTCATAACATGGTCAATGACATCACTGATGGCATCACTGATGACATCTCAAATGACATCGGTGATGACATCATCCACAGCATCTCTGATGCATCTACTCACACCCCTATAGAATCTTTTATACACTCACTGCCACTCCCACACAACCATTCAGAAACCCATTCACAGAGCCATACCAGTACTTATACACCCACTCACTGATTCATTGATCTATACACACATCCAATCGCTCACCCATACTGCCACTCATAGACCCACTCACTCACTAATAAAGCCATGGACATATCCACTCATACAGCCATACAGGTTCTCACAAACTGAGTGAATCACCCATAGAACTACTCACACACATAGACACTCACCCATACAGTCAATCATACAGCCACTTACTCACCCAAACAGTTACACACCCACCCACTTACTTACTCATACAAATAGTAACACATACTCACTCAGCTATACAGTCACTGACAGAAGCATGCACTCATCTATATAGCCACTCTCACATTCACTCACTCACGCGTACAGTCACTCATATACCCTGTCACTCATGTATACTGCCTTTCACATACTCAGTTACTCACCCATACTGACACATGTACTCAATCACTGACTCAACCATATAGAAACTCACTCACTCATTCACCCATGCAACGTTTCACACACGTAACAGTACCCCATACAGCCAATAACTCACCCACTCACTGATCCATACAGGTAGTCACACACCTCCTCACCCGCAAACACAGACACCCAGACAACCATAGACATAGTCAGACAACCAATCAATCACCCATCTAGCCATTCATGTACCCACTAACACACTCATACACCCACTTAGACATCAACTAACAGACAGATACACACATTCACACAACCAGTCACTCACCCATGAATTCACTGAGACACCTAATCACTCACTTATACAGTCAGTCACGCACGCACTGAGTCATCCATACAGTCACTCATACACCCACTGATTCACCAATACACTTTGTATATATTTAACACTCATAAACTTTTTAAAAACACTCAGTCACTGGATGATGTCATCACTGATGTAATCAGTGATGTCATTTGAGATGTCATCAGTGATGTCACTGGCCATGTCATGAGTGATGTAATATGTAAGGTCGTAAGCAGAGCATTGCAGGAGCGCCAGTTATAGTTAGCTCAGCTAACTATAACAGCTGAATTGGTACGAGTGAAATGTCAGACTAACTATAACATCCCTCTACACTTTGTTTTTCCGTGAATATATATATATATATATATACACATACATATGTATATTATCTACTGGCGGTCGCCAGTAGATAGTTATAGTTAGGACCTATTTTCCATAGGAAATCCGCAACATTCTATTTGAAATAACTCTTGCGTCGGTTGACGAATCTTCGCGAAATTTTCAAACTTTATGGCCCGCTCCGGTCCGCTCCTACCCTGAAAGTTTCGGGGTGATTCGTCAAGCAGGGGCCGAGAAAAAGGGGGTCCCAAAACGTGTTTTCCCCATTCATTTTCCCATAGGAAACTTTAGCCACGGCTACAGCCCGAACTGCTGAACGGAATTACACAAAATTTGGCAAAGAGGTAGTTCTTGGTTCAGAAAGAACCCTTTTGTTAAATGGTGTAAATCCGTTCAGTAGTTGCGGAGAAATTAAAAAAATAAGAGTCAAAAAATCAATTTCCCATAGGAAACTTTATGCAAGGCTACAGCCCGAACTGCTGAACGGAATTACACCAAATTTGGCAAAGAGGTAGTTCTTGGTTCAGAAAGAACCCTTTTTGTTAAATGGTGTAAATCCGTTCAGTAGTTGCTGAGAAAATCAAAAGTAAAAACACATATATATCTGGGCGGAGCCTAACCACACATGTCATCGTGAGATCTGATTGGCTGTCAGCACTTCATCCTGGAATTGCTGGCAGCCATCTTGGGACCAATATAAATGATAGTACCCCATTGAAATGCATTGTAGTGAATCGAAGATTTTGAGGGTTACCAAAAGGAGAACTATAAAGGGTGATAACAGACTTTAGTTACATTAGAATTCATTTGTTGATGGTACCATACTAATTTCAGGAATTGTGGTGTGTTCTAAGGTGATTTTACCCTGTGAAAAACCTTCTGCTGGGATATCATGAATCATGTTTGAGAGAAAACTATTTACACATGCTTGTCCCATACAGTTTTGGAAAGTGCTCCAGAAGCTAAAATGAGAGCATATTTTCTGTAAATTCACATTATCTTTCTCAGTCATGTGAGAATGAAGTCTGACATTCTCAGTAAAACATGTACATCCAACAATGGCAGAGACTGTCAGTTGATTCCTTTGTGTTCTACTGCAGCTTCCCAGAGTGTTCTAAAGAACAACTAGAGTGCTAACAGCCTTACTTATGACAAAAGTATGGCACACCTGAAGCCATCTTGATTGGAATAAACTGGTAACACTTAAAACATTTAATTTAAAAAGGAACAAAATGATGGGGTTCATTTTGTCATAGAAATTATGGTTAGTGCTGTAGAAAGAAAAATTAGGACATGTTTCAAGTCTGATCTCAAATATCTTCCTGTTATATTTCAACAGGAGCAGCCTGTCAGTTGATGCCTTTGTGTTCTACTGCAGCTTCCCAGAGTGTTCTAAAGAACAACTAGAGCGCTAACAGTCTTACTTATGACAAAAGTATGGCACACCTGAAGCCATCTTGATTGGAATAAACTGGTAACACTTAAAACATTTAATTTAAAAAGGAACAAAATGAGGGGGTTCATTTTGCCATAGAAATTATGGTTAGTGCTGTAGAAAGAAAAATTAGGACGTTTCAAGTGTGATCTCAAATATCTTCCTGTTATATTTCAACAGGAGCAGCCTGTCAGTTGATGCCTTTGTGTTCTACTGCAGCTTCCCAGAGTGTTCTAAAGAACAACTAGAGCGCTAACAGTCTTACTTATGACAAAAGTATGGCACACCTGAAGCCATCTTGATTGGAATAAACTGGTAACACTTAAAACATTTAATTTAAAAAGGAACAAAATGAGGGGGTTCATTTTGCCATAGAAATTATGGTTAGTGCTGCAGAAAGAAAATTTAGGGCATGTTTTAAGTGAGATCTCAAATCCTCTTCTATTTCATTAGAAAAGTCTGACATGCAGACTGAAACAATCACTTTCAATACCAGCAGTAGACTTCCAGTTAACTCCCTGGTGAGCAGTAGCTTTACTACAGTGATCTAATGAACAACTAGTGTGCTAACATTCTGAATTTATGGCAAATGTGTGACGCATCTGAATGCCTTCTTGATGGAATCAAAGTAAAAAACTGAAAGCATTTCCTACTGAGGAGACTGCAGTAAATGACGAAATTAGGAAACTTCATAACAAATAAGTCTCCCAAGATGGCCACCAGAGAAAAAAGAGCCCAAATGTAGCACAAATATCACCCAGATGTAGCCCACATATAGCCCAATGACAGAAGTGTGCAAAACACTTTTTATTTTTTGTTTTTTTGCAGTTTTATATAGTGCAGACTGGTCAGGTATTGGAGTGCTTTACATGAGCATTGGTTACATCACACAAGGACAAATTCATGTTGGTTGACCCCTACACTACCCAAACACCACTGCACTACCCTAAACCCTAAAACACTATCCCCAGCACGACCCCCTTCACTACCCAAAAACAACTGCACTACCCTAAACTCAAAAACACTACCCCCAGCACGACCCCCTACACTACCCAAACACCACTGCACTACCCTAAACCCTAAATCTACCCCCTACACTACACAAATACCACTGCACTACCCTAAACCCTAAAACACTAGAACCCAGCACGACCCCCTACAGTACACAAACACCACTGCACTACCCTAAACCCTAAAACACTGCCCCCTACACTACACAAACACCATTGCACTACCCTAAACCCTAAAACACTACCCCCAGCATGACCCCCTACACTACACAAACACCACTGCACTACCCTAAACCCTAAAACACTACCTCAGCACGACCCCCTACACTACCCAAACACCACTGCACTACCCTAAACCCTAAAACACTACCCCCAGCACGACTCCCTACACTACACAAACACCACTGGACTACCCTAAACCCTAAAACACTACCCCGGCACGACTCCCTACACTACCTAAATACCACTGCACTACACTAAACCCTAAATCTACCCCCAGCATGACCTCCCACACTACACAAACACCACTGCACTACCCTAAACCCTAAAACACTACCCCCAGCACGACCCCCTACACTACCCAAACACCACTGCACTACCCTAAACCCTAAAACACTAACCCCAGCATGACCCCCTACACTACCCAAACACAACTGCACTACCCTATACCCTAAAACACGACCCCGTACACTACACAAACACAACTGCACTACCCTAAACCCTAAAACACTACCCGAAGCATGACCCCTACACTACACAAACACCACTGCACTACCCTAAACCCTAAAACACTACCCCTACACTACACAAACACCACTGCCCTACCCTAAACCCTAAAACACAACCCCCAGCATGACCCCCTACACTACACAAACACCACTGCACTACCCTAAACCCCCTACACTATACAAACACCACTGCATTACTCTAAACCCTAAAACACTACCCCCAGCACGGTCCCCTCACAACACAAACACCACTGCACTACCCTAAACCCTAAATCGACCCCCAGCACGACCCCCTACACTACCCAAACACCACTGCCATACCCTAAACCCTAAAACACTACCCCCAGCATGAACCCCTACACTACCCAAACACCACTGCACTACCCTAAACCTTAAAACACTACCCCCAGCACTATCCCCTACACTACACAAACACCACTGCACTACCCTAAACCCTAAAACACTACCCAGCACTACCCCCTACACTACCCAAACACCACTGCACTAACATAAACCCTAAAACACTACCCCCAGCACAACCCCCTACACTACACAAACACCACTGCACTACCCTAAACCCTAAAACACTACCCCAGCACGACCCCCTACACTACCCAAACACCACTGCACAACCCTAAACCCTAATTCTACCCCCAGCACGACCCCCTACACTACCCAAACACCACTGCACTACCCTAAACCATAAAACACTACCCCCAGCATGACCCCCTACACTACACAATCACCACTGCACTACCCTAAACCCTAAAACACTACCACCAGCATGACCCCCTACACTTCTCAAACACCACTGCACTACCCTAAACCCTAAAACACTAACCCAGCACGACCCCTACACTACCCATACACTACTGCACTACCCTAAACCCTAAAACACTACCCCAGCACAACCCCCTACACTACCCAAACACCACTGCACTACCCTAAACCCTAAAACACTACCCCCAGCATGACCCCCTACACCACCCAAACACCACTGCACTACCCTAAACCCTAGAAAAGAAACCCCCACCCCATGCCCAATCCCCTTACCTCTCACTCCTTGTGGTTCCTCTCTCCTCGTGGTTCCTGCTTCACGTCGTCTCTGAGGGGCGGTGCACGTCGTTGTGAGGAAACGGAACAGCCTCTGTTTCCTTACAACGACATGGATCGTCTACATGTTTTTAGAACGCATGGTCATTTACCATACATACCTTTACAACAAAATTCGTTGTAAAGGCATGCGTGGTAAATGACCATGCGTTCTAAAAAATGCGTAGTAATGACTTCGTGATGTACAACGCATGCGTGGTAATGCATGCGTTGTAATGGTATCGCAAAGTAAAAAAGTCGTTGTAACGGCTGTTTACCAATCGAAGCTGGCCCCTGTTCTTCAGTGAGACATTTATTTGATTAATTAGGAGGAAGGAATGTGTTTTTTACCGAAAAGTGCATTCCCGGCTGTTGTATTGTGAAAGTGTCCGCGTGGCCTGGTTTCACTTCCGGTGAGAGAGTGGAAGAGTCTGTTTGGATCTAAAGGAGTTCTGTTGTTGGACGGGGCCGGCGCGACATGTCATCAGAAAACATAGCTAATGGAAAGCGTCCTCCCTGAAGTGTGGAGCAGTGCCATGAGAGGTCAACGAGTGTGCGTCCCACCGCAGTATGACCGTACCGCGTGACCCATGTGCCACCTCCAGGGTACGGGAGGCAGAAGCGGCATCGCAGGTCCTCTTGAAGACCGTTGTAGCACTAATTCTACATTTTGGTACTAGGGCATTTTAACTTCGTTGTTCCTGCCAGATACAAAGAGAAGATCCTGTGTTATTCAGTGCCCTCGTTACCTTTTTTGTGGGTTGTGGTGCTTGTCACTTCACTGCCCCGCCGGTGCACACGACTGGGCACCCCACCTCGTGTGCCATCTGCAGGGCCTCTGCCCTCGGATCACTGGTTTCGGTTTCTGGAGTGGCAACATAAACAGTTGCTCCCAAAGGACTAGCCTGAACACTTAGGTGAATATCCCCTGCACCAGCATTCCACGGAAATTCTTTCCTAGCTCTCCCACGTCAACAAGGACGTCATAATAGCACGGCTCCGCTCGCGACACCGTATGACGTTATCGGAGCCATAAGAGAACCTCGTCGGCGTGCTGACGTCAGTTCCACCCATTTTTTCCGTGCCACCAAGGCAAACAGGGGACTGAGACATTTTCACATGTATACATAGTATAATAAATATATATATATTCACTGAAAAAACCATAGGTTTCAGGCACGTTATAGTTAGAAATTAGCATTTAAAAAACCTTAGAAATTCACTGAAAAAACCATAGGTTTCAGGCACGTTATAGTTAGAAATTAGCATTTAAAAAACCTTAGAAATTCACTGAAAAAACCATAGGTTTCAGGGGCGTTATAGTTAGTTGGACATTTCACTCGTACAAAACCATAGAAATTCCCCTGTTATAGTTAGTTCAGCTAACTATAACTCGCGCGCCCGCAATGCACTGCTGATGACGTCACATATTACATCACTCATGACATGGTCAGTGACATCACTCATGACATCACTGATGACATCTCAAATGACATCACTGATGACATCATCCAGTGAATGTGTGTTTTTCTGAAAATTAAATATGTTTTATATATGTATATCTCAAGGTCGATGGAAGAATAAATGGGTATATAGGTGTCTAAATGGAGGATTATGTTTTGTAAAATTGATTGTATAACTGACTAAGGGTCGATTCCGATTCGGGCCGGAAATCTCTCCGACCGAGCCGGACCCGGAGAGATTTCCGACCGAATCGGACCCGTGCAGTCCGACCGAACGAGTCCGATGCATTCGTATGCCACCGGACACGAGTCGGTCGGACTCCCATTGAACTCAATGGGAGCCGGTCGTACAACGCGTACGCGGGCTCCCATTGCCTCAATGGGTGCGAGGCGGACAAGGGCGCCCCTACAGCGAGTACGCCGCGAAGCGCTTCGCGGCGTACACGCACAGGTAGGGGGGACCCATGGGTCCCCCCTGTGTGCGCCTCGCATGGGTACGCGTACAGGGGGGTCCGACACGGACCCCCAAAGTACGGCTCCGACAGCGAGTTCGAGTCGGACGGCGCGAGTCGGTCGGAGCGGTCGAGGTGCGCATCGTACTTACCCGGCCGGAAAACGTCTCCATTGCGCGGTGCGAATCGTGTCCGAGCGAGTCGGTCGGAGCGGTACGATCCGGGTACGAGTCGGTCGGAGCGGTCGGGTCGCCCGGACGAGTCGGTCGGCGAGTCGCATCGTACTCGCTCGGCCGGACCCGCGTACGGTTCGGTCGGGAAACAGGGCTCCGAATCGGATCCGGTAAAGCCAAATCCTATTCGGAGCCCTACCGGCCGAGATCGGAATCGGCCCCTAAGTGTATCTTAGTGAATACATGGGTTAGTGAGTAATGTTTAAATATGAAAATATCTGTATCAGTCTCTCACTTTGTGTCTTTATGAGTAACTACATATGTTTTAAACTAGTATATGTGAGTATTGGTGTATATAAGTGAGTATATGTGAGAGTGAGAGATTGGAACAGTTCCTGTACAAATAAGTAGGTGTTTCTATAAGTGATTGTTTAAGAGAGTAAGTATGTGTAAGTTTCTGTAGAAGTAAGTGTGGTAGTGTGTGTATAACTGTATATGCAAGTAAATGGATGTTTGATACTTTGTTTGCATGTGTGACTATGTGTGTGAGTAACTCTATGGATGAGTGGCGGTGTGTAACAGGATGTATAGGTGTATGAGTACATATGATGAGTGAGTACATGTATGAGTGACTGTATAAGGACTGTTGGTGAATGAGTGGATGTGTGTGTAGATCTTGGAATTACTGAATAGGTGTGTTGTAACTGGTATTGGTATGTCCATTGTTTTGAAAATGTTAGTTTGTATTTTTGAGTGTGTGTATCAAAGGTTATATTAGGGTGAGAGGAGGTCTGCCACTCTATCACAAGGATGATGTCATCAGTGATGTCATCAGTGATGTCATTTGAGATGTCATCAGTGATGTCATGAGTGATGTCACTGACCATGTCATGAGTGATGTAATATGTGACGTCATCAGCAGTGCATTGCAGGCGCGCGAGTTATAGTTAGCTGAACTAACTATAACGGCGGAATTCCTATGGTTTTGTACGAGTGAAATGTCCAACTAACTATAACGCCCCTGAAACCTATGGTTTTTTCAGTGAATATATATATATATAAAAAACATATTTAAACTTTACAGAAACACACAGTTACTGGATGATGTCATCAGTGATGTAATTTGAGATGTCATCAGTGATGTCACTGACCATGTCATGAGTGATGTAATATGTGATGTCATCAGCAGTGCATTGCGGGGGCACGAGTTATAGTTACCTCAACTAACTATAACGGCTGAATTTCTCTGGTTTTGTACGAGTGAAATGTCCAACTAACTATAACGTCCCTGAAACCTATGTTTTTTTCTGTGAATTTCTAAGGTTTTTAAAGGCTAATTTCTAACTATTACGTCCCTGAAACCTATGGTTTTTTTCAGTGAATTTCAAAGGTTTTTAAATGCTAATTTCTAACTATAACTTCCCTGAAACCTATGGTTTTTTCAGTGAATATAAATATATATATATTTTTTTAAAGTTTGTTTATTTATCCATATTTATTTTTTCTATTTAATATTTTCCCAGTATTTCTATAGTGAAACACTTATAGATACAATTGTAATGATCATATTTACACATTGTGCTAGATAAAATTAAATGAAGACCCATAAGCATATAATCAAATAACTGATATGTAAACTATGCAGTGACCTATATGCAAGTTAAACATAAAATTATATATATATATATATATATACATTCACTGAAAAAACCATAGGTTTCAGGGACGTTATAGTTAGTTGGACATTTCACTCGTACAAAACCTGAGAAATTCAGCCGTTATAGTTAGATGACTAACTATAACTTGCGCACCCGCAATGCACTGCTGATGACGTCACATATTACATCACTGAAGACATGGTCAGTGACATCACTGATGACATCACTGATGACATCTCAAATGACATCACTGATGACATCACTGATTACATCATCCAGTGACTGTGTGCTTCTGTAAAGTTTAAATATGTTTTATATATATATATAGGCCAAGGTGTATTGAAGAATGAGTGGGTGTATGACTGTCTGAATGGATGATTTAATAGGTGTGTGACTGACTGTATAAGTGAATGATTAAACGTGTCTAACTGAATGCATGGGTTAGTTACTAAACTGTGTGAATGTCTGTATCAGTCTGTCAGTTGTTGTGTAAGTCGCTGCATGAGTTGGTGAGTAGATACATGAGTGTCTATATGGGTTAATGATTGGTTGCCTGAGTACCTGTATGGGTGCCTGAGTGTCTGTGTGCATGAGTGGGGTGTAACTCCCCGCATGGATGTGTGAGTGGGTGATTCAGTGGGTGTATGGGTTCATGAGTGCAGCTGCGAGGGGCTGTATGGGTGAGGGAGTGTACGTATGGCTGTGTTGGTGACTGAATGGATGTCTCAGTGGTATATGTGTGAGTAACTACATATGTGAAAGTCAGTATATGTGAGTGTTGGAGTATATAACTGACTATATGTGAGAGTGAGTGATTGTGAGAGTGCCTGTATGGATCAGTGTGTGCTTGTGTCAGTGATTGTATAAGAGAGTAAGTATGTGTTACTATCTGTATGAATAAGTGAGGTGGTGTGTGTATAACGGTATAGGTGAGTAAATGGGAGTGTGATTGATTCTTTGCATGACTGACTAGGTGTGAAAGTAACTGTATGGGTGAGTGGTGGTATGTGAATGTCTGTATGGGTGTATGAGTGCATATATAAGAGGCTGTATTGATGAGTGACAGTGTGTATGAGTGACTGTATGGCTGAGTGAGTGGATGTGTGTAGACCTATGAATCAGTGAGTGGGTATGTAGTAACTGGTATTGGTGTGTCTATGGTTTTGAGAATGGTAGACTATATTTTAGAGTAGGTGTATCAAAGGATATATTAGGGTGTGAGGAGGTGCATCAGATGATCACATGGATGATGTCATCAGTGATGTCATCAGTGATGTCATATGAGATGTCATCAGTGATGTCATCAGTGATGTCACTGACCATGTCATGAGTGATGTAATATGCGACGTCATCAGCAGTGCATTGCGGGTGCGTGAGTTTTAGTTAGTCAACTAACTATAACGGCCAAATTTCTCTGGTTTTATACGAGTGAAATGTCTAACTAACTATAATGTCCCTGAAACCTATGGTTTTTTCAGTGAATTTCTGAGGTTTTTTAAATTCTAATTTCTAACTGTAACGTCCCTGAAACCTATGGTTTTTTTAGTGAATTTCTAAGGTTTTTTAAATGCTAATTTCTAACTATAACGTCCCTGAAACCTATGGTTTTTTCAGTGAATTTCAAAGGTTTTTTAAATGTTAATTTCTAACTATAACGTCCCTGAAACCTATGGTTTTTTCAGTGAATTTCAAAGGTTTTTTAAATGCTCATTTCTAACTATAATGTTCCAAAAATATTTTTTCTTATTTTTTTAATTGTTATAAAAATTATGTATTATTTTGTATTTTCTAAAAAATAAATATTCATTTCTTTTAATAAAAAATTGGAGTCCCGTACCGATCGTGTACCTGTCCGATCGGTGCGCGAATTCAAGCCGCCATAGTGGTAAAGGCGGGAAGGATGCGTGCTTCGTAAGCGACGGGTACACGAATTACGACCCCGCGTAACATTACGTACGTAGTTGCGGAAATCGCGCCGGGTGCGCGACTCCGCCGTAAAATTTTAAGTTTTATATGTATATTAAAGCAAGAGATTATTTAATTTTTTATAAAAATAATATATCTGTAACTAGAATAAAGAAAATATATTTTTCGAATTCGCGATGGGTGAACTCGGGGTGCGTGCTTCGTGCCCAAATCCATGTGACCTTTTTAAAAAATAATTTCATTGGTTGATAACCTTTTCATTCTAGAAGTTACAAAATCTCACCCAATTTTCTCCTTCCTTCCAGAAGATCTACAGAGACACAGCTCTTGTGATTTCTCTATCCTTTTCTGGATTTTTTGGGTGTTTTTTTAACAGGAATTCCAAATGTCTTCTTCCAACATTGACCAACAGCTTCATGCAGAGGAAGAAGATGACATTGAAGAACCTGTCAAAAAAAGATATGAAAGCGTCGTCTGGGCTTTTTTTTCCATCCCTGAAGGCGAGAAAAAGGTAAACGCACAAAAGATTACGTGCACTATCTGTAAAAAAGTCCTGTCGCACGGATCAGACAAAAAATATTTGTGCGGCACATCTTCGATGCTCAAGCATCTTCAAACTATCCACCCACGGCCCCTTGCA
The DNA here is from genome assembly GCA_963921515.1 of Calotriton arnoldi. Taxonomy (NCBI): domain Eukaryota; kingdom Metazoa; phylum Chordata; class Amphibia; order Caudata; family Salamandridae; genus Calotriton; species Calotriton arnoldi. Next base: position 2,442,601 of record CAWUFW010000840.1, read on the forward strand.
CAGGAGCAACACCGCCGTGATCTGGAGAAACAGGCTGCACAAGATGACCAACTTGGATGGCCTAGCACATCATCTGGTTCTTCCACCAGTATGACAAGTAACATCAAACCAGAATGTGCAAGAATTCAACAATGTTACATTAAATGCAACAAAGTTCTGTGCCATGGAGAACAATCAGTGGATGCCATTGTGGTTGCTGTCAGAAACCACTTTTGTTAATTTTTTGTTTTGTTTTTGCAATGTGTTCTTAATTGCAAAATGTTTTGAAAGTTTTCAGTTTATTCTGTTTATTTTTCCTTTTTTTTTTAACAAACACCAATTTATTTTTTAAAAGTTCGAAAATCACAAAAAAAATACAAAAAGAAAAAAACGGTTCTTGTTAGAACCACCTATTCTGTTAAAAAAAGAGAAATTTGTATGCGCTATATGAAGTGTATGGATAATATCTGCATGATTACATGGGTGCATGAGTACTGCCTGGATGAGTGGAGAAGTGCTTGGGTAGTGACGGAGTGAATGAATGACTGCTTGAGTACTGACTGGGTGATTGGAGGATTGCATGGGTAGTGCATGGGTGATTGCATGAGTGTATGGGTAATGCCTGGATGATTGCATGAGCACATGGGTAGTGCTTGGGTGATTGGAAGAGTGCATGGGTAGTGCTTGGGTGATTGCATGAGTGCATGGGTAGTGCCTGGGTGATTGCATGATTGCATGAGTGTATGGGTAATGGCTGGGTGATTGCATTAGTGAATGTGTAGTGCCTGGGTGATTGGAGCACTGCATGGCTACTGCCTGGGTAATAGAAGGAGTGAGTGAGTAGTGTCTGGGTGATTTTGTAAGTTCTTGGTTAATGCCTGGGTGATTGCATGAGTGCAGAGGTAATGTATGGGTGATTGGAAGAATTCATGGGTAGTGCTTGAGTGTTTGCATGAGTGTATGGGTAATGCCTGGGTGATTACAGCAGTGCATATCTAGTGCCTGCATCATTGTAAGACTGCATAGCAACTACCTGGGTGTTTTTATGACTACATGAGAGTTGCACTAAACTATAAGTCTCTCTATATTGTTACAAGCACACATACATAGGTCTCTATGTTTTCAAATCATCATAATATTTAACTAAAGTTAGGTTTTTGTCTTAAGACCAAAACTTAAGACAAACTTAAGACAAAATCTTAACTTAAGTTTAACTTAAGTTAGGATTTTGTCTTAAGACCAAAACTTAAGACAAACCTAAGACAAAATCCTAACTTTACTACTCCTAAATGCCTCTTGTGAATAACGAAAGTCGTAAAGTTAGGATTTTGTCTCAGATTACTTTTGTGAATCGGGCCCAGAGTCTGTAAACCACTTAACCTCAGTGGATAGGGCACAGTTAATGACAGAACTATATTTGCCTCTATTCTAGGAACTCTCAGCAGGATCTCGACAATCAGAACCAAGAACTTGGACCTCGGTCTCCCCGGCATTAGTAACCAGATAAGTCCACTCGCGAGAGGAATATCTCTGACATTGCACTTGCTCTCCTGGACCTCCGTAAGCTTCCTATGGCTCGCACAGACTCACTCAGGTCAGACTCTGAATATTCCCTTATTGGTGAAAGTTCTCTGTCAGATACAAGTTTCAGGTTCCTTCTTTTCTATCTCACAGGCCATGTGTCATTAGCAGCATCCTTCTTCCTTGACTGTACATGACCAATTTCCACACCAGTCTCTTCTGCTGAGTCCGACTCTATACCACTTGCAATGTTAACGTCTCCCTCAGAGTCTATACATGGGTCTTGTGTAGCTTGACCCCCTCAGCTTGATCTGGTGGGTGTATGCAGCCTCATCAGGCACCTCCACAGCTTGGCTTGCCCTCTACTGCAAACCCTCGGTCACCGCTGGGACTACTTCTGGGAGAGGAGATGTTTCATCGGAGGGACCTGTGACTCTTCGGGTATTGGAAGCATGGACCCAGTTCAGTATTCCTCCAACCTTCACAGCAGTATTCATCACCAGTATCTTATGATATGGTCCACGCCACCGAGAGTCAAGATGGTTTTTCCTTACATGCTTTCGAACAAGAACCCAGTTCCCTGGGCTCAGGTTGTGGCAGAGGTCTTTTAAAGTTGTTGCAGTTGTCACTTCAACCTGATGAGACACAGAACGAACCACATCAGCCAATCCTCTACAGTAGTCAAGGATCAAGTCATCTGTGATGTTAATCAAAGCAGTGGCTGGCACTGCAGGTAAGCGCATCACCCTTCCCATAAAAGTTTTGTGTGGAGATTACCCAGTTCTCCTGTCAGGAATGCTGCATAAACTCATCAGAACCAAAGGAAATGTATTGGGCCATTGCAATGATGTAGAAGTACACGCTTTAGCCAGTGTCGCCTTTAAGGTCCCTGTTGTTTGCTCCACTATGCCAGATGCTTCCGGCCTGTAACTACAATGCAATCTTTTCCACACTCAAGGTGGTACACAGCAATTTCATGACTTTACTGTGGAAGTGCGTTTCTCTGTCCGACTCCAATGTAGTTGAAAAAACGTATAGAAGAATCAACTCCCTCATCAATAGTTTTGCTACAGGAAGACTATCACACCTTCTAACGGATAGGCTTCTGCCCATCAAGAAAATATAAACACAACAACCAAGATGCATCTCAATCCATTACACACAGGCATCTCAACAAAGTCCAGTTGGATTCGATTGAAGGGGCCCCCTGATCTGCCAATTTGACTTAGAGCAACAACTGTCTTTTTCCCAGCATTCATCTGTTGACACTTGACACACCGATGGCACGCAGCTTCCACAATCACATGGAACCTCGGATTAAATCAAGTCTGTCTGAACAATCTCACCATTGCATCCCTTCCTATATGAGCTGCTCCATGAATTTGCCTTGCCATTGGGTTTAACAGACAATATGGTAACACTGCCCTAATATCAGTTGAAACCCATAAGTCACATTCTCCTTTCTTATAACCTGCTCTGATCCAACTCGCTTGTTCCTGATCTGTGGCTTCCATTTGCAACCGCCTGACTTCATCCCTTGTGTCTGCAACAGCCAGCATCATGCTGAGTTCGGTCTTCTTTGCACTCTCACCAACATATTTCCCATTAAAAATTCATGCATGTGTAGCACAAAAACAAGCAACTTCATCTTCATCTGCATAGCGGTTTTCCGTTGTGACAAAGTCGTCTCCCTTCCCGTGTGCTTCACATTTAACGACAGACACTTCATTTGGGAACTGTAATGCTTCAACAGCTGTCTCACATATTCCCCGTTCCTAATGGGAGCACCTGATGACATTAGGAACCTTCTCTGCAACCATAGCTGTGCAAAGCTGTGCAAAGTCATGAACTACACCAAAACCGTACTGGCTATTGGTATAGATGGTGACTCGGATCTGCTCAGAGAGAAGATATGCACGGGTCAAAGCAATGATTTCAGCTACTTTCGGGGAGTGTACTCCCTGTAAGCAAGCAGCTTCCACCACTCCAGAGATGGTGCCGACAGCAAACGCTGCTCTCAAATTACTTTCATTGTCTCTTAGACATGAACCATCAACAAAGAGGACTTGATCAGGATCAGAAAATGACAATGTCAGGTCTCTGCTTGGTGCAAAGCTCAATAACATCCAAACAGTCATGGTCTTCACAATCTCTCCATCAGCATTTGGAACAGGTAGCAAGGTAGCAGAACTAACACGGAACAGCGCTTCAGATCGACATTTTCTGCGGCAAGCAATACCTGCTCATATCTTATCAGCCTGTTATTAGTCAAATGATGTGTTTCGGTCCTCGTCATCAGAAGCTCAACTGAATGCGGTACATACACAGTAAGTGGATGACCCATCACAATGCTCTCACATCATTCAATACTGACACCTGTTGCAGCAACGGATTTGAGACATCAGGGCAACGCTGAAGCTACAGGATCTAATGTAGCTGAGAATTAGGTCACTGGTTTAAGGGCACCTCCATGTGTCTAGGTGAGTACAGAAAGAGCACAACCCTCCCTTTCATGGCAGAACAGCGAAAACATTGTGTTGTAATCAGGCATTCCCAACGCTGGAGAGCAACACAGACACTCTCTCAGCTCCAAGAAGGAAAGCAAACAGTTGTTATTCCAAAGTACTAGATCACACAAATCCTTGTGGGTCAACATCTGCAAAGGCGTTGCCATCAAGGAGAAATTCTGGACCCGTTGTCGGCAGTAGCCAACCATTCCCAAAAACATCCTGACCTATTTCTGGGTAGTAGGTGGATTCATTTTCATGATCGCCTCCACGCATTTGGTGACACCTTCCTCTTGCCTCTCTCTATTCGATGACCCAAGTACTGAAATTCAGTCAGACAGTACTGAAGTTTGCTCTGAGACACCTTATGCCAATTGTCAGCCAGATGGTTCAGTAAGGCGATGGTATTGTCCTTACAAGCCTTTCAGATGCAAGGAGGAGGTCATCAATGTACTGAACTAGCTCTGAGATTCGGGGCAAAATCAAACTTGCAAGATTCTTCTTCAAGACCTGATTGAATATGGATGGACTTTCAGTATACCCTTGAGGGATACAACACCACGTTAAGCCAGGGTTCTCCAGACTGAAAGCGAATAAAAATGGTCTATCCTCATGTAATGGAATGGAGAAAAATGCCTGACATAGGTCAATCACTGTGAACCTTGCAGCCTCACAAGGAATCTGAAATAGGATCACAGATGGATTCGGTACCACAGGAAAACATGGAATCACAATGTTATTCACCTTTATAAGGTCCTGAACTATGCAATATTTTCTGCTCTGTTTCTGCAATCCTATGATCGGCAAATTGCACAGACTTCCTATAATCTCCTTCAGAATACCCTGGGCAATCATGGACTCTATTACAGGTGTAATCCCTGCCACTGTTTCCGGGGTCAGGTTGTACTGAGGTGTTCTCGGGAATTCTGCATTAGGATTTATCTGTTGGCGGACTGGCTTGACTCCTCGAATCAGTCCGATTTCCTCTCCTGTGAAGTCCCATACCACTGGAGAGACAGTGTCTCTCAAGTCCAGTGGCATCTCTTCCACTGTCAATAGAGGAAACATGGCTGCACAATGATTTTGATTTGCCAACTTCAAAGCAATGTCTTCATCATTAGTCTGCAATTCAAAACCCTTCGGCATACAATAGATCGTGCAATTCAATTTGCACAAGAGGCCACGCCCTAGTAAACAGACTGGACTCGAATCACACACCAAGAACTGATGATGATCCTGAAAGGTCCTGATTTTCACCAGCACCTCTTCTGTCAAAGGGTTTGTCATTCTTTTATTAGCAATTCCTACAACCTAGATTGTTTTTCCAGAGAAGGGTAGGTTTGGGACTACTGCTGATCTCACAGTAGAACGGGTAGCACCAGTGTCAATCAAGAATGTAATGGGATGACCATCTACGTCTGCTTCTTCGTATGGTCCACTCTGGTCTACCTCTAAGACTGTTCCAAGGGTACAGTCTTCCTCCCTCCTCAGGAACCATCATAAGGACGGGTGCTGATTGAATCCATCCAGCTCTGCCATGAAGGGCATCTGATGGTACATTCGATTGCCCTGCGAGATTAATGGAGGTTGGGGGCACTTTCACTAACTGGTTCTGATTCCCTCCCACACTAAGATATCTCGGCCTAGTCACTGTCAGTAGCTGATTTACCGCATCTGTCACTTGCACAAGTTCACCGTCCTGCACCTGATTCACAGGATTCAAATGACACTAGCACTTCCAATGCCTGATCTTGTGACAAAAATAACAAACAGTGGTCTATTTCACAGTCACAACATATATCCCTGTTTAAGGATCTATGAGTACACCTCTCCCTTTTCCCTGTCTATTCTTCCCTGAAACTGAGGTAACTTGGACACTTCCTGGGACATTTCCTTGATTGCGAACTACTGTTCCTCCTGCCACCTGCTCTTTCTTCTGTGCATTTCGCATTTGAACCAGCATCCACTTCTCTTTTATCCTCCTATGTTTGGAAACCACCTCAATACTGCAATATCTGACATACTGCAGAATTTCATCTACAGACTTATTTTGCCAAAAGATCAAATGTTGCTGGATCATGAGACTAACTTCCGGCCTCAGTCCTGTCATAAACTTTGAGACGAATTTTCCCATCTTTTTAGGGTCAAGTGTGTCTATCCCACTGTACCGCTTAAAGGCTTGTAACAGCCTTTCGTAATAAGCATGCACTGACTCTTTACGCTCCTGGGTTGTTTGATCTATCTTAACCCAATCGATGTCTTGAGGGGCTATTTTGGACTGCAACCATGTGATCACCTGCTCGTTCTTTTTCATACCAGCGGCGAAGGACCATGAGTTACTGAATCCCTCTATGGCTCAGCAGCAGGCCACTCAATGGCTATTTTACAAGTAGACCATAGATCACTAGGAACCACAATTTTGAACAAGGTATTTAAGTCAATCCACAACACCTTTGAGATCTTGACAAAATGATCACTTGTTTGTACCATTCACCAGGTTTCTCCCTCAACCTACTAAAATCATTTGAAAATGCAGCAAGGTCACCTCTACTCTAGGGAACATGCATGTGCCCTCCGCTAGGCATCTCCCGTAATGGATATTTCTCAACTCCCAGTGTTCTCCCTCCTTGAGGCGGGGGTTCTCCTGTCACCTTCTTTGCGCTGTTTTTCCATGACCAACTTTCCTCCTATTTATCCAACATACTCCAAGCCCGTATTCCTACAACCAACTCTCGGATATGTGTTTTCAATCCCGTCACTCTCTTTTCCTCCAGTTCCTGGTCACTGTAGTTAAGCCTATGACTTACCTGTAACATTCTTGGTCGAGACAGGTCCACTCCATACCTCTGAGCTAGTGTTGATAACTTCTAATGCACTCGTCTTGCCTTGCGGTGACATCCTTCTCTACAAACAACAGATCATCTGGCTCATAGGTCCCTATCTTGTACAAAGGCAATTTCCCACTGATGATCTTGTCTACTTCAGCCTTACCACATCCAATAGCTTTGCGTTTGCTGCAGACTCGATAGTTCCTTGACTCGATGTACTATTCTGACCCTCCTTGTTGTTGTTATGATCTCTCAACCAGAATTCTAAGTCTGCCACATCCAAGACATGTTGATTTCCAGCAGCTCTAAGATTTGTGCTTGCTTCTGAGACTGCACCCATTGGTCCTCTCACTGGGGTTTCCCACATCCATAGGTCTGAACTAGTGTTGTATTCCGCTTTAGGTGTCCTGAAATATGTCCTTATATAGGCACAATTCGCATTGCCCATATATAGGCATAAGATCCCAGTCCTTATTTAGGCATTAGCCATGCTATCCAAATACAGGCATGGTCACTTACATCCGTCCACCCTAACGTCACAACGAGTTCTTAGAAACCAGACCCTTAAGCTCTTGGGAGTTCCCCTAGCACAGGATTATTGATTTCTCCAAGAACTCATTTATTATGCATGAACCGCTATAACTTAAGGATTCATTCCTGACGTCTTCCTCTGCCCGACTTTACGTCAATGCTAATATTCCAAGGCACCTACCGGGTATAAATATACCTTCCCTTGCCCAAGCAAGTAGGAGGAGACCTCGACTTTAGAGGAGCCCGTGTCCCGGCCTGACGCACTGACAAGAGATGCTGTCATCCCTGCTCGCAGAGAATCCAGCTTCCAGTGTTCTGACTCCCTTCGCGGGGTGTTAGAGTTCGAGACCCGGAAGGAGATTCCCACCTCTCTCATTCTCAAGGTATGGAGCTGACTAGAACCTAGAGAGACTCTTGGCATACTAGACTTGGCATACTAGACTATAGCATACCATACTATAGAATACTTCACCTACTTCTTACCTTGCACTACACTTAGGTTAGGTACACTGGGGTAGAACTAGTTAGAGAAGCATCTTATGAGTACTCGCATTTTTAGCTTATGTTATTTATGTATATGAATATATGTGTCATAGCTAAAAGATAATGCTAACGCAGTATTATTTCTTTCTACTGCTTACGCTGTACATTATATATCTCGCATACTGTCTTGTGATCATAACAGCTCATATCTCTTACACGAGAAACAAGACTGTTCAATAAATCCTTTTATTGAAACGCCCGTCTATTCTTTCTGTGTAACTCTGAAGAAACTAAGCATGCACGATTAGCTGAGTGAAACTGTTATCTATTGTTTCCACGATTCTGAGAGTGTTCCGATTCTAAAGGGAAACAAAGTTGTCATGTTTATGCAGTTGCCAGAAACTACTCCCTTCTTATTTACAAGGAGTTTCTTGTGGACTCTGAGTTAGCTGGCACAAAGTAATTAAGTTTAATATACTCGATAGGGACATACTGACCTCAGTCCTATGTCAAACCTATAGGGTATATTATTCCAATGCGCAGAGCCTATTAGGGAAATAGGAACAACACTACATGGCGCCCAACATTTGGTAAGGCACTAATTTAACGCTAGATACTGAGTAACTCAGTCGTGCTTTTCTCAGAGACCCCTACTCACATACTCCATAAGACGTCTGGAGTGGGTAGGGTTAAGTATCCGCCAAAGCTGAATAGGACAAAAATCCTATATATTAGCTGTATGGTTTGTTCAACGTTGAAGGATACAGTGTTCCAAAATATTGTGCACCTTATCTTTGTTTCCTTGAAACTTGTTCTACATTTTTCAAAAAACAATGTCCCTGAACGGGGATACTGACACCGAGAACGGTGTAGCTGCGGTTGACCCAGTCGTAACAGCTTTTAATTTTACAGGTTTAAATGAAACCGATGAGGGTGTTATAAACATCCCTCCAAACTTAAGGAGAGCCATCACACTAAAACTTATAAAACACGGCCTAACACCAAGAGGTGGTAGAGCAGTTTTCGTGATAGAGGCACACAAATCCTTTCAGACAGAGGTATTCTATTCATGGATAATATTCCCAGAATCAAATCCAGTAACAAAAATGTTTCACTTCTTTAAAAAAGATGAACCACCAGAGGAATATATTCCTTTCGAGGATATTGAAATTCCACTCACATACCAGGAGAATAATCTCTGGTTTAAAGGCGCCCTAAAACATCACAAAAACATTACCAGGCTCGGTCCACTAGGTAGACCAGGAGCAACATGGCTGATTCTAGCCAGCTACACACCTCATCCTGACATCGAAGAAATGTCAGAAGAGGAATTACTTACTCAACTACCAGAGTTAATAAACATTTACAGACAATTAGTCCAATATGTCATGCGGACTTTCACAGTCCAACCACCAATGACCAATCCAAATCAAACCCCTCAACAGGGGAATATACAAAAAATTACTCCACAGACTTTACACGCAGTCATGGGTAAAATGCCCACAAAACGTCAACAAATTCCATTCTGGATAGCTCAAAAAATTACTCAAATCGAAGCGGTATTTCCAAATACTAGCCCTTATGAGAAACACAGAATCCTAACAATCTGTTTACTAATGGGGATCACTCCACAACTGGAAGACTGCACCACTTGGGGCACAGTCTTTGCTGCCATCTATACTAAAGCACATGGTGTTCCGTCAATTGCAGTAATACCAGATGTCCTGAAACAAATTCAAAACGAATACAGGGCAGAACCTGCTCTGAATTTAGGAATGAAATTACTGAAAAACTTCGACCAGGTCTCAACAATAATATTATCTAATATTAAAGGGGAGGCAGCATCAGTGGCGATCCGCCAACGCTTAAGGGAATTTCATGTTACAGAACATCAACATGAACTACCCAGAATAATAGAACAATCTTATGCAGAATTAGGCAGAGATAGTTTGGGTGGAAAACCTTTAAAGCCAAAACTATCTGAAAGTCCTGAGAAGGACTCTATTAAACAAAATCCTACATCTTCTAATAAGAAGTGAGAAACTAATAAACAAAATTCAAAAGAGAGACGTTCTCAATCCCGAGGTAGGTCTCCTCAAAAGGAGCCCTCTGAAAGGAGGTATAACCTCAGGAATAGGGATAATTTAAGAAAACCTGACAGGTATCAAGATACTGATACACGTTCCTCTCGTATCTTTCAGATATCGTCACAGACATCAGAAAGAAGAGGACGGTCAGATCACAAAGAAGAACGCGTGAAATCCAAAGACGATAAACACGTTCAGAAAAATAAATCAAAACCTCAATTCACAAAAAAGAAGGTAGCAGGTCTGAAGATCAGACATGCCGAGAATACTGAGAACACAGCTCAAGAACGGAGAATGGGCTCAGACAATGCTGGACAGTGCAGCAGAAGTAACAATAGCTCGCCAGAACCTAAAGGAACTTCTGGAGATAGTGGACTTGAGTGAGTACATCACAGTAGAGACTGTAGACACCAGGGTTAGTACTCCACAAAAGTTATATGAAATAACACTCCGAATGGAGGGAGACATACCAAGAAAAGTGAAAATACTCTTTTGGGAGAAACTTTCAAGGGGTTATGATATACTTCTAGCAGAAAAGGACTGGCCACCAAACTTTGTCAGGGAGTGCCCACATGGTGAGGACATCATTATGCCTGCCTTCTCCAACCATATTCCAATTCACCTAAAATATACTTATGCCAGAAAATGGGCAGTTGCCCAGGCCCCAGCATTATACAAAAAACATGTAGGATGGGATGAGAACTCACCTCACCACAAAATACATCTAAAAAATCAACCTACTGCACAAAGGCAGTACCCAATAAATCAAGAAGCTAAAAAACAGGTCAGGGAGATCTTAGATCAACTTGAATACCAAGGGGTGATTGAAACATGCACCTCCTCAATGAACAATCCTTTGTTTCCTGTATCCAAACCAGACAATACATATCGTCTAGTTTTGGATTACAGACACTTGAACACTTGTTCCAAAACATTTGCAGTGCAAAATGCATATAGTACAGCATTAATGAATAACATTGTGCGTAAAAAATATAAAACCACATCGGACATTTCAAATGGTTTCTTTTGTCAAAACATAGCACCTGAAAGCAGGTACTTAACAGCTTTCTCAATAATGGGGACCCAGCGTCAATTTTGTAGACTCCCACAAGGGTTCAAAAACAGCCCGGGGTTATTCTCAGCAAGGGTAACAGAGTTACTACAAATTTATGCTAATGAGGCATTGTCATATGTCGATGACATCTATCTGACAGACGATGACCTAGATAGGCACTTGAACAGGGGGAGTACCATTATATTGGGCTTCGCCTCTGAAGGCTATAAATTCATCTTTAAAAAATCCAGAATTGCCCATCTCAATGTCCTTTTCCTAGGATATGAGCTTTCAAGTGAAGGCAAGAGCCTGGCAGTTAACTTTTTAGAAAAGTGCGCGCTGCTCCAACCTCCAAAAACGCTGAAACATTTACATTCCATCTTGGGTTTCCTAAATTTTGGAAGAACTTACATTCTAAATTACGCAGAAAGGGTTAAACCTCTCTACGAATTAATCAAACCTGATTTTTCAACAAAACATTGGACACAGGAACACACATAAATCCTGCGTTCACTCCTAGCTATCATGTTAGCAACAAATCACTTACAAACATGCGTAAATAAACGCAATTTAGTAATCCGAATAATTTCGGGTCAATGTGGATTCACCTATTTAACATTTAATGAGGGTGAAAAAGTACCAATAGCATAAAAATCACATTTGTATACTCAAGCAGAATTGCGCTTCACTTCAACAGAAAAAATACTGACAGCAGTTCAAACCGCTGTGGCAAAAGAAAGAGCTCTAGCCCAAGGGAAACGCATTATTGTCGTAACTCCAGTACCAGCCTTAGAGGCGGTTACAAAAGTGAGCATTCCAAATGCAAAAGCTTTACATCCTAGATGGATACAATGGGTTAATTCTTTTGCTGCAACAGATGTTGAATATGTTTTTGATCCTGATTTAAAAACACAAGCGTTCCTGCAATATGAACATGAATGTCCTCTGCCCACTGAAATTCTGCCTCTCGATCAGTACGAATTTATAATTTACACTGACGGATCAGCACAACCCGCTACAGGGAGTAAGCAAGCTTACAGTGCAGCATGCGCAATCGTTAAAGGTCGCATACACGATGGTGACTTCAGACCAATGATCACTAAAACTCAATCTCTAGGAGATTGTACAGCTCAGCGAGCTGATCTACAAGCATTCAAACTGGCACTTGAAAATACAGATCGTGAATTCCCCACACTCATAGTGTGCAATTCTTTTTACTGTGTTCAACCATATAATGAATATATACAGAGTTGGCTTCAAAACGGATTCAAAGATGCAAAAGGTGGCACAATAAAGCATAAAACGCTTTGGGAACAAGTAGTTCAGTTGAGAAACAAACTACCAAAAGCTCACGTGATACACACGCTGAGTCATCAACGTGATGGCGTTCACGTTGCAGGGAATTCATTGGCTGATGAAGCCGCAAAGGGGGCTGTTCAGACGGCTTCCGTAGCTGCGATCACTCGTTCAAAAACGAGAATAGACAGTGAGATATTGTTGGCTGTCAATGCTTCAAGCAAAGGCAGTGGTGCAGCGTTACCAAAAAAATTTCCACTCAAGTACTCTTATTTAATTGATGCAAACAACGTTCCTTTTTCTCGAATCCCTGGAGTGGGGGATAGGGTAATACCAAACATGGAACATAGAGCAGCTTTGATTTATGAAGCACATCTTGGGGAGGGTCTGTCACATCAAGGGATCTCTAAAACAATATTAACATTAAAAGAGATGTACTGGTGGCCTGGAATGAATACACAGATTCACATCTTCATCAATGACTGCAGAGACTGCAATAGACAGACTAGTGCAGAACGCCACCAGGCACCATGCTACAAGGTAGCTTGCCCAGTGCAGACACCATTGTTAGACAGCATTAGACTATCTACGCGCAGGCGTCCTTTTGGACAAATGCAATCCCACAAATACTAAGTCAAGGTTCCTATGGATATGGCCTCAGCTCTCGACTGACCCTCAAACTGTTATAAAAGATTTGCGAGTCTTTATCGGCACATACGCAATTGGCACACTACATTCTGACCAGGGCCCTGCGTTTAGCTCTCGGGCTTACAAAGAAGCCATGGCCAGTTTGGTCGTAGCATTGCGGTACTCCTCTCCGTTTCATCCTGAGGGAAATTCTGTTGTGGAAAGGAAAAACCGGGACATAAAGCAGTCTATAACAGCTAGAGTATTAGGTTCGGGTGATGGGTGGGTCAAACATCTTTATGGGGTCCAACGCTCATTAAATAATTTGTCAAGATGTTCTCTAGGGGGGGTCACTCCATATGAGGTCCTATTTGGGACAAGAATGTGGGTTCCTGATCTCGAATGTAAAGGCACAGTGGTGGAAAATAAACCGTTTGATATCAAATATTGTTTGGCTGTTTTACAGGATCTAAATGAACTAAGGTCGAAACAAAGCAACGTGTTCCTGAAGCCAACCACCACTGGGGAAACACCGGCAGTCCCAGCAAGGCCTGTCTGGATCCCAAAAGTTAGGGATCTAGTCAGAGAGAAGATTGCGGATAAGAAAGAATTTGGACCTTCTTACAGACAACCAGTAACTGTCCTAGCCGTCCACGGAACAAGAACAGTACTTCTGCCGCCCCTTGCTGGAAAAAAGGAGAAAAGATTTGTGACAATCGACCTCATCAAACCACAGTATGTGGCCAATACTAAATAGTAGGCCTCGTGGACTCCGACCTAGTAGCAGTCGCACTCCTCTCGCTACTATCCAAGAGGTTCAGACCGAAAGACTCATAACCATCGAGAATTCAGCAGTAAGAGATGAAGGACTAAGCAACAATGCTATGGAACTCATTCCTCTTGAAACTCAAGTAACAGTTCGTCCAGATACACCTGTCTACACCAACGTAACAAGTGATCAACTGGTTCCAACGATTTCAACGAATCCTGATGCAATTCCAACAATTGACCAAACTGCTTCTGGCTATTTCATTAACTTTGATACGTTTTCTGAGGATCCAAGTGAGCCTGAAACGACGCCAGCCCTAAAAACTTTCAAACCACAAGTACAAGACCTTTTTCATTTCCTGAAAGAGACTTATCTGGTTTCACCATGGATTGAACTATGGATTATTTCTGGAATATTTTTCTTTCTGCTTTGGCTAGCTCTGGTTATGACTCTTAGCGTGCTTATAAATGGCAGATACATCCATATGGACACTGAAAGTAAAAATGTGAACTTACTTTTAAAACCACACAAATCATCCCATCGTGAAGCAAGAGACTTGTCAGCAGTGAACATCACAGTCGTTCCTATACAGGATGATATAGTGTGGGACAAAACCGATTTCGATATATATTCGGCCCGACGGAACTTTTGAACATGCCACATTTATTTAAAATTTCGTTAAGTGACTTTATTACCTCCATTACCTATTCTGATGATTGGGACTTTGAGACTGTTACTGACATGATGTCTGATCTAGAAAGGTCTGCTGCATTCTCTAACATTAAATACTTAGAGGGTGCATCAGACTACGAACAGCTTTATTGTTACCACCACTATGGTCATCATTTCTTGCATAAATCTGCAACACCTAGAAATGTGTTTATGTTTAACCAATGGGAACATTGTCCTACACCGCCAAAGGGTAGTTCAAAAACGTTTGCAAATAAGCTTCCATATTTTTCAGGGTACAATACTTCTGATCCAGAAACGTTTTACTATAAAATTGTAAACAAAACAGGACAGACAATTATGTTAACTAATACAAAACAGATTTATTCTGCACCCTTTGTTACCCAACTGTCTAGACAAGGATTTGACTTTTGGAAAGACACAATCAACACAAAATCTGTCTGGGTTCTAAAGATTGGCAAGTGCAGGGGATAGAAGCTTTGTTTAGAGCATGTATCATCCCACAGCAAATAATGTTTTTGAATGACACTGTGCAACAAACGTCTTGCCTTGGTTTAGCCAAGATCAAAGACATGAACACACCTTCTGTACCAACACCTGCAAGTAATAGCACTACAAAGGGAGCGGTCACAGTAGACACAATACTACAAAACAACAGAACAGATCCTTGATTGGAAAAAATGGTTGCTCTGGCCCACAGACACAAACATCTGTCAAGAAAGATTCCTGAATAGAATACAGGGCTTTACTATCCATAGGCCAGACCCACGTTATGTTCAACGACAACATCCGGGGGTAGTAACAACATACAGTGTAGGAAAATTGTGCCTCGACTGGTTACAAAAATCTACACTCGAGGATGTGAAACAACACTTATCTTTACTTAAAGAAGACGCAGACCTTACGCATTTCTTGCTAGGACCAGGAAAACCGCGTCAACAACGTTTCATATATGCCGGCATTTATGCTGCTTATAATGAAGTATGGAAGGTTTCAAAGGCAGAGGCCGCAGAAAGAATACGTGAGCTTGATCGTATTAACTTAGAGAAATCTCTCACTGTGGTCGACAATGGGTTAACAACTTTGTCATCCAGAATTTATTCACTGGACAACATTGTATCCTCTGCTATTGACATACTGGAACAAGATTTAGCCATGTTACAACAAGGCCAATCTCAGTTACGTTCTATTATGTTATTAGGATGGACGCTGCAATCCTTGCGTGCAGGCTATGTGCCTTGGCGTTTTATCAACACGTCGTCTCTGTTTTCAGAATACAATCTAACAGATAAACAGATCGAACTGGCACAAAGGGGAGCAAAGTATACAGTGCTGAGCATTGAAAAACTGAAAAAATTACCATTTACGGTAGCAGAAAAACCAGCTACAGAATGGCTTATCCATGGCAAAATAACTCTGCCTGTCACTACTTTTCATTTTCAGTATTGCCTCAAACAAATGCAAGCAGGCAAATATGAAAGGTTGGGTAAAGAATACATTAAGACATCCTGGGATTTACCTTACGAAGACAGATGTTGGAGTGGGGATCGTGAAGTGTTTCTAAGCGGTACACACTGTGAAAATGCACTAAGCGGTTCACTCATATGTCAGGACATTTCTTTACACGGGGCTTGCAATGGTTCTGTGGCAAACTTGTCCTGCCACCAGCAGGGTACACCAGCTACTGTGATTAATCCAACATTTGGCCAACTTTCTAACGGGAGATACCTCATGTTGAATGATCAGAGTTGCTGTGGCATGTTGCCAGGCATCCCATATCTGGTAACGGTTGGCTCCAGGGTTACTTGTTGTATGCAAGTATTGTTCCCCCAATAGACACAGTCAGGGAGTCGCCTCTATGGCCTTCATGGAATGTTTCTTTTATACGTTTTGATACTTTAAGCAGAATGAAAGCCATGCTTTTACAACAAACAGTGCCTTTGACCTCGGCCAAAGAAATCTATGATTTACAAATTGCAAGGACTTCGGCTGAGATACAGGCTCTAATTCGTACAAACTGCCCTATACATTTCGTAGAAATGATGGGACATATCTTAAACATGTCTGATATGAGCGGGATTGTACATGTATTTAAGACCATCTGTTCAGGACTGTTAACACCTTTTCAGGCAGTCCTCGGAATCATTCCAAACTTCGCACATGCTGGTGTGCCATTAATACTAGCACTGGTTGCGGGAATCCTGTTTTTATTCCTACTACTACGCTATGGCAAGCCTATCAACCAGCGTCACTCCCAGCAATTTGGAGAAGGCTCTCCTAGAACGGAAGTGCCGTGAGCGCATGGTGCAACTTTTGGGCATACCTCGTCTACGGGAACTTAATACAACATGGTTTCTGTCATTTAGACCAATCTGGCAAGATTGCATCTTACCTGTTCTACGCTGCCTGCTATGCGGTGAAGAATGCGTGCTAGACATCTTTCTAACACTCCCATCAGTCATGCCAACGGATATCGATACTCTGCTGGACCCGATAACGGCCCATGCTCTGTGTTGTCCCCAGAGGCTACCAATCCTGATGACGGCATTCATTGAGATCTCACAGACGCTTCCTGCTGCTGCTGAGGTACGAGATGGATCAACAGGCACACAGGTAACAACGGACGCGAACATTGCTGCACATCCTATGCTGAAGGCGATGTTTCACATCTATGTGCAGTTAACCTTCTAAACGAGGTGTTCCAACTGTCACCGACATCGGTAGACGATCTTTTGTCTACAGGAATAGATGATTTCATGTTTACACCAGACCCATACACTGACTTTGATTCGGCTCACAGTGTACCGGGGAAGCAATGAATTTGGCCTCCATATTTTCAAAACAAAAGAAAACTTGGAACTCTTCCTAAAAATTAAATTTTTTTCTCTCTTTCTATTTTTGAGAATACATGGCAATTCAATCTGCTTACAGTAGAACTATTCATATAGAACGGACGTCTTTGAATACTTCCAGGGACACATTGTCACCTTATTTACCACAATTTCATTTAGTACCATGTTATGAAATGGATTTGATTTTTGAATACTTATCAACCATTTCGTCATATGTATATATTTCTGTTTTATCATTCATGTTGCATTTATTTCCAAAATATGCTTAGAATGAAAAAATGCTTTAAAATGTACAGTACCTATTGCATTACATGTTTAGCAACAGTTTTTTTAAACTTCTTTTAATATGCTTTTAGAAATGTTTTTAGCAACATGTGGTACTCAATTTAATGTTTAGCATTTAGTACTATCGTTCATTCGAAAGTGGAGTGGGTGTTGTATTCCGCTTTAGGTGTCCGTATATAGGTTTTCCTGAAACATGTCCTTATATAGGCACAATACGCATTGCCCTTATATAGGCATAAGATCCCAGTCCTTATTTAGGCATTAGCCATGCTATCCAAATACAGGCATGGTCACTTACATCCGTCCACCCTAACATCACATCGAGTTCTTAGAAACCAGACCCTTAAGCTCTTGGGCGTTTCCCTAGCACAGGATTATTGATTTCTCCAAGAACTCATTTATTATGCATGAACCGCTATACCTTAAGAGTTCATTCCTGATGTCTTCCTCTGCCCGACTTTACGTCAATGCTAACATTCCAAGGCACCTACCGGGTATAAATATACCTTCCCTTGCCCAAGCAAGTAGGAGGAGACCTCGACTTTAGAGGAGCCCGTGTCCCGGCCTGACGCACTGACAAGAGACGCTGTCATCCCTGCTCGCAGAGAATTCAGCTTCCAGTGTTCTGACTCCCTTCGCGGGGTGTTAGAGTTTGAGACCCAGAAGGAGATTCCCACCTCTCTCATTCTCAAGGTATGGAGCTGACTAGAACGGTAAACAGTCTAAATATCGAGTTTTTAATTTCGACCTACAAGAATATCGAGTTCGAAATATCGTAGGGAGACAATATTGAAATCAAGAATATCGACGACCAGAATATCGACCTGAAGGTAAGAAATAATGTTTATGTTAATATCGAAGTTAGTAATATCGATAGCAAAAATATCGATGTTACTAATATCGATATTAATATTACTGTTATGTATTTTATATGTTTGTGTTTATATTTTTTGTTAATTATTGTACTAGTTTTAGAATATATGTATTACATTTTTAGAAGTTAGGAATATTTTTTTAAAGTAAATTATGCGTTTTAGTACCGTAGCAGGTTGTGGGTTTATAGAGGAATAGGGTGGGAAGTAATTTAATTATAGTAAATTAATTAAAAAAAATTAAGAATTAGTAATTATTTTTAAATACATTTAGTATTTTAGTTCTGTAGTGGGTTGTGGGTTTATAGGGGAATAGGGTGGGAAGTAATTTAATTGTAATTAAGTAATTATTTATTTTTATTTATTGGTATTGATAATTAATTTTATGTTAAATAATTATTAATTGGTAATTAATTTTTATTAATTGGTAATTAATTTTATTAATTGATTAATTGGTAATTATATTAAGTGTATTAAATTATTAGGAATATTTTTTAAAGTAAATTATGCATTTAGTACCGTAGCGGGTTGTGGGTTTATAGGGGAATAGGGTGGGAAGTAATTTAATTATAGTAAATTAATTAATTTTGTTTAGGAATTAGTAATTATTTCTAAATAAATGTTGTGTTTTAGTTCTGTAGTGGGTTGTGGGTTTATAGGGGAATAGGGTGGGAAGTAATTTAATTGTAATTAAGTAATTATTTATTTTTATTTATTGGTATTGATAATTAATTGTATGTTAAATAAATATTAATTGGTAATTAATTTTTATTAATTGGTAATTAATTTTATTAATTGATTAATTGGAAATTATATTAAGTGTTTTACATTATTATTGAAGTGTGTTGTGAGGTTATAGGGCAATAGGGTGGGAAGTAATTTAATTGTAATTAAGTAATTATTTATTTTATTATTGAGTATTGATAATTAATTAATTGTTAATTAATTATTAATTGGTAATAACTTTTTAATACTTAATTATTTTTGGGGGAAATTAATTTATTGTTCATTAATTAATAATTGGTAATTAAATTTGATTAATCATAATTTATTGGTATTTATCAATAATGTATTATTAATTAATTATTAATTGCTAAAAAAAAATTAAATAATTATTGTTTTTTTGATTTAAAAATATATGTTTGTATTTAATTATTATTTGGTAATTAATTTTTTATAATTATTATTTAATTGTATTTATCATCAATTTAATTGTTAATTAATTATTAATTGGTAATTATTTTTAAGTAATAATTTATTGGTATTGTTAATTAATTTATTGTTATTTAATAATTAAATATTATTTATTTTTCAAAAAATATTTTGATTATTAGTAAGTTATTTTAACCCCTACGCTATCCAACACTTTCCCTACTGTTGCACTCTCTGGAGTTGGAATAGTATTTTTTTTTTAAGTTTAAAAAGCTTTATTGAATATGATAAACATAGTAAAACATCAATACAAGAAAAATATGGTAATGAAGGAGATTGAGCAGATATTAAAAGAACCATGTGTACAATACAATCCCAAATAGGGAAATAAAAACTGTACCTAAAACAAAAAGCTTTTAAGAGTTTTGTTGTTTTTAAGGAGGGGAAGGAGATAAAGAAGAAAAGAGAGAAAGAGAAGAAAGGAGAGAGAAAGAAAGAAAGCAACAATCTAAGTAAATCATTCATGGCTGAGTATTAATAAGTTAGGAATAAGAAAGATAATAGATAAAAGATAAACAAATGGGATATTAAAAAGAGAAAGGTAAAAATTCAAACAGCATGTCTAGAAAGAAAATCAGTTAAAGGTAGCCATAACAAATCCTTTTTGATTAATAAAGGTACAGAGGTGGCAAAAGCACGATCAAGTCTGTGATGGTGACATAACAGATTCCACCAGGCAGTGTATGAAATTTTTGAAGTATCCTTCCAATTAGTAGTGATAATCTGAAAAGAAATAGCAATATACAAATCTATAAACTTGCCTACATTACATGAAACATTCCAAAGAGGTGAGGAACCACCCATAAAAATATGTACAATCTCAAAAGGGAAATCTGTGTCTAAGATATCATTTAGTTTGGACCAGATGTGAGACCAAAGGGATTTAACCAATGGGCAATGAAAAAACATATGGAGGAAGTCACTATCAACATGTGGGCAAGACCAACATTTCTTGGAGTCAAGCAGTTTGAATTTATGAAGATCGGAAGGGGTGAGAAAAAGCCTGTTATAAAAAAAATATAACGTCTGTGTGGTGCTTGCAGAACGGGAAGCAGTGTGTATTTTTGACCATATAGAATCCCAAAGTTGAAAAGAGAATTCTTGAGCTAAGTCCTCTTCCCATAGGAGTTCTATTTTAGACTTGGACCTATCAACAGATGGATGGGATAGTAGTTTGTAGATAGCAGCAGCTTTAATAGGATTGGCGATATCTGGTGGAGGGGAAAAGGACGGAGCGTTGATGGATGGAGGATTGCATTGAGAAAGAATTGAGGCTAGGGTATGGGACAGCAAGGAGTATTGGGAGGAATATGTATTTGAGATATGAAAAGAATCACAAATGTCTGAGAAGTCCCTTGGGGAGTTATCTTTAAGTAAATGATCATAAGTAATAATACCTTTATCAATCCATTCCTTCCAAAATAGCGCTCTGTTATTAATTTTTAAGAATTTATTATACCAGATCGGGGTTTGATAGTAAGAGTCAATATGTGAGGTGAAGAAACGAGACAGTGAATGGGTAAGTGTTTTGGAGCATTTAAATATGGGAGTGATAAAACGCTTCGGGGGTTGGGATAAGCGAATAGCTGTAAGAAATGAAAAGGGGGAAATTTGTGCAAGTTCAATTGAGCTCCAGGCTATTGAAGGAGGGCAAGAAGAGTCTGATAAAAAAGGCCAAATTTGTTTTAACGTGAAGGCAGAGTGATAACGATTAAGATTTGGAAAGTTAACCCCACCTAGGTCTTTGGGTTGTTGAAGACGGGAAAGAGAATTATAAAGATGCGGTTAATAGTTCTGAAAAAAATAAACGGGAGAGAGATGGGAAGCATTGAAAGATAAAAGTTGACTATGAGGAGGAGCATCATCTTTTTAGAAGCAAGTCTACCCCACCAGGAAAGGAAAAGAGGGGACCAACCTTCAATGAGTGTAGATAACTTTTTCAGTATGTCTGTGTGATTAACCTTAATAGTTTCTCTAATAGTATTCGAATAGTGGACACCTAAACATTTGATGCTGGTAGGATTCCACTCAAAACCGGAATCACGAAACATATGGGAGAAGCAAAATTTATTTAAAGGCAACACCTCAGATTTATCAATATTTAACTTATAGCCCGATGCAAGAGAGTATTCACGTAATAAGGAGAAAAGAGCAGGTAAAGAGGTGGATGGGTTGGAGATGTATAGTAAAATGTCATCAGCGTAAGCGGTATATTTAATGTCAATGTTCTGAAGTTTAAAACCAGTATAAGATGGTGAACGTTTAATTTTTTCAAAAAAAGGTTCTAAAGCAAGAATAAAAAGAAGAGGGGAAAGGGGACAACCTTGTCTGGTGCCTCTATGGAGAGAAAAATAATTAGATTGAGAACCATTAACCCAAATGGAGGTAGAGGGGGCAGAATATAACAGTTGAATATGTTGAATAATGTGGGGACTAAAACCATGCCATCTCAACGCTCCAAACATAAAATCCCAGCTAACCTATCAAAAGCCTTTTCAGCATCTAGAGTGATAGCTGCAACTGGAGAGTCCATCTTGGAAGCAAGATGGATGATGTTGAGAAGAGTTCTCGAGTTGTCAGTAATTGACCTACCCTTGACAAACCCAGACTGACAAATATTGATGAGGTAAGGGATAACTTTGCTAATACGAATGGCTAGAATTTTGGCATAAATTTTACAATCTGTGTTAATCAAGGAGATAGGTCTATAGTTTTTGCAAAGTGAGGGATCCTTGTCTTTTTTAGGAATCAGGCATTGCATTGCCTGAGTAAAGGTGCCATCAGATTGCCCTCTATTGAGAAAATAATTAATCAATGAAAGTAAATGGGGTATTAAGATTTGTTTGAAGTGAATATAACATCGAACAGTGAAGCCATCTGGACCAGGTGTTTTATCTTTGGGTAATTGAGTAATAGCATTAATTATTTCTTTATCTGAGATATGAGTATCTAGGGATGTAAGATCTATAGAGTGTTCAGGAGATTTGGGAATGGTTTGAAAAAAGGAATCAATTTGTGCGGAAGAAGGATTGGACTCTGGAGTGTATAGAGAAGAGTAATATTGGACAAAGCATTCGAGAATTTTGTCATCTGCAGATTGACGGACCCCCTGATTATCAGTAATTGATATAATTTTGGATTTCTGCTTCTTAATTTTAAGATAATTTGCTAGGGATTTGCCAGCTTTGTTCCGTCCACCTATACATTTTGGCATTGAATTTGAGGAGATTATTAGTTGCAGAGTCCCATGAGTGTTTATTGTATTGCATTTTCGCTTTGATAAGAGAAGATAATGTATCAGTGGAATTTGTGGTGAAGTATTGATGTTCAAGGTCTTTAATTTGTTTAAGGAGAAGGGACGATTGTGAAAGAGCTTTTTTCTTTTTCTGAGCAACAAAGTTAACAATAAAGCCTCTAGCAGCAGCCTTAAAGGCATCCCAAATATAATGAAATTGAGGGGTGGAATGAAGGTTATTGTGAAAAAATTCTTCAATAAAGGACGTAAATTGCTCAACAAATTGGGAATCTAAGAGAGAGAGTTATTAAAGCGCCATCGACGAGAGGTGAGAGAAGGTGAAGGGTAATCCAAGTCTAAAATGACGGGGGCGTGATCTGAAATTAGGATAGAGCCTATTTCTGAATTAGTCATGAATTGTAAGGTGTGTTGAGTAAGAAAAATATAATCTATGCGTGAGTGGGACCTATGAACAGGGGAGAAGAAGGAAAATTCTAAAGTGTCGGGATGAGAGGTTCTCCATGAGTCAATTAGACCTCTTGAGGAGATGGCTTTATAAAAGGATTTCTGCATCTTATTGGGAACGTATTTGGTTTGTGATTTCCGATCTAGGAATGGGTCCAAGAGTTGGTTACAATCACCACCCACAATCAAATCATCAACTGCATGCAATGAAAGAAGAGTAGAGAATTCGCTCCAAAAGACTAAATCAATGCCATTAGGGCCATTAACATTACAAAAGGAAAGTTGAGTATTATTAACAGTAGTATTTAAAAATAACCATCTACCATTGTTATCATGAAACTCTATTTTGTAACTGAACATTTATCGATTTATGAAACAAGATAACAACACCGTTCTTATTATTCACTGCCGGAGAATAAAAGATTTCTCCTACCCATTGTTTACGCAGTGAAGATAAATCTTGCATTTTGAGGTGTGTTTCTTGCAATAATGCAACTTGACATTTCAATCTTGCTAAATGAGATAGGATTCGCTGTTTTTTAACAGGGTTGCGAATGCCTTTAACATTCCAAGAGATAACACGAAGACCATTCATGTGTAAGTTTTGAGAAAAGTTAAGTCAGAAAGTAAAAAGAAGTTAGAGATGGGAAAGAGTAGAGAATAAAAAGACAAAAAAAGGATGAAAAAATAGACAGCAAAAGGTAAAATGATTGAAACAGATGGCCACCACAGGAGCAAGATAAGGGAGCAATAAAGAGCCATGAGCTGAGAAAGGAGAGAAAAGGATATAGGAGGAAATGGAGAAGGAGAATGTTGTCAGAAAAACGATGAAGGAGGGGAAAGAAGATGACTAGGAGAAGATAAGAAAGAAGAGATGACAGAAAGCCGAGTGGCTTTAGCCATAACAGTCCACAAAAAAAAAAAAACAATAGTATGTGGGGGGACGGCAAGAACCAAGACGACCAGTCCACTGAGAAGAAACACCGAGAGGAAATAAAACTGATATGGAAAATAACAAAGAAAAGAGGGAGAAAAAAACTCCAAATTGAAAATAGTAGACGAATGAAACAAGGAGGAAGGAGACTTACCAAACAATAAAGAACAAAGCAACGGGATGAAACAGACGTAACAAACATGAGGGTAAGGCAGGGATGATTCCTCAACAACAGGACAGCACAAGGGGAACCTGGAAAACATGAATAGAATAAAGACACAGTCAAAATGGATGACACGACATACCACAAATATTAAGCCTCAGGGAGAAAAATAAACATATATGTCAAATAACTAAACAATCGATGATTGCTAAGTTCCATGAGTTCTCCTCGATGAGAATGGATGAACTTCTGAAGGTCAGCTGGATCCTCAAAGGAAAATGTTCTGTCTTTGTGTGTCACTTTAAAGAAGCAAGGATGTATGAGGCCATAGCGAGCGTTCATGGATTTCAGGGCTGGTCTGAGATCAAGAAATTCTTTATGTCTGTTAGCTGTTGGTTTGGATACATCTTGACTAAAGAAGATTTTATGCCCGGACCATAGTATCTGCTTATGCTGTTTGGCAGCATTGAGGATCGCCATAAGATCAGAATACTGCAGGAAATATGCGATGATGCCTCTTGGTTTAGTAGAGGAGGAAGCAGATTTAGGCCCTAATCTGTGTGCCCTTTGAATATTAAAATCCATTGATTTAGGAAGGCCAACAATCTGTAAGATTTGGGTTTTCAGGAAGGAGATCATCAGAACCTTTGGAACCTTCCGGAATTCCATAAATGCGTAGGTTGTTACGCCGATTTCGATTTTCTAAATCCTCTGCAGTCTTCTTAAGTTGGGTAACTTCTTTGGTGAGAGTGTCAACTTTAGCAATGATGTCTTGCGTATCACTTACCTTCTGCTCGACATCAGATAGTCTCAAGTCAAGGCCGGACCATTTCTCTTCAATCCTCTGAAGAGTAGCGGTGGTGTCAAACATAAAGGGACAAATCAGTCGTAATTCCTCCATAATATCCTCCAGCGTGAGGGGAGGAGGTGATTTAGGCGGAGAACAGAGGTTCTTCTTGAGTCGCTTGCCAGAGTTCGTTGTTGTATCTTTACGACCTGCAGAAACAGCCCCTGCAGCACCTTGAGGCTTGGAAGATTGCAAATGATCCATGACTTACAGACCAATGAGGCGAATACAGAGCTCAAAATATGAAAAACACCAGGATAAAGACAAAAAAGTTTCTCTGGTTATAATGAGCAGAGCGTGAGGGCGTAGAAAGATAGTATTCCAAACAGGTATTGCAAGAAAAAAACAGTCGTCTGTCTCATAAAACGCCAGCAAGTGATATATAAGCAGGAGCTAAAGCAACCAGCAGGCTTATATATCCTGAAATATATTAATGCTGTAGAGAATGAATATTGGCACTCAATAAATTACTGGACTAGACTGTAGACGCATAAAAGTTCAATAGATATCCAGGCAGATAAGAAATACGTTAAATCTTGGTAATATAATAAGACAAAAATGTGCCAAGTGACAGGAAATGCTGCAGGGAGAAAAATAATGCTGACATGGTGCCGAGGAGAAATGATTCCAAACTTCCTATGAGAAAACAGACCCTTTAATCTGCTGAAAAAAGAAGTATCCTCTTGCAAAAAAAAAACGATAAATTAACGTGCAGAAAGAGTAGCAGGAGATTTAAATTCCAGATACAGTAGGAAGCAGTCAATGGGTTAATTGCGCGCTATATCGTAAGCGCTCAAAATGGCGGTCGCCATTGCTGAGGAGATCGCAATGCGGGGATAAAAAAAAGGTTACTTGTTGAAGAAAGCGGTCGGAAACATGCCCGCGTACTCCTGGCAATCTCCGACGCGTTAGTACCCGTCTGCGAACATCAGCGTTGCGGTACAAAGGCTCCTTCGGCAAGAAGAGAAGCTCGACGTAACGAAGCCTCTCAGGTTGCGGCCATCTTGTCGCCGCCGAAGCGCGCCCTCCCTGGAATAGTAATTTTAACCCCTACGCTATCCAACACTTTCCCTACTGTTGTACCCTCTGGAGTTGGAATAGTAATTTTAACCCCTATGCTATCCAACACTGTCCCTGCTGTTGCACTCTCTGGAGTTGGAACAGTAATTTTTACCCCTACGCTATCCAACACTTTCCCTACTGTTGCACCCTCTGGAGTTGGAATAGTAATTTTAACCCCTACGCTATCCAACACTTTCCCTACTGTTGCACCCTCTGGAGTTGGAATAGTAATTTTTACCCCTACGCTATCCAACACTTTCTCTACTGTTGCACCCTCTGGAGTTGGAATAGTAATTTTAACCCCTACGCCATCCAACACTTTCCCGACTGTTTCACTCTCTGGAGTTGGAATAGTAATTTTAACCCCTATGCCATCCAACACTTTCCCTAGTGTTGCACTCTCTGGAGTTGGAATAGTAATTGTTACCCCTACGCTATCCAACACTTTCCCTAGTGTTGCACTCTCTGGAGTGGGAATAGTAATTTTTACCTCTACGCTATCCAATATTTACTGTTTTAGTTAATGTAGTCTATAATTTATTTACATTTTTTTTTTTAATTTGTTATATATAGTTTTTATATTTTGATTTATATTATTGTTGTATGTGTATGTATGTATTTATAATTTATATAATGTTTTTTAACAATTTATAAGTTATTATAATAATTAATTGTAAATATTATTAAGTATATATATTATATTTTATATGTATATGTTTTATTTATTTTTTACATTATATGTATTACTTATAATTTTAAACATGTTTTTAACTATGTTTATTTTAAATATATGTATTATTTATTTTATTTTACATTATTTTTAAACATTTAAAAAAAACGATATTTTTGACAACGATATTTTTGACAACGATATTTTTTTTCCGATATTTTTGTACTTACCATAATGTAGATAGGACTTCGATATTCTTGACATCGGTATTCCGCCTCCGATATTTTTGACGTCGATATTTTTGACGTCGAAATTCTGTCACTTATTCGACTAGAACCTAGAGGGACTCTTGGCATACTAGACTTGGCATACTAGACTATAGCATACCATACTATAGAATACTTCACCTACTTCTTACCTTGCACTACACTTAGGTTAGGTACACTGGGGTAGAACTAGTTAGAGAAGCATCTTATGAGTACTCGCATTTTTAGCTTATGTTATTTATGTATATCAATATATGTGTCATAGCTAAAAGATAATGCTAGCGCAGTATTATTTCTTTCTACTGCTTACGCTGTACATTATATATCTTGCATACTGTCTTGTGATCATAACAGCTCATATCTCTTACACGAGAAACAAGACTGTTCAATAAATCCTTTTATTGAAACGCCTGTCTATTCTTTCTGTGTAACTCTGAAGAAACTAAGCATGCACGATTAGCTGAGTGAAACTGTTATCTATTGTTTCCACGATTCTGAGAGTGTTCCGATTCTAAAGGGAAACAAAGTTGTCATGTTTATGCGGTTGCCAGAAACTACTCCCTTCTTGTTTACAAGGAGTTTCTAGTGGACTCTGAGTTAGCTGGCACAAAGTAATTAAGTTTAATATACTCGATAGGGACATACTGACCTCAGTCCTATGTCAAACCTATAGGGTATATTATTCCAATGCGCAGAGCCTATTAGGTAAATAGGAACAATACTACACTAGTGCTTGCCATAGGTTTTGACGGTATAGTTCTGAAACCAATGCGCACTCCTTAAGGATCGGCACTAGCTCCTAAAGGGGCAGTAGATTCCCTAGGCACTAAAGATGTACAATTCCCACTCATACTCCGTGATCTTCCCAATCCAGTTCCTTCTACCTGTGTGAACAGTCGCTGACTAAAGTTTCCCACTGAGCTCAGGTTATACACTGGAACAACAGGACCAATAGTGACTGGTACTGTAATAGCTTCCGGTAACCGTGAAGCAGCGCTAAATACGTTCTGTTCATACCTCCTAAGGTGGACACTCCTGATCCCCCTACTCCCGCTGACATCCTTCCCATAACTCCTGCACTAGGACCCACTTGAGCTGGGGTGCTTGGCACAATTCCTGCAATTCCAGAGTCTTGCCCCCTGTCATCTGACTGTGGATTATAAGGTGGAGGGTTCTCAGATAACAACCCATCCAACAAGCTGTCATCAGTCTCACTATCGCCGTTTCCATTTGTTCTTCCGTTCCTGTTCTGAGAATGTCCCTCTCCTACCAATATTGGGTACAAACTTTCTCCCTCAATAGTATCCACTCTCCAGCTCTTAAGCTGTGCGTCCCACTGTGCATCCTGGCATGCTCACAAAGCTTTCCTCATCTTCCTTGGTATTTCTCTCTCTGCTTAGCATGTGCTGCATGCATCCATGCGTCTAATGCCTCAAATTGTGTTGGTCTAGGCAAAGGTCGCAGCACAAAAAATACTCTTCTCAACTGGTGCAACACATCTAACTGAAATGAACCAAAATGTGGAAATGACAATTTACCCTCCTTTTCAGTGGTTCATGCCAGTTTTGCAGCCAAATTATAGTGTGGAGTCCAACTTTTGCTGCCAAATAATGTGCTAGAGTATCCTCGGGTGGCGCCTCTTCACCCACTCGAGTCACAACCCCTTGATCACCCCTGAAAAGATCCTGCAACACCCTAAAACATCGCATGATTTCAATTTCAATTTGTTGTTCAAATCTTAAACAGACAGTTTCATCAAACACAACTTCCTGATGACTACCAACCAATCCCATCACGGCGTTACACCAACTGACCTATCACTGCGCAGCACACTCTGACATCACCTTCACTCCTCGCAGCTGCTCACCCTCCATCACAAATTCTCTGTACACAATCACTCACACAATCGTCTTAAACTCCGTAATTATCTGCCATCTAAAAGGATCGATAAAATTCAGTGATCTAAGAACATCCACACACGGTGACCCTTGATTTGCGCTGGTCACCCAAATCTGTATAGCTCACCTCTGTACACAAGTCTTACTAAACGATTCCCATATGTCCCATTCACACAAAGTTCCATGTCTTATGTGGAACTGTCGATGACGTCTCACAACAACTCCTCAATTCTTGGGTTAGACAATCACAATCAATCTCGGTATCTTCTGCACCATTTAATATATCCCGAGATCTTAGGCCACTTTGGGACCTGAAACTCAAATCTCAATTCTTGGACCACATTCGTCCCGAAATCACATTCACTCGACTCTCACACCAGCTCCGCAAGACATCACACAATCAAATCATTCCTTCAATCGAACACACAACTTACACCCTGTTGATACTCACTCTTCCGCTCACCACTGATCTCGCTGTACATCAGATTCCCTAAGTCTCTGCCAGATTCCGTCACTCTTCGTTCTTGGTCATTGGGCTCTATGTTGCGCCTTTGGGGTTCTAGTTTCCACTTTTCTAGACTAATTTTAGATTCTCCCCTCGCTTCTTGTGCTAACCATCCTACTCTGCTACCAACTGAAAGCACCGGGCCCATATGTTCTAGACCTATTCCAGAATCACAATCCGATGGTTCTTTTTAGCAGCATGGAAGTGTAGAGGGGAGAAAAATTGTTATAGGGTCAATCAATTAAACAGAAAAATCCTTTGGACACATAATAACCACAGACAATATGTAAGGTTAGTTAATTTATTACAAAGCCAAAAATAACTGAACATAAAGACACCTCAAGATGCGAGTGTAGAAGTACATCAGAATCAGCATAAAGCCAAATCTGCATATCCAATTTAGACGATGTAACATAAGTAAAGCAATGAATTCAAGGAATAAGATGCAGAGGATCAGAAAGCATGAGTCAAGTTTCCCTGCATCAAGGGTTGATGAGAATAAAGCATTAATCTATCCCTACTCTATCACTAAGATGACATCCCTACTTAGACATCTTCAGAAAATGGATGGAAAAGGTGTCATCATGTGGAGTCTTCCTAAGAAGTGTCTCCAAAATCGGTAGGTCAATTAGCATAAAGCAGTCGAGAAAGAGTTTGTTCTGAGATGCTCTCTCACGGAAGGCAAAGGAAGAAGTGGGGACTTTCCCTACTCCCAACATCACAATATTTCAGGTATTTTTCCCAAGAATCCTTGCGAGTTACACCATCTGCTCTGGGTTCAATCCTAAAGGTATTTTTCCATGGGATAACGGTGTTCTTCTTTTGCAACAGTTTGTCCTTGGTTCCCAGGCCTTCTCCTGTGTGGAGAACAATGGCCTTCCTTTATCGACTCAACTTTACAAAATAACTTCTCTCCTTGCCTGACTAGTAAAACAAAGACGTTATTCTAGCTAACAAGAGCGGTTCTTTTCACCTGCAAAACAAAATGTGAGAAAGAACAAATTCTGCAGCACACATGAAATTCAGCTATTAATTCGAAAGCGAGAGTTTACAGGGAAATGCATTTCGGGCCTACAAGAATAATCTAACATAAGAAACCAGCATATGAGCTTTACGAATTTGAATAGGAAAAATAGGGCATATTCAATTAATGCATTTACCTACATTTAAAATAACAGAATTAATAAACACATTTAATACATGAGTAATTGTCAGTTTCATAACAGGAGTTCTTCATGTTAATGTTTTCTGCTAGTTACATTGACTTTTTATGCTAATTGTCCATGTTACTTTTCAATGGCCTAAGCACATAACATTTTGACTTAATACAATTCAAATTCCAACACTTAGGGCCCGATTACGATGAGGCCTCATTGCGATTTCAGTTCTGACCGCCGCATTACTATGCAGGCGGTCGAAACTGAAACCGGCCGGTCATTCCAGCTGGATTCCGATGGGCTCAAGGAGTCCGTCGACCAGTCGGAGACCGGCACGTAATCCCAATGGACGGCATTTCCGCCATTGGGATTACGATGTCAGTTGGAAAGTGACATTGGGGGCCCCTAGCAGGGCCGCCTTCAGCCTGCGGCCTCCGGTTGGGGGCTGAGGGGGCTATGGTGCCCGCCTGTGAATTCCTGCACCGTGTGGCACCATGTGGCACCGTGCTGCCACACGCTACAGGGATTCACACAAACTCTCTATGGAAGCTTGTGCTATGGCCAGTTTATGGCCACGGCACAAGCTCCCATAGGGAAATGGGAGTATGGTAATTACTGATACAGTGTCAGGCGGAGGCAAGTCTGCCCGACATTGTAATAAGATGACTTCAAGCAGGTGGTTCAAGCGCTTGTTTTGCCGAGGCTAGACTATGGCAGTGCTACGCTCTGTGGCCTCCCCAAATATACCTTGGCCCCACTAAGGGCTTCCATGACTGCCACGGCCAAATTGATAACGGGTACAAATAGAAACGCTAGAAACGCTCACATTTCCCAATCCCTAAAATCCCTAAATTGGTTGCCAATTGAAGCAAGAATACAGCTAAAGATTGCCTGCATGACTCACAAAGCCCTCCATTTCAAAACCCCCTGTTACCTGGTGCAAAAGCTAGAACTATCTGGAGGGGGCAGACCATCAAGAAATGCAAACTCTTTCTTCTTGAAACCACAGATTTTCCACAAAAAGAGAATGAGGCACAGAGCTTTCTCAGGCTCGGCCCCGAAGATCTGGAACTCTCTCCCACCGGAAGTCCGCAGAATCTCCTCCACGGCTTCTTACAACAAGCATTTGTAATGCAATCGGTCTCGCCTTTGAGACCTTATATGTATTTAGCTATGCAGCACATTAGCCTGGGTGCTGAAATATCTACTGTTCTTTAACATGGAGGGAAAGTAAGCACCAAACTGCATGACATGCCAGGCATGGGAATGCATGGAGAGAAATATTGCCTTTCAGCGGGAAATGGTACAGTCCAAAGCTCTGTTTTTAATATAAAATCAGGGCCTTCGGTGGTCATATTACTGAAAATACAAGATTTGAAAAAAATATTGTCTACAGGTCCTCGTGGAAGACAATTGCTATGGACTGGAATCTAGAGAATGCTAAAGTGATTCTGGTATTTTACTGACCTCTGCTGGTCGTTTTCTATCAAGGCAGTTAAATAGAGGCAGTTGAACAGAAAAAAAGTCCCTAAGCGGAAGCAGACAAGTCCTAGGGCTGATCTTCAAAGCCCACAAAGCACATACACATATAAGTATATACTAAAGTATATACAGGAGGTCTTGAATGCTCGACCTAAAAAGCATTGACAGGAACTGTCATGATGGTGGCTCCTGCCAATGATTTTGAAATGACAGCCGGCTAGCTTTGTGGTAATTTCTAAATTTGAAGGGGAGGGTGTGTAATCTCAACTGGCAAGTTCTCCACCAGGCCGACAAAGTCTTCTTTCTGCCAAAATGCAAATCTGGCCCTTACTAGTATCTAGAACTTTATTTGTTTTACAATCAAAACACCCAGAGGTATCTAGCGTGGTGTAACTTTAATTGATTCTTCCCACTTTCCCATAATGCCCTACAAAACGTGAAAGTCATTTATTTGCATTTTGTGATTGAAATTTCTGTAATCTGTTGAGATTCACAAATTGACAACCAATCAGCGTTACCACTTGTCTCCACATACAAATTGGTCCCAATATTTGTTGGTGGTCCTAGCGCTCATGATTGGAAAATGCTAAAACCGCAACATGGACAAATCAATTGTTCTACTGGAACCACCCTGTTTTTGCAATCTGGGTAGCAGTGAATGTTGGGTCTTCTCTGTCCCACAAACCAGGGAAACCCACGAAATCTGCAGAATGCTGAAAACTAGACAACCAGGGGAGTACAGGGGTGTGTGACCTGCATGGCTCTCACTATGTAGTTTTACCAGAAGCCATTGCAAACCTCAGTTTAGCTAAAAACACACATGTTGCTCACATTTCTGTGACAAAGTTCTGTAATCTGCAAGGATCCACAAATTTCCGAACACTCAGAATTTCCCCCCAAGCTTCGCAATACAAATGCCACCTCACTTGTGTGGTGAGGCCTAGTGCCCACAACAGACTAGTCCTTCAAAAGCAATATAGAAGCATCACATTTTTCCACTGAAAAAGTACCTTTTTTTTGCAATGTGGGTAGCTGTGGATTTTAGGCCCTAGCTCAGTCGGCACCTGGGGCAACCTGCACATTTCTTTTAAAACTAGACAAGCAAGGGAGTTAGGGAGTTCAGGGGTGCTTGACTTGTGTGGCTCTCACTAGTTAATTTTACCCACAAGCACTTGCAAACATCAAACTTTGGTAAGAAACACATTTTCCGTACATTTCTGTGATGGAAAGTTCTGCAATCTGCAGAGAGCCACACATTTCCTACCACCCTGAGTTCTCACACATCTCCTGATAAGAATGGTACTCCACCTGTGTGGGTAGGCCATGAGACCACGACACAAAAGGCCCTAAAGCATTATGTTGAGAGATAAGCAATAGGAGCAGCTGCAGTATTTGGTGCCGTGCTGTGGCGCAACCCATGCGAACCTACGAACCACAGACATTTTTGAAGACTAGACAACCAGGGGATTCCAGGGTGGTGTGCCTTGCGTGGATCCCAGGAGGTTTTCTTGCAATGCCCTGCAAACCTCAAACTTTGCCTGAAATTATTAATTTTCCTAACATTTCTGTGATGGAGACCTCCGGAATCCACAGAACTCCTACCACCCAGCGTTACCCCACTTACGCCGATAAAAACAATGCCCCACTTGAGTGGATCAGCCATGTGTCCATGACAAAAAACGGATCAAACCATAGTCAATGCCCTTGAATCAGCTCTAAATGTTCTTGAAAGCTGGGAAGACGGTAACTTTAGAACAGGAAATTGTTTAAGGCCATTTTTAGGGGAAAAAAGGGTGGGGAGGGACACTTATCCGGAGCAGTTTGCTTTCCTATATTTAAAAAAAAACACTCAAATTTTAGCTGTATTTTGCCTTCCTTCTTGGTTTCCACTTGGGGAATCCACAAACCCTTGGTACCTTTAGAATCCCCAGGATGCTGGGGTAAAAAAAAAAGAAAAAAAAGTGGATGCAAATTTGGCTTGGATACATTATGTGGACAAAACGTTATGGAGGCCTAAGTTCGAACTACCCCAAACAGCCAAAGAAGAGCTCAGCACTGGATTTGGGGGGGGGATGCAGTAGTTAAGGGGTTGAGTCAAATTTTGTGTCTTGTTTATATGTGGGATTAGTTTCAAGTTTAAGTAGAGAGTGAACAAAGAGAAGGTGTGTTTAAATTTCTTTGAGGTGCTAAGCAAAAAGTTAGAGCACACAGAAAGATATACTAATTCAAAGTGTTTAACACAAAGGGGCCGATTCCGATTCGGGCCGGAAATCTCTCCGACCGAGCCGGACCCAGAGAGATTTCCGACTGAATCGGACCCGTGCAGCCCGACCGAACGAGTACGATGCGTCCGTATGCTATCGTACTCGAGGTCGGTCGGACTCCCATTGAAGTCAATGGGAGCCGGTCGTCACAACGCGTACGCGGGCTCCCATTGCCTCAATGGGTGCGAGGCGAACAAGGGCGCCCCCTACAGCGGGTATGCGGCGAAGCGACTCACGCCATACACGCACAGGTAGGGGGGACCCATGGGTCCCCCCTGTGTGCGACTCACGCGGCAACGCATACAGGGGGGTCCGACACGGACCCCCGAAGTACGGCTCCGACTGCTCTTTCGAGCCAGACAGCGCGTGTCAGTCGGACTGCTCGCGGCGCGCATCATACTTACCCAGCCGGGGAACGTCTCCATTGCGCGGTGCGAGTCGTGTCCGAGCGAGTCGGTCGGTGCGGTTAGACCCGGGAACGAGTCGGTCGGAGCAGTTGGGACGCCCGAACGAGTCGGTCGGCGATTTCGCATCGTACTCGCTCATCCGGACGCGCGTACGAATCGGTCGGGAAATAGGGCTCCGAATCGGATCCGGTTATGCCAAATCCGATTCGGAGCCCTACCGGCCGAGATCGGAATCGGCCCCAAAGTCCGTAACCATTAATTTTCCTTGGTACTGCTTATAATTATTCAAGGATACACAAACAGAAAACAGCAAACACGTTTCATTCTAAGGACTTTGGCAAGGCTTTTATAAAAAAAAAATAATAATAAAAAAAAGTTGTTTGGGGCTGTAGGTGTTTTCACAGTTAAGCAATGCGTGAAGTAGGTTGGAACCGCTGTCTAGTAAAAAAGCACGGATGTCAGAAGTCCGGGTGGGTTTGAAGGCAATAAGTTCCAAAATGGTTGAAGAAAATGGCTGTGACAGGAAGGTAGGATAGTCAGTGGTTATTCAGCTGACTTTCCTAGTAGGACTGAGCCATATGTAGGGCTTTGAAATAACATATCTTTCTCTGTGCTGTAACGTCTTGCATACCTAGTCATGTAATGGTGGCTTCTGTCATACACTATGTTATGTTATGTTATGTTCTGGGAACTTATATAGCGCAGCGATTACCTGGAGGTGTCCTGGCTATGACGACACCTTTTGGTAGATGGATGTTTTGCTGTAAGAGCACCAGTACCTGTTATCACGTTTGTTTTGTAACTCTTCAAATTTGAATATACTACTGAAACCTGTCTTTAGAGGATGTGCAAAGCATCTCCAATGTTACCATTGTTTTAGCAGGCCTTCAATTATGAGGTCCAGGTGTAAGCCTCAGATGATAAGGGAGAGTTAAGCATTATCAGTTAGTATCGCTAATGACAGACTTTCAGTGCATTAGGCAGAGGATTCTGTGCCAACCCTGTGCCTCATGGGAACAGTCTAGTTGGCAGGGTATGCCCAGACGTGGGTCCCTTGCTCACTTTGCCACTGGATTCAAGCTAGCCTGGCAGATGAAGGGTGTTACCCAGAAACCGGTCCCAGGATGCTTGTTTCTGGTTCAGGGAAGACCTGGCTTGGCAGTTCGGGCTAGACTGTTCCCATGAGGCACAGGGTCAAGACTGATTTGCATATAGCTGGGTCTGAACTGAGGTGGCGAAGTGAGCTAAAGAATGATGATGGATTCAACACAGATCTGTGACTTGTTGTGAGTGTCTGAAAACTTTCAGTGCTTTGTCCATTATCTCCTTGTGTTTGCTTTGAAATGAAAATTGAAATTTGTACTTGTAAAGCGCACCCATACCCCCAAAGGGGTGTCCAGGCGCTGTACGCATACCGCTGTGGAACCCTTCCTGGCTTTTCCCTGTGAAATGTCCACTCCTGGGCACCCCCAGGGTGAAGCCAGGCATCCCAGCGCTGTTGGGGCTGTTGTGGAGATTAAGCAAGCTATTGCCCAGAGTTGCAGAGTGGGACCCATGATTAGAATAGGCACCGAGGCGAGAATTATCAGGTCCGGGGAAATTGAGCCCAAGACCCGCCGAGGCGGGAATTGAACCCTGGTCCCGGGCCAGACCTCTGCATCAGGGTATGCCGCTCTAACCATTGAGCCACACTTCTCCTTTGTTCGCTTTGTTCGCCCTAAGTTGGAGTATGCCCAGACTTGGGTCCCTTGCTCACTTTGCCACTGGATTCAAGCTAGACTGGCTGATGAAGGGTGTTACCCAGAAACCGGTCCCAGGATGCTTGTTTCTGGTTCAGGGAAGACCTGGCTTGGCAGTTCGGGCTGGACTGTTCCCATGAGGCGCAGGGTCAAGACTGATTTGCATATAGCTGGGTCTGAACTGAGGTGGCGAAGTGAGCTAAAGAATGATGATGGATTCAACCCAGATCTGTGACTGGGAGTGACTTTCTGAAAAATGTAAGCGCTCCGTCCATTATCTCCTTGTGTTCGCTTTGTTCGCCCTAAGTTGGCAGGGTATGCCCAGACGTGGGTCCCTTGCTCACTTTGCCACTGGATTCAAGCTAGCCTGGCTGATGAAGGGTGTTACCCAGAAACCGGTCCCAGGATGCTTGTTTCTGGTTCAGGGAAGAACTGACTTGGCAGTTCGGGCAGAACTGTTCTCATGAGACACAGGGTCAAGACTGATTTGCATGTAGCTGGGTCTGAACTGACGTGGCGAAGTGAGCTAAAGAATGATGATGGATTCAACTCAGATCTGTGACTGGGGGTGAGTGTCTGAAAAATGTCAGTGCTCCGTCCATTATCTCCTTGTGTTTGCTTTGTTCGCCCTAAGTTGGCATGGTATGCCCAGACCTGGGTCCCTTGCTCACTTTGCCACTGGATTCAAGCTAGCCTGGCTGATGAAGGGTGTTACCCAGAAACCAGTCCCAGGATGCTTGTTTCTGGTTCAGGGAAGACCTGGCTTGGCAGTTCGGGCTGGACTGTTCCCATGAGGCACAGGGTCAAGACTGATTTGCATATAGCTGGGTCTGAACTGAGGTGGTGAAGTGAGCTAAAGAATGTTGATGATTCATTCAACCCAGATCTGTGACTGGGGGTCAGTGTCTGAAAAATTTCAACGCTCCGTCCATTATCTCCTTGTGTTTGCTTTAAAAAGCACCTGAAGGCATACATGAGTCATGGAGTAGTGCCTAGGTGAATACAGAAGTGCACCAGTACGGCCTGGGTGATTGTACGACTGCAAAGCTAGTGCCTCGGTTATTACATAAGTACATAAGTAGACTCTGCATGTTTCTATGACTGCAGGGGTAGTACATAACTAGTGCCTGGGTGAGTCCATGACTACAGGGGTAATATCTACAGGAGTACATACCAAGTTAGTGGGTGATTTTATAAGTGCATGAGTACTGCTTGGGTGATTGCAGGAGTACT
Source organism: Calotriton arnoldi (assembly GCA_963921515.1). Lineage (NCBI taxonomy): Eukaryota > Metazoa > Chordata > Amphibia > Caudata > Salamandridae > Calotriton > Calotriton arnoldi. The sequence goes on from CAWUFW010000840.1 coordinate 2,480,521, forward strand.
GAGAGAATGCCTGAGTGTTTGGAGGAGTGCAAAGATAGTGCCTGGGCGATTTTATAAGTGCATGGGTACTGGCTAAATGTTTGGACGTGTGCATAGATTCTGAGAGGCTGATTGCAGGAGTTTAAGGGTAGTGCCTGGGTGATTGAACCACTGTATAGCTAATGCACTGGTGATTGCATGAGGGCAGAGGTAATGTCTAAGGGATTGCAGGAGTACATAGGTAATCTCTGGGTGATTCATGAGTTAAGGGATAATATCTGGGCATTATAAGAGTACATAGGAAGTACCTGGGTGATTTTATAAGTCCATCGATACTGCCTAGGTGATTACAGTACTATTGTGGTGGTGCCTCAGTGATTGGTGGACTGTAAAAGTAGTGCCTGGGTGATTTTATAGGGGCATGGGCACTGGCTAAGTGATAGGCCGAGAGCATAGATTGTGAAAAGGTAATTGGAGGAGTGCAAGGGTATTTCCTGGGTGATTGAACCAATGTGTAGCTAATGCATTGGTGATTGCATGAGTTCAGAGGTAATATCTGGGGACCACAGGAGTACATAGAAAGTGCCTGGGTGATGTTATAAGTGCATGCCTGGGTGATAGGAGTACTGCCTGGGTGATAGGAGTAATACTGTGGTAGTGCCTCAGTGATTGGAAGAGTGTAGAGGTAGTGCCTGGGTGATTTTATAAGTGCATTGGCACTGGCTAAGTGATTGGAGGAGTGCATAGATCGTGAAAAGGTAATTGGGGGAGTGCAAGGGTATTGCCTGGGTGATTAAACCAGTGTATAGCTAATGCATTGGTGATTGCACGATTGCAGAAGTTATGTCTGGGGGATTAAAGGAATACATAGGTAATACCTGGTGATTCCATGATTGCAGGGGTAATATCTGGGAGATTACAGGAGTACATAGTAAGTGCCTAGGTAATTTTATAAGTGTATGTGTAGTGCCTGGGTGATTGAAGTAGTACTGCAGTAGTGCTCTGAGTGATTGGAGGAGTGCAAGGATAGTGCCTGGGTGATCGAATCATTGTATAGCTAATGCATTGGTGATTACATGAGTGCAAAGATAATGTCTCGGGGATTAAGCAGTACATACATAATGCCTGGGTGTTTGCATAAATTGAGGGATAATATCTGGGGGATTACAAGAGTACACAGAAACTGCCTGGGTGATTTTATATGTGCATGTCTACTGCCTGAGACATTGGAGTACTACTGTGGTAGTGCCTGAATGAGTAAAAAAAGAGCAACATCCTGAGGGCATGCATGCATATGTCTCTGCCACAACACTATGCACACTTCAAAAATTCACGTAACAAACTTCAAATTTAAAGTAAACACAAAAAATTATGTGGCATATTTCAACTGTACCTCTCTAGAGACTTATAAAAAGTAGCAGTGTCACTAATACCTGATCTCAACATCTTTTAAACCACACTATTATGCTGCATCTTCACCATTCTACTACTACTCACGGGGGCATATTCACAAGGACTTATCGCCGAGTTATCAGCACTTTAGCGCAGGAAAAGTGGGGATAGAATTACCGCCCCTTTCGCAAGCTGGTGCTAACTGCCCACATCACCACATAACCCGCGATAGCTGCCGCAAAAAACATCGCCACGGTTGACACCGCCAACTTACGCTAATGAGATGCAGAATAGGCGTGTCTGTGCAAAAACACACGAAAAGACAACACCGCGCGATTCTCTACGCACAGCCAGACCTGTGATGCGAGGCAAAAACCGGCGATAAGCCGCGGTAGCAGCAGGTATTTAACACCTGCCTTTTGCTGGTGCTAAGCGGGACGACCACCTGCAGTCCGAAAGGGAGCTCAGACCAGAGCCACACCTGAAGACGAACAGACGCCATGGAGCTACTGATCATGCAGCTCGGGGATCCAAGAGGGCCATAACACCCACCGCCACCACCCCCAGGCACGCCACCACCCCCAGGACCCGCCACGCCCCCCCGGACCACCACAGAGGCAGCGTAGACAAAGACAGTGGACCTACCGTAAACGCACCAGGCTCACAGACTTAACACCAGAGGAGGTCATTGCCCACTACAGGCTCAAAAGGGCAACCATCCTCCGCATCCTGACCCACATCGCCCACAGGCTGACGGTACCAACACAGCGGACAACCAACATCCCTCTGCAGACAAAGCTGCTTGCTGTGCTGCACATGTTGGCCTCTGGTACCTTCCAACCCACAACTGCCAGAGACAGAGGAGTCTCACAGCCAGCCCTATCCAAGTTCATCACACCAGTCCTGGATGCCATCATCAGCCTGGTACCCCAGCACCTCCACTTCCCCCACACTGTGCAGGAGCAGCTGGAGACCAAGCAGGGCTTCTACACCATAGCTGGATTCCCTCACGTGTTGGGGTTATTGACTGCACACATGTCCTACTTTTGCCCCCTGCCGACACTGCACACAACTAACGCAACAGAAAGCACACACATTCCATCAATCTGCAGGCAATAGTGGACCACCGGGGACTCTTCACCAATGTTGTGGCCAACTACCCAGGCAGTGTGCATGATTCATTCATCTTCCGACAGTCCATCATCAACCAGTGCTTCCAGGATGGCACCTATGGAAATGCATTGCTCGTTGGTAAGTACCAAATGAACACACCACACACCTCAACTCCACAGTCATGCAACTCACGACACTGGCAATGGGCACGCAGCAAAACTATATGCAACATGCCACACAACATGCCCACCGAACAGACACAACAACATGACTCCATTGGGAACCTGGGCTTGCCATGTATACAACCCAGCTACGGCATGGCACCACAGCCACACAATAGCAGAATGTGAGGAGAGGCTGGAAGCAGGCATGTGCGAGAAATGCAAGTGACTAATGAATGAGAACCTATCCAATGCCAAGTGTGGCGTGGATGTGCTGGACAGACTTCAGTGTGCAAACCACGGAAATGTCCATGTGGACATTAACTGCTGGTGCCTGGAGTGTAGTGGCCAGTGGACGCTACCATGTCACCACAGGCTGTGGGGCATATCGTGGAAATGTCGCTCGTTACGTCCCCCCCTGTAGGCGTGGGTGGAGTGGGTTGGCCCTGCGCATGCCAGGCCTGCGTAGGGGTGTGAATAAAATCCCCGTCGCACTGGGCGTGGTTCTCTTCCGGAATGGCCAACGTGTCTGCCAGGGCAGCGCTTCTTAGCCCGCCATGAGGCTGACGCCGTGAGCGACGGGGCCTGCGACCCTGGGCGCCTGCTGCACCCCAAGCTTCTGGTCCCCAGACCCATCTTGCCTGCCCCAGCGCACCAAGGCCGCTCCACTCACCTGCTGACACCGGCGTGTGTCAAAGAGGGCCCACCACGTGCCGGTCCAAGCGCCAAGCCCCAGGCCCGCAACCTTGGCAGCCTCCGCAGACCATCGCTGGCCTCCACGATGCAGGCAGCACTCCTTTTTCGTTTACATACTCCACCGGCATCCACTTCGGCCCAGTTGGTGGCACATATTGAACTGAGCCTTGACTGGCAGTGACCAAATGTCTATCGCAGCGTCCACATCACTATACTCCCTCCGATCAGTGAAGCCAAAGTCTGCATCGCAAGCACACGACACGTGTCTGTGGGCCCGTGCTGACTGCTGCCCACGGACCACACTGCGGTCCAGTCGGTCCCACATCCAGCACTTAGTCGTGATTCATGAATGGCAGAGTCCATGCCAGTGAACGCACGGAGAGGAGTAAGAGGAAGATGCGGTACAGTCTGGATGAAAGCCGGATCCTCGTTACGGAGGTGACCGAACACTAGCAACAACTGACCTGGTGCCACTAACCCTGTTCAACGCAAGCCGGCGACACGTGGTGCCACTAACCCTGTTCAACGCAAGCCGGCGACACGTGGTGCCACTAACCCTGTTCAACGCAAGCCAGTGACACGTGGTGCCACTAACCCTGTTCAACGCAAGCCGGCGACACGTGTATGTGGGCCCCTGCAGACTACTGGCTCAGGCATGTACTGCGGGCCAGCCGGCCTCACACCAATCACATCAAGGCGGGACCATCCAGGGCACGGCATCGTCGCAGGCTGCACACATGCTCAGCTCTGGTGCCTCAGCCTCCGTGAGCCACACGTCATCGCCACATGACATTCCAACGCCGTGTGTGGGAGTTCCAGGAGGAGCTGGCTGAACTGCGGTTGGCCCACGCACACCGCTGCCACCGATCGACACTGCATCAAGTAGGTCCCACATTTGTGACTGGGTCTTGATTTCTGAATGGCTGAGTGTACACCAATGTACACGCCTCATCGCAGACTGCATCCCCTTGCAGCCCTGGTGCCACTGACTCCGTGCGCCGTGAGTCATGGTCACTCTCTGGTTGAACTTTGGTGGCGTCTGAGTCTGTGGCCTGGGGGTTGTCGTCCTCATCATCTGGCAGGTACAGACTTGGTGTTTGGCATGAGTCTGTGGCATTCATATCCCCCATGTTGCTTGTTGCTGCTTGGTTGTGCCCTCTGCATCATGCCCTGGGGGAACACCTTCCACTGTCCCACGATACACTCAGCGACAGTCACCTTGGACATCGACGAGGACCCGCTCTGCTCTCATGGGCCTAACCCAGTGCATTGCAAGTCACCGTCCCGTGGCGGTGTGCCCGTGCCGGCCGCTGTGCATCCGGGGCCACTAACTCTGTGCACCTCAAGTCATGGTCCCTTGCTGTTTGTACTTTGAGCTTCTGATTGAGTGATGACTGTTGTAGTTGTTGCCAGCACCAAACACTCCCTGGGGGCTGTCTTACACTCACCCCACGCACAGCCAGCACAGGCGTCACTGGACTAGTGTGCCTGCCAACACATCATGCCAAACCACCTATTGACTCATCTCTCTCTGCACTGTCACAGGTGATCAGGGATATGCACTCTGCACTTGGATGATGACACCCCTCCGAGACCCGAACACACATGCCCAGCGGCAGTACAATGCGTCCCACAAATGCACCAGGGGCATTGTGGAACGCACATTTGGCGTGTTGAAGTCACGTTTCAGGTGCCTGGACATCACAGGCGGAAGGCTCCTGTACAGGCCAGACATTGTGTGCAAGATGATCGTTGTATGTTGTGTTTTGCACAACATCTGTGTGCACTCCAATGCCCCATGGATCCGAGTGCCAGATGCACCGGACGATGATGAGGACGATGGGGCAGGTGGCCCACACCCCACTGCAGCTGCAGCAGGAATAGCCCGTAGGAACACCCTCATTGCCAATTTCTTCACCTGAGCACGTCACTTTGTGTCCGTCCTGTACGTTGATGGGACAGTACATATGGTCCACTGGCACTGCATGTGTTAATAAAACTGATACAGGTTACAGGTTGTACTCGTCCATTGTCATGTCACAGATTCCTGCGATGCCAGATGTGCTTGGCCATTTTGTGCTGGGAGGCGGCACCAGTTGTGTCCTGTGTTCTGTTGTGGGAGTGTTGCAGTGTGTACCACATTATTGGCAATGTTGGGGTGCTCTTATTCTTACGTGTGTATGCTGCACTGTGGCTGAGTCACACCTGCTGCTCTGACTTGGCTGCCACTCATCCCTTTCAGGCGGTGTGCCTTTCACTTCTGTGCGTCTACAGTGCTGAGATGTTGCTGACTAGTGTGAATTGTGCCGTTCGTCGTGTTGTGACTCGTGGTCATGGTTGGTAGGCGGGTGTGTAGTTGACGTCAGGGGTTTTTCTGTGCACGTGGATGTGTCCGAGTGTGACCTGCACCTTTGCGGATCTGGCCCACACTCAGCTGCATCAGTGTCGTGGCCTGCACATTGACATGATAGTTGGACTGCAGCCATGCTACTAGTCATGTAGTGTCTCTTGCATTGTCAGTGTGGCTGACGGATACGCATCTTCGCTGGGTTCCGCACATGTGCATGTGTTGGTTGTGTTATTGGTAATGTGTCGGGTGGGGGACCCTTTGGGCACATGGTGGGGGTGGGACTACTAGGTGTTTGTGTGTGTGCTGCAGTGTTGCAGGGGGATCAGGGACATGATCCGTAGTCATTGTGGGTGTGCAGTGTGGTCTGCTTATTTGTGCATGTGTGCCATTGTGCCCATCTCCCCCATCCCCCCAGTCCCTGGTTGCTACTCACCCTGTTGCTGTTGTGTCCGGTCCTGTAGAGCAGTGTCCGGGCCCCCAACTCCTGCCACCGTATCCACACTGATGACTGTCGACACCATCTCCTCCATCTCATCCAGCTCCTCCTGCGACGCAGGACTCCCACCTCCAGTCTGCATTGCTGCTTTGAGGTTGTTGGCGAGTTTGCTCTTGGTTTTGCGCTTGATATCAGTCCATCACCTCTTGACCTCGTCCATTGACCTCCTCTGCACTCCGACAGCATTCACCTTGTCCAAGATGGACTGCCATATTCCATTTCTTGTGCCCAATGACACGGTGGAGGTGATGAACAGTTGTTGATGGTGTCCTATCACCTCCGTGACCAGGATCTGATTCTCCTGCGGACTGAACCACGGCTTCCTCTTCTTCTTGTCCTTCCCTGTCCTGAGGGCCCTGGCTGGGGCTCCGGGGGGCTTGTGGGGTTCTGATCGTCCCCTGTGCCTGCTCCGCCTGACTCCATCATGCTTCGCTGTTGGTGTTTTTTTGTTTGGTGTATATTCTTTCTGTTTTTCTAGTGGTTTTTCCCGCCTGACGTGTGTGTATTGCAGGCCTTGCGCGCCTTATCACGGATTTTCTCTTCGCGATCGGGCCCATCACAAATTTTTTCGCGTTAAGGTTTGAATTTTTATTGCCGTTGCGCTAGTTGTTTCGCGGACATTCGCCACGTTATCGTGCGGTTATCGCACGGTATCGCCGTGTTGTGAATGCCACGTTAACACAGCGTTATTTTCACGCGATGGACTGCGATGTGAGAAGTTGCGGTAAGCTATTTTGACGATGTTTAGCACACGTTCTTGTGAATATACCCCACAGTGTTCAGCCTACCACATAAAAAGCAACAACACCTCTTTGTTATACATCATGCACCTTGAAATGTATAAGTCATATGAAAATACATATACAAGTAGAAACATACTTGTGACAGAAGTCCATGTACACCTTTAAACTTAACAGACTCCACTTCAAATTTTAAACAAACACCTAAAATTATGCGGTATACTACAAATGAATGTACATATCCACACACTAAAACAAACTACCATAATCACTAATCCATCTTCCAATATACACTTATTACTATACAAAATCTATTTCTTACAACATTTAACTACAGTATAACAAACTACAATACACATCTCTACATTTAATAATATATTTCAAACATCACAGTTCTTGAATAATTTTTAAAGTTTAAAAATAAAGCTAATACATAATACACCTCAGAAATATATAACTCACCTTCCAAATTGATTTGTAGAATATGAAATATCAGAAAGTCATAAAAGATTTTCTTATGCACACAATCAATGTAATGCACCTCCTCAATAAGGTAAAACCAGTAATGGCAAACTTTCCCTCTCTTTCTCCACACACAAATAAATGTAAGTAACAAATCACATTGCTTCCTACATAATTTCAAATTGTAAAACACATTTCTATTGGTTAGACATATTAACCATTATCAACTGACTTCTAAAAGTGCCCAAACTGATTCTGGAATTTTTTTGGAGTTGTGATTCCACCGTGCACCAATGCGATGGAGCCGCAAATCCATACGGGAGTTCAAAAATATATTACAAATAAAAAGACCACTATTTTTTGATAACACACCACTTCTAAAGATAGTACTGACTTGGGAAATCTTACTTTAATAACATTAAACTAATATATAAATTACAATTCCACATTTTAAAACCTCAGATAACATTCAACCCTTCCCCCCTTCTGCCTAATGCCAGTTTCCATAGCAACAGTTCATGGAACATTGAAGTGAACTGTCAGGTCACAAGTTCACCATATCTTCAAGTTCAGCACACAAGCTTACAAATGCAAACAACAGGTGTGGTTGATATTTACAAAATATGACCTTATCCTATCTACTGTACCTTTCAAATATTTTTTACTAACCAATAAGAAACATGCTTTTTAAAGAGAGTAACATGCACCCTATGTTTCAGTGTACAATATTCTTAAACAGCCAATCAATTCTCTACTTTTTTTAAAAACAGCATGTTCTCCAACATTTTAGATACCTCTCATTCTACCAACTGACTACCTCAGCTACAGACATCTTTTCATTCCTTCCAGACATCCCTTCAAGATGCTTACAGTGTGGATTGTTGGACACAGCTATGTTTTCTGGTGCAAAAGGTATGCTGAACGCAGAGGTATTGACAAAGACCTAACTTTTCAAAATGTGGATATTAAATGGATTGCCCAGAGAGGATTAAAGTGGCACCAATTGATGCCTTTGGATAAAACCTTTTTGCATGTCCAACCCCCTGACCTCATGATTGTGCACTGTGGTGGCAATGACCTAGGCACATTGACTGGGGTAGGTCTGGAAATGCTCATGAAGGACACCTTTGCACAATTGATGTTGCTTTTACCTCAAACTGTCTTTGTTTACTCTAATATATGCCAAAGACAGAAATGGAAGTGGTCAAATCAATTCTGTCCACAGATTGAAAAAGCTAGGAAAAATGTCAATAATCTGTTTCTGCATACCTAAGAGATCATAGAATGGGGTCCATCTACAATAACAATCTACGTTTTGATATGGATGACATCTACAGAAGTGATGGAGTACACTTCACAGATCAAGGATACAGAGTCTTTCTCAACAACCTAAAGCTCTGCATCCACACTTACATGTAGCTACAACAAACTCATAATGAACACAAGGGCTCTTTTAGAGCCACCCTATAAAATAGTAGTGAATATAATTTTTTTTCACATACATTTAAAAAAAAATTGTGGATTTGCGCACCTGACACGAATCTGCAAAAGCATGAATTCAATGTACTACAACACAATACACTTTTCAAGTTTAACTATTATTTTTTAATTTTATATATTTTTATCAAATCTATCAATTGTAATCTTGTCATTAACTTCAATTACAGTACCTCTTTAAAACAACTTCACAAATACAACACTACCTTCTAAATTATATACTACAAAATTATTTATTTAAGGTGAATTTGCGAATCCAACGCAACGTTACACGGGGGCGCGCTGAGAGCCAAGTTGGGGCAGCGACTCTAATCTCGAAAGAAAAAAAAACGCCCCACTACCATTATTCGGTATTCGCCCCGGGGAACCCATCCCCTGGGGCCTGCCACCATTTATTTTTGTAAAAACATTATGGAGGGGGACCACGTGGTCCCCCTCCTAAGGCCAATAATGGCCACGGGGACCCCATCACCCGGGGCCCAGCCTTATTTATATATATATATATATATTTTTTAATTACAAAAGGGAGGGGGGCCGCGTTGCCCCCCTTCCCTGGACCACTTCTAGCCCTGGGACCCCATCCCCCGGGGCCTGGCCTCAGCATTGGGGACCGTGGGGGGAGCCCCAATGCCCTCAAGGTCCCTGCCGGCTCCCAGCCTCCTGCAGGAGCCGGCATTGCTTTTGGGCAAGGGGAGCTGCTGACATGCAGCTCCCCTTGCCCAAAAGTAATTCTGCTTTGCTTCGTTGAAGCGAGAGCAGGTTTCCTGCTCTTGCTTCAACGAAGCAAAGCAGTGTTTGCTATGGGAGTGCGGGAGCCATGCTCCTGCCCTGCCATAGCAAACTGCAATGTCCCGGACATTGCAGTAGCCAGCCCTGGGGGTGGCGGTCCCCAGGGCCATCAAGGGCTCCAGGAGGGGGCCGTGCAGCCCCCTCCGATCATTTCAACAGCCCCGGGGAGGTGGTGGTCCCTGGGGCTTGGGGGGACCCGCGAGGCCCCCCGCAAATAATTAACAAAATCCCCGGGGAGGAGGCAGTCCCCCGGGCTTGGGGGGCCCATGAGGCCCCCCCACCCACAAAATAAAGCCCCGGGGAGGTGGCGGTCCCCGGGGCTGCGGGGGGTGCGTGCCCCCTGCGCATAATTAAATAAAGCCCCGGGGGTGGCAATCCCTGGGGTTTGGGGGGGCCTGGGAGGCCCCCCCACATCTATTCAAACAAGGCCCACAGAGGTGGCAGTCCCCAGGGCTGCGGGGGGCACGTGCCCCCGGTATATAATTTCGGCATTGCCCCCGGGACCTGGCCCACCCGGGGGCTCATTAAAACGAAGCACAGGAGCACGCGCTTCGATTCTTTTTATTTTCTCGGCAGGATTTGCGCACCCAGTGCAAATTCTGCCGATTTAAAAAAAAAAATGCTTTTTTGTGGCCTGGGGGTCCCTATGGGACGCCCTGAGCAGGCCTAGGGGGTCAGGGTGTTTCTACCCTGCCCCCTTTTCTTAATTTTTCACTTTTTTTTCCTATTTCTTGTGACTCGGTAACCGAGTCACAAGATGGCTGCCAACACTTCCTGGTTTGGAGTGTTGGCAGCCAATCAGAGTGAAGCTCGCGCCCGGGAGGGTTCGCGAACCCTCCTCGGTGCTCAGATATCGAAACTCTTCTTTTTCTAATTTCTCAGGAACTACTGAACGGATTTACACCATTTAAAAAGTGCTCTTTCTGAACCAAGACCTACCTTTTTGCCAAATTTGGTGTAATTCCGTTCAGCAGTTCGGGCTGTAGCTTTTTTTAAAGTTCCTACGGAAATGAACATGGGGAAAATGCGTTTTGGGACCCCCTTTTTTCTCGGCCCCCGCTTGACGAATCACCCCGAAACTTTCAAGACAGGAGCTGACCGGAGTGCCCCATTAGTTTTGAAAATTTGCCGAAGATTCGTCAAACGGCACCAAAGATATTGGCAAAAGAAAAAATACTTTTTGAATAGAAACGAGGTCCTAACTATAACTACCTACTACCTACCTAAAAGAAGGTTGGCCAGGCCCCACGTGGCCCCCCTCCCCAAAAAATTAATTAAAAAAATTAGGCTGACAGGCCCCGGGGGATGGGGTCCCCGGGGCCAAAAGTGTCCCAGGGAAGGGGGGACAGGCAGCCCCCCTCTCATAAAATAAAAAAGAAAAAAAAGAAAAAAGTAACCGGCAACTCGCCGGAGGCCACGTCCCCTCCCTGCCCCACTGTGCAAACGCACCCCCTGGCGCGTTGTAAATTGGGGGATTAAGTCCCCTTCAATCCTGAGGGTCCCTGAGGGCCAACTAGCCCACCAGGTACCTCCAGTAAGCGCCACAGAGCTGCATTGCAGAGAGGTGGTCCGAAGCCACGCCCCTTTTTACACCTCTCTGCAATGTAGCTCTGTGGCGCTTACTGGAGCCCTCGATGGCCCTGGGGACCACCAGGGCTGGCTCCTGCAATGTCCCGGGGTGCCCACCCCCGGGACATTGCTTTTTGCTATAGCAGGGCGGGAGGATGGCTCCTGCCCTGTAATAGCAAACTTTGCTTTGGTTTTTGGAAGCGTTTCCAAAAACCAAAGCAGAATTGCTTTTGCACAAAGGGAGCTGCATGTCAGCAGCTCCCCTTGTGCAAAAGCAATGCCGGCTCCCGCAGGAGGCGGAGAGCCGGCGGGACCATGGAGGCATTGGGGCTACCCCCACGGTCCCCAACGAGAGGCCATGTCCTGGGGGATGGGGTCCCCGGGGCCAACAAGGGCTTGGGAGGGGGGCCACTCGGCCCCTCTCCCTTTAAAAAACCCAAAAACATTTGGGCATGCCCCGGGCAATGGGGTCCCCGGGGCAAAAATGGCCCGGAAGGGGGGCCACGCGGCCCCCTTCAGTTAAAAAAAAAAAATTAAAGAATTGGGCATGCCCCGGGGGATGGGGTCCCCGGGGCAGTACGTGGCTCAGGGAAAGGGGCCACACAACCCCCTTCCCCTCAAAAGTAAATATTAAAGAATTGTGCATGCCCCGGGGGATGCGGTCCAATATAAATTAATGGAAGTAGACAGGTTTTTTTTTCAACAAAGTTTGGAGTTGCGACCCTAGCGCGGCGCTCAGCGCGGCCCCTAGTGTGAACGCGATGGGTGCACGGTTCCAAAAGTCGCAATGGGTGCGCGACACCAAACAAAAATAATTACAATTTTCTTTTTTAAAGCTAGGTTATATATTGGGTTATTGGGTGGCTCTAAAAAGAGCCCTTGTTTTCATTGGGAGATTGTTGTAGCTACATGTAAGTGCGGAGGCAGAGCTTCAGGTTGTTGAGAAATTCTCTGTTCCCTTGATCAGTGAAGTGTACTCCATCACTTCTGTAGATGCCATCCATATGGAAACGTAGCTTGTTGTTATAGATGGAGCCCATCCTATGGTCTCTGAGGTAAGCAGAAACAGCTTTATTGACATTTTTTCTAGCTTTCTCAATCTGTGGACAGAATTGATTGGACCACTTCCATTTCTGTCTTTGGCATATATTAGAGTATACAAAGACAGTTTGGGGGAAAAGTAACATTAATTGTGCAAAGGTGTCCTTCATTAGCATTTCCAGACCTACCCCAGTCAATGTGCCTAGGTCATTGCCACCACAGTGCACAATCATGAGGTCAGGGGGTTGGGGATGCAAAAAGGTTTTAACCAAAGGCATCAATTGGTGCCACTTTAATCCTCTCTGTCCAATCCATTTAATGTCCACATTTTGCAAAGCTAGGTCTTTGTCAATACCTCTGCGTTCAGCATACCTTTTGCACCAGAAAACATAGCTGTGCCCAACAATCCACACTGTAAGCATCTTGAAGGGATGTCTGTAAGTAATGAAGAGATGTCTGTAGCTGAGGTAGTCAGTTGGTAGAATGAGAGGTATGTAAAATGGTGGACAAGATGCAATTTTTTAAAAATTAGAGAATTGATTGGCTGTTTAAGAACATTCTATATTCAAAAATAGGGTGCATTGTACTTTTTTTTAAAAAGCATATTTCTTATTTGTCAGTAAAAAATGTTTGAAAGGTACAATAAAAAGGATAAGATCATATTTTGCCAAGTCAACCACACCTGCTGTTTGCATTTGCAACATTGTGTGGTGAACTTGAAAATATGGTGAACTTGTGACCTGTGAGTTCATTTGAATGTTCCATGAACTGTTACTATTGAAACTGGCATGAAGCAGAATGGGGGAAGGCTTGAAATTTAACTGTGGTTTTAAAATGTGAAATTGTAATTTATATGTAAGTAATATTTTTTTTCAATATTATTTCCCAAGTCAGTACTATCTTTAGAAGTGGTGTTTAATTAAAAAATAGTGTTGAATTTATTTGTTATATCTTTTTGAAGTCCCGTATGAATTCGCGACTCCATCGCGGTGCTGCACGATGGGGTCGCGACTTCTAAAAAAATGTAGAAACAGTTTGGGCATCTTTAGAAGTCGGTTGCTAAGGGTTATTATGTGTAATTAATAGAAATGTGTATTACAATTTGAAAAAATCTAGGAAGCAATGTGATTTGTTAGTTATTTGTATTTTTGTGGAGAAAGAGAGGGAAACTTTGCCATTACTGGTTTTACCTTGCTGAGTCTGCTGCATTATATTGATTGTGTGTAAAAGAAAATCCTGTCAGAGTTTGTGAGATTTTAAAATCAACACATTTATTTGCAAGGTGAGTTATACATTTGTGAGGTTTATTTTTAAACTTTTAACATTATTCAAAAACTGTGTTGTTTGAAATATATTATTAAATGTAGAGATGTATATTGTAGTTTGTTTTATTGTACTTAAATGTTGTTTAAAAAAGAGTCTGTACAGTAATATGTGTATATTTTAAGATGGATTACTGATGTTCATATAAGATGTTATTAATTAGGCTTGTTTTTTTAGTCTGTACAAAGGTATATTTGAATGATGCCGCATAATTTTAGATAGTTGGTTGAAGACGCAGCACAAATGTGTAGTTTGAAAGATGTTCATATAAGGTATAATTAATTAGGCTTCTTTTTTGTTGTCTCTACAAAGGTATAGTTGAATGATTCCACATCATTTTAGATAGTTTGGTAAAGATGCAGCACAATTGTGTAGTTTGAAAGAAGTTCATATAAGGTGTTATTAATTAGGTTTCTTTTTTCTAGTTTGTACAAAGGTAAAGTTGAACGATGCCACATATTTTTAGATAGAATGGTGAAGATGCATCACAAAAGTGTGCTTTCTAGGATGGTCATATAAGGTATTAATAATTAGGTTTCTTTTTTCTAGTCTGGAATAAGATATACTTAAATGATGCTACATAATTTTAGAGAAAAAGATGAAGATGCAGCATACAACAGTGGTTTAAACAATGGAGAAATAAGGTGCTGTTAATTAGGCTTCTTTTTTCTAGTCTGAACAAAGGTATAGTTGAATGATGCCACATAATTTTAGATAGAAAGGTGAAGATGCAGAATAAAAGTGTGGTTTTAAAAATGCTCATAAAAGGTGTTGTTAATTAGCCTTCTTTTTAAGTCTGTTGAAAGGTATAGTTTAATGATGTCGCATATTTTTAGATAGAATGGTGAAGATGTAGCTCAAAAGTAAACCACCACATATTACCCTTGCAGGCATGTTGCACTTATCTACTTAACTAGGTAATACGTAATGACTCATCTATGTCTTCAGATTGTATTTATACAGTTATCTGTATGCTTAGTGAACTATTAAGAGGCTGCCTGACCGATTACAGGAGTGCAAAGGTAGTAACTTGGTGATTTTAAAACTACATGAGTAATGATTGACTGATTCCATATTCTACAATCACCCAGTTAGTATCCAAGCACTCATGAAATCACTCCGCCACTACCCAAGCACTTATGAAATCACCCAGGCACTACTCATGCACTGTCCCAATCACCCAAGCACTACCCATGTACTCATGCAATAACCCAAGCATTACTCATGCACTTATGCAATCACACATGCAGTACCCATGCAATTCTGCAATCACCCAGTTAGTATCCAAGCACCCATGAAATCACTCCACCACTACCCAAGCACTTATGAAATCACCCAGGCACTACCCATGCACTCTCCCAATCACCCAAGCACTACCCATGTACTCATACAATAACCCAAGCATTACCCATGCACTGATGCAATCACACATGCAGTACTCATGCAATTCTCCAATCACCCAGTTAATATCCAAGCACTCATGAAATCACTCCGCAACTACACAAGCAGTTATGAAATCACCCAGGCACTACTCATGCATTCTGCCAATCATCCAAGCACTACCTTTGCAGTAATAGAGTCACCCATGCCCTTCTCTTGCATTCATCTATTTACCTAGGCAGTACTCAATGACTCAACGATCCCTTCAGGTGCTATTTATACACTTAACCATGCAGTGAATGTACATATACATATCAACATATACAGTGCTCTAATCACTCAGCCATTGCTCTTGCTCAGATGCAATCATTTAGGCACTATCTGTGCACTTATGCAATCACTAAGGTATAACTCATGCAGTTATATAATCACCCAGGCACTACTGTTGCACTCCTTCAATCACGGAGGCACTATCTTTCTACTCTTGTAATCTCTCAGCCAGTAGTTATGCTGTTATGAAATCATCCAGTCACTACTTTTGGAGTCTTTTAGTTATTCAGGCTCTACCTCAGTAGTCCTGCAATTATCCAAGAAGTACCAATGCACTTACAAAATCTCCCAGTCACTTGCTATGTAGTCATGTAAATCCCCAGACATTATCCCTGCAGTTATGCAATAGCCAAGGTGTTACCCATGTACTCCTTTAATCCCTTTCTTCTCTTTCAATCACATATGCACTTTTCTTGTACTTATAGAATCAGTCAATCATTACTCATGTAGTTTTAAAATCACCCAGTCACTACCTTTGCACTCCTGTAATCGGTGAGGCACCATCTTAATAGTTCACTAAGCATCGAGGCGGTACTCATGAACTTATAAAATCATCCACTCACTTGCTATGTACTTCAGTAATCCTCCAGAAATTAGCCTTGCAAGCATGTCATTGTAAAGGGTCTAGTAATTTACTTTCCCTAAAGTCATGCAATATTGCAGGCTGTACCTATGCAGTCCTATAATAACCTACACACTACCCTTGCAGTCGTAGAATCACCCATGCCCTTCTCTTGCATTCGTCTATTTACCTAGGCAGTACTCAATGACTCATCGATCCCTTCAGGTGCTATTTATACACTTAAACATGCAGTGAATGTGTATGTATGCACTCAGGCAATTAGCTAGCCACTATCTATCTTCTCCTGCAAAAATCCAGTGACTACCCTTGCTCTCAATCACCCAAGCACTACCTACAGAGTTTTGGATTCACTCAGGCAGATGTAGTACATGTCTCAGTTTGTAGGTTTTCCTATATTTCAGAAATATTGAATATATATTTCGTTTACATATCATGATGATTTGGGAAGGTAGACACATATGTATGTGTGATTTTAACAATATGGGGACACTTATAGTTGAGTCATGTAATAGTGTGCGGCTTTATATTTGGTTAGGCCCAACTGTCATGTACTTATACAACACCCAAGTACTCGCCATGCAGTCTTACAATGATGCAGGCACAACATATGCAGTGCTCTAATCACTCAGCCATTGCTCTTGCTCAGATGCAATCATTTAGGCACTTATGTAATCACTAAGGTATAACGCATGCAGTTATATAATCACCCAGGCACAACTGTTGCTTTGTCTGTTTGTGCACCCTTCGTGCGTCTTTCCCAACCTCTGTTGATTCTTTCTGCAGTTCTGTTCCTGTTTCTGCACCCCATCTGCCTCATTGTGTAGCCCTCTTGCCTCATTCTGCACATCTCCTACCTCTTTATGCACTCTTGTTGTCTCTTTTTACAGTTCTGTTGCTTCTTTTTGCACCTCTTTTGCTTAGTTCTGCACTTCACTTCCCTTTTTATGTAGCCATCTTTCCTCTTTGTAAACCTATGTTCGTTCTTTCTGCACTGCTTTGTGTTCTTCCTGTACCTTTGTTTTGAATTTCTCCATCCCTCTTCCCTTTTTCTGCCCCTTCTTCTCTCTTTTTGCACCTCTCTTGCTTCATTCTGCCCATCTGCTCCCTCTTTCTGTACCGTTTTTGCTTATTTCTGCAACTTTCTTACCTCTTTTTGCAGTTCTCTTGACTCTTTCTGTACCTGAATTGCCTCTTTTTGCAGCTCTGTTGCTTCTTTTGCACTACTGTTACTTCTTTCTCCATCTCTATTGCAAATTTCTGCACCCGTCTCATGCAATTATAAAAACACCAAAGGAGTTGTTATGCAGTCTTACAATGATGCAGGCACTAGATATTTAGTACTGTAATCATTCAGACATTACTGCTGCATTTCTTTTCTACACCTCTCTTCACTTATTTTACAGCTCATGTGTAATTGTGAATATATTCTGAAAACCATATATGCACTTGTTTGTAGCTTTTAAATAGAAGGTGTTTCTTTAGTAATAGAATAGTATATTTCTATATAATTATTTTAATAATATTAAATTAATTTTAAATATTCTTTTATTCAGATATTCTTCATTATTATTAAGAAAGACTTACCATGACAAAAAAACGGAAAAGAGAAAACAAGAAAAGAAACAATACTATTTAAAGAAAAGACAACAGCAGGAATTAGATGAACTACAACATGTGGCAAAAAAGAAAAAGTCTTGTGGTAAGAGAACAAAAGAATTTATTAAAAGACTTTCAAGGACTAGAAAGGGTTTTGACAATGTAGAAAATAGAAAGAATAGCTCTAGAACAAAGAAGAATGAAATGAAAAAGGACAAATTAATGGCAAATCACGTTCTGATAAAACAATCTATGCTGAAAGAAGGATGAATCAATGTTATGATATAAGGAAACGTATGTATAAAAGTAGAGTACTACAAAATTTATTGAAATATGGCAAGAAATATAAAAGATCTGCATTTTATAAAAAGAAAAAACAGATTGAAACTATAGTTGAAAAGGCTTTTGAAATAAAAAGAAAATTGTTCATTTTAGTTTTAAACAGAATGCGAGCATTAGATAAACCAATGCATTTTATGAAGGACAAAAGTAAAAAGAAGAGACTAATTAACAGAACTAACTTTTGTAAATAAATTTTGGGTGAATGGAAGCACACTTCAAGTTCAGAGCCTTTTTTTAATGAAGAGAGCTATTTTCAAAACAATACATTTGTTCACGCAGTTGATACCAGTGGTTGTGCTTATGAATCTGAAGAACGGTTGTGCAATTGAAAAAGAAAAGATGGTTCCTAGAAATGTAGAAGAAGTGATAGCTGATGAAGTTCTAGGGAGTCGTTCTAAAGCCCCAGTGTATACTTGGGATTGTAGCAGTATTTGTAGTATACGACAGGAGTCTATTGATCTTTTACGAAATTTCTTACGAGAGTATAGTAAAAAAAGTATTAAACAAAAGATTAAGATGTTGCAAGGACTAGATCCTTGTAAAGTGAGAAAAAATACTGGTTTGCAAGGTCATTCTCTGGCTTGTCTTTCTAGAAAAGTGTGTCAAAGTGTTTTTCATCATTTGAGAATGTTAGCAGTACATCACTCTGCAATGCGGAAGTTAGTAAGAAGATTGTACTATGTAAAAAGTCCTGCAATAATTTTAAGTGACTTAAACACTGCTCTTTTGCATGGGTCAGTATCGGATGTAAAAAAAGTTTGTGATGATATAGAGTTTCATTTCTTTGGTCCTGAACAGGAGTGTAGAGAAAGTGAGCGTTTGATAAGTGTAGGTGTTGAAGAAGAGGTGGAAGATAGTAGTACTGAGAAGTTTGGAGAAGAAATTATGAAGTTTAAGGTAATTTGTTGTGAAACACCAAACTATGGGGGTCATTATGATGGCGGGCGGATCGCCGCCACCCGTATGGCGGTGGCGATCCGCCCGCCATTTTCGTCCGCCCGCCTAATATTAACCCCGCCATATTACGATGGAAAGACCGTCCGCCAGTTTTCCGCCGGTAGGCAATCCGCCCGATTGCCTACCGGGCGGAAGAGGCCTGCAATATGGTGACGGTGCCTTGCAGGCACCGCCACCCATATTACGATGATGGCAGTCTCATGCCTTTCCATGGCGGAGACTCTGCCATGGAAAGGCATGCAGAGAATGCCTTTGGGGGCCCGTTACGGGCCCCCAGGTGGTTGGGGGGGTGGGTTGCTGCACTTGGGGGGTACCCATGGTACCCCCCGACATTTGCATGCACAAGGTGGCAGGCACCGCGCGGTGCCTGTCACGTTGTGCATGCAAAAGCACAACATGCCCTTTTAACATTGTGGCGGGTGCTGAATACAGCTCCGCCCGCCACAATGTTAAATATACAGGATGCGACCGCCATGGTGGTGGTCGCATCCTAATAGGCACAGCGGGACCGCCGCACATCTTACGGGCGGTCCCTTTTCCCGTTGCGATGGTGGGCGGACTTTGTCCGCCCGCCATCGTAATGTGCCCCTATGTTTGTATTTGTTGTTGACGTACTCACTATAGAAATCAAACTAGGAATGTTGATCTGTATTTAAAAAGTGAAAAAGAAAACAATGATAAGTGGAAGGAATTTGGAGCTTATTTGTTGGTGGAAGATTGCTTTGAGTTGGGTAGTGATCAACGTATTTGTAAATATTGTTATAGCAAATTAGAGGAGAACAAAATGCCAGCTAGAGCTGTACATAATAACCTAGAGTTGGTAGCTATTCCTCCAGAACTGGCAGATTTAAATACGTATGAGTCCATTCTGATTCAATCTGTGCACCCCTTTCAGGCTATTGTTCGTATGGAGCCTATAACAGGTAAGTTGCCTCCCACAGATTTACAAAGAGGATTAAAAGGAAGGGTTGTGTATTTACCTTTAGATTTAAAGAAAAATATTGAAACTATTGGTGTAGAGAAAGAGGAAGCTGAACCTGTAGTTATTCTAGTTAATGGTGTTCCTACGAAGAGTCGGAAAATATGGCAAGAATTAGTAGATGTCACCAAAGTGCAAAAGGCTACGTTATATCTCATAAAAAACTATCTTTATTACAAAAATGTGCATCTGGAAGAAGAAGAAATAGTTTTAGGAGATGATAGCGAAATTTCTAGTGGCCAAATTGAAAAAGTGGACATCTCCAAAAGTGAAGAAATTTATGAACATTATAGTGTACATCCTTTACATTCAAAGGAAGTGATTGGAAATACTATTGAATTATTCCAAATGAAGAAAGCGAAGGGAACTCCTATGAGTGTTTGGGAAAGAAGTTTAGAAGCCTGTTGTTTTCCACAGCTGTTCCCCACTGGAAAAGGTGGACGATATGATGAACGACCCGTGCAGATTCCAGCGTCAGAATATCGTACAACAAGATTGTACTCAGAAGATCCAAGATTTCGACAATGTATTCCATATATATTTCATCTTCTCTTTGAAAGTGACTTGTCTGGACTTTCATATGCAGTGAACCACATATTAAGAACAGGAGTTCATCTTCAACATGTTTCTGCAAAAGAATTCATGGACAAAGTACAACAGAGAGACGATCATTTAGAATCTCAATTGATTAATTTGATGGCGTGTCAACGTGGTACTAATGAGTATTGGTATCATCGTCATGGAGAACTTAAATGTATGTTAAGGAACTTAGGAACCCCTACATGGTTTGTTACGCTAAGCTGTGCTGAATACGCATGGGACGATTTACTTGAATTTCTTCGAGAAGCAAATTCAAATATTAAAAACATTCAATTCAAGACAGCTGGAGAACTGTGTTCCTTGGATCCTGTAAATGTGTGCAGATATTTTAATCATAGGTTTCAAGCTATGATGTCTTTTATCTGCAATAAAAACAACCCACCTCTTGGAGAAGTTATTGATTTCTTTTGGAGAAAGGAGTACCAAGCTAGAGGTGCTCCTCATATACATATGCTTTTATGGATCAAGGATGCACCTAAATTTGGAACTGATTCTGATGAGACTGTTTTATCTTTCATTGAAGACTATGTTACATGTGGTATTCCAAAAACAGGAGAAGAAAATACCTTAAGACAACAAGTTTTACGGTTTCAAACTCATCGATGTGGCAAATACTGTCGACGGAAATACAAGTCAAAGGAAAAGTTTTATACAAAATGTCGTTTTGGATTCCCACGTCCAGTAATTTCCAAAGGAAGAGTCAACAGTTTCATGTCAGCAGTGAGGCATACTATAACTCGAAAAATCTCCCAAAAATACTTACAATTTAAAAAGAAGTGAACATTCAAAGTATATTAATGATTACAATCCAGTGATTTTGTCGATGTGGAATGCAAATATGGATATCCAGTATGTTGCAGATAATTCCATTGCTGTTGCTCGCTATGTTACGTCATACATAACAAAATCTGAAAAGACGGAGTTGAAAGAAATGTGGGAAGAAATTTCACAAGAGAAGACTCTTAGTAACAAATTGTACAGCTTTAGTTTGAAGATGCTGTCCCAGCGAGAGATTGGATCCTACGAATGTTCGGATCGCTTGTCCTCTGCAAGTTTATATTCAAAGTCAAGAGGAATCATTTGGGTTAGTCTAGGTCTTGCTGCAACACGAAATCGAGTATTGAAATCTGTACAAGAAATTGAATATTTAGCATTAAATGAACCGGAAAGCACAGATATTGTTAAAACAAACATTTTGGATACATACTTTCCTAAAATAAGTCCCTATCTTGAAAACATATGTCTCTATGAAGTACTGCAATATTACAGCTTTAAGAGAAATATTATAGAAAATATAAATGAAGAAAAATATGCAGTGATTGGTTCTGATGGATGTTTGGTGAAACATACTAAAGGAAATCTCATTAATCACAGGAAACTCAGTTGCGATACTCCAGATAAAAGGGAATTTATCTATTTAGCACTTCTGCAACTCTTCAAGCCTTGGCGTACTGAAATGGAATTACTTGGAGATTTTCAGTGCTATGAAGATTCTTTTAATGCATGTAAAGATAGCATTCAATGCACAGTTTTTCCAAATTATCTACAAATGTTGAATGAAGAAATTGAACAAGAAGCTACTATTGCAGCTGAGATTGCTAGAGACAGTTCTCAAGATAGTCAAAGTTCTGCTCCACTGAGTCAAGATCCACTAGGAGAACCAATTCTTGAAAATGAAGCAGCAATAGCCATGAGTCAAGTAGAAACAGCAATGCATCAAGCTCAACAGGATATTATGGAGTTGGGAAACTTGGAAGAACAACTAAATATTGAACAGAAAGAAATATATCAGCAAGTTACACAACAGATAGACCATGGTTTACTTCATGAAAATAAAGAATGCAACTGCACATCATTTAAACCTATTCGAATGTATATCAGTGGTCAAGCTGGTACAGGAAAAAGTTTCTTAATTAAAGTTTTGACCAGTTATCTACATAAAACCACTGAATCACATTTATCTTGTGTTGTAACCGCTCCAACTGGGTTAGCAGCACACAACATTAAAGGGATTACATTACATCGTTTACTGATGCTACCTGCTACCTGTTGAACATGAAAACAAGTTGGAATATCACAAGCTATCTGGAGAAGCTTGTTATGAAGTTTCAAGAGTACTAAAGAAAATGAAACTTCTGATAATTGATGAGGTGAGCATGGTCTCAAACTTAATGCTTGCCTTTGTACATTTAAGAATGCAGCAAATTTTAAAAACAGATTATGATGTCTTATTTGGAGGAAAACATGTGATTGTATTCGGCGACCTACTGCAACTTACTCCTGTAAAAGGGCAACCAGTTGTTAAAACACTTGTGCATGAAGACACCAGGAAATCTTTGGGAAGTATTGGAAATGTCAATATTTGGCCATATTTTGAATATAAAGAACTTATTAAGAATATGCGACAGGCAAGTGATGAAGATTATGGAAGCATTCTTCAAGATATAAGAATTGGTGTATTGACAGAACATGGTAAAGAAGCTTTGCAAAGTCGGCTACTTACAAACTTGTTTCCAAATGAAAATGTTGCTCCGGAAATAATATACAAACAAATTGGAGAAAAGAAATCTATAATTTGCCTAATGCCAACACTGCAAGAGTGTTCTACATTCAATCAAGAACTTTTGAAGTTGGAAAAACAACAAATAATTAAAATGGAAGCCATTGATAAAATAGAACACGAAGGAATTACTATTATTTTGTCAGAAAAATTAAAATCAAAATTGGATTCTTTGGAAAAATCTATATCTAAGACTGCTGGTTTAGAAAAGAATTTATATGTATGTGAAAACTGTCGGGTAATTTTACGGCGTAATTTGGATGTGGAAAAAGGTTTAGTAAATGGAGCAATGGGAAAAGTTGTTGATTTTGTTAATTATCCAAATAGAGATGGAATTGAATTTTTGAAGATTAAATTTGATCAGATTGAAGAGGTAAAACAGATTGGACGTTGTGCTGTTCGTTTTTTGCTTGTTAAAGACTTGTATGTTCGTAGAAAACAGTTTCCTCTTTCTTTAGCATATGCGGTGACCATTCATAAATCTCAAGGTTTAAGTGTAGACAGTGCTTTGGTAAACATTGGAAGTACAGTGTTTAAAGAGGGCATGGCATATGTTGCATTGTCCCGAGTCAGAACTTTATCTGGATTGTATTTGATTGATTTTGATGAGAGAAAGATTAGTGCAGATGCAAATTGTGTAAGAGAGTATAATCGGTTAAGAAGACTGTATGCTCCCAACTTAGGTGAATATCCTGTATGAAAAGCATATAGTATGTCGAAAACGAACATATGAGAAACTCTGTAGTGAGGTTGGAAAAAGAAAAAAATCAAGAGAATGTTGAGGCTCCAAACAAAAAGAAAATGGACACTGTTGATGATATTGTAGGATATCAGTTAGAAAATAGTTCAGGTATCAACTGCTATGCTAATGTAGTTGTGAACATCATATTTTTCTAGAAAATCTTCAACAACAAATTATGGAGAATCGAGAAAAAGGTTTTGTTCTTTGTTGCATTATATTTTTGAAAAATTGACAACCGATAAAACTAAAATCCAAAGTGCTTCTGGCATTCGGCATCTTCATGCATATATGTTCTGGTTCTTCACAATTTACACTTAATGTACAGCAAGATGCTCAAGAATTTCTTATGTTTATGCTTGCAGCATTGGAAGATGAAGGAATACAAATTGAAAATCTGTTTGGACTTCGTTACAGATGGGATCATAAATGTGAAGATTGTTCATTTTCTTCTACCACTGAAATAGACACTGAACGATTCATATATTTGACAATACCAGATTGCAAAACAGTGTCTTTTAACAAATTAGTAAAATCAGCTAATCAAAATATGGAATGTACTCAGTGCAAATCTGAAATGTTATCAACATTATTTATAGAAAGATTTGGACAATATGTCATTTTAATGCTACAATGTTGTAGAGCAGATGGAAGAAAATTGGAAACTAAAATTTAAAATTTTGTGGCAAGTCAACTTCAATTTCAGGAAGAACTTTCAAAGCATTGGCAATTATTTTCCACGATGGACCTTCTACAACATCTGGACACTATACTGTGTATTCAAAGTGCAATAAAGGATGGACACATTGTAATGATGCCCACTTGGAATTCAAATGTCGGTTGCCTAATGAATTACTGAATTCATATCTGATATTTTTGGTGCCAAAGTTTTGAAAACATCATTCGGCCTATTGGGAAGATGTAAAGTTCAATTAACGAGTTTATTTTGGATATTTTAAATGCAAATGATTTCAGAATCATCATTCGGCCTATTGGGAAGATGTCAATAATTTCTGTTTGTATTTTTGTTTCGGTTCATTGATATTGTATTTAGAAAATTGTTTTTGAAAGAAGCAGTTCATATATTTGATCTTTGTATTATATGCAATGTTATTGAGGGTGTTTATTTTTGAAAATGTAAACAGATATTTGAGTTTGTTGTAAATATTTTGAAGACAACTTTGTTTTTTTTTAACAATCTTATTGATTGCATTTTTTTGCCCGCTGTTACATGATGATCAACATTGAAATCACTGTGTATGGTGAAATTCAATAGAATCTGAAAACAGCAAAAAGGCAAACTGAATATGATATGTAATTGTAAAATTATGTTGTGTTCTTAACCACTTAACCGCGGCGGCAATTCCGCCACGGTGCGGTGGTTTAGCAGAGTGGGCAGGGCCGCGTCGGCCAACGGACGTGCGCAGCACTACGGAGGTAGTGCTCGCGACGGCCGTTGGCCGACAGAAGCAGCGAAGGGGTTAAAACTATAATATTATATGTAATAACAGTATTTTTTCTTCTCTTTTACAGACACTAATTCTAAAGTTTGAAAATATTTTAATTTTAGATTATAATAAAACAACTGAAAAAATTGTTTCAATGACTTTCATATCTACTTCAAAAAAGGTAAGATTAAGTAACCCAAGCACTACCCATATACTGCTACAATCACCTGTGCACTACCCATGAAAAACTCAAATCACCTAGACACTACTCATTCACTCCTTCAATTACCCAGGCAGTACCCATGCACTCCAGCAATCACCCTGTCACTACCCATGCACTCCTCCAATCACCCAGCTAGTACCATGTACTAATCCAATCACTCTGCCAATACCCAAGCACTTGTAAATTCACCATGCACTATCCTTACAGTACTCTAATCATCCTGTCAGTACCCATGTACTCATACAATGACCCAGGCACTACCTATGCACTCATGGAATCACCCAGGTACTACTTATACACTACTCCAATCACCCATGCACTACTCACGCACTCCTCCAATTACCCAGGCACTACCCATGTACTCTTCCAATCACCCTGGCACTACCCATGCACTCATGGAATCATCCATGCAGTACTCATGCAATCCTCCAATCACCCAGCCATTACCCATGCAGTTCTTCAATCACTCAGGCAGTACCCATGCACTCTTCCAATCACCTAAACATTGCCTCTAGACTCATGCAATCACCCAGGCACTATGCATGCACTTCTTAAATCACTCAGCCAGTACCCATACACTCCTCCGATCACCAAGCTACTAGTCATACAGTTATCCAAACAGTCCACCAATACTGAAGCGCTTATAAAATCAACACACACTACCCTTGCACTGTTCTATTCACACTGGCATTACCCATGCACTCATGCAATAACCCAGGCATTACCCATGCACTCGTCCAATCATGCAGGCATTACCCATGCACTCATAAAAGCACCTATGTACTACTGATGCACTTATGCAATCACCCAGGCATTACCCATGCACTCGTCCAATCAGACAGGTACTATCCATGCACTCATACAAGCACATACGTACTACTGATGCACTCATGCAATCACCCAGGCACTACCCATGCAGTCTTCCAATCACTCAACCACTACCTATGTACTCATGCAATAACCCAGGCACTACTGATGCACTCATACAATCACCCAATCACTACTGATACAGTATTCCAATCACCCAAGCACCACTAATGCAAACACCCAGGCATTACCCATGCACTCATGCAATAATCCAGGCATTACCCATGCACTTGTCCTATTATACAGGCACTACTCCTGCACTCATGCAATCACCCACGCACTACTCATGCACTCTTTCAATCAATCAAGCTCTACGCATGTACTTATGGAATCATTCAGGCATTACCATGCAGTTATTTCTCTTTTTTTAACAGAAAAGGTAGTTCTGAAAAGAACTCTTTTTTTCCTCTTTTTTTCCTTTATTTATTTTTTGGGTGTTTTTTAAAAAAACAGGAAAAACAACAGAGCTAACTCTTAACTTTTGCAATTAAAGAGTCATTGCACCCAAAAATTTTTTTAACAATGGTGGTTTCTTGCTGCAGAAACCACAGCATCTACAGACTGCTCCCCGTAACAGAGCACAGTCTTCCATTTGATGCAGTGTTGCTCAAGATTAGTAAATTCTGGACGAATGTCCGGTCCTCCAGATGAGGAGCTTGAGGCTCCTGAAGTTCTTGGACCAGTTCCCTGGTCATCCTGCTGCATAGCTTCTTCGGCACGTCGGTGTTGTTCATCACTGATGTCATTTGAGATGTCATCAGTGATGTCATCAGTGATGTCACTGACCATGTCATGAGTGATGTAATATGTGACGTCATCAGCAGTGCATTGCGGGGGCGTGAGTTATAGTTAGCTCTACTTACTATAACGGCCAAATTTCTCTGATTTTGTACGAGAGAAATGTCCAACTAACTATAACGTCCCTGAAACCTGTGGATTTTTCAGTGAATTTCTAAGGTTTTTTAAATGCTAATTTCTAACTATAACGTCCCTGAAACCTGTGGTTTTTTCAGTGAATTTCTAAGGTTTTTTAAATGCTAATTTCTAACTATAACGTCCCTGAAACCTATGGTTTTTTCAGTGAATTTCAAAGGTTTTTTAAATGCTAATTTCTAACTATTACGTCCCTGAAACCCATGTTTTTTTCAGTGAATTTCAAAGGTTTTTTAAATGCTAATTTCTAACTATAACGTCCCTGAAACCTATGGTTTTTTAGTGAATATATATATATATATAAATATATATGAAAATATTTTTATGTACACTTGAAAGCTGGAGTTTAGAATTATTTATCCATACTAGTACATATGGGACTCTACATAATACACCTTTATATCTCTTCATTTTTTCCCATATACATGAATACCTTTCTATGTAATTATGTATCTATATATTTGTTACTCTACTCCTACTCTAGAAGCATTAAATAAATACATGAAGAAACCTTCACATTTCTCCAATTCACTCCTATATGTCCCATTCGATAACTCTTTCATTATATCCTCTACCTCCTCTGATTTATCCCAAACCTATTTGTACCACTATAATCTCCCTAATAACCCTTCTAGACTCTTCCCTCCTCTATCCCTCCTTCGATTCATCAAAAATCTCATTATACCACTTTGACCCACCTCATAACCCTCCCTATACTCTTCCTTCCTCTATCCCTCTTTTGACTCATCCCAAACCTCACTTTACCACTATGATCTCCAAAATAACACTTTCTAGACTCTTTCCTCCTCTATCCTTCGTTTGACTCATTCCAAGACTCATTGTACAGCTATTATCTCCCAAATATCACCTTCTAGACTCTTCCCTTCCTCTAGCCTTCATTTATTCAATTCAATCCAACTAACAGATTTGAGACCGCTCAAATTATCAACTTAGATTTCCCTATACTAATCCATCACTAATCCCCTTTGGGTTCCGGAGTAGCGGGCTACTCGCCAAAAAGCGCAACAATGCCTCGCCAGGAGTAGCAAGCGTTATATAAATACAATTACAATTACAATTATAAGAGGTAAACCAAGTCTAGAAACAGTTTGAGTATGTCTCTTAATCGGAGGGAAGAGAAGGTTTTCATTTCCACAAGCAAGCACATAGGAGAGCCTGGGGGAAATGGCACATAGTGGCCCTAGGGTCTTGCCAACTTGCAAGATCCCCTGTATTTGTGTATATATTAACTTCATTACAAAGGATCTGCTTCAAAAGAGTGTTTAACTTTCGTTTGCAAACCTTCTGAGGACAGGTTGTTATCATCAATCATTATCCTGTGGCTATTCTAAGAAAGGGTCCTATCTCAGACACTGCAACACAATACAATTTGGAGGACAACTGAAAAAAACTGCAGTGTGCATGGGACTTTGGAAAGTCCTGGGGCCCCCCATGCTTTCCCATTGTACAAACAAATTGGAAATGCTTCTCAAGGCTTAGACTAGCTGTCCATCAGAGAAGTGAGGGGCATACATTACAATGTTCACACTTTAAGTGAAGAACCAGCATACCAGCAAAACTGGGACCTCAGTTAGAGCTGTGTTATGTGCCAGATTGGTTTTAATCATGTGTGAGGTGACATACTAAAAAAAATTGATGGGCCACAATGGACACGTTTTTAATGTATCACAGATGTTTACAGAGCTAGTTCACTTAATTGTGCACCTAAAGATCATAGGAGGTGGGGAACTAAGGGGTAGATATAGGATGCACTTTTGAGATTGCAAACGGCCCGATTCATAGAATCGGGCTTTTGCGACTGCAAGAAAGTTTTGGGGAATATACATAGCCCAAATTATGTTTGCTGAATTGCAATTTGGGTTTTACGAACCAGTATTTGGAAAGGGCATGTTGAGGGTGTCCCTTCCCAATACCGAATTTGAATGGTATGTACTAATGTATTGCGACCGAAGTGCAATCACAAAACATGCGCTATTTACAGCCAATTGAAACTTCGTGGTAGCCCATTCGCAAATGGGAAGGGGTCCCCATGGGAATCCTCCTTTTTTGAGAATGGTTTGTAAAATATTCTTCAAGAGCAGACAGTGGTTCCACGGACCACTAACTACAATTAAAATATGAAACTTCCAAGTTTCATTTTCTTCTTTTTAAAAACATCCCATTTTCCATTAAGAAAAAGAAGCTGTTTTCTCTTTAAAAAAAGATTGCTTTATTTAAAACCAATCTCAGACATGGTGGTCTGCTGACCCCAGCAGGCCACCATCCCTGTGATGGCTCGGAATCCTAATGGGTTGCAAATTGCGATACACCTCATTAATATTCATGAGGTAGATCTATTTGCGACCCACTATGAATGGCTAATGAAACTCCAAAGAATTTCATACATTAGGAATAGCAATTTCCTAATTGCGATGCTCAGGGAATCACAATTAGGAAATCTCTATTCATAACTTTCGTACATCTAGCCCCAAATATGATGGCAACAACCCTCGAGGTGACACACAACAGGAAAAGTAGTGATATCTAATGCAAGTCAGACAGGCAATAACTAGGAAGACTATGTAGACACAAACATTGACTGTGCTACAATATTCTGCAAAGCCTTGACCATTGGATAACCATGATTGTGACTGTCAGCACACTAACAGAAATAGATCACTGGAAGAGTGTGGTTCAGCACCTTCCCCCTCCACCCTCACACACAGTCACATGAGCATGCCAATGCTGAGAAGCCTGCGGCATTAAATAAGGATTATCAGCATTACTCATGGCAGCTCAAATGAGGGGGCTCTTTTTATGCATTGGTGACACACCTATCTGCATGGGTCCACATGAGCTCTGCCTGAGCAGGAACCAACATTACGTACATCAAATATGGGGTTACAGGGCATTATGTTCATTGCTCCATAACCTACACTATGGTTCAAGTGAGGGTTAGTAACCAACACGAAATAATGTTAGAGTATGTCTTAATGGGGACTTGTATGAGAATTATTTATGCGTGGATGATGCCTAGTAACCATCTCTCTTATCCCCTTCAAATGTAAAGGTTAAATGAGTTAGAGGAAGACCTTCACGTCTACAAAACTCCCCCTTCTGGAATGGGATGCCACCTCAGTTGAGAATTTAGGACACTTCCATATGTTCTGCAAGGTATTGAAGAGCCACCTCTTTAGATGAACCTTTTGCTAGGTGACTCGTCTCTACTCCTGTTCTTCTGACACACAGAGAGTTCTGTACTCCTTATGCAATGCTGCCACTTTAGATACATAAGTGTTTTCAGTACCACCTCAAACCCGAAAGAGCGTGTGCAATACTTATGGCTTAACGCCAATACATTATATTTTTGTGTTCAGTGAGGGCAGGGCAGTGGAAGGCTTGAGTTGGACTCCATTATTGTCTAGCTTGTGCAATCTGTCCATATAGTCCATTTGTGCACCTATCACAGCTTGGTTGAACCGTAGTCTAAATCCCCCCTTTCACTGGCACATCTGGAAATATGTCTTCTGCCTTCAGGCAGCTGTTTTCCAACATTTCACCCACCTCTCATCCGAGGTTCTCTGAGATGGTTTCCACTGTTAGTAGTGTTTAAAAAAGGTTGCAAACAAATAATTTAGAGTTGTCTGCAATGCCTTTTCTATTGCGATACGGGGATCTGGTGATACATTTATTTTAAGCTATGTTAATCTGTGTTCTCTATTATGCGATACGATTCTTTTCTGTCTTGAAGCCAACACGCTTGAAGTCTGTAAGTATATCACTTCCCTCCTAACTTTAAGTGTGACACTGTAACGCTGCTCATCCTGTATGCTCACATTACTGAATCCAAACTTCAATGCAACATGGTTAATCTTTGTTTAACTACTGCCGTCATGGTAAGCAAACACAATTTAAAATGAATAAAACCGCCGAAAGAGGATAACAATTTACATTCAAGCTATGATAAAAAAATATATAAATTGAAATATCATGATTTACTGGATAACAATGAAAGTCTGGGAGCCTCTTGCTGCACCAGCTGTTCCTTCCCTGTCAGCCTCGGGAGGAGTGGGCTGTGACACATCACAGAGGTGCCGGAGCACCATAAAAACTTGTTAAGCGTCCCGCAGAGTGGGAGCCTCTTGCCGCACCAGCTGTTCCTTCCCTGTCAGCCTCAGGAGGAGGGGGCCGTGACGCATCACAGAGGCGCCGGAGCGCCATAAACCTTCTGAGGCGTCCCGCTGCACGGGAGCCTCTTGCAGCACCAGCTGTTCCTTCCCTGTCGGCCTCGTGAGGAGGGGGCCGTGATGCATCGCAGAGGCGCCAGAGTGCCATAAAAACTTCTGAGGTGTCCCGTTGTGCGGGACACACGCGTGCCGTGCCCGGGTAAGCCAGGGCCAAGACGGGTCCGTCTTAGCCTGGAAGAGGCTGGGCTGGGCCAACCCTCTTACTTCTGGAGCCCGGTCCTTGGAGATCTTGGAGACGGTGAGTGGGCAAGCGTTGGTGTGCATTTTGTGATCCCGTGGGTTTCCAGTTTTCTGATACTGTTCTTCCCTATACAACATGTTAGCTCAACCTTAGACCTGTGGCAATTATACCTTTGAGCATGGGGAAGAGAAAGGCGGAAATCGCAGATGGGGCTGATAAAAGGCCAAGAGCCAGTACATCAATATTGTCGGTCTTGAACCAGGCCGTCGAGGTGCTATTGGAGGAGATTACTAGCGCTGAAATAGAGCTGGTGGCAAATCACTGCGCTATAACACAAGACACAGATGTTCAGACTGGGGGAGGAACCGACCCTATTGATATCATTACCAGAGTATCTCCTATGCTCCCTTCTACCTTTAAAGACCCTTCGGTTAGCCCTTCTAGCACCCTGGCCTTACAGCCCACACCCAGGGACACTACATTGAAATGCTCTATTAAACCTCTAAAAACGGGTAATACGGGTGCCTGATGTAAAACACCCATTCCGGGTCAGTATTTCCCCGCTAAACAAATGAAGAAGGCTACGCCCGGTCCTAGGAAGGCTTCAGTTATATCTACACTCGACAACCTCTCAGCTCATGGGCAGGATTCAACAGAGGATTCCCTTGTGGTGTCTTTTAAAAACCTGTAACTCAAGATCCTCTCAGCTTTAAATGTCTATGATACCCAGATAACTGCTCTACAGCAAACAGTGGGGCCGTTAATGGGTCTGTGAACAATTTACATTCAAGCATCAGCAGTTGGCTCAATGACTTTCATAAAACTATGTCAAACACAGGTACTACAACTTCCCCTAGCGGTGTCACTGACAACGTAAGGGTAGGTGCACCCTCCCAGGTCCAGGCTCAGGCTCCACCTATAGTCTCATTACAACCGCCATTGAGTGCCGGTTTTTATCATCATACCACACCATCTTGCACAGTAGAGGCTAATATCAGGTGGCAAGCCTCTGCCAAAGCGCAGCTGATTGCCCAGTGAAGATGTTGTAACTAAGCTTTGGCTGCCCCTAGTATACCTCAAACTGCCCCTCTAGTGCACCGCCCCTCTAATGTTACCATCCAACTGCCTCCAGCGGTCACCGCTTATATTGTTGTGTTGGAGGATCTATCCCCCTTGGGGCAGGATACACAGAAAATTATGCCCAACTCAAGAATAAAGTTGTCCATTGGCTGGCAACCAGGGGGAATGTTCCCCAGCCTCTCACTCAGATATTGGCAGAAGAAATCATAATGGCCCGTAGGGTGGGCTTAATAGGCCAGTCCCACAAAACATCTCTGGGTGATTGCATAATAGTGAATTTTAACAAACCTGCTCAAGCTGGCTCGATTCTTCATGACCTGGGTGCAAAAAGTGCATCAATGGGCCGCATTTCCGTTCTTCCTTTGGGCTTCTTCTATCCGCCTGTAAACTCTGATGCCCTGGTTAGGAGAGACTGGGATATGATTCTGAAAAAGCCACGCTGTGAGCCAGCCAATGCCCCTGCCTTAATTGATACTACTATTCTACAGCTAAGTAACCACTTTCTACCCCTGAGTGAGCTGGAAGACCCTGATTAACTGGGCCCTAGCCCCACTACTGATATTCTGAACTCTGTTACTCTGAACCAGGAACTGGATACCATGAGTCAAGACACTATTGCGGTTCTCAGTTGGAATATTGCCGGGGTAGAGAGTAAGCTTACAGATGCTGGTTGGCTGTGCATGCTGAAGAACTTTGACTTTATTTGTTTACAGGAAACGTGGGATGCTGTGGGTTGTATACATCTTGATGGTTTTTCCTTGTACTCAATCCCAGCTACCCATTCCTCTAGTGGGCGAGCTAGTGGTGGCCTTACAACTCTAAGTAAACTAGAGGACAAATGTAATATAGAGGTTCTAAAGTCTAATTTTAAGACTATACTGGGTACCCTTTTAACATTTCCCAATAAGTGCAGACTGCTTCTCATTCATTTTTATAATGCAGTTACGTTGAGAAATAATCCAGATGCTGTCATCAGTCTTAAAGCATTTATTGACGATTTTTACTACACTGAACCCCCTTTTACTCTAATTATGGTTGCCGGGTTATTTTAACTTGCACCCATGTCACTCTTGTACAACTTACAGGGATCCTGATTCCGAGGGCCTATTTGAAAACCAGGTGCATTTTAAACACACTCACCAAGGTGACGCTGCGAATAACCTTATCTCCGAGTTTAATTTAGTGAACTCAATGGCTAGTAATCAGAACTACTTAAGTGAGAGAATACCTACATTTAAGGGGGCACAGTACTGTCATTGATTACGTCTTTGTTTCTGGTTGCTTCTTTTCTGCACTTTTGGATTTTAAGGTCCTAAGACACAACCTGAATGATCACAACCCGTTAACAGCCTTATTTTACTGGGATAATAAATCATTGGGAGCATTACCTGTTTATAAGGAGCCCATCACCTTGACTGATCAGGGCCGAAGAGTGAGGCGGGCCAGTATTGTTCCCTTAGCTTTTGTCCAAAACTTGATCACTGCGTGTCAATCTGACTTTTTCTCTTGTTTGTCTGAAGAAGAGTTACCACAGAGAATCCTGGTGTAATTTTCAAATATTAGCAGGTTTATCAAATCCGCTCTCTGTAAAACGGCCCCATCTCTGGCATGTAAAAGATGGTTTAATAGCCGGTGTTCCAAAGCCCATAAGGACCTCTGGAACTTCCTGCATGCTAAGCCCCGCTATCAAGAGAAGGTCAAAAGGGCCAGGGCAGTGTTTAGAATGGCCATTTAAGGAACACAAAGCCCAACTTAAAGAGGAAAGCCTGCGACAAGCTAATAACTGTCAGTAGGCAGCGTGACAGCTCTGTTTTCTGGAGCGTCATTAACGCGCCTCTTTTTAGTAAAGATCACCTCTCCAACCAGGCCTCCACTATTCCTTCCCAGGCCTGGGTTGATCATTTTAAGGCCATTTATAGCCTAGATGAGGAGCCAGAGTTTTCAAATGACTTCCGGACTGTCCATCATATAATTTGCAATTTATCCGAGGTTAGAGCTGCCATTTCTCAGCTGCCATTAATCAAAGCACCAGGGCCTGATGGGGTACCAGGGGACCTTTTTAAAACCTGCATTGACTTATGGGCCCCGCTTCTGACATTGCACTTAACCTGCAGCCTCCGAGTCCTCTCCCACAAACCTGGTCTCAATCAATAATAGTCTCTTTTTTAAAAAAGGGCAACAGGTCAGACCCTGCATGCTTTAGGCCCATCTCTCTTATAGACTCAGAGGTGAAATCTATTGGCTGCATTTTATTAAATCGCCTCGCGAATTGGACTGAGGAGAGAGGCTTTTTATCTGACCTTTATGTATGGGTTCTGTCCCGGCCGGGGTACCATAGAGCAAACCCTGAACCTCTATTTATTAACTTGTAAATATACTAAGGCCAAGAAGGGGGCAGTCCATCTAGCCTTCATGGACCTTAGCTCTGCCTTTGACAGAGTCAATCATTCTAAGCTCTGGTCCATGATGGAACGGATGGATGTCGACCCAGTTTTAATAATTTTTTTGCGTGATTTGCACAATGATCTCTCAGCTAGTGTTAGGTTTGGCCCTAACAGGGAATGCACTGACCACTTTAAATTGCGTCGCGGGGTTCGACAAATTTGTATTTTAGCTCCTTTTTTATTTATTTTTTCTATCAACCACATAGAGCAAGCTCTGGCAACTCCGGATGATGATGTTCCTAAAGTAGGTGGCCGTTCTACACCTGCCTTGCTCTATGCGGACGATACAGTTTTAATGGCTCGTACAGCTAAAGGCCTACAAAAACTTCTTAACCTTTTTATCAGCTTTATGAGTAGTCTTGACCTGACGACGAACTTCTCAAAGTCACATGTTATGAAGATTGGCCCACCAAACACAAAAACTATGACATTCGTAGTAGATGACCAACATATCAGTCAGGTTGATAAGCTCAGGTATTTGGGGGTCCAATTAGACTCTGAGTTTAATTGGCATTCACTTATAACTCAGAATGGTTTGTCTTTTAACAGAGCGATATTCAGCATTGGAGATTTTTCCCGCAGGCTTGGGCACACTCATATTCAATCGATCCTGGAAATTTACAGGGCCAAGTGTATCCCATTAGCGAGCAAAGGCAGTGGAATTTGGGGTTATGGCCGGGTCGCTCCACTTCAAATAGCTGAAAATAAATTCTTAAGGGGCCTTCTGGGAGTTCCACAAAGTGCACCTTATGAATTTGTCCATGAAGAGCTAGGTTTAGATTTTATTATTGACCAGCTCCGCCTTTGTCCTCTAAAGCTTTGGAACTCAATTTGGGTAAAGGAGGAACTTAGTTTCAATAGACTTATTCTGCACGATTGTTTAAAATGAGAAAAATCCTCCCTATTCCCATGGCTGGCGCCTGGCGTGTAACCTGCGGGCTCTAGGGAGGCCTGATCTATATGATAATCCCTCTGTCATAACTCGCTCTTTTGGCAAATGGGTCGAAACCGCTTTTAGGGACAAGTTGGAGTCAGAAAGCAAGGACTCTGCACTGATGAAACATTCCATGCGACATGCAATATTAGTGAAAACTGTCAGCAATACAGAACCTTATTTGACCTGGAATATGACACGTCATCACAGCCGCATATTGACCTATTTCACAAATTCGAATTTGGACTCAATTATGTAGAGGGTGTTGGAGGAGGAAAAGGCAGTGGTTACAGCTTGCTTGTCAGTGGGCAAGGGTCGATTTGTTTTCTTCAATGGGAGGTGTATTAAGAATCTTTACAGGATCCTCTCTTTTCAAGAAATTGAATGTAGATGTGAAGTCCTACTCTGACAGGACCCAGCTACAGTCCTCTAACCCTTTCCCTCCCCCTTCAAGGTCATGACTTGCACCATGTCTTGACTCATTGCAGATCCAAGATCTATGACTAATGCACGCTGCAGGTGTTCAGCCCTGTTGCCATGAGAGGTGCTAGAGACTGTTACTGAAGAGGGCCATCAAAGAGTTCCCTTGTGGCAAGGAATTTACAAAACTATTCTACTCTCTTCCTGATTCAAAATCCCTTAACATACTAAAGGCCCATGCAGAATCTACATAGAGTCAAAAGCTCATGCTTCCTCATGATTTTAGGATGATAATTTAAAGTCTATTCCCCTCTCCTTCAACCAGGGTGGCTTTCTGACAGTGTTGGATCTCATGAATGCTTGCTAGCATTTTCTCATTCTGGCACCACGCATGTCTGCTGAGATTGTAACAAGGGATGCTCACTACCAATATGTAATGCTACTCGTCAGTTTGGTGTTAACCACATAAGTCTTTACATAGTTACTGGATTTATTAGTGGCACATTTTCATGGGCTGTTCTTTATTTTGATAATTCGATCACATTCTAACCACATCTACACTGCTCTAGGGCACCACAGCTTCCTTATGAACTGAGAGATTTCTTCTCTGTTGTCCTTGCAAGATCTGCAGTTTTTCTCTCTCATTTCTGGTCAGATTTAAGCAGGATTTTTTTAGCTGTCATGGGAGGTACATCTACTCTGTCCAGTACAGAGTCCAATAGGCTACATCTGAAAATTATCTCACAGCTATAGAGGTTATGATATATTGTTTCCATTAGTACTAAACATCAGGCAGGACCTGGCTTGGTGGCTGAAATTACAACTTCTGAGGTGGGTTTAACAGGTGTCAGGCCTGTGGGTTAAGGGCAAATGTCTTGTGACAAGGAGGTCATGAATTCTTGATAATCAGGGAGGTTTCAAGATTGTGACAGTGCAGGTGCAGTAGGTAAATCCCTTTGAAAATCAGGTGGATTCTTTCCTGATATTTTGCTCTTTGGCTCAATTTCCTCAGTCTTGAAGGACTGAAGCCATATATCTCCAATGGAGTGGACCCAGTGTTTTGGTTTTACACCATTTCGCCTGCTGTCACAGGTCCTGCCAAATATAATTAGTGAGCGGTTAGAGGTGAACCTTGGTTGCCTCACTGTCTATGGTTCCTTCTACTGTAACATATGGCATAGGATCCACCAATATGTTTCCTGTGCAACTATATCTCTCACTGCATCTATCGCAAAATGCACTGCTCTTTCACCTAGTTGCTGCTGTGTTGGAAATGGCCCTTTTTCAGAGTCATTCCAAATGTTTTGTGTTCCTCCTTCTACTTTTTGATGAATTTGTTATTGTTGGTCTTAAGACTGTGAACACTTTACCACTGCTAACCAGTGTCAAATAGCATGTGCTCTCTCTTCTAAACATGGTAACACTGGCTCATAGCTAAGTGGCATATTTAATTTACTTATAAGTCCCTAGCAAAGTAGCACTACATGTGACCAGGGCCTCTAAATTAAAATCTATTAGTGTGCCTGCAGCACTGAATCTGCCACCCACTAAAGTAGCCCTCTAACCATGTCTCAGGCCTGCCATTGCAGAGCCAGTGTGTGTGCAGTTTTAAACCTCCATTTTGACCTGGCAAAATGAACCTTTTTCCAGGTCACAACCTTCTTTTTGATACATATATGTCACCCCTAGGGAATGCCCTGGACAGCCCAGAGGGCAGGGCGCAATGGATTTAAAAAGCAGGACATATACTTTTAAGTTTTACATGTCCTGGTAGTAAAAAACTTTCAAATGTATTTTTCACTACTGCGAGGGCTATCTCTCCAATAGGATAACATTGGGATTACATTATTGCATTTTATAAGTGTAATTTCCTATTGGGAAGAGATGAACCCTTCAAGTCTGGTGTCTCTGGAACGACAATTGACAATTCAAACTTATGGTGTAGTTATATTTTAAATGTCAATTCTGAAAACGCCACTTTTAGAAAGTTGGCATTTTCTTGCTTGAGCAATTTGGTGCCTATAGTCTGTCTCTGAACACATGACTAGGTATAGTTGGCAGTATCGCTTTGTGTATTCCTCCTAGACAGCCACATACACAAGGAGCTTAGGAGTGTCTAAATGGGCCATCTCTGGCAGGATGGGAGAGAGGAGCTGGGCAGAGCCTCAATTACACCTGAATGGACTGTGTTCTGTCCACTCACAAAGGGCTGCATTCCGCCACTGTAGGGAGTCTGGAGCCAAGGCAGGAAGGGAGAACATCTGTGCACTTCAAATGCATGTCTTTGAGGTCTTCCCCACTTGAAAGCCTCAACTGGGTATAAGTACTGGACCTCAATCACCACCACTTCAGTCTGTACACTTATGAACCTGTGGATACCAGGAAGAAGGACTGCTGTGCAGCTGTAGGACTGCCAATCTGCTGGACTGCACTCTGCTGGACTGCAATTATGCTGTAATAATCTGCTGAGTGATGCCCCCTTGCCCGGGTGAGAAGAACTAGATTCTCTTGAAACCCTGAACCCAGAGTGACTCCAAGGGCTAGTTGGTTGGCTTCCTGATCTGAATCCTCGTGGACATAAGAGGCTTCCAATTCCTGCACCTAGAGTCTGCCATCTGAGAGTCTACCCTGCCAAGGGGTGCCATGCCAGTCCTGAAGGCTTGGAAGTGGGCCTAAGGTGCTTGCCAGTGGAACAGATGCATCTCCTTAGCTCAGCGGCGTGTCACCAAACAGAACCAACGCATTGCCACTGCTGTGTGGATTGGACCCGTCGCAAAAGGCCCGCATTACCACCGTCTCTCACATCTTGGTACTGACGTTTCACCATTAAAACCGATGTTGCACAAGGCTTTTCCTGGTGTAAGCTCCTCACATCCCTCATCGATGGCAGCTCCGATGACAAAACTCTGCATCACGGTTCCATTGCTCATCGGAATCAATGCATCCCCTCTGCTGCACCTTGCACCCTCAATACAGGACTTCACATCGCAAACCAAGTCAACAGGATCCTTGATACTGATGCAACAGACCTCACACTGCAGCCTCGCTGCATCCTGAAACTGACATAGTTCATCTGCTGCACTACGCATCTTCGAAGCGGATCCGCGCAACACTCCGCAACCATGATTTAAGGTACTTTGTTCGGTGGTCCTAACTGGGTTCCTGTAGCTGGCCTGCACTCCGTTGCGGTCAGCCTAAACTTCTGGCTTTGCCCCACTCTGGCGCAACGAGATATCCCCAATAGCGCTTTGTGCTTTTTGGCACTATATTTCACTATAATCTTTAAAAATAAATATCTCTAGTTCTACTAATCATATTTTTGTTGTTATGGTCTTGTTTGATTTATTAAAGTCAGATCTATTTTTCAGAGATGGTGTGGGATCATTTTGTGTGGTATTTTCACTGTTTCACTGTTTGAGGTGTTGCACAAATACTTTACACACTGTGTTAGAAATGGTGGTCTCTGGTTGGCAACAGATTGCACCTTTTTCCAAGTAGGGACCCTTCTTCCTATTCTTGTAGGGGGGATACACTTCTAAAATAACCCCTGCTCACCCCCTTGGTAGCTTGGCACGAGCAGACAGGCTTATCTCAGAGACAGTGTGTAAAGCATGTGTACGGACATACAGTAATACAGTGAAAACACTACAAATGGACACCACACAAGTTTGGAAAAATAGGTGATCTATATCTAAACCAAAACAAGACGAAAACGGCAAAAATCCACAATACAGTACTAAAAATATGATTCTTAAAAGGTAGAAACAGTTCTGTTCCAAGAAAATGTTGGCTGCGACCCTTCTACACAAAGTACCTTGGATGCGTCGAAAAATTCAAGCAAAAAGGGTCGCAGGGAAGGTGATGCGTCGGTTCCTTACACTCAGGGAAGGTGATGCGTTCCTTGCTCCGGGGGAGGTGATGCGTCAGTTCCTTACTGCAGTGCAGTGGAGGTAATGTGTTGGTTCCTTACAGGAGAGGAGGTGATGCATTGGTTTCTTACTGCGTGGGGAGGTGATGCGTCGGTTTCTTACTGCTTCCCCCAACGATGCGACAGACTTGACACTTTGATGCTATGCGTGACAATCCAGTACGATGCGATGCGTGAAAACCCGGGAGCACTGCGATGATTTTAGTTGCGTCTCCTCGATGCGTCGGGTCTTCCACAACAGGGCCTGCGTCAGAATCGGTGTGGTGATATTGCACGTCGGAGATCGGTGCACAGGATTCGTCACACTGCAGACACTTCAGCCGCAAGCAGGCGCTGCGTTGATTCTTCGGCGGCGATGCATCGGAAAATTCTTTTCGCACGGATGCGATGTGTCGGAAACAGGCGATGTGTCGATTCTCACAGTTCTTGCAGTTTCCAGCCCCAAAACAACCACCAGAGATCCAAAACACTGGCAGGGACCTCTCAGCAGGTCAGAACTCCCAGCAAAGGAGTTCAGGTGGGACTGGGGGTGAAGTCTTTGTGTCCCTAAGACTTCAGAACAGGAGGCAAGCTCTATTTCAAGCCCTTGTAGATCTTGCTCAAGCAGGGGACACAGCACACAGCAAAGTCCTTCTCCTTACCTTGGCAGAAAGTAGCCACTGCAGGCCAACCCCAGACAGCAAACATCAGAGGGGAAGTATTCCTCCTCAGTTTCTCCAGATCTTCTCCTTGGCAAAGGTTCCTCTTGATTCCCAGAAGTAACCTTTGAAGTCATTTCTATCCCTGAGACTTCCAACAGGAGGCAAGCTCTACTTCAAGCCCTTGGAGAAAACTCTAACAGCAAGATGATGAAAGCACAGACCAGTCCTTTCCCTGCCCAAGAGAGAAGAAACCACTGCAGGCCAACCCCAACAGCACACAGCACAGGGGCAGTACTCCTCCACCAGCTTTCCCAGTGCTTTTTCCTGGCAGATTCCTTAGTTCAGCAGTAATCTAAAAATCTGGGAACTGGACCCCTCTTTTTATAATACAAAATCCTTTGTTCTCTGTGGCAGAGATGCTCTTTGCCCAGCCAAAACCAGTTCTGTCCTCTCTGGTGCAGCTTCCTGGCAGGAGGTGGAGAGAGCATTGTCCTTGGCAGACCAGGCCCATTCAGGGGTGAAAGAAATCTCCTCCCCCTACTCTGAATGCAACCCAGGTCTATTCAGCCCAGCCCTGACTCACCCTGGAAAGGCAGGACATACCTCAACCCCACAAGTGGCTGTCTGAACAGAATGCACATTCCCAGCCCCTGTCACTCCAAAGCCAGACAGTCAATACACAACGTAGCAGAGGCACACTGATGGTTAGGCAAGGAAATACCTACTTTCTAAAAGTGGTATTTTCAAACCCCGAATTTAAAAATCACCCTTACTAAAAGATACATCTTAACATTCTGAGTTCAGGCATATCAAACTTTATATTTCTATCTTGTTCCCATGGGCAGTAATGCTCATAAGATGTTATGAGCAGACTCCCCATTCTATCCTATGGGCTAGATAGCCTTACAATAGTGAAAAATAAAATTGGCAGTATTTCACTATCAGGACATGCCACACACATCAGGGCATGTCCTACCTTTCACATACATTGCACCCTGCCCACAGGGATACCTTGGGCCTACCTTAGGGGTGTCTCACTTGTACGAAAAGGAAAGGTTAGGGCCTGGCAAGTGGGTGCACTTCCCAAGTTGACATGACAATACTAGACTGCACATAGGCAACGCAATGGCAGGCCTGAGACCTTGTTGCAAGGCTGCTTGTGTGGCACAATCAGTGCTGCAAGCCCACTAGCCATTACAAACTAATGGAGTTTTCCCAGAAGGCGTCAGAGGACCTGGGAATGAATTCAGTTAAAGCAACACTTGGTCCCGATGTATCTTATTTTTATACCAACATAACTGTGAAAAGGAATGAGAAGGATTCAATCTAAACGATCATTCAACAAGTTAAACTGTTCAAGAAGTAATAACACAGAGAGAAGCACCAACAACAACTTTTTTGATAGAAAAAATCTTTGTTTTATAGAATCTATACAAATATGTCATATTCAATAAGTCATTATGGCAGTAGAAGGTTGTCAGTAGAACCGTGAAAAGAAGGGGCTCATGTGCAATTGTGAACGAGAAGAGATAAGAGAGAAATCAAGGAAAAATGTGAAACAAAAATACTCTAATTTGCATATAAAACTCTGGTTGGGATGAGTCATCAATTAACCTAACCAATATTGGGCCTGTATGCAGTCTAAATATTCTATCTCATTGCTCAAATGACGTATTCTGAAGAATGATGACACATATTCATAAATACATCATTCTAAGCATATTGCAAGGGCTAATGAGTTGTAACTTATACCTCCACATGCAGGTCTTCATCAGGACAAAAAGACAACCTAAACAAAGTAGAACATCCAATCAAAACCTATCCCTCTGTTATACCTCTGTGGACTAGCCACCAAAAATTAAAAAGATCTCAAGACACTAACCGTAGCGTTTAGGCAGGGCAATCCATACTGATTGT
The DNA here is from genome assembly GCA_963921515.1 of Calotriton arnoldi. Lineage (NCBI taxonomy): Eukaryota > Metazoa > Chordata > Amphibia > Caudata > Salamandridae > Calotriton > Calotriton arnoldi. The sequence goes on from CAWUFW010000840.1 coordinate 2,523,458, forward strand.
GTTGTCCTAGAAATGAGGAATCAATCAAACTTGCAAAACCTGTAAGGTGGTATAAAACATTGAATGTATCCTGATTGAAAAAACCACCCACTCAATCTAGCAAAACTATGTTCATTAGAAAATCATAACAAAAACTTACCCCTACCGAAGGAGTAAAGCGGGGCCCCTGAATGGGCTTCAATAATAAAATCCAAGTTTCAAAGAAGAAAGCGACCTCCAGACAGTGTCTAATCGCAAGGCATTGCCAGAAACACCTAGATAAGTAAGGAAAACCGAGTCACAACCCGTCTTGTGTGAAAACTGGTATCATCACTGTCATGTTAAGACAAAATAAAATAAAACCCTACCTTATTGTGAATCCTTGCAAAAGAGGGGCCTTAATCACTGCTGGAATCAAGAGGAACACAATACTCACTACGGGGGTAAAATACCCATCTCCGTTTCAATCAGAAATGAAGTGCGGATAAATAAGACTTAGTAATAGGCATCTCGCACGTAGAGAAAGTGATGATGTGAGGAGCGGGAATGGCATTTCCTTCCTCGCCAATGCCGAGCATGCAATTAGAAGGTAACCCGTCAGAGCGGGGGAGGAGGAAACGAGCGTGTCAGCCCTCACGGTTAAAGTAATTGGAAAGGACGTCAAGCGTGCACGCCCCTTCAGAAATCTATGACGCGACCGCCGTGAGCTGTCACCGTCGGTCCGCGTAGCGATAGTGGGCATAGAAAAAAGATTCCTGGTGTCCGACTGAACAGGCAATATGCAATCCGACTAAAAAATTAACTGTTATGACCCCAACAAGTAGTATATTCATGTTATACATGCTTATTACCGACCACTTCTAATAGCTAAATAAATTGTAAGCTAAGACAAAAGTAACTCAACTAAAGAGTCTCCATCTGATGTTACAAACAACAGAATTATATGTGCTCAGTAGATAAAGCAAATGAAGCTGAAAATGTTAGAATAGATAGATTGATATCCAGATAAATGAACAGATAATTGAACACAACATCACAGACACATATAATTCCACTGACTACGGTGTTAATCAAGACCAAACCAAAAAACTCTTACAATTGGACAATTGTATACACCAAAAATGATTACAGATACAGAGACATTGGTTTAATTAAGTAGGAAAATTGTGAGTTCTGGACAGGGTAATAAGTTTATATTATTCAGTTCATGTGCATGAGTAACCTGTTGGTAAAATAAGCCCCTATTGAGTGAAGGACAGAAAAGTGGACATAGACTGTATTATGAATCATAAAGCAAAAAAAATATTATGTACAATATTGTGTGGAGAATCATAAAACAAAAATGTACAATATTTACACCGCCACATTTTAAAAAGGTATTACAAATATACAACGGTTTGTCAATCCATCATAGGTAACCGTTCCAAATGCCAGTAGAGGATCCAGGATCACCACTTGAGGGTATCTGCTTGATGGCTAAACGCAGAGAAGTGTTCCACAAGGGATGCCCCTTGAACTCTGCATCTTATTCTACTGCAATATTCCAGTATGCATGTTTTTATCTATTGTGTAGTCTGTCCAATGTACATGAAATCGCAAGGACATGTGATGGCATAGATGAGTCCCATTGTATTGCATTTGGTATGGTCCCTTGCGCAAGACGTAAAACGTTAGGGAGTTGCGACCGGCAACACGAGGAGGAGGATGGTGGCAAGGAGGAGACACCGGGAAGAGGAGGAGGGCGGCCCACAGATGACAGAGAGAAAGTAAGTGGGTTTCTTTACTCTTTTTTGGGCTGTGGCACAGGGGCTGAGGGGCGTACTCTGCTCTGCCACTGCGTCGGAGTTTTGCTTCAACTTTGCGTTCCCAGCGGAGCGCGGAGCTGGTAAAACTCCGCTGGAGGAGGGGAGTACACCTCCTGGGCTTAGACACAACATGAACACCACAAATAGTGATCAGGCCCTCCTCATGCCCTTCATCTGGACAGATACACACTGGCCCACATTAGCTCTCCCAAAGTTCGAGAACCATCTGTGTACTTATCTAATGCCCGAGCTAGTTAATTTATAACTGAGAAGATTTTTAGGAATGTAGAAATTACTTTATTGTACCTCACAAGATGTATATAATAGCAGCCAAAACCTTTGTACCCGGAGAGACTTTCTTCAGGCGCATTCTGTCGAGACTCTTCCGGCCGTTGCATTTAACTAAACCAACTTGTTCCTGTTTTGCCAAATACCTCTTGTCTTTTCATTCTTTAGGGCAAATTCATATCTGAGCAACACGGTCTCAAACAGAGTTTTTATTCTTTGAACAACGAGGCTCACTCCTTACATTTCTTCTGAAGCAATGAAATAAAACATGGCAGCAATGATTGGAGGAAGAATTGATTATGCTAACAGTATTTGTTTAGAACTACCGGAATGTGATTTAAAATGCCTTCTAATACTTAAGAATGCTTCAGTGAGGCTGTGCTAAAGGCTCCCTGCAGAGCACACACTTTTCAGCTGTTACAACTGCATTGGCTGACAATAGCACAACACATCCATTTTAAGGTCAGTTGCTTAGTCTTCACGGTATTCATGGTTCAGGTCAAGATTTTCTTATTCAGCGCATACCTAGGTATATGCCTATCAAGGTTTTATGTTCTGCCACAACCAGTTGTTTTGTGGTATCCAGTTATCAGAAAAAAATAACATAACGTATCATAAGGTCTTAGCACCATGATACCTTGAGTCAGCGAGAACTATTCAAGTCTTCAGAATCATAACCATATCTATATCCAAGGTATAGTTCAGCAGGGCAAATCAGCAAGCGGTGTCCAAGGAGGAGACATCATCATCGGGAAGCAGCCGGTTGAAGCCATGATGAAGATTCCTACATTGAGACTGTGTCACTTTTTTAGAAGTCGAAAATCACCAGTTGGCTGAAGCTGTAGGCTGTAGCTGATGAGGGCTCCACGAGGCCGGATACCCCTTCTATGCGGAGCTGCTGAACACTATTTGTTGGTGAAGAGAAGCATGTAGCAGGAGCTACCACAAAGTCATGTTGACCTTCAGTCTTCTTCTGTGGATCAGTGAGCAGTTAGGTGCCGGTCTCCAGTCGCTCTCAGAGCACTTTTTGGCTGAAAATGTTCTAAGTCCCAAGGTTTGGGTTTTGACTGTTTTGGTACCTTTAGCACCACTTCCAATGGTCAAGGACTGGGTAGGCACCACTTGGAGGGCAGGAATCACTTCAGGCAGGGTCCATACGCAGGGTTCAAGTTGTGAGAGATTTGTGTGTCCATGTAGTCCGTAACAGGAGGCCAGCAAACAAGTCTTTGGAGCCACTCTGGCAGTCCTGGTTTCAAGCAGCAAGCCAGTCCACAAGGAGCAGGGCAGTCCTCATCACCTTTATAAAATCAATTCCCAATACTCTAACTGCGCCATATTGATAAGGGCATCTCATGTCACAGCTTAAGTCATGCATGTAGATTTCTCATCCATGCCTAATTCAGTTTTTGAATGCTAGAGCAGAGATAAAATTCTTAGAACCCCAAAATCAACTGAATGAGTAAAACGAGAAGGTACTTTAATCATAATAATTTGTCGCAAACCAACCAACCATCGAAGACCAGACCTCATCTTTTACCCTTTGTGGAAAACATCTACTATCCAGCTTACAGATGTTATAAATCTGCATGATCCAGTCCTTGTGGGTTGGCAGATTGGAATCAATCTATTTTTTACATAACTGATACCAGGTCAACAACATCAAATAAAACACTAGGGGCCAGATGTACGACCCGCCAATTTGTGTGTCGCAAATTGTGTTGCATTTGCGACTCACAATTTGCGACTCGCAAATTGGTGTGCACAACAGTGTCTGAGACACTGTTTGCGATTCCCAATGGGGTCGCAAATTGCTAGGCTTATGAATATTCATGAGCCTCTCGCAATTTGCGAGCCCATTGGGAATGACAGGGCCTCCCAGGGATGGTGGCCTGCTGGGCTCAGCAGACCATCATGTCTGGGACTGCTTTTAAATAAAGCAGCCTTTTTTTTAAAATGCAGCCCGTTTTCCTTAAAGGAAAACGGGATGCATTTAAAAACAAAAATGAAACTTTTTCGTTTCATTTTTTAAGGGCAGGCGTGATCCCTGGGACCACTGCCTGCCCTTAAAAAATAATATTGCATGCATTTGCAAAGGGGAAGGGGTCCCCTGGGAACCCCTTCCCATTTGCGAATGCATTACCACCTACTTGAAGTAGGTGGTAATTGGCGAGTGTTTTGCAACCACATTGGTACATTCCTTTGCGGTCGCTATTAGGAATGGAATGCCCCTTCCTAATAGCTAGTGGCAAAACAGTATTTTGCGAGTCGCAATTTATTTGCGAGTCGCAAAATACTGTTAGTACATGGGCCCATGCTTTTCAGCGTGTGCAAACGGGTCTAAGACCCATTTGCGCACGTTAAAAAGCGTCGTACATCTGGCCCTAGGTAACTAGCAGATTTCGGTATTGCTTCTGTCTAATGCCTGTCAACCCAAAGAAAATTAAAAAAGGGGCTTAACTCAATATTCAGGTTTGGCACATCTTTTACTACCCAACCTATATCACTCCAAAAGTTCCTCAATTCCTGACATTCCATGAACAAATCGTAGTTCACCTCTGTCTAAGAGGCCAAATTCCTTGCACCTAGCCATCTGCCCACTCGGTTTGAATTTAGAAAGCCTTAGAGGTGTCCCATAGGCCCTGTGAAGAGTGAGCAGATGATTCCTCTTAAATGTGGCAGATTTGACTATCTTGTAAAGCGTGCTAAAATATACTTGCCATAAATCTTCCAATGGATCACCCGACACGCATCTTTCCTAGATTGTGGAAGAGGGAGACAGACTTTGATCTTCTGCTTTGCACAGAACGCCATACCATTTTGTGACCTCTTTCTCTAAGGATGAAGAGTCAAGACTTGTTTCAATGGTGATGTCTGTTTCTACTTTCCCAAGAAGAGTAGCAGCCCAAGATAACAGCTGGAGATACTTACATTTTGAGAGTCTCCCGTTGGTAATTCCCAAGAGATCAGACCAAGTCCGACTCTTTAAGCAGGTACCAGTCATAAGATGCCTCATTTTTCTATCACCTGCCTCTTTGAGTAGAACAGAAAGTGCAACCGGCAAAAACTCCGGAGTACCAGGCAGATCCCAGATGGGAGCCAGTTCGGAGTAATAAGAAATCACCCATTTGACCTCAATTTAAGTTTAAGCCAAATTTTAGCTGCACATGTTAAACACTTTAACCTCACATTTTTAAAGAACTCTGGGTCCCCGAACTTGTAGAATAACCTGAATGAGGTTCCACTAGCCTCTGTCAATGCCAACCACTTGCTACCCCTATATGTTCTGGAGGGTACACCGAGCAAAGATCTTATTTCTTCTAATTGAAATGCCAGGCGGTACAGATGGAGATCAATCAACTATAGACCCCCTCTTTTACAGCTTCCTACCAAGCTTCTTCCAGGCTATTCTTGCTCTCTTTCCTGCACATAATAAACTATTCAGGTCAGATTGATTCCCTGCAGTACTTTAAGTTCGAATGCCAGAGGAATGTTCTCAAATAAAATTGTCACTTTTGAGAAGATCCTCATCTTAACTAACTTCACTCTTAATTTTTTTACCTCCATGCTGACCCTCACTAAGTTGTGTTTAGAAATTAGATATATGTTACAGTTTATCAAGATGTCCAGATACCTTAACCCATCCTTCAAGAGTTCAGAGGGAAGGATTGATTCAATACCATAATCTCAGTTATATCTCCATTCATGGTATACCCCGAAAGATCACCAAATCTAATGGCCAAATATTCTTATCTCTGTATTGCAACCTGGGGTTCAGTGAAATAAAGTAGGAGATCATCGACATAAAGACCCAATATTTTGTGAACCCTGGGACCTTAAAATCTGCAATCATTTCATCAGCTGTCACCAGCTGAGTGAGCAGCTCAATGTAGAAAGGAGAGGAGATGAGGGGCACCCTTGACGAGTACCTCTGCAATAGTTATTCTGTTTGACATGAGCCCATTTATGAGGATTTTAGCAAAAGAATAACTATATAGGGCTCTAATAGCATCTATGAAATGTCCAGTATTTATAAAGCGCAAACAATTACCCGAAGGTGTCAAGGCGCTGGTGGCCGTCGGGAAGATTAAGCGAGCTATTGCCCAGAGTCACATGGTGCTGGGCTTATCTGCCGCCGGGGCACCAAGGATCGAACCGTGAGCCCCCGGGTTCCGGAGTCAGTCGCCCTGGCCGCTGCGCCACACCTCTTCCACTGAAAGACCTTGGTATACCAAACTTCAGCAAACAGACTGATAAATAACACCATTTGATTTGGTCAAAAGCTTTAGCTATGTCAAACATGAGGATTGAAGGGGGGTCCGAAAGTTTATTGCTAGATTAATAGAACCAATCAGTGTATGAATTAAATCTTGCAAGTGCCTGCCTTGTATGCAGTCCTTTTGATCACAATGTACTATCTCTCCTATTACCGCTGCCAATCTCCTGGCCAAGATCATTGTTAAGAGCTTATAGTCAGCATTTGATAAGGCGATTCGGGCGTTAGGACTCAAAGAACATGCATTTTTGTTAGGCTGTCATATAACTACTACAGTTGCCTCCCTCCATGTTATTGGAGGTTTCATACCATTTGTCAAAATACCATTGTAGAGTGAACACAAAACTGAGCACAGTTTTGTACTTATGAGCTGATATAGTTCCCCTGGTATACTATCCGGACCGGCTGCTTTCCCATTTTTGATTTTAGCAATTCCCACGTTGACTTATTCTACCATTTTCTCCTAGGTCAAGCATTCTTGTTGGTCAGGTGTTAGAAATAGTATATGTCATCCCTCTAACCACTCTCCAACAGCATTTTTGCATACTAGGCTTGTATCTTTATAAAGAACTTCATAGAACCCTTGAAGCACCTTGAGGACTTTTTTCGTTTGCGTGGCCTTGCTGCCTGTCTATGTAATATAGATGAATTGCACCTCATTTTGTACTAATCATGTTGTCATTTTCCAAGCTAATAATTTTCCACTTTCTACCCTTATTCAAAATGCTGGTGGTGACTAGTCTTCCATTTCTCATTGATTTTTCCCTCTAGTAAATGCCTACATGTCTGTTTAACTCCTTCGAATTTAAAAAAAAGCCAGGAGTAAGCACTAGTCCAGTGTCGGTTCCTAAGTAATGACTCAAGCCACTCCATTTTCATCTGCAATATCCCCCCTCCTTCCTTTTCCTAACTGCAAGTTCCTGGTACCATATAGTTATCACTCCCCGCATATAAGTTTAAAAGCATCCCAAACTACTTCCATAGAGCAGCTTGCTAGATTGTACCTAAAGAACTCAGATGTAGTTGCCTGTACCATATGATTGAAATTCCTGTTCCTGAATAGTCGCCTCTCAAGAGACAAAGTCCTTTTTGTCAGACTCCCTCCCACATCTAGCTGAATCAACACTGAATTATGGCCCTACAAAAACCTTGAGAAATACTCTAGATTCTTAATTAGCTGCGGGTATCTGTGATCTATGAACCAGTAATCTATTCTCGATCTGCCCGTAGTTTTAGCTATAAAAGGAATATACTCTTCTGGAACTCATCCTCTCTCGCCAGACATCCCTGAGCCCAAGGCCTTCTAAGATATTTTGCAGGCACCTAACCATGTTGGAGATCTAACTTTAGACCTGTCTGTAATTAGACCTATCTAGGGAATTTTTCATTTAGGCATTGGAGTCCCCCTAAAATAATTGGAGTGCTGTATTCAAGCAATTTTTGGAAAAGCCCTATCAAAGGTTCTGGATCATTGACGTTGGGCCCATAGAACCCAGCACATGTCAAATTAAGTGTTCCAAGGCTTATTTCAGTAAAAACCCACTTTCTCCTATCATCTGCCTTGGACTTTAAAACCTGAATACCCTAGTTAGGTCTAACTAAATTTGCCACTCCTTTGGTTATATACGTTTGTGTAGTGCACATTGCCACCTGGATACACTCTTCTTGTGCTATAAAGGACCTCATCTCAGGTGCAATTAGATGAGTTTCTTATAAAATAATCAGGTTAGACCCTGACTCCTTCAGGTGCTGCAAAATGCCCTTTGCCTTTTCCTTGATATCATACCATTTCTGTTTCATGATAAAAATTCAACTAATCTCCTGTCCATCATCTTTTATAGTTGACTGACCTTTATGCCAGCTTCTGCTTAAACTCCATCCTGTGATATTATGCTTAAAGTGAAGAGAACCCTTTTTTCCTTTACTTTTTAGCCCTGATGCTCCCCACCTAAAGTGAACCCACCCTGAGGATCCCTCCATAGTGCTACCTGTCCAAAAGTTATTTTCAGTGTGCTCTCCCTCCTTCCATCAACCTAACCACGAAACGAATATCAAACTAAACTAATCAAAGTCAGCTCTGACCCTCCAACCCCCACTGCTCACTGCATGACTATAGGTATACCCCATCGACCTCGAGCTATTGTTCCTGCCCTGGGGGTTTTGTCAATCTTATTTTCTGTATTATGTCATCTGCCTCTTCCTCGTTTTTCGCTAGATAGATCTTGTTATTGCACATTACTTTTAAAGCAGCAGGAAACCTTTGGTGTGCTCTGGTCCCCAGGCCATTTAGTATACTCATGTTATTACCTAGGACCCACTGCCTCTCCTTATTTGCATGGCATAAGTCAGATTTTATTGAACAAGTGAAATCCTGAAACTCAATTTGCTTGATTTTTAGCACCATTGATACAATAGATTCTTTTATCAGGTAAGTGTGAAAGTTTACCACTATTTTCCTAGACATCCCTCTGTTTGGGTTGAAACAAAAAGAGTTCCTGTGCACTCTTAAATTTCTGAGTCAAGGTCACCCTGGAAACCATCCTGAAACAGGCCCTCTCAGATCAATTTCATGACAAAAACTTTAATATCAACCCCCTTTAATTCCTTCTGGGAAATTTCTGATCTAAATATTGTTTCATTTTGCCTGATTTTCCAGTCTTTCCAGGGTTGCCTGAGTAATTGCATCCTGTGCCTTAAGGGAAGTCAATTCTTTTATGTTGTTCTCTATCTCTACTCTAATCTTGGCCAAAGAATCCTCTAGAGCAGTAGGCTGAAAAGCCACGCCATCAATTTTCTCTGCTAACTCTGGCAGATATACTGGAATTCCTTGGATTCCGTTCTGGTGCAGTAAACTTGCTCTTCATCTCTTTAGTTAGTTCTAATACTATGGTCTCTAAGCTATAACCTGCTGATGGCAGAGGATCTGAGGGGTTACGTTCCAACTCTGGTGGGGCTACCAAGGCCGGTGGTAAAGAAGAGATAGTTTCAAATTAACTATGCTCCGCAAAAGGCACTCCTTTAACTACAGAGGGCACTAGACATTCTGTCGAATATTCACCTTCCATATCGGCTAGTAATGAATACCAATAGATAGAGAAACTAGAAAACAGCTTTAACTTCTAGCGTTTTCAGATAGGGGCTTAGAAATGGTGTCTATGGAGGCTATGCTGACATCCAGAATCACCGATATTACAGGCACTGCTGCTTGGGCCTGTGCATGTTGGAAGCTGCACAGCTTTCTTTATGTCATGCCAGGATTGCCAGTAGAGAGTCTGAAAAAAGACCGTAGCAATGGGGTAGTTTTTTAGAGTATTTTGGGGGTAAGCTGCTTCTGCCTTCTTGGTTGCAGTTGGGCCTGTCATCCCTACCCGTAGCTTTGATGTTACAATTAAGATTGTCTTGTCGAGCTCCTTTTGATTTTCTGGAAAGCTCTTGGTAAGATACAGTTTTATATTTATCAGAAAAAAATCTCCTGCCTTCTTTACTTTGAAGGTGCAATTACAGGACCTCTGTATTTGATATAGACGTGGGTTCACCCAGTTTCAACAGGCCAGAACTCAGTTGATATTTGCTGACCATTCTCTGTCTTTCAAGGCCAGCCACTTTAGGGCAAGGGAGATATTGGGGAATTTGCCTGCACAAATTTACCAGTCTCATTTAAGTCATCCGTGTTATTTAAAATAGGAACCCCCCCCCGACATTTGATTATTTTTAAATAGACTACTGGTCTTATTCAAAATTAGGGGAAAGTAGATACCTGTATCTCCATTCACTTTAACCTTGCTGACTCGTTCTTCTACTCTGGGGAGGGAACAGGATTTCGCCTTTTACTTTCATGGTCTCTTCCCCACAACAGGACTGAGTACTATCTGCACCCGACTGGTGCTATCACTGCTACAGATGCATTGGAAGGAGATCCTTCAAACTGCCTCCCTGTCCTTCTGCACTGCCGCTGCTTCCTCAGCCACATAACTCCAGGCTGCTTCTGTAGTACCAGGGGGTTCTCTCTGCCTGTTGCACATCCGCAAAACAACCCGTTCTCTAGCAACTTCCCACCATATCCGTGAGTATCAATAAGGTTCAAAGGTGAGTATCAATAGATAAGCTATAGGGGGAGGGAATGATTACAGCATTTCTTTACTTTTTTGCTATGGTTTAGAGGGAGGGAGAGCCACACAGCGGGCCCTACACCTAGCCCGCCTCTATGTTGCTCATGTCACAAGGCAGGTTTTGTGCAGCAGGGCTGTCCTCCTGTGGCAACATGGCAGTCCTCTGAGGTACAAAGCAGGACTCAAGCAGCAGGGCGGTCATCTGAAGTACAAAGCAGGCCTCAAGCAGCAGGACAGTCCTCTGAAGTACAAAGCAGGGAACAGATACTCCCTTCCATCCTGGCAGTCTCCCTTTGTCTCAATGTCTGGGAAGAATACACAAAATCCAACTGCCACTTTGATCACAGTCATGTGACCCTGGATACAGGCTACAAGCACCAAACAGGACAAAAAAGCCAACTTTCTAAAACTGTAATTTTCAGAATTGTGACTTAAAATCTGACTTTACCATTAAAGAAGGTTTAAATTACAATTCTTCAGAGACAACACATGTTATCCTATGGGAGAGGTAGGCCCCACAGTAGTGAAAACGAAGTTAGGAGTTTTTCACTACCAGGACATGCAAAACTTAAAAGTGTTGTGCTATGTGAATTTGTAGAATGTGGCTATCCAGGTACAGAGTAGGGCAGGCTTGAGGGGGAAGAGGTGATCATGCCTGTTTCAACTTTTCAAATGCACGACACGCTGCCCATGGGCTGTTTAGAGCCTACCTTAACGGTGACTTATATGTATTAAAAAAGGATGGTTAGGCCTTGCAAAAGGTTACATTTGCAAGGTTTAACTGGCAGTTTAAAAATGCACACAGGCTGCAATGGCAGGCCTGAGACAGGTTTTAAAAGGCTACATAAGTGCATGGCACAATACGTGCTGCAGACCCACTAGTGGCATTTAATTTACAGGCCCTGGGTACCTGGTGTACCAATTTGCTAGCGACTTATAAGTAAATTAAATGTGCCAACAAGGAATAGGCCAATTTTACCAGCTTTTAAGAAATGAGTAAGCACACTTTAGCACTGGTTAGCAATGGTAAAGTGCACAGATCCTAAAGCCAATAAAATAAATTTCAGCAAATAGGAGGGGAGTAGGCAAAATGTTTGGGGGAAAGACCATCTTAAGGCTGACAGTTCTAACAGTTATCCTCTCTGTGACACTCTACATGCATCGGACAAACCCAGATATAGGTCCTGTGCAAACTGTGTCACACGACGCAAGCTATATCTGACGGATGAGGCATAGCTATCCAAATCTGGTCTGGGGTTGCTTCCATTGCTGTTCAGAATGACACTAGCCTGTTAGTACAGGCTGGGCTTTTCCTATTACGGTAAGGGAAAGACCTTTTTACATTTGGTCAGACACATTTCAATTTGAGATTTGAGTATTGGGTATCAGTGTTCACACTTTTGCCCCTTCATGTCACTTTCTCCTGCTTTTGGACACATTTCAGCAGGCTTCTTTGAGCTCCCAGAAACTGTGATATTGCCCTTTCTCTCACCAACAGTGCTAAATATTGCCACCATTACATCAGCACTGTGTCAGGGGGATCGAAGGCCACTTTTTGTCAGGTACAATGTTTACATTTTTTATGGTTTGGATTCAGAGGAAGGATAACCCATTGATTAAAAAAGAGATGAAGCATTTGGGTATTAAAATTGTGGAAGACATAAATAAAATCCCGGAAATTAATCTGTTGAAAATATTCATGGAAACAGTCCAGTAACGAAGAGTTGGGTACATCTTCCTCTCACGATCTTTGGGCGGGTTAATCTAATTAAGATGGTGATTCTGCCAAAAATTAAATACCTATTTAACACCATTCCTTTGCATTGTGAGATAGCAACAATAGACAAACTTCAACAGGCAATAAATTCATTTATTTGGGCAAACAAGAGGGTCCGGATTTCCTGGAAAAAGCTGCAGAGAAGGAGAGAGAAAGGGGGACTATCGTTACCGGACATCCAATACTACGCTTGGGCTTTTCAGATTGCCAATTCTAGAATGCTTTTTAAAACTCCAGATAGCTCAGATGTGGGAGTTATGTTTCTTGCAATGATAAAAGTGAACAGACTGGGCACTGATGGTTTTCTCTGTAAGTTAGGGGACCCAACATTTTTCAAAAAGATTAAGTTAAAAATACCACAAACATTTGCTAGAATGTGGCATTCGATAGGAAGGCAGCTCAAACTAGGTTATTTCTCTTTCTCAGCCCCAATCTGGGAGTCTCCAGGGACACCGAAATGCCTTAAGGGCAAACTGGCATTTTCAATAAGAAAGGCAGGAGTACTTGTTTGGGGTGAGATTCCGTACGATGGACAGCTAATCTCATGGAATGAGATAAAAGATCTTTTGGGGGACACCATTTAACATTTTAAATATATGCAATTGAAGAGTTGGGAGTGGGTTCGGAAGACACCATTGGGTGTTGGAAATGACTTGGAAGTACAATTTGCCGGAAAACCCCCTGGTGAGAAAGAGGTTTCCTTCTGGTACTGGGGGCTGCAAGATATCGTGGATGGAGAATTCACTCTGGCAGAAGATGTATGGGGAAGATGCTTGCCGAGCTGCAAATTGCAACATATGTGGCAAGTATCGATGCATACACTTTAGTCTATTGTCAAGCCTGCTTCTTTAAAGAGAAACCACTTCTTTTCACTCCATAGGGCATATATAACACCCAAAAAGCTGTCCAAAATGGGGAAAGGAAAATCGACAGCCTGTGCAAAGTGTGGCTTGAAAAAAGCGACCGATGTACACATGTTTCACCAGTGCACACAGCTAAAGAGGTTTTGGCAGGAAGTTGAATCGACACTCTCAGGTATTTTGGGGTTACATATAAAGGTAAGCCTTTCACAAATTATCTTTGGTGTGATGGAAGGTGTGTTTGGATCTGCCAGGGATTTGTTTTTCTATGCAATACAACTTGCAAGAAGGGAGATCTGTCGTAACTGGATAAGAGATACACCACCTCAGCATTCAGAGTGGTTAGAGTCCTTGTTTTATATGTCAAGAATGGATTTGATGGGGAATGGGTCCAAGAAGAGAAAAATATTCTGGGACATACTACATAATTGGGCAGGGGTTAACCGAAATTAAGGATTTGGTGAAAAGATAACAAAAGTAACCCTCGGTCCAATGGTTACACCTGCATAACTCTCTGTTTTATGGCTGCAAGGGCCCCCCCACTATGCTATGTGCAGTCGCCGTAAGATCGGACATTTTCTGAGAGAGATGTACCGAAGGAGGATAGTGTCTTGACCCAACACCTCTCCCCCCCCACTGGTGGGGGGGGTATGGTCTCTCCTTCCTAGTGAAAAGGCAAGGGTATAAGTCATTAAAAACCTGAGGTGAATGACGACAAAAAAAAAAGAAAACAAAAAAATTACTGCCTGTCTGAGAGAGATATAATCATAATGTAAAGACTGTGATGAGGAAGGTTAGAATGCAGAGTCGTGAAAATAACAGGTAAGTCATTTGTCCACAAAATTACAGTAGATAAAATCTTGTGGGGATCTTGTTGGCAAATTGCGTTAAATTCCAATTTGTGCATGATGGAACATGGTCCACCAGAAATGTTTTGATTTGTGCACCCTAGAACTTTTCGGAGAGTGCATTGAAATTTTCTACTATTTTCCAAAAATGTTTCACAAGACTAAACCTGAGCTGGGACAAAAAAGTCCTCTACATTTGTAAAAATAAGTGATATAATAATACAAAAAATAGAATAATATAGAATATTATAATAAGTAGCGGAACAACCAACTGAAATTAGACCACTGAATAAACTCCTAGGTGGTTCTATAACTTCAGAACTGGGGCTCATGGTTGACTTCCAGTTGGTTAATTTACAAATCCTTTGCATACAGGTTCCAGGTCTGAAGTGGATTTAGATTCAGGTTTCGATAAAAAGAGACACTGATCTCAAAAGCACTTAAATAACCCTCTTCAGTTTTAATGAAGTAAAATTGCGGTTTCAAAACTGGTCTTAGACCCTGGTAACCTACTTGAACTCTAAAAGGCAGATAAATGCAAATTGTGTGCAAGGTTGCAGCATTGAAAGGAAAAAAACATAAACGGTAGGCACAATAAAGTGAATTACTAAACAATGAATTGTCGGTGTATAACCACATAAAACAGGGTCCACACACACAGTTCTTTGCTTTCAATCTTATATTAGGCAGATTTAAACCGATGGCTCAAAAAAAAATACAGGAGCTCCCTATACTTCCTGAAAGATCAATACAGGTGCAGCCACCTACACAAAGCACCAGTAACAATACTTAATTTATTGAAGGAGTGTGCGTGTGTGTTAATTATATGTATATATATATATATATATATATATATATATATATATATATATATATATATATATATATATCTGGAACGCTCGCTTGCTTTTCCTCTCTTACGCAGAGAAAAACGAGAGTGGACCCAATTTAGTGCGATGAAGTGTTTATTCAGCACTCTACCATTCCGCCATATATATTGTTTGGCTTCACGTTGTTGAAGAAGAAAGCCTGTGATAAAGTGCGATGGGAGCACGAAACGCGTCGGCTTAGATGATATGCTGAAGTGCCCTGTACCTGTTCTGCAGCTCTCTGCCATTAAACATGGAAAAGTTACCTGCCTGTGTGAGGCGCTTTCGAGTGGGCAATCCTTGTGTGTTTGATGTAATACGGTCAGCCCGGCCGTGAAAGCAGCCCCGCCGCATAGAAGCAGGTCAATGCTGACACCAACCGGTGGTCAGCAGTGTTTGAACAGGAGGCATGGGGAGAGAGTTCTACGGTGCAGCCCAGTGTTAACAGGACATCTTCACAGCCCACTGGGGTATTTTAAGGAACTTTTGATTGTGCAACGTTTAAGCAGCTCACTGCAGTAATACGTGGGAGCACTACAAAGACCAGCAGGCAGTGCGACTGCCAACGCCCACTGGGGCGGGTACTCTTGAATATAAGTGGTGCTTGTTTGGCTTCACGTTGTTGAAGAAGAAAGCCTGTGATAAAGTGCGATGGGAGCACGAAACGCGTCGGCTTAGATGATATGCTGAAGTGCCCTGTACCTGTTCTGCAGCTCTCTGCCATTAAACATGGAAAAGTTACCTGCCTGTGTGAGGCGCTTTCGAGTGGGCAATCCTTGTGTGTTTGATGTAATACGGTCAGCCCGGCCGTGAAAGCAGCCCCGCCGCATAGAAGCGGGTCAATGCTGACACCAACTGGTGGTCAGCAGTGTTTGAACAGGAGGCATGGGGAGAGAGTTCTACGGTGCAGCCCAGTGTTAACAGGACATCTTCACAGCCCACTGGGGTATTTTAAGGAACTTTTGATTGTGCAACGTTTAAGCAGCTCACTGCAGTAATACGTGGGAGCACTACAAAGACCAGCAGGCAGTGCGACTGCCAACACCCACTGGGGCGGGTACTCTTGAATATAAGTGGTGCGTGTTTGGCTTCACGTTGTTGAAGAAGAAAGCCTGTGATAAAGTGCGATGGGAGCACGAAACGTGTCGGCTTAGATGATATGCTGAAGTGCCCTGTACCTGTTCTGCAGCTCTCTGCCATTAAACATGGAAAAGTTACCTGCCTGTGTGAGGCGCTTTCGAGTGGGCAATCCTTGTGTGTTTGATATATATATATATATATATATATATATATATATATATATATATATATATATATATATATATATATATATATATATATATATATATATATATATATATATATATATATTAACAAGATGCCCTCGTTGGAAACAGCCTCACACAAAAGGTAAGTTTTCAGCGCTTTTAATGATGACAGCTGCAGCGCTCAGTCAAGGCAGAACACCCAAAGTTTACTTTGCAGTCAATGTGCCCTACGCAGCACTAGAAAATTGGGTTCACACCAATATAAATACAAACAGTTGGTTCAAAAACTCCCAAAAAATGATGCTGTAGTGATTAGAAATTCGGACAAAGGGGGCAATATTGTATTATGGCCCCGAAAACAATACCTGGAGGAAGCTCTGAGACAATTGGGAGACAGGAGCTGTTATAAGCTGTCAAACAAACAAGCAATGATAACAGCCCAAAATGAGCTATTTTCCAAACTTTTGGCATGGAAGAGTATGGGTATGATAAATCAAGATGAATATACATTTTTAAAGAAAGACTTTCTTATAACACCGGTGATTTATTTCATACCAAAAATACATAAAGACAAAGATAATCCCCCAGGCAGGCCCATAATATCGGCCAAGCAGAGCCTCCTTGAAAATATTTCTGTATTTATAGACTTTTTTTACAGAATTTAGTAAAAGTTTTACCATCGTATGTACGAGATACAACAGATTTCTTAAAGCAAATATATGAAGTACAATGGAGGGATGACTATTTATTGCTAACACTGGATGTATCTGATCTCTACACATCTATTAATCATTGTGATGGGTTAAAGGCATTAGAATATTTTTGGGCACAAGGTCTATTGAATTGTATATGCATAACAAGATGATTGTGGATTTAACCAGATTTTGTTTAGAAAACAACTATTTCCTCTTTCAACAGCAAGTGTACCACCAGGTTAGAGGCGTAGCTATGGGGGCGAGCTTTTCCTCAGCTACGCCTGTTTACACATGGGGTGGTGGGAGGAAAATGTGGTAGCCACTAATCATGCAGAAACAATAGCCAACAATGTTATTAAATGGATACGATATATTGATGATTTATTTGTTATATGGCGAGGTGATCAGAAATCCGCAGAAGATTTCATCATGAAGTTAAATGACAACAACATTAATTTGCATTTGACCCACAATATCAGTAAAAATCTGTATGTTTCTTAGACGTTGAGGTCTACACTGATGAAGGCAAGCTACATACTAAACTACATCGTAAACCAACAGCAGGCAATACCATCTTACATTCGAGTAGTTTTCATCCCAAACACATGATTGGCAGCATCCCATATGGGGAAATGCTGCGGATCCGCAGAATTTGTAGTAATGACCATGACCTAATAGTGGCTCAAGGAGAATGTAAGTCGAGATTTTTAGCCAGAGGGTACAACAGCACAATAATAGATAAGGCTATCTCGCGTACAAGAAGTATGGACAGAGAGGATTTGTTGTTTAATCCATCTAACAGCAAGACTAAACAGATAACCAATAAAGGACAAGACACAGGAAATCCGAGGCTCATAATGACATATAATAAACAAAAAGATAGCCTGGTGAGAATTATTAAAAAGAACTGGCAGCTTGTCTGTAACGATCCTGTCTTAGGTGATACACTATCTAAATCTCCAGTGATCACCTATAGAAAAGCCCCAGCACCAGCGATTTCCTAGTGAGTAGCAGCCCCGAAATCAAATCCGGCACCAGTTGGCTAACTGGTAGCAAGGGTTTTGTAAGATGCACAACATGCAAAGCTTGCAGGTTTGGCATCAGTAAAACTTCATTCACAACACCCTTCAATGACAGACCGGTAATGATTGATAAATACCTCACGTGCAAAACTGAGTTTGCAATCTATGTGCTGGAGTGCTCTTGTGGGCTACGGTATGTAGGGAGTACAAAACTGCCGGCCCACAAGAGAATACTACAGCACTTACGAGCAATGACGAATGCAGACATAACCTATCCCGTGGCTCGACATTTTGGTGAGGTCCATGATAAGAACTTGGACCACCTAAAATATTACGTGATAGACTGCATTCCCCCACAAAGAAGAGGTGGTAACAGGGAGGCAAGCTTAAGAAGATTAGAAACCAAGTATATATTAGAAATTGATAGCAAAAGTCCCCAAGGATTAAATACGACGGAGGTTTTACATACTTGGTTATGAGGATATTATAACACTCATTACCCATCAACCACTTTCTGAAACCATTAAGGGTCAATAGAATATAGACCGCTAAAACTGTAAAACCGCAAAACAGAGATTCTTTTAAATAAAACCTTTTCCACCACCCCTTTTCCCTTGGTTTTTATTTTTCCTTGCGGTTTCCAGACAGGGATCAATAAAGAACCATTGTTTAATAATTGTTTTAACGTACACATTTTTTAGGCACAGGGGAATAAATATACCAGCACATTACGAGCACATAGCACTCTATTCCGACACAGTACATAGTATAATACCATTGCCCACAGGGGCAGTATCACTCAATAGAATTATAACAGAGAAGTTCTCTTTTTCTAAGTGGTTCCAATATTTTTTAGAAAAAATCAGTTTTAGCAATTAAAAGACATAGGCTTATTTGAATAGGTGAAGGTGGTGCAATTTTAAAAATTGTATTTTTTTAAAACCATTTTTGTATGCCTGGATTATGAGGTCTTGAAGGGTAAAAAGGGAAAAAAGGAAAAAAAAGGTACCCCATTGCTATGCATTATGCACATATATGCTGCTATTCAAATACATTCAAAACGGGTAGAATTGCGTAATTTGCACATTGTATTATTGTTGGAACCCAGATATAAAACAAAAAGACGTTTTAAAAAATTGGGTTGATATATGTACTGTAAAGTTTGAAAGAAATTAGACGGGTAGTCTGTTTTCACTATTTATTAAGCACTTGGCACTTTAAATTTGGTGTGGAAATGACGTAAGAATCATGTGATCAAGGCCCTGCGAGGCCGAAACGCGTCATGATGGCAGCACAGCACGGAAAATAAATTAAGTGCAAAGAAAAAGTGGAGTCCGTTTCGTTTTTGGCTTCAGCGTTGCAGGAACCAGTGACAAAAAGGAAAAAGTACAAAGATATATATATATATATATATATATATATATATATATATATATATATATAGTCATTGAAAAAAACACAGGTTTCAGGGACGTTATAGTTAGGCTGACATTTCACTCATACAAAACCAGAGTAATACAGCCGTTATAGTTAGATGAGCTTACTACAACTCGCGCCACCGCAATGCGCTGCTGATGACATCACATATTACATCACTCATGACATGGTCAGTGACATCACTCATGACATCACTGATGACATCTCAACTGATATCACTGATGACATCATCCAGTGACTGAGTGGTTTTTAAAAGTTTAAGAATGTTATATATATATATATACGCCAAGGTGTATTGGAGAATGAATGGGTTCATGAGTGTCTGAATGGATGATTTAGTGGTTGCATGACTGACTGTATAAGTGAGTGATTAAACGTGTATTAGTGAATGCCTGGGTGAAGGACTAAACTGTGTGAATGTCTGTATCAGTCTGTCAGTTGGTGTGTAAGTGGCTGTATGGTTTGGTGAGTAGCTACATGAGTATCTATATAGGTTAATGATTGGTTGTCTGAGTACCTGTATGGGTGCCTAAGTGTCTGTGTGTTTGGGTGGGGGTGTGTGTGACTCCCTGCATGGATGTGTGAGTGGGTGATTCACTGGGTGTATGGGTTCATGGGTGCATCTGGGAGGGGTTGTATGGGTGAGTAAGTGAGTGTGCATGTGGCTGTGTTAGTGAGTGAATGGATGTCTCAGTGGTATATGTGTGAGTAACTACATATGTGAAAGGCAGCATATGTGAGTGTTGGAGTATATAAGTGACTATATGTGAGAGTGAGTGATTGTGGGAGTGGATGTATGGATAAGTGTGTGCTAGTGTCACTGATTGTATAAGAGAGTAAGTATGTGTTAGTATCTGTATGAAGAAGTGAAGTGGTATGTGTATAACTGCATAGGTGAGTAAATGGCAGTGTGATTGATTCTTTGGGTGACTGACTAGGTGTGTGAGTAACTCTATGGGTGAGTGGTGGTGTGTGAGTGTCTGTATGGGTATGAGTGCATATATCAAAGGCTGTATTGATGAATGACTGCGTGAATGAGTGACTATATGGGTGAGTGAGTGGATGTGTGTGTAGACGTATGAATCAGTGAGTTGGTATGTAGTAACTGGTATTGGTGTGTCTATGGTTTTGAGAATGGTAGTCTGTATTTTAGATTGGGTGTATGAAAGGTTATATTAGGGTGTGAGGAGGTGCATCAGATATTAAGTGGATGATGTCATCAGTGATGTCATCAGTGATTTCATTTGAGATGTCATCAGTGATGTCACTTACCATGTCATGAGTGATGTAATATATGGCGTCGTCAGCAGTGCATTGCGGGGGAGCGAGTTATAGACTATAACGGCTGAATTTCTCTGGTTTTGTATGAGTGAAATGTCAGCCTGACTATAACATCCCTGAAACCTGTGGTTTTTTCAGTGAATATCTAAAGTTTTTGAAATGCTAATTCCTAACTATAACGTCCATGAAACCTGTGTTTTTTCAGTGAATTTCTAAGGTTTTAAAATGCTAATTCCTAACTATAAAGTCATTGAAACCTGTGGTTTTTTCAGTGAATTTCAAACATTTTTTAAAAGCTAATCCCTAACCATAACGTCCCTGAAACCTGTGTTTTTTCAGTGAATTTCTAAGGTTTTTTGAATGCTAATTTCTAGCTATGCCTACATAGGTAGAACATGTACAGAAAGAGGAAGAAAGGTGCAGAAAGAAGCAAGAGAATTGCAGAAAGAGGGAGAGAGGTACAGAAAGATGAAGAAAGGTGCAGAAAGCAGCAAGAGAAATGCAGAAAGAGGCAACAGAAGTCCTGAAAGAGGAAGAAAGGTGGAGAAAAAAGCAAGAGAAGTCCAGAAAGAAGCAACAGATGTGCAGAAAGAGGCAAGAGAACTGCAGAAAAAGGCAAGAAAGGTGCAGAAAGAGGGAAGAGGGGTACAGAAAGAGCCAAGAGGTGTACAGAAAGAAGCAAGAGAGGTGTAGAAAGAAGCAAGAGCAGTGCAGAAAGAAGAAACAGAGGTGCAGAAAGAGGCAAGAGGGGTACAGAAAGAGGCAAGAGAAGTACAAAAAGGACCAACAGAGGTGTAGAAAGAGGCAAGAGAAGTGCAGAAAGAGGCAAGAGAGGTTCAGAAACAGGCAAGAGAGGTGCAGAAAGAGGGAACAGGGGTGCAGAAAGAGGCAAGAGGGGTGCAGAAAGAAGCAACAGAGGTGCAGAAAGAGGCCTATTTTGACTGTACCTTTCCACAGATTCATACAAAGTAGCCTAATCACTAATCCTTCTCCCAAGATGTTTTAAACCTCACTTTTCTCTTGAAGGTTCACTATTAATCGACTGCTCAGAATGTTAGGCCTATCACATGTAAAACAGCAATCCTAACCATATCACTGTTGTAAGTCTCACCAAGTTTGTGAAGGTATGCATGCGTGTGTCTGCTTTTACCTAGTGACATGTTACATAAACATACAAATACTTGAATACCTGTGTTTCAAACAGCATACTCTGTAAATTTGTGTACAAAAAGGTGTATGCATTTCTTTCTGCTCACAATACAGGGTCCATGGGTATTCAATAGTATATGTGAGGGGCTCTATAACACCTATATACATAAGACATGTCTCCCTGTGCAACCGAATGACAGAGCAGAACTGAGAGGATTTGACCACCTTTACGAGAAGTTACCCGCTTTTTAAGCTACCATCTTTAGATGCATAACATATGTAAGAATACATGTACAAGTAGACAAATACATCAGTCCTGAGAGCACGCAGACCTTTAAACTGGACAGCTTGCACTTCCCGTTTGAGTACAGAAAGAGGTGAGAGAAGTACAGAAAGAGGCCAGAGGAGTGCAGAAAAATTAAGACAGGTGCAGAAAGAATAAGAAATGTACAGAAAGAGGCAAGAGAAGTGCAGAAAGAAGCAAGAAATGTGCAGAAAGACGCAAGAGAAGTGCACAAAGAGGCAACAGAAGTACAGAAAGAAACAACAGAGATGCAGAAAGAAGCTAGGGAGGTGCAGAAAGAGGGAGAAAGGTTTAGAAAGAGGCAAAAGAGGTGCAGAAAGAAGCAAGAGCAGTGCAGAAAGAACCAACAGAGGTGCAGAAGGAGGCAAGAGAGGTGCAGAAGGAGGCAAAAGGGGTGCAGAAATTTGCAAAAGAGGTCCAGAAAGAAGCAAGAGCAGTGCAGAAAGAACGAACAGAGATGCACAAACAGACAAGAGGGGTGCAGAAAGAGGCAAGAGAAGTGCAGAAAGAAGAAACAGAGGTGCAGAAGGATGCAAGAGAACTGCAGAAAGAGGGAAGAGAGTTGCAGAAACAGGCAAGTGAGGTGCAGAAAAAGGGAACACGGGTGCAGAAAGAGGCAAGAGAGGTGCAGAAAGAGGGAAGAAGGGTGCAGAAAGAGGCCTGAGGGGTGCAGAAAGAAGCAAGAGAGGTACAGAAGGAAGCAAGAGAAGGGCAGAAAGAAACAACAGAGGTGCATAAGGAGGAAAGAGAAGTGAAGAAAGAGGCAATAGAGTTGCAGAAAGAGGGAAGAAGGGTGCAGAAAGAGGAAAGAGGGGTGCAGAAAGAAGCAAGAGAGGTGCAGAAAGAAGCAAGAGAAGGGCAGAAAGAAACAACAGCGGTGCAGCAAGAGGGGTGCAGAAAGAGGGAAGAAGGGTGAATAAAGAGGCAAGAGGGGTGCAGAAAGAAGCAATAGAGGTGCAGAAAGAAGCAAGAGAAGGGCAGAAAGAAACAACAGAGGTGCAGAAAGAGGCAAGAGGGGTGCAGAAAGAAGCTAGAGCAGTGCAGAAAGAACCAACAGAGGTGCAGAAGGAGGCAAGAGGGGTGCAGAAATTTGCAAGAGAGTGCAGAAAGAAGCAAGAACAGTGCAAAAAGAAGCAACAGAGGTGCAGAAGGAGGCAAGAGGGGTACAGAAAGAGGCAAGAGAAGTGCAGAAAGAAGCAAAAGAGGTGCAGAAAGAGGCAAGCAGAGTACAGAAAGAGGCAAGAGAGGTGCAGAAAGAGGCAAGAGGGGTGCAGAAAGAGAGAAGAAATGTGCAGAAAGAGGCAAGAGGGGTACAGAAAGAAGCAAGAGAGGTGCTGAAAGAAGCAAGAGAAGTGCAGAAACAAGCAACAGAGGTGCAGAAAGAGGCAAGGGGGATGCAGAAAGAGGCAAGAGAAGTACAGAAAGAAGCAACAGAGGTACAGAAAGGGGCAAGAGAAGTACAGAAAGAGACAAGAGAGTTGTAGAAACAAGCAAAAGAGGTGCAGAAAGAAGGAAGAGGGGTGCAGAAAGAAGCAACAGAGGTGCTGAAAGGGGGAAGAGGGGTAGAGAAAGAATCAAGAGGAGTGAAGAAAGAAACAAAAGAAGTGCAGAAAGAAGGAACAGAGGTGCAGAAAGAGGCAGAGGAGTGCAGAAAGAGGCACAAGTGGTGCAGAAAGAGGCAAAAGGGGTGCAGAAAGAAGGAAGAGAGGTGCAGTAAGAAACAAAAGAAGGGCAGAAAGATGGAACAGAGGTGCAGTAAGAGGCAAGAAGGGTGCAGAAAGAGGGAAGAGGGGTGTGAGAGATGCACTAGGGGTGCAGAAAGAAGCAAGAGAGGTACAGAAAGAAGCAACAGAGGTGCAGAAAGAGGGAACAGGGGTGGAGAAAGAGACAAGAAAAAGGCAGCAAGAAGTAACAGAGATGCAGAAAGGGGTAAGAGGGGTGGAGAAAGAGGTAAGAGGGGTGTAGAATGAAGCAAGAGAGGTGCAGAAAGAAACAAGAGAAGTGCAAAAAGAAGGAACGGAAGTGCAGAGAGAGGCAAGAGAGATGCAGAAAGAGGGAAGAGGGGTACAGAAAGAGGCACAAGGGGTGCAGAAAGAAGCAAGAGAGGTGCAGAAAGAAGCAAGAGAAATGCAGAAAGAAGCAACAGAGGTGCAGAAAGAAGCAAGAGAAGTGCAGTTCTCTTGTCGTGTAGTTCCTATATGACCTATACAGGATCTGCACATTTGGATAACATAAACTGTGGGACTGGTGGCAGACTGATTCCATGCACCCCCACTGGATATGTTAGCCTGTCTGTATCAGCTAGCTCACAGTGCCACTATAATCTCCTCTTACCAGGGAGAGAATAGATTCTGGCAACCTCAGAACATGACAACCCTGATCCCCCAGGATCGTGGAAACAATATACTACTTTTCGCTCAATTACTCGTGCTTACTTAGTTTGTCTCAGAGAGATACAGAGAATAAACACACTGAGCTAATGAGCATTTATTGAACAGTTGGTATTCTGGTGTAGAATAGATATGCTGCAACAACCGTTAGACAGTATAGGATATAAATGATTAGTAGTGCTATAAAAGTAAATGGATGGTATAGTTCTACCATCTTACAATAATCATGAATACATTAGAGTATATAAAACACATGATAAAAGATGCGTACTCCTACGATGTCTCCCTAACTAGATGTACCTAAGTGTACCTAGCATGTATGTAGGTGTTAAGCCAAGAATTCCTCTAGGATCTAGTCAACCCCGTTACCTTACGTGAGACTGTGGGACCCCGTCCTGGTCTCGAGCTAGACACCCTGTGAGGTTAGGTTAGACCACTGTGAGCTGGATTGTCTGCATAGCAGGAACCTCAGCGTCTCTGGTCAGTGTGTCGGCCTGGAAGTCTCGGTCTCCTCTAACTGTCTTAGCAAGATGTGATGTATATAAACCCATAGGTCTCCCCAGGGGTCCTATCTTGCTGTATTACTGTGTCGGCCTAAGGATGACGTTGGGCCTGAGCTTTAGCAAAAGACACACAATTGATGGACGGAATGCAGAACAAATCAAAACATTCACCCCCAGTCAAGAGATCTGGGTTAAATCCATCATTCTTTTGCTCACCATGCCACCCCAGTTTGACCTGGCCATATGCAAATCTGTCTTGACCCTGTGCCTCATGGGAACAGTCCAGCCCGAACTGCCAAGCCAGGTCCTCCCTGGACCGGAAACAAGCATCCTAGGACCGGTTTCGGGGCTTTACACATAGATTTTATACAAGAGCTGGTAGTCCTGCTGCGCTTCCAAGAATCCTCATGCATAATGTATGAGATTTCGAACTAGGAAAAACCCGGTTCTGACTGCAGTGTAATATCTAGGTAAAAGGTCAGTCCCTGTAAACCGTGACAAGTGTAATGTAGGGAGAGAATATAGGTGGCGGGTAATGAGATTACCAGGGCCTATGTTATGATACCTATTTGGAATATAACACCCACTCCTCTTCCAAATGGATGACATAGTTACATTCTAAACGAACTACTAGGCTGACCAGATACTGGTACGCAAACAATAAAAACATTAGTTAAAACAATGTTTGAAACGTTAAAAAAGGTTCTCTAAGAAAATTCTAAAATAAAAATAAAAATGGAGATTGACACTCAAGCTTATAGCTCTAATATGTCCGTAGGTATAGTTCAAACTACTACAAGCATTTGAACACCATGCATGCTGAAAAAGAATGTCAATTGTGATATGGAGTTCCAACTTTTTGCTTGTTTTGCAAAAGGTCACATTTTTCCCAGCACACGAAGAGCCAAATTAGTCAAATGTTTATGTGTCCTGGCTGGTAGACGCAACATTCTCGTTGCTTGCTTCCGCAGCTGGCGGTCCCTGTAACACCTCGCATATTATATCAATTGAGCACAGATGATCTTCCGTACTGTCCACAGCCGGTGCTGGGGCAGCCTGTGCACCATCCAAGGCCTGGGTGTCAGAGGAGGAGCTGGTGTCCATACCAATAGCAGCAGATACTAACATGTGGTGGCTCTAGGAATGCCTCCATCAACATTGGAATACGCTGGGGACACTGCAAAACATGGGCCGGTTTTGGGTCCAGTAAAGCATCAACGTCCGGTCGCGCACATGATGGGAGTGTCACACAGAGATCCAACATGCATTCTTCTCTGCAAAACAGGCATCGGAGGACAGGTAAGATGCAGTCCATCCAGACCAGTCTAAATGACAAGAACCAAGAAGCACTTAGGTCTAGATGTAGGCGAGGTGTGCCTGCGAAACGGGTTGTAACCAGTGCGATGCACGGTATTAACTCTCCAGGAGCACTGTTTCCATCTCCATAATGGTGACTGGGACGTCCATTTGCGACTAGCAAAATTGACATTCAGGATACCTGCTATTATGAAATGAAATGCCCTCATAACGAGCGGGATTTGTAGAGCGCGTGGTTACCCTGGAGCATCACCAGCGCTTCAAGAGGATGGTAATGCACGAGGTCGGGCTGATGGTCCTAGGGGAATAGCCATGTCTTCAGCAGCTTCAGGAAGCCGAGATGGTTTGATTCCGTTCGAAGATGGTCCCAGGGACGGAGTTCCATAATTTGGAGGCATTGTAGGAAAATACGCCTACCACCACTTCTAATGCATCTCTGTAATTCTTGGCATTTTGGCTAGATGGAGGAAGTCGGATCGAAGATTTCTAGAGGCAGTTCTAGACGGATGGATCGATCTGCTTAGCCCAGCAGGACCATACTGGGAGGTCCATTCCCTCCAAAGTCTTGTGGGTCACGCAAAGGGCCTTAAAGTTGATCCTTTCCTGCACAGGGAGCCAGTGCAGTGCGCGCAGCGCTGGCTTGGCTGAGCAGTGACGATTAGTACCAGTGAGTAGTCTGGCTGCCGAGTTTTGGACAGTCTGAAGTCTTGTAATCACTGCTTTGGGGGCCCCAAGGTATAGGGCATTAGCCGAAGTCGATCCTGGATAGGTATCAGGGCTTGGATCAGGATGTTTTCTGGCTAGGAATGGAAGTACCTGGGAGGATTTTTCGGACTCGATTGTAAGCATGCCATATGACAGGCGGCATACCTGCTATTAGAAACAGGATCAGTGGCAGCCCTCCAAAGATGCTTCCAAATACGAAGTGTATAAAGTTTGGTATAACTCCGAGGACCGTCTGAAAGGTGCTTAATAGTCCGGGACCTATGGTCTTAAATAGGTGGACAATGCCTGTCGTATCAGACATGTTAAAGATACGATTTTCCATTTCTGTGAAATGAGATGGGCAATTTGTACGTATAAGTACCTGTATCTTTGCCGAAGACCTTGCTACTTGAAGATCAAAAGTCTCTCGAGCGGAGGTTAAGGGCACGGGTTTCTGTATAAGCATGGCTTTCATTCTGCTCAAAGTATCAAACCGTATTAATGAAACATTTAGCGAAGGCCATAACTGCGCCTCCCTGACTGTATGTGTTGGTGGAAACAATACTTGCATACAGCAAGTATCCCTGGAACTCACAGTTACCAGAAATGCGATTCACGGAAGCATCCCACAGCAACCTTGATCGTTCAGCATCAAGTAACTCCCATTTGAAAGTAGCCTGAACACTGGAGTAATCATGGCAGCTGGGGCACCCTTTAAGTGACAGGATAAGTTTGCTACCGAACCATTACAGGCCCCATGAAGCATTATATCCTGGCATATAAGTGATCCACTTAAAGTATTCTCGCAGTCTTTACCACTTAGAAACACTTCTTTTTCCCCACTCCGGCATCCGAACCTGTACGGTAATCCCCAGGATTCCTTGATGAATTCCCTGTCCATTTCTTCATATCTGCCTGCCAGCATTTGTTCTAGGCAATAATGGAATTGAAATGTCGTGACCGGGAGAGTTATGTGGCCATGGATTAACCATTCTGTGGACGGTGATTCTGCCACTGTAAATGTTAATCTGTCCAGTTTTTCAACGCACAGCATTGTATATTTTGCTTCCCTCTGTGCCATTTCTATCTGTTGCTCTGTCAGATTGTATGAGGGGAACAGAGACGTGCTGTTTATAAAATGCCAAGGCACATAGCCTGCGCGCAAAGATTGCAGCGTCCAGCTTAACAACATAATAGAACGCAATTGTGATTGCCCATGTTGTAGTATGGACAAATCTTGTTCTAGCACATCGATAGCAGAAGATACAAAGTTGCCCAGTGAGTATATCCTGGATGTTAAGGTTGTTAACCCATTATCTACCACTGCTAGAGCTTTCTCTAGGTTTATAAGATCTATTTCTTGTAATCTTTCCGCTGCCTCTTGTGATATTTTCCAAATCTCATTGTAGACAGCATAAAAGAAACGTTTGTGACGTGGTTTCCTAGGGCCTAATAAAAAATCCTGTAGGTCCATGTCCTGTGAAAGTAAGGATAAGTGTTGTTTCATCTGTGTTAGTGTTGAGGTTTTTAGCCAATCGAGGCACAACTTTCCAACACTGTATGATGTCACTACCCCTGGGTGTTATCTTTGCACATAACGTGGGTCTGGCCTATTAATACTAAATCCTTTAGTTTTACCCAAGAATCTTTTTGACAGTTATTGGTATTTATGGGCCAAACCAACCATTCCTTCCAATCGGGGTCTGTTCTATTGCTTTGCAAAAGGTCATCTATTGTAACCTGTCTTTGTGATGTTATGTTATCCTCGGTGTGCGATGGTGCTTGGCACCCGAAGTGTATTCAGATCTTTATTCCTGGCTAACCCAAGACAAGTTGTTTGTTGCACTGTTTCAATCAAGAACATTATTTGTTGAGGAATCAGACATGCTCTAAATAGTGCCTCTGATCCCTGGACCTGCCAGTCTCTAGTACCCCAGACTGATTTTAAGTCTATTGTGTCTTCCCATAGGTTAAACCCTTGTTCTGACAACTGGGCAATAAAAGTAGCAGAATAGATCTGTTTTGTGTTTGTCAACATATTTTTCTGTGCTTGTGTAGGTGCAATCTTATAGTAATATGAGGCTGGGTCTGATGTATTAAACCCTGAAAAATATGGAAATTTTTGTACAAATGTCTTTGAACTGCTTTTTGGCGGTGTCGGGCAATGTTCCCATTGGTGATATGTGCAAACATTCCTAGGGTTAGCAGATTTATGCAAAAAATGATGACCATAATGTTGATAGCAATACATTTTCTCAAAGTCTGATGTGTCTTCTAACATTTCATTATTAGAAAAAGCAGCAGATTTCTCTAAATCAGACAGCATATTATTTACAGTTTCATAATCCCAATCATCGGAAAATGTACTTGAGGTAATGATATCGCTCAATGATATATTAAATAAATGTGGTATTTTTAAAAGTTCGGTCGGACCAAATATATCAAAGTCAACCTTGTCCCATACTATACCATCAGGTATAGGAACTGCTGTGATGTTCACTGATGACAGATCTCTTCTTTCATGATGTGATGATAGGTGCGGTTTCAGAATCACATTCACTTTTTGTGCCGCAGAGCTTTCTCAAAGTTAAGTTCCATTAATAAGCATACTAAAAACAATTACTAAGCCGAACCAGAAAAGAAAGAATAGTATTCCTGTAGATACCTAGAGTTCCACCCAAGGTGATACCAGGTAAGTGTTTTTGAGAAAGATCAGAAAGTCTTTAAATCGCTATAGTTGAGTTTTTTGGGCTGGCGTTCTTTCAGGTGAAAATGTGTCAAAGTCAATGAAATAGCCAGATGCCGTTCGATCAATTTTCGGTAGTTCCACAGGTTTTGTGGAAACTGTTGCTTGCTCTCGTTGGGGCATGTTGACTTAGATATCCGTGTTTGGTCGAATTGAAATTTGTCTTTCAGTTGAGTTCTCATTTTGACCTTCAGTTTCAAGAGGAACGAGTTCCATTGCATTGTTGCAAAGTCCTTCATTTTGTGCAGGTGACCCTTCAAACGTGACGAGTCTTTCTGTTTGAACTTCTTGTATAGTTGTGAGAGGAGGGTGTCTGTTACTTCGGAGTCCACATGGCCTACTACTCAGTATCGGCCACATAGTGTGTGGTTTGATTAGGTCAATTGAGTCGAATCTTTTCTCCTTTTTACCAGCAAGAGGTGGCAGAAGTACTGTTCTTGTTCCTTCAACTGCCAGGACAGGTACAGGCTTTCTGTATGATGGCCAAAATTCTTTTTGTCCGCTATTTTTTCTCTGACCAGATCCCCGACTTTAGGGATCCAGACAGGTCTTGCCGTGACACTTTTCACTTCCCCAGAGGCGTTCTTCTTTGTATTGACATTACTCGTGTTGTGCCCTGTTTTCATTCAGGTCCTGTAAAACAGCCAAACGTTCATGGATGTCAAATGGTTTTTTATCCGCCACTGTGCCTTCACAATCAAGATCAGGTACCCACATTCTTGTCCCAAATAGGACCTCATAAGTAGTGACCCCCCCAGAGAGCTTCTTGGCTGATTATTCAATGCCCTTTGGACTCCATACAGGTGTTTTACCCAATTGCCACCCAAGCCTAATACTCTAGCTGTTAAATATTGCTTTAAGTCCTGGTTTTTCCTCTCCACAACCAAATATCCCTCGGGATGGTACAGAGAGGAGTACCGCAATGCTGCACCCAGACTTCCCATGGCTTCCTTGTAAGCCCTAGAGCTAAACACGGGGCCAAGGTCAGAATGAAGTGTGCCTATTGCATATGGCCCTATAAAGACTCGCAAATCTTTCATAACAGTTCGAGCGTCAGCCGAGCGCTGGGGCCACACCCATAGGAGCCTAGAGCAGGAATCCACTGCAACCATGATATATTTGTAAGCCCCATCAGATTGTAAGGGACCGCAGTGGTCCAAATAAACACACGCGAGTGGTTTGTCTGATATCAGTAATGGTGTCCGCACTGGACGTGTTACGGTGGAACCTTTCATCTGCTGACAGATGTCGCATTTCAAGACATAGTCATTAGTCTGCCTTCTTAGTCCTGGCCACCAGTAGCGTTGTTTCAATAGAGAAACAGTAGCCGAAACTCCTGCGTGTGCAGAACCTATCCCCTCGTGTGCTGCTAGAATTAATCCTAACCTTCGATCCATATTTGGTATTACTCTATCCCCCACTCCAGGAATTTGAGCAAATGGAACATTGTTTGCATCTAACTTGTAGGAGCATTTGAGTGGAAATTTGTTTGGTACTGCTAAGCTATTTTTGCGTGCAGCAATAATCGCAACCATTATTTCTCGTCTATTCTCGTTTTTTAACGAGTGATTGCAGCTACGGAAGCCGTCCGTACAGCTCCATTTGCGGCCTCATCGGCCAATGAATTCCCTTCAACGTGAACGCCATCATGTTGATGACTCAGTGTGTGTATCACGTGAGCCCTTGGTAGTTCGTTTTTCAACTCCACTACCTGTTCCCAAAGCATTTTGTGCTTAATTGTGCCACCTTTTGCATCTTTAAACCCATTTTGTTTCCAGTTATGTAGATATTCATTGTATGACTGTACGCAGTAAAAGGAATCGCACACAATTAGTGTGGGGAATTCTCGATCCGTATTTACCAGTGCCAGTATCAGTGCTTTTAGTTCTGCCAGCTGTGCCGTACAGTCTCCGAGAGACTGTGTTTTTGTGCAACTCGGATGAAACTTTCCATCCTGCATCCGTCCTTTAACGATAGCACACGCGGCGCTATATTGCTGTTTACTCTCTATCGCCGGTTGCGCAGAACCATCAGTGTAAATAATGTATTCATACTGATCTAAAGGCATTATTTCATTTGGTAGAGGATATTCTTGTTCGTATTGCAGAAATGCTTGTGTTTCTAAATTTGGGTCGTACCTGTATTCTACATCTGTTGCAGTGAGAGAATTAGCCCATTGTATCCATCTTGGATGTAAGGCTTTAGCATTGGGAACACTTGCCTTTGTTGCAGCTTCTAAGGCTGGAACTGGGGTAACAACATTATACGCTTCCCTTGAGCTAAGGCTCTTTCTCTGACTACAGCAGTCTGTACTGCTGTTAGAATTTTTTCTGTTGTTACAAAACGCATCTCAGCATTTGTATACAAATGTGATTTATATGCTATTGGTACTGTTTCACCTTCATTATATGTTAGATAGGTGTACCCTGATTGACCCACAACTATTCGATCACCAGGTTGCGTACGTTTATACGTGTCTGTAAGTGTTTTGAAGCTATCATGTCAGCTTGTAAGGAACGAAGTGTATCTGTGTGTTCCTGTGTCCAATGTCGAACTGAAAATCCGGTTTTATTAAATCGTAGAAAGGTTTAACTCTTTCTGCGTAATCCCAAATGTATGTTCTGCCAAAATTAAGGAAACTTAGTATTGATTGTAAGTTTTAATGATTTCGGAGGTTGGAGCAGTGCACATTTTTCTAAAAAGTTAGCTGCCAGGCTTTTCCCTTCACTTGAAAGTTCATATCCTAGAAAAAGAATGTTAAGGTGGGCTATTTTTGATTTTTTAAAGTTGAATTAATAACCCTCAGATGGAAATCCCAAAATTATGGTATTTACTCAGTTCAAGTGTTACTCCAGGTCATCGTCCATTAGATAAATATCATCCACATCGGACAATACCTCTTCATCCAGGTTTTGAAGTAATTCAGTAACTCTGGTTGAAAACAACCCCGGGCTGTTCTTATACCCCTGGGGGAGTCGGCAAAATTGCCGCTGTGATCCTAGCGCTGAGAATGCTGACAGGTACCTGCTTTCAGGCGCTATATTTTGGCAAAAGAATCCATTTGAGATATCTATTATTGTTTTGTATTTTTTACGCACAATCTTATTCATTAATGCGGCACTGTGTGCATTTTGAACTGCAAAAGTCTTAGTGCAAGTGTTTAGATATCTGTAATCTAAAACTAAACAATATGAAATGTCCGGTTTTAATACCGGAAACAAAGGGTTATTCATTTGAGAGGTGCAAGTTTCAATCACCCCTTGATATTCAAGTTGATCTAAGATCTCCCTGACATGTTTTTTAGCTTCTTGCTTTATAGGATACTGCCTTTGTGCAGTTGGAGTGTTTTTTTAGTGGAATTATGTGGTGGGTTGAATCCTCATCCCATCCAACATGGTTTTTGTATAATGCTGGAGCCTGGGCTACCGCCCACTCCCGTGCATATGTATATCTTAAGTGTTTTGGAACGTGGTCGGAAAATGCTGGAAAAATTACCGTTTCTCCCTTAGGGCAATCCATGACAAATGCTGATGGCCAATCTTGTTCAGCTAATAAAATATCATAGAAAAACTTCAGGTTCTCCCAAAAGAGATGTCTAATTGTCCTACATTTGTCCCCCTCCATCTGGAGCGTTATTTCATATAATTTATGTGGGACACATACCCTAGTATCAGGTGTTTCCACCGTGATATAATCATTCAAGTCCGCTGTCACCAGAAATTCCATCAGGTGCTGGCGAGCTATTGTTACTTCTGCTGCACTGTCTAGCATCGTCAGAGCCCATTCCGCGTTCAGTAGTCGAGTCCTCAGAATACTGGGCATGTCTGATCTTTAGACCTGCAACCTTCTTCTTTTTGAACTGTGGTTTTGGTTTGGTTTTATCTTCTTTTTTTGAAGTATATTCCTGAGCGTTCTACTTCTCTCTGGACTTTGTACTCCCTTCTTGTCTGTCTGACCGTCCTTCCCTCTCTGAGTTTTTCAATGAACCCTGAAAGGAACGAGAGGAACGTGTATCAGAATCCTGATATCTGTCAGGCTTCCTAATGATATCCCTATTCCTAAGGTTATACCTCCTTTCGGAGGGCTCCTGTGTAGGCGATCTACCTCTGGATTGAGATCTGTTCTCTTTTACTATTTTGTTTTTTATTATTGTCCCACTTCTTTTAGAAGAGGCAGGTGTCTGTTTGAAAGTCTCCTGCTCTGGACTACCCATCAGTTGTGGTTTTAACGCTTTTCCACCCAAATTGTCCCTGCCTAATTCTGCATACGCAGTTTCAATTATTTTTGGTAGTTCCTGTTCCTGTTGTAAAGGACTGAATTCCCTTAGGCGTTGGCGGATGGCCACTGATGCTGCTTCCCCTTTAATATTTGCCAGTATTATCGCTGATACCTGGGCATAGTTACCTAGTAACTTCATCCCTAACTTTAGAGCAGGCTCTGCTACGTACTCATTTTGTATTTGTCTCAATACGTCTGGTACTACTGCTAATGATGGGATACCATGAGTTCTGGTATATATGGCAGCAAAACTGTACCCCACGAGGTACAGTCCTCTAGTTGTGGTGTAATCCCCTTGGGCAAGCAGATTGTTAGCATTCTGTGTTTTTCATATGGGCTAGTATTTGGGAATACTGCTTCTAGCTGTGTTATTTTCTAAGATATCCAGAATGGCATTTGTTCACATTTTGTGGGTATTTTACCCATCACTGCGTGTAACATTTGTGGTATAATTTTAGTTGCTGTGTTTTGAACTTGAGCTGTATTTGTTGTTACCATTGCTGGCTGGACTGTAAATGTCCTCATGACGTATTGCGTCAGGTTTCTGTAAAATTTTATTAATTCTATGTGAAATATGAGTAAGTCTGGTCCTGGCATAGTTTCAATGTCAGGATGTGGTGTGTATGTTGCCAATATTGGCCATGTTGCTCCTTCTCTTCCGAGCGGACCGAGTCTTGCTCTTCTTCTTATATGGGGTAGGGCGCCATTAAACCAGTATAAGTGTTCCTGGTACGTAAGTGGAACTTCAATGTCCTCAAATGGACAATATTCCGCTGGTGCATCACCTTCTGTGTAGAAGTGAAATGTTTTCGTTCTTGCATTTGTTGCTGGGAATGTAACCCACGAATAAAATACCTCTGTTCTGTATGATTCGTGTGCCTCAATCACGAATGCTACTATGCCACCCCTAGGTGTTAACCCATGCGCAAGCAGTTTCAGGGTAACTGTATTTCTAAAATTTGCAGCAATCTGTATTGCGTTTGCATCTTCCTCATCTTCTGAGAGGGACAGTGCTTGCTGTAGTGGATCTATTTCCTCGTTAGTCATGGTGTATAGAACACAAAATACCTTCTCAAGGAAACTAAGATAAGGTGTTTTGCACAATTTTAGGAACACTGTTTCCTTCAAGCTTGATTAACCAACAGCCAATAAATAGGATGTTTGCCTACTCAGCTGTGGCGGAATTTAGCCTACCCACTCGAGGCGTCTCTGGTATTTTGTGAATAGGGATTTCTGAGAATAGCACGACTGAACTACTCAGATTCTACTGTTAAATAAGTACCCAACCAACATTGGCGGTGCCATGTCGTGTAGTTCCTATATGACCTATACAGGATCTGCGTGTTTGGATAACATAAACTGTGGGACTGGTGGCAGACTGATTCCGTGTACCCCCACCGGGTATGTTAGCCTGTCTGTATCAGCTAGCTCACAGTGCCACTATTATCTCCTCTTGCCAGGGAGAGAATAGATTCTGGCAACCTCAGAATATGACAACCCTGATCCCCAAGTATCGTTGAAACAATATACTACTTTTCGCTCAGTCACTCGTGCTTACTTAGTTTGTCTCAGAGAGATACACAGAATAAACACACTGGGTGTTTTCAATAAGCATTTATTGAACAGTTGGTATTCTGGTGTAGAATAGATGTGCTGCAACAACCGTTAGACAGTATAGGATATAAATGATTAGTAGTAAGATAAAAGTAAATGGATGGTATAGTTCTACCATCTTACAATAATCATGAATACATTAGAGTATATAAAACACATGATAAAAGATGCGTACTCCTACGATGTCTCCCTAACTAGATGTACCTAAGTGTACCTAGCATGTAGGTAGATGTTAAGCCAAGAATTCCTCTAGGATCTAGTCAACCCCGTTACCTTACGTGAGACTGTGGGACCCCGTCCTGGTCTCGAGCTAGACACTCCGCGAGGAATGTTTGACCACTACGAGCCGGATTGTCTGCATGCAGGAACCTCAGCATCTCTGGTCAGTGTGTCGGCCTGGAAGTCTCGGTCTCCTCTAACTGTCTTAGCAAGATGTGATGTATATATACCCATAGGTCTCCCCAGGGGTCCTATCTTGCTGTATTACTGTGTCGGCCTAAGGATGATGTTGGGCCTGAACGTTGTACATAGATTTTATACAGGAGCTGGTAGTCCTGCTGTGCTTCCAAGAATCCTCATGCATAATGTATGAGATTTCGAACTAGGAAAAACCCGCGTTCTGACTGCACTGTAATATCTAGGTAAAAGGTCAGTCCCTGTAAACAGTGACAAGTGTAATGTAGGGAGAGAATATAGGTGGCGGGTAATGAGATTACCGGGGCCTATGTTATGATACCTATATGGAATATAACAGCAACAGAGGTGCAGAAAGAAGCAACAGCGGTGCACAAAGAGGGAAGAGGGGTGTAGAAAGAGGCAAGATAAGTGTATAAAGAAGCAAAAGAGATGCAGAAAGGGGGGAGAGGGGTAGAGAAAGGGGCAAGAGGGAAGCAGAAAGAAGCAAGAGAGGTGCAGAAAGAAACAAATGAAGTGCAGAAAGAAGGAACAGAGGTGCAGAAAGAGGCAAGAGGGGTGCAGAAAGAGGGAAGAGAGGTACAGAAAGAGGGACAAGGGGTGCAGAAAGAGGGAACAGAGCTTCCAAAAGGGGTAAGAGGGGTGGAGAAAGAGGCAAGAGGGGTACAGAAAGAAGCAAGAGAGGTGCAGAAAGAAACAAAAGAAGTGCAGAAAGAAGGAACATAGGTGCAGAGAGAGGCAAGAGAGGTACAGAAAGAGGAAAGAGGGGTGCAGAAAGAGGCACAAGGGGTACAGAAAGAAGCAAGAGAAGTGCAGAAAGAAGCAAGAGAGGTGCAGAAAGAAGCAATAGAAGTGCATAATGAAGCAAGAGAGGATGCAGAAAGAAGCAAGAGAAGTGCAGAAAGAAGCAACAGAGGTGCGGAAAGAGGAAAAGGGGTGTAGAAAGAGGCAAGTTAAGTATAGAAAGAAGCAACAGAGATGCAGAAAGGGGGAAGAGGGGTGGAGAAATAAGCAAGAGGGAAGCAGAAAGAAGCAAGAGTGGTGCAGAAAGAAACAAATGAAGTGCAGAAAGAAGGAACAGAGATGCAGAAAGAGGCAAGAGGGGTGCAGAAAGAGGGAAGAGCGGTGCAGAAAGAGGCAAGAGGGATGCAGAAAGAAGCTAGAGAGGTGCAGAAAGAAGCAAGAGCCGTGCAAAAGAACCAACAGAGGTGCAGAAAGAGGCAAGTGAGGTGCAGAAGGAGGCAAGAGAACTGCAGAAAGAGGCAAGAGAGTTGCAGAAACAGGCAAAAGGGGTGCAGAAAGAGGGAACAGGTGGCCAGACAGAGGCAAGAGAGGTGCAGAAAGAGGGAAGAGGGGTGCAGAAAGAGGCAAGAGGGGTGCAGAAAAAAGCAAGAGAGGTGTAGAAAGAAGCAAGAGAACTGCAGAAAAAGGTTAGAGAGGTGCCGAATGAGGCAGGAGAGGTGCAGAAAGAAGCAACAGAGGTGCTGAAAGAGGCAAAAGGGGTGCAGAAAGAGGCAAGATAAGTGCAGAAAGAAGCAACAGAGGTGCAGAAAGAGGCAAGAGAAGTCTAGAAACGGGCAAGAGAGGTGCAGAAACAGGTAGGAGAGGTGCAGAAAGAGGGTACAGGGGTGCAGAAAGAGGCAAGAAAGGTGCAGAAAGAGGGAAGAAGGGTGCAGAAAGAGGCAAGAGGGTCACAGGAAGAAGCAAGTGAGGTGCAGAAAGAGGCAACAGAGGTGCAGAAAGAGGCAAGAGCATTGCAGAAACAGGCAGAAGGGGTGCAGAAAGAGGGAACACGTGGGCAGACTGAGGCAAGAGAGGTGCATATAGAGGGAAGAGAAGTCTAGAAAGAGGCAAGATAGGTGCAGAAACAGGCAGGAGAGGTGCAGAAAGAGGGAACAGGGGCACAGAAAGAGGCAAGAAAGGTGCAGAAAGAGGGAAGAAGGGTGCAGAAAGAGGCAAGAGGGGTACAGGAAGAAGTAAGTGAGGTGCAGAAAGAGGCAACAGTGGTGCAGAAAGAGGTAAGAGAGGTGCAGAAAGTGGAAGAGATGAGCAGAAAGAGGCAAAAGAAGTGCAGAAAAAAAATAAAGGAGTAGAAAGAAGCTACAGAAATGCAGAAAGAGGCAAGAGAGGCGCAGAAAGAAGCAAGAGTGGTTTGCACACCATTAGTACCAATTTAACACCCACATTTAGCAATAAGTAACAGGTGACCATTCTTGGTTTGCAAAGGCCATTCCACCACGCTGTAACACTTGTCGCTTCATTTCTGGTAGCGTTTGAGCAGTTTGAGCTAGAAGTAAGGTTTTTTTTGTTCAAATCTGCAGATTATGCAGCAGATGATGGATTATGTGGCAAATGCGGAACATGTATAATTGTGCGAAAGTCAGTGCAGCCAAACAGTCGCATAATTCCAGTGGCCCTGCTCATACCTCTGACTAGGTCCTGAAGTGCTCCTGAGTGGTTCCTTCTTTTTTTGTCTCATTGACTTTATAGTTTAGCTTCTATGGAAATGAGGAAGACTAAACCTGAGGTTACCACTCCACAACACAGACTACCATAACACATATTCCCACTCTACATAATTCCTATACACTAAATACCACATACCTTCTATCCACATCAAAGTCAAAGTCTATCCACATAATTTCACTTAACAACATACCACATAATTCCACTACACACAACCTACATCCACTCTACTCCAAGAAACATTAGTAAAACACTTTTACATTTACAACGCCTATAGCTCTAACTCTCCCAAATGCAAAACCTATTACATTGCAAATGCTTCTTTAACTAGTAGTCGCGTTTGCAGAGAGGTAGAGAAAGGGGGCTGGGCCTCTGACCAGTGCTCAGGAATTCTTCTGCGTAGGACTTACAGGAGTTACCAGGAGTGCTTCTTGGCCCCCAAAGTCCCTCAGGAGTAAAGTGGACTTCATCCCCCACCCGTAGTGTGCCAGGAGGCCTGTTTGCAGAGTGGTGGAGAAAGGGGGGTGTGGCCCCCGAAGACCTTCTAGCAATCCCACTGTGTGGGACTTACTGGAGGTAACAGGAGGGGTAGTTGGCCCCCAAGGACAACCTTGGGGTCCAACTACCCCTCCTATTACTTCCATTAAGTCCCACACAGCAGCATTGGTAAGTTCTCAAAGCAGGCCATGCCCCCTTTGCCCACCAGTCTGTAAACGCGCTCCCCGGTGCTCTCTTGGATGGGGAGTGAAGTCCCCTTCACTGTTGGGGGTCCTTAGGGGTCAACTAGCCTACTGATACCTCGAGTAAACCCCATATAGTGGCATTGCTGAGTGGTGGACACAGGCCATGCCCCCTTTCTGCACTAATCTGCAAACGCGCCTTCTGGCACGCTCTTGGTTAGGGGATGAAGTCCTCTTGCCTCCTGAGGGTCCCTGGGGGCCAACTAGCCCTCCTGTTATCTCTTGTAAGCCCCACACAGCTGGATTGCTGAAAGTGGTCTGAGGCCACGCCCCCTTTTTACACCACTCTGCAAAAGCACCTCCTGGCACACTCCTGCTCGGGGGATGAAGTCCAATTTAGTCCTGAGTTTCTCAGGACAGCAGAGGACCTCATCGCCCCACCAGCAGTGTGCGAAGAGGTGCATTTGCAGGGTGGTGTAAAAAGGGGCGTGGCCTCCGACCACCTCTCAGCAATCCCACTGTGTGGGGCTTACTGGAGGAACCTGGTGGGCTAGTTGGCCCCCGGGGACCCTCAGGATTCAAGGGGACATAATCCCCCAACTTAAAACGCACCAGGAGGCGCATTTGCAGAGTGGTGCAGGGAGTGGACGGGGCCTCCGGCGAGATGCCAGCTTTTTCTTTTGTTAGAAGGGGGACTGTGTGGCTCCATTTCTCTTAATATTTTTGGGGCCCTGGGAACCCCATCCCCCAGGGCCTGACCCATTTTTAAAAAAAACATTATAAAAAAACGGGAAGGGGGCCCCCTCCCGAGGCCCATTTTGGCCCCGGGGACCCCATCCCCTGGGGCATGGCCAATTTTTTAATAAAAAAAAGAAAACAACATTTAAAAGAGGGGGGCCACGCGGCCCCCCTCCTGAGGCCATTTTTGGCCACAGGGACCCTATCCCCCGGGGCTTTGCCTCTTTTTAAAAAAATGTAAATGTGTATTTTACGGGAGGGGATCCGCGTGGCCCTCCTTCCCTGGGCCACTATTGGCCCCAGGGACCCCATCCCCCGGGGCCTGCTCAGCCTTTCTTTTCTTTTTATTTTGGAGGGGGGCCGCATGGCCCCCTCCTGAGGCCAATTTTGGCCCCGGGGACCCCATCCCCCCGGGCCCAGCCTTATATATATAGTTTTTTTAAATGAAAAAGGGGAGGGGGCCTCATGGCCACCCTTCCCTTGGCTACTTCTGGCCCGGGAGACCCTATCCCCCGGGGCCTGGCCTCATGTTGGGGACTGCGGGGGGAGCCCCAATGCCCCCGCGGTCCCTGCCAGCTCCCTGCCTCCTGCGGGAGCCGGTAGCTGCTTTGGACAAGGGAGCGGCTGACATGCAGCCCCTTGTCCAAAAGCAATCTGCTCTTCATGGAAGCGAGAGCAGGTTTTCTGCTCTCACTTCCATGATGCGAAGCATAGTTTGCAATGACAGGGCGGGAGCTGTGCTGTGCATTGCAAACTACAATGTCCCGGGGTGGGCACCGCGGGACATTGCTGGAGCCAGCCCTGGGGGGTGGCGGTCCCCAGGGCCAAGGAGGGCTCTAGGAGGGGGGCCACATGGCTCCCTCCCAACTGATTTAAGCCCCAGGGAGGTGGTGGTCCCCGGGGGTCCGCAACGGACCCCGCCCGTAATTAAAGTTTGCCCCAGGGAGGCGGTGGTCCCTGGGGCAGTATGGGGGAGGGGCAGGAGCCCCCCACACTTTCTTTTATATTATTTAAGCCCCGGGGAGGTGGCGGTCCCCGGGGCTTGGGGGGCCCCCGAGGCCCCTGCTCATTATTACTAAATGCCCCGGGGAGGTGGTGGTTGCTGGGGCAGTGTGGGGGGGCAGGAGCCACCCCACGCATAATTTACACAAGCCCAGGGGAGGTGGCAGTCCCCAGGGCTGCGGGGGGCCGCAAGCCCCGGCACACTATCAATAAAGTCCTAGGGAGGTGGTGGTTCCCGGGGCTGCAGGGTCACCTCGCAGGCCCACACACCATAATAAAACATTGCCCCCAGGACCTGGCCCACCTGGGGCTTAAATAAATTTCAGCCAGATACGCGAACCCAGCGCGAATCCCGCCGAAAATATTTAAAAAATGCTTTTTTTGGCCCGGTGGTCCCTGTGGGAGCCCCTGAGCAGGCCTATGGTGTCAGGGTGTTTCTACCCTGCCCCCTTTTCTTTTTTTAATCATTTTATTCCCTTTTTTCTTGTGACTCGGTTTTACCGAGTTACAAGATGGCTGCCAACACTTCTTGGTTTGGAGTGTTGACAGCCAATCAAAATGAAGCTCGTGATCGGGAGGGTTCGTGAATCCTCCTCGGTCACCAGATATCAATATTTTTATTTTTGAATTTCTCAGGAACTACTGAACAGATTTACTCCATTTAAAAAAAGTTCGCTTTCTGAACCAAGACCTACCTTTTTGTCAAATTTGGTATAATTCGGGGGGGCGTGGTTTGCCTAGCTGCGGAATGGCCGCTCGCTGAGTGCGCTCCGCCGGCTGGGCCTGAAATACTGTATTAATCCTTACATAAGGTGCGGTGGCGAGCCTTCGACCGACACCCTTATGTAGCTGACCCACAGCGGAATCGAGCGCGGTGGCATACTCGCACCGTGACACCGGGAGGTACGCCTGTGAGTGGAGTGGTGATACCGCTGTCTGCCTATGCGCCCCGGCCTGTGCGGGGACTGGACGCAGCCGTCTCGAAACTCAAGCCCGGGCTGCGGGGAGATTGCAGGCTGCAGCTCGAAAGTGGAGCTGTGAACACCCTGCGGAGGCAGCTCCTACCGCCGCGGCTGCGCTTGTGACACCCCGCAAGACGAGGAGCACCGCGGAAGCTGCTCTGGTTCCCCGGATGGCCGAGGACATGCCCTGAGGTGCGGAGCTGGGCCTTGACGCAGGGAGAGACACTCGGCCGCCATTTTTGGACCTTCACGGTAGGAGCGGAGGAGACGGGGGAAAAAGGCCTCATAGCTGTCCCTGGGTGCTGGTGACCAACTCCTTTCTGCCAGGCCCCCACGGGCTACTGGGGAGTGCTGCAGGTGGGAGAGTGTGTCTGCTGGAGCACAGGTTGGGCACTTCTGAGGCTGAGAGGAGGGTCATTACCTGCGGAAGGTGCGACGCCCTGGAGGTGGAATTCCACATAAGGTGAGCAGTGGTAGAAGCGGACCATCTCCCTGCGGGCACCCTAGACCTGCTGACGATTGCAATTGCCTCCTCCCCCGTGGAGCTATCTCTGTCATCCCGGTGTGCCCCGGTCTCGGACTAGGACCCCTCTTCACTCCTGTGGCAGCGCGGCCCCGTCTTGCACTCCTTCTCCTGTGGCATATGGTTGGGATTGTTGGCATGGGAGACCTGTAAAGGCGGCGTTGGCGCATATAGCTAGCCATTGTGAGGCGAGGACAGACCTGGGTTGCGCCATGAAGTATCGACTGTCTTGCATGGTGCCTGGTACGGGAGCGACCTAGTGGCCGAGGGGACGACATCTATACAGAGGGTACTCAGAAGTTGTTGAACATCCACTGT
Source organism: Calotriton arnoldi (assembly GCA_963921515.1). Classification (NCBI taxonomy): domain Eukaryota; kingdom Metazoa; phylum Chordata; class Amphibia; order Caudata; family Salamandridae; genus Calotriton; species Calotriton arnoldi. Next base: position 2,566,078 of record CAWUFW010000840.1, read on the forward strand.
TTCTGCGCACACTGAAAGTCAGTTTGGTAATCTTACCATGGGTAAACCGACACCAAACAATCGAAGCTCACTTTTGATAAAAGATCCACGCGTCAAACAGATTCAGCTTCGGACACACCAATGGACGTCACCACCAAGACACGCCTGCAGAAGATCGAGGTGAGGACTTACGCACACTCATGCTAGAAATGCGCTCTAGCCTACGCAACATTGATTCTAAACTAGACACCCTGACTGCGCAGTTGGACTCGGTCAAAACTCAAGTGTCGGTACATGAAACTCGCCTAGATGTTCTGGAGAACCGCCAAACCGAATTCCACGAATGTCAAGTGGAGACTAAGGAACAGCTGCTGCATATGGATAAACTCCTTGGAGTTATCCGCGCTAAGAACAATGATTTGGAGGCGCGGTCACGGAGAAGCAACATACGCATTATTGGTATTCCGGAGACCACCGCCATTTCCAAGATGGAAACCTTTGTGGCTGACCTATTGCATGAACTGTTTGACCCTCATCTGTCTCCTGTTTTCGTGGTAGAGAGAGCACACAGGACCCTCGGTCAGAAGCCTCCGGTGGGGGCACCACCTCGACCGATCTTGGCCAAATTATTGAACTATCAGGACCGGGACAATATATTGCGAATGGCGAGAGAAAAGGGCCAAATATCTCACAAGGGCAATAACATATCGTTCTACCCGGACTTTACTCCAGCGGTACAGGCGGCGAGGCGTGAATTTTTGCAAGCCAAGCGCATACTCCTGCAGGCGCAGGTCCCTTACTCCTTGCTCTACCCAGCCAAGCTGAAGGTCTCCTATGATGGCACCGCCCACTACTTCACGGATGCGAAATCCGCTTTAAAGTTCGCCAAACACGTTGGTGGTAAGAAAGCGAAGGAATCCCGAGTAGCTGAAGCTTCGGTGACTGGCCACTTTAGTGACAATGACTAATCCTGTACTCTGATGCATTTTTGAGCTAGCTGCCGGTTGTTCCACGTCAAGGAGTCCTGTGGTAACAAATGTACATTGGAGTGTGAGGTCATTGACCATGTTTTTATTGAATGTTTGCTTTATTTAGGGGTGTCGGGGGCTTGTAACGAGCACTGCAGAATTCCCTGCCACCCTGTTAATTCAGGGGTGATTGCTAGCGCCACTACGCCCTCATGGGAAAGTTCCCTTTTTTGTTTGTGGTCTATTACGTTCGTTGGGTATGGGGAGATACTCTACAACCTGATTGGGGGTTGGAGTGGGTGGTGGGTTGGTTGTGGGGTCTGTTTGTTTGTTTGACGCCAGTGTCGGTTTGGGATGTAGGCCATCGCGCACACAATCTCTTTTACATACTACACACCCGATGTGCCCAATCCAACTTGAAACTCTTGTTGAGGATATGTACACGCTGCACCGTTAAATCTGCTTACCTGGAACATTAGAGGGTTAAATGACGGTAGGAAGTCCAGGCTTGTGCATAATTATTTATCCAGGCATAATATTGACATATGTCTATTGCAAGAAACGCATTTAAACGTTACACCGTCAAGAAGGTTACAGCATAATAGATGGGGACACATGTACTCCGCCATCTACTCTAATTATGCCCGGGGGTGGCTATACTGGTCAGGCGAGGGGTGGATTGGCGTGAAGGAGAAGTGCATAAAGATCCCGAGGGAGGTTTGTTGTTATGTGTGGAACATTGGGAGGGAGGTCTTTGGTGATTGCAGCGGTGTATGGTCCGAATGTTGACTCCCTGAGTTCTTCCTGGATATTTGGTCTAGAATCAAAATGACAGGTTGTGATACCGTGATATGGGGCGGGGATTTTAATGCGATACTCGATGATACGATGGACAGAAAAGGGGTAGCTAGGTCCTTACATCCGGCCGCAACTACTGCCTTACAATCTATAATTACTGGTGGGAATCTGGTGGATATTTGGCGTAGCAGGCATCCCCTGGTGAGGGAGGGTACCTGTATATCTGACCACCACAGCGCATGGTCCCGCCTGGACTTTTGGCTGGTCTCTAGAGACGTCGCTGCCTGGACCGTAGATACCTTGCACCTGCCGCGTACGTTGTCAGACCACGCCCCCTGCTTGCTGCGGCTATCACTACCAGGGTCTATCCCCAGGGCGTTTAGTTGGCGCCTTCCACCGCATGCCTTCCTTGATGAGGCCTTTAAGGAGGAAATAAGGGTGGACATTGTGGAATATTTCACCACCAACGAGGGATCGGTAACCACTGAGGCTTCGCTTTGGGAGGCGTTCAAGGTGGTGGTGAGGGGCCAGTGTATTGCGAGACGGGCCGGAGTGCTGATGGCAATTCGGGGAACGCTCTCCTCTTTGGAGACCCAGATCAAGACACTCAAAGATGCCTTTTATTCTGCAAATGAGCCTCAAATTGCGCAAAAGTTGAAAGCTCTGTTGCTAGACTATGCTGAGGAGGCACAACGTGAAACAAAATTTTTGGGTAAATATGCTGAGGAGCGACGGTATGGAGAGGGAGACAGACCGGGACGCACTCTAGCTGGCATGATTAGGCCATCAAGGGCGGCGACATATGTCCATGAGATACGAACTCCGCAGGGGGATGTAGTTAGGGGTCAGGAGGAAGTCTCCAAGGAATTCTCTGCATTTTATTCTCGCTATATACCACCACTCATACTACATGTACAGAGGAGTTACAGTCTTTCCTAGATTCACTAGCGCTGGTCTGGTTTGGTAATACACACAGACAGTACATGGACCTCCCTTTCACGGTGGAAGATGTGGTTCAGGTTATTAGAAGTCTACCGCTTGGCAAGGCCCCTGGGCCTGACGGCCTGACCACGGCGTTCTATAAGGTGTATGCAGAGGAATTAGCACCGAGGCTTTTGGCTGTGTATGAGGAGGCACTAGAGCAGGGTGTACTGCCCTTATCCATGAGAGAGGCGACAATCCTCACGCTTCTGAAACCTGGGAAGTCGGAAGAGGAGCTGGACTCCTACAGACCGCTCTATGATCAACGTCGATGTAAAGATTCTAGCTAAGTTGATTGCAAACCGATTACAGCCCCTGTTGTCTATGATAGCGCTTCCCGATCAATCGGGATTCATTCCGGGAGATCCACGGCCCATAATTTAAGGACAATATTCTCAGTACTACACTATTTGCACCCAGATGTAAAAGCTGCAGTGGTGTTCTTAGACGCCACCAAAGCATTTGATACACTTGAATGGCCGTACCTCTTTTCTATTCTTGGATGCATAGGCTTCAGCCCACTATTCATAAATCGTATCAAGCTGTTGTATACATCACCTAGAGCACGTGTCCAAGTGAATGGCGTGATTTCTGACCCCTTTCTGATATCACGAGGCACCAGACAGGGGTGTCCACTATCACCTCTGTTATTTGCGGTTGCAATGGAGCCTCTGGCCGCGCGCGTAAGACAACATCATACTGCGCGAGGCATTGGTTTCAGCACCCGAAGTCTGCTTGTTTCCTTATATGCAGATGACGTCACTCTCTATATTGTAGACCCTGAAGTGAACCTAAATCCTTTGTTGAGGAGTTTGTCCGTTTTGGTGGGCTCTCTGGTGTGTTTATAAACTGGACCAAATCAGTGATTTTCCCGCTCACGGATGGCACCCCCCGGTGATGTCGGAATTCCCTTTGCGATGGGAGGCTGATGAGGTGAAATACTTGGGGGTCTGGATTAGCCGAGACACACAAGAGGTGTGGAGGTTGAATTATGGCAGGGCTATGATGTGGCTGGAGGAGAAAGTCAAGGTGTGGGCCAAATTGCCTCTGTCACTGGCCGGCAAAATAGCGTTGGTTAAAATGGTCATTCTGCCTAAGTTCTTGTACCTGTTCGTCAATATTCCAGTCCCACTCACTCGACACTTTTTTACCACCCTTAAATCACATTTGCTCACGCTGGCGTGGGCAGGGGGCCAGGTCAGGACTTCTTGGAATTTACTAACACTCCCATTACGTCAGGGCGGTCTGGGAGCTCCTGATATGCAGCTCTATGCGCTTTGCGCCCAGGCGCAGTTTTTGCATTTCTGGACGCATCCGACCCCATTTCAGCCGCATGTGGCGGTCGAAACTGATGCGATGGCTCCAATCCCACTAAAAGTTGCATTATATCAAAAAGTGCGCCGCCCTCGTGGGGACATAGACTTTGCCGGAACACTTTGTTAGTCATGGGAGGAATTGCGCAAAAGAGCTGGGATCCCGATACTGTACGCACCCTCCATTCCACTGTCGCAAAATCCAATGCTGCCTTGCATACAGGATAGCATGGGTAAAAACTTAGCTCTGAAAATGAACCTCTATACCTTCGCCGACCTATACCCCGAAGATGAATTTAGACCTCCCCCTGAAGCACCCTAAGGGCAAACAGTGCCATTCACTGAGATTTTTCTGTATCACAGGATACGCACAGCATGTCGAGCACTCTGGGGGGACTTTCCGAAGGCGCCGCCCTCGCTACCTGCCCTGGAAAACCTACTGAAATTCCCGTCTCCCCGTAAACTTATTACACGCTTATATACACACATGCAAGACACTGCCCCGGTAGTCACTCCAGATTCATTCCGACACTGGAATGATGACCTTGAGATTCCACTGACTGAAGCTCAATGGGACTACTGCTGTGGACAACTAACAGAACTTTCCCCGAATTACAAATTGAGGTTAATACACTTTAAGTTTCTGCATAGATATTATAGAACTCCAGTGAGCCTCCACCGCATGGGCATCTGGGAAAACGATAACTGTTGGCGATGTGGCTTTGCCCAGGCTACGTTTATACATGTTGCATGGAACTGTCCCAATATAGCCGAATTTTGGTCCCTAGTTTTGAGACAGTGAATAGCATTATAGGAGTGTCGCTGGCCCCATCCCCTGCTCTTGGCCTACTGGGATATGTTAAGGATACTCCTCCCAAGTTGCGCAAGCTACATGCCCTTCTTCTACTGTTCGCAAAGAGACAAGTTGCACTCCATTGGGGCAGACGGCGGGTGCCCTCTGTAAAAGAGTGGGCCAAAGACGTTACATATGGGCACACGCAGTTAAGTACATTTTGGGAATTGATGCCTCCCTCTTCTAGACCCCGAAATATTTGGGAGCTGTTTCTAACTTGGACACAGTCATCGCCCGAAGTGATGGATGAGGTGGATGCGCAGTTCACGCCTCAGACGTAGGGTACTCCCACCTCGCGCCTGTTTACTGTCCCTCCTTACCTGTTCTGTCATGTTAGACCTGGAACCGTCCCATATGGGAGACAATGGATAAGGGATATAGGATGCATAAGTGTAATTTATACCTTCTTACTGGGAGCAATGTGCAGCACTGTTAATCATGCATTATATTTCACTGGATAGGTGACTATCTAGATGATTAATGTACATAGATTGCTATATTCATGGTGGCATGTATGGTGTGAGATACTATGAAAATGTACTACTAATGTTGCAATTGAACAGATTCTTTAGCGGCCCCTCTCGAACTGGCCTGTTTGTAATGTAATGTTATTGTTTATTTGAAAATGGTCAATAAAAAAATAAAAAAATAAAATGTGGTATAATTCTGTTCAGCAGTTCGAGCTGTAGCTTTGTCTAAAGTTTCCTATGGAAATAACAATGGAGAAGATGTGTTTTGGGACCCCCCTTTTTTCTTGACCCCCGCTTGACGAATCACCCTGAAACTTACAAGACAGGAGCTGACCTGGGTGAACCATTAGTTTTGAAAATTTCTCGATGATTCATCAAACGGCACCAAAGATATTGGCAAAAGAAAAAACGCTTTTTGAATAGAAACGAGGTCCTAACTATAACTACCTACTGGTGACTGACAGGTGTGCTCACCGCCACTGTGGAGGGAGGAGCACAAAAAAAGACAGTGAAAAGCAAACCGCAAGCATCTGAGGCATTAGAGAAAGGCTCACCGCCAAAACGCGTCATGCCAGAAATCAGAATAAACGGTTCCATGATGCCCCACTGTGTCTCTTTGTTTACTTTTAATGAAGGAGATGGTGTTTAATATATATATATATATATATATATATATATATATATATATATATATCCGAGTCACAAGAAAACAGTAAAAGAAAGTTAAAAACAAGAAAAGGGGGCAGCGTAGAAACACCCTGACCCCCAAGGCATGCTCAGGGGATCCCACAGGGACCCCCAGGGCCAAATAAAGCATTTTTGTTAAAAAAAAATATCGGCCGAATTCGCGCTGGGTGCACGAATCCGGCCGAAATCTTTTTTTTAAAAACGAAGCGCGGTGATGTAATTTGAGATGTCATCAGTGATGTCATGAGTGATGTCACTGACCATGTCATGAGTGATGTAATATGGATGTCATCAGAAGTGCATTGCAGGGGCGCGAGTTATAGTTAGCTCAACTAACTATAACGGCCAAATTTCTCTGGTTTTGTACGAGTGAAATGTCCAACTAACTATAACGTCCCTGAAATTGAGTTTCAGTGAATATATATATATATATATATATATATTCACTGAAAAAAACATAGGTTTCAGGGACGTTATAGTGAGAAATTAGCATTTAAAAACCTTAGAAATTCACTGAAAAAACCACAGGTTTCAGGGACGTTATAATTAGTTGGACATTTCACTCGTACAAAACCAGAGAAATTCGGCCGCTATAGTAAGTTCAGCTAACTATAACTTGTGCCCCCGCAATGCTCTGCTGATGACGTCACATATTACATCATTCATGACATGGTCAGTGACATCACTGATGACATCACTGATGACATCTCAAATGACATCACTGATGACATCACTGATGACATCATCCAGTGACTGTGTTTCTGTAAAGTTTAAATATGTTTTATATTATCTACTGGCGGTCGCCAGTAGATAGTTATAGTTACAACCTATTATCCATAGGAAATCCGCGACATTCTATTTGAAATAACTCTCTTGCCGGTTGACGTATCTTCGCAAAATTTTCAAACTTTGTGATGCGCTCCGGTCCGCTCCTACCCTGAAAGTCTCGGGGGGATTCGTCAAGCGGGGGCCGAGAAAAAAGGGGGGTCCCAAAACGCGTTTTCACCCATGCAATTTTCCATAGGAAACTTTAGACACGGCTACAGCCTGAACTGCTGAACGGAATTACACCAAATTTGGCAAAGAGGTAGTTCTTGGTTCAGAAAGAACCCTTTTTGTTAAATGGTGTAAATCCGTTCAGTAGTTGCTGAGAAAGTGAAAAGTAAAAAGATAGTGATATCTAGGGCCGCGGATCCTCCCGAGCACAGCTGCATGTTAATTGGCTGTCAGCTGGCTGTCAACACTCCAAATCAGGAAGTGTTGGCAGCCATTTTGTCCCTCGGTAGAACCGAGGGACAGAAACAAGTGCGCAAAGCGCACAAAGGGGGCAGGGTAGAAACACCCTGACCCCCTAGGTCTGCTCAGGGGTCCCACAAGGACCCCCTGGGCAAAAATTTTTTTTATTTTTTTAAATCGGCAGGATGCGCTCAGGGAGCGCGAACCCTGCCGAAAAGAAATCGAGCGCGGTCTCCGCGCTCGATAGTTAATTGGCCCCGGGTGAGCCAAGTCCCGGGGGCATGCTGGGGGTTAATTTTATGTGTGGGGGCCTCTAAGGGCCCCCAAGCCCCGGGACCACCACCCCCGGGGCTTTAATGTAGAATGGAGCGGGAGGGCTCTGAGCCCTCCCGCAGCCCCGGGACCACCACCTCCCGGGGCTTCTTTTTTAATTAAAAACCTGTGTGGGGGCTCCAGCCCCACACGCCCGGGACCACCACCTCCCGGGGCACTAAGAAAATTACAATGGGGGTCCGTTTTGGACCCCAGAGCCCCGGGACCACCACCTCCCGGGGCTGTGCACTGAATGGGAGGGGGCCGCGCGCCCCCTCCTGGAGCCCTTGATGGCCCTGGGGACCACCACCCCCAGGGCCGGCTTCCTGCAGTGTCCCGGGGTGCCTACCCCCGGGACACTGTAGTTTGCTATGGCAGGACGGGAGCCTCGCGGCTCCCGTCCTGTCATTGCAAACTGCTTTGGATATTGGAAGAGAGCAGGAAACCTGCTCTCTCTTCCAATATCCAAGCCGACTGCTTTCCACATGGGGAGCAGCATGTCAGCTGCTCCCCATGTGTAAAGCAATGCCGGCTCCCAAGGGACGTGGGAACCGGCGGGACTGTGGGGGTTTGGGGACCCCCCACAGTCCCCAACGAGAGGCCAGGCCCCGGGGATGGGGTCCCCGGGGCAAGTAGTGGCCCAGGAGGGGCCACGCTGCCCCCTCCCCAAAAAACAAATAAAAAAAAAAAAACGATCGGGCCCGCAGGCCCCGCCCCTTCCTTCACCACTCTGCAAACGCGCCCCTGGCGCGTTTGCAGAGGGGAACGAATTCCCCTTGAATACTGGGGGTCTCTGGGGCCAACTAGCCCACCAGGAACCTCCAGTATGCGCCAGGGGCTGCCTTGCAGAGAGGTGTACAGAGGCCACGCCCCTTTTACACCTCTCTGCAACGCAGCTCTATGGCGCTTTTGGAGGTATATGGTGGGCTAGTTGCACCCCAGGGACCCTCAGGATTCAAGGGAGTTAATCCCCCGACTTAAAACGCGCCACGGGCGCGTTTGCACAGTGGTGAAGGGAGGGGGCGGGGCTTCAGGTGACATGTGTGCAAACAGGCCCCGTGGCGCGTTTTAAGATGGGGAATTAAATCCTCTTCAATCCTGAGGGTCCCTGGGGGCCAACTAGCCCAACAGGTACGTCCAGAAAGCGCCACAGAGCTGCGTTGCAGAGAGGTGTAAAAGGGGTGTGGCCTCTGTACATGTCTCTGCAACGCAGCCCCTGGCGCATACTGGAGGTTCCTGGTGGGCTAGTTGGCCCGTAGGGACCCTCATGATTCAAGGGGACTTAATCCCCCAACTTAAAACGCACCACGGGGCGCGTTTGCACAGATGTCACCTCAGGCCCCGCCCCCTCCCTTCACCATTGTGCAAATATTCCTCTAAAATCAGCCGAAATCCGAATTCCGATTTACTCACCTGTTATCAGGAGAGACCTCAGTGCTGCATCTTTCAGCCCAGTACTGATCCTCAAAAGTAATTTTAACCGTACTTACCGGTAACTTGAATTTCCTTCATAGGCTAACATTGACTGGTTTCACTTGGAAATTCTTCTAAGTGTGGAGTTTTGGAACTTTAAAATATTCCTCTAAAATCAGCCGAAATACGAATTCCGATTTACTCACCTGCTATCAGGAGAGACCTCAGTGCTGCATCTTTCAGCCCAGTACTGGTCCTGAAAAGTAATTTTAACCGTACTTACCAGTAACTTGAATTTCCTTCATAGGCTAACATTGACTGGTTTCACTTGGAAATTCTTCTAAGTGTGGAGTTTTGGAACTTTAAAATATTCCTCTAAAATCAGCCGAAATACGAATTCCGATTTACTCACCTGCTATCAGGAGAGACCTCAGTGCTGCATCTTTCAGCCCAGTACTGGTCCTGAAAAGTAATTTTAACCGTACTTACCGGTAACTTGAATTTCCTTCATAGGCTAACATTGACTGGTTTCACTTGGAAATTCTTCTAAGTGTGGAGTTTTGGAACTTTAAAATATTCCTCTAAAATGAGCCGAAATACGAATTCCGATTTACTCACCTGTTATCAGGAGAGACCTCAGTGCTGCATCTTTCAGCCCAGTACTGATCCTCAAAAGTAATTTTAACCATACTTACCGGTAACTTGAATTTCCTTCATAGGCTAACATTGACTGGTTTCACTTGGAAATTCTTCTAAGTGTGGAGTTTTGGAACTTTAAAATATTCCTCTAAAATCAGCCGAAATACGAATTCCGATTTACTCACCTGTTATCAGGAGAGACCTCAGTGCTGCATCTTTCAGCCCAGTACTGATCCTCAAAAGTAATTTTAACCGTACTTACCGGTAACTTGAATTTCCTTTATAGGCTAACATTGACTGGTTTCACTTGGAAATTCTTCTAAGTGTGGAGTTTTGGAACTTTAAAATATTCCTCTAAAATCAGCCGAAATACGAATTCCGATTTACTCACCTGCTATCAGGAGAGACCTCAGTGCTGCATCTTTCAGCCCAGTACTGGTCCTGAAAAGTAATTTTAACCGTACTTACCGGTAACTTGAATTTCCTTCATAGGCTAACATTGACTGGTTTCACTTGGAAATTCTTCTAAGTGTGGAGTTTTGGAACTTTAAAATATTCCTCTAAAATCAGCCGAAATACGAATTCCGATTTACTCACCTGTTATCAGGAGAGACCTCAGTGCTGCATCTTTCAGCCCAGTACTGATCCTCAAAAGTAATTTTAACCGTACTTACCAGTAACTTGAATTTCCTTCCATAGGATATCATTGACTGCTTTTTGCTGAAAAAGTTTCTAAGTGTTGATTTTTGAAACATACAAATATTCCTCTAAAATCAGCCGAAATCCGAATTCAGATTTACTCACCTGTTATCAGGAGAGACCTCAGTGCTGCATCTTTCAGCCCAGTACTGGTCCTGAAAAGTAATTTTAACCGTACTTACCAGTAACTTGAATTTCCTTACATAGGCTAACATTGACTGGTTTCACTTGGAAATTCTTCTAAGTGTGGAGTTTTGGAACTTTAAAATATTCCTCTAAAATCAGCCGAAATACGAATTCCGATTTACTCACCTGTTATCAGGAGAGACCTCAGTGCTGCATCTTTCAGCCCAGTACTGATCCTCAAAAGTAATTTTAACCGTACTTACCGGTAACTTGAATTTCCTTCATAGGCTAACATTGACTGGTTTCACTTGGAAATTCTTCTAAGTGTGGAGTTTTGGAACTTTAAAATATTCTTCTAAAATCAGCCGAAATACGAATTCCGATTTACTCACCTGTTATCAGGAGAGACCTCAGTGCTGCATCTTTCAGCCCAGTACTGATCCTCAAAAGTAATTTTAACCGTACTTACCGGTAACTTGAATTTCCTTCATAGGCTAACATTGACTGGTTTGACTTGGAAATTCTTCTAAGTGTTGATTTTTGAAACATACAAATATTCCTCTAAAATCAGCCGAAATACGAATTCCGATTTACTCACCTGTTATAAGGAGAGACCTCAGTGCTGTATCTTTCAGCCCAGTACTGGTCCTGAAAAGTAATTTTAACCGTACTTACCAGTAACTTATATTTTCTTCCATAGGAATCCATTGTCTGGTTTTCAGCAGAAAAGTTTCAAAGTGTCGATTTTCACAAACTACAAATATTCCTTAAAAATCGCCTGTATGACTTAAACGCATTCTTTCAACTGTTTACAGGAGATGCACCAGTGCTGGATCCAGGATCCAACACTGAGTAAGAAAAAGTAACGATAACAGTTTTTACCTGCTAAGTGAATTTCCTTCCATAGGATAACATTGGTGATTCTATGAGAAAAAGTTTCTAAGTGTCAACTTTTAAAATACAATAATATTCCTTAAAAATCACGACTGTAACCAAAACGCTTTTACTCAACTGTTTACAGGAGATGTACCAGGACTCAATCTAGGATCCAGTCCTGTGGTTAGAAAAGTAATCCATAAAGTAACTAATTGCATTTAACTAGAAATTCACATTGAGCTGAATGTTGCATTGTGTTTGAAAATGTGTTGCCCATTGCAACAACTGTAACTACTGTACTTAAAAGTCTATTGCCTATGTGTAAAGTATTTAAACTAAAGTAATTCATTCTGAGAAAGTATTTTTTGTAATGTAATGTATAATGTAATTACAATGTAATTTAAAAAATAAAATATGTAAAAGAAATTGTTTCTAAAAATGTAGTAAATCAGTATGAAAAAAATTAATATAAAAATTAATACATTTAAAAATTGTCATTTAAAAAACCTTTGAAATTCACTGAAAAAACCGTAGGTTTCAGGCACGTTATAGTTACAAATTATCATTTTAAAAACCTTTGAAATTCACTGAAAAAACCATAGGTTTCAGACACGTTATAGTTAGAAATTAGCATTTAAAAAACCTTTGAAATTCACTGAAAAACCAGAGGTTTTAGGGACAGTTATAGTTAGTTGGACATTGCACTCGTACAAAACCCGTGAAATTCCCCCGTTATAGTTAGTTCAGCTAACTATAACTCGCGCCCGCAATGCACTGCTGATGACGTCACATAGTACATCACTCATGACATGGTCAGTGACATCACTGATGACATCACTGATGACATCTCAAATGACATCACTGATGACATCATCCACGTGATAATCTGATGCAGCTCCTCACACCCTAATATAACCTTTGATACACCCAATCTAAATTACAGAGTGCCATTCGCAAAACCATAGACACTCCAACACCAATAACTACATACCCACTCACTGATTCTTAGGTCTACACACACACATCCACTCACTCACCCGTACAGTCACTCATACTTATGGTCACTCAGTACAGGACTATCATATGCACTCTTACTCCTATATAGACACTCAAACACCGCCACTCATCCATAGAGGTACTCACACACCTAGTCAGTCATGCAAATAATTAAACACACTGCCATTTACTCACCTATACAGTTATACACACACCAGCTCACTTAATCATACAAATACTAGCACATTGTTACGCTCTTATACAATCACTGATACAAGCACACACTCATCCATACAGCCACTATCACAATCACTCACTCTCGCTTATAGCTATTTATATACTCCAATACACATATATACTGCCTTTCACATATTTAGTTACTCACACATGTACCACTGGGACATACATTCACTCACTAACACACTCTTACACACACTTACCCACCCATACAGTCTATCACAGATGCACTCTTGAAACCATCCACCCAGTGAATCACCCACTCACACATCTATGCACAGTCGCACACACCCCATCCACACAAACACTCAGGCACCCATACAGATACTCATAGAACCAATAAATAACCCATATAGACACTCATGTAGCTATTCGCAAATCCATGCATCCACTTACACACCAACAGACGGATACAGACATTCACACAGTTTAGTCACTAACCCATGCATTCAGTAAGATACGTTTAATCACTCACTTGTAGAGTCAGTCACGCACGTACTAAATCATCCATTCAGACACTTATACACCCACTCATTCTTCAATACGCCTTTCCCTATATATATTAAACATATTTAAACTTTACAGAAACACACAGTCACTGGATGATGTCATCAGTGATGTCATTTGAGATGTCATCAGTGATGTCACTGACCATGTCATGAGTGATGTAATATGTGACGTCATCAGCAGTGCATTGCGGGGCGCGAGTTATAGTTAGCTGAACTAACTATAACGGGGGAATTTCACGGGTTTTGTACGAGTGCAATGTCCAACTAACTATAACTGTCCCTAAAACCTCTGGTTTTTTCAGTGAATATATATATATATATATATATAGGCCAAGGTTTATTGAAGAATGAGTGGGTGTATAAGTGTCTGAATGGATGATTTAGTAGGTGCGTGACTGACTGTATAAGTGAGTGATTAAATGTGTCTTACTGAATGCATGGGTTAGTGACTGATACAGACATTCACACAGTTTAGTTTGTCAGTTCGTGTGTAAGCGGTTGCATGGGTTGGTGAGTAGCTAAATGAGGGTCTATATGGGTTATTAATTGGCTGTCTGAGTATCTGTAAGGGTGCCTGAGTGTCTGTGTTTGTGACTCTGTGCATAGATGTGTGAGTGATTCATTGGGTGTATGGGTTCAAGAGTGCATCTGTGAAGGGCTGTATGGGTGGGTAAGTGTGTGTATGGGTGTGTTGGTGAGTGAATGGATGCCTCCGTGGTACATGTGTGAGTAACTGGATATGTGAAAGGCAGTATATGTGAGTGTTGGAGTATATAAATAACTATATGTGAGACTGAGTGATTTTGAGAGTGGCTGTATGGATGAGTGTGTGCTTGTATTAGTTATTGTATAAGAGTGTAAGTATGTGTTAGTATATGTTTGAATAAGCGAGGTGTTGTCTGTTTAACTGTATAGGTGAGTAAATGGGAGTGTGATTGATTCTTTGCATGACTGACTAGGTGTGTGAGTAACTCTATGGATGAGTGGCGGTGTGTAAGTGTCTGTATAGATTTGTGAGTGCATATGATAGTGCTGTATTGATGGTTGACTGCATGTATGAGTAACTGTATGGGTGAATGAGTGGATGTGTGTGTAGACCTAGGAATTAGTGAGTGGGTATGTACTAACTGGTATTGGTGTGTTTATGGTTTCGAAAATGGTAGTCTGTATTTTAGAGTGAGTGTATCAAAGGTTATATTAGGGTATGAGGAGGTGCATCAGATTATCACGTGGATGATGTCATCAGTGATGTCATTTGAGATGTCATCAGTGATGTCATCAGTGATGTCACTGACCATGTCATGAATGATGTAATATGTGACGTCATCAGCAGTGCATTGCGGGGCGCGAGTTATAGTTAGCTGAACAAACTATAACAGCTGAATTTCTCTGGTTTTGTACAAGTGAAATGTCCAACTAACTATAATGTCCCTGAAACCTGTGGTTTTTTCAGTGAATTTCAAAGGTTTTTTAAAAGCTAATTTCTAACTATGCCTACAAAGGTAGGACTTGTGCAGAAAGAGGAAGAAAGGTGCAGGAAGAAGCAAGAGAAATGCAGAAAGAGGCAACAGAAGTCCAGAAAGTCAAAGAAAGGTGCAGAAAGAAGCAAGAGATGTGCACAAAGAACCAACAGAGGAGCAGAAAGAGTCTGTTGCAAAGTCATCCTGTGCCCCCAACTTTTTGCTGACGGGTACTGGTGGTAACTGACTCTGACTAACCAGGCCCGGAGCCAGTGCTATGGTGAAAGACTCTTAGAATACAGTGAAAACACCTACATACACTAGGGTACACTATGGGTTGGGGTACCCCTGTGATTGGCATGACCTCTCCTGTATGGCGCTAGTACATAATATGGCAGGGGCATTAAAACTACCTCTAATTAAGAGGTGCAGAAGGAGGCAAGAGAAGTACAGAAAGAAGCAACACAGGTGCCGAAAGAGGCAAGAGAGATGCAGAAAAAAGCAAGTGAAGTGCAGAAAGAGGCAAGTGAGGTGCAGAAAGAAGCAAGAGCAGTGCAGAAAGAAACAACAGAGGTATAAAAAGAAGCAAAAGGTGTGCAGAAATTTGTAGGAGAGGTGCACAAAGAGGCAAGAGAGGTACAGAAAGAGGCAGGAGGCGTGCAGAAAGAAGGAAGACAGGTGCAGAAAGGATCAAGTGAGGTGCAGAAAGAGCCAACAGAGGTGCAAAAAGAGGCAATAGAGGTGCAGAAACAGGCAAGAGAAGTGCACAAAGAGGCAAGAGAATTGCTGAAAGAAGCTACAGAGGTGTAGAAAGAAGCAAGAGAAGTACAGAAAGAGGCAGGTAAGGTGCAGATAGAAGCAAGAGCAGTGCAGAAAGAACCAACAGAGGTGCAGAAAGAGGGAAGAAGGGTGGAGAGAGAGGTAAGAGGGATGCAGAAAAAGGTAGGAAGGGTGCACAAAGAGGCAAGCGAGGTACAGAAAAAGGCAGGAGGGGTGCAGAAAGAAGGAAGAGAAGTGCAGAAAAAGCCAAGAAAAGTGCAGAAAGAGGCAAAAGAGGTACATAAAGAGACAACAGGGGTGCAGGAAGAAGCAAGACAGGTGCAGAAAGAAGCATGGAAAGTGCAGAATGAAGCAACAGGGGTGCAGGAAGAGGCAAGAGAAGTGTAGAAAGAGGCAGGAGGGGTGCAGAAAGAAGGAAGACAGGTGCAGAAAGGAGCAAGTGAGGTGGAGAAAGAGCCAACAGAGGTGCAAAAAGAGGCAAGAGAGATGCAGAAACAGGCAAGAGAAGTGCACAAATAGGCAAGAGAATTGCTGAAAGAAGCAACAGAGGTGTAGAAAGAAGCAAGAAAAGTGCAGAAAGAGGCAAGTGAGATGCACAAACAGGCAGGGAAGGTACAGAAAGAGGGAAGACGAAAGCAAAAAGAGAAATCAGGGGTGCAGAAAGAAGCAAATGAGGTGCAGAAAGAGGCCACGGACGTGCAGAAAAAGGGAAGAGAGGTGCAGAAAAAGCCAAGAAAAGTACAGAAAGAGGCAAAAGAGGTGCATAAAGAGACAACAGGGGTGCAGAAAGAAGCAAGACAGGTGCAGAAAGAAGCATGTAAAGTGCAGAATGAAGCAACAGGGGTGGAGAAAGAGGCAAGAGAAGTGCAGAAACAGGCAAGAGATGTGCACAAAGAGGCAAGAGAATTGCTGAAAGAAGCAACAGAGGTGTAGAAAGAAGCAAGAAAAGTGCAGAAAGAGGCAAGTGAGATGCAAAAACAGGCAGGAAATGTACAGAAAGAGGGAAGACGAGTACATAAAGAGACAACAGGGGTGCAGAAAGAAGCAAATGAGGTGCAGAAAGAGGCAACAGACGTGCAGAAAGAGGGAAGAGAGGTGCAGAAAAAGCCAAGAAAAGTATAGAAAGAGGCAAATGAGGTATATAAAGAGACAACAGGGGTGCAGAAAGAAGCAAATGAGGTGCAGAAAGAGGCAACAGACGTGCAGAAAAAGGGAAGAGAGGTGCAGAAAAAGCCAAGAAAAGTGCAGAAAGAGGCAAAAGAGGTACATAAAGAGACAACAGGGGTGCAGAAAGAAGCAAGACAGGTGCAGAAAGAAGCATGGAAAGTGCAGACTGAAGCAACAGGGGTGCACAAAGAGGCAAGAGAAGTGCAGAAACAGGCAAGAGAAGTGCACAAAGGGGCAAGAGAATTGCTGAAAGAAGCAACAGAGGTGTAGAAAGAAGCAAGAAAAGTGCAGAAAGAGGCAAGTGAGATGCACAAACAGGCAGGGAAGGTACAGAAAGAGGGAAGACGAAAGCAAAAAGAGAAATCAGGGGTGCAGAAAGAAGCAAATGAGGTGCAGAAAGAGGCTACGGACGTGCAGAAAGAGGGAAGAGAGGTGCAGAAAAAGCCAAGAAAAGTACAGAAAGAGGCAAAAGAGGTGCATAAAGAGACAACAGGGGTGCAGAAAGAAGCAAGACAGGTGCAGAAAGAAGCATGGAAAGTGCAGAATGAAGCAACAGGGGTGCAGAAAGAGGCAAGAGAAGTGCAGAAACAGGCAAGAGATGTGCACAAAGAGGCAAGAGAATTGCTGAAAGAAGCAACAGAGGTGTAGAAAGAAGCAAGAAAAGTGCAGAAAGAGGCAAGTGAGATGCAAAAACAGGCAGGAAATGTACAGAAAGAGGGAAGACGAGTGCATAAAGAGACAACAGGGGTGCAGAAAGAAGCAAATGAGGTGCAGAAAGAGGCAACAGACATGCAGAAAGAGGGAAGAGAGTTGCAGAAAACGGCAAGAAAAGTGTAGAAAGAGGCAAATGAGGTACATAAAGAGACAACAGGGGTGCAGAAAGAAGTAAATGAGGTGCAGAAAGAGGCAACATACGTGCAGAAAGAGGGAAGAGAGGTGCAGAAAAAGCCAAGAAAAGTGCAGAAAGAGGCAAAAGAGGTACATAAAGAGACAACAGGGGTGCAGAAAGAAGCAAGACAGGTGCAGAAAGAAGCATGGAAAGTGCAGACTGAAGCAACAGGGGTGCACAAAGAGGCAAGAGAAGTGCAGAAACAGGCAAGAGAAGTGCACAAAGGGGCAAGAGAATTGCTGAAAGAAGCAACAGTGGTGTAGAAAGAAGCAAGAAAAGTGCAGAAAGAGGCAAGTGAGATGCTAAAACACACCTGACTTCGCTATCACGACATACACCTGACTTGAACGACTCTCTGATCAGTCAACAGTTTGTTTTTCTGAGTGCCAGTCACCACCAATGAAAGCAGAAGACACTGTGTGAACCAATCACGCAGCAGTAACTCTACCTGCCAATCTTCCATGCTCTTCCTGTGTGTTATATACTACAATTTTACATTAATGGGGAAAAATCTATTGATTACCTCATGCAGAACTTTTTTTTGGAAGTCCGAGTGTTACATACTGATCGTTAGACATCTCAGTGGGTTGAGCACCTGCTGTAGAAATCTGTAAGCAAAGCTGCGGGTCACAGGATCCTGGCAGCTCCCCAACTCCTGCTATTATTTCCCCCTTTGCATTCTGGTACTTGTAGTCATGCCTTTATACTGGGTGAATTGAAGCTGCATGCTACAGAGAGAACTCAGGGGTGATTACATTCTCAGTCTGGAGACCTGTGAGCTCTGTCTCCTCACCCTATGAAGGAACCACCGAAGACGAATACTGTTCAGTCGGGTGAGCTACCAAGTTTCCCACGTCCAAGCGTGACTAGTTATATCACGTCTGATTTTTTTTTTTCTCACAGAATTCTGGGACTTGTAGGTTTGGTTTTATGCTGAGATAACCACGACTGTGAGTCCCAGATTCTAAGACAAAATCCCGGACGGGCCTAAATAGACCTGGGAAACTTGGCAGCTATGACTTAAGATTGGTACCTTCAGAGCAGGTCAGTCTGTGGTCTGCAGAACAGTTAATCCTGTTAATTTAAAGTTTTATGGTGTAATCCTGCTGTCCCCTCCCCTCCCCCCAGTGGACATGTTCACCGTCGAGGCACAGAAACAAACAGAGAGAATAAATCCGAAACCGACTCCAGAGAATGAGAAAGAATAACAAACTGAGGCTGCAGAGAGGGGGCCCTGAAAGAGCAGGAACTCGACACCAGCAACGAGCTGGAAGAACAAGGATACCGCATGAAAGAAAACCCAGTGTAAACACCACAGAAACGGGAAGTAGCAGCGTGGCTGGGAAACGACATTTAAACACACATGGAACTCATACATTGAATGATATCACTTTCAGGGACGATGACTCATTATGTTTGTGGGGCATACCTCGAAGAGTCTGGGTCGTGCTGGGGAGGTGACGGCATGGTCTGCATTCTAACGTAGCACTTGGAGCACAGTTTTGTTTACCATTTCGTAGCACTCTAAATAACAAGCAGGGTTGCCAGATCACTACATAAACAACCTGATTACTTTCATTTAATAAATCAGTGCATGCTGGGAGTTGTAGTCTGATCCGGTATAATTGACACCCCCCACTGTACTCTTAACCTGAAAAGTGCACGTGTACCCCCTCATATCAATGACTGACACCACATCAAAAAGCCAGAACATCTACAAAACTTTCCTCGACCCTAAAAACCTGAACCTCCCGTGACGTTGACATGACTCTGACGCCCAAGCTGGTAGGGCTGGGGAAGATAGGGAAGTCTGCCAGGTCGAAGCCATTGAAGATCAGGTTAACAGCAGGTTAAGGGCGGAGTCACAACAGGTCAAGGCTGAGGTCATGGTGGCAGCTAGGGGTCAAGGCTGAGGTCATGGTGGCAGGTAGGGGTCAAGGCTGAGGTCATGGTGGCAGGTAGGGGTCAAGGCTGAGGTCATGGTGGCAGCTAGGGGTCAAGCCGGATGCCGATCACGGCAGATCAGGGCAGGCAGAACTCCCAGGTGTCCCCGGGTCATGCATACCTAACTCACTCATGCCAGGTTTTTGCTTCGAATTCTGGGACATGTAGTCCTGATTTTGTAAAAGGAAACTGAACTACAAATCCCATAATTGAAAGCAGAAAGATGGACAAGATGTGTTTACTTGGGACTGCAAGGGAAACTGTAAGCTCAGGGCAGGTCACAGCAGGTCAAGGACAGGTCATTGTCTTGTCCATATCAAGCTGATGTTGATGTACTGTGGTTACGAGAATAACACATACCCAAAAATCGCAATCTGTGTGCAATGCAGCGCCAGAGGTTGGAGCCTAATGTCAGACAGGTGTGGAGCGATCTGGCCTCAGGTGGTGGCGTTACCTATGTCAATAGTGCACTAACTGCAGACCTCAGACAGATGAAGGGCTGAGTCAGCCCCTACGAGAGTCCATTCACATCTAGATCCCCGCAGCGCGCACTTAACTCGCCGAGCTATCTTAGCAATGTCAGTCCAAGGGCTGCTGTAAACATCTGCGCCAAAACATGTGAGCAGCGTCATTTGCGTGCTGCGGAAAACTTCTGTGTCAAGGGTTCAAGTCAAGGTACCCAGACATGGGCTGGCTGAGCCTTCCAATGACTGCACAATGAGGAATAACAGGAGAATACAAACACTTTGTATAAAAGTGCGCACCCTGTGTAGAGTGATCTGTAAAGAGTTCATTATTTAAACTTATATTAAATTAATTCGAGAACCAGAAAAAAAAACTTGAACTAAAAGGGTGTAAAATGGACAATTTGCTAAGAGCCAAGGAATTGAAAAGGGTGGATGATGTTTTTTCGGTTTTACATGTCACCCTGATATTGTAAAGCACTCTGATACCCGCAAGGGTCATGCTCGCGCTATATAACACATTAAAAATAAAGAAAATACAAATACTTGGTGCCCACCCATCGGTATCAGAGAAAGCGGGTGGGGGCACAGTCTCTTCACTGTCAGATGAAGGTGATGGCCTGCTTAGAAGAGAACATTTCACCCATGCCAGGGTCACCCATGTGTTCAGCACCTCAGGGGAGCGAATAGCTCCTCAGGCACTCTTTGTTCTTCTAGGCGGTAGGTAGTCCGGTTCCTTTTGCGTCAGCGGTGCCCGTAGAAAAGCACTGGCTTACAATGCTAAACTATCACAGTGCAACAATTAAACAAAATAATTGGGGGGGGAGGGTGTTGTTTTAACTTTCCTCACTGGGGTTAGAATAGTAAAGGAGCCTCCGGAATATTTTGGGGAGCGCTGCACTTTCCCCAAGTTCCCTTAATTCAAGAGGCGTCACGAGTACCAGCACAGGGGGCGTGCGTTTCTGGTTTTGGGGCCACACGGGGGCCTTCCTCAGATGTAAAGCAATAAACACAATACAATACCGCAGCCTGTGCTCAGCACTAAACACCATGTACTGGCGCACATACACAAGCGTTTACGCGCGTGTGCACCCCAAACACAAACAGCCCCAGTCTCTGTTTCCAACTCTCTCTACATCTCCCCTACACTGCTCTGTTTCTCTTCTTCTCCTCTGTGCCTCCATCTCTCACTGCCTCTCTCTCTGTCTTCCTTCGGACTCACACTCTCTTTTCGTTCATCTTTCTCCCTCCTTTTCGACATCCCACTCTTTTGCTCCTCTCCTCTCCCCTTCGCCTCCTCTCTCTAGGGCATGACATGGAAGAATGGGCAGTCTGACCTCAGTAAGGAGTGCGCCATCCTCAGCGGTCATCTCAGCCGGTGTCCAGGGTCACACAGGGCGTGCTGCAGGAAGGGGCAATACTGATGCGGATCCCCGTGAGAGTGTGGCGCCGCCTGCACTCCTTGCAGTCAGTCTACTCTCTGGCTGCCGCAGCAGCTCTCCCTCTCCCCCTCTCTGTCCCTCCCTCCCTCCTTGTGCTCCAATAATCCCCGCACAGCCATTTTACAGCTCCGAGTTACACCTCCAGCACTGGAGCCAGCAGACCGGCTCCGCATCACCCACTCTTTAACCCCTTCTCCTCCTCCTCCCGCCAGGTCCCAGAGAATAAATCCAACTTACTTTCTCCGGATGCTCCGTGCACCAACTCTTCCAAGCAGGAAGCGCCTTGCAGCGATTTGAGTCCCGAACAGGCGAAATGTCAGCTGTTTCACTGCCATCTTTGTCTTACTTTTTTATTTCTCTCTCCGTCCGAGGCACAAGATGGCTGCCAACACTTCCTGGTTTGAAGTGTTGGCAGCCAATCAGAGGCAAGCTCGTGCTCTGGAGGAGATGTGTGGTTAGGCTCCGCCCATTTATCGAAATTTTTTCTTTTTCTAATTTCTCAGGAACTACTGAACGGATTTACACATTTAAAAAAAAGGACTCTTTTTGAAACAAAACCTACCTTTTTGCCAAATTTGGTGTAATTTCGTTCAGCAATTCAAGCTGTAGCTTTGTCTAAAGTTTCCTATGGAAATTAACATGAGGAAAACGCGTTTTGGGACCCCCTTTTTCTCGGCCCCTGCTTGTGGAATCAACCTGAAACTTTTGAAGACAGGAGCTGACTGGAGCGGGCCACTAGTTTTAAAAATTTCGCGAAGATTCGTCAACCGGCACCAAAGTTATTGGGAAAAGAAAAACGCTTTTCCTATGGAAACTAGGTCCTAACTATAACTACCTACTGGCGACCGCCAGTAGGTATATATATATATATATTGAATTGAGTGGTTAATAGCGTTTCAGTCCTAATGTCATCAGTGATGTCACTGACCATGTCATGAGTGATGTAATATGTGACGTCATCAGCAGTGCATTGCGGGGGCGCGAGTTATAGTTAGCTGAACTAACTATAACGGGGGAATTTCTATGGTTTTGTACGAGTGAAATGTCCAACTAACTATAACTGTCCCTAAAACCTATGGTTTTTTCAGTGAATATATATATATATATATATATATGTTATCCAAAGTAAGCCTGATGCTTCAAGGACGCACTCCCAGCCACTTAATTGCAGAAGAAAACCGGAGACTGCATTCCAGGTTAATTTACTTTTATTTCCCCTTTTATATATATATATATATATATATATTCCATAAGAAAATCACGCAACATCACAAGCGTGAAAGCAAGCCACTCCAACCAAACCTTTCAAGTATGAGGTTTATTCCAGGCAGAATAACAAAACACAGCATGACGCGTTTCAGTCCTAACGGACCTTAATCATATGCAAATATGAGGGTTCAATTTCACCTGGATGATATATACTCAGGTTGTCAAAACAAACGAAGGACTACCGAGTACATTTTTCTTATTCAAGCGCTATGCCTGATTTCTATCAGCTCTGCCGACCAAATCACAGTTTTTTAGTTTTAGTACTCTTAGAAATATCATGCTGGTGCATTTTCTCTCAAATAATGTTCGAGTTACTTGATTTAGGTCAGTTTTTATAACATTACTGGACTCCAGTGTCCATAATGCATTGCAGCTGAAAATCACAACGTGGTAGATTCCTTCATTGTTACCTGTTTTACCTGCTTCGGTAAGTGTCAATAAAACAGAGATGCCATCCCCGTGCTTCAAAAGGATCAAATTCCATATAGTGCACAATGGCAAAAATGTCTCACTTTTACTTTCCCGGCGCTTCCCTCGTGTCTTTGTTTCTTCACCATCAACGTGTAACTGCCTGTCATTTCTTTCGGTTTGGAAGTGCAAAGGTTAACAAACCCTCGCAAACTCTGGCTGTCTCTAAAGTGTTGAAGAAATCTTCAGCCTGCAGGCCTCCTCGGAGAAATATGTGGCAGAGCCTCCCATTTTACTCTAAGTGGCTCCAATTCAGCAAAGTCCTTCCTGACTTGAAGAGCAGCCGGCGGGCTCCCTTATATTTATAGTTCCAAAAGCAATGTGACGAAAGGGAGCCTCAGCCTAGCGAGTCGGGGCTTGTAGGCGACATCACCACCAAAATATTCCATAAGAAAATCACGCAACATCACAAGCGTGAAAGCAAGCCACTCCAACCAAACCTTTCAAGTATGAGGTTTATTCCAGGCAGAATAACAAAACACAGCATGACGCGTTTCAGTCCTAACGGACCTTAATCATATGCAAATATGAGGGTTCAATTTCACCTGGATGATATATACTCAGGTTGTCAAAACAAACGAAGGACTACCGAGTACATTTTTCTTATTCAAGCGCTATGCCTGATTTCTATCAGCTCTGCCGACCAAATCACAGTTTTTTAGTTTTAGTACTCTTAGAAATATCATGCTGGTGCATTTTCTCTCAAATAATGTTCGAGTTACTTGATTTAGGTCAGTTTTTATAACATTACTGGACTCCAGTGTCCATAATGCATTGCAGCTGAAAATCACAACGTGGTAGATTCCTTCATTGTTACCTGTTTTACCTGCTTCGGTAAGTGTCAATAAAACAGAGATGCCATCCACGTGCTTCAAAAGGATCAAATTCCATATAGTGCACAATGGCAAAAATGTCTCACTTTTACTTTCCCGGCGCTTCCCTCGTGTCTTTGTTTCTTCACCATCAACGTGTAACTGCCTGTCATTTCTTTCGGTTTGGAAGTGCAAAGGTTAAAAACCCTCGCAAACTCTGGCTGTCTCTAAAGTGTTGAAGAAATCTTCAGCCTGCAGGCCTCCTCGGAGAAATATGTGGCAGAGCCTCCCATTTTACTCTAAGTGGCTCCAATTCAGCAAAGTCCTTCCTGACTTGAAGAGCAGCCGGCGGGCTCCCTTATATTTATAGTTCCAAAAGCAATGTGACGAAAGGGAGCCTCAGCCTACCGAGTCAGGGCTTGTAGGCGACATCACCACCAAAATATTCCATAAGAAAATCACGCAACATCACAAGCGTGAAAGCAAGCCACTCCAACCAAACCTTTCAAGTATGAGGTTTATTCCAGGCAGAATAACAAAACACAGCATGACGCGTTTCAGTCCTAACGGACCTTAATCATATGCAAATATGAGGGTTCAATTTCACCTGGATGATATATACTCAGGTTGTCAAAACAAACGAAGGACTACCGAGTACATTTTTCTTATTCAAGCGCTATGCCTGATTTCTATCAGCTCTGCCGACCAAATCACAGTTTTTTAGTTTTAGTACTCTTAGAAATATCATGCTGGTGCATTTTCTCTCAAATAATGTTCGAGTTACTTGATATATATATATATATAATACAAAAAGAGTTGCCTCTAGTCGGGATGTACTCCCAGGTGGAAATTACGCCAAAGCAAGGGCACACGCCATGAACAAAGTCCTTTTCTGGTTTCCTGCCAGACGCGTTTCGGGCCAGCGCCCTCTTCAGTGGCAGACCATGTGACATGACGGCATGCGGCAACCACCTGTAAATCCCCGTAATAATTATGCTCAGGTGAACCACCTGAAGCAATGCTTCCTGGGACTGGTGGTTCTGTAAAACCCAAGTGGGTCGCCGCCGGCACTCACATTCAAAAATGTCTTTAAAAGGATTGCCGATGTTCGCGCCGGCACCCCTACATATAACAGGCACCTCCTGTTCCACAGTTAGCTGCCCCAATAAAGCAGCCGCGGACCCGCAAGTGTTTCGCGGTGGTGCAATCCCGCGACCAGGCAGGCCGCTATACAAAATACAAAAAGAGTTGCCTCTAGGTGGGATGTACTCCCAGGTGGAAATTACGCCAAAGGAAGGGCGCACGCCATGAACAAAGTCCTTTTCTTGTTTCCTGCCCGACGCGTTTCGGGCCAACGCCCTCTTCAGTGGCAGACCATGTGACGTGACGGCATGCAGCAACCACCAGTAAATCCCCGTAATAATTATGCTCAGGTGAACCACCTGAAGCAATGCTTCCTGGGACTGGTGGTTCAGTAAAACCCAAGTGGGTCGCCGCCGGCACTCACATTCAAAAATGTCTTTAAAAGGATTGCCGATGTTCGCGCCGACACCCCTGCATATAACAGGCACCTCCTGTTCCACAGTTATCTGCCCCAATAAAGCAGCTGCGGACCCGCAAGTGTTTCGCGGTGGTGCAATCCCGCGACCAGGCAGGCCGCTATACAAAATACAAAAAGAGTTGCCTCTAGGTGGGATGCACTCCCAGGTGGAAATTACGCCAAAGCAAGGGCACACGCCATGATCAAAGTCCTTTTCTGGTTTCCTGCCAGACGCATCTCGGGCCAACGCCCTCTTCAGTGGCAGACCATGTGACGTGACGGCATGTGGCAACCACCAGTAAATCCCCATAATAATTATACTCAGGTGAACCACCTGAAGCAATGCTTCCTGGGACTGGTGGTTCAGTAAAACCCAAGTGGGTCGCCGCCGGCACTCACATTCAAAAATGTCTTAAAAGGATTGCTGATGTTCGCGCCGGACCCACTGCATATAACAGGCACCTCCTGTTCCACAGTTAGCTGCCCCAATAAAGCAGCCGCGGACCCGCAAGTGTTTCGCGGTGGTGCAATCCCGCGACCAGGCAGGCCGCTATACAAAACACAAAAAGAGTTGCCTCTAGGTGGAATGCACTCCCAGGTGGAAATTACGCCAAAGCAAGGGCACACGCCATGAACAAAGTCCTTTTCTGGTTTCCTGCCAGACGCGTTTTGGGCCAACGCCCTCTTCAGTGGCAGACCATGTGACGTGACGGCGTGCGGCAACCACCAGTAAATCCCCATAATAATTATGCTCAGGTGAACCACCTGAAGCAATGCTTCCTAGGACTGGTGGTTCAGTAAAACCCAAGTGGGTCACCGCCGGCACTCAGATTCAAAAATGTCTTTAAAAGGATTGCCGATGTTCACGCCGGCACCCCTGCATATAACAGGCACCTCCTGTTCCACAGTTAGCTGCCCCAATAAAGCAGCCACGGACCCGCAAGTGCTTCGCGATGGTGCAATCCCGCGACCAGGCAGGCCGCTATACAAAATACAAAAAGAGTTGCCTCTAGGTGGGATGCACTCCCAGGTGGAAATTACGTCGAAGCAAGGGCACACGCAATGAACAAAGTCCTTTTCTGGTTTCCTGCCAGACGCATTTCGGGCCAACGCCCTCTTCAGTGGCAGACCATGTGACGTGACAGCGTTCGGCAACCACCAGTAAATCCCCGTAATAATTATGCTCAGGTGAACCACCTGAAGCAATGCTTCCTGGGACTGGTGGTTCAGTAAAACCCAAGTGGGTCGCCGCCGGCACTCACATTAAAAAATGTCTTTAAAAGGATTGCCGATGTTCGCGCCGGCACCCCTACATATAACAGGCACCTCCTGTTCCACAGTTAGCTGCCCCAATAAAGCAGCCGCGGACTCGCAAGTGTTTCGCGGTGGTGCAATCCCGCGACCAGGCAGGCCGCTATACAAAATACAAAAAGAGTTGCCTCTAGGTGGGATGTACTCCCAGGTGGAAATTATGCCAAAGGAAGGGCACACGCCATGAACAAAGTCCTTTTCTTGTTTCCTGCCCGATGCGTTTCGGGCCAACGCCCTCTTCAGTGGCAGACCATGTGACGTGACGGCATGCGGCAACCACCAGTAAATCCCCGTAATAATTATGCTCAGGTGAACCACCTGAAGCAATGCTTCCTGGGACTGGTGGTTCAGTAAAACCCAAGTGGGTCGCCACCGGCACTCACATTAAAAAATGTCTTTAAAAGGATTGCCGATGTTCGTGACGGCACCCCTGCATATAACAGGCACCTCCTGTTCCGCAGTTAGCTGCCCCAATAAAGCAGCCGCAGACCCGCAAGTATTTCGCAGTGGTGCAATCCCGCGACCAGCCAGGCCGCTATACAAAATACAAAAAGAGTTGCCTCTAGGTGGGATGCACTCCCAGGTGGAAATTACACCAAAGCAAGAGCACACGCCATGAACACTGAAGAGGGCATTGGCCCGAAACGCGTCTGGCAGGAAACTAGAAAAGGACTTTGTTCATGGCGTGTGCCCTTGCTTTGGTGTAATTTCCACCTGGGAGTGCATCCCACCTAGAGGCAAGTCTTTTTGTGTTATATATATATATATATTCACTGAAAAAACCATAGGTTTCAGGGGCGTTATAGTTAGTTGGACATTTCACTCATACAAAACCATAGAAATTCCCCCGTTATAGTTAGTTCAGCTAACTATAACTCGCGCGCCCGCAATGCACTGCTGATGACGTCACATATTACATCACTCATGACATGGTCAGTGACATCACTCATGACATCACTGTTGACATCTCAAATGACATCACTCATGACATCACTGATGACATCATCCTTGTGATAGAGTGGCAGACCTCCTCTCACCCTAATATAACCTTTGATACACACACTCAAAAATACAAACTAACATTTTCAAAACAATGGACATACCAATACCAGTTACAACACACCTATTCAGTAATTCCAAGATCTACACACACATCCACTCATTCACCAACAGTCCCTATACAGTCACTCATACATGTACTCACTCATCATATGTACTCATACACCTATACATCCTGTTACACACCGCCACTCATCCATAGAGTTACTCACACACATAGTCACACATGCAAACAAAGTATCAAACATCCATTTATTTGCATATACAGTTATACACACACTACCACACTTACTTCTACAGAAACTTACACATACTTACTCTCTTAAACAATCACTTATAGAAACACCTACTTATTTGTACAGGAACTCTTCCAATCTCTCACTCTCACATATACTCACTTATATACGCCAATACTCACATATACTAGTTTAAAACATATGTATTTACTCATAAAGACACTATTGAGACAGTCATTCACTCACTAACACACCCATACACATACTCATCCACCTATACAGTCCTGCACACATGCTGTCTTCAACACATACAAACAGTGAGTCACTCATTCATGCATCTATGCACTAAGTAATACCCCCACCGAACCATACAGACACTCATACTGATACTCAAAAAACCAACTAATAACCCATATAGACACTCATGTAGCTACTCACCAACCCATGCAGCCACTTATACACAAAGTGAGAGACTGATACAGATATTTTCATATTTAAACATTACTCACTAACCCATGTATTCACTAAGATACACTTAGTCAGTTATACAATCAATATTACAAAACAAAATCATCCATTTAGACACTTATATACCCATTTATTCTTCCATCGACCTTGAGATATACATATATAAAACATATTTAATTTTCAGAAAAACACTCATTCACTGGATGATGTCATCAGTGATGTAATCAGTGATGTCATTTGAGATGTCATCAGTGATGTCATGAGTGATGTCACTGACCATGTCATGAGTGATGTAATATGTGACGTCATCAGCAGTGCATTGCGGGTGCGCAAGTTATAGTTAGCTGAACTAACTATAACGGGGAATTTCTATGGTTTTGTACGAGTGAAATGTCCAACTAACTATAACGCCCCTGAAACCTATGGTTTTTTCAGTGAATTTCTAAGGTTTTTTAAATGCTAATTTCTAACTATAACGTGCCTGAAACCTATGGTTTTTCCAGTGAATTTCTAAGGTTTTTTTAAATGCTAATTTCTAACTATAGCGTGCCTGAAACCTACGTTTTTTTCAGTGAATATATATATATTTATTATACTATGTATACATGTGAAAATGTCTCGGTCCCCTGTTTGCCTCGGTGACACGGAAAAAATGGGTGGAACTGACGTCAGCACGCCGACGAGGTTCTCTTATGGCTCCGATGACGTCATACGGCGTCGCGAGCGGAGCCGTGCTATTATGACGTCCTCGTTTACGTGGGAGAGCTAGGAAAGAATTTCCGTGGAATGCTGGTGCTTGGGATATTCACCTAAGTGTTCAGGCTAGTCCTTTGGGAGCAACTGTTTATGCTGCCACTCCAGAAACCGAAACCAGTGATCCGAGGGCAGAGGCCCTGCAGATGGCACACGAGGTGGGGTGCCCAGTCGTGTGCACCGGCGGGGCAGCGAAGTGACAAGCACCACAACCCACAAAAAAGGTAACGAGGGCACTGAATAACACAGGATCTTCTCTTTGTATCTGGCAGGAACAACGAAGTTAAAATGCCCTAGTACCAAAATGTAGAATTGGTGCTACAACAGTCTTCAAGAGGACCTGCGATGCCGCTTCTGCCTCCCGTACCCTGGAGGTGGCACATGGGTCACGCGGTACGGTCATACTGCGGTGGGACGCACACTCGTTGACCTCTCATGGCACTGCTCCACACTTCAGGGAGGACGCTTTCCATTAGCTATGTTTTCTGATGACATGTCGCGCCGGCCCCGTCCAACAACAGAACTCCTTTAAATCCAAACAGACTCTTCCACTCTCTCACCGGAAGTGAAACCATGCCACGTGGACACTTTCACAATACAACAGCCGGGAATCCACTTTTCGTGAAAAAAAACACATTCCTTCCTCCTAATTAATCAAATAAACGTCTCACTGAAGAACAGGGGCCAGCTTCGATCGGTATACAGCCATTACAACGACTTTTTACTTTGCGATACCATTACAACGCATGCATTACCACGCATGCGTTGTACATCACAAAGTCATTACTACGCATTTTTTAGAACGCATGGTCATTTACCACGCATGCCTTTACAACGAATTTTGTTGTAAAGGTATGTATGGTAAATGACCATGCGTTCTAAAAACATGTAGACGATCCATGTCGTTGTAAGGAAACAGAGGCTGTTCCGTTTCCTCACAACAATGTGCACCGCCCTCAGAGACAACGTGAAGCAGGAACCACGAGGAGAGAGGAACCACGAGGAGTGAGAGGTAAGGGGGATTGGGCATGGGGTGGGGGTTTCTTTTCTAGGGTTTAGGGTAGTGCAGTGGTGTTTGGGTGGTGTAGGGGGTCGTGCTGGGGTAGTGTTTTAGGGTTTAGGGTAGTGCAGTGGTGTTTGGGTAGTGTAGGGGGTCGTGCTGGGGGTAGTGTTTTAGGGTTTAGGGTAGTGCAGTAGTGTAGGGGGTCGTGCTCGGGGTATTGTTTTAGGCTTTAGGGTAGTGCAGTGGTGTATGGGTAGTGTAGGGTGTCGTGCTGGGTTAGTGTTTTGGGGTTTAGGGTAGTGCAGTGGTGTTTGAGTAGTGTAGGGGGTCATGCTGGTGGTAGTGTTTTAGGGTTTAGGGTAGTGCCGTGGTGTTTGTGTAGTGTAGGGGGTCATGCTGGGGGTAGTGTTTTATGGTTTAGGGTAGTGCAGTGGTGTTTGGGTAGTGTAGGGGGTCATGCTGGGGGTAGATTTAGGGTTTAGGGTAGTGCAGTGGTGTTTGGGTAGTGTAGGGAGTCGTGCTGGGGGTAGTGTTTTAGGGTTTAGGGTAGTGCAGTGGTGTTTGTGTAGTGTAGGGGGTTGTGCTGGGGGTAGTGTTTTAGGGTTTATGTTAGTGCAGTGGTGTTTGGGTAGTGTAGGGGGTAGTGCTGGGGTAGTGTTTTAGGGTTTAGGGTAGTGCAGTGATGTTTGTGTAGTGTAGGGGGTAGTGCTGGGGGTAGTGTTTTAAGGTTTAGGGTAGTGCAGTGGTGTTTGGGTAGTGTAGGGGTTCATGCTGGGGGTAGTGTTTTGGGGTTTAGGGTATGGCAGTGGTGTTTGGGTAGTGTAGGGGGTCGTGCTGGGGTCGATTTAGGGTTTAGGGTAGTGCAGTGGTGTTTGTGTTGTGAGGGGGTCATGCTGGGGGTAGTGTTTTAGGGTTTAGAGTAATGCAGTGGTGTTTGTATAGTGTAGGGGGTTTAGGGTAGTGCAGTGGTGTTTGTGTAGTGTAGGGGGTCATGCTGGGGGTTGTGTTTTAGGGTTTAGGGTAGGGCAGTGGTGTTTGTGTAGTGTAGGGGGTAGTGTTTTAGGGTTTAGGGTAGTGCAGTTGTGTTTGTGTAGTGTAGGGGGTCATGCTGTTGGTAGTGTTTTAGGGTTTAGGGTAGTGCAGTTGTGTTTGTGTAATGTACGGGGTCGTGTTTTAGGGTATAGGGTAGTGCAGTGGTGTTTGGGTAGTGTAGGGAGTCATGCTGGGGTTAGTGTTTTTGGGTTTAGGGTAGTGCAGTGGTGTTTGGGTAGTGTAGGGGGTCGTGCTGGGGGTAGTGTTTTAGGGTTTAGGGTAGTGCAGTGGTGTTTGTGTAGTGTGGGAGGTCATGCTGGGGGTAGATTTAGGGTTTAGTGTAGTGCAGTGGTGTTTAGGTAGTGTAGGGAGTCGTGCTGGGGGTAGTGTTTTAGGGTTTAGGGTAGTCCAGTGGTGTTTGTGTAGTGTAGGGAGTCGTGCTGGGGGTAGTGTTTTAGGGTTTAGGGTAGTGCAGTGGTGTTTGGGTAGTGTAGGGGTCGTGCTGGGGTAGTGTTTTAGGGTTTAGGGTAGTGCAGTGGTGTTTGTGTAGTGTAGGGGGTCATGCTGGGGGTAGTATTTTAGGGTTTAGGGTAGTGCAATGGTGTTTGTGTAGTGTAGGGGGTAGTGTTTTAGGGTTTAGGGTAGTGCAGTGGTGTTTGTGTACTGTAGGGGGTCGTGCTGGGTTCTAGTGTTTTAGGGTTTAGGGTAGTGCAGTGGTATTTGTGTAGTGTAGGGGGTAGATTTAGGGTTTAGGGTAGGTGCAGTGGTGTTTGGGTAGTGTAGGGGTCGTGCTGGGGGTAGTGTTTTTGAGTTTACGGTAGTGCAGTTGTGTTTGGGTAGTGAAGGGGGTCGTGCTGGGGGTAGTGTTTTAGGGTTTAGGGTAGTGCAGTGGTGTTTGGGTAGTGTAGGGGTCAACCAACATGAATTGGTCCTTGTGTGATGTAACCAATGCTCATGTAAAGCACTCCAATACCTGACTAGTCTGCACTATATAAAACTGCAAAAAACAAAATATAAAAAGTGTTTTGCACACTTCTGTCATTGGGCTATACGTGGGCTACCTCTGGGTGATATTTGTGCTACATTTGGGCTCTTTTTTCTCTGGTGGCCATCTTGGGAGACTTATTTGTTATGAAGTTTCCTAATTTCCTCATTTACTACAGTCTCCTCAGTAGGAAATGCTTTCAGTTTTTACTTTGATTCCATCAAGAAGGCATTCAGATGTGTCACACATTTGCCATAAATTCAGAATGTTAGCACTCTAGTTGTTCATTAGATCACTGTAGTAAAGCTACTGCTCACCAAGGAGTTAACTGGAAGTCTACTGCTGGTATTGAAAGTGATTGTTTCAGTCTGCATGTCAGAATTTTCTAATGAAATAGAAGAGGATTTGAGATCTCACTTAAAAAATGCCCTACATTTTCTTTTTGCAGCACTAACCATAATTTCTATGGCAAAATGAACCCTCTCATTTTGTTCCTTTTTAAATTAAATGTTTTAAGTGTTACCAGTTTATTCCAATCAAGTTGGCTTCAGGTGTGCCATACTTTTGTCATAAGTAAGGCTGTTAGCACTCTAGTTGTTCTTTAGAACACTCTGGGAAGCTGCAGTAGAACACAAAGGCATCAACTGACAGGCTGCTCCTGTTGAAATATAACAGGAAGATATTTGAGATCACACTTGAAACATGTCCTAATTTTTCTTTCTACAGCACTAACCATAATTTCTATGACAAAATGAACCCCATCATTTTGTTCCTTTTTAAATTAAATGTTTTAAGTGTTACCAGTTTATTCCAATCAAGATGGCTTCAGGTGTGCCATACTTTTGTCATAAGTAAGGCTGTTAGCACTCTAGTTGTTCTTTAGAACACTCTGGGAAGCTGCAGTAGAACACAAAGGAATCAACTGACAGTCTCTGCCATTGTTGGATGTACATGTTTTACTGAGAATATCAGACTTCATTCTCACATGACTGAGAAAGATAATGTGAATTTACAGAAAATATGCTCTCATTTTAGCTTCTGGAGCACCTTCCAAAACTGTATGGGACAAGCATGTGAAAATAGTTTTCTCTCAAACATGATTCATGATATCCCAGCAGAAGGTTTTTCACAGGGTAAAATCACCTTAGAACACACCACAATTCCTGAAATTAGTATGGTACCATCAACAAATGAATTCTAATGTAACTAAAGTCTGTTATCACCCTTTATAGTTCTCCTTTTGGTAACCCTCAAAATCTTCGATTCACTACAATGCATTTCAATGGGATACTATCATTTAAATTGGTCCCAAGATGGCTGCCAGCAATTCCAGGATGAAGTGCTGACAGCCAATCAGATCTCACAATGACATGTGTGGTTAGGCTCCGCCCAGATATATATGTGTTTTTACTTTTGATTTTCTCAGCAACTACTGAACGGATTTACACCATTTAACAAAAGGGTTCTTTCTGAACCAAGAACTACCTCTTTGCCAAATTTGGTGTAATTCCGTTCAGCAGTTCGGGCTGTAGCCTTGCATAAATTTTCCTATGGGAAATTGATTTTTTGACTCTTATTTTTTAATTTCTCCGCAACTACTGAACGGATTTACACCATTTAACAAAAGGGTTCTTTCTGAACCAAGAACTACCTCTTTGCCAAATTTTGTGTAATTCCGTTCAGCAGTTCGGGCTGTAGCCGTGGCTAACGTTTCCTATGGGAAAATGAATGGGGAAAACACGTTTTGGGACCCCCTTTTTCTCGGCCCCCGCTTGACGAATCACCCGAAACTTTCAGGGTAGGAGCGGACCGGAGCGGGCCATAAAGTTTGAAAATTTCGCGAAGATTCGTCAACCGACGCAAGAGTTATTTCAAATAGAATGTTGCAGATTTCCTATGGAAAATAGGTCCTAACTATAACTATCTACTGGCGACCCTGCTAGATAGATATATATATATATATATATATATATATATATATATATATATATATATATATATATATATATATATATATATATATATATATTATCTACTGGCGGTCGCCAGTAGATAGTTATAGTTACAACCTATTATCCATAGGAAATCCGCGACATTCTATTTGAAATAACTCTCTTGCCGGTTGACGTATCTTCGCAAAATTTTCAAACTTTATGGCCCGCTCCGGTCCGCTCCTACCCTGAAAGTCTCGGGGGATTCGTCAAGCAGGGGCCGAGAAAAAGGGGGTCCCAAAACGCGTTTTCCCCATGCAATTTTCCTCAGGAAACTTTAGACACGGCTACAGCCCGAACTGCTGAACGGAATTACACCAAATTTGGCAAAGAGGTAGTTCTTGGTTCAGAAAGAACCCTTTTGTTAAATGGTGTAAATCCGTTCAGTAGTTGCTGAGAAAATCAAAAGTAAAAAGATAGTGATATCTATGGTCGCGTCGGATTCGCGCACCCTCCCGATCACGAGCTGCATGCTAATTGGCTGTCAACACTCCAAATCAGGAAGTGTTGGCAGCCATTTTGTCCTCGGTAGAACCGAGGGACAGAAACAAGTGCGCAAAGCGCACAAAGGGAGCAGGGTAGAAACACCCTGACCCCCTAGGTTTGCTCAGGGGTCCCACAAGGACCCCCTGGGCAAAAAAAACAAAAAACATTTTTAAAAATCGGCAGGATGCGCTCAGGGTGCGCGAATCCTGCCGAGAAAATCGAGCGCGGTCTCCCGCGCTCGATTGTTTTTGCCCCGGGTGGCCCAAGTCCCGGGGGCATGGTGGGGGTTAATTTTATGTGTGGGGGGCCTCAAAGGGCCCCTGAGCCCGGGGACCGCCACCCCCGGGGCTTTATTGAAAAATGGTGCGGGAGGGCTCTTCTACCCTCCCGCAGCCCCGGGGACCGCCACCCCCGGGGCTTCTTTTTTTAATTTAAATAAGGTGTGTGGGGGGCTCCAGCCCCCCCACATGCCCCGGGGACCACCACCTCCCCGGGGCACTTATAAAATAAATGTGGGGGTCCATTACGGACCCCCAGAGCCCCGGGGACCACCACCTCCCCGGGGCTGTGCAATTTAAGGGAGGGGGGCCGCGCGGCCCCCCTCCTGGAGCCCTTGATGGCCCTGGGGACCGCCACCCCCAGGGCCGGCTCTGCAGTGTCCCGGGGTGCCTACCCCGGGACACTGCTGTTTGCAATGATAGGACGGGAGCCTCGCGGCTCCCGTCCTGTCATTGCAAACTGCTTTGGATATTGGAAGAGAGAGCAGGAAACCTGCTCTCTCTTCCAATATCCAAAGCCGATTGCTTTTCCACATGGGGAGTAGCATGTTAGCTGCTCCCCATGTGTAAGCAATGCCGGCTCCCGTAGGACACGGGGAGCCGGCGGGACTGTGGGGGTTTGGGGACCCCCCACAGTCCCCAACGAGAGGCCAGGCCCCGGGGGATGGGGTCCCCAGGGCAGTGGTTCGGGAGGGGGCCACGCAGCCCCCTCCCCAAAGTTTAAAAAAAAGAAAAAAAAGGGTATGGCCGGCCCCGGGATGGGGTCCCCGGGGCCTTAAATGGTCAGAGGAGGGGGCCACACAGCCCCCTCCAAAGAATAAAATTAAAAATAGAGGCCATGCCCCGGGGATGGGGTCCCCGGGGCCAATACAGGCCCAGGGAAGGGGGCCACGCGGCCCCCTTCCCGTTTTTTTTAAATTTTAATTACAAAAAAGGGGTAAGGCCCTGGGGGATGGGGTCCCCAGGGCCCAAAAACAGGAAAAAGGAAGGGGGCCACACAGCCCCCTTCAGGCGACAAAAAAAGCAAAAAAAAAACGATCGGGCCCGCAGGCCCCGCCCCTTCCTTCACCACTCTGAAAACGCGCCCCTGGCGCGTTTGCAGAGGGGGAACGACTCCCCTTGAATACTGGGGGTCCCTGGGGGCCAACTAGCCCACCAGAAACCTCCAGTATGCGCCAGTGGCTGCCTTGCAGAGAGGTGTACAGAGGCCACGCCCCTTTTACACCTCTCTGCAACGCAGCTCTGTGGCGCTTTTGGAGGTATATGGTGGGCTAGTTGGACTCCGGGGACCCTCAGGATTCAAGGGGACTTAATCCCCCAACTTAAAACGCGCCACGGGGCGTGTTTGCACAGTGGTGAAGGGAGGGCGGGGCTTCAGGTGACATGTGTGCAAACAGGCCCCGTGGCGCGTTTTAAGATGGGAATTAAATCCCTTCAATCCTGAGG
This sequence comes from Calotriton arnoldi, assembly GCA_963921515.1. Classification (NCBI taxonomy): domain Eukaryota; kingdom Metazoa; phylum Chordata; class Amphibia; order Caudata; family Salamandridae; genus Calotriton; species Calotriton arnoldi. Next base: position 2,602,453 of record CAWUFW010000840.1, read on the forward strand.
GTCCCTGGGGGCCAACTAGCCCAACAGGTACATCCAGAAAGCGCCACAGAGCTGCATTGCAGAGAAGTGTAAAAGGGTGTGGCCTCTCTACACGTCTCTGCAACGCAGCCCCTGGCGCATATTGGAGGTTCCTGGTGGGCTAGTTGGCCCCTAGGGACCCTCAGGATTCAAGGGGACTTAATCCCCCAACTTAAAACGCGCCACGGGGCGCGTTTGCACAGATGTCACCTCAGGCCCCGCCCCTTCCTTCACCATTGTGCAAATATTCTTCTAAAATCATCCGAAATACGAATTCCGATTTACTCACCTGTTATAAGGAGAGACCTCAGTGCTGCATCTTTCAGCCCAGTACTGGTCCTGAAAAGTAATTTTAACCGTACTTACCAGTAACTTGAATTTCCTTCCATAGGATATCATTGCCTGCTTTTTGCTGAAAAAGTTTCTAAGTGTTGATTTTTGAAACATACAAATATTCCTCTAAAATCAGCCGAAATACGAATTCCGATTTACTCACCTGTTATAAGGAGAGACCTCAGTGCTGTATCTTTCAGCCCAGTACTGGTCCTGAAAAGTAATTTTAACCGTACTTACTAGTAACTTGAATTTCCTTGCATAGGATATCATTGCCTGCTTTTTGCTGAAAAGTTTCTAAGTGTTGATTTTTGAAACATACAAATATTCCTCTAAAATCAGCCGAAATACGAATTCTGATTTACTCACCTGTTATAAGGAGAGACCTCAGTGCTGTATCTTTCAGCCCAGTACTGGTCCTGAAAAGTAATTTTAACCGTACTTACCAGTAACTTGAATTTCCTTCCATAGGCTAACATTGACTGGTTTCACTTGGAAATTCTTCAAAGTGTGGAGTTTTGGAACTTTAAAATATTCCTCTAAAATCAGCCGAAATACGAATTCCGATTTACTCACCTGTTATCAGGAGAGACCTCAGTGCTGCATCTTTCAGCCCAGTACTAATCCTGAAAAGTAATTTTAACCGTACTTACCAGTAACTTGAATTTCCTTCCATAGGATATCATTGCCTGCTTTTTGCTGAAAAAGTTTCTAAGTGTGGAGTTTTGGAACTTTAAAATATTCCTCTAAAATCAGCCGAAATACGAATTCCGATTTACTCACCTGTTATCAGGAGAGAACCCAGTGCTGCATCTTTTAGCCCAGCACTGACCCTGAAAAGTAATTTTAACCGTACTTACCAGTAACTTATATTTTCTTCCATAGGAATCCATTGTCTGGTTTTCAGCAAAAAGTTTCTAAGTGTTGATTTTTACAAACTACAAATATTCCTTAAAAATCGCCTGTATGACTTAAACGCATTCTTTCAACTGTTTACAGGAGATGCACCAGTGCTGGATCCAGGATCCAACACTGAGTAAGAAAAAGTACGATAACAGTTTTTACCTGCTAAGTGAATTTCCTTCCATAGGATAACATTGGTGACTATATGAGAAAAAGTTTCTAAGTGTCAACTTTTAAAATACAATAATATTCCTTAAAAATCAGTACTGTAACCAAAACGCTTTTACTCAACTGTTTACAGGAGATGTCCCAGGACTGAATCTAGGATCCAGTCCTGTGGTTAGAAAAGTAATCCATAAAGTAACTAATTGCATTTAACTAGAAATTCACATTGAGCTGAATGTTGCATTGTGTTTGAAAATGTGTTGCCCATTGCAACAACTGTAACTACTGTACTTAAAAGTCTATTGCCTATGTGCAAAGTATTTAAACTAAAGTAATTCATTCTGAGAAAGTATTTTTTGTAATGTAATGTATAATGTAATTACAATGTAATTTAAAAAATAAAATATGTAAAAAAAATTGTTTCTAAATATGTAGTAAATCAGTATGAAAAAAATTAATATAACAATTAATACTTTTAAAAATTGTCATTTACAAAACCTTTGGAATTTACTGAAAAAACCGTAGGTTTCAGGCACGTTATAGTTAGAAATTAGCATTTTAAAAACCTTTGAAATTCACTGAAAAAACCATAGGTTTCAGACACGTTATAGTTACAAATTAGCATTTAAAAAACCTTTGAAATTCACTGAAAAAACCATAGGTTTTAGGGACAGTTATAGTTACTTGGACATTGCACTCGTAAAAACCCGTGAAATTCCCCCGTTATAGTTAGTTCAGCTAACTATAACTCGCGCCCCGCAATGCACTGCTGATGACGTCACATATTACATCACTCATGACATGGTCAGTGACATCACTGATGACATCACTGATGACATCTCAAATGACATCACTGATGACATCATCCACGTGATAATCTGATGCACCTCCTCACACCCTAATATAACCTTTGATACACCCACTCTAAATTACAGACTGCCATTCGCAAAACCATAGACACTCCAACACCAATAACTACATACCCACTCACTGATTCTTAGGTCTACACACACACATCCACTCACTCACCCGTACAGTCACTCATACTTATGGTCACTCAGTACAGGACTATCATATGCACTCTTACTCCTATATAGACACTCAAACACCGCCACTCATCCATAGAGGTACTCACACACCTAGTCAGTCATGCAAATAATTAAACACACTGCCATTTACTCACCTATACAGTTATACACACACCAGCTCACTTAATCATACAAATACTAGCACATTGTTACGCTCTTATACAATCACTGATACAAGCACACACTCATCCATACAGCCACTATCACAATCACTCACTCTCGCTTATAGCTATTTATATACTCCAACACACATATATACTGCCTTTCACATATGTAGTTACTCACCCATGTACCACTGGGACATACATTCACTCACTAACACACTCTTACACACACTTACCCACCCATACAGTCTATCACAGATGCACTCTTGAAACCATCCACCCAGTGAATCACCCACTCACACATCTATGCACAGAGTCGCACACACCCCACCCACACAAACACTCAGGCACCCATACAGATACTCAGACAACCAATCAATAACTCATATAGACACTCATGTAGCTATTCACAAACCCATGCAGTCACTTACACAGCAACAGACAGACGGATACAGACATTCACCCAGTTTAGTCACTAACCCATGCATTCAGTAAGATACGTTAAATCACTCACTTATAGAGTCAGTCACGCACCTACTAAATCATCCATACAGACACTTACACACACACTCATTCTTCAATACGTCTTTTCCTATATATATTAAAAATATTTAAACTTTACAGAAACACACAGTCACTGGATGATGTCATCAGTGATGTCATTTGAGATGTCATCAGTGATGTCATCAGTGATGTCACTGACCATGTCATGAGTGATGTAATATGTGACGTCATCAGCAGTGCATTGCGAGGCGCGAGTTATAGTTAGCTGAACTAACTATAACGGGGGAATTTCACGGGTTTTTACGAGTGCAATGTCCAAGTAACTATAACTGTCCCTAAAACCTATGGTTTTTTCAGTGAATATATATATATATATATATTATCTACTGGCGGTCGCCAGTAGATAGTTATAGTTAGGACCACGTTTCTATAGGAAAAGCGTTTTTTGATTTGCTTATAACTTTGGCGTCGTTTGACGAATGTTTACGAAATTTTCCCAAAAACGTCTCTTTTCAGATCATCTCCTATGTTAAAAGTTTGGGGGTGATTCGTCAAGGGGGGCTGAGAAAAAGGGGGTCCCAAAACATGTTTACTCCATGCAATTTCCATAGGAAACTTTAGACAAGGCTACAGGTCAAACTGCTGAACGGAATTACGTCAAATTTGGCAGGGAGAAAGGTCTTGGTCCAGAAAGCATGCTTTTGTTTAAATGGGGTAAGTCCGTTCAGTAGTTTTAGAAAAATATCAAAATTTACAGATATCGATATTTGAGAATTCTGACATCTGATTGGCTGAGGCGTTGCGAGCACGAGCGTGCGGCTCATTGGCTGCGAACTGTTGAAACTAGGAAGTGTTGGCAGCCATTTTGTGACTGAGTTGAAAGGCATAGGGGGAAAAATAAGAGAATAATTGTATAAGAGGGTATAGTAGGAACACTGTGGTCTTAGTTTAAGCAGTCTGTACGGTGCAGAGGCAGGGAGTTTGAATTATGCGTAGGCCGTGGAAATCACATCCGCAGAACAACGGTGCATGGTATTGCAGTAAGGTTGCGTAGGCTCTGGAAATGCCGTCGGGAAAACAATGCGCCGTATTGCGGCAAGCAGTGTGTAGGGTGCACACACAGGTAGTGTGAATGATGCGTAGGCTGTGGAAATCACGTCCGCAAAACAACGATGTGCGGTATTGCGGCAATGTTCAGTAGGCTGTGGAAATCATATCGGGAAAATAACAATGCGCCATATTGCAGCCTTCCTTTACCTTCCTTTAATATAATGAGCAGTAATGTTTACTTATAATGCGGTGTTCACTTTTATCACGGACAGTGAACAAAATTAACGTTTAATTGGCTGGAGGTGTTCGAACAACGAGCTCAATGTTCAGTGGCTGCGAACCATTAAAAGTAAAAGTGTTGCCAGCCATTCCCTCCCCTGCGCGGAGTAGCAAGGACATCTGATTGGCTCACATGTTCCAAGCAGGACCTTCCAGAGGTTAATGTTCATTGGCTGCGAACCATTGAAAGTAGAAGTGTTGCCAGCCATTTCCTCCCCGTCCGCGGAGTAGCAGGGACAACTGATTGGTTGACGTGTTCCAAGCAGGACGTTCCCAAGCTTAATGTTCATTGGCTGTAAACCATTGAAAGTAGAAGTGTTGCCAGCCATTCCCTCCCCCTCCGCGGAGCATCAGGGACATCTGATTGGGTAATGTGTTCCAAGCAGGACCTTCCCAAGCTTAATGTTCATTGGCTGTGAAGCATTAAAAGTAGAAGTGTTGGCAGCGATTCCCTCCCCCTGTGCGGAACACCATGGACATTTTATTGGCTGAAGTGTTCCGAGTACAAGTTTGCTCATTATTGGCTGGGAACGTTTCACTGTGGTGAAGCGTTTTGCGATGCACTTCAATGGAGTACGGGAAAACAAAGTAGTAGCAGGGAGGGTAGGAACACTATTAACTCTGTAAAGTGGTCACAAGGTGATGAACAGGGATTGTGAAGTTAAAATAGTTTTTTATATATTTTAAGGGCCATTTATATAATTGGCGTGGGGTGTACAAATCACGGCGGGAAAATAACAGAGTGTGTTGCGGTCTTCTTATAATTAAGTTTGAGGGTGGGATACTTCCCAGTAGCACTATTTTCTTAGAATGTGGTGTTTACTTTTCTGACGGGGAGGTGTGGTTGCGCAGCAAAAATTTCTGTCTAGGTTTGAAACAGTTTTTATTAAGCAATTACAAATAAACTTTCTTCGAAAACTGAAGCTGGATATATCAAAGAGGTGACAAATAAAAACGCAATTCATAAAATATCCCTTAAGCGTGGCCACACCCTCCCTTTTTTTCTGCTATAGTTTGTAAAACTGTTGCCCCATATTCTTGATAATATAAGAGGGCATGAGTTACTTTTAGATAAAGTAGAAAAGAAGTGCTACAAGACACACTCCCGTACTACATCATCTCAGGGCACAAGAACAATAACAAGTAAAAAACAGTTAAAAACAAATCACTTTATATTACATAGAAATGTACGCTTTATCATTTTTTATAATTTCTATTCTGTAGAATTTGGGAAAGTTCGGTCGTAGTGCTTAGAGGTCGCTCACTGCTCCGCTAACAAATCACGTACTCCTTTGAGAATATATAGGATAGTAGTATAATAATATACACTACTGGTAGTATATATTCTATAGGGAGAAGGTGAATAGGAACCGCAACAGACAAAAATAAAAATATCAAAAAAACTCCACTGAGGTCAGTATAAATGTAAATATTACAATATACATACTTACACTATATGATCTCAAGGGGGAAATAGACTACAAACTAGAAGAAGCTGACGTTACATATAAATCTTTAGTCTTCGCGCCTATGGGTCACCAACACCTCTGAGGTTAAGTACAGTGTCAATATTATAATATACAAAGTCACACTATATGATCTCAAAAGGAGCCAGAAAAGGAACAATGTTTGCTGTATTCTGTCTGTGTCTGAAAACAAGCAGCTGATGTTACATATAAATGGCAAAAACAACCAATAACTAACCCTGGGCAAAGCACTACGCTACGCTCGCGTAGTTTGCGAAGTTTGCGCTACTTCGCACAACGCGAATTGCACGTAGCACAGTGCAAACACGCGTAGCATAGCGTAGCGTAGTGCAGCGGTCATTTTTTGCTTGCTCGCGGTCCTCAACGTCAAGTTGGCGACCGCGAGCAAGCAAAATGACCTCCCGGCGAGACTTTTCTCGTTCGCGATCAGCAACATCAAGTTGCCGATCGCGAGCGTGGAAAATAAACCTCCAGGCGAGATTCTCAACGCTGGGAGGTCAGGTTTCTCATTGCGAGTGAGTCGCGTATGCTCGCGACCGCTCGCGATGAGAAACTACCAGTCCGCGTTGAGAAAGCTGCCGCTCGAGTAAAAATCTACTCGAGCGGCAGTAAAAGACAGCTCGCACTGTGCAAGATGCCGTTTTCAATGATTGCACAGTGCGGACAAGCATCCGGCACTGTGCAATCATTGCGAACAGTGCACTACGCAGTTCGCGTAGTGCTACGCGTAGCTCGCGTAGTGCGAACTGCACTTTGCGTAGCTTCGCGTAGCGCTACTTCGCGAACTTCGCCCAGGCTTACCAATAACACTTTTTTCTAAATCCAAATGTTTAAATATTGACAAATAGCTACGTATTATAAATATCTACTATGCCATAATCAAACAACTTACAACTCTGGAATATGTTTTGTTGCCGCAAAACAAGAATCCGACGCTAGAAAAGGGAACGTGCATCACAGAATGGACACGCGTAAATAACTCGCATAAACGAAACTAATCAAACAACGGGTGTGGTTTATATACTTTTGGGTTATTGAGTAGTCTATTGAAGGAAGATGCGGCTCCGCCCATTTAGATGTCACGTTTTACAGTTGACACGTGCTCACGTTTTAACTGTTTAACTTGTGCACGTGTTGGGAAAAGTTACAAAATGTGAAGCGGTAAAGGTTTCGATTTCGATCCTAACACGTATAAGGTCCTTAAAATGTACATACGTTGGAGAGCTTAAAAACTGTTACCCGGCAAACCGTGTCATTTCCATTCTCATGACTACAAACATCTATTAATTGCCGTAATTCTAAATAGAAGACATAAAAAAAATATCGTTCAGAATAGAAAAATAAAATACGTGCTAATGTTTCTCATCACTATGGTTTTAAATTAAAAAATGCCAGCATTTGTAAAGCATACAGCTTCCACCAGAAAGGTGTGCCGGCGCTCGGGGGCTTCGGGAAGATTAAGCAAGGTGTTGCCCACCGTGACATAGTGGTGGGCTAACGTGCCGCTTGAGCCTGGAATCGAACTGTGAACGCTGTTGTTCGAAGTCAGGTATTATAGCTGCTGCGTCACACATTTTCCAAACTTAAATGTTAATTAGTGCTAATTAAGTTTTAAACATTGTTAAATTATAACTTATAACAGACTACTGTTACAGTTAGTTTTTCACTACAAAAAGTATGCACGTCTTTTTAAAATTTACTTAAAAACAATATAGGTTTCAGGGACATTGAAGTTAGAAATTAGCATTTATAAAACCTTTGAAATTCACAGAAAAAACCATAGGTTTTACAGACGTTGTAGTTAGAAATTAGCATTTAAAAAACCTTTGATATTCACTGAAAAAACCATAGGTTTCAGGGACGTTATAGTTAGCTGGACATTTCACTCATACAAAACCTGAGAAATTCCACCGTTATAGTTAGTTCAGCTAAGTATAACTCGCGCCCCCGCAATGCACTGCTCATGACATCACATATTACATCATTCATGGCATGGTCAGTGACATCACTGATAACATCACTGATGACATCTCAAATCACATCACTGATGACATCACTGATAACATCATCCACGTGAAAATCTGATGTACCTCATCACACCCTAATATAACCTTTAAAACACCCACTGTAAAATACAGACTAACATTTTCAAAACCATCCACACACCAATACCAGTTACTACATACTCACTTACTGATTCCTTGGTCTGCACACACATCCACTCATTCACCCATACAATCACTTATACATGCAGTCACTCATCAATACAACACTAGCATATGCACTCATACACCTATTCAGACACTCACACACCACCACTCATCCATTGAGTTACTCACACACCTAGTCACTCATGCAAAGAATCAATCACACTCCCATTTACTCACCTATACAGTTATACACACACCACCTCACTAATTCATACAGACAGTAACGCATACTTACTCTCTTATGTAATCACTGAAACAAGTACAGACTCATCCATACATGCCACTCTCACAATCACTCACTCTCACATATAGTTATTTATATACACCATCACTCACATATACTGCCTTTTATATATGTAGTTACTCAACACATGTACCACTGAGACATCCATTCACTCACCAACACACCCATACACACACTCACCCACCATACAGCTGTTTCCACATCCACTCTTCAACCCATACACCCAGTGAATCAACCACTCACACATGTATGCACAGAGTCACACACCTCCAACCCACCCACACACACACTCAGTCCCCCATACAAATACTCAATCAAACAATCAATAACCCAAATAGACACTCATGTAGCTACTGACCAACCCATGTAGCAGCTTACACAACAACAGACAGACTGATACAGACATTCACACAGTTTAGTCAGTAACCCATGCATTCAGTAAGACATGTTTAATCAGTCACTTATACAATCAGTCACTCACCTCCTAAATCCTCCATCCAGACACTTATACACCCACTCATTCTTCAATACACCTTGCCATACATATAAAACATATTTAAACTTTACAGAAACACAGAGTCACTGGATGATGTCATCAGTGATGTCATCAGTGATGTGATTTGAGATGTCATCAGTGATTTTATCAGTGATGTCACTGACCATGCCATGAATGATGTAATATGTGACGTCATGAGCAGTGCATTGCGGGGGCGCGAGTTATACTTAGCTGAACTAACTATAACGGTGGAATTTCTATGGTTTTGTATGAGTGAAATGTCCAGCTAACTATACTGTGAATATATATATATATATATATATATATATATGTATATATATATATATATATATATATATATATATTATCTACTGGCGGTCACCAGTAGATAGTTATAGTTACAACCTATTATCCATAGGAAATCCGCGACATTCTATTTGAGATAACTCTCTTGCCGGTTGACGTATCTTCGCGAAATTTTCAAACTTTGTGGCCCGCTCCGGTCCGCTCCTTCCCTGAAAGTGATGTCATCAGTGATGTCACTGACCATGTCATGAGTGATGTAATATGTGACGTCATCAGCAGTGCATTGCGGGGGCGCGAGTTATAGTTAGCTGGACTAACTATAACGGGGGAATTTCACGGGTTTTGTACAGAGTGCAATGTCCAACTAACTATAACTGTCCCTAAAACCTATTGTTTTTTCAGTGAATTTCAAAGGTTTTTTAAATGCTAATTGTGTAACTATAACGTCCCTGAAACCTATGGTTTTTTTCAGTGAATATATATATATATATATATATATTCACTGAAAAAACCACAGGTTTCAGGGACGTTATAGTTAGTTGTACATTTCACTCGTACAAAACCAGAGAAATTCGGCCGTTATAGTTAGTAGAGCTAACTATAACTCATGCCCCCGCAATGCACTGCTGATGACATCACATATTACATCACTCATGACATGGTCAGTGACATCACTCATGACATCACTGATGACATCATCCATTGAATGTGTGTTTCTGTAATGTTTAAATATGTTATATATATATATATATATATGCCAAGGTGTTTTGAAGAATGAGTGGGTGTATAAGTGTCTGAATGGATGATTTAGTAGGTGCGTGACTGATTGCATAAGTGACTGTTTAAGTGCATCTTAGTGAATGCATGGGTTATTGAGTAAACTGTGTAAATGTCTGTATCAGTCTGTCAGTTGGTGTATAAGCGGCTGCATTGGTTGGTGAGTAGCTTCATGACTGTCTATTTGGGTTATTGATTGGTTGTCTGAGTATCTGTATGGGTGCCTGAGTGTCTTTGTGAGTGAGTGGGAGGTGGGTGACTCTGTGCATAGATGTGTGAGAGGGTGATTCACTGGGTGTATGGAATCAAGAGTGCATCTATGAAGGGCTATATGGGTGGGTGAGTGTGTGTATGGGTGTGTTGGTGAGTGAATGGATATCTCAGTGATATATATATGTGAGTAACTACATATGTGAATGACAGTATATGTGAGTGTTGGAGTATATAAATGACTATACGTGAGAGTGAGTGATTGTGAGAGTGGCTGAATGGATGAGTGTGTGCTTGTATCAGTGATTGTATAAGAGAGTAAGTATGTGTTAGTATTTGTATAAATAAGTGAGGTGGTCTGTGTATAACTGTATAGGTGAGTAAATGGGTATGGTTGATTCTTTGCATGATTGAGTAGGTGTGTGAGTAAGTCTATGGATGAGTGGTGGTGTGTGAGTGTATGTATAGGTGTATGAGTGCATATGATAGTGCTGTATTGATCAGTGACTGTATGTATGAGTTACTGTATGGGTGAATGAGTGGATGTGTGTGTGTAGGCCTATGAATCACTGAGTGGGTATGTACTAACTGCGATTGGTCTATCTATGCTTTCAATATTGGTAGTCTGTATTTTAGAGTGGGTGTATAAAAGGTTTTATTAGGCTGTGAGGAGGTGCATCAGATTATCACATGGATGATGTCATCAGTGATGTCATTTGAGATGTCATGAGTGATGTCACTGACCATGTCATGAGTGATGTAATATGTGATGTCATCAGCAGTGCATTGTGGGGGCGCAAGTTATAGTTAGCTCTACTAACTATAATGGCCAAATTTCTCTGGTTTTGTACGAGTGAAATGTCCAACTAACTATAACGTCCCTGAAACCTGTGGTTTTTTCAGTGAAATTCTAAGGTTTTTCAAATGCTAATTTCTAACTATAACGTCCCTTAAACCTATGGTTTTTTCAGTGAATTTCATAGGTTTTTTAAATGCTAATTTCTAACTATAATGTCCCTGAAACCTATGGTTTTTTCAGTGAATTTCAATGGTTTTTTAAACGAGAATTTCTAATTATAATGTGCCTCAATCCTATGGTTCTTTCAGTGAATTTCTAAGGTTTTTTAAATGCTAATTTCTAACTATAACATCCCTATTAAGTCCACTTGAATCTTGAAGGTCCCTGGTGGCCAAGTAGCACACCAGGTACCTCCAGTAAGCGCCACAGAGCTGCGTTGCAGAGATGCCTCGGACCACCTCTCTGCAACGCAGCTCTGTGGTGCTTACTGGAGGTACCTGGTGGGCTAGTTGGCCCCAAGGGACCCTCAGGATTCAAGGGGACTTAATCCCCCAATTTACAACGCACCAGGGGGTGTGTTTGCACACTTGTAATATCAGGCCCCGCCCCCTCCCTGCACCACTGTGCAAACGCGCCCCCTGATGCGTTGTAAGTTGGGGGATTAAGTCCCCTTGAATCAAGATGGTCCCTGGGGGCGGCCCTTCTCCCTTCATTTTCAAAGCCCCGGGGAGGTGGTGGTCCCCGGGGCTTGGGGGGCCTGTGGGGCCCCCGCATATAATTGAAGAAAGCCCCGGGGAGGTGGTGGTCCCTGGGGCTTGGGGGGTCTGTGAGGCCCCCCCACCCTCACATTTGTGTCTGTGTGCCCCGGGCAGGTGGCAGTCCCCGTGGCTGGGGGGGCCCCTGTGGGCCCCCATGATATAAATTTGGCATTCCCCCGGGACCTGGCCCACCCGGGGGCTCATTTAAATGAAGCGTGGGAGCCCGCGCTTCATTTTCTTTTTTTTTTCTCAGCCAGCGTGAATTCGGCCGATTTTTTTTAAAGAAAAATGCTTTTTTCGGCCCTGGGGGTCCTTTTGGGACCCCCTGAGCAGGCCTAGGGGGTCAGGGTGTTTGTACCCTGCCCCCTTTTCTTGTTTTTTAACATCTTTTTCACTGTTTTCTTGTGACTCGGTCCGAGTCACAAGATGGCTGCCAACACTTCCTGGTTTGGAGTGCTGGCAGCCAATCAGAGTGAAGCTCATGCCCGGGAGGGTTTGCGAACCCTCCTCGGTGCTCAGATATCGATATTTTTATTTTAAAAATTTCTCAGGAACTACTGAACGATTTACACTCATTTAACAAAAGGGCATAGTCTAATCCAAGACCTACTTTTTGCCAAATTTGGTGTAATTCCGTTCAGCAGATCGGCCTGTAGCCTGTAATAAAGTTCCTATGGAAATTAACATGGGGAAAACGCGTTTTGGGACCCCCCTTTTATCTCGGCCCCCGCTTGACGAATCACCCCGAAACGTTCAACACACAAACTGAGCGGTCCGGCCCTGCTTCTTGGAAAATTTCACGAAGATTGGTTAAAGATATTGGCAAATCAAAAAACACTTTTCCTATGGAAAATAGGTTCAAATCTATAACTACCTACTGGTCACCGCCAGTAGGTAATATATATATATATAAATGTATATATATATATATATATATATATTATCTACTGACGGTCGCCAGTAGATAGTTATAGTTAGGACCTATTTTCCATAGGAAATCCGCGACATTCTATTTGAAATAACTCTTGCGTCGGTTGACGAATCTTCACGAAATTTTCAAACTTTATGGCCCGCTCCGGTCCGCTCCTACCCTGAAAGTCTCAGGGTGATTCGTCAAGCGGGGCCGAGAAAAAGGGGGTCCCAAAGCGTGTTTTCCCCATTAATTTTCCCATAGGAAACTTTAGCCACGGCTACAGCCCGAATTGCTGAACGGAATTACACAAAATTTGGCAAAGAGGTAGTTCTTGGATCAGAAAGAACCCTTTTGTTAAATGGTGTAAATCCGTTCAGTAGTTGCGGAGAAATTAAAAAAATAAGAGTCAAAAATCAATTTCCCATAGGAAAATTTAAGCAAGGCTACAGCCCGAACTGCTGAACGGAATTACACCAAATTTGGCAAAGAGGTAGTTCTTGGTTCAGAAAGAACCCTTTTTGTTAAATGGTGTAAATCCGTTCAGTAGTTGCTGAGAAAATCAAAGTAAAAACACATATATATCTGGGCGGAGCCTAACCACACATGTCATCGTGAGATCTGATTGGCTGTCAGCACTTCATCCTGGAATTGCTGGCAGCCATCTTGGGACCAATATAAATGATAGTACCCCATTGAAATGCATTGTAGTGAATCGAAGATTTTGAGGGTTACCAAAAGGAGAACTATAAAGCGTGATAACAGACTTTAGTTACATTAGAATTCATTTGTTGATGGTACCATACTAATTTCAGGAATTGTGGTGTGTTCTAAGGTGATTTTACCCTGTGAAAAACCTTCTGCTGGGATATCATGAATCATGTTTGAGAGAAAACTATTTTCACATGCTTGTCCCATACAGTTTTGGAAGGTGCTCCAGAAGCTAAAATGAGAGCATATTTTCTGTAAATTCACATTATCTTTCTCAGTCATGTGAGAATGAAGTCTGACATTCTCAGTAAAACATGTACATCCAACAAGGGCAGAGACTGTCAGTTGATTCCTTTGTGTTCTACTGCAGCTTCCCAGAGTGTTCTAAAGAACAACTAGAGTGCTAACAGCCTTACTTATGACAAAAGTATGGCACACCTGAAGCCATCTTGATTGGAATAAACTGGTAACACTTACAACATTTAATTTAAAAAGGAACAAAATGATGGGGTTCATCTTGTCATAGAAATTATGGTTAGTGCTGTAGAAAGAAAAATTAGGACATGTTTCAAGTGTGATCTCAAATATCTTCCTGTTATATTTCAACAGGAGCAGCCTGTCAGTTGATGCCTTTGTGTTCTACTGCAGCTTCCCAGAGTGTTCTAAAGAACAACTAGAGCGCTAACAGTCTTACTTATGACAAAAGTATGGCACACCTGAAGCCATCTTGATTGGAATAAACTGGTAACACTTAAAACATTTAATTTAAAAAGGAACAAAATGAGGGGTTCATTTTGCCATAGAAATTATGGTTAGTGCTGTAGAAAGAAAAATTAGGACATGTTTTAAGTGAGATCTCAAATATCTTCCTGTTATATTTCAACAGGAGCAGCCTGTCAGTTGATGCCTTTGTGTTCTACTGCAGCATCCCAGAGTGTTCTAAAGAACAACTAGAGTGCTAACAGCCTTACTTATGACAAAAAGTATGGCACACCTGAAGCCATCTTGATTGGAATAAACTGGTAACACTTAAAACATTTAATTTAAAAAGGAACAAAATGAGGGGGTTCATTTTGCCATAGAAATTATGGTTAGTGCTGCAAAAAGAAAATTTAGTGCATGTTTTAAGTGAGATCTCAAATCCTCTTCTATTTCATTAGAAAATTCTGACATGCAGACTGAAACAATCACTTTCAATACCAGCAGTAGACTTCCAGTTAACTCCTTGGTGAGCAGTAGCTTTACTACAGTGATCTAATGAACAACTAGAGTGCTAACATTCTGAATTTATGGCAAATGTGTGACACATCTGAATACCTTCTTGATGGAATCAAAGTAAAAAACTGAAAGCATTTCCTACTGAGGAGACTGCAGTAAATGAGGAAATTAGGAAACTTCATAACAAAGAAGTCTTCCAAGATGGCCACCAGTGAAAAAAGAGCCCAAATGTAGCACAAATATTACCCAGATGTAGCCCACATATAGCCCAATGACAAAAGTGTGCAAAACACTTTTTATTTTTAGTTTTTTTGCAGTTTTATGTAGTGCAGACTGGTCAGGTATTGGAGCGTTGCATCTTAAAACATGACCCCCCTACAGTACAAAAATACCACTGCAGTACCCTAAACCCTAAAACACTACCCCAGCACGACCCCCTACACTACACAAGCACCACTGCACTATCCTAAACCCTAAAACACTACCCCCAGCATGACCCCCTATACTACACAAACACCACTGCACTACCCTAAACCCTAAAACACTACCCCAACACCACTGCACTAACCTAAATCCTAAAACACTACCCCCAGCACGACCCCCTACACTACCCAAACACCACTGCACTACCCTAACACATGACCCCCTACACTACACAAACACCACTGCACTACCCTAAACCCTAAAACACTACCCCCAGCACGACCCCCTACACTACACAAGCACCACTGCACTACCCTAAACCCTAAAACACTACCCCCAGCATGACCCCCTACACTACACAAACACCACTGCACTACCTTAAACCCTAAAACACTATCCCCAGCACGACCCCCTACACTACCCAAACACCACTGCACTAACCTAAATCCTAAAACACTACCCCCAGCACGACCCCTACAATACCCAAACACCACTGCACTACCCTAAAACATGACCCCCTACACTACACAAACACCACTGCACTACCCTAAACCCTAAAACACTACCCCCAGCACGACCCCCTACACTGCCCGAACACCACTGCACTGCCCTAAACCCTGAAACACCAGCCCCTGCACGACCCCCTACACTGCCCGAACACCACTGCACTGCCCTAAACCCTGAAACACCAACCCTAGCACGACCCCCTACACTGCCCGAACACCACTGCACTGCCCTAAACCCTGAAACACCACCCCTTCACGACCCCCTACACTGCCCGAACACCACTGCACTGCCCTAAACCCAGAAACACCACCCCCAGCACGACCCCTACACTGCCCGAACACCACTGCACTGCCCTAAACCCTGAAACACTACCCCCAGCAAGACCTCCTACACTGCCCGCCACCACTGCACTGCCCTAAACCCTGAAACATCACCCCCAGCAAAACCACCAGCAAGACCCCCTACACTGCCCGAACAGCACTGCCCTAAACCCTGAAACACCACCCCCAGCACGACCCCCTACACTGCCCGAACACTACTGCACTGCCCTAAACCCTGAAACACCACCCCCAGCACGACCCCTACACTGCCCGAACACCACTGCACTGCCCTAAACCCTGAAACACCACCCCCTGCACGACCCCCTACACTGCACGAACACCACTGCACTGCCCTAAACCCTGAAACACCATCCCCAGCACGACCCCCTACACTGCCCGAACACCACTGCACTGCCCTAAACCCTGAAACACTACCCCAGCAAGACCCCCTACACTGCCCGAACACCACTGCACTGCCCTAAACCCTGAAACATCACCCCCAGCAAGACCCCCTACACTGCCCGAACACCACTGCCCTAAACCCTGAAACACCACCCCCAGCAAGACCCCCTACACTGCCCGAACACCACTGCACTGCCCAAAACCCTGAAACACCAGCCCCAGCACGACCCCCTACACTGCCCGAACACCACTGCACTGCCCTAAACCCTGAAACACCACCCCCAGCACGACCCCTACACTGCCCGAACACCACTGCACTGCCCTAAACCATGAAACACCAGCCCCAGCACGACCCCCTACACTGCCCGAACACCACTGCACTGCCCTAAACCCTGAAACACCACCCCAGCACGACCCCCTACACTGCCCGAACACCACTGCACTGCCCTAAACCCTGAAACACCAGCCCCAGCACAACCCCGTACACTGCCCGAACACCACTGCACTGCCCTAAACCCTGAAACACCAGCCCCAGCACGACCGCCTACACTGCCCGAAAACCACTGCACTGCCCTAAACACTGAAACACCAGCCCCAGCACGACCCCCTACACTGCCCGAACACCACTGCACTGCCCTAAACCCTGAAACACCAGCCCCAGCAAGACCCCCTACACTGCCCGAACACCACTGCACTGCCCTAAACCCTGAAACACCACCCCAGCAAGACCCCCTACACTGCCCGAACACCACTGCACTGCCTAAAGCCTGAAACACCACCCCCAGCAAGACCACCTACACTGCCCGAACACCACTGCACTGCCCTAAACCCTGAAACACCACCCCCAGCACGACACCCTACACTGCCCGAACACCACTGCACTGCCCTAAACCCTGAAACACCACCCCCAGCACGACCCCCTACACTGCCCGAACACCACTGCACTGCCCTAAACCCTGAAACACCACCCCCTGCACGACCTCCTACACTGCCGGAACACCACTGCACTGCCCTAAACCCTGAAACACCACCCCCAGCACGACCCCCTACACTGCCCGAACACCACTGCACTGCCCTAAACCCTGAAACATCAACCCCAGCAAGACCCCCTACACTGCCTGAACACCACTGCCCTAAACCCTGAAACACCACCCCCTACACTGCACGAACACCACTGCACTGCCCTAAACCCTGAAACACCACCTCCAGCAAAACCCCTACACTGCCTGAACACCATTGCTCTGCCCTAAATCCTGAAACACTAGCCCCAGCACGACCCCTACACTGCCCGAACACCACTGCACTGCCCTAAACCCTGAAACACCACCCCCAGCACGACCCCCTACACTGCCCGAACACCACTGCACTGCCCTAAACCCTGAAACACCAGCCCCAGCAAGACCCCCTACACTGCCCGAACACCACTGCACTGCCCTAGACTCTGAAACACCAGCCCCAGCAAGACCCCCTACACTGCCCGAACACCACTGCACTGCCCTAAACCCTGAAACACCAGCCCCAGCATGACCCCCTACACTGCCCGAACACCACTGCACTGCCCTAAACCCTGAAACACCAGCCCCAGCACGACCACCTACACTGCCCGAACACCACTGCACTGCCCTAAACCCTGAAACACCAGCCCCAGCACGACCCCCTACACTGCCCGAACACCACTGCACTGCCCTAAACCCTGAAACACCAGCCCCAGCACGACCCCCTACACTGCCCGAACACCACTGTACTGCCCTAAACCCTGAAACACCAGCCCCAGCACGACCCCCTACACTGCCCGAACACCACTGCACTGCCCTAAACCCTGAAACACCACCCCTGCATGACCCCCTACACTGCCCGAACACCACTGCACTGCCCTAAACCCTGAAACACCACCCCCTGCACGCACCCCTACACTGCCCGAACACCACTGCACTGCCCTAAACCCTGAAACACCACCCCCAGCACGACCCCCTACACTGCCCGAACACCACTGCACTGCCCTAAACCCTGAAACACCACCCCCAGCACGACCCCCTACACTGCCCGAACACCACTGCACTGCCCTAAACCCTGAAACACCACCCCCAGCACGACCCCCTACACTGCCCGAACACCACTGCACTGCCCTAAACCCTGAAACACCACCCCCAGCACGACCCCTACACTGCCCGAACACCACTGCACTGCCCTAAACCCTGAAACACTACCCCCAGCACGACCCCCTACACTGCCCGAACACCACTGCACTGCCCTAAACCCTGAAACACCACCCCCAGCACTACCCCCTACACTGCCCAAACACCACTGCACTGCCCTAAACCCTAGAACACTAGCCCCAGCACGACCCCCTACACTGCCCGAACACCACTGCACTACCCTAAACCCTAAAATACCACCCCCAGCACAACCCCCTACACTGCCCGAACACGACTGCACTGCCCTAAACCCTCAAACACTCAGCCCCAGCACGACCCCCTACACTGCCCGAACACCACTGCACTGCCCTAAACCCTGAAACACTCACCCCAGCACGAACCCCTACACTACCCGAACACCACTGCACTGCCCTAAACCCTGAAACACCACCCCCAGCACGACCCCCTACACTGCCCAAACACCACTGCACTGCCCTAAACCCTGAAACACTACCCCCAGCATGACCCCTACACTACCCAAACACCAATGCACTACCCTAATCCCTAAAACACTACCCCCCGCATGACCCCCTACACTGCCCTAAACCCTAAAACACTACCCCCGCACGACTCCCTACACTACCCAAAGACCACTGCACTACCCTAAACCCTAAACACACGACCTCCTACACTACACAAACACCACTGCACTACCCTAAACCCTGAAACACCACCCCTGCACGACCCCCTACACTGCCCGAACACCACTGCACTGCCCTAAACCCTAAAACACCACCCCCAGCACGTACCCCTACACTACCCGAACACCACTGCACTGCCCTAAACCCTGAAACACCACCCCCAGCAGTACCCCCTACACTACCCAAACACCACTGCACTACCCTAAATCACTACCCCCAGCACGACCCCCTACACTACCCAAACACCACTGCACTGCCCTAAACCCTGAAACACGACCCCCAGCACGACCCCCTACACTGCCCGAACACCACTGCACTGCCCTAAACCCTGAAACACCACCCCCAGCACGACCCCCTACACTGCCCGAACACCACTGCACTGCCCTAAACCCTGAAACACCACCCCCAGCATGACCCCCTACACTGCCCGAACACCACTGCACTGCCCTAAACCCTAGAAACACCACCCCCAGCACGACCCCCTACACTGCCCGAACACCACTGCACTGCCCTAAACCCTAAAATACTACCCCCAGCACAACCCCCTACACTACCCGAACACGACTGCACTGCCCTAAACCCTCAAACACTCCCCCAGCACGACCCCCTACACTACCCGAACACCACTGCACTGCCCTAAACCCTAAAACACTCCCCCAGCACGACCCCCTACACTACCCGAACACCACTGCACTGCCCTAAACCCTAAAACACTCCCCCAGCACGACCCCCTACACTACCCAAACACCACTGCACTGCCCTAAACCCTAAAACACTACCCCCGCATGACCCCCTACACTACCCAAACACCAATGCACTACCCTAATCCCTAAAACACTACCCCCGCATGACCCCCTACACTACCCTAAACCCTAAAACACTACCCCGCACGACTCCCTACACTACCCAAAGACCACTGCACTACCCTAAACCCTAAAACACGACCTCCTACACTACACAAACACCACTGCACTACCCTAAACCCTAAAACACTACCCCCTACACTACACAAACACCACTGCACTACCCTAAACCCTAAAACACTACCCCAGCACGAACCACTACACTACCCAAACACCACTGCACTACCCTAAACCCTAAAAACTACCCCCAGCAGTACCCCTACACTACCCAAACACCACTGCACTACCCTAAACCCTAAAACACTACCCCCAGCAGTACCCCCTACACTACCCAAACACCACTGCACTACCCTAAATCACTACCCCCAGCACGACCCCCTACACTACCCAAACACCACTGCACTACCCTAAACCCTAAAACACTACCCCCAGCACGACCCCCTACACTACCCAAACACCACTGCACTACCCTAAACCCTAAAACACTCCCCCAGCACGACTCCCTACACTACCCAAACACCACTGCACTACCCTAAACCCTAAATCTACCCCCAGCATGACCCCCTACACTACACAAACACCACTGCACTACCCTAAACCCTAAAACACTACCCCCAGCACGACCCTCTTCACTACCTAAACACAACTGCACAATTTGTTACAGGCGTTGCAACGCAGGCCTGTGGTGCTTACTGGAAGTACCTAGTGGGCTAGTTGGGCCCCAGGGACCCTCAGGATTCAAGGTGACCTAATCCCCCAACTTAAAACGCACCACGGGGCGCGTTTGCACAGTGGTGAAGGGAGGGGCGGGGCCTCAGGTGACATGTGCGCAAACACGCCCTGTGGTGCGTTTTAAGTTGGGGAATTAATTCCCTTTGAATCCTGAGGGACCCTGGGGGCCAACTAGCCCACCAGGTACCTTCAGTAAGCACAACAGAGTTGCGTTGCAGAGAGGTGAAAAAAGGTGCGTGGCCTCGGAACGCCTCTCTGCAACTCAGCTCTGTGGTCCTAACTGTAGGTACCTGGGGGCTAGTTGGGCCCCAGGGACCCTCAGAATTCAAGGGACTTAATCCCGCAACTTAAAACGCGCCACGGGGTGCGTTTGCACACATGTCACCTCAGGCCCCCTCCCTTCACCACTGTGCAAACGCGCCCTGTAGCGCGTTTTAAGAGGTAGTTTTAATCCCCTGCCCTATTATGTACTAGGGACTTGCAGAGGAGGTCATGCTAATCACAGGGGTACCCCAACGCATAGTGTTCCCTAGTGTATGTAGGTGTTTTCACTGTATTCTAAGTGTCTTTTAGCATAGCACTGGCTCTGGTTAGTCAGAGTCAGTTACCACCAGTACCCGTCTGAAAAAGTTGTGGGCACAGGATGATTTTGCAACAAGGCCTCTTTCTGCTCCTCTGTTGGTTCTTTCTGCACATCTTTTGCTTCTTTCTGTGCGTTTTTTCTTCTTTCTTCACATGTCCTACCTCTGTAGGCATAGTTAGAAACTAGCATTTAAAAAAACCTTTGAAATTCACTTAAAAAATCATAGGTTTCAGGCACGTTATAGTTAGAAATTAGCATTTAAAAAACCTTTGAAATTCACTGAAAAAACCATAGGTTTCAGACACGTTATAGTTAGAAATTAGCATTTAAAAAACCTTTGAAATTCACTGAAAAAACCATAGGTTTTAGGGACAGTTATAGTTAGTTGGACATTTCACTCGTACAAAACCATAGAAATTCCCCCGTTATAGTTAGTTCAGCTAACTATAACTCGCGCCCCGCAATGCACTGCTGATGACGTCACATATTACATCACTCATGACATGGTCAGTGACATCACTGATGACATCACTGATGACATCTCAAATGACATCACTGATGACATCATCCATGTGATAATTTCATGCATCTTCTCACACCCTAATATAACTTTTGATACACCCACTCTAAATTACAGACTGCCATTCTCAAAACCATAGACACTCCAACACCAAAAACTACATACCCACTCACTGATTCTTAGGTCTACACACACATCCACTCACTCACCCGTACAGTCACTCATACTTAGTCACTCAGTACAGGACTATCATATGCACTCATACACCTATATAAACACTCACACACCGCCACTCATCCATAGAGGTACTCACACACCTAGTCAGTCATGCAAAAAACTTAATCACACACCCATTTACTCACCTATACAGTTATACACACACCAGCTCACTTACTCATACAAATACTAGCACATTCTTACGCTCTTATACAATCACTGATACAAGTACACACTCATCCATACAGCCACTCTCACAATCACACACTCTCACTTATAGCCATTTATATACTCCAACACACATATATACTGCCTTTCACATATGTAGTTACTCACACATGTACCACTGAGATATACATTCAATCACTAACACACCCATACACACACTCACCCACCCATACAGTCCATCACAGATGCACTCTTGAAACCATGCACCCAGTGAATCACCAACTCACACATCTATGCACAGAGTCACACACACCCCACCCACACAAACACTCAGGCACCCATACAGATACTCAGACAATCAATCAATAACCCATGTAGACACTCATGTAGCTATTCAGAAAGCCATGCAGCCGCTTACAAACCAACAGACAGACGGATACAGACATTCACACAGTTTAGTCACTAACCCATGCATTCAGTAAGATACATTTAATCACTCACTTGTAGAGTCAGTCACTCACGTACTAAATCATCCATTCAGACACTTATACACCCACTCATTCTTCAATACGCCTTTCCCTATATATATTAAACATATTTAAACTTTACAGAAACACACAGTCACTGGATGATGTCATCAGTGATGTCATCAGTGATGTCATTTGAGATGTCATCAGTGATGTCATCAGTGATGTCACTGACCATGTCATGAGTGATGTAATATGTGACGTCATCAGCAGTGCATTGCGGGGCGCGAGTTATAGTTAGCTGAACTAACTATAACGGGGGAATTTCTATGGTTTTGTACGAGTGAAATGTCCAACTAACTATAACTGTCCCTAAAACCTATGGTTTTTTCAGTGAATATATATATATATATATATATATATATATATATATATAAAACTCACGCCCCGCAATGCACTGCTGATGACGTCACATATTACATCACTCATGACATGATCAGTGACATCATTGATGACATCACTGATGACATCTCAAATGCGAAATGCGATCCACGCGTTTCGGCTCGTCCGAACCTTGATAACGATACAAGACGTCATTGTAGCTTCCTTATTTAAATGTACAAATGCCTCCAGTTGCCAACATTAACAAAGGACTACATATTACTTTAATCCAAAAGCTGGCGGCCATATTGGCCTGGTCACGATGTGAAAATTCAGGAATTGATACAATAAAGAAAAGAAAACAAGTGTTAATATGCACACAATGTCATTTCAGCATATCTTGCCCCGTGACCGCCGTACCTGTATGTTCGTCAACGTGACTTGTTCATAATAAACATACTTAGGATTGCAAACATCAACATAAACAATGGACTACACATTACTTTAAAGTGAAAGGCTATCGGCCATATTGATCTGGGCACGTTGCGTATTATAATGGTTCTTACACGAAAGAAAAGAAAAAAAAAGGGGTGTTAATATACACACACTATCCATAAATAAAGTTCTAGCGATTATAGTTCCATTCCATTCACAGCTCATTTGAGATGTCATGAGTGATGTCATGAGTGATGTCACTGACCATGTCATGAATGATGTAATGTCTGAGGTCATAAGCAGTGCATTGCGGGGGTGTAAGTTATAGTTAGCTCAGGCAACTATAACTGCTGAATTTCACTGGTTTTGTACGAGTGAAATCTGAGTCTAACTATAACGTCCCTGTAATCTTTGTTTTTTTCAGCGAATTTCTAGGTTTTTTTAACGTTAAGTAAGATGCCTATCACAATGGATGGTGGGGGTTGGAAGCAGGGCCTGGCCTGGCATTGTGCTGCCCCCACCCAAGCTTGCTGCTCCTGCCTCCCCTCCTCCTTGCCATCCATTGTCCAAGTCCATGCCCCTGCTCCCTCATTACAGCCCTGTGTGGCCGTTGTTCTGCCACTGGCCTTCCCGCCTTCTCTGAACAGTTAGCTTGCTGCCCCATCCACCTCCTCCCTATCCTCTGTTGTCTGAATCCATGCACTAGCCTTCTCCCTCCTGCCATGCATGGTCTGATGTGCTGCCACTGCCCTCCATTTAGCATGATGTCCCAGTCCACTCCTCCTGCCCTCCATTGCCCAATTCTATGCCCCATCATTGACCTCCTGCTTAGCCTCTGTGCTTAGCTTGCTGCCCCTACTCTCCTTCCCCCTGCCCTCCGATGTCTGTGTGCATGCCCCTGCTCCATCCTTTTTGCCCACCATGTTCCATGGACCTGCCCCTCCTATCTACTCTGAGTGTTCTGTTGAGCTGCCACTCCCCTCCCACCTGCCTAGCATTGTCAGATGACTGTAACCTGTCCCTGCCACCTCCACCCTGCCTGTCCACGTTCCATGCCCCTATCCCCTTCCTCCTGTCCTCCATGGTCCATTTTACTGCCACACCCTTCTGCCCTCCCTGGTCTGTTGTGCTGCAACTGCTCCTCCTGCCTGCCCCGCGTGGTCTGTTGTGAGGCCCCTTCCCCTGAACTCTCTTGTCTGTGCCCAGCTCCTACCCCTCCCTTCTATCCTCCATGGTCCTTTCTGCATGCACCTGCCCCCTCCTTCTCGCCCATCATGGCCATTGTGCTGCCACTAACCCTCCCGCTTGCCATGCATGGTCTTCTGTGCTGCCACGGCCCCTCCCACCTTCCCTGTGTGGTCAGCTAGCTGCCCCTGACCCCTCCCACCTTCCCTCCATGGTCTGTGTGTATGCCATTATAGTCTCACTGTTGCTCTCCATGGTGTGTCTTGCTTCTAGTGCCCATCCTGCCTGACCTCCATTGTCAGCTTGCTGCTCCTGCCCTGCCCCCTTGCCCCCTGCCCTCTGTTTTCCATGTGCAGACCCCTATTCCCTCCCTCCTGGCTTGTCTGTTCCATTGTAATGCCCCTGATCCCTACCTCCTGCCCTTTATGGTCCGTTATGCTGCAGCTTTCTCTCCTGTCTGTCCATTATGGTCAGCTAGCTGCCATTGCCTCTTTCCCCTCTGTTCTCTGTTGTCCATGTGCATGGTCCTGTCCCCTCCCTATTGCTTTCCATGGATTGTTGTGCTGCACTCCCGTCCCGCATGCCCTGTGTGGTGTATTGTGCTGCTGCAAACCCTGATGCCTGCCCTGTAAGGTCAGTTTGGTGCACCTGTCCATGTCCCTCCTGTCCTCTGTTATCCGAGTCCATGTCCCTACCCCAATTCCTCCTGCCTTCCATGATCCAATGTACCATACTTGCTAACATTTTGAACTTGGTAAGAGGGAGATTTTGAAAAAAAAACTGGGGTATTGATTTTCCCCATTGACTTACATTGAAAAAGAGGAGATTGTAGACAGGAGACAGATCAAATAAAGCCCATTTGGGCTTAAAAACATTGGGCGTTTCCTGGCTGAATCGGGTCTGTTGGCATGTATGGTTGTACTACCACTGCCTCTTCCTTCTGCCCACAATGGTCTATTATATTGCCACAGCCTCTCTTGCCTGTCCTGCATTGTTGGTTTGTTGCCCCTGCCCCCCTTTCCACTGCCCTCCATAGTCTGTTGTGCTGCCACTGCCCTTCCTGCCTGCCCAGTGTGGTCAAATTGTTGCCTCTGCACCCTCCTACCTGCCTTCAATTTTCTGAGTCCGTGCCCCTGGCCTCTGCCTCTCAACAGTATCCTAATGAACAACTAGATTGCTAACATTCTATATTTATTACAAAAGTGTGGCACGCCTGACGTCATCTTGATGTAATCAAAACTGTAATACCTAGAGCATTTCCTTTAGAAATTACAGAAATGAGAGGGTCTTATTTGCATCGAAATTATGGTTAGTGCTCTAAAAAACTAAAATGAGGACATATTTTCTGAGTTTTCAAATAGCGACAAAGCACTTTTAAATTATTTGTTATCTTTATGTTTTTTTATCCAGTTGACCACTTGATTAAATGTTGCACTTAGGGGAGAGGATGTGGTATTACTTCCAGAGCTGCAGACTTTGCAACTGGGGAACCAGGTTGGAGTTTCTGCTTCAGCTCGACATTCTGTGATTCTGGTCAAATCACTTAATCTCCCCATGTCTACAACCAACATGAATTTGTCCTTGTGTGATGTAACCAATGCTCATGTAAAGCACTCCAATACCTGACCAGTCTGCACTATATAAAACTGCAAAAAAACAAAAAATAAAAAGTGTTTTGCACACTTCTGTCATTGGGCTATACGTGGGCTACATCTGGGTGATATTTGTGCTACATTTGGGCTCTTTTGTCTCTGGTGGCCATCTTGGGAGATTTATTTGTTATGAAGTTTCCTAATTTCCTCATTTACTGCAGTCTCCTCAGTAGGAAATGCTTTCAGTTTTTTACTTTGATTCCATCAAGAAGGCATTCAGATGTGTCACACATTTGCCATAAATTCAGAATGTTAGCACTCTAGTTGCTCATTAGATCACTGTAGTAAAGCTACTGCTCACCAGGGAAGTCTGCTGCTGGTATTGAAAGTGCATGTTTCAGTCTGCATGTCAGAATTTTTTAATGAAATAGAAGAGGATTTGAGAAGTCACTCAAAATGTGCCCTAATTTTTCTTTCTGCAGCACTAATCATAATTTCTATGGCAAAATGAACCCCCTCATTTTGTTCCTTTTTAAATTAAATGTTTTAAGTGTTACCACTTTATTCCAATCAAGATGGCTTCAGGTGTGCCATACTTTTGTCATAAGTAAGACTGTTAGCGCTCTAGTTGTTCTTTAGAACACTCTGGGAAGCTGCAGTAGAACACAAAGGAATCAACTGACAGTCTCTGCCCTTGTTGGATGTACATGTTTTACTGAGAATGTCAGACTTCATTCTCACATGACTGAGAAAGATAATGTGAATTTACAGAAAATATGCTCTCATTTTAGCTTCTAGATCACCTTCCAAACCTCTTTGGGAAAAGTATGAGAAAATAGTTTTCTCTCAAACATGATTCATTATATCCCAGCAGAAGGCTTTTTCACAGGGTAAAATCACCTTAAAACACACCACAATTCCTAAAATTAGTATGGTACCATCAACAAATGATTTATAATGTAACTAAAG
The DNA here is from genome assembly GCA_963921515.1 of Calotriton arnoldi. Lineage (NCBI taxonomy): Eukaryota > Metazoa > Chordata > Amphibia > Caudata > Salamandridae > Calotriton > Calotriton arnoldi. Next base: position 2,629,622 of record CAWUFW010000840.1, read on the forward strand.
TCTTATCACCCTTTATACGTTCTCCTTTTGGTGACCCTCAAAACCTTCCATTTCACTACAAATGCATTTTAATGGAGTGCTATCATGTATATTGGTCCCAAGATGGCTGCCAACACTTCTTGGATGAAGTGCTGACAGCCAATCAGATCTCACGATGAGATGTGTGGTTAGGCTCCGCCCAGATATATAAATCTATTTTTCCTTTAATATATTTAAAAAACTACTGAACGGATTTACACCATTTAAAAAAAGGGCGCTTTCTGAACCAAGAGCTACCTTTTTGCCAAATTTGGTGTAATTCCATTCAGCAGTTCGGGCTGTAGCCTTGTCTAAAGTTTCCTCTGGAAATTAACATGTGGAAAACGCGTTTTAGGACCCCCCTTTTTTCTCGGCCCCCGCTTTACGAATCACCCCGAAACGCTCAAGACAGGAGCTGACCGGAGCGCCCCATTAGTTTTGAAAATTTCGCGAAGATTCGTCAAACGGCACCAAAGATATTGGCAAAATAAAAAACGCTTTTTGAATAGAAACAAGGTCCTAACCATAACGACCTACTGGCGACCGCCAGTAGGTAATATATATATATATATATATATATATATGCCGGGTCAGCCTGCGAAAGAAACTATGTCCGAGCACCAAAATAAAGTTAACACTAGGGAGTTCGATAGCTTAAAATGTGCCCCACGTATCAAATTGGAGCACCTTTGAACTTGTAAAGACACCCTGGATTGGATTTTCGCAAGGTATGTGAGAGTGCATGCATATTTTATATAAGGGAAAGCAACAGTAAAAACAGCCTATCAGATAATAACAAAGGTCCACACAGAGACCAAAAGTACAACCCATACACTGGTCTGATAGACCAGCCCTTTCAGTACTGCCTGATTGCCCTGTAGGCCATTCTGACCCTAAAATGCATGTGTTAATTAAATTAGCAATACTATAGTGTTTATTTTTCGTATCAATGGTGCACGCACAATTCAGAAAAAATAGCACATAATGCAAGATAGAAGGGATTGTCACATTTTCCACATTCATCGAGATGTTTTTTAGTTCAAATTTCCACTACCAGGGAACATCTGTCATGTCTATTTGACAGGGATTAGTGTTGCAGCAAACAGCACATTATTCTTTCGGTGGACATGCTGTTGTGTCACGATGAATTACAAGATGTGTCATTTGTCAAAGCCCCAGCACTCAAAGAACCATAACTGTTACTACTCCGCAGCATCAATTGAGTACATTCTTGATGCCCTGAAATACAGTGTACAAGTTCCAAGGCACAAACGAGCACAGAATGTCTAAAACCATCATCATATGGAACAAACAAAAAACATTCCTCTTGCGGGCATTTCATTTTGCTTTCCTCATATTAAGTTCTTTCTTTTGATATTTCTATAAGCAAATGATGCATTATATGGTAAGACGGAGCAAATCTGAAAATGTAGAGAGTTTTGAAAGGGCAAATGCAGAAAAAGTGTTTATTTATTTGAGGCAATATTATTGCATAGTTATTTGCAAACTTCAAAATCTGCTTTGACCCAGAATAACCAATAACCATAGACTCATCGATGTACATTTTCACAGGTCTCACAGGTGACAAGAAGGCTCTAAAAATCTGCTGATTGATTGACAGGTGCAGAACGCAGCCATGACCCCCGTTGTTAATTCCGAAATAAGCCAAAGACACGTTTAAGTAAATATACACAACTGCATTTGGTTCATCACTCTACACCGATTTGCTGGCTGAGTGAGCTCTCTTCAGCCATTAGTCAAAATAAGTGTTTTCATTCCCCTCACGGCAATTTGCAGATGTTTACATTTTAACAATGGTGAGCAATGTTGCCTCTGTAAAGGATCACTACTGCACATTTGGTCTGCAAAGCCTGTCATGTACTGCAGGCAGAGGTGTCCCAAAGGCTGTCTCTGCTCTAATGTAAGCCAGGATTTTCGGTACTGCCTCACCTGGGTTGGTATTAAAAAAAAGTCATTAATTTAATTAAAGTGTGCCCCTCACACCTCTGGGCCCTAGTGCCACTGCAACTGTTGCACTAATGATAGCATTGCCCCTACAATGGGGAGACAGCAATGTGGCCCATCGCGCATGGAGTGGAAACCTAAAGTAAACAGCTAATCTTTAATTTAAAAGTATGTGAAATATCCATATACATTGTTTACATAAAGGGCGCTGTGAACCACATTGCTATACACAATATTCTCCCCAATTCAAAATGTCTACCACAGTAAGAATTCTTTATTGATTAACTCATAAAAATAACAGTACATTCTACAAGATAAAAGCAAACAGACTGGCCTTTATTACAGAAACTGAAAAATGTTATTCACAATCTTGATGGCCCAAGTCGCTAAGCTACATATACAGTCATAAAGTAATAACAAATGTTTTAACCAATTAATAAAAAATGGTCAGATAGTTACATCACTATTAAAACAGCTCTAAAATGTGATATTACACGATACGTTAGTAGCAGCACCACTGTAGTTACCGCTTCCGTCAAGGTACTATGGGATAGAGCTTTCTTTGGGAGACCTTCCAAGTCTCTGGGATGGAGGATTTTGCCTTTAAAAGAACAAGTGCCGTATACATGTCAGCGAAAGCATAATTGTAAATAGAAGAGCCCACTCCAGCCACACATGAGGCTTCTCCGCCATTACAACACATATCAGGATGGAAAAAAATGGTGGTCAAAGTCAAGAAAAATCCTCATTCTCACACAGCCAACATTTTATTTTTTGCAACTGTAAAGCTGTTGGACAATGTTCTTGTGCATTACACATTGGGGAGCACCTATACTACCGCCCCCGCACTGTGTGTGAGAACTTGTGTCACCCTATGCAGTGCTTGTGAAAGCCTGTGCCACCCCATGCAATGTGGGTGTGATCCTGTGCCATCCCAGGGAGCGTGTCTCTTGAAATAAGTTAAATATGACTTAGTAGGCTTAAGCATACTGTAACGCTTTTCATCCATTTCTATGGGTTTCCCTTTCATTGTTGCATATTATGCTTGTCTGTCCAGCAAAAACACAGTGGGGCATATTTACAAGGAAATGACGGAGAGCGAAGCTGCACCAAATTTGGCAGCGCCGCGCTCCGACATTTCCAAAACACAGGGATACGCCGTATTTACAACAATACGTCGCACCCCTGTGTTTTCCCTAGCAGAATGCAGCACACATAGAAAAAGCAAAAACAAGGAGCAATAAAAGTATTTCTTCTTGTGTGCGATTCTAACGCCTGTTCTTGACTGGCGTTAGTTTTTGGCGCTGCCTCAGATTTTAAATATCCTTGTAAATCTGGGGCAGCGTCAAAAAGCAATAGGTGTTGCGGTAGAACACCCATACTAACACCCATTGCACGCCCGGTTCATGCAAAGCGATGCGTGTAAAAGGGCCGTATTTACAAGGCAGCGTTAAGTCACAAAAAGTGGCTTAACGCTGCTTTGTAAATATGGAGAAGGGCATAGCGCCACCAGAATGTCACTAAAAGTGACGTTCTCGTGGAGCTATCCGCTTGTAAATATACCTTGTGTTCTTTGAGGCCACTCTAAATCAGTGGCACTGGTACAAAGGTGCAGGGCTGGGCTGGCCTTTGGCATGGCGAGCTGGGCCAAAGCCTGGGCGCTAACCTCCAGAGGGGCGCTGGAGCCCCCTGCATTTGTTTCCCTATGACTTAGATCCAAAGAAAAGTGTGTTTAAACAATTTTTTCCCTGAAGGCTGCTGGAGTCCTTCTCCGCTTTGTTTTTCATGTCATGGTGTTGCTTGAACATGAAATACCTTGAAAAAACAAGAAGGGTGGCAAAACAGAAACACTTTGTTTAATTAAACAATGTGGCCAGGAGCACAGTCACAAGCATAGGGTCTGAGGACTGTTGTAATTTACAATTGGTCTAACATAGACTTTCATATACAGTTCATTGAATGTAATAAAATATTTTTGGCAATTTTTTGGGGTAAAGAATGTGTACCTTTGTTTTTGGGGCCATAAATTAAGGTATTGGATGAGGAATGACCTTGTATGGACACAATGTAGCCAGTTAGCCAGTGGGTAACGTGTCCAGATGTCCGGCATGGGGAGCGCATGATCAATGCGTCTACTATGAGTGCTGTGTCTTGTTTGGTTTAGTTTTCCTAACTTCATGTGGCATCTGAATTTATTGTGTTTTGGGAACGTGAGCACCCCTCCGGCCATGTGTGCTTTATTGGGGCTAGTCTCCCTGGACCATTTGTGGTGTCTCTGCACCTATCTGTGGGATCGATCTGGAATTTCCTGTTCATACGTTTGTCTGCTGGCCATGTGTCACCCCACCTGTGATCTGTCAATCAATGACCTTGGGCCTGGGTCTCAGGGCCTGCCTAAGTACGTATTTCTGAGTCAGGGTTGATGTGGAGTTCACAACGGGTGAATTCATCAATAAAGATGCAATTTTGTTTTTATGCATGAATGTATGGTTATTCATATTGACATTGTCTTTTTCAATATTAACATTGGCACTCCTTCAGCTTGTACCCCTCATTTTACCGAGGAAAGAAGCAGGAGGATAAAAGATAATGCTGCCTTTGTTTCGAAGCCTCTTTAATCCAACACGCATCATCTGAAGCTATTTTTTACTTGAAAATAAACCAGAACAATGCTAACAAAAGATTGTATTTTTAATTAGGCAAAGCTATAATTATTTTCAAAAGTGACCATCGATCTGTAAATTTTGAAAAGTAATTAGAATTTGATTATTAACTGTGTAAGACTAATCTGAATTCACATTTGTTGTTTCTGCTAAATTAACAGCAGTAAGGGGCACTTCAGATCGGGAACAGGCTTTCTGTAAAGAAGCATAATAAACTATGTGGTTTCCATGTGTTGAAGAAAATCTATTTCAAAAGGCATATTCTGCCACTTTTTTTTTAGAAATGTCGAGAGGAGGGAACAAGATGGTGCCCAGTCTTCTACAGGAACAGTTTAGCTATTTTTACATTTGCTTTTTGCTAACATCAGTTTTGATCGCACTGATTGTGACTTTAGTGAGGTGGTGCCAATGGCTGCCACCCTAACTCTGAAATTTGTATCAGCACCACTGCTGTTGTACATGGGATCTAGATTTTTAATGTCATCGCATTGGATCTCTGGACAGTCACCTCTATCATGATCCCATTATTCTTCAGTGCCTCTGCTCTTTTCTTTTCCTTGGCTTCCTCTCAGTTTCATTTGACATTCCTTGGCTAATTTCTATTAAATAAATATGGGTAATTCATCTGTAATATTTTTGGGAGAAACAGCATAGTCAAATATTGCTAAGTGTGTGGATAGGCCGCTTTAATGGAGCATGTGCATATCCCAGAAAATCACCTTTGGCTCTAAGCTTTACAGACTAAAACATATGTCACTAAACATTGGTATTACCTAGTACAACACTTACCCTACCCCTAAATAACCATCCCAACAAGCCTCATAAACATACTGTGCTTCACCTCACCTTTACCTACCATCAGACCTTCCATTAAACTCCTAAAACTGCAAACCGGAACTTCCAGTCTATGATTTAAATGTCAACTTTACAACACTCCCCCAAGCCCCTTTTGTGCTGCTTTGCCCTCAAGCAAACACCACCATTCACCTTGCCTCAAGCACGCGCTCATCAGAGACAACCCTTATACATCCTTTATTTCCCCTACACACCAGTCCAATCCCTCTCCCCTCACCATCCTGCCTCTAACCTTAATATTAGGATGGGAGTGTGGGAAGAAAAACTATCTGCCTGCCATCATCCACCATGAGACAGCTCCCTAAAATGGTGACTAACAGTTGACTGTCCTAGTCTTTAGACCCTTCCATCCAAGCAACTTCTGGCCAATAGTGGCCCGCAGTCCCCCGGTCTGCACCACCTCACCCAACCAGCCCAGGGAGCAGACCTCTAGGATCAGCTGCCCCCCAACTCCCCTTTCAAACATAATTACATCAGTCATTTTGCATTTTTGGCTGAACATTTTTGGACAAGACCATTATGCTTGAGGATTTTTAAGCTAAGTTGAAGTCATTGGATTATGGTGCACATTTACTGGCAACTCTGAGAGATTGGGTTACTGGTTGACTGGTATGTGTGCCCTGGTCATGCAGCAACCACAATCCTTGCCAGGGTAAGGCACATGCAAACCCCAAATTAACCTGTACTCAACCCCTTGGTATCTTGGCACAGAGCAGTCAGGCTTAACTTAGAGGCAATGTGTAAAATATTTGAGCAACACTTCAAACAGTAATAAAGTGAAAACACCACACAAAAAGTATTCCACACTAAGTTAGAAAGCTAGAGTTAAATTTAATTAATGAACAAGACCAAAACGGCAATACCCAATCAGTGGAACCAGAGTTATGAATCTTTGAAGAATTTAGTGAAAATAGTACCAAAAAGCACAAATCGCCAACTTGGGATGTCTGGTTGCGCTGGACTGGGTCAAAGTCACCTTTTGAGGCCGACCGCAATGGACAGCAGGTCGGGTACAGTCACCAGGTTAGGCCTACTGAAGTTTTACCTTCTCAAGTTCATGCCAAGAGTCCTGTTCACATTGAAGAGGGCAGTGAGGAGCAGGGAGAGCATCATGGGAGGCTGGCAGTGAAGTGCGAAGAGCGCGTTGCTGGAGCTTTGCGTTGGTGATCCCTGCAAGTGGTCGATGTTGCAGTGTGAAGAGTCTTGGTGACAGAGCTTTACACTGAATTGCAATGCGAGCGGTGAGATCTTGGTGTAAACGGGCTTGTTAGTGTCGCGAAGAGCCCAACAGCTTGATTTCAGCACCCTTGAGCCATACCAAGGGTCCAGGACCTGCTGGACCACTTGGGGATCAGGAACTCACTGCAGCTGGGCCCAGGGGCAGGTGCAGGATATTGAAGAGCCTTTTAAGTCCCTGAGGCTCAGATCAGGAGGCCATCAGACTAACCCTTTGATGTCCTTGGATCAAGATAAAGTTACAGGTGCTGTTCTCCTTCCTCAGGCAACAGGTCAGCACAGCAGGGCAGCAGTTCCTTAAGAGCAGCAGTCCAGCAGAGTGGCATTCCCTGTAGCAGCACAGCATTACTTCTTCCTGGCAGAGTATCCACAGGTCCACAAGTGTACTGAAAAGTTGGTGTCTGGGGTCCAGTAATTATACACAGTTGTGCATTTGAAGTTTGGAGAAGTTTCTAGAGGCATGCTTTTGAAGTGCACAGATGCCCTGCCTTCTTGGCCCTGGCTCCAGACTAACTACAGGGGATATGCAGCCCTTTTTGTGGAAACGGAACACAGCCTATTCAATTGTAAGTGGGGCTGGGCCAACCTACTCCAACCCATCCTGCAAGTGATGGCCCATCCAGTCACATCTAAGCTCCCCATTGTGTGTGGCTATCTACGAGGAATACACAAAACACAACTGTCTTCTACAACAAGTCATGTGACCCATAGACAGACTGCAGGCACCAAGTGGCTAAGGGAAGATAATGCCAAATTTCTAAAGGTGGCATTTTCAGAATTGTAATTTAAAATCCGAATTCATCATACGTTAGGATTTCAAACTGTGATCCCAGAGACATCAACATGAACAGTTGCCTATTCCCATTTAGAAATGACACTTATAAAAATGTAATAAGGTAACTCCGATGTTATCCCATGTGAGAGGTAGGCCTTGAAGTAGTGAAAAACACATTTAAGAGTTTTCCACTACCAGGACATGTAAAACTCATAAGTACAAATACTACTTTTTAAATACATTGCATCCTGCTCTCTGAGCTGCCCAGGGCCTACCTTAGGGGTGACTTATATGTATTTAAAAGGAAGGTTTGGGCCTGGCAAAGGGTATACTTTGCCAGGTCGACATGGCAGTTTAAATCTATACACACAGCGACTGCAATGGCAGGCCTGAGACATGTTTAAAGGGCTACTTAAGTGGGTGGCACAATCAGTGTTACAGACCCACTAGTAGAATTTAATTTACAGGCCCTGGGCACATGTAGTGCCACTTTACTAGGGGCTTATGAGTAAATTAAATATGCCAATTGGGTACAAGACAATGTTACCATGTTTTAGGGAAAGAGCACAAGAAATTTAGCACTGGTTACAAGTGGTAAAGTGCACTGAGTCCTAAGGCCAACAAAAATGAAGTCAGAAAAAACAGGAGGTCTGAAGGCAAAAAGTTAGGAAAAAGCCACACCAAGGAAGCCAGGTCTAACAGCAACACTTATTAATCTTTACTCCCTCTGTAAATAAAACTTGCACCAATGCAAGACAAAGGCAGAAATCACCCTAATTTATCTCAAACAAAACCCATTCCATTTATCCTCAAGGGTTACTGTGTATTCATATTCCATGAAATAGCATTGCTTTACTGTGCAAAATTAACTCTAGGCAGTATGTTGCCTTGCACAAGAGTAATATGCACATTTTAGAAAATAACAAAACATGCAAGATGCTACTGCCTTAATTTACTCTGCTTGTATATAGATTTTGCTATTTGCCTTCAAGTCTTTGCTTGTACATAACTTAAGTGCAACCTATGATTAGGCGAAAACAAGTGTTTTTAACCAACCACCTGTACCTAGACATCTTTGACCCACTTTATTCTCATTTGAGAAGTCTGTGAAGTTTATTAACAATGCAAAAGCTTAACAGCCACACCCACTATCACAAAAACAGCTTCAAAAGAGCAATGGGGTTGCAGGCACTATCTCTAACTACACCCCAGCAAGAGTTTTGTTCTCAACATGGACATAATATTGGGGTCACCAGAGGTCAAAACTGTAACCCCTGACATACGCTTTGCTACCCTGCCACTTATTTTGTGACCTCTGGTCAATGTTTTAGCAGGGTCTGTGCTAGAAACAGAAAGTAAACCTGGTTCTTGACATGCTATGTTACATTTTCTAGTTACGATCCTTTATATCAAAAAGTGAGAGACAGCAGGATCAAAGGTGAGAAAGTTTGACAGCAGGCGCGATAGAAGGAAGAGTAATAGTGGTGGGAAAAAAGACAGAGTACAAAGGTAGAAGGCTGCCTGCATCAGAACCTTTAGAACTCTTTCAGAGAATTTTTTTTTTTGCCCTCAAAGAAGGCCCTTCACTGGCTAGAAACTTTTGGCACCTAAGCCGGGTAAAGATTTCTTCATTCTCACTAAGTCACTTTTTTGGAGCTCAGATTTCTTCAGCTGGGCAGGGCTGCAGGCTGTAGCCAAAGAGGGCTACATGAGGCCGTATACTTTCTCCATCCGTCCCGCTTAATCAGAGTTCCTGCTTTGGAAAAGCTCTGAGCGGAGGAAACCTGAATCTTCAGAACAGCATCAAAGCACTTTCGTTTGATCAACCTGGCAGGTTTGTCACAGTCCTCCGGAGGTCTTTGGAGCCAAAATGTTTCTAAATGCCAGGTTTTCATTGATGGTAGTAAAAGTCCAGCCATGTTATGTATCTAGGCGTATAACTTAAATCTACATGTTTGGATCCCATAACCCTATACCAAAAGGACTTAGTACAATGTGCTACGTATATGAGGAGGGCAGATCTGGTTGAACTGCAGCCCCACATTCTGCACCGTGTCATGGGGAAACAGAGCTTTCTTATAAAGAAACAGTCCCTTTGTTTTAAGGGAGGCAGTGGCAATTGGGAAACCCATCTTTTGTGCTTAGAATGCCAAACTCAAGTAGCTGTACCAATAATGATACAATGTATGTTGAAAAACATTTATTGTCAATGTTGAGATTTATAAATACGACAGCAATGAACACCTTGATGTATGCGCACATAGCAGCGGCAGTACCAAAAAAATGCAATATTGATGTACGCTATAATCTATGCACGCCCAATGATTTCAATACCAGTAAATGCAATGCCAATGTACGCTGTAACCTATGCATGCACAATGATGTCAATACCAGTAAATCAAATGTCGATGTACACCGTAACTTATGCCCGCACAAGGACGTCAATCCCAGTGAATGCAATGTTGATGTACAATGTAACAACTATACCAGTAATAATGAGAATATCGGAAAATATGATATCAATGACTGCCATGTTACACGTGCTCACACTCACGAATTTGTATCATTGCTGTCAGATTTATCAGATATGATATCTGCATCAATGCCAAGTCAGAGATACGTGGTCAGAAAGGCCCTGCAACCCAAACCCAAGCTTACTGATTGATAGGTCACAGGTGGGGTTACACTTAGCCCAAACATAAATAAGCACCCAGGGAAAACCCTGATCGATCCCAATGATAGATAGTCACACCACAAACAGGCCCCAGGAGATTGGCCCCAATAAAACACATTTGGCCAAAGTTGCTCATTCCCAAAAAACTGCAAAAGTTAGATGCCACATGTAGTTAGGAACACTCAGCCAATCAGGACACAACATGCACACCACACAAAGGGATCACACACTCACCACACCGGACATCTGGACATGCACACACTTGCCCACACTAGCTCTCCTCGTCACCCTTATCTGATGGTTTTTCTTGTTATGTATGACTATGATGCTTTTCAAAAAATGTTAGTGTTTTATTGTAGCCACAAAATGTATATATGTGCGGCCAAAGCTTCTGCACTTTGAGACTGTCTTCAGAGATGCCTCTGTTGATACTCTCCCAGCCGCTGCGTTTAATAAAACCAACTGTTTTGACAAATGTCTCTTGTCTTTTCATTTATTTAAAGTAAAATCATATTCTAGCAATACTGTAAACTGCTGCTTTGTACATGCATTGGGACCACAAGACATATAGAGCATATTGCTATTATCAGGGTTACAAATGGGAAAAGGTTACTATGTTTCACCTGAATATGTTTCCTAAGTCCTACACCCCACTCTTATCACTGCTCTGAGAGCATGAAGTAAACTAAGAGTGCCTAAAAGAGAATATTTGTACTTTCACCCTTCATACCTGCATAGAGCATGGCTCTGTTTGTATCAGACTCTCAGTTGTGACAAAGGGAGGAGGAGGGAACAGTAACGTGGCGATTTGTTAAAAGAAAACACTCTCTTGCAGCAGGACTCTGCTGAACTTGGGTTCTGTTCCATGAGTCCAAACTCATTCCAAGAGGGACAGCAACCAGCAGTTGGAAATCTGACCATGTTCTGGATTCTTCTGGAGTGAAGGAATCTGTAACCCAAATGGTCAAGCCTAGATGTTGATATAATAAAATGACCACTGATTAATCTAGCTGATTATGAGTGAAAACCAAGGCAGAAAAGAGGTTGGAAAATCCAGCTGGAACCAGTGTTCATAATGTGTCACCTCTGAGCACACATCATCTTTCCATCTTGGTGTCTGTACCAGGAAACCCTGAGAAGTAGATATTCAGGTCATATTAGCAAGACTCGTGTCTCCAATTCTGCTGGTAATCAAATGAGAATGTGTTGGTGTGCAGACTGAATGTGCCTGCATGTAGTGAAATGTGCAGACAACATGTTAGAGGCTGACAATGAAAAATAACTCAGTTAGGCTAATGCTAAGTTTATTTTAAAAAGGAGTAAAGCTCAGGAATGTACATCAGCCAGACATAGGCAAGTATAACAGGACCTCAGGAACACCACTTTGGAGTCTGGACATCCTGCAAAAGAGGCCAACATCATGGTCTAAGACAGGTTGAGTTGGAAGTGGTCACCTTGTCAGTTGCAGGTTGCTGTGTCACTAGTTTGAACGGGATGTCAGCCTTATTACCATTTTGGTCCATTTCTTTGTCCTGGGTTAAAGAGACTAGGTCCAGTTGTTCAGGACTCTTCTTTGGTCTCAGGCAGCAGCTTCAGTCCTTTTTTCTGATTGTCCTCAGGTCTAGTAATGTTCAGGGGAGGAAACTGGGGAAACCACATTTATGCCTGGTGGGTGGAGGTTTACTCCAGGCTCCCCCTACACAATGGGGTAAAAGTTGCAATTGGTTACCCTACCCACCTTTGTAACATTTCATGTGTGACCTACTACTGACTGCGGGACCATTACCATACTATGCTTGTGAACGCAAGATATTGAACTTTCCCCTGACGAAGGGCTCTCTAAGCCCGAAATGCATTGGGATTGACTAATTGGAACCCACATCATGTGTTGTTGAACATGTGTTCTTTGAGTTAACCATTGCAAACAATCCCACAGTGCCCCTCTCTGCCTAAATCCAAGATAGGGAAATCCTTCTCCCCTTGTGCAGAGTCTTTGTGCCCATACCAATGGAATAGCCAGGAAAATTAGCAAACCATCCCCTGTGGTCAATTCAAGTAATTTCTGAGGGCATCTTACTCCCCATTGGGGGATTGGAATTTGGATAGCTGGGGGAACAAATGAATGGGCCTGGCCTGGTGTTATCTTATACCTGCCTGTGACAGGGGAGGCTTTTTGAAGTTTGTTAAGTCCCTGGGCACTGCCCACATGGTCATCTTGGAAGAGGGACAGAAACACCTCTTTTCTCCAAGGACTTTTCTGTGCTCTGGGGCAGTTTTCACACCTCATTGCATGCTGCAGTTGGAGGCTCATGCAAATTAGCTACCAGAGTCTTTAGACAGTGAAAAGGTTACTTTCCAAAAGTTAAGGGTTGGCAGAAAATGTCATTCCGCTCACGGAATTGGGCGGAATTCTGGTCACTCTGTATTACTCTTTAACACAGAGTTCTGGCCAAAATCCGTCAATCGCCATGTGTGGTGGAAGTTTGCTCCCATTTGAGCAATATGATGACAACGGAAATAATCTAAGGATCCAGGAAGCAAGCTGGCGAGCGAGATGTGGCACTCCCTAGTGCAATTTCTGGTCAATAGGAAGCCATCAGCTCACATTTTCTAAAGCGGACAGTCTTATTCATGGAGCTGCTTGTTGAATAGATTTTATACTTAAGAAGCAGAAAAATCAACTCGAAATTGGATTTTAGAGTAACTATTCTACCCGAACAGACTGCTCATGTAGTTTTGTTGCACAAAACACATTTTTTTATTTTACTTTTTTTTTGAGACAGCAAGGAAGTGCCAGAGAGGGTTCAACTTTAATTTCCTGTCCAGGATACTCCTCACAGTTCTTTGTCCATCCCTTGGTTACTCTTCATTTGGATTTTGAGGGAAAAGAATCACTCTTTGCTTTGTCTGCAATCCCGGCTGCATACACCATTGGATTTCCAAAGACTTTTTGGAGGAATCAAGTAAGTTAAAGAACCTTTGGATAAGTTTGTTATTTGATAGAGGGCATGCACCAGCAGTTTGTACCTTTTTTGGTTTTTCGTGGGTGGCCTAAAGTATGGATATATTTTGCATTATCTTTTTTTGTTTTTATAAGGAAAAACGTTTGCACAGGTTTGGGAGGGCTGGGGGCCTGACTGTTAAACCTTTAAAGTACTTTTTCTTCATTTTTCTGAATGTTGTTTGGGAATTTTGCACTACGATTTGACTCATTTTGCTGTGGGGTCTAGTCTGCCCACCTCAAGTGCCACGGCCAACCAGCTATTATTATTAGGCATTGGTTATATATAATATCATAATAAACAACTGTTGTTTACCTGGTATATTTTTTTTAAACATCTATTGATTTAGGGATGGCCTTGGATTAAATGCAAAATGTGTTCTTTTTGTTTTTTTCCCAATAAGTGTTAACGTATTTTTTTTTAGGTAGTTTTAGAAGCCTTGAAATGTTTGTGGTTGATGAATTTTTAAAGTTGACAGATAATTTTCATTTTTGGCATTACTGAATTGATGGTAGTGTTTTCTTCTTTGCCTCCTTTCTTTGCTGGCCAAGTGGCCTTTTTGTGTGGCCAGTGTGCATGCATATTTGCCATAGGCTCTCATTTTGTCTTTGTTCTCCATGACATGTGGCAGGGTGACCATTATGTTTTGTGTAGTCAGTGTGCTTTTTTACATAGGCCTACATGTGCTCTTTGTTGTCCATTCATTTGCCCTTGGTCTCCATGTGACCATTGGCCATTTTGTAGTCGGCATGCTATGCTCTTGCCATAGGCCTGCACGTGTTCTTTGTTGTTCATTCCTTTGCCCTTGGTGGTCATGTGGCCAGCAGCCATTTTGTAGTCAGTGTGTTTTGCTTTTGCCATTGGCCTGCATGTGGTATTTTTGTCCATGCTTTTACCCTTTTGTAGTCAGTAAGTTTTGCTTAAACCATAGGCCTGCATGTGTTCTTTGTTGTCCATCTCTTTGCCCTTGGTGGTCATGTGGCCGGTGGCCATTTTGTAGTCAGGGTGGTTTGCTTTTGTCATAGGCCTGCATGTGGTCTTTGTTGTCCATGCCTTCACCCTTGGAAGTCATGTGGCAGTGCGACCATTTTGTGTAGCCAATGTGTTCCTTTTCTTCCACCTTTCAAAGCCATTTTCTAGGGACTTTGATAGAAGAGGCCTATGCCTTTTTGTTTTTTCTTCATTTTTATTTCTTTCTCTGATGTGAGTTTAATGTGCTTCAGGATGATTTTTGTATGTATGTACAGTGTTTTTTTACTCAATTTTCCATCCCACTTTCTTGCCTCTTATAGGATTTCTCATAATCCCTAGGGAGATACCAGCAATATTTGTTTTCAATTATTTGATTTTTCCCTGCACCCCCTGCCTGCTATAGGTTCACATCAGCAATAATTTTTTGGGGAGATAATTCCATTTTCCTCCTGCACCTGCCGCCTGTCATAGGCAATAGGTGAACACCAGCAATACTTTTTTTAAGGATTATTTCATTTTCCCCCTGCCCTGCTGTCTGTCATATGTCACAGCTGCACACCAACACTCATTTTTTAAGGATTATTCAATTTTTCCCATGCAACTCCTGCCTGCCACTGTCTCACAGGTCTTTCTATGTTATTAAAATAATTTGTTATTATGGTTTGTAATGGATACACGATTGTTAATTATTTGTGTTTGTGATGTAAACCCACTAAATTATATTGTCTGTAGATTTAAACTGCAAATGCCACATTTCACGGAAATCCTTTCTTGTTTGTTTGCTTTCAGGTGCACAAGAGAGATCATCACACACAGTACAGCCATACAGAAGGCCGGCAGTGACACAAACCAGCTGAGTCCTCCTCTGCTTCTGCTTAGGCAGCTAGGTGCCAATTGCAAGAGACAAAATAATTTAGTGGGTCTACAGGAGATGCAGAGATACTGCAGATTTGTTTTCTGGACCCACAATTACTGCTTTCAAACTCTGGCTGTCAGTTTCTAAACAGATTTCAGCTATGCCCAGTTCAGCAGTTGACCTATATAGAGCATCCATTTTCACAACTGAGCTTTGACCCTTTTATTTAATTTACAAGCCCCTTGCGCCGCCAGTGTGCCACTTTTAACATGGGAAAAAGTGATGCGTCGGCGGCGCAAGGGGCTTGTAAATAAGCCTTCTAGGGATATTGCAAAGTGCACCATGTGTGCAAAAGAATTAAGGCACACACCACAGGAGGTCAACATGCATAGAATGTCCTTTTCCTGTTTCTCTCCTATTTCATTTGGTAGTGCCCAGCAGCATGGATTACTATGCTTGCCAATAACCGAGGTAGGGTGGATAGAATCATGAGAAACCAGAGCTAGGCCTTCTCCTTAATGCTTTTAAAACCACGAGGAGAAGAATGTGAGAAGAGCGACTTTACTACATGAAGTTTCATCCTGGAGGAAGATGTCAAAGTCATCTGGATGATGAGTTCATGTATGAGTTGGTTTCTAATACGATCGAACACAGGGGTGTCAGATCAGTCAGTTCTGATAAAAGTATTTGACAAATATGATAAGCTAAAGGAAAGGATATGGGAGAGCCCTCTAAACAAATGCGCTATAGCTTGTTGCTCAGAAAAATAAGAGGATGTCAATCAATCTTGAAGCTGCCGGGGAATGCTGTTCCTCTCGAGCCAACAAAAACAGAAGGATGTTAGTACGCCTAATAGATCCTCCCGGTGCTTGTCAAGCGTTAATGCTTCAAAACCCCATTTTAATTAATGGGTACTAGATGCATTTTCTCTTGTATTGCAATTATTTTTTATTATAATATGTTTGTTGGTTCCTCTTAATAGGTAAGCCGTGGTGTGCACGACTAATATGATTTTTTATTTGGTCCTGATGTTTTTCATTTGTAGATTATTGCACCATGCCACCTTTAAGGTAAGCTTTTTTTCTCTACTTGAGAACCCCTATGATTAATTTTTTAATTTTCACTAAAACACCTATCGACAAGATTCACTTAGGCAAATATTCAAGTGTATATATACTCCTACACGCACTATCCTCCACTATTTTCATATTCACCAGTGAAGGTTTACACTTAAGTGTAGAATTACATGCCTCTGCCGCTTAAATTATGAGGTGGAGCCTTCTATAACAGAATTCTCAAATGTTAAGTTACCACAGAAAAACTTCACCTGTTGGTGGAAATCTTAATTACAGGGTCTCTAACATTTTATTTGTGCCTACTGTTTAGTAAACTTAGTTGAAAGCTGCATATTTAATAATTAAAAACATTTTAACCTTTTAGGAAAAGTTTAAATGTTTAATCATTATTTTAAAATCAAGGTTTAATTTTTCTTAAAATAAATTCAATATAATTTTATATAAAGTTATACATATAGACACACGCTCACACACAGACATATACAATTTTAAATGTCAAACTAATTTAACATGCTTAAGTACTTATGGTGTGTTATTTTAATTTCCTGCCTTCATTGTTTTGTAGGAGTGTGTGTTCCCGTACTGGTGATTGGCCATGTGTGATGCTTCTTCGCTGGGCTGAAGTACATTTCACATCTTTAGGGCTGTAGTAACTTTAGAAGTGCATTTTCTGAATTGCATCTGACTTACACTTTGGTGGGTGGGTGTTTTGTGTTAACATGTCCCTCCCAAACTCCCCTTAAATATCCTAAAATCCTTTCCATTTATTTATCAATAGTCCCTATTTTCCTGCCAAACGCCATTGTCCCTCCCTCATTTACTATTAATTTCTATAACAAGCTGTGCAGAAATCTCTGCAATCGTGGCAGTGATCAGGACAGAGAAAAGATAGAATGAATGAAATGAAATGAAATGAAATGAATGAAATTCTATCTGAATAGAAGAGGTGAGCTGGAGGTCTCTGGCCACAGGTGCGTGAACTGCATTTGGTAGTATGTGAGTAATCCTACTCTAATCTTACTTTACATACTACAAAATGCAGTTTGTGACTCAGTCCATGTTTTTATCCCTATTGAAACAACGCCACGAATTACTATGACTAAGTGCTGATGATGGCCCCAGGGAAGTAACACTTTAGGGGTCAAAACTTTGACATACAACCCTCTCCGGAATGCAGTTATATTAACCACTGAAACTACTTGATTCCAGATTGATGTTTCACTGGTATGTACTGTTTGTTATGACAAATTATTGTATCCATTGAACTTTATCTTCTCTCACAGTTTGCACTTTTGTTGTACCGTTGAGCATTGCAGCTATTCATTAACGCTTGTTTTTTGTTGCACCTTGTACGCAATTATTAATTTGCTTTCATAATATATTTATGTTATGCATATTTCACTGGACTTCAATTTTACTTTTGAAATGACTGTCAGAGCTTTGTTTTGGAATTGTGTGTTTGAAAGATCCATATTGGTGTAACATTTTGTATTGCCATTCAACATAATTGCTGAAAAGTAAGTCTATTTAACTGAACTCTCAACCCGAAGAAACCACAGTTTATGTATTCCTTCAAAAGGTATGTAAGCTGGGAATACAGGAAAGAAGAGATGGATATGCAAAGTCACATTCTTTTAAATTGGAAAACGTTTTTTAAATTTTGCTTGAATGTTGGGTTGGATTGATCTTCCTACTCGTCTGACATTACGTAGGTCAACCGCATTTGTTTAATTAAATTCGGTCCTACACGTACCATATATGACCAATGTCCAAAACTGTGATTTGATTGGGCATATGGTTTTCAAAAACAATATTTGTTTACAAAATTGGAAAAGCAACCATGTCTCCATCTATTAAGGTTTGGGCCATGACTGTTCTCAAACTAAAGTGTTAGGTATAACTTAGCAAACCCAAGGAGATGATGGAGGGAGCACTGAAACTTTTCAGGCACTCAACCCCAGTCACAGATCTGGGCTGAATCCATCATTCTTTAACTCACTTCGCTACCCCAGTTCAGACCCAGCCATATGCAAATCAGTCTTGACCCTCTTCCTCATTGGAACAGTCCAACCCGAACTGCCAAGCCTGGTCTTCCCTGGACCAGCAACAAACATCCTGAGACCGGTTTTGGGGTAACACCCCTCATCAGCCAGGCTAGCTTGAATCCAGTGGAAAAGTGAGCAAGGGACCCATGTCTGGGCATACCCTGCCAACTTAGAGCGAACAAAAAAAACACAAGGAGATGATGGGGGTTATTTATTTTTATTCTTTGTTGTACTCCCTTGACTTGCTGTATTTGTTAAGTGAGCAAGATCTATCCTACCTATCATTCATCATCCCCCCTCCCACCCTTGGCCTTTTTGCTAACTATGACCGAAGTGCAGTAAGGGTCAATCAATTTGTGACTGCAGTGTTGGCTGTTTAATGTGCGTCTGCTTCCGTTAATGCAGCATTTACAATGTTTTCAATGCATTGCAAACCGAACACACAAGGAGTGTTGTCCCTTCCCCCACTCAGTCACCTCCTAGTCTTTCACGCCTTTATTTTTTCCTAAGTTCTTCTGTCCCAGCATACCAAATTGGAAAATCCATTCTTGGCATGCTCCACAATTAATGCGATACCCATGTGAAGTGATTCCAGAACATATTTCATGGTTTCCCATAACAGATTTAATCTGCACAGATTTTTCCCCTTCGAATTGTACCATGATTAAATAAGCCAAAGATGATGAATCGATGATCTGTGTAAGGGCCCCTCTATTATGTATTTTAAAAAAAGCTCTACCCTGCCTGTCTAATCCCTCCACCCTACCCCCTGCAGTAGAGAAAATCAAGTTTCCTTTCCTTGGTTACTGCCCAGCAAATAATTTGTTGGAAATACATCATGGCGGGTGAGGCCACAGAGTAAAGTCGAGTAAGTGCGTGATTTGATGTCAAGTTTGGCATATGGGATACACAGTGACGAATGTGCCAAATAAAATCTATATAGTCTGTTCCTTTAGCTGTGGTGCAGTCCATTAGATTCATTTTCCTCAGCATCGACTTACGACAGACAGGATAATATATTAATATCTGCATTTCATACATGAAGTGTGTGACTGACGTAGTATCTTATTTATTATTCATCTGCCTCTGGAGCCAGGGTAAAAACAGAAATGCATTTGACAAAGTGCAGGACCATTGGCATTAAAAGTAAATAATTGTCAACCACAGCTGCAGACAGTAGCAAACTAGGAGAGGCGCTGGATAGCAATGAGCATGGCTTCAATATTTAAGCACCACACACAATTTGTACTCCATATAGTGCATAATGCCATACTCATCAATGAGAAGTAATTTATTTTTCAAACTCAAAGTGTCTGACTCTGTTTATAGTGATTTGAAAAGCCTTTAGAAGAAAAAATATTCAAAGCACTGTTTTTTTTAATCCTGTGATGTTATTCTCTGCCTGTTAATACTTTTCTGCCACACAGTCAGTGCTTTTTTATGTTTACCAACGTGTGCGTAAAACATAAAATCAACCTTGTGAATCTCCTAATCATAATCACATCAAATAAATTCCAATGGCCGTAGGGGACTAGCAATGTACTACTACTGTTCCACCCAGTAATTTAAAACAATTGTTTGCAGAGAGCATTATTTACAATTTGTCTTTTTTGCTTTTCTCAATATAGCTGCTCCTGCTGGCCGAAACGGACCAACCAAGGGGCAGGAGATAGCGGCCTGTTTGCGGCAGCAGAGGCTGGAGTGCATCCGGCAGCTGGTGGTCCTGGAAGAGGAGGAGGAAATTAATGCATAACAGCGGGCGCCAGTGCAGTCGGACCCCCTCAGCCTCTAGCCTCCTGGCCAACCCATGTCCAGCATTGCTGCCAGCCAACTGCTGCCACCCCCACCAGACTGGCAACAGGTCATTGCTATGCCACATCCTGCAGTGGCTGGACACCATCGAGGGCTGGATCACGACGATGGAGCAGAGCCTGGAACAGCTCCGGACCAACATCCATAATGCCCTCTTCTAGCCCTTTTAAAAAAAAACATTTTGGTGGGAGGGTTATGTTGTTTGTTCGGGCTGGGTGTAGAGGGTGGGAAGGGAGTTGGGACTGGAGAGACTTTTTCTTGGACATTTTGAGCTATGGGGCTTGGGTCAGTTTTGTTTGGGGGAGGGGTGGGCCTGTTGTTTCGGTGGAGCGGGTGGGTTTCTTTGTAAATACGTATAGGGGGAAACTTTTTTTTAATCTACATTTATGCCTAAAGTAGTTTCTTTTACTTTGCATTGCTGCCTTCAAACTGTTTTATGCAACCTGTTTATGTGCTTGTCACTTAAGAGAGAGCATAGCACTTAGTTATAGAGTCTACGCTGATACTTCTCTAACTATCTTGACCATTATGGGGAATGCTGCCATAATGATCTATATTGTGTAGAACTATCTAGATAAAAAGCAGTAGCAGTTAAATTATTTCTCACTAAGTTAAATTACAGCCAGGCTAGTTTTACCTGAATATACATGCAGCAATTACAGGGGAGGCATCACAACTTCACAAGTGAGGTCTCACTTCCAGTTCCACCCAGGTGAGCTCCAACTGTAGGATTGATCTCAATGAATAATTGATCATCTATCGTAGGCAACTAATTAGAACTAGAAAGACTGAGTAAGTGGGTTATATATTTATCAAAGATTTACAACCTGTGTACTATGTGATGACACAATGAGAATGCCTGATTGTGCTAAAATAGAATAAATAGCAATACTAGTAGGATTTGGCTAATGTGGAGCTAGCAGTATTATTTGTGAAATCCTCATGTTATAACAAATGGACTCAAAGTCTGGAGTGGACAAGCTTAGCTTAGGCATTTACAGTTAAGCAACACAAGGCCTGAATGATGATGCTGATGACTGATGTTCTTAATTCTATATGAAAAAAAATATGGATCATTTTTAATGCGCAGGTTGGTATTGGGCTGATGTGGGCTACTGCTTAGAAGATTCTACAGTGAGTTGGTGTTGCTTTCACCACATTCGCCCCACCAAGTGTGTGATCCATTGATGGTGTAATTTAAGCCACACCTCAATAAATAACACAGCTTGGAGGAAGAGGATTAGGGGTTTGATGAATGGATGGGTAATAGGATTTGAGGAAAGGTTTGACAAAGACAAACACTACAGCACAAGGCCAACATTCATGGGCAATAAACACCAGCAGATAATTCACCATCAATCTGTTATTAGAAGGAAACAAAGGAATGAGTATGACAGAGTACAGATAAATGCATTGTAACAGTCCTTCTGCCTCCGAGATCAAATTTATCATATATCTAAATGTTCTGTCTTCTAGGTTGGGGAGTGAACCCACACACCCACTTCTCTTAGTTAATATGATTGTTAAAAGAAAAATGATACTATATTGCTAAATTGGGTGGAGCGTGTGCATTCTCCTCAGGAATGTCCACTCTTTGTGGCCTGTCTGCACTGGTCCATTTGGTAAGCAGGAGTGTTGTTGAGCTGAGCTGGCTTTCGTTTGTAAAGGAGACTAGAAGAAGGCCTGCAGACTGTAAAAGATAATCTGTATTGGTGTTGTTGGCTGCTGTGAGACAAGACTGTCCTCTCTGGATGTTGAAGGCGGCAACCCAGAACTGCAGGGTGGGACTCGAAGTTCCAGTCATTCTTCTTCCAAGTCTCCAGCTTGCTCTACAATCCACCTGTTGTATTTTAAAACATCCCCTTCAGAAAAAGGAATGAAAGTAGGCAGAATTTTTTTGTACCATGGATCAAGTAGTGTGGCATATATGTACTCTTTGGACTCGATGATGTAATGTTGCAGCCTTGTATTAGAAGCCAAGCGAAGGACTAAGGTCTCAACCAAGGCATGCACTTCTGTGTTTTTATTCACACCTGTGGGGGCGAACCTTTCAGACGCCTTCGTTACCTGGTCTTGTAGGAGAAGCAACAACGGGATAGATGGGCCCATCATACTGTCCTCCTTGCTAACTTCCCATGTGAAAAGCTCAAAAGGGAGTAGCATCTGTATCAGGCATTTGACTAGGACCCATTGTTTGCATCCATGGTCATAGCGGCTTTAACTGGTGCTCTATTATTACACTGAATAATCTGCAGCTGCTTCCGGGCTTTAAAAGAATGGCTGAAATGAGTGCAGATTCTTCTGCAGGTGTTTCAGTATGTTGCTGACCTTGTCTTCCTTTCTTAGGAAGTCTTTCACCATCAGGTTGATGCAACGGGCCAAACACAGGACCCTAAAATAGCCTCTGTCTGACATGGCCTTGACTATGTTACTGCCATTGTCCATGGAAAAAAATCAAATTCTAAGAAATCTGGCTCGCAGCCATTCATACACCTTGCTGTTAAATTGTTCCAAGATGTTTACAGCTGTGTCTGATTTCTCCATCGCGAACATGGCCACTGTTGCAAGCAGCCGAACTCTCTTAAAACTTTCTTCAGGGCCAAGACCTGAAGATATCTTTTGCTTTACCCCTGCAAAAGAGATCCAGTGTGCAGGGATGCACATGTAATCAGTCACCTGACAACTGGTCAACATGTCTGTTGTCATGTGGAAGGAGTGAACAACACTTTGATGCAATGCTTGTCCAACTAACTGCAGCACATCCATCATGATTCAGCACTGGAACAGACACTCTGGCAAAATAGGTCCTACTTGGTACCTTCCATTTTGGGCAGATGGCTGCCACAAATTCTAAGAATCCCACTCCTTCCACAAAAGAAAAAGGGAGGAGGTCCAGCGCTAACATTTTTGCCAGCTTCCCATTGAACAAACGTGCGGTTAGATGGTTTAGCTCGTAGGGCTCCTCCTGCTCAAACATGCCCATAATAGTAGCCTGGATTTTCTTCTTTTCTTGGGGCACTGACACAGGCATCTTGTGAGAACTAGATGCTAGTAGTATACTCAATGTGCATGGTGGTGGTGGGGCAGTCACTGTATGCTGTGGTGTCTCCGCCTCACTCAGAGTCTTCTTGTGACATTGTGATGTTGCTGGGGTGGGTGAATCTGCTGGCACGCTGCTGGGGACAGGGCTGCTTTGCATGAAGATGTCACCCTCTTCTTCCTCATTATCACCTTCCACCATGATTGGACTTGTAGCTGATGTTCCCTGGCTCTCCACACCACCACAACCACGTTCAGCAATTTTTCTAAGGTGCTCCTCCCACTTGATTGTGTGGTGTTTTTTCAATGGGTTGTCTGGCCTCCAGTACCATATTGTGTACCAGGCTTACCTCGATGAACATTTGTGTGGCAAATGGTGTATACTGCAATGTGCTCTCCCTCTTTGCTAACTGTAAAAAAAGTCCCAAACTGGGGAGGAGAACTTTTTTACTGGGCCACTGTCAATGCCTGAAGAAGAACCAGAGGTAGGTGGGCATGTCGTCAATTGCCTCTCTGCTTCTCCTGAGGCAGGAGTTGGTGCTGGTCTCAGCTGGGGCTTTGCAAATATGGGAGCTGGCGGTGGTGCTACCTGTGCCACATCACTTGGAGCTGGTTGAATAGCAATGTCAGATTCCTTTGTGTCACCTTCCACCATGACTACCTCGACATCGTCATCCTCCTCTTCATCCCCTTCCATAGGTCTAAGTTTTTCTGGAACTTTTATTTTTCCTTGCCTCTCCTGTTGTCTCCTGGTCTATTTCGGGGTCCTCCACATGTCCCTATAATCATCATCAGAAGTGGTGCTTGGAGAAGATGGTGCAGTAGTACCCTTCCTTTTCCTTGCTGGAGATCTGATAGCCAATGATTCTAAAAGAGGAGGCTCAACTTCTTGCTCGGGAGGAAGCTCAAACTACTGTTCTGCTCCAACATCAGACAAATGTACTATTGCTGGCTGCGGCTTCTGTCCACTTTGCTGTGTTTCCTGAAACGATTGTGTACAACTTAGTGAAAGAGACAAATCCAATTCAACATCACTATTTGTTGGCGTTGACATAATTGCACTGGCTGCCTCACTGATAGACATGGTCTTGGGCTTAGGTTGGGGGGTGGTGCTGTTGATGCAGGAGTGCTGCTCTTAGCGTGCTCGCCGGAGGCTTGTGCGGCAGGCACAACCTTCCTGAAAAAGGTTGCGGTCAGCATGCCAGTGGTGGAAATCTGCTTCTTCTGCTCCCCACTAGCCATTTTCTTGGCAGCAACTTTCTTTGGGGACATCTTGAAGCTGTTAGTTGGCAGTGGCACTTAGCTTCACAACAAGCTGAAGAGATGATCCTGTTGCATAGTCAGTCATGCGTCACGTTGTGCACAGACCTTCTGTCTGGCAGTACTGTGGGTGATGTCTCTTCTCTTGTGCACATAAAAGCAAACAAGCAAGAAAAACATCAGTGAACTGTGTCATTGTTGCAGTTCAAGAAGTAGTACACACAAACAATATCATGTAGTGTGGTGACTTAGCAATAATACAGTTCAACTATCCATTCATAAAACTACACCTACAAAATGTCCTTGTGTGCAGTACACTCAGGAAGGACCAAAAAGAGTAACAACAACAACATACAGAAGTAACTTTTTGCTTTATGTGCAACATGTTGGGATGTGGCACTCAGGGAGGTGCAGGTGACAATGAAATATCCTTAGACAATGAATGCTGCTGTGCAGTGCACGTATTCAGACATGGGGTTGATGCCAGATGTTAGGAAAATGGCAAAAAAAAATTTAGATCAAGATTCTAAAAGAATTACATGAAAAATTTTAAATTAAAAAATGTAATTCTTTTTGAAGAAAATGTTTTAAAAAAGTTTAAAGAAAATAAAATTTTTAAAAAATCAAACAAAAAAATGTAAATTAAAAAATATAAATAAATGTTTTATAAAAAATATTGTAATTTTCTTTAAACTATTAAAATAAAAAATCAAACAATTTAAATTAAAGAAATAAAACTAACTTTTTTAAAGTTAATACAACTAAAATTCAAAAAAAATAAATAAAGGTAAGTGAAAATATCCGTAAGCATATTAATTTATTAAACTGCTATCATTGTCAACCATCCATGCAAATCTATGGCAAAGGGCCACAATGGCTTGATGCACAAAATGGATGCCAGCCAGTGCAGCATGGTCACAACAACAACAACCAGCAAGGAGTCATGGTCACAAACAGAGAAGACATGCAGGCCTATGGCAAAAACACACTGGCTGGATACACAAAATAGTCGCCAGCCACATGGTTACAGCAACAAGAAGGAGGCCTGGAAAACAAAGAACACATGCAGGTCTAGGGTGGACACTTACAATACAAAATAGCCCCTGACCATATGACATGATGAACAACAAAGGCAAATGGTGGCCTATGGCAAACACACATACACACACACTAGCCAGACAAAAGAGGCATGGTAACACATCCTCCAAAGTCATTACCCCACCTATGTACTGTTTGCAAGCAAAAAAAAGTGAAATACCACTAAAAGACACATTTTGTAATTTAATCCAATGTCAACCATTGCCTAATTGATGTTTCAATTCAACAGACACCACAGAAACAGTTGTTTCATGCACCCATGAATAGTACAGGACCTACTGGCTGGAAGGCCCATTGGCAAACTAGGCCACAAAGGGAATTAAATCAATATTGCAAATGTATTAAAAAACAGGGAGAAAATGTAGTAAACTGTGCAACATTTTTCCTTCACAAAAGAAGAAAATCTTAAATGCAAAAAAATAACTAGGCCCCTACTAAAACTGCAGGCCACCCACCACAATACATTTTTAAAATTTAATAAAAGTACAAATGAATCCAGGTGCATGCCCCCAATCAAATAAACAAAACCCTTATATGCCAGTTTTTCAACTTACTTGTGATATCTCAAAAACAAAGTCCATAAATCCAATTGTATATATGCCGCAGACAAGGAGAGTGATCCTTCCAGCTCCAAACCCAATGAAAAGTGACCAAGAGAGGGACAAAGCACTGGGGGGAGCCTGCTGGACTGGAACTGGAAGTTGGAGTCTCTGGGGCATTTCCTTCTGGTTTGAAAACAAAAGTTAAAAAAATGGTTTCTCACACAAAAGAAAACAACTCCACTGGCCAGTTTGAGAAGAAAATCCACTCCAAATGCCTCTCACCTGCATTCTCAAGCAGAAAAGCTGCTCGGCTGCTCCGTTTGCGATCACGATCAGCACTTAGGATGCTAGATTGGTGCCGTCGCAGTCGGAAGCCATGTAGATGAGCGCTAAATCTCGCGGGAGCTTGCTAGCAGTGTGAGAAGTCTTCTGCACGCTCGCGGTTGAGAGGCAAAAGATAAATCGAGCATGAACGGGGAAAAAACTCCGCTGCGCCCCCGAATTGTACAATTCAGGTATTCTGCGTTCCTCCACGGAGGGCCCGAAGACCGCAAACTCCGTGAGTGGAGCGGAGTTTACCATCCAGGCTTACTCTTTATGAGTTCTCTATTAGGGTAGGTTAGGCTCTTTTAGCTAGTTTAGTGACAAAATTCCTTTATGGAACAGTCTGTTTGATTTATGCTGCCACTAATTAACCTTTTCTCGATATTCCTGTCATTTGGATTAACTGGAGTAAAGATGACAAAACCATACTACTTCCTTCAATGATAAATAAAGGTTTTGGAAACTTCTTCAACTTATCATCATTGACTGAAATTATAGAACCTAACAGTTGAAGATATTTATGACTTGCACTTTTTATACTTGCTCCATTCGCAACACGGTGGCAAAGGTTCATCTGACCTGTCAAGCACCATAAGATTTTGAGGGTCCAAGTTGTAAGTTGGGGTGTTTGGTTTAATACCTGATTTTTGACAATCCTTGGGTGCTAACTAGGCAGTCTTAAGTGTTTTGATGGATAATAGTGTAACAGTGTGAGTGAGTGTGGCTCATTTTCTGCAAAAAAAATCAAGGTTGATTTTAGCAGGTGAAAAATAAATGTATCTGCACGTGGAAGCTTAATGAAATATGTGATGCAGCAGTGAATTAACATGGCTTAGAAACTCCTTTGAGTAGATGAGGTAAGTCAATATGCTGACTGAAGGCTGTCTGAGAGAAAAAGATTAAACATTCCTCTGATTGTCTTCAAACTGGAGCAAGGTCACAAAGATGAAAGTAAACCCCTTCACAGTCAGGGCTCAATGTGCCACTTCCTGAAGGGACAGGGAGTACTCCAAGAAAACAGTCTGATTTCTGAGAAGGAGAAGTGACAGACTCCAATCCCCTTCTCAGTTATCATTGGTCAGTGTGGCCAATGCTCTCTGTCATACAGCTTCCTTTTCTCTTTCAGCGGATGATAGATAAGGCATGTAGCAAATCAGTGATGGGGAAAGAAACCCTTAAGGCACTCAAGCCAACTGATTGTGTACTTTCTTCATAGAACACATTGCCTCTTTTACGCTATGTCAGGGGGAAAGTGCAGTTTAATGGACATAAGGGTCTTCTGTCTTCCATTCTCTTGTTGCATGACACTGGCACTTTAGCAAATAACATAGGCTTAGAATGCTGAGTATTTAGAGTATGTCTTCAGATTAGACCAGCTGTCCACATTGAATAGTCCACTAACATTTGGACCATTTGGGACAGGAGCTTATTGCCTGGGACTATGGATGCCATCTCACTCAGGCATGTGCAGAATCTGAAGGGGGTCCATCAACTCACTATAAAGCCCCTTACTACGCCCTCTGGCTGGTGAATAAGGGATATCTCCATAGCTCCCAGCCTGCCAAAATGCCAATGTGTTCCTTCATGTCCCTTCCCAGCTTTGGCCCATAGCATGTACGGATGTAGCATTGAATGTGGCCAGTCCCAAGACCTGTGGGCTAGCCTAGGACTTAGAAGGCATCATACTTCCTGTCTTCCTGTCCAAAATCTGTGGTGGCATTTTCAATGACAAATGAGCTCCATTTCTCCCTAGCCTATCTGGACAGGAGGGATAGAAAGGTGTATCGCTACTGCCACCTGACAGAGCACAGAAGCCAGATCTCTATGTGGCTTGCCAGCATGCACAGTTGATGGGCCTGTCCCTTCCAGCCCTGCTAATTCCTCATCATGCAAGCACTGGGAAAGATAATGAAAGGCTAAATTGCTGGTGGTAGGAATGGCTATTCCCCCAGGAAGAGACAGGTATTTTTGTTAATATCACAGACACCCAGCTTCTAACCTACTTGAGCGCCTCCCTCCATTGATAAAGAAAAACAAGGAACCCCCTTGTTAAAAAGGTTGGTGGGTGGTACAGAAGGAAATGGGAGATGATTTTAGCTTTTCTTTCAGCCTTCCACATTTTTTTGCAACAGTTATCATGGGACTAGAAAGTGGAGTGTCTGACCTACTTTCATTTAAGGAGTGACCAGATAAAGAATGAGACTACTGGTATGGGCTCTGTAATATTCATAAAGAAGTACATTTTGCTGATCTTCTGTGATTGTATGATTTGTGGCAAATGGACTATCACAGAGTTCCACGCAGCAGAATGGTCAATCGGTCTCATAGTTGTTGAGTGCTCTCTCATGACTTCTAAATCCAACCTTGAACAATCCACTTCAATTAACCCTGGGCAGAATTTTAATTACACAGCGTAATTTCAGGAGTTTTGCATTATGCTTGTTACATGAAATTCCCAAAATGACGCCATAGCATGTAATTTACCATTTTGTATTTTTACATGTTGAGAAATTCTCCTCAGCTATTGGCATGCTTGGGACAATGAATCTATTTCTGCATTATTTTTGAGTCACATGGCTATTTTTGTAATATTTACTGTATTGGCTATCTCCTCCTTGCATTACTTTTGGAGCTATTTTCATTGGACTGCTTTTTTTCTTCATTGGGAGGAGCAGCTTTCAGGGGTCTTCGCTGTTTGCTGTGTGCTTTATGACTGCCATTGGTTTTTTTCATTCATTTTACCTAAATATCTATTTGATACATGGGCAGAAGTAAGAACTTGTTACATTCTAATAAGAGATAGACTACTAATGAGCCAGTGCCTAGTTCCTCTTCCACTGGATCTTCAATAGACTGTTTGCATAACACTGGGAATGTGGCTCAACCTGTCTCTTCTCAGTTTGTGACTTCACCCATTACAACACCAAAAATGCAGTTACCAACCTCTGCTAATAAAAAGCTTAAGTAGGATCTTCTTTCTCCACCCAAACCTCTATCGCCTGTATCTTTGGATAATTAATGGTCATCCATGGAATCTTGGATATCCTTGATGGAACAACAAGTCAGTGATGTTCAGGATGCATCTGCCAGAATTATATGTTTGGAGAAGGATAATTTGCTACTAGAAAAATCTGCTGAGGATCTTGAAAATAGAAACAGGCACAACAATCTTCATTTGTACAGTCTTCCAGAAGGCATTGAAGGTGATAACCCTGTTGCTTATAATACCACCTTTCTTCTAAAGCTTCTGAACCTTCCTATGTCTGTCAATTTAAAAATTCAGCAAGTACACAGCCTGAGCCCTTGCCTGTCTTCTTCATCTGCTCCTTCAAAGCCACATGGTGTGATTCTTTTATTTATGAAATTCACTGATCTTCTACAAGTTTTAAATGCAGCCAAGCTTAAGAAACACTTCATCTGGTCTGGTGCAAGACTGTTTTTTTCCCCACGATGTCTCCACAGTAACTGATAAACGACGGTAGGAGTTCCTAGAACTTTGTCCTCCACTTCATACTTTGGGTGCGCGCTATGGTTTATTCCATCAATGCTTGTTTAAGGTTACTTTTCAGAATAAGACTTCTTCATTTGAGGACCCTGCGGATCTCAGTAAATATATTCATTCCTATTCTACGTCCTTAATAGAGACTGCTGGTCCTTCCTCCATAACTGGACTCTTAAGTATTAGCATTTGATATGCCTCGTTTAATACTTTTTGTTTTCTTTATAGGCTATGCATCTTGATATTTGTTCTCTTTACCTCATTGACTCTACTTTTTTCCCCTATTGTTATTGCAGACTATGCAGATTCCTTGTGTACCCATTTCCTGTTCGTGCTATATGGCATCCCGATGAGCTGCATTATCCCATGTTAGCTGTGCTGTCTTCATCTGTCTGTTGCCACTCCTTGTTGTTCTTGTTTTCCCTTGAAGGTACGTACTACAGTTGTTTTGACATGTACTGTCTTTTCTTATGGTCTCTTATACTCCATTTCTCTCTTTCCTATTCTTACCTCCTATTCCTTTCCTTTTCAATGATCTTATTGCAGATTTTTCCCTATGTACTCTCTTCTTTTCTAGTTTATGTTCCTCTTTTTATTACTGTTGATTGTGTAGTTTTATATATATTTCTGTTATTTTACATTCAGAGTTATTTCTTGGAATGTAAAAGGACAAGCTAGGAGGATGGGGTGAGAGATGGTGTTGAACGCTGCAGATTGGTCGGGTAAAACCAGCAGCGCTCTGTCACCCCCGTCCAAACTGAGGCAGATGGAATTAAGGATTTCCAGCAAAGCTGACTCAGTACTATAGTTGGGTCAGAAGCCCGATTGGCCAGCATGGAGCAAATTATTGCTTTCCAAGCACAAGGAAATCTGTTGATTAACATGTTTCTCAAGCACCTTTGATAGAGCTGGGAGAAGAGACATTGGTCTATAGCTGGAAGGATCATTAGGGTCCGCCTCAGCTTTTTTTAAGAGAGGTACAATTTTAGCCTGTTTCCAAGCTCTAGGCATCGTAGCTGATGATAGGGAAGTATTACATAGCTGATGCACCAGCGGGGCAATAACCTCTTCCCCCCCAGGCTAAAATAAAGGAGGGACTAGGATCAGAAGGAGAGCCTGATTTGAGGTGAGTTAAGGCTAGAAAAAAGTATTCCACTGAGATGGGAGAAAAGGACTCCAGGAAGCTATCACTGCTTCTGGGGATGGGCACAGATGGAATAAGGACTCACACCTTCTCCTTCACTCTCCCGATCAGTTCCTCAGTACTATGGCCCAACACACCACTGTCCACTACTGGAGGTGGGAATGGACAGTGGCAACAAAGTTTTCTTTTTTCTCCCCCCTCACAGTTCCCTCACTTGAATAGATTATATTTTTCTTTCTAAATATTTAGCTCAAAACCTTATTTCTTCCTCAATTTAACCTATTGTTATTTCTGATCATGCCCCGGTTGTTGGTGATTCTGACTAGACCTGGGCTGTGAACTCTGCTCTGTTCGCGGAGTTTGTGGAGTTTTCTGCACTCCGTGCTCCGCGGTGTGCAGAAAACTCCACTCCGCGTAGTGCAGAAAAGATTTTTCCCCACTCGCGCTCGCGAATGGTAAGTTGGTGAGTGTGAGCTGCCTCTCGGGTAGAATTTCTACCCGAGCGGCAGGAAGATCTGCGCAAACGACAGTTCGCACTGCACTCCACCACTTGCACAATTCCGCGGAGTTTTTTTGTCACTTCGCGGAGTTCCGCATAGCGAAACTCCACGAACTGCGCCCAGGCCTGATTCTGACTTGCTCCGACCACAGCCCAGGTCATCTAGGTGGAGATTTAATAATTCTCTTTTGCAAGATCCAGTATTTTCTTCCTCATTTAATTCCTTTGCTAATGAATTCTTTTTGTTAAATAAAGATCCAAATTCTTCTCTTCAATTGCTGTGGGACACTTTTAAGGGCACAGCCCCCGAGGCTATATTATTGATTACGTCTCAAAAAAGAAGAACCAGTCTCTTAACCAGCATAAAGCTCTATTAGCTAGGATTAAACATCTGGAGCATAAATTTTACACTTCTTCCTCTGATTCTAATTTGCAGGAGCATGTACGTGTGAAATTGCATTTCAATAAAGCAACTACTGATAATGCTGCATCTATACTACCATGTAGTAGTGCTCGTTATTACGGTGGCCGTAATTAAATTGGTTAGTTTGACCAACTATCTTAAGTCTTGGAAAGAATGAGTATTGATTGATTCCATACAATCTTCTGAGGGGAAGCTTCTGTTTAAAGACCAGGATATTTTAGATGAATTCATGAAATTTTATAAACGCTTATATACTTGGGAGTCTCCTCCTTCTGTTTCTCTAATTCAATCTTACTTAATAACACCCCTCCTCCTCATGAAAATCTTAATTACCCTTCTCTTGAATCTGATCTATTGATCTTAGAGCTATCTAAAGCCTTAAATTTACTCAAAAAAGGTAAAACTCTGGGTCCAGATGGCTTCACGGTGGAATTCTACTTACATTTTTCGAATCTATTACTATCTAAACTTCTACAGCTTTTTCAGTCTTTTTATATTTCAGATAAGTCAGAAAGTACTTTTCAAGATGCTGCAATATGTTTAATTCATAAAGAGGGACGTGATCCCATGCAATGCAAGAATTATCATCCTATTTTTTTGGTGAATGTGGATTATAAAGTGTTTTCTAAGTTACTTGCTATGCTGTTGGAACCTCTGCTGCTGAATTGGATTGGTAAAGACCAATGTGGATTCGTTAAGGGCGTATTAACTTCTGATAATTCTCATTTATTATTTAATGTATTAAATAAGGCCCCCTCTCTCTCCTATCCTCTATCTACAGTCTCCATAGATGTGGAAAAAGCATTTGATAGGGTGGATTGGTCTTTTTAATTTAAGGCCCTTACCTTGCATGGCTTTGGTCCTAACATTATTTCTCTTATTTCTTTGCTCTATACCACCCCTAGAGCTTCTGTAGTAGTTAATGGACGAAGATCTCAATTCTTTCCTTTACAATGCTGAGTTCGTCAGGGTTGTCCCCTTTCTCCTCTTCTATTTATTTTTAGCTCTTGAGCCTTTTTTCTCCCACATTCACAATAATGACTCTATTTCTGGCTTTGTTTACGGTGATCACCATTTGAAGCTCTCTGCTTACGCAGATGATATTTTGCTTTTTATCTCCAATCCTGATGTTTCTATTCCCCCATTATTACAAGAAATTTCTGACTTTTCTGTAGTTTCTGGTTCTAAAATCAATTTGATAAAACAGAAATTCTTTCTCTTACAACATTTTGTGTTAAACATTTGTTTGACTCTACTGGATTCTTATGGAAAAGCTCTCAAATTAAATGCTTAGGCATATGGTTTAAAAACTCCATTTCAGATTCAGTAAAATTTCATGTGAATTGCAATGATAAACTCCTCTCTTCATGGAATCCTCTTTTCCTATATTGGTGGGGATGTCTTGACTCCATCAAAATGATGGTTGCACCTATTTTATTATATATTTTCTCTATGCTTCCAATTCATACCCCGTCCATTCATTTTAAGAAAATAGACTCTCTCCTTTCCAAATTTCTTTGGAATAATAAAAAAATCTAGAATGTCCTTATCACACCTTCGGAAACCAAAATCCATTGGGGGTGTAAATTTTCCTATTTTTGGGTTTATCATAAAGCTTTTTGTCTTAGGGCGGCATCTAAATGGCTTCTCTCTGAGTACTACCTCTTCACGACCTTATGGCTTACTATTGAACACACTTTACTTGCACATTTCTCCACAAAAGAAGTTCTTACCTTTTCTTCAAATAATATTACTACTTCTCTTACGCTATTTAAATACCATGCTCATTGTTGAGGCCGCATTGTCAACCAAGGATCATTTCTAGGGATTCCTTCTTACAGTCTCCACTTTGGTACAATTGTTTCCTTACTATCAATATTAGACCTTTTTATTGGAAATCTTAGAGACTGAGGGTGATAATATGGGTTCAAGATCTATTTGATGATATGACTCCTTGTTTGTTCCCTCAATTTCTAGCTATTTTTAAGTGCCCACGCACGTTTTGGTATAAATTCTCGATTCTGATAGAATTCATTTTAGATGTTTTCTATTCCTTTCCTTTAAGTGAAACTATCTCTATGAATGATTCACTTCTCGGAATAATTACCTCTCTTCCTAAAGCATCTCTGATTTATAAACATTTCTTAGCTCCTGATCCTGCTTGTGTTAAAACTAAGATAGAGCTTAACTGGGAAGCAGATTTAGGTTGCACTTGGAGCATCAATTTCTGGAATAAGATCTGGGCCCGATCACTAAAGATTTCCAGGTCTTCATGTACTACTCAATCTATGTTTTTTCTGCCTCAGTAACAACCCCAAGAGCAGGATCTCGAATTTCTCTAATCTCGCTATTTGTACACCTCTGTCTTGCTCTTACTGCCAGATGGTGTCCAACCATCTCACTACATTTGTAGGTTCTTTCTTTCCAGGTAATGTATTTTTCTGCTGCCCTGTTTGTAAATACCCCCTCTAATTTGGCCCTTGCGAGTGTTACCTTTGTTTGTGCTTCCAATATCTCCCCTGCCTCCCTTTATTCAATGAAAACTTTAAGGTCTCTACTCTTAGGCAGGCCTTAAACGTATCCCAGACCATACACAAGGAGGCGCTGCCATTATTCTCCTCAAAGAATATTGGTATCCACCTACTGATGTGTTTGCAATATTCCTCATTAGTAAGGATTGCACGTTCGAAGCTCCATGAGCTTAGTGTGTTCCCCCCTATTCCTTGTAGCTCTAATACCAGGGGATTGAGATCCGAGAGTTAACGGAGGTATCGGTCAATTTGGCAGGACTTGATAAACTTTTTGGACACAAAAAAATAATCAAGGTGAACATGTGTGTTATGCAGAGCAATAAAATGAGTGTACCCATCCACCGTCAGGTTTTTTTTATGCCACACATCTACCAGACCATGATCTTTACATATCCCTTTAAGGGTTTGAAACACCTTAGGCTTCCTCCTGGTGTACAATGACTGCCCTCCCATTTCAAAATTTCCTTGGAGATTGATATTAAAATCCCCACATAAAACTATTGGTAGAGGGCGGTGCACTAACTCCTTAGATATCTGATTTAACATGGAAGGATCGTACAGTATGTTACCATAAACTGAGCGCAGTGTGAATTTACCACCACATGGAGAATGTCAAACTGCTGCTACCCATCTCCCTTTAGAATCAGACCCTATTTGAGAGAATTTCAGCTGACTACCCTGGGCCAAAACTGCCACACCCCCAGTACGAATGCCTTGTGAAGTACCAGCTACTAATCTATATCCCATAGAGTTTAAAATATCCCTCTGCGATGCTTCGATATGTGTCTCCTATAGGCAGACGAGGTCCACCCTCAGGATTTTGAGCTCTTGGGCAGTTCTAGCTCTTTTTTTAGGGTCATTTAAACCGCAAATGTTAATAGACGTGATTCGCATTGTCTGATTGCTATTCATTGCTTTATTACACCCTGCATCCTCGGCACTATCCCTTCGAAGTCATAATATCGAAGTAGCACCCCTCTACTAACCACCACCCAGTCTCTCAGCTTCTCTCCCTTATTACCCTGATTGTGTAGTGTTGCAAAACCCCTCCCTACCCCCTCTGAGCCGGCCAGCCCCCCACCCTCTCCCCACCCATACCACTCCACTGAGCAACTAGGCCAAGCCTGAATGACATCGTCTGACTTGACGGAACCCGCTCCCCGGGCCACCACTACCACCCCCCTTAATGAATACCCAGTTCCATTAGTTAACTATTAATGTTGATGTTTTACCCCTCTTTTTTTCCTTTTCTTCAACCTCTTTCTTTCCTTTTTTGTTTTTTCCCCACTCCATTACACCCGTGCCTTCATTCTATTGCCTCATCCCCCACCCTCTACTCTGTGTGCCCTATAATTATTCAATGTTTAATATTTTTTTCCACCAACATTAAGGAATTTCCAGCAATTTTGGGCTGAGTTTGGTTCCACTTAACTTTCCTTTCCTTACACTCTTTCAAAGGATCCGACCCCACCCTGCAACTCCGCTAGATATTCTTGGGCCTGAATCTCAGAGAAAAAAGTATGGGTGCGGCCCTTGAATATCACTTTTAGTTTTGCAGGATTTTGTAAATACACTTCAGCACCTAGCTTCTGGAAGGGAGCAAACATCTGTCTTAACCGCCATCTTTGCTCCACTGTAGCGTGGGCGAAGTCTGGCTGGGCAAAGAAGGAAACTCCCTCAAATTCCCTTTTAGAAGTAGGACGAGCTAGATCAAAGATGTTTTGTCTTATAAGAAAATTTCCAAAAAATACCAGAATAGCCCTTGGGTATGCATTACTATCAGCCTGTTGCTTTTTAAGAGAGTTAAGGGAAATTGATGTGTCCTCTGTACTTCCCTATCCCAGTCCCAGCCTGTGAGTTCTGGGAATGTGCCCTTTAAAAGCTTGATCACAAAGTCCCTGGGATTCCCTCCCTCTTTCGCTTCTGGAATGCCAAGCAATCTCAGATTGTTTCTTCTTTGTCTCTTCTCATGTTCCTCCAGCTTCCACATCATCTCTGTAAGCTTAGGGTCTTGGGAGGCACACTGAGTTTTTAGTTCTGCAACCTCCTGTTCGAGGGCGTCTGACCGTGCCTCTACGCTGGTCATCCTATCGGAGATCTCGGTGCAGGTTTTGCTTATTTTCCTCACAGCTCCTTGTAGTTTCTTGGAAGCCTGTCGAGCCCATCGATTATATGTCCGGATCTCCGCCTGCATCTGTTTGATCATGGCCAAAATCAGAGAGGGTGGGGGCTCCACTGCTGTTGTAGATCCAGGAAGGTTCCCAGGAGGAACATTCCCCAAGCTCTGTTCTGGATTATCAAGAAGTTGAACAGCGGAATAATCCCATCTGAGCTTGGTGTCCCTTTCCTTGAAGACTCTTTTCGACTTTGATTAGCCTTTTTATCACTTGAAAGCTGTTTCTTTTTCAAGCTTATGGACTTTTTCTTTGTCCTCGAGCCGCCTGATCTCTTCTTTCGACTGGCAGAAACAACGGATCCATCCTGCGAGCTGCTACTAGAAGTAACAGATAGCATAGAGGTTGAGGAGCCAAGATATGGCATTGAGGAATCTGAATCATAGGTTAGAGAAAAGAATTTCTCTCCGCCCCCGTCCTATCGGGTGAGGCCAGTGATATAAGGTCCCAACAGGATACATGGCCAAATAAGGTGGAATCCGGTGTGATTAGCTATAAAGTAGGGGGATCGGGGGGTCCCCACTGTCATCTGTGTCTCAGTCCTAGTCTCAGTCCCAGTCTCTGTTGTTCCAGCACATGTCAGCTTTTAGGCTTCTGGCAGTATCTGCCACAATCTCCGGCGCCACAACCGTCACATGGGTGGGGGCAGATGCAATAGCCGGTAGAGAGGCCGCGGTAACCGCATCCTGGATTTTTTAAAGGTCTGGGTGGTTTTAATGGAAAAAGGTCAGAATTCGCCGGTCGACCATCCGTTACTGCTGATAGATTACTCCCTCGAGTCGATCTGTTGCCCATATTAGTAATGGGCTCATCGTCTTTCTTCTTATTCCTAGATTACGTGCCAGCTTCATTCAGGTTTTCGTGGTGCATGCTGGGCTTTGTAGTCCCGGCCAGGGGCTGGCCGGTAGCACTGGCCAAAACATTTGGGAGTCTTGCCTTTGAGTTTTTGGTCCCTCTGCCAGCCATCAAAGCGGAGTCAGCCTTCTCGCAAATGAGTGCGAGGCAAGCCTGCCTCAACTCTTCACCAGAGGAAATTCGGAGCGCCGCAGCCAAAACAACCGCGCGGTGTCTCCCGCTGGAGCCCCGCCTCAAAGGGAAGCAGCTGCAGCGGACTGTGGTACTCCACAAAGTCCCAAGCAGCCAGAAACCCTCCAGCATCACTCATGGACGCTTCAGCGGTGCACTCTCTGGTGCTGCTGCTGCCCAGGAGTCGCCACGATCAGCTTATGGGTAAGAGGTGAGGTGGGAGCTCGGAGGTAGCAAGCGGTTAGTCAGACGCCATCTTGCTGCTCTTCAGGGAGGGTTTTCAAGCGTTTTATCAAACCTTATATACTGAAGAAAATAGGGATTGCCCTAGGAAAATTGAAGATTTCCTCAAAGTAGCCGCTGCAAGTAAATTATCAACAGATGAACAAAAAACCTTAGAAGAGGAGTTATCCTGGGAAGAGATCTTACTTGCAATCTCTAGTCCCTCCAGGTAAAGCTGCGGGTGAGGATGCAATCCCCTCAGAATTTTATAAAACTATTGCCCCCCAGCTGAAAGATCAGATACTTGCACTTTTTAACCATATATTTAACGGAACCACACCACCAGATTCCTGGTTGACGGTTAAAATAGCTATTTTTCCAAAGAAAGATAAGCCACCGGTCGAACTTGGGTCATATCGGCCAATTACGCTGATAAATGGAAATTCAAAAATCTATTCAAAGGTGTTAGCAGTAAGTTTAGCCCAGGTCATCAAAAAACTGGTTATACACCAACAGCATGGTTTTATTGCAGTAAGGGACCCTACTGACCATATTCGGCGTGTGATATCACCCTTTGATGCTGTGTAAGTGTCAGGAGACCCTCTGGCTTTGATTTTGTTAGATGCGGAAAAAGCATTTGATAGGGTCTCCTGGCAGTTCCTATGGCATGTAATGTATTCAATGGATTTTGGCCCAAGATTCACTCAGGGAATAAAGGCCTTGTATTGGAAGCCTAACGCTAAGGTCTGCATTTCTGGAAGCATGACAGGGCCATTGACGATCACTCGTGGAACCAGACAGGGGTGTCCCTGCTCCCCACTCCTGTTTGCATTGTATATCGACCCGATCCTAAGGAAAATAGCGCAAAGCACTGCTATCCCTCCAATAATAATGCACGGGTATGAAACCAAAATACTGGCATAAGCCGAGGATGTCGCAGTCTTGACGTCTAACCCAGAAGCTGCTATTAAGGCAATAGAGGCAGAAGCATTGGTTTTCGGAGATATCTCCGGCTTCTCGCTCAACAAGGAAAAGACAAAATTATCATCAATGATAAGTTTGCCCTGGTTGATAAAAGAGTAGTGGAAAAAGCATTATACTTAGGTGTTCTTATTTTGTCGAACGTG
Organism: Calotriton arnoldi; assembly: GCA_963921515.1. Taxonomy (NCBI): domain Eukaryota; kingdom Metazoa; phylum Chordata; class Amphibia; order Caudata; family Salamandridae; genus Calotriton; species Calotriton arnoldi. The sequence continues at coordinate 2,668,480 of CAWUFW010000840.1, forward strand.
GAATCCATTGTTAATTTAAATCTAGATCCACTGGTAGATAAAACCAAGCAAGGGCTAGCTAGGTTAAATAATCTGCACCTTACAATGATAGGCCGCTGTAACCTTATTAAGATGATCTATTTCCCCAAACATTTTATACTTTTTTAGAGCAATCCCTTTATATTTTCCTAATGAATGTTTTAAAATGTTTGAGGCAGTATTTACTAGATTTTTATGGGCCTATTCTAAACCAAGGAGAGCGCTGAGGTATCTCTCACTCCCGAAAGAGAGGAGGGTGGGCTATCCCAAAATCTTAAATTGTATATTTGGGCTTCATTGTTGCAATATAGCCGGATTTTACTAACTGAACCCTCACGATTGGTTACCCCATATCCTACACCTTCTATTTTTGAATTATTGCTAGGGAAAGAGGCTTGGGGGTGTCTGCTGAGGCAAGTAGAATATAGTTATTACAAAAGGGTACGGTTAAGTGTTTTGCGGATGCGTGTAAGCCTTGGGTCGCTATTCGAAAATTGCTGGGTCTGGGGAGATTGAATTTTTATACTCCAATTTTGAATAATACAAATCTACCTGGAATATTTAATGACTACTATATGCAAGTATGGTATTCGGCAGGTATAGAGAAACTGGGTACTTTTTTTTCCTCATCCGGCCTTGTTTCCTTCGACGAGCTAAAGTTAAAGTATGGTATTAGTAATAAGGAAGTTTTTAAGTACCTGCAAGTTAGAGACTACCTTCAGCGGAAATTGGGAGGCCCTACTGGCTTTGTCACAATTGTGTTGGTTGATAGTTTAATAACGCAGAATTCCATCTGCATTGGGACGATTTATCAGATGCTGAACAACGAAATGAAAGATGATCTGGATAAACAGGGTGTTAAGTGGCAGAATAAGTTGAAGATGACTGAAAATGAATTTGCAAAGGCTCTTAGCTTATCTCAAACTGTCTTAATGTCGGCTAATTTACAAGTGCAGTTTTTTAAAATGTGATTTATGCTTTATTATACACCTGCAAGAATAGCAAACTGGAGCTCAGGGCAGGGAACCAAGTGTCCGCGCTGTTCCACCGATTGTGCTGACATTGTTCATATGTTTGCAACATGTCCATCTTTAAATTCTGTCAAGAATGAAATACAAAAAAACATTTCTTGGCAAATTAGATATGAAAGTTTTAATGAGTCCAAAATGAATCCTATTAGGGGTTTTTGATGAGAATTCGACTCCAGATAAGGATTACTTTCTTGCTGTTGCAATGACGGTTTTTAGATTTTTAATAGCTTCAGCGTGGCTTGACCCGCAGCCTCCTCAATTTCAACACCGGCTTGACCGTCTACTAGCTATCTCCAATTTGGAGAAAGTGATTTATCGCAGAAAAGGTGTTAAAGCAAGGAAAAAAGGACAGCTAATATGGGCACCGTTATCAAGATTGGTAAAGTGATGGTATCAGTAAAAACAGGATGGCTTGCTAATATTTATTTATTTATCTTAAACGTCATCTTTTCTTAATTCTGCACTTCGCACTTTAAATAATGGTCTGATGATTACAGCTGTGTTTTTATCCTGACTCAATTTAATGTTAAAAAATTCTTCATTATAAGAAGTCTATTGCCGATGGTTTTTAGCGCTGTCCCCTAAAATCTGTATTATTACCTTGTGATAGTATTTGTAAAGATAGGAAGCGTTGCCAATATTGTTGCACTTTTTGATTTGCCTTTTTCCTTTCTCTGCACGATGCACTTTAAAAAACAGTCTGATGTTTATATCTGCCTCTTGTTACAGATGGTTTTTATCCCAGTATCTCATTTATATTGTGATGATAATATTATGTACTGTTTCTCTGATGCTATTTATTCCCTGATCGTGGGTGGGAGGGGGTTGGGGGGTGTTTATGGGATAGTGTAAAAGGTGGAAAAGGCTCCATAAAGATTCAATCTATGTGTTTTCTATAAAATAGATTATATTTTACACCTGTCTATAGCTACCTTTTCTCATACAAATGATATGAATTGCTGGTCATGTGGTTTTCCTTCTGCAGATTTGATGCATCTTCTTTCACCTGCCCAGATGTTGCCTCTTTCTGGATAAAGGTTTGGTCCCATATCTCCATTATTTTTTAACTTACATAGCCCTATGTCTAATGTTATTTTTTTTAAAGGCAGTTTATTAGAAACATTGGGATTGACTATGCATGAGAATGATTTATTTGACCTTATGCTGGCTTTAGCCTTTCAACAAATTGCACTCAATTGGAAAAGCTCATCTAATCTTTCAGTTAAAGTTTGGTGGAATAATTTCTGCCACTATCATAGATTGGATATTGCTTTTGCCTTCTCATGCTAACCGTTAGTAAATAGAGACTTATATTGGCTACCATTAAATGCATATTTAAACAAGATTGCTAAAACACATGTTTTTCATACATGTTCTGAAACTTTTAATTCTCTGTGATTTATTAATTTCTATGCTCTTTTCTTATTCAATTTTTACCATTGTATTGTAATTTTTTCCATTGAGTTTTACTATTTTCTATTAATACTCTGTGACCAGTTGTAAGATCATTTTGTTTCTTTCCCTCTCCTTCTCTGATATTGTTTAAAATGTAAACAGCTTTCTCCTCTGTTTTATTGCTTATTTTCTTCCACTATTTCTATATTGAATAAGTTATGTTTATTGCCTGCCCTTTGTAACCACATACTATTAATAAAGCTTATTAAAAATCAAAAATTGATGCAAGGAAGCATTTCACAATAAAATATAGAGCTAAATGATGTATTTGTATTTCATGTGAGCGCACACAATGTTGCTGAAATTTTGCAAAAGTAAATCATGCAAATTTCACACATTGCTAACTTTAACACACATCAACCAAAGGAAACCGTGTCCCTTGAGCCATGCATGGCACAGGCCTTCTGCAGGACAATGTTACACTGGGTGTTCTTGACCTCATTTCTGAATATGGAAAGATGTTACTGCCTGTACCCAAGTTGTAAATGTCTTTTTGGGCAGACATTTGGTGGTATTCTGCCTCTTATGTGAGCTAAGAACTGGGTCCTGGCCATAACTTGCAAATTTTATTCAGTGAAGAAAACACAGTTAAACACTGAGTTATGGTTCTGTCTCAAACGTGTCCTCAGGGCGTCATTTTTCCGGTTAACTGTTTTTGTATGCCTGTTCCATTAGCAAATAGGTGTTTTGAGCATGATAGGCACCTTGGGTTATATTGTGTGTGTGTTCATAACCATGTGTGGCAAATTTCAGTGGTTTAATGCATTGGAGGGACAACCATACCTCAGTTTTTACCTGTATTTTTTCCAGTGAATTTCATAGGTTTTGTTATGATGTACTTCATTTTCGATCCCCATTGGGCAAGTTCCCCAGCTGAACGCAGCTCAGTTTGAATGCATGGCCTGGCCTGTGGACAGGCCTTGCACATAACCACCGTGGCTGCCCATCAACTGCTGTGTGCATCCTTTGGCTGTGAGGACCAGGGGTTGGTTGAGACTTGCTGCCGAGCTTGCGAGTCATGTGCCAAAAATGACACTTTATTCCTAGGAGTGCCTTATATTTTCCATGCGGCTAGATACCCCTCATCACTGCACTGGAGTCTCTTACCTTTGGGTTGGATCCCTATTTATTTCCACACAGAAAAACTCTCAACTTACAGCTGATTCACTGAACTCAAAACAGCCCCCCCCAAAAAACAGCCCTAATTTAGCTGATTACATTGTGTAAAAAATTCAAAAAACGATTAACCAGTGAATTTAAATAGCAGCGATATACAAAAGTGCTAACCCTTTAAATCCCATTCAGCATCTTTTTGAAATGTGAATATCCCAGAAACTAATAAATGGATTTACACCAAATTAACAAAGTAGGCTTTCTGAGTTCTACATTCGTGCCAAGCTTGGTGTAAATCCATTTAGTGGTTTTTGCTAAACCTTTCAGCAAAATTTCCTATGGGAGCTGAAATGGAAAATTATATTTTTTCAACAACCTTAACTTTTCTCCCTGTGGACAGATGTTGCCAAAACTTGGCACACTGAAACTTAGGTGAGTTACTAGATTTCATATATATATTACCTACACACGGTCACCAGTAGGTAGTTATAGTTAGGAAGTAGTTACGAAAGGACCCCACAGCAGGATTGGTCAGACCTCCTCGTAGGCCCACCCCTTTTCTCAACCACTCTACAAATGCACCTTCTGGTGCACTACTGGTTGGGGATGAAGTCCCCTTGGCTGCTGAGGGTCATTGGGGGCCAAGAACACCTATTGTTGCCACAAGCAAGTCCCCCACAGCGGGATGGCTCAGTCCTCATCAGAGGCCTGCCCCCTTTCTCACCCACTCTGCAAATGTACCTCCTGGTGCACTGCTGGTTGGGGATGAGGCCCCTTTGGCTGCTGAGGGTCGCTGGGGGCCAAGAATCCCTATTGTTGCAACAAGTAGGTCCCCCATAGCGGGACTGCTCAGACCTCATTGGAGGACCCGACCCGTGTCTCACCCATACTGCAAATGCACCTCCTGGCACACTACTCTTGGGGGATGAAGTGTAGGAGTGAGCACACCAGTACACAAGGCTCTACTGGTGGTTGGTGGAGTTTTTGCCAAACTATGCGTTACAAGAAGAGCGCGGAGTGGCAAAACTCCGCAAACTCTACCAGCGGAGCAAGGTTTACCACCTACCCCTATGAGAGACTCACACACTCACTCACAGACCCACTCAGACACTCATATACCCACTTACCTTCCCACTCATACTCTAACACCCACTTACAAACCTACTCAGACACTCATACACTCACTGAGACACTCATGCACTCACTCACACACTCAGTGTTAAAGGTTAGTGGTTACAATTAAGAAATAAAATTTAGAAAACCCTTACAAATTCACTGAAAAATCCAAAGGTTGCAGGGACGTTATAGTTAGGAAATAGAATAAAAAACATTAGGAATTCACTGAAAAAAAGCAAAGGTTACAGGGATGTTATAGTTAGGATCAGATTTCACTTGGACAAAACCAGTGAAATTCAGCAGTTATAGTTACAAGAGATAACAATAACTTACACCCCCACAATGCACTCCTTATGACCTCACATATTACATCACTCATGACATGGTCAGTGACATCACTGATGACATCTCAAATTACATGACTGATGACAACATCCACAGAACCACTCACACAACCACTCACACCCCAATACAACCTCTCATACAACCACTCACATACCCCTTCACAGACCCATACAAGCACTTACACAACCACTCACTTATCCATAGAGCCACTCACATACCCACTCACTCATTCGTAGAGGCTGATCATTCAACCAGTCACTGACCCATACAGTTACTCACACAGCCACCCACTCACTCATACAGCTACTGACACACCCAGTTATTCACCTATACAGCTACTCACATACCCACTAACTCACCCATACAGCCTCTCAACAGAGCCACTGTGCCCATACAACCACTCACTCATACACTCACTCATACACCCACACAACCACTTACATACCCATTCACACATCCGTACAACCACTCACAAAGCCACTCACTCACCCATACAGCCACTGAAACCACCAGACACTAATTCATACAGCCATTCAGACACCCACTCACCCACCCATACAGCCACTTACACACCCACTCACACACCAATACAGTCACTCACACAGTCACTAAGTCACACACACAGTTAATCAGATACCCACTTTTACACCCATATACTCAGTCACACACCCACTCACACACCTGTACAGCCACTCACACACCCACTCACACATGAATACCCACAGTCACACAGAAGCTTCCAAACTATGTTAAAAAGAAATCACTCAGTAGTACACAAGTATTCTAGTTTAACTTTTGTGGTACCTTAGTATATACATTTAACAGACAAAAATATTCGGAAAACACTCACAATAACTGGATGATGTCATCAGTGATGTCTTTTGAGATATCTTCAGTGATGTCACTGTCTATGTCATGAGTGGTGTAATGTGTGAGGTCGTAAGCTGTGCATTGCGGGGGCGCAAGTTATAGTTAACTCAGGTAACTACAATTACTGAATTTCTCTGGTTTTGGGCAAGTGAAATCTGAGCCTAGCTATAATATCCCTGTAACCTTTATTTTTTAAGTGAATTTCTAAAGTTTTATATAAGCTATTTCCTAACTATAACGTTCCTGTAACCTTTGCTTTTTTCAGTGGCGATATATATATATATATATATATATATTTCAGTGAACATAATATATATATATATATATATATATATATATATATATATATATATATATATATATATATATATATATATTCACTGAAAAAACCAGAGGTTTTAGGGACAGTTATAGTTAGTTGGACATTGCACTCGTACAAAACCCGTGAAATTCCCCCGTTATAGTTAGTTCAGCTAACTATAACTCGCGCCCCGCAATGCACTGCTGATGACGTCACATATTACATCACTCATGACATGGTCAGTGACATCACTGATGACATCACTGATGACATCTCAAATGACATCACTGATGACATCATCCAGTGACTGTGTGTTTCTGTAAAGTTTAAATATGTTTAATATATATAGGGAAAGGCGTATTGAAGAATGAGTGGGTGTATAAGTGTCTGAATGGATGATTTAGTACGTGCGTGACTGACTCTACAAGTGAGTGATTAAACGTATCTTACTGAATGCATGGGTTAGTGACTAAACTGTGTGAATGTCTGTATCCGTCTGTTGGTGTGTAAGTGGATGCATGGATTTGCGAATAGCTACATGAGTGTCTATATGGGTTATTTATTGGTTCTATGAGTATCTGTATGGGTGCCTGAGTGTTTGTGTGGATGGGGTGTGTGCGACTGTGCATAGATGTGTGAGTGGGTGATTCACTGGGTGGATGGTTTCAAGAGTGCATCTGTGATAGACTGTATGGGTGGGTAAGTGTGTGTAAGAGTGTGTTAGTGAGTGAATGTATGTCCCAGTGGTACATGTGTGAGTAACTAAATATGTGAAAGGCAGTATATATGTGTATTGGAGTATATAAATAGCTATAAGCGAGAGTGAGTGATTGTGATAGTGGCTGTATGGATGAGTGTGTGCTTGTATCAGTGATTGTATAAGAGCGTAACAATGTGCTAGTATTTGTATGATTAAGTGAGCTGGTGTGTGTATAACTGTATAGGTGAGTAAATGGCAGTGTGTTTAATTATTTGCATGACTGACTAGGTGTGTGAGTACCTCTATGGATGAGTGGCGGTGTTTGAGTGTCTATATAGGAGTAAGAGTGCATATGATAGTCCTGTACTGAGTGACCATAAGTATGAGTGACTGTACGGGTGAGTGAGTGGATGTGTGTGTGTAGACCTAAGAATCAGTGAGTGGGTATGTAGTTATTGGTGTTGGAGTGTCTATGGTTTTGCGAATGGCACTCTGTAATTTAGATTGGGTGTATCAAAGGTTATATTAGGGTGTGAGGAGCTGCATCAGATTATCACGTGGATGATGTCATCAGTGATGTCATTTGAGATGTCATCAGTGATGTCATCAGTGATGTCACTGACCATGTCATGAGTGATGTAATATGTGACGTCATCAGCAGTGCATTGCGGGCGCGAGTTATAGTTAGCTGAACTAACTATAACGGGGAATTTCACGGGTTTTGTACGAGTGCAATGTCCAACTAACTATACCTGTCCCTAAAACCTCTGGTTTTTTCAGTGAATTTCAAAGGTTTTTTAAATGCTAATTTCTAACTATAACGTGTCTGAAACCTATGGTTTTTTCAGTGAATTTCAAAGGTTTTTAAAATGCTAATTTGTAACTATAACGTGCCTGAAACCTACGGTTTTTTCAGTGAATTTCAAAGGTTTTTTAAATGACAATTTTTAAATGTATTAATTTTTATATTAATTTTTTTCATACTGATTTACTACATTTTTAGAAACAATTTCTTTTACATATTTTATTTTTTAAATTACATTGTAATTACATTATACATTACATTACAAAAAATACTTTCTCAGAATGAATTACTTTAGTTTAAATACTTAGCACATAGGCAATAGACTTTTAAGTACAGTAGTTACAGTTGTTGCAATGGGCAACACATTTTCAAACACAATGCAACATTCAGCTCAATGTGAATTTCTAGTTAAATGCAATTAGTTACTTTATGGATTACTTTTCTAACCACAGGACTGGATCCTAGATTCAGTCCTGGTACATCTCCTGTAAACAGTTGAGTAAAAGCGTTTTGGTTACAGTCGTGATTTTTAAGGAATATTATTGTATTTTAAAAGTTGACACTTAGAAACTTTTTCTCATAGAATCACCAATGTTATCCTATGGAAGGAAATTCACTTAGCAGGTAAAAACTGTTATCGTTACTTTTTCTTACTCAGTGTTGGATCCTGGATCCAGCACTGGTGCATCTCCTGTAAACAGTTGAAAGAATGCGTTTAAGTCATACAGGCGATTTTTAAGGAATATTTGTAGTTTGTGAAAATCGACACTTTGAAACTTTTCTGCTGAAAACCAGACAATGGATTCCTATGGAAGAAAATATAAGTTACTGGTAAGTACGGTTAAAATTACTTTTCAGGACCAGTACTGGGCTGAAAGATGCAGCACTGAGGTCTCTCCTGATAACAGGTGAGTAAATCGGAATTCGTATTTCGGCTGATTTTAGAGGAATATTTGTAATGTTTCAAAACTCCACACTTAGAAGAATTTCCAAGTGAAACCAGTCAATGTTAGCCTATGGAAGGAAATTCAAGTTACTGGTAAGTACGGTTAAAATTACTTTTCAGGACCAGTACTGGGCTGAAAGATGCAGCACTGAGGTCTCTCCTGATAACAGGTGAGTAAATCGGAATTCGTATTTCGGCTGATTTTAGAGGAATATTTTAAAGTTCCAAAACTCCACACTTAGAAGAATTTCCAAGTGAAACCAGTCAATGTTAGCCTATGAAGGAAATTCAAGTTACCGGTAAGTACGGTTAAAATTACTTTTGAGGATCAGTACTGGGCTGAAAGATGCAGCACTGAGGTCTCTCCTGATAACAGGTGAGTAAATCGGAATTCGTATTTCGGCTGATTTTAGAAGAATATTTTAAAGTTCCAAAACTCCACACTTAGAAGAATTTCCAAGTGAAACCAGTCAATGTTAGCCTATGAAGGAAATTCAAGTTACCGGTAAGTACGGTTAAAATTACTTTTGAGGATCAGTACTGGGCTGAAAGATGCAGCACTGAGGTCTCTCCTGATAACAGGTGAGTAAATCGGAATTCGTATTTCGGCTGATTTTAGAAGAATATTTTAAAGTTCCAAAACTCCACACTTAGAAGAATTTCCAAGTGAAACCAGTCAATGTTAGCCTATGAAGGAAATTCAAGTTACCGGTAAGTACGGTTAAAATTACTTTTGAGGATCAGTACTGGGCTGAAAGATGCAGCACTGAGGTCTCTCCTGATAACAGGTGAGTAAATCGGAATTCGTATTTCGGCTGATTTTAGAGGAATATTTTAAAGTTCCAAAACTCCACACTTAGAAGAATTTCCAAGTGAAACCAGTCAATGTTAGCCTATGAAGGAAATTCAAGTTACCGGTAAGTACGGTTAAAATTACTTTTCAGGACCAGTACTGGGCTGAAAGATGCAGCACTGAGGTCTCTCCTGATAGCAGGTGAGTAAATCGGAATTCGTATTTCGGCTGATTTTAGAGGAATATTTTAAAGTTCCAAAACTCCACACTTAGAAGAATTTCCAAGTGAAACCAGTCAATGTTAGCCTATGAAGGAAATTCAAGTTACCGGTAAGTACGGTTAAAATTACTTTTGAGGATCAGTACTGGGCTGAAAGATGCAGCACTGAGGTCTCTCCTGATAACAGGTGAGTAAATCGGAATTCGTATTTCGGCTGATTTTAGAGGAATATTTTAAAGTTCCAAAACTCCACACTTAGAAGAATTTCCAAGTGAAACCAGTCAATGTTAGCCTATGTAAGGAAATTCAAGTTACTGGTAAGTACGGTTAAAATTACTTTTCAGGACCAGTACTGGGCTGAAAGATGCAGCACTGAGGTCTCTCCTGATATTAGGTGAGTAAATCTGAATTCGGATTTCGGCTGATTTTAGAGGAATATTTGTATGTTTCAAAACTCAACACTTAGAAACTTTTTCAGCAAAAAGCAGTCAATGATATCCTATGGAAGGAAATTCAAGTTACTGGTAAGTACGGTTAAAATTACTTTTGAGGATCAGTACTGGGCTGAAAGATGCAGCACTGAGGTCTCTCCTGATAACAGGTGAGTAAATCGGAATTCGTATTTCGGCTGATTTTAGAGGAATATTTTAAAGTTCCAAAACTCCACACTTAGAAGAATTTCCAAGTGAAACCAGTCAATGTTAGCCTATGAAGGAAATTCAAGTTACCGGTAAGTACGGTTAAAATTACTTTTGAGGATCAGTACTGGGCTGAAAGATGCAGCACTGAGGTCTCTCCTGATAACAGGTGAGTAAATCGGAATTCGTATTTCGGCTGATTTTAGAAGAATATTTTAAAGTTCCAAAACTCCACACTTAGAAGAATTTCCAAGTGAAACCAGTCAATGTTAGCCTATGAAGCGAAATTCAAGTTACCGGTAAGTACGGTTAAAATTACTTTTGAGGATCAGTACTGGGCTGAAAGATGCAGCACTGAGGTCTCTCCTGATAACAGGTGAGTAAATCGGAATTCGTATTTCGGCTGATTTTAGAAGAATATTTTAAAGTTCCAAAACTCCACACTTAGAAGAATTTCCAAGTGAAACCAGTCAATGTTAGCCTATGTAAGGAAATTCAAGTTACTGGTAAGTACGGTTAAAATTACTTTTCAGGACCAGTAGTGGGCTGAAAGATGCAGCACTGAGGTCTCTCCTGATAACAGGTGAGTAAATCTGAATTCGGATTTCGGCTGATTTTAGAGGAATATTTGTATGTTTCAAAAATCAACACTTAGAAACTTTTTCAGCAAAAAGCAGTCAATGATATCCTATGGAAGGAAATTCAAGTTACTGGTAAGTACGGTTAAAATTACTTTTGAGGATCAGTACTGGGCTGAAAGATGCAGCACTGAGGTCTCTCCTGATAACAGGTGAGTAAATCGGAATTCGTATTTCGGCTGATTTTAGAGGAATATTTTAAAGTTCCAAAACTCCACACTTAGAAGAATTTCCAAGTGAAACCAGTCAATGTTAGCCTATGAAGGAAATTCAAGTTACCGGTAAGTACGGTTAAAATTACTTTTGAGGATCAGTACTGGGCTGAAAGATGCAGCACTGAGGTCTCTCCTGATAACAGGTGAGTAAATCGGAATTCGTATTTCGGCTGATTTTAGAAGAATATTTTAAAGTTCCAAAACTCCACACTTAGAAGAATTTCCAAGTGAAACCAGTCAATGTTAGCCTATGAACGAAATTCAAGTTACCGGTAAGTACGGTTAAAATTACTTTTGAGGATCAGTACTGGGCTGAAAGATGCAGCACTGAGGTCTCTCCTGATAACAGGTGAGTAAATCGGAATTCGTATTTCGGCTGATTTTAGAAGAATATTTTAAAGTTCCAAAACTCCACACTTAGAAGAATTTCCAAGTGAAACCAGTCAATGTTAGCCTATGAAGGAAATTCAAGTTACCGGTAAGTACGGTTAAAATTACTTTTGAGGATCAGTACTGGGCTGAAAGATGCAGCACTGAGGTCTCTCCTGATAACAGGTGAGTAAATCGGAATTCGTATTTCGGCTGATTTTAGAAGAATATTTTAAAGTTCCAAAACTCCACACTTAGAAGAATTTCCAAGTGAAACCAGTCAATGTTAGCCTATGAACGAAATTCAAGTTACCGGTAAGTACGGTTAAAATTACTTTTGAGGATCAGTACTGGGCTGAAAGATGCAGCACTGAGGTCTCTCCTGATAACAGGTGAGTAAATCTGAATTCGGATTTCGGCTGATTTTAGAGGAATATTTGTATGTTTCAAAAATCAACACTTTGAAACTTTTTCAGCAAAAAGCAGTCAATGATATCCTATGGAAGGAAATTCAAGTTACTGGTAAGTACGGTTAAAATTACTTTTGAGGATCAGTACTGGGCTGAAAGATGCAGCACTGAGGTCTCTCCTGATAACAGGTGAGTAAATCGGAATTCGTATTTCGGCTGATTTTAGAGGAATATTTTAAAGTTCCAAAACTCCACACTTAGAAGAATTTCCAAGTGAAACCAGTCAATGTTAGCCTATGAAGGAAATTCAAGTTACCGGTAAGTACGGTTAAAATTACTTTTGAGGATCAGTACTGGGCTGAAAGATGCAGCACTGAGGTCTCTCCTGATAACAGGTGAGTAAATCGGAATTCGTATTTCGGCTGATTTTAGAAGAATATTTTAAAGTTCCAAAACTCCACACTTAGAAGAATTTCCAAGTGAAACCAGTCAATGTTAGCCTATGAAGGAAATTCAAGTTACCGGTAAGTACGGTTAAAATTACTTTTGAGGATCAGTACTGGGCTGAAAGATGCAGCACTGAGGTCTCTCCTGATAACAGGTGAGTAAATCGGAATTCGTATTTCGGCTGATTTTAGAAGAATATTTTAAAGTTCCAAAACTCCACACTTAGAAGAATTTCCAAGTGAAACCAGTCAATGTTAGCCTATGAAGGAAATTCAAGTTACCGGTAAGTACGGTTAAAATTACTTTTGAGGATCAGTACTGGGCTGAAAGATGCAGCACTGAGGTCTCTCCTGATAACAGGTGAGTAAATCGGAATTCGTATTTCGGCTGATTTTAGAAGAATATTTTAAAGTTCCAAAACTCCACACTTAGAAGAATTTCCAAGTGAAACCAGTCAATGTTAGCCTATGAAGGAAATTCAAGTTACCGGTAAGTACGGTTAAAATTACTTTTGAGGATCAGTACTGGGCTGAAAGATGCAGCACTGAGGTCTCTCCTGATAACAGGTGAGTAAATCGGAATTCGTATTTCGGCTGATTTTAGAAGAATATTTTAAAGTTCCAAAACTCCACACTTAGAAGAATTTCCAAGTGAAACCAGTCAATGTTAGCCTATGAAGGAAATTCAAGTTACCGGTAAGTACGGTTAAAATTACTTTTGAGGATCAGTACTGGGCTGAAAGATGCAGCACTGAGGTCTCTCCTGATAACAGGTGAGTAAATCGGAATTCGTATTTCGGCTGATTTTAGAAGAATATTTTAAAGTTCCAAAACTCCACACTTAGAAGAATTTCCAAGTGAAACCAGTCAATGTTAGCCTATGAAGGAAATTCAAGTTACCGGTAAGTACGGTTAAAATTACTTTTGAGGATCAGTACTGGGCTGAAAGATGCAGCACTGAGGTCTCTCCTGATAACAGGTGAGTAAATCGGAATTCGTATTTCGGCTGATTTTAGAGGAATATTTTAAAGTTCCAAAACTCCACACTTAGAAGAATTTCTAAGTGAAACCAGTCAATGTTAGCCTATGAAGGAAATTCAAGTTACCGGTAAGTACGGTTAAAATTACTTTTCAGGATCAGTACTGGGCTGAAAGATGCAGCACTGAGGTCTCTCCTGATAACAGGTGAGTAAATCTGAATTCGGATTTCGGCTGATTTTAGAGGAATATTTGTATGTTTCAAAAATCAACACTTAGAAACTTTTTCAGCAAAAAGCAGTCAATGATATCCTAAGGAAGGAAATTCAAGTTACTGGTAAGTACGGTTAAAATTACTTTTGAGGATCAGTACTGGGCTGAAAGATGCAGCACTGAGGTCTCTCCTGATAACAGGTGAGTAAATCGGAATTCGTATTTCGGCTGATTTTAGAGGAATATTTTAAAGTTCCAAAACTCCACACTTAGAAGAATTTCCAAGTGAAACCAGTCAATGTTAGCCTATGAAGGAAATTCAACTTACCGGTAAGTACGGTTAAAATTACTTTTGAGGATCAGTACTGGGCTGAAAGATGCAGCACTGAGGTCTCTCCTGATAACAGGTGAGTAAATCGGAATTCGTATTTCGGCTGATTTTAGAAGAATATTTTAAAGTTCCAAAACTCCACACTTAGAAGAATTTCCAAGTGAAACCAGTCAATGTTAGCCTATGTAAGGACATTCAAGTTACTGGTAAGTACGGTTAAAATTACTTTTCAGGACCAGTACTGGGCTGAAAGATGCAGCACTGAGGTCTCTCCTGATAACAGGTGAGTAAATCTGAATTCGGATTTCGGCTGATTTTAGAGGAATATTTGTATGTTTCAAAAATCAACACTTAGAAACTTTTTCAGCAAAAGCAGTCAATGATATCCTATGGAAGGAAATTCAAGTTACTGGTAAGTACGGTTAAAATTACTTTTGAGGATCAGTACTGGGCTGAAAGATGCAGCACTGAGGTCTCTCCTGATAACAGGTGAGTAAATCGGAATTCGTATTTCGGCTGATTTTAGAAGAATATTTTAAAGTTCCAAAACTCCACACTTAGAAGAATTTCCAAGTGAAACCAGTCAATGTTAGCCTATGTAAGGACATTCAAGTTACTGGTAAGTACGGTTAAAATTACTTTTCAGGACCAGTACTGGGCTGAAAGATGCAGCACTGAGGTCTCTCCTGATAACAGGTGAGTAAATCGGAATTCGTATTTCGGCTGATTTTAGAGGAATATTTTAAAGTTCCAAAACTCCACACTTAGAAGAATTTCCAAGTGAAACCAGTCAATGTTAGCCTATGAAGGAAATTCAAGTTACCGGTAAGTACGGTTAAAATTACTTTTGAGGATCAGTACTGGGCTGAAAGATGCAGCACTGAGGTCTCTCCTGATAACAGGTGAGTAAATCGGAATTCGGATTTCGGCTGATTTTAGAGGAATATTTGCACAATGGTGAAGGGAGGGGCGGGGCCTGAGGTGACATCTGTGCAAACGCGCCCGTGGTGCGTTTTAAGTTGGGGGATTAAGTCCCCTTGAATCATGAGGGTCCCTACGGGCCAACTAGCCCACCAGGAACCTCCAGTATGCACCAGGGGCTGCGTTGCAGAGACATGTACAGAGGCCACACCCCTTTTACACCTCTCTGCAACGCAGCTCTGTGGTGCTTTCTGGACGTACCTGTTGGGCTAGTTGGCCCCCAGGGACCCTCAGGATTGAAGAGGATTTAATTCCCCATCTTAAAACGCGCCACGGGGCCTGTTTGCACACATGTCACCTGAAGCCCCGCCCCTCCCTTCACCACTGTGCAAACGCGCCCCGTGGCGCGTTTTAAGTCGGG
Organism: Calotriton arnoldi; assembly: GCA_963921515.1. Lineage (NCBI taxonomy): Eukaryota > Metazoa > Chordata > Amphibia > Caudata > Salamandridae > Calotriton > Calotriton arnoldi. Next base: position 2,683,773 of record CAWUFW010000840.1, read on the forward strand.
GATTAACTCCCTTGAATCCTGAGGGTCCCTGGGGTGCAACTAGCCCACCATATACCTCCAAAAGCGCTATAGAGCTGCATTGCAGAGAGGTGTAAAAGGGGTGTGGCCTCTGTACACCTCTCTGCAAGGCAGCCCCCTGGCGCATACTGGAGGTTCCTGGTGGGCTAGTTGGCCCCCAGGGACCCCCAGTATTCAAGGGGAATCGTTCCTCCTCTGCAAACGCGCCAGGGGCGCGTTTGCAGAGTGGTGAAGGAAGGGGGCGGGGCCTGCGGGCCCGATCGTTTTGGGGAGGGGGGCCGCGTGGCCCCCCTCCCGGGCCACTACTTGCCCCGGGGACCCCATCCCCCGGGGCTGGCCCTCTCGTTGGGGACTGTGGGGGGTCCCCAATCCCCCACAGTCCCGCCGGCTCCCCGTGTCCTACGGGAGCCGGCATTGCTTTACACATGGGGAGCAGCTAACATGCTGCTCCCATGTGGAAAGCTAGTCGGCTTGGATATTGGAAGAGAGAGCAGGTTTCCTGCTCTCTCTTCCAATATCCAAGCAGTTTGCAATGACAGGACGGGAGCCGCGAGGCTCCCGTCCTGTCATTGCAAACAGCAGTGTCCCGGGGTAGGCACCCCGGGACACTGCAGGAGCCGGCCCTGGGGGTGGTGGTCCCCAGGGCCATCAAGGGCTCCAGGAGGGGGCCGCGCGGCCCCCTCCCATTCAGTGCACAGCCCCGGGGAGGTGGTGGTCCCCGGGGCTCTGGGGGTCCAAAACGGACCCCCATTGTAATTTTTCTTAGTGCCCCGGGGAGGTGGTGGTCTCCGGGCGTGTGGGGGCTGGAGCCCCCCACACAGGTTTTTAATTAAAAAAAGAAGCCCCGGGAGGTGGTGGTCCCGGGGCTGCGGGAGGGCTCAGAGCCCTCCCGCACCATTCTACATAAAGCCCCGGGGGGTGGTGGTCCCCGGGGCTTGGGGGGCACTTAGAGGAACCCCACACATAAAATTAACCCCCCCCCCAGCATGCCCCCGGGACTTGGCCCACCCGGGGGCCAATTAACATCAAAGCGTGGGAGACCGCGCTTCGATTTTTTTTTCGGCAGGGTTCGCGCTCCCTGAGCGCATCCTGCCGATTTTTAAAAAAACAAAAAATTTTTGCCCAGGGGGTCCTTGTGGGACCCCTGAGCAGACCTAGGGGTCAGGGTGTTTCTACCCTGCCCCCTTTGTGCGCTTTGCGCACTTGTTTCTGTCCCTCGGTTCTACCGAGGGACAAAATGGCTGCCAACACTTCCTGATTTGGAGTGTTGACAGCCAATTAACATAAAGCTCGTGCTCGGGAGGATCCGCGGCCCTAGATATATCTATCTTTTTACTTTTCATTTTCTCAGCAACTACTGAACGGATTTACACCATTTAACAAAAAGGGTTCTTTCTGAACCAAGAACTACCTCTTTGCCAAATTTGGTGTAATTCCGTTCAGCAGTTCGGGTGTAGCCGTGTCTAAAGTTTCCTATGGAAAATTGCATGGGAAAACGCGTTTTGGGACCCCCTTTTTCTCGGCCCCCGCTTGACGAATCCCCCGAGACTTTCAGGGTAGGAGCGGACCGGAGCGGGCCACAAAGTTTGAAAATTTTGCGAAGATACGTCAACCGGCAAGAGAGTTATTTCAAATAGAATGTCGCGGATTTCCTATGGATAATAGGTTGTAACTATAACTATCTACTGGCGACCGCCAGTAGATAATATATATATATATATATATATTCACTGAAAAAAACCATAGGTTTCAGACATGTTATAGTTAGGAATTAGCATTTAAAAAACCTTTGAAATTCACTGAAAAAACCTTAGGTTTCAGGCACGTTATAGTTAGAAATTAGCATTTAAAAAACCTTACAAATTCACTGAAAAAACCATAGGTTTTAGGGACAGTTATAGTTAGTTGGACATTGCACTCATACAAAACCCGTGAAATTCCCCGTTATAGTTAGTTCAGGTAACTATAACTCGCGCCCCGCAATGCACTGCTGATGACGTCACATATTACATCACTCATGACATGGTCAGTGACATCACTGATGACATCACTGATGACATCTCAAATGACATCACTGATGACATCACTGGTGACATCATCCATGTGATAATTTGATGCATCTTCTCACAACCTAATAGAGCCGGCGGGACTGTGGGGGGATTGGGGACCCCGCCACAGTCCCCAACGAGAGGCCAGGCCCCGGGGGATGGGGTCCCCGGGGCCATAAGTGGCCACGGAGGGGGGCCACGCAGCCCCCCTCCCCAAAGTAAAAAAAAGAAAATAATTAAAAAAAAAGTGCAAGGCCGGCCCCGGGGGATGGGGTTTACGGGGCCTTAAATGGCCTGAGGAGGGGGCCACGCAGCCCCCTCCAAATAAAAAAACAGGCCATGCCCCGGGGGATGGGGTCCCCGGGGCCAATAAAGGCCCAGGGAAGGGGGGCCACGCGGCCTCCTTCCCGTTTTTTTTTTTTTTATTATAATTAAAAAAAAGGGGTAAGGCCCTGGGGGATGGGGTCCCCAGGGCCTAAAAATAGGAAAAAGGAAGGGGGGCCACACAGCCCCCTTCAGGAAAAAAAAAAAAACGATCGGGCCCGCAGGCCCCGCCCCTTCCTTCACCACTCTGCAAACGCGCCCCTGGCGCGTTTGCAGAGAGGAACGAATTCCCCTTGAATACTGGGGGTCCCTGGGGCCAACTAGCCCACCAGGAACCTCCCAGTATGCGCCAGGGGCTGCCTTGCAGAGAGGTGTACAGAGGCCACGCCCCTTTTACACCTCTCTGCAACGCAGCTCTATGGCGCTTTTTGGAGGTATATGGTGGGCTAGTTGCACCCCAGGGACCCTCAGGATTCAAGGGAGTTAATCCCCGACTTAAAACGCGCCACGGGGCGCGTTTGCACAGTGGTGAAGGGAGGGGCGGGGCTTCAGGTGACATGTGTGCAAACAGGCCCCGTGGCGCGTTGTAAGATGGGGAATTAAATCCTCTTCAATCCTGAGGGTCCCTGGGGGCCAACTAGCCCAACAGGTACGTCCAGAAAGCGCCACAGAGCTGCGTTGCAGAGAGGTGTAAAAGGGGTGTGGCCTCTGTACATGTCTCTGCAACGCAGCCCCTGGCGCATACTGGAGGTTCCTGGTGGGCTAGTTGGCCCGTAGGGACCCTCATGATTCAAGGGGACTTAATCCCCCAACTTAAAACGCAGCACGGAGCGCGTTTGCACAGATGTCACCTCAGGCCCCGCCCCCTCCCTTCACCATTGTGCAAATATTCCTCTAAAATCAGCCGAAATCCGAATTCCGATTTACTCACCTGTTATCAGGAGAGACCTCAGTGCTGCATCTTTCAGCCCAGTACTGATCCTCAAAAGTAATTTTAACCGTACTTACCGGTAACTTGAATTTCCTTCATAGGCTAACATTGACTGGTTTCACTTGGAAATTCTTCTAAGTGTGGAGTTTTGGAACTTTAAAATATTCCTCTAAAATCAGCCGAGATACGAATTCCGATTTACTCACCTGTTATCAGGAGAGACCTCAGTGCTGCATCTTTCAGCCCAGTACTGATCCTCAAAAGTAATTTTAACCGTACTTACCAGTAACTTGAATTTCCTTCCATAGGATATCATTGACTGCTTTTTGCTGAAAAAGTTTCTAAGTGTTGATTTTTGAAACATACAAATATTCCTCTAAAATCAGCCGAAATCCGAATTCAGATTTACTCACCTGTTATCAGGAGAGACCTCAGTGCTGCATCTTTCAGCCCAGTACTGGTCCTGAAAAGTAATTTTAACCGTACTTACCAGTAACTTGAATTTCCTTACCTAGGCTAACATTGACTGGTTTCACTTGGAAATTCTTCTAAGTGTGGATTTTTGGAACTTTAAAATATTCCTCTAAAATCAGCCGAAATACGAATTCCGATTTACTCACCTGTTATCAGGAGAGACCTCAGTGCTGCATCTTTCAGCCCAGTACTGATCCTCAAAAGTAATTTTAACCGTACTTACCGGTAACTTGAATTTCCTTCATAGGCTAACATTGACTGGTTTCACTTGGAAATTCTTCTAAGTGTGGAGTTTTGGAACTTTAAAATATTCCTCTAAAATCAGCCGAAATACGAATTCCGATTTACTCACCTGCTATCAGGAGAGACCTCAGTGCTGCATCTTTCAGCCCAGTACTGGTCCTGAAAAGTAATTTTAACCGTACTTACCGGTAACTTGAATTTCCTTCATAGGCTAACATTGACTGGTTTCACTTGGAAATTCTTCTGTGTGTGGAGTTTTGGAACTTTAAAATATTCCTCTAAAATCAGCCGAAATACGAATTCCGATTTACTCACCTGTTATCAGGAGAGACCTCAGTGCTGCATCTTTCAGCCCAGTACTGATCCTCAAAAGTAATTTTAACCGTACTTACCGGTAACTTGAATTTCCTTCATAGGCTAACATTGACTGGTTTCACTTGGAAATTCTTCTAAGTGTGGAGTTTTGGAACTTTAAAATATTCTTCTAAAATCAGCCGAACTACGAATTCCGATTTACTGACCTGTTATAAGGAGAGACCTCAGTGCTGTATCTTTCAGCCCAGTACTGGTCCTGAAAAGTAATTTTAACCGTACTTACCAGTAACTTATATTTTCTTCCATAGGAATCCATTGTCTGGTTTTCAGCAGAAAAGTTTCAAAGTGTCGATTTTCACAAACTACAAATATTCCTTAAAAATCGCCTGTATGACTTAAACGCATTCTTTCAACTGTTTACAGGAGATGCACCAGTGCTGGATCCAGGATCCAACACTGAGTAAGAAAAAGTAACGATAACAGTTTTTACCTGCTAAGTGAATTTCCTTCCATAGGATAACATTGGTGATTCTATGAGAAAAAGTTTCTAAGTGTCAACTTTTAAAATACAATAATATTCCTTAAAAATCACGACTGTAACCAAAACGCTTTTACTCAACTGTTTACAGGAGATGTACCAGGACTGAATCTAGGATCCAGTCCTGTGGTTAGAAAAGTAATCCATAAAGTAACTAATTGCATTTAACTAGAAATTCACATTGAGCTGAATGTTGCATTGTGTTTGAAAATGTGTTGCCCATTGCAACAACTGTAACTACTGTACTTAAAAGTCTATTGCCTATGTGCTAAGTATTTAAACTAAAGTAATTCATTCTGAGAAAGTATTTTTTGTAATGTAATGTATAATGTAATTACAATGTAATTTAAAAAATAAAATATGTAAAAGAAATTGTTTCTAAAAATGTAGTAAATCAGTATGAAAAAAATTAATATAAAAATTAATACATTTAAAAATTGTCATTTAAAAAACCTTTGAAATTCACTGAAAAAACCGTAGGTTTCAGGCACGTTATAGTTACAAATTAGCATTTTTGAAATTCACTGAAAAAACCATAGGTTTCAGACACGTTATAGTTAGAAATTAGCATTTAAAAAACCTTTGAAATTCACTGAAAAAACCATAGGTTTTAGGGACAGTTATAGTTAGTTGGACATTGCACTCGTACAAAACCCGTGAAATTCCCCCGTTATAGTTAGTTCAGCTAACTATAACTCGCGCCCCGCAATGCACTGCTGATGACGTCACATATTACATCACTCATGACATGGTCAGTGACATCACTGATGACATCACTGATGACATCTCAAATGACATCACTGATGACATCATCCATGTGATAATTTCATGCATCTTCTCACACCCTAATATAACTTTTGATACACCCACTCTAAATTACAGACTGCCATTCTCAAAACCATAGACACTTCAATACCAAAAACTACATACCAACTCACTGATTCTTAGGTCTACACACACATCCACTCACTCACCCGTACAGTCACTCATACTTACAGTCACTCAGTACAGGACTATCATATGCACTCATACACCTATATAAACACTGACACACCGCCACTCATCCATAGAGGTACTCACACACCTAGTCAGTCAAGCAAACAAAAAATTAATCACACACCCATTTACTCACCTATAGAGTTATACACACACCAGCTCACTTACTCATACAAATACTAGCACATTCTTACGCTCTTATACAATAACTGATACAAGCACACACGCATCCATACAGCCACTCTCACAATCACACACTCTCACTTATAGCCATTTATATACTCCAACACACATATATACTGCCTTTCACATATGTAGTTACTCACACATGTACCACTGAGATATACATTCAATCACTAACACACCCATACACACACTCACCCACCCATACAGTCCATCACAGACGCACTCTTGAAACCATGCACCCAGTGAATCACCCACTCACACATCTATGCACAGAGTCACACACACCCCACCCACACAAACACTGAGGCACCCATACAGATACTCAGAGAACCAATCCATAACCCATATAGACACTCATTTAGCTAGTCAGAAACCCCATGCAGCTGCTTACACAACAACAGACAGACGGATACAGACATTCACACAGTTTAGTCACTCACCCATGCATCCAGTAAGATACGTTTAATCACTCACTTATAGACTCAGTCACGCACCTACTAAATCATCCATTCAGACGCTTATACACCCACTCATTCTTCAATACGCCTTTCCCTATATATATTAAACATAGTTAAATTTTACAGAAACACACAGTCACTGGATGATGTCATCAGTGATGTCATCAGTGATGTCATTTGAGATGTCATCAGTGATGTCATCAGTGATGTCACTGACCATGTCATGAGTGATGTAATATGTGACGTCATCAGCAGTGCATTGCGGGCGCGAGTTATAGTTAGCTGAACTAACTATAACAGGGGAATTTCACGGGTTTTGTACGAGTGCAATGTCCAACTAACTATAACTGTCCCTAAAACCTATGGTTTTTTCAGTGAATATATATATATATATTCTACTGGCGGTTGCCAGTAGATAGTTATAGTTAGGACCTAGTTTCCATAGGAAAATCGTTTTTTCTTTTCCCAATAACTTTGGCGCCGGTTGACGAATCTTCGCAAAATTTTCAAAACTTGTGGCCCGCTCCGGTCAGCTCTTATCCTGGAAGTTTCGGGATGATTCGCCAAGCAGGGGCCAAGAAAAAAGGGGGGTCCCAAAACGAGTTTTCTCCATGTTATTTTCCATAGGAAACTTTAGACACGGCTACAGCCCGAACTGCTGAACGGAATTACACCAAATTTGGCTATAAGGTAGCCCTTGTTTCAGAAAGAGACCTTTTTTTTAAATGGTGTAAATCCGTTCAGTAGTTCCTGAGAAATTAAAAAAAAAGAGGTCGAAAAATGAATTTCCCACAGGATAGTTTAGACACGGCTACAGCTCGAACTGCTGAACAGAATTACACCAAATTTGGCAAAAAGGTAGTGCTTGGTTCAGAAAGCGCCCTTTTTTTTTAAATGGTGTAAATCCGTTCAGTAGTTGTTGAGAAAATCAAAAAATAAAAGTTTCGATATATAGAGGCACGGAGGATCCGCGCACCCTCCCGACCACGAGCTTTATTCTAATTGGCTGTCAACACTCCAAACCAGGAAGTGTTGGCAGCCATCTTCTGACTCGGTTGAACCGAGTCACAAGAAAACAGAAAAACAAACGCAAAAAACAAGAAAAGGGGGCAGGGTAGAAACACCCTGACACCCTATGCCTGCTCAGGGGGTCCCACAAGGACCCCCAGGGCCCCAAAAAACATTTTTTTTTTTTTAAATCGGCGAGATTCGCGCACCCAGCGCGAATTTCGGCTGAAAATAAAAAAAAACGAAGCGCGGGGTCCCGCTCTTCGTTATTATTTAGCCCCCGGGTGGGCCAAGTTCCGGGGGCATGCAAAATTGAAATTCCGGGGGCCCAGGCAGGCCCCCACAGCCCCGGGGACTGCCACCCCCCCGGGGCTTTCATTAAATATTTGCAGGGCTAACAGCCCCCCCGCAGCCCCGAGGACCGCCACCCCCCGGGGCTATGTTTTTTATCTGTGGGGGGCCTCCAAGGCCCCCCCAATCTCCGGGGACCGCCACCCCCCGGGAGAGTCGGAGAGTCCAGAGCTGTCTGTGCTTTCAAGGTTGGGGAGGGGTGGGATTCATTCCTACACCCACTGGCTAGGATTGGTGGTGGGGGGGTATAGCAAAACAAGATCTTTGTCCTCTTTCAGAGGGGTCCCTTCCCTCACAACAGTTTCTGATGCTCCCCGCACTCGCCCACCTCCTGATACGCTTCGTGTGAATTCACAAGTGTCCCCTGCTGCGCACTGCAAGAGGCTTAGATCATGGTGTGGGAGAATCACTCTGGTTATAGCGCCCAGAAGTGATCGTATTTCAACAGAGCCTGAATGTGAAACACAGCCATTGATTGAAAATATTATTAAATGCGCATTACCTAAAACTCTCTATGGTAGCCTTGCAGGCCTTTACGGAAACAGATTTGGTTTGGTAATTTTTATACTTGTCTGGTCAGGGGTCAAATTATCTGTCTCTCTCTCTCTCTCTCTCTCTCAGTATCACTACATTACATTATCTTTGTATGTGTGCGTGTACATACATGTAAGTATGTATATGTGTGCTTGTATGTATCTGTTCGTATATATATGTGCGTGTATCTATTTATTTATTATATTTTGACATGCAGAGATTGATATTTTATTTATTAATTTAATTATATATATAAATATAATTAGATTAATAAAATATTCTCTGCGTGTCAAAATATAATAAATATATAGATACACGCACATATATATACGCACAGACACATACACGCACACATATACACACTTACATGTATGTACTCACACACATACAAAGATAATGTAATGCAATGATACTGCGTGCAGAGAACGTGCATGCATTCATCATTATTTGGTGACCCGGTGAACGGCTCCCCCGGCGCTGAGGGCGCTATTCTCACGGCCCGTCTTTCATTAATACGGATTTGCCCGCACTCAGCTCAGTCACTGTCGACCTCGGCAGCCCCCACGCAAGAGAGTGATTCCCTGCGATATTTAGCAGGATTTATTGACCTCACCATGGAGCTGAGTTCATTCACCGTGAGGGTGAAACACGGCCTGGCATATGCCCAGTTTTCCCCGGGCATTAAGAGGCTCTGGAACGGCTTGAGAAATATACGCTCTTGTATACATTTCACGCTGTTGTAAAGAAACATTTTGAATAATACAAAAATCAACATTTCACGTCCTGATTGCAAATATGTTCTTGGTTAAATGGTAGTTCAGATCTTTGACTTACCTTCATTCGACTGACGAACATTTTTCTTTTCTTTTTGTGCGCATTCATCAAAGTGAAGTGAATGTCACACTTGTTTAACGTTGTTGAACACGGGCCGTGCGTGCACGTTGGTGCTGTGTGGGCGCGAGAGCAGTGGTTGTGAGTCGAGCTCGCGTGCAGATGCTGGACAGACTGAATGACGTGCAGCAGAATCCTGCAAAATTGTGCTCTTAAAATGATCTGTTGTATAAACATGCTTATGGCATAATGTACGAAGAAATTATTAGTACTTATATGTGGCATAATCGTGCACACGGTAAGCATTCAATGGAATTATTCAACATATCAGTGATACAGAATCGCCAGTGTGTACTTCCAGGGCATTTTTGAAAACAAATGGGCATCTTTTCTGCGAAGTTTCTGGTTGCGTGAGTATCTCACAAGTGATGCATGCACGGTAATAACTTGTGACACGTGGGTAGGCGCTCGTCGTGCGCGGTTTCTTCCACGGTGCAGCCAGAGCTGTGGATTGTAGGACTGTGCTTTGCAGTTTGACAGTCCTCGATAGAGCTGCAGCTATGGGGTGGGGGCTCGTCCAAAGCCACAGCTCCGGTCCCCCGTCATTCGAGGGTGAAATGCCTTAGAACACCGGAGCAGCGATCAGTGCGTGGCACAGATTTACTGAAGACGTGGCTTATGTTTTCAGTGGACACAGATGTGACTTTCAGGTTCCTGTGTTTACATTAACTCCTACATTTGTAAATACCGCATGCACTCCAGCTGCCCCTACAGATACCGTGCTTTTCCAGACAAAAACATATGCAACTTTTCTCCAGTTTCACTTTCCCCGTCCATAAAAACTGGCCCCAGATGCAGTCGGGTCATCCTCTTACAATGTTAGACGTCCTGCTAGGTTCTCCCGTGTACCCCTGCGGAAAGAGCCGTGTGTACTCTGCCGTGTGCCAGGCTGTGGCATGTGGGGGGATTTTACAGCCTAGTTTTAAACCGGGATTTCTGTTTTCAGAGGCAAAAGCTCTTGAATTAAAGAGTCAAATGAACGGTTGACTGTTCATTGACCAGAGCTCGGTTTGATCGCCTGGCCATCTTTCCATTCACCAATGTTCTTCTGTTTCCGATAACAAATATACATACGACAAATTATGCAGCCCCCATCATACCCGCCCTCACACCACGTCCCAGAAAAGGCACACTGGTTCGCGAATTGTCGGGGAACGGGGCAGGACGCTGGAAAGGCAACCGAAGCTCTGAACTTGATAAGCCACGCGTGACATTCAGGGCTTGGGTGGGCACACTAGACGGGCAAGTGCCAGTGCCATCTTCTTTCTGGAAGAATATACCCCAGTGAGGGTGTACACACACTGTGTGCCCCAGTGCAGGGCAGATAGAACACGCAGGCCACACTGCTGCACTTTATTGTCCAGTGTGATGGGGTGATCCACACATTGTTCCCGGGTGTGTACCCCAGTGCAGACACAGCGAGCGCATTGCTGCCCTGTATTGTCCAGTGTGGACAGCCATGGGGTATACCGTACACAGTGCCCCGGGGGTGTACCCCGTGCAGACAGAGCGAGCGCATTGCTGCCCTGTATTGTCCAATGTGGACTGCCATGGTTGTGGGTATACCCCAGTACAGACAGAGCGAGCTCGCATTGCTGGCCTGTATTGTCCAGTGTGGACTGCCATGGTTGTGGGTGTACCCCAGTGCAGACAGAGCAAGCTCACATTGCTGCCCTGAATTGTCCAGTGTGGACTGCCAAGGTTGTGGGTGTACCCCAGTGCAGACAGAGCGAGCTCGCATTGCTGCCCTGTATTGTCCAGTGTGGACTGCCACGGGGCATACTATGCACTATGCCCTGGGGGTGTACCCCCATGCAGACATAGCGAGCGCATTGCTGCCCTGTATTGTCCAGTGTGGACTGCTGACAGAGGGAGCGCATTGCTGCCCTGTATTGTCCAGTGCGGACTGCCATGGGGTGGGGTGTACCCCAGTGCAGAGTCGCCCTGTATTGTCCAGTGTGGACAGCCATGTCAGCAGGGCATCGTGAACTGTGAATTAAGCACCAGGACGCCCGGCCGTGGGCGCTGAGCGCTCCCACACACAGGCACGGCTGCCAGAATGTGAGGGTGACTCGGTCAGGCGCAGAGAGTAGGCTCCCAAAATAGACACCCCTGTCCCCCCAACCAGAGGGAGATAAAGAACACGGGCTGTAAAGATAAAAGTGCCCAGCTCTGCTGATTGATAATTGGAAGATAAGATACCAGGAAAGTACCCCGCCCCAGTCACAAACATAAACCTTAGAGCGTCGCTTCTGTTTCGAATATCACAAATACATAAAAAGCACATTCGTGTTTCACGCACTGGCGTACAATGCAGTACAGGACCCAGGCACTAGAATTGAGGTGAATTGAACACATGACCTTGCAAACCTCACTAAACTTGGAGCTGATAAATTGTGAATATTAATGTGATTAGGCTGAATTAACTTCTCACTGCAACTGGCGTAGAATTAACTTGTGAAACTCACTGGGCTTGGACTGGATTCACTTGCAAACCACGCAGAGTTTGGACCGAATTAACTTGCAGATGAATTAACTTGTGAACCTATCAAAACGTGACACAGTAACTTGCGAACCTCCTTGGTTTAGAGCTGATCTGCGAATAAAGGACTCTGAACCTTATTAGAGTGGCCGTTGATTTGCGAGTAAACGTTTCCGACCCCCGCTAGCTTTGCAGCTGAGTTGTGGATATTACACCGAGAAACCAGCCAGACTTACGGCTGAATGACGCCCCGGATCTCGCTTACTGCTTGAACAAAGAATCGCGAACCGTAGTGGACTTGCGGGAGAAATGCAAATGAAAACGTGTGAATTTAGAAATACTTTCATCTTTAAAGGATGCCTCTAGAGTTCTACATAAACTCCTTGATACCGTTTCCTTTAGTTGGATTCCAAAATTAAATAGGCCCACGTTGTTTCCTTTCTCGAAGACTATCTCAGCACGAGTTGTGTATCAACTGTGATAAAGTGGACGTTTTATGCGAAAGAGGGCAGAGCCAGATACTTTCATTTAACTATCGTCTGTTGCCAATGTGCCCAGACAGGGTCCAGTTATAAGGGTTAAACGCCACAAGCAATTGTAGTTCACAGCATACAGCAGGACACTCTGATCAGCCGAAATAAAGGCGAGGCGACTTTGAGCTTACCCTTCCACCTATATGCTATAATGTTAAACACCCACTGATTCGGTGGGCTTGATAAAGGGGAGCATAGCCCCCTGCACCCCAGCCAGGGGGTGTTCCATAGGTAAGTGCAGCTAAGGTTCCTCCGCGGTTCTGCCACTAAGTGCCAATACTGCGCTGTCTCTTGTCCTTGGGACAGTGTTGCAGCTGTGAGGCCGCCAGAGGAGGGCTCCACTCACACCCTCCCCGCTACGAAGCACCGTGCCGAGGTGACTGTTATTATTCTGTAAGGGAGTGCTACGGCGGCGCTATATTTTGTCTGGCACTTAGAGTGGTGACATGTTCTGTAGCACAGAGGGCTGAAGCTGCACTTCATTTTGTTCAGTAGAAAAGAGTGTTGAAATGACACAGATTTTTTTATGTTTTGTAGGTGAGAATGTTAAAGTGACACTGTATTTGTTGCGCAGGAAAGTGGCGAAGTGGCGTTGTGCCGTGTTTTGCACCTAAGAGTGTATTTTGTTCTGTTCCAGATGGAGACGGCAGCGCAGCGCACTCCAGTCAGTTCTCCAGTGCCGACCCTGCACTGCATTTCTTCCTGTTACAAGATGTTAAAACCTCACTGTATTTTGCACCGATCCCTGGAGTCTTGGAGTGTGTCCTGTGTTCTGTCCTGTAGCAAGGGTTGCCCTGTCGGAAGTTGTGAAAGAGACGCTGTAGTTAGTTCTGTAGCCCGAGTTTGGAGTGTCAATGTTTTATTCCCTGCAGCGGCGTGTTTAAGAGCTGCCGGTTTGTTCTGCAGCAGGGGTTGTAGTGTGCTTGTATTTTGCTCTGTATGTAGTTGTTAAAGTGATGCTATGTTTGTTCAGTAGCAGTAACTTGCAGTGTCCATGTATTTTGCCCTATAGTAGTCTGTTAAAGAGATGTGTTTTGTTCTGTAGCAGAAGCTTGTAGTGTTCATGTATTTTGCCCTGTAGTAGTCTGTTAAAGAGATGTGTTTTGTTCTGTAGCAGAAGCTTGTAGTGTTCATGTATTTTGCCCTGTAGTAGGGTGTTAACCCCTTGTGTGCTCATGACGAGCTAGACTCGTCATGGCACACAGTCGCCGTGTGCTCATGACGAGTCCAGCTCGTCATGACACCCACCCACGGGGAAGCGCTGGCGCTCCCCGTGGGCGGTCGATCCCAGTGTTTGTACCGGGGAAGGCAGGGGAAGACCTTCCCCTGCCTCCCCCACGCCCCCTCCGCGTCATCAATGACGTCAGCGCGCGAGGCGCGCTGATGTCATTGGAGGTTTCCCTTTGTTCCCCGACGCGCAGGAAGCCATTTGCTTCCAGCGCGTCGGGGAACAAACAGGTACGTTTTGGGGCTGGGGAGGGGGGGGGGATTTAAACAAAAGAGGCATCGGGGGAAAGGAAAGGGTTTTCCTTTCCCTCGATGCCTCTTTTGTGCATTCCTGCTGCACGATCGTTTTCTTTTACATTTGCCAGTGTTTTGTTGGTTGGGGGAGCGGCCCCTTAGGCAAGGGTCGCTCCCCCTTTTGGGGGCATCACTCTAGGCTTTGTCTGCCCCCCTGGGGGGGGCAGAATATTATTTTATATAAAAAAATCGGCCCACTGGGCAATGTAATAAATGCACTGGGGAGTGGCCCCTTGGGCAAGGGTCACTCCCCTTTGGGGGCCTTTTAGTATGCCCATGATGTTAGGTTTTGTTTGGGGGAGCGGCCCCTTAGGCAAGGGTCGCTCCCCTGTTGGGGGCATACATTTTGGCCTTGTCTGCCCCCCTGGGGGGGCAGATTTACATTTTTAAAAATGTATTCAGCCCACTGGGCCAATAGAGTAAATGTAGTGGGGAGTGGCCCCTTAGGCAAGGGTCACTCCCTTTTGGGGGCATACATTTTGGCTTTGTCTGCCCCCTGGGGGCAGATTTAATTTTTTTAAATAAAATCGGCCTACTGGGCCAATGGAATAAATGTAGTGGGGAGTGGCCCCTTGGGTAAGGGTCACTCCCCTTTGGGGGCCATTTTAGTATGCCCATGATGTTAGGTTTTGTTTGGGGGAGCGGCCCCTTAGGCAAGGGTCGCTCCCCTTTTGGGGGCATACATTTTGGCTTTGTCTGCCCCCTGGGGGGGGACAGATTTAAATTTTTAAAAATGTATTCGGCCCACTGGGCCAATAGAGTAAATGTAGTGGGGAGTGGCCCCTTGGGCAAGGGTCACTCCCCTTTTGGGGGCATAAAGTTTGGCTTTGTCTGCCCCCTGGGGGGGCAGAATTAATTTTTTTAAAATAAAATTGGCCCACTGGGCCAATGGAATAAATGTAGTGGGGAGTGGCCCCTTGGGTGAGGGACACTCCCCTTTGGGGGCCATTTTAGTATGCCCAAGATGTTAGGTTTTGTTTAGGGGAGCGGCCCCATAGGCAAGGGTCGCTCCCCTTTTGGGGGCATACATTTTGGCTTTGTCTGCCCCCTGGGGGGCAGATTTAAATGTTCTTAAATAAAATCGGCCCACTGGGCCAATAGAATAAATGTACACTCACCCCCAGTCAACTGATCTGGGTTTAATCCATCATCATGCTTTAGCTCACTCCACCAGCCCAGTTCAGACATGGCCATATGCAAATCAGTCTGACCCTGTGCCTCATGGGAACAGTCCAGCCCGAACTGCCAAGCCATGTCTTCCCTGGCCCGGAAACAACCATCCTGGGACCGGTTTCTGGCTAATCAGCCGTCATCAGCCAGGCTAGCTTGAGTCCAGTGGCAAAGTGAGCAAGGGACCCATGTCTGGGCATACCCTGCCAACTTAGGGCGATCAAAGCGCACAGGGTCAGACTGATTTGCATATGGCCATGTCTGAACTGGGGTGCTGGAGTGAGCTAAAGAATGATGATGGATTAAACCCAGATCAGTTGACTGGGGGTGAGTTTTAGATTTGCTCAAGCGCTCCGTCCATCATCCCCTTTGGTATCACCCTGAGGGGCAGATCTTTTGTAGGGCCACTAGGCCACCAGGGTTTTTTTTATGTTGGGGAGCGGCCCCTTGGACATGGGTCGCTCCCCTTTATGGGAGGATGATTGTGGCCATTTCTGCTCTCTTTGGGTGGCAGAGTAGCAGTATGTTTTTAGGCCCATCTGCCCCCAAGGGGGGCAGAAGCCACTAGACACCAGAGTTTTTTAAATTTTTGTTTTGGGGGGTGGCCTCAAGGTCAAGGGTTGCTCCCCTTTTACGGGGGTGAATATTTAATTTATACTCTTAGGCCCACCTACCCCTTAGCTTGGCTGGTGGACTGTGTGTGGACTGGTGCATTATTTGCATATGGTGCGTTTACTTGGGCCTCCCACACAAGTGAGGCACCATTTTTATTGGGAGACCTGGGGGACGCTGGGTGGTAGGAAATTTGTGTGAGCCCGGTGATGCCACACTTTCCCACACAAAAATGTCTGAAAAAAGTGATTTTTTCAGCTAAAATTGAGGTTTGCAAGGGATTCTGGGTAAAGAAACGTTGGGGGATCCACGCAAGCCATACCTCCTTGGAAGCCCCCGGGTGTCTAGTTTTCAGAAATGTGTGGGTTTGGTAGGTTTCCCTAGATGGCCGCCGAGCACGGGCCAAAAACCCAGGTGACCCCCCTTGCAAAACCAGGTGGTTTTGAGATAGGCAATTTTGATGTCGCCTCACTACATTTTGGGCCCTTGCCTGTCGCGGGTACTTGGGCCTCCCACACAAGTGAGGCACCATTTTTATTGAGAGACCTGGGGGAACGCTGGGTGGTAAGAAATTTGTGTGAGCCCGGTGATGCCACACATTCCCACACAAAAATGTCTGAAAAAAGTGATTTTTTCAGCTAAAATTGAGGTTTGCAAGGGATTCTGGGTAAGGAAACGTTGGGGGATCCATGCAAGCCATACCTCCTTGGAAGCCCCCGGGTGTCTAGTTTTCAGAAATGTGTGGGTTTGGTAGGTTTCCCTAGATGGCCGCCGAGCACGGGGCCAAAAACCCAGGTGACGCACCTTGCAAAACCAGGTGGTTTTGAGATAGGCAATTTTGATGTCGCCTCACTACGTTTTGGGCCCTTGCCTGTCACGGGTACTTGGGCCTCCCACACAAGTGAGGCACCATTTTTATCGGGAGACCTGGGGGAACACTGGGTGGTAGGAAATTTGTGTGAGCTCGGTGATGCCACACTTTCCCACACAAAAATGTGTGAAAAAAGTGATTTTTCTCAGCTAAAATTGAGGTTTGCAGGGGATTCTGGGTAAGGAAACGTTGGGGTATCCACGCAAACCATACCTCCCTGGAAGCCCCCGGGTGTCTACGTTTCAGAAATGTGTGTGTTTGGTAGGTTTCCCTAGGTGCCGGCAGAGCTAGGGTTCGCAAACTACAGCTAGGCACTTTGCCAAAAAAGGGTCATTTTTCACTGCGAAATTAAGGTGTGACCACGTTGCGTTTTGCGCCGTTTCCTGTCGCGGGCACTAGGCCGACCCACACAAGTGAAGTACCATTTTTCTCGGAAGACTTTGGGGAATGCGGGGTGGGTGGAAATGTGTGGATCCACACAGCTTCCAGAACTTTCCACCACAAAAATGTGGGGAAAATGTGTTTTTTTTTTACAATTGTTTAGGTTTGCAAGGGATTCTGGGTAACAGAACCTGGTGGGAGGAGTCAAGTCACCCCATCCTGGATTCCCCTGGGTGTCTAGTTTTCAAAAATGTATAGGTTTGCTAGGTTTCCCTAGGTGCCGGCAGAGCTAGGGTTCAAAAACTACAACTAGGCACTTTGCCAAAAAAGGGTCATTTTTCACTGCGAAATTGAGGTGTGACCACGTTGCGTTTTGTGCCATTTCCTGTCGCGGGCACTAGGCTGACCCACACAAGTGAGGTACCATTTTTCTCGGAAGACTTTGGGGAACGCGGGGTGGGTGGAAATTTGTGGATCCACGCAGATTCCAGAACTTTCCACCACAAAAATGTGGGGAAAATGTGTTTTATTTTACAATTTTTTAGGTTTGCAAGGGATTCTGGGTAACAGAACCTGGTGGGAGGCAGTCAAGTCACCCCATCCTGGATTCCCCTGGGTGTCTAGTTTTCAAAAATGTATAGGTTTGCTAGGTTTCCTTAGGTGCCGGCAGAGCTAGGGTTCAAAAACTACAGCTAGGCACTTTGCCAAAAAAGGGTCATTTTTCACTGCGAAATTGAGGTGTGACCACGTTGCGTTTTGCACCGTTTCCTGTTGCGGGCACTAGGCCGACCCACACAAGTGAGGTACCATTTTTCTCATAAGACTTTGGGGAACGCGGGGTGTGCGGAAATTTGTGGATCCACGCAGATTCCAGAACTTTCCTCCACAGAAATGTGGGGAAAATGTGTTTTTTTGGACAATTTTTTAGGTTTGCAAGGGATTCTGGGTAACAGAACCTGGTGGGAGGCAGTCAAGTCACCCCATCCTGGATTCCCCTGGGTGTCTAGTTTTCAAAAATATATAGGTGTGCTAGGTTTACCTAGGTGCCGGCAGAGGTAGGGTTAAAAAACTACAGCTAGGCACTTTGCAAAAAAAGGGTCATTTTTCACTGCGAAATTGAGGTGTGACCACGTTGCATTTTGCGCTGTTTCCTGTCGTGGGCACTAGGCCGACCCACACAAGTGAGGTACCATTTTTCTCGGAAGACTTTGGGGAACGCGGGGTGGGTGGAAATTTGTGGATCCACGCAGATTCCAGAACTTTCCACCACAGAAATGTGGGGAAAATGTGGTTTTTTTGACAATTATTTAGGTTTGCAAGGGATTCTGGGTAACAGAACCTGGTGGGAGGCAGTCAAGTCACCCCATCCTGTATTCCCCTGGGTGTCTAGTTTTCAAAAATGTATAGGTTTGCTAGGTTTCCCTAGGTGCCGGCAGAGCTAGGGTTCAAAAACTACACCTAGGCACTTTGCCAAAAAATGGTTATTTTTCACTGCGAAATTGAAGTGTGACCACGTTGCGTTTTGTGCCGTTTCCTGTCGCAGGCACTAGGCTGACCCACACAAGTGAGGTACCATTTTTCTCATAAGACTTTGGGGAACGCGGGGTGGGTGGAAATTTGTGGATCCACGCAGATTCCAGAATTTTCCACCACAGAAATGTGGGGAAAATGTGGTTTTTTTGACAATTTTTTAAGTTTGCAAGGGATTCTGGGTAACAGAACCTGGTGGTAGGCAGCCAAGTCGCCCCATCCTGGATTCCCCTGGGTGTCTAGTTTTCAAAAATGTATAGGTTTGCTAGGTTTCCCTAGGTGCCGGCAGAGCTAGGGTTCAAAAACTACAGCTAGGCACTTTGCCACAAAAGGGTCATTTTTCACTGCGAAATTGAGGTGTGACCACGTTGCGTTTTGCGCCGTTCCCTGTCGCAGGCACTAGGCCGACCCACACAAGTGAGGTACCATTTTTCTCGTAAGACTTTGGGGAACTCGGGGTGGGTGGAAAATTGTGGATCCACACAGATTCCAGAACTTTCCACCACAGAAATGTGGGGAAAATGTGTTTTTTGGACAATTGTTTAGGTTTGGAAGGGATTCTGGGTAACAGAACCTGGTGGGAGGCAGTCAAGTCACCCCATCCTGGATTCCTCTGCGTGTCTAGTTTTCAAAAATGTATAGGTTTGCTAGGTTTCCCTAGGTGTCGGCAGAGCTAGGGTTCAAAAACTAGAGCTAGGCACTTTGCCAAAAAAGGGTCATTTTTCACTGCGAAATTGAGGTGTGACCACGTTGCGTTTTGCGCCGTTTCCTGTCGCAGGCACTAGGCCGACCCACACAAGTGAGGTACCATTTTTCTCTTAAGACTTTGGGGAACGTGGGGTGGGTGGAAATTTGTGGATCCACGCAGATTCCAGAACTTTCCACCACAGAAATGTGGGGAAAATGTGTTTTTTTTTACAATTTTTTAGGTTTGCGAGGGATTCTGGGTAACAGAACCTGGTGGGAGGCAGTCAAGTCACCCCATCCTGGATTCCCCTGGGTGTCTAGTTTTCAAAAATGTATAGGTTTGCTAGGTTTCCCTATGTGCCGGCAGAGCTAGTGTTCAAAAACTACAGCTAGACACTTCGCAAAAAAAGGGTAAATTTTCATTGTGAAAATGTGGTGTGTTCACGTTGGGTTTTGAGCCATTTCCTGTCGTGGGCACTATGCCTACCCACACAAGTGAGGTACCATTTTTATCGGGAGACTTAGGGTAATGCATATTTGTAAAGCAACTGTTATTACCTATTGATTTTTGATGCATTTCTGCCTTCCAAATGAAAGACATTGTGTAAAAAAGAAGTCATTTTGAAAAATGACCAATAATTCTCATGCTAGTATGAGTATTCCCAATTTCGAAAATGTGCAAATATGTACTGTTTCTAAACTCTATAATTTGTTCCCATTTCATAAATACATAGGTGTCTTTAATACCGATTTTTCCATGTATACATTTTCCCACAATAATTGCTATATACCGGTACATAATAAAAAGCCATTGCAAATTGCTACTCAGTTTTTGACTCTGGGTTCGTCTGGTTCTTGGTGAACCTACAAGTCCTATATATCCCCACAACCAGGAAGGTCCAGCGGATGTAACGGTATATTGCTTTCTAAGAGCTGTCATAATTACAAGAAGTTACAGGTGAAACCGTTGACACAAAAGGCTGTTTTTTTCAACTTATTTTCAATTTTTCCTGTATTTAACTGTTAGTTTCTATAAAGAAACCTTGATGGATCTACACAAATGACCCCTTGCTGAATTCAGAATTGTGTCTACTTTTCTAAAATGTATAGCTTTCCAGGATCCATTATTGATTTTATACCCATTTCTACCATTAACTGGAAGGAGGTTGAAAGCACAAAAAATAGCAAAAATAGGCTATGTCCCAGAAAAATGCCAAAACTGTGTAAAAAATGTTGGTTTTCTGACAAAAGTCTGTCATTCCCTAAAAGCTGGGAAAATGGTGATTTCAGCCCCACAAACCCTTTTTTGATAACATTTGCAGGATAAAACCCAGACGCTTTAATTTGCAGCCCGTTTTTCCTATTTTTCCAAAAAAAAACAAAATTTAGCTGTATTTTGGCTAATTTCTGGGACCCCTCCAGGGGAATCCACAAACCCTGGGTACCTTTAGAATCCCCATGATGTTGGAAGAAAAGGACACAAATTTGGCGTGGATACCTTATGTGGTCAAAAAGTTACAGGGGCCTAAGCGCGCACTACCCCAAATAGCCAAAAAAAGGCTTAGCACAGGGGGGGAAAATGCCTAGCAGCGAAGGGGTTAAAGAGACGCCATGTTTTGTTCGGCAGTGGGGGCTTGTAGTGTCCATATATTTTGCCATGCAGTAGTTTGTTAAAGAGCTGTTGTGTTTTGTTCTGTAGCGGGAGCTTGTAGTGTCCATGTATTTTGCTTCGTAGGTAGTTGTTAAAGTGGTGCTGTGTTTTTTTTCTGTAGCAGGGGCTTGTAGTGTTCATGTATTTTGGCCTGTAGTAGTTTGTTAAAGATATGTTGAGTTCTGTAGCGGGGGCTTGTGGTGTCCGTGTATTATGCCCTGTAGTAGGGTGTTAAAGAGACACCGTGCTTTGTTCTGTAGCGGGGGCTTGTAGTGTCCGTGTATTTTGCCCTGTAGTAGGGTGTTAAAGAGATGCTGTGCTTTGTTCTGTAGCGGGGGCTTGTAGTGTCCGTGTATTTTGCCCTGTAGTAGGGTGTTAAAGAGATGCCGTGGTTTGTTCTGTAGCGGGGGCTTGTAGTGTCCGTGTATTTTGCCCTGTAGTAGGGTGTTAAAGAGACCTGTGCTTTGTTCTGTAGTAGAGATAGCTGAGGTGACACCTTCTTTTTGTTTTTCAGCAGAGTGCCGAGCTTACACTACGGTTTGTTCTGAAGGAAAAGGTTGAAAGAACCCGCTTTTGAATTCTGTAGCAGAGAATGTTGAAATGACGCTTCGTTTTGTTGTGTCGGGGTGAAGAATTCCATTTGGATTCTGTTGTGCAACACAAACGTTGTACTCGTTCCCTTGCAGATGCCGTGCTGATCTCTGTTGTGTTCTCCAGCTAAGTGCCGAACTCGAACTGCGCTTTGATCACTAGTAGAGCGAAGCGGTGTCACTGCACTTTTTATTAGAAATTTCCATCTGCACTGCACGCTGTTCTGCTGCATCTACACTCTGCTGTTGTTCCATACCATAGTCTGTAGGTTTATCTCTATTATGTTTATTCAAAAAGTGCTGAAGTGAGTTTGCACTTCGAACTACAGCCGAATGCCCACCCTCTGTTTTGTTCTTTGGAAGTGGGTGTTGAATCGATGTTGCATTTTCTTCCTTAAGACAGCACACAATGTAAACTGCACTATTTTCTGCCACACCAGAGATGTGATGTCACACTATGTGTAAGCAGTAGCAGTGAAGTGACACAGCGTTCTCTCGGGGTGAGATAACTGTGACGTCACACTGCATGTTGTTAAGTAGCAGTGAGGAGGCACCATGTCCTCTCCGTGTGACACAGCGATGACGTCACACTGCCTGCTGTTAACTAGCAGTGAAGTGCATGTTGTTAATGGCCAAGTGACAGTGCATCTTGTTCTATGGCACAACGATGAAATGACAGTGTAGTTTACTCAAAGAACGTTGAGGTCACCTGTGTTTTTTGTGTAGTAGTGGCTGTAGGAAAGCCCTGTTTTTTTTTTGTATCGTACAAAGTCGAAATTACAACATGTACCTTATTAGTTGAAGTAAGCGCCCTACAAATGCCTGCAAGATAACATAAAAAAATAACGCACCGGGGCAGAGAGTGTTGAGGACAGCCCGTATTTTGAGTTCGGTAGTAGAGCTCGTTGAAGTGACACCATTCAGATCTGGACAACATACTGCTGAAGTTAAAATGTAATTTGCTCGGTTAAGAGACCGGCATTACAATGCATTCTGCTCTATTTCAGATAATGTCGAAGTTACAATCTATTTTGCTCGATAACCGAGGATGTCGAAGTGACCCTGTATATCTATTTTGTATCAAAAACTGTTGACGTTGCATTATATTTTGATCAATAGCAGAGCGTGGTGAGTGACCCTGTATATATTGTATCAGAAAAACTAGAAGTTACATTGTATTTTGCTTGATCGCAGAGAGTGATGAGGCGACCTTGTATATATTGTATCAGAAACTGTTGTAGTTAGATTATATTTTGATCGGTAGCAGAGTGTTGAGTGACCCTGTATATATTGTGTCAGAAAACCTTGAATTTACATTGTATTTTGCTTGATCGCAGAGCGTGATGAGGTGATCTTTTAAGTACTGTATCAAAAACATATATTAGTTACAATGTATTGTGCTGGTGGCAGATAATGCTAAACTGACCTGCATGTTATATATATATATATATATATATATTCAGGCACGTTATAGTTAGAAATTAGCATTTAAAAAACCTTTGAAATTCACTGAAAAAACCAAAGGTTTCAGGCACGTTATAGTTAGAAATTAGCATTTAAAAAACCTTAGAAATTCACTGAAAAAACCATAGGTTTCAGGGGCGTTATAGTTAGTTGGACATTTCACTCGTACAAAACCAATGAAATTCCCCCGTTATAGTTAGTTCAGCTAACTATAACTCGAGCCCCCGCAATGCACTGCTGATGACGTCACATATTACATCACTCATGACATGGTCAGTGACATCACTGATGATATCTCAAATGACATCACTGATGACATCATCCATGTGATAATTTCATGCATCTTCTCACACCCTAATATAACGTTTGATACACCGACTCTAAATTACAGACTGCCATTCTCAAAACCATAGACACTCCAACACCAATAACTACATACCCACTCACTGATTCGTAGGTCTACACACACATCCACTCACTCACCCGTACAGTCACTCATACTTATGGTCACTCAGTACAGGACTATCATATGCACTCATACACCTATATAGACACTCACACACCGCCACTCATCCATGGAGGTACTCACACACCTAGTCAGTCATGCAAATAATTAATCACACTCCCATTTACTCACCTATACAGTTATACACACACCAGCTCACTTACTCATACAAATACTAGCACATTCTTACGCTCTTATACAATCACTGATACAAGCACACACTCATCCATACAGCCACTCTCACAATCACACACTCTCACTTATAGCCATTTAAATACTCTAACACACATATATACTGCCTTTCACATATGTAGTTACTCACACATGTACCACTGAGATATACATTCACTCACTAACACACCCATACACACACTCACCCACCCATACAGTCCATCACAGATGCACTCTTGAAACCATGCACCCAGTGAATCACCTACTCACACATCTATGCACAGAGTCACACACACCCCACCCACACAAACATTCAGGCACCCATACAGATACTCAGACAACCAATCAATAACTCATATAGACACTTATGTAGCTACTCACAAACCCATGCAGCCGCTTACACACCAACAGACAGACGGATACAGACATTCACACAGTTTAGTCACTAACCCATGCATTCACTAAGATACGTTTAATCACTCACTTATAGACTCAGTCACGCACCTACTAAATCATCCATTCAGACACTTATACACCCACTCATTCTTCAATACGCCTTTCCCTATATATATTAAACATATTTAAACTTTACAGAAACACACAGTCACTGGATGATGTCATCAGTGATGTCATTTGAGATGTCATCAGTGATGTCACTGACCATGTCATCAGTGATGTAATATGTGACGTCATCAGCAGTGCATTGCGGGGCGCGAGTTATAGTTAGCTGAACTAACTATAACGGGGAATTTCACTGGTTTTGTATGAGTGAAATGTCCAACTAACTATAACGCCCCTGAAACCTATGGTTTTTTCAGTGAATTTCTAAGGTTTTTTAAATGCTAATTTCTAACTATAACGTGCCTGAAACCTTTGGTTTTTTCAGTGAATATATATATATATATATATTCACTGAAAAAAAACAAAGATTAAAGGGACGTTATAGTTAGGAAATAGCATTTGAAAAAGTAGATTACAGGGAAGTTATATTTAGGATTTAGGAAATAGAATTTAAAAAACCTTAGCAATTCACAAAAAAAAAAAAGGTTACAAGGATGTTATAGTTAGGTTCAGATTTCACACACATAAAACCATAAAAAATCTGCACCAATAATTATAGGGCCTTTTATGAGTCTGGAGGTTTTGGGACCACCGTGGATTCACTGCTGCACCACTGGAGGTCTGACCGTCATATTACAACACATGTGATTACGTAGGTGAAAGAACGCCATGGTCCTCCCGCCACTGCCAAGAAATCCTGACCACTGCGGCGGCAGGATAGGCCAATGCGTCTGTCGGAGAGATGACCTACAATGGTACTGCCAGCCCAATTACAAGGTGTCTTACAGCTGTCGTGAATGTGGCAGTCCAACCACCACATCTAAGCTGATGGAAAGAGAAGGATATAAGGTCAAAACTCAACTGAAATCACCTCCACACATGCTGTGCCGCAATAGGGCCGATCATACATGTCCTGCCACTGCTGTACCTGCTTGATGACTTCCAAAACCGACACCATCGTGAACGCAACCAAGGGTAAGTATTACTATTTACCTATTTCCAGCGACTCCTCAGCAAACAGATGCCCTACCATGGACCTGTCAAGGGTGTCGGAGTCCCTGGGCAAAACATATTTTGTGGGACCATGTTCGGAATTGTTTTCACTGTCCCAAATACAGCTCTATGATGCCCTCTTTGGAAAGGTCACTGACACTGCACAGTCACACTCTAAACAAATAGACAGGTGTTTAAATTTCACAATCAGTGATAGTGATGTGTGCATTAAATTGTGTCACACAACATCACCTCTTCATCAATATCACACCTATTAATCTCTGTGACACCCTCACATTGCTCTCCTGTTGTAATTTCAAAGATACATCTGTATGGATGTGTCATGAAATTCAAACACACCTTCTCTGCTACAACTCTGTATTGGACTCTCACACATCACCTACATTAAAATGTAATGTCAGTAAATAGGATTACAAATAATCAGTGTGAGAAGCATTCAAAGGGCACAATGTAAACACTCCCAGCAGAATAGGTATGCCTCTACCAGGGGGAACCCTGAAAGGCTTGGGCACTGGGACGCAGTCCACTTGGCACATGCCTTAAAACCTCTATGTGCACAGTACCTGTGGACTGAAGTATATCAGGTACAACCAATAGTATAACCAAGTGCCATGCATGTGTAGGAACTGTATAAGTTCAAGTCATGAAAGCAAACACAGAGCAAACTGCATTGGTCATACATTTAGATAAAGTAGGTATAAGGTACACACAGGAAAATGGACACATATCCATAACAATGTCTACAAAGGTATGATAATTTAACACCCTCTATGTGTGGATAAACAAATATCAATTTGAAGACATCAAACGGATATCCAACCTACATCATAGGGAGAAGTGTAAACTAAATGATGTTGACAGTGCCCAGGCCAAGCTAAAATACTTACCATATAATATAACACCCAATGCAATGTCAGCCCCAATTGTATTTCATCCCACATATACCTCCATTCAACATTTTCTCTTGTCCTGTGTTACTTGAGCACTGGGTCCAAGGTCAGATCATACCAACCACTTCAAATGGATCAGCAATCAGGGGTGAAACAAACACAACTGTAGTCACACATCACTAACTATCCAATAACATCAGATAACTTGAAAAGTAATGGCAGGAATAATGTCCTCCAAACTAAGAAACATTTTAATGGCAAGATGACAAAACATCATGTAAAACAAAGGCCAATGGCCGGTCCTTTTGTTGAATCTGTGTCATAGCACAATGCTATGCCACTACACTTGGCCTTACTGACACTGCCAGGGAACCTTGTTACAAAGGGGCATCCATTGGGCATAGTATGCCCATCAAAGATGGTACTGAGAGGGGTCGGTTTAGGGAGGGGTCGGGTTTGGTTTTGGAAGGGGTTTTCTTGGACTTCGTAAGGGTATGGCTGGGTTTAGTGAGGTGGGGGTCAGGATTTTCAGGGGTGGATTGGGATGTGGAAGTGATGGGTTGGGCTTTGGGAGAGGTTGTTTTTTACTTTGGCGGTTGGATTTCACAGGGTTAAGGGCAAGGGCAAACAAGACACTTTCATAAGGAAAATGGGCAGGATGTTTGGTAGGGAGTTGGGTTTTGGAGGTAGAGGGAGTGGAAGTGAGACTTGTGTGTGCTGTATCTTCTGTAGGTGTCTGTTGTGTGGGTGACTGTGAGCTTTCGTGTTTTTTGGGTGTGTGTGATGTGGATGTGCTGATTATGCTGGATGTTGTGGAGGGGTCTGTGGGTGTTGGTGTGGTGCTTGCAGGAATTCTGGTGGTTGTGGAGGACTCTGTGTTGGTGTGTTGTCTGTAGGAATGCTGGTGGTTGGGGATGTGTCTGTGGGTGTTGGTTCGGTGTCTATGGGAATGATGTTAGGTTGGGATGGGTCTGTGGATGCAGGTGTGGTATCTGGGGGTATGTTGGTTGTTGAGGATGCATTTGTGGATGTGGTGTATGGGGGTACATTGGGTGGTGATAGTAGTAGTGAGGGGGGTAAGTGTCTGGTGAGTGGTTATATGCCAACACAGTTAAATGTAACATGTGTATTTGACCATTCCAAGGCCTAGTTGTGTAAAATACAGGTGAACAAACAACTTGGCAGTATATTTAGCATTAGTCATCATGTGAGCAGGGCAGAGTCAATGGGTCGCCTGCCATTTCTAATCAGCTGAATTACCTTCATGCCTTACATTATATATATATACACTTGGTATGGTGTCACTCATGCCATCAATAGTTTCAGCTGAGGAGACCAGGACAACAACAAGCTAAGTAGGCAGACATGTCTCTGGGTAGAGCATTGTATGTAGTTTGCCCAGTCCACGAGATGTGGAAAACAGTTGTAACATGGCTGACAAGTGAGAATGGGCAAACAACACTATTGCTTCTTGTTTTCTGTTACAGAAACAGGGCCTCATGAGAGTTGTTGTAATTTCAAGCTCTGCTTCCCAACACTTGAGAAATGGGTAACTCCATGAGAGGTGAACATCAGTTGTAACATGGCTGACAAGTGATAATGGGCAAACAACACTATTGCTTCTTGGTTTCTGTTTCAGAAGCAGGTCCTCATGGTTGCTGCAGTCATTTTAATCGCTATTTTTTCCCACACTTGACAAATGGTTAACTCCAAGAGAAGTGATCATCAGTTGTAACATGGATGACAAGTGAGAATGGGCGAACAACACTATTGCTTCTTGCTTTCTGTTACAAAAACAGAGCCTCATGGTAGTTTTAGTCATTTCAATCCCTGCTTCCCCACACTTGACAAATGGGTAACTCCATGAGAGGTGAACATCAATTGTAACATGGCTGGCGAGTGAGAATGGGCAAACAGCACTATTGCTTTGTGTTTTCTATAACAGAAACAGGGCCTTATGGTAGGTGTAGTCATTTCTATCTCTACTTCCCAACACATGACAAATGGTTAGTGTTGCCAAAATGCAGTTGGGCTGGACCATACCTTTACATATTGGTGCCTATCATGGGTCCTGGGATGATAATTTAAAAGTAATACACTTACAAACAGCATTGCAACATGTGGCATGTATTGGAGATTGATACCTGTGATCTTATATGCAACAATGCACATTGAATCTGACAATCGAACATCTCTGATACTTTGAGTATTGCATGTTAGGAAAGTAGATAAAGAGCACATTAGCAAAAGCTAAGGTGAGATGAGAGCATACAGGACATTGAAGAGTTGTGATTGTTAGTGAGGTGTAACTTTCTAGACTCCACTCCCCCAGCTATTCCTGTCAAGCCCTCAGAATGCAATATGGTGTAGACATTCTCCTCCCAGGGAAGTAGTTGTAATGGGGTGCTGGGAGGACCTCCGCCAGTCTTCTGGGCCTCCAGGTGATGATTGGGGGCCAGGGAACGGACCTTTGCCCTCAGGTCGTGCCACCACTTCCTAATTTCCTGCTGTGTGCACAGGGTGGTATCGATAGCATTCAATTTGTTGACTATCCTGGGCCACATTTCCATTTTCCTGATGAGGAAAGTATGTTGGACTTGGGCTCCAAATAATTGTGGCTCTACTCTTATCATTTCATCCAACATGACTGGCAACTCAACCTCTGTAAAATGTGTTTTTTTTGCGTAACATAACTATAAATTAAAGTTGGTGACAATGACTAACAAAAAAAACAAGCTATATTCGTAAAAATTTCAAACAAAGTGTGTGGAGGTGTTAAATGGGCTAGAGGGAAAAAAGGGAAGCCTTAAGTGGCGCAATTTGCTGCTTTATCTTGCTTTTCTGAAGTGTACAGGCAAAGGGTCATGGTCTGAGGGAGTGTGTTTTATAGTGTGATTTGCTGGTGTGTCCACTTGGCCAACGTCCATCAGTTGTGCAGTTTTTTAATCCCTCCAATGGGCACTGTTGTGGTGCTTTGCTGCAAACATACTGCAGCAGTCTACCACCATCGGGAACCACCACCAGAGGACTGCCAGTACAACTGTGTTTTTGTAATTGGCTCGGTGGGAAACCATGGCCCTGATGGCGTTGGAGTATGCATTGCCAACACTGCAGACTGTTGCGGCCCAGATGGGAACCACGCTATCTGCAGTTCGGGCTGCATGCATCGTAATACGGTGGGTGGAAGACCACCAGCGCAGCGGTCTTCTAGGGACCATTACGTAATTGGACCGCCAAACTTGTAATCAGGCCCATAGTTATCTCAAGAAACAATAACTCGTGCCATACAGTAACTATAACTTGTGCCCCATCATGCACAGTTTTTTCATCAATCATTTTATTGCAAATGTAGTAGGTATTATCAATGATGTCATAGTAGATGTCATGACTGATGTAATGAGTGGGGAAATTAGCAGTGCATGGCAAGGGCGTGCGCCATTATTACTTTAGGGCATGAG
Source organism: Calotriton arnoldi (assembly GCA_963921515.1). Lineage (NCBI taxonomy): Eukaryota > Metazoa > Chordata > Amphibia > Caudata > Salamandridae > Calotriton > Calotriton arnoldi. The sequence goes on from CAWUFW010000840.1 coordinate 2,713,179, forward strand.
TAATAGTTTCTTTCAATAACTATAACTGCTGAATTTCTATGGGGTCCTGTATGTAAAATCTGAGTCTAACTATACCGTCCCTGTAACCTTTAGTTTTTTCAGTGAATATCTAGGTTTTTTTTTATTCTAATTCCTAATTATAACGTCCCTGTAGCCTTTGGTTTTTTCAGTGAATTTCTGTTTTGTTTAATGTAAAGTAATATTTCATTACCATAAATTAATCCAACTGCCGCTGTGCATGGTCTTCAGCAATGCATGGCAGGGGGTTGGCCTCAGTGTCTGGCCTGCAGCTAACTCACGCATGCAACCAACCCCATGCTGCACACAGTCTTTGGCGGTATGCAGTTGGGGGGTTGGCCACAGGCCAGGCCCTGTATTCAAGCCCACAAAGACAGCCATCCCATGGGCCCCAGGGTGTGTAAGTGGCTGTGAGGAACTGTGAGTGGGTGTGCCACTAGCTGTATCAGTGTGTACATGGGCGTGTGAGTGTCTGAGTCTGTTTGTGAGTGCCTGTGTGGGTCGGTGATTGCATGTGTGAGTGGTTTCTCTGATTCTCTAAGTAGATGTATCAGAGTCTGTATGGGAGTGTGAATGGCTGTATGGATGTTTGAGTGGGTGTATGGACGTATGACTGGGTGAGAGAGTGTTTACGTGTGCGATGGGTGTGTAGATGATTGGGTGTGTAAATGGCTGTGTGGGTGTTTGAGTAGCTGTGTGGGTTATATGAGTGGTAGTGTCAAGGGTTTTGCTGTGTGGGTGTGTGAGTATCTGGGTAAGTGGCTGTGTTGGTCTGTGAGTGGCTGTATTGGTGTGTACATGGCTGTGTGAGTGGGTGTGTGAGTGGTTATCTGGGTCTGTGAGAGGATGCAACAGTGACTGCATGGATGTGTGATTGTGTGTATGAGTGTCTGTATGGGTGTGAGTATGTGAGTGAGTGGTTGTATGGGTGTGTGAGTGTGTGGATGCCTGAGTGGGTCCATGAGTGGGTGTGTCAGTGGTTTTATTGTATCAGTGTATGAGTGGATGTGTAAGTAGCTGTGTGGGTCTGTAAGTGGCTGTATGGATGTGTAATTCCCTGTGGAAATAGATATGTGAGTGCCTGTGTGGGTCTGTGTGTGGATGTCTGGATCTGTGAGTGGATGTGCAAGTGACTGCATATGTGTGTGTGTGAGTGGGTATCTGAATAGGTATGCAAGTGGGTGTATGGATGTGTGAGTAGGTATCTGAGTATTTTTGTGGGGGTGTAAGAAAGTGTACCAGAGGGTCTGTGAGTAGTTGTAGTTTTTTTAATTGGGGGCTGGTTCTATGGATCCATCATAGACTCAGATCCATGCAACTGCCTCGGATTCACATGGGTAGGCCATGCTGAGTCCTGCGGTGGATTTGCAGACTCTCAAGCACCACAAAAAAAACATTTTGGGGCAACTTCTTGCCCATGAGGAGTCCTCACAGACCCCTCCATCAATCCCATGTGTTCAGGATACCTCTCTCCTGACCCCTTATATCCTATTTTTACTTTATTTCCCCCCCAGGAACCATGTTCTGATTAACAAAATGGTGGCCGCAACTTTTTTCTCAGTTTTTGGCCACCTAATCATGGCATTGCTGTTGGCACATGGATCTACAGATCCACCATGATAGATCTGCAGTGGATCTGCATCTCTAGATATATATAAATCGTTTTTCTTTAATAAGTCCAAAACTATTGAATAGAATTACAAAAAATGTGAAAAACACTCTTTCTTGACCAAGATCTAGCTTTCTATCAAATTTGGTGTAATTCTGTTTGGTAGTTCGGGCTGTTGTCTTGTCTAAACTCTCTATGGGAAATTGCATGGGGAGAAGCATTTTGGGACCCCCCCTGTTTCTGGCAGTCAGTTGACGTATCACCCTGACATTTTCCAGACAGCAGTTGTAAGTAAGTAGCAAACTAGTTTTGACATTTTTGGAAGATTAGTGAAACAGTGCCAAAGTTGTTAGCGAAACAAAAAACGCTATTCCTATGGGAACTAGGTCCTAACTATAACTACCTACTGGCAACTACAGGGTGCATGTGCAGTGAGTTCACATGCTCTAACTTCTGTAATATGCAAGAGTATAGGTAGTTCATGGAGAAGGGGCGAGTAATAGTTAATGGAGTGTGGCATGTGAGGTGAAGCAACACTTTAGCATACTATATTATTAAAATACAGTATCAGTGTATTTTGATTTTTTTTCCGGTACTGCAGTATTCCTGATTTAAAAAAATATGTATATAAACATAAATATTTTTCCCTACCTATTACCACTTTACTAAAGTGGTAATAGGTATGGGGAAAATGCCAAATCTAATACTTAACTACGTTGAATCGTGTAATGCAGAATACAGGGAAACTGGAGATGAAAACAAGATGGCTGCCTTTAACTTTTGTAAAGGCAGTCATCAGCTAATCAGCTAATGACTTGTCATGACTATATACCTCTAGAATACTTTGGTACTACAGTAGCCACAGATATACCTAAATTAAAAACACTTAAAACTTATGAAATACTTTCATCAAAATTAGACTGACACGAATTACAAAAGTCTATGAAAAATGCATTGGCTTTTATGCCCCTTTTGGAAACTCCCTTTTATCCTTCCACCTTCTTGATGAAACACTGTGAAACTTTCAGGACCCAAGAATGAAATGGGGGCACTAGGTCTGCAAAGATTCTCAGATTTTTGTCAAATGGGTGCAAAGTTATTAAGGGAAAAAATGCAAAACATCCCTATATCTGGTCCCCTAACTATAACTACAGAGTGGCTACCATCACTCTGTAATGTGTATGTGTATGTGGTGTGTGCATGTGTGTTTGTGGTGTGTGTGCGTGTGTGTGTGTGTTTGTGGTGTGTGTGTGTGAGAGAGAGAGAGAGTTAAACAGAGAGCATGTGACCAAGTGTGTGGATGAAAATGACATTTCAGACACTGGCATATTGCATGTAATTCTTGGTAAAAGTCAGGCACTGGCATACTGTATGTAATTCTTGGCATAAGGGGCGTACACCCATTTCACATAGTGTAGCTATGGACATATAAGGTGCAACCACTGAAAGTTTTGAAAAAAATGGGGTTAAATTCTGGGTAGCATCAGGCTACACTGGGCAGCATAGGATGGCCACCTGGCAAATAATGGCTGCCTCTGAGTATGTGACGGCTTCATCCCTGACATGATTACTGCTCCACTGAAATATATGTATTAACTAAAACAGATGTGCACTTCCTCTATGACTTTTGTGATTTTATTAACCCTGGTTTTAATTTTGCTCCTTTTGTACTGTTTTGAAACTTTGGTGAATTTGCTATTTATGATATCATCAGGATCAAAGTTCACATGACATCACTTTCTATAATGCTACCGGGGTGATGATATGTGATATGACTTCCTACGACATCGCCACAGAAAAATGGGCATGTGATGTCACTTCTACTACCCCAGGAAATGTGTTGAATCGACATCCATGGGCACATGGAGGATGGCAAATATCACATGCTCAATTATGCATAGCCCTGCAGCACTTACAGATGACACCGTGTTAATATGAGAGGGAGGAAGAAAACTGCCTACTTAGGGGAAGAGAGGCTGGAAATTTGACAAAAATAAACTTTTCACCTAATCCCTATGAGATACTACAATCTGTTACTTGAATTGCAGCCATAATGGGGAGGTCTATCTGAACTTTATTTGGGATGCATTTAGGACTGTTGTAAGGGTCAGAGTATATGTGAGAGAGCAGCTCAAAGGCAAACACTCAGACTATGCTACAAAATCTTGTAGGCAGACCTCCGGATAGAAGAAGATGAGCACAAGACAACAGGATTAATACCATCTTTGCAGAAAATGACAACCCTAAAGGGTCAGAATAATCACCTGGCCATTAAAAAATGTGAGAAGGTGCTGCTGTGCCACAAACAAAACTTCTATGAGAAGGTGAACATGTTGAATGTGCTCCTGCCCAGGAGATTACGACAGATGGTAGAGGCTAAAAGGATCCCAGCATTGCAAGGCGTGGGGGATGGCCCCATTACTGAGGAAGAGGGTAAGAGTAGGGCATTCATGAGTTACTACCCAATGCTTTACTCAAAGGACGAAGTTGACCTGACAAATTGTGGATGCTTTTGATGCAGCAGTCAATCTTCTCCCCCTAATTACATGCACCTGCATAGCGTTAGAGGACCTGATCTCATCCGAGGAGGTCCTGAAGTGATTTTGGGCCTCCTTATGAATAAATCCCCAGATGGGCTGACTAACAACTTATAAAAATATTTTAGCGGATAACTAGTTCTCCTCCTAGAGGAGACTTTAAATTAACCCTGGGCGTAGGACTACGCTATGCTCGCGTAGTTTGCGTAGTTTGCGCAACTACGCGCTACGCGAATTGCACGTAGCACAGTGCAAAAACGCGTAGCGGGCATTTTTTGCTTGCTCGCGGTCCTCAACGTCAAGTTGGCGACCGCGAGCGAGCAAAATAACATCCCGGCGAGACTTTTTCCTCGTTCGCGATCAGCAACATCAAGTTGCCGATCGCGAGCGTGGAAAATAAACCTCCCAGCGAGATTCTCAATGCGGGGAGGTCAGGTTTCTCATTGCGAGTGGTCGCGTATGCTCGCGACCGCTCGCAATGAAAAACTACCAGTCCGCGTTGAGAAAGCTGCCGCTTGAGTACAAATCTACTCGAGCGGCAGAAAAAGACCGCTTGCACTGTGCAAGATGCGGTTTGCAATGATTGCACAGTGCGGACAAGCATCCGGCACTGTGCAATCAGTGCGAACAGCATTTTGCACAGTGCACTACGCAGTTCGCGTAGCTTGCGTAGTGCGAAGTGCACTTCGCGTAGCTACGCGTAGCGCTACTATGCGAACTACGCCCAGGGTTACTTTAAATTCTTTTTTCCAGACCCGAGAAATAACACCCACTATGGCAGAGGCCAATATAACCTCCATTCATAAAGCAATTAAACCAGCAGATAGATGGGAGGAGTACAGACCCATAGCCCTTCTGAATTCAGATGCAAAAATCTTTATTAAATTCTGGGGAAAAGACTCATGGCTCAGCTGCACCTGCTAATTCATCTAGGTAAATGTCGATATACAGCTGGTAGACAAGCTGCCGATTATTTTAGGCAAGTGTTGCATCTCATGGAGAAACTCAACTGTAGGAAAATTCCCATGACTTGCTGTTCTTGCATCGCCTGCTTCAGAGTACGGAATAGGCCCACATTTGATTACCTGGATAGAGGCAAATTATAAAAACCCTGTGGCTAACATCCATGTTAATGAGGTAAAACCAGAATATATATCATTAGGTTGCAGCACCCATCAAGGCTGCCCTCTGTCCCCCATACTTTTAAATTGGTGATCAAGGCTCTCGCTGCTATCATGCAGCAACATTCAGACATCAAAGGAATGCTAGTTGTAGACAAATACTACTAGATTAATTTCCTTGTGGGTGACATCCTCTTCACAGTTTTAGAGCCACAGACCACCGAAGCCGGGGGCCCAAGAATATGTAGAACAGTGTGGCAGAGTTTTGGGGGTGTACAGTTAATCTGCAGAAGTCTGAGTTACTGAATTTGAGACTTCAGCAAATAGATAAAGGCTCCCTGTTCGACTAAAGCAAAGAATAAATATTTGGGGATTTATATCACCCCAAAAATATGTAACCCTTACAATGCTAGCTATCCTAGATTGTTTCATGACATTAATGCAGATCTATGTCGTTGGCAGAATTATATGTATTATGTCTAGGCGGAGTGGATAATGGTGAAACTCAATGTACTGCCTAGATTACTGTTTCTGTTTCAAACATTTAACCTTTTTAGACACCTCTTATATGAGTACGGACTCTGAAGAGGAGAGCACACAGAACCATATATTTAATATGGATAACAGAGAAGGCGGACCAAGCTACTATAGGGAGAACCCCATTTTTTAGACCAGCAATAAAAGAGATACAACCCAATCCCCAGAGTCAGGGGAAGATGAAGAGGGAACTATCAACATCAAAATACAGGCACAAGAAATCACTATATGAGAACGAGGAGCCAAAAATATTGGGAGCAAATGTAGACAAGGCACCTAATATTAATCTGTCTACTAGAGTAGTAACAACAAAAGAAATAGAAGTATTGGAAAAATAATTAGGATTTGCACCCTTGGCCCCATTAAACAAATACGAGTTAAAAAAGGCACTAGAGATCTGTTCAGAAAGATTAGAATTAAAAAATGGAAGGGAAAGAGAGAATACTATTAGAAAATAAGTCAGGATTGAAACCATTATCTAATTGAACCCCACAAAGACGCATGATAGGAAAAGAAGTAGAAGTTTTGAAAAGGTCATTGAAAAGGGCATCAAAGATCTACTGACTGAAACATATTTGAGTAAAAATAATTGTCCAAAGGAACAGAGAGAGGCACTAAAAAACTTAGAAAAATGTGATAATATAACAATCAAACCGAGGGATCAAGGGGGGCAGTATCGTAATTATGGATACAATTGACTAAAACAATCAAATGCATGCCCTATTGGGAGTAAGTGCCCTTTACAGAAAATCTAAGAAGGAAGATTGGATTAGACTAAGAGAAAGAGTGGGCAGATTATTGAGATTTGCGAGAGAAGATGAAATCCTATGTCAGGAAGAATATGAATTTTTATACAATGAATATCCTAATTTACCAGCTATGTACGGATTTCCAAAAGTACATAATAATATAGAAGATCCTCCTATGAGGCCGACTATTTCCAGTATTAACTCATTGACTGCACCACTCAGTAAGTATATGGATTGTTTTTTCAGACCTTTGGTGTCCAAACAAACCTCATATATTATAGACACAACAGATTTAATCAGAAAAATTGAGGGGCTAAATTGTAAACCAAATGAAGAATGGTTGGTCTCATTAGACATAGAGGCCCTCTATACAAATATCCCTCAAACCTCAACAGTGGATATGATTAGCAAAATATTACGAAATGATCCAGGGGATCTATCACCCCATGCTACCTTCATTATAGAATGTGTGGAGATTATCCTGAAAAATAATATTTTCCTCTTCAAAGGGGATTATTTTTGCAAGATTAAAGGGACCAGCATGGGCGCAATATGGGCCCCTAGTTTAGTGTGTCTCTACGTAGGTGATTTTGAAGAAAAACATATATTTATTAAAATGGCACGTTTCTTTGAAAATATATCGCATTGGGTGCATTTTATTGACGATGTTTTTTTATCTGTTGTGGTAGTAAGGAGGACTTGAATACTTTTCTTGAATGGTTATACTGTGGTGACTCCAATCTGAAGTTTACATCAGTTTAAAGCCAAACTTATTGTGACTTTCTAGATGTCAAAATAAAAGTGACTAATAATACATTAGAAGTAGAACTCTACACTAAACCATCGGATAAGAACAATATTTTACATTGCGGGAGTAACCATCCTAATTGCCAGAAGGATAATATATCTTTTGGGCAATTTTTATGTCTAAAAAGAAATTGCGGGTGGCCGGGCAAGATGGCCGAGCGGACGTAGCTCGTCTCAGCTCCCGGTCCAGCTCTAGGCGGCTACATGGCTTCTTCCTGGCTGACACTGCTCCCTCCCTGAAGCGGAGTGTCTGGGGCACCTGTGGAGCAACTTTGGCCGTCCCTGGGACAGGGGAGACGCCTGCTATCCTCGGCGGCGGCTGACGGCGCGCAAAATGGCAGCCGGAGTTGTGCGGGAGACGCTGCGGACTGAGGCTGCCCCCGGGAGGTAGGACTGCTGCCGTGCTGCTGCATCGCGGGGCCCGTCGCTGACTCTTCTGGTCTGGGGAGCACAGGATTGAATCCTACTTTGGTGGAGGGCCCCTACTCTCGCGACAAGGCATTGGACGAGTGCCTGACCCTAAGATGGTGGCCGTCGACGCTCTCCGGACGGCGAGTGGCGCCACACTTGGTGCATCCTGACCTGGCCCGGCTCCCTGCACAGATAGCAGTCTTCCCCCACATCGCCAGTCTGCCTCCTGGTCATCCTCCGGTCTGGGGCGGCTCACCCCGCCGAATTGCCCCTCAGGGCCCTGCAATATCAACCTGATTAGCCTATGAGTCTGACCCGACCCCGGCAGCACAGATGGCGCTGAGGTGATTACGCCCTGGGAGATCCCAGCCTCTTCACACCACAACGCCGGTGGCTGTTGGCGCCTGAAGGCCGGACCTAGCCTACGTCTACGATGCTGGGTGGACAGGTGTAAAACTCAGGCACGAACGGTCGGGCCACAGTCTACGGCACCCCTCCCTGGTCCTTAAACGCAGGTTGCATCTCAACAGGCCTTGCTGGCGCCAACTAGCTATGACCTACACTACGGGAGGCACTTCGGATTGAGGGAGCGTGCTCCCCCTCACAGAACCCTTGTCTGGGACCCTGGCAGCCCTCCCTCTACCTCAATTCTCCATTTCAATCACCGGTACTAGGGAGCGCAGCGGCTTCAGCTTCGTCCCCTCGGACAGCTGCTCGGGACCTCCCTGGTCCGCGCCCTATGCCGCCAAAGAAGGTTCTGAGGAGGACGACGAGTAAGCAGCCGGGTAAAGTCTCAGACTTTTTCCTTCCCTCGGATAAACGCCTGACGCTCTGAAGAGACGCAGAAACCACAACGATGGCTCTCACGAAGGTGGACATGGCGGATATGTTTAAGGATTTCAAAGCGGACCTCCGCAAGGACCTGAGCCAGGATATTACCACCTCCATAGAGCAACTGCGGGCAGATCTAATGGACCGGCTGACCTCCCTACAACAAGATGTAGACTCCGTGGGCACTAGGGTTCTCGACCTGGAGACACATTCTCAGGAGCAGGAGCGACTAACCTCAGAGCTGAGGGGGGATGTCCGCCAACTTCAGGAACAGCTCCACCAATCTTTACTCAAGACGGAGGACCTTGAGAATCGGTCTCGGAGAGAGAATGTACGCATTAGAGATCTTGAGGAGGGCGCGGAGGGGCCTGATCTGGCAGCTTTCGTGGAGGGCCTGTTCGCAGAGATTTTGGCTCCCCAAACACTTAAAATTAAACTGGACAGGGTACACTGTGTGGGCATCACACAGCCTGGTGAGAAGAGAAGACCACGCAATGTCTTAGCAAAATTTCATTCTTTCAAAGTGAAGGAAGCAGTCCTCCAGGCGGCCAGGGCAAAGAGCTCCATTGCATTTCAAAATTTTCCATGCTCCATCTACCAAGATTTAGCTCCGGCAACGTTGGCACGGAGACAATTGTTTAGAGGCATTACTACTAAGCTACGTGAGGACCACATTCGGTACAGGTGGACTTATCCATTTGGACTAAGCTTCGATTATAAGAACAAACGCCACCACATCACCGACTTGAAGGAGGGTCAGGAGCTCTTGGGTCTCCCGCTGGATGAATCGGACGCCACATCAGATAAAAATGGAGCTCCATCACGAGGATCGTCAACGGCTTTTGGATGGTCGGCAGGCACGCGCAGGGGCCGACGATGACTGGTTTAGGCTCTCCTCTGGATCTAGGGTCTGCCGTTCTCCTGAACTCACCGGGGGTCCTGGCCCTCTGCGCTTCTTGCTGTTAAATGGTTAATCTCCTAGGCGCTGGCCGAGGGCTAGGACGGATCACAGCCTTCAATGACACTCCCAGGTTACATGCTATGATCGCCTACACCAGGACTTCCAGGGGTCCATCCTTATTGGAGACCCCGATTGGCTGGGGAGGGACTCAAACGATTACGAACTGCCACCTCCTCACAGTAAGAACTATGCCTCTGGGTTGGGGGCTCTTTCCCTTTTCTGCCACACTTGCCCAGAGCGAAAGTAGGCGCTCTCTAGGAGTGATCTCCCTTGCAGGTATCGGGGTTGACATCACCAGGGTGGGCTACATTCCTTAACGCGCCTTGTCCTCCTTTGCTAATGACCACTGCGGACTCTCATTGTGGGAGGGATATGCATGTCACTGTTTTCTAGTCGTCACTAGACAATGTCAAGTTTTCCTTTTAGGATCATGTAGCCGGGGTGGGCGTGGACGGGGACCTCGGACCCGTTGTTCCCCCTGGTTTCCGTGGGAGACACGTGCTCCCGGCGGAACTTTGTTATTCAATCTTGGAAATGTATTTCTAATTTTGTGTGGGTTTTTTGGGTGGGGGTTTGGGGTGGGTTGAAGTGGGGACTTGGTGGCGGCTTTTTATCATGTAGCTCTGGCGGGTCCCAGGGTACATGTACTCCTACGGTTGTGATGAATGAGCAACACACCTTTCTTAGGGAGATGGCGTCGTCGCAGTACACTCAGGGGGCTTTTACAGAGTTTGCACATCCACTACTGACACTATGTCAGTTACAATAGGAACCTGGAATGTCAAAGGGCTTAACTCCCCTCAAAAACGCCAGAAAGTGTGGAAGTATATTATCGATCACCATCTAGATGTAGTGGGGATCCAGGAGACACATCTCGCTAGAACCGAAGACACGCGTCTCAGACACAAACAATACCCCTTGATCTACCGTTCTTCGGCACTTACAAAGCATAGGGGAGTAGCAATACTGTTTCGCTCCTCCATACAATTTCAACCCCTAGATGTTCTTAGCGATAGGGAGGGCCGCTGGGTCATGGTGAAGGGCCGTCTCAGAGGGAAGTTGTGCACCTTTGTAGCATTATACGCGCCCAACTCTGGTCAGACTTTGTTCCTACATACACTGCTGGGGAAAATGCTGGACTTTGCGGAGGGACAGATAGTCCTCATGGGAGACTTCAATTTGACTTGGCATAAGGGAATGGACAGCACACACTCACAGCGCTCTGAACTGGGCTCTTTTTCCGCTGACACTCAACAACGAATCCAGGACTTAGGCTTACTAGACTCCTGGCGTACTATGTATCCACAAACACAGGATTATACCTTTTATTCCCATGTACATCGCACGTACTCCAGGATCGATTACGTTTTTATTAGTCAGTCCCTCCTGGGTTCCCTTCAAGACGCCAAAATCTTCCCTCTTTCCGTGTCCGATCATAGTTTGTTCTCCATATGTCTGTCCTGGCGCGGGGACGCACCGGCTGCGCCCAGGTGTTACTTTCCGGCATCATTAACAAGAGATAAAGACTCCTGTGCTCAACTTAGAGACACAATTAAAGATTTTTTTGCGGTTAATAAACCAGAGGATACATCGGAGTTTATCACCTGGGACGCACTCAAAGCAGTCTTCCGAGGGAAGTGTATTGCGCTTAACGCGGCACTAAACAAGCAACGCACTAGGGAAAGAGAGCAACTAGAGCGGGAGCTGTCCTCTGCTGAAAATGCCCACAAACTGAACCCCACTGGACAGACTCTCCGGCATCTGACAGCTCTCCGCGGTAAGCTTTGCGCCATTTATAACAATAGAGCTGAGTTTACACTCCTTAAACTTCGCCACTTATCTTACTCCCAAAGCAATAAAATCGGCAAACATTTAGCCAGGCAACTTCGAGATAAACGGGAGAAAGAATACATAGGAGGCATGGTGGGGCCTGATGGGGTTGCCACGCACAAGGAGGAAGACAAAGCCGAACTCTTTGGCTCCTTCTATGATGCTCTATATATGGGGGAGGAACTAGAGGTTGCCAACCAACGGGATTATCTCCGCGAGTTGCCCCTACCTCAGGTCTCCAACGAATGGAACGAGCTACTCTCTGCTCCCTTCACCTATGAAGAAGTCAATGTAGCGATTAAAGCCCTTAAGCCCCACAAGGCCCCAGGTCTGGATGGGTACACCGCTCTTTTCTATAAGACCTTCGCCCCAGACATCTGCCCCTACCTTACGCGTCTCTATAATAAGATGGCCGAAGCCGGGGAACCTACTGTATCTATGACTGAGGCCATGATCTCCGTGATACCAAAACCCGGGAAAGACCCCCAATATTGTACCTCCTATCACCCTATTGCTCTTCTTAATCTAGATGCCAAATTGTATTCCTCCATCTTAGCTAAACGATTGAATGATCTTATGCCTGACCTTATCCACCCGGATCAGTCCGGATTCATCAAGGGCCGCCAAACCCACGATAACACCCGTAGAATTATACACCTCATTGAAAAGGCCAATAGGCGCAAGATCCCTGCCGTTTTAGTGGGTCTAGACGCTGAGAAAGCCTTCGATCGTGTTAATTGGGAGTTCCTTTTTCACACCCTCCAGGCATTCGGATTTTCAACTACATTTTTAACTATGATTCAAGCCAATTACCGACAACCTCGCTCCAGAGTGATAGTCAACGGGGTCAGCTCAGCCTCCTTTTTCCATTCCAGAGGCACCAGACAGGGGTGTCCCCTCTCACCTTTACTCTTCGCTCTCAGCATTGAGCCCCTGGCAATGGCACTTAGAGGTAATCCCAGTATCCGGGGTATTCCATTTGCTGGGGAAACTCATAAAGTCTCCCTGTTCGCAGACGATGTTCTCCTGTCACTCTCCAAACCGGACATCTCTCTCCCAGCCCTGCAGACTGAATTGGAGCGTTACAAATTAGTTGCAGGCTTTAAAATAAATTTTAGCAAATCCTATATCCTTAACCTCACTTTGCCACCAACTGAGGTCCACAGGCTCCAACCCCGTACCCCCCTTGCATGGGCATCCTCCTCCATACAGTATCTAGGGGTTCAACTGACTCTGAGGATCGAGCGGTTATATGAGGCCAACTTTCCGCCCATCCTCAACCGCATCCAAGTGGAACTCACAAAGTGGAGGCCCCTCTTCCTATCCTGGCTGGGCCGGATTCACGCAGTGAAAATGTCACTCCTCCCTAAGCTTCTCTATTTATTCCAGGCCCTACCTATAGAGCTCGACAGGGACTTCTTCCGACGAGTTAAGACTATGATCTTGCGGTTTATATGGCAAGGGGGGCGTGCCCGCTTCTCCTTTTCCATGCTACGTCGCCCTCGTTCGGAGGGGGGAGTAGGCCTCCCTGACATCCAGTTGTATTACAAGGCTGCGCAGCTAAGAGTCTTGGTCGAGTGGTCGAAGGGGGAATCCGATAAACACTGGCTGCACATGGATCGTAGTGTGTCTGGGAGAACCATCTGGGACTTGATCTGGCGCCCTAAGAGAGATAGACCCCCTAACACCTACATTGCTACGCCCACGCGCACCACTCTGAAAATATGGGATACACTGGCGGGAGACGACAGATGGACCTCTTTCCCCTCCCCGTTTACACCGCTACACTTTAATCCAGCATTCCCACCGGGTACTCAAGAGGGGCCTTTCACTGCCTGGAGAGAGGGGGGCTGTCTTGCTTTAATTCACCTTTTCCATAACTATGACCCGCTCACCTTTGACAATTGCCAGCGGGACTATAACTTGGGAAACAGAGAACGATATCACTATAACCAACTGATGCACTGGGACCTCACGCCGCAAATACGCGACGCAGCTACCCGACCCCTCACTAAATTCGAATCCTTCCTTACTAAGAACACGACTATGAAGGGAGTGATTTCCTTTATATACAAATTTTTTATCACCACTACAGTTTCTCCACGACCGCGCTACATGTCCATGTGGGACGACCTTATACAGCGTCCTATCTCGGATATTGAATGGGAACACCTGTGGACAGACATTACACGGTTCAATCACTCCTCTGACCTCCGGGAAGCCCACCTAAAAACCATGATGGACTGGTACCTCCATCCCTCTAGACTTAAGCGAATCTTTCCCAACACTTCTGACAGATGCTGGAGAGGGTGTGGGTTATTGGGACATTTTAAACATATCTGGTGGGATTGCCCGACTATTCGGCCCTTCTGGGAGGAAATACTTGCGCACATTAAGGAGATCCTGGGGTACCCTATTCCAACCACTATAGAGGGGGTTCTTTTAGGTCTTCGCGATCCTGCACTAGAACATCAGACCCGAGCAGACAAAACGATCTTGTGGCTTTGTATAGGCGCAGCAAAAGTCACCCTAGCGGCCGCCTGGAAAAAGAGGGAAGCGCCAGCGATATCCCTGTGGCACTCTAGATTGTGGAAACTTCTCAGCCTGGAACGCATGTCTGAAATCTTTCGAGATAACTTTAAAAATTTTGAATTCAAATGGGGTCCTTTGGTGGCCTTCCTTTCCCGAGGCCTACCGTCTGCTGTTTGCCCGTCGTCTATCAGAGCTCTGCATCTTTTTCAACTATGATCTGCCCTACATGGCCATAGTCAGACTAGAGGGTTGTACCTCGTCGCCACCAATGTCGGGGAGGGGGTTTTTATTTTCTTTTTTTTTCCTTTTTTGTGTTGGCTTTTTCGTTTCACCCCTTGTTGGGGAATGTTGAAACACAAATAAGAATTGTTCGGATGCCTTCTGCAGTAGGTTTCAATGTTCTTCCCATCGCAAAAGAAAGATGGGACACATACGGACACTCTGCCTATCACTTATAGTTCCTACCCACACCCCGTCAATACAAGGAACTGTATCGTTTTATTAGCAACCCAGTAATACCGGGTTGGGGAAGGTATAGAATGTTAAGTGTTATTTGCCGCTTACAGTCTCATGGCACTTGAGGACCCCCTGCGAGGGGTGATTTGATAGTTTTGTTATATGATGTAATTTGTACAAAAAAATATAACTAATAAAAATATGTTTGAAAAAAAAAAGAAATTGCGCAAATAAGGTGGATTTTGAAAGACATGCCTTAGTCTTACAGAATAAACTCCTTAATAGAGGTTATCCGAATAGACTAGTGAAACAAGCTTACAAAAGAGCAAAATATAATAATATAGATAGTCACTTTGATGTAAATAGGAATCAACAAGAAAATCAAAAACGGATAGAGTGTATCGCCAATTTCTCAAGTATTAGCAATAAATTCAAAAATGTGATTAACAGAAACTGGACTTTATTAAATGAGACAGGTAAGGATAAAAGAGAGAAACAACTATTTCCATATAGACATAATAGAACTACTAGAAATTGCCTTATTGATACATATAGAGTACCAAAAGGGCTTCAACAAATGAGTATTATGAATGGCAGTAAAATAATGGGTAACTCTCCATGTGGAAATTGTGTGAATTGTAAGACCCTGATACTTGGAAATTGCATAGAACTAAACGGGGTGAAACACTGCATAAATACTATGATGAACTGCAAAACCAAGAATGTAATATATTTGATTATTTGTCCCTGCAATAAAGGATATGTAGGTGAGACCAAAAGAGAAGTCACACCAGACTGAATGAACATTCATTGGCCATAAGAACAGGGAAAAAAATGCACCCTTAGTCCAGCTTTGGAATGAGAGTAATCATACTGAGTGGGATTTAAAATGGTGCTTTCTAGAGGGCATTAAAAACAACCTGAGAGTTGGAGATGTAGATAAAAAAAGGAAAAAAAGAGAGCAATTCTATATGAGAAAGTTCGCCACATATAAAGTGGTTTGAACAACAGAGAGGAATAGGAACATCTTTTTAGGTACACAATGAAAAGAGGGGGAAACAATGCTGTTGATATACCCCAAGGGATTCCTGAATAATAACATTGACAACTATATAGTACCATTGTTGATATAAGGGAAGGATTGTCTCTATTTTGCCTAGTAATAAATGACAAAATGTCAATTACCATGACATTCCCTGGGCTCAAATTTGTATTTTGTCCCACAATAGAAGTTAAACACATTATTGTTTGGTTTTGTGATAGAACAAAGGATTAATAAAATTCTATACCTTGATTGAAATGGAGGTTACACGCCAAATATAACAAAAGGCATAAACCCATCAGCCCAGTTAAAAAAAAGATATAATTTCTATCTGTATATATCTTTTTCTGTTTAACATCATATTATGTTTATTTAATCAAATGTTTGAGTGGGGTAAATAACCTTATATCTAGTAGAATATGAGGAATAGTGATATAGTAATTGCATAAATCCAAAGATCTTAAAGTCATAACCTGAAGATTTTAATATTATAATGTAAAAATTATTCATTGTAGTTTAGATATGAATATTTATGCCGGACTACAGGCTATCGTTTGGGTTTAGATCGTGAATTAGTCGAAGCCTGAAGTAAATATGGCCGCCACCAAAGACACAAGTTATTACTTGACAAGGGGAAAATAATTCCTTATGGTATTAGCAGCATAGAGTGAGGAATAATTAACAGAGCTGCTGAGCCAACTAATTCTTCTGAACACATATAGAAAAAATATATATAGAAGAACATTTTCTTTCAGAATGTATTGATGCCTGGATGATACTCTAGAAATAACTGATGCCTGTAGCTAATATGGCCGCCACCGAATATGCTACCTGACCATGCACACATTGTCAGAAAGCCATTTATAAGAAGGACCAGCAGAACGCAGCTCTTTCCTTTGACATTGAAGAATGCGATAACCAGAATAGGCACGGTTCAAGGATTCCGAAGGTGAGAACCTGGCCACGATGTACTTCCAATACTAACTCTGCCTAGTTAGGCTTAATTATTTTTACCAGATAAAATATGTATAAAGGGCTTATAAATGGTTCAATATTGAAATATAAGTGACATGGAGTCTGATGTTCAGTTATGTGCGAACTATGGTTGAATATCAGTAGTATCGACCTAGTCAAAACAATGAGGCTTGTCGGATACCCATGAGTGGGACCAAAGGGATGTATCAAACTGCAGCCCTAGTAATGTATTTTTTAGTATTCCTAGATATTCATGAAATATGTTTTTTCTCAAGCATCTTGAAGTATAAACAGTGCCCGTACTAAAATTCTGTAACATACAGGCTTTTACTTAATAGCATCGTAGTAGCCTTGATTTTAATTTTGAATTATAGATTTTCTCAGATGTCAATATACCCGTAGAAATGTGGAAAGTATTTAAAAATAATACAATGAATATAGGGTAGATAAACAAGAATATTTTTTTTGTTTCCTACACTCCATATAGACCCGATGGGAGGATATTGAACGCCATACCCCTAACAGTTTGAGCCAATGGAGAAAGGCTTGTCGTATTTTGACAGCCTGATGGAGCAGGAATGAACACATTTTCACTATAATATTAAAACCTTAGTAATTGAGGTAAAAACATCAAGATACAACAGTTAATATCATAGGGAACAATAAAAAGTATTTTTAAACAACGTGATGTTACAGAAGCTGATAGAAGTTTAACAGGAAAATCCTTTTTCTTGAACTTCGTTACAGGAAGGCAAAATCAGTATGGACCGGACATTACAGACGATACTATCTATTTTTAATAAAATTGGCTATTGTAATATGAAAATGTGATTAATACGTTAGATAGATATGAGTATTTTACTTTGAGGTTTTATTTTATGAAACTAAATAAAAGTATTACTCTCTTTAGCGGTGTTAAATAAGGATAATTGATATTGTTATGAGAAACAACTTATGGAAGACATAAAAGGAGAAAGCCCTCTTCTTCATAGAATCTGAAGGTGGGTAAAAATTTGGTGAGAGGCTGAATACAATTCTCCCTCATATAATCCTGAAAGAACTCTATCACAATTAAGAAATAAATCCTTTCACCCTGTCTTATACTCATGTTTGAAGACGCTTGTGTGTATGAATTCTGGGTGTATGATGGTTGAATGGGTGGCATCATAAGATAATGCCCCGAAAAAGGAGATTATTGATATAACAGCTAGTAGTATAATTATGAGTAAGAATATTTGTAGGATATGGAAATTTTGGATGCAATATAGAATATTTTTTAGAAAAACACTGAACCTGACTTGTGCAAATTTGTCTTATTTAATATATCAGATTGAATGTATTTAAATCATGTTTTTATTTATTTACCATTTAGATGATTCCATGTTTTTATTATTATTACTTGTCCTGAAGAAGGTAGAAAGAAAAAATAAGACCATTGAAACGCTGCATCGACATTTTTAGTGAAAAATTAGAGGAGCTTTTGTTATTTAAATATTTGTTTTGTAACAATGGTTTAAAGTGATTGTCTCATAGACTAATGTTTAGGCAAAATTGATTTAGACTGATATGAAATAATTGTTTTATTAAATGTTTAGATATCCACTAGGGATTTTTTATATAAAAAAGGACTAAAGTTTTTCCTTTCTTCTGCATCAAGTGGAATCTTTTCTTGTGTATATGCTGTTATAATTTGTAATAAGGACAATTGTGTAATAAAATTGACTTTTTTGCATAATTCAGGGATAAGTGTTTTAAAGGTTTTGAATGATCCAATTGGTGAGAAAGATTTTCTTAGGCAGTTTGATTGATTGATATGAGTCAGTGACTGTGTTACAAAGAAAGGGAGCTTGTTACTATTAGTGAATTCACTTTGAGACCCTGTCCCTTCCTGAACAACAGGGCATCTCTCCCAATTTTGTGGAAACTCAATGTACTGCCTTCATTATTGTTTCTCTTTCAAACCCCGCCGGTTCACGTTCCTAAGATTGACATGCAGACTCTGCAAGGAGCTATAGGTTCATGTAGGAAGGAAAGAGGGAATGGACCTCCAAAAAGTGCTGAAGGCAAATGCAATGTCAGGAGACTTGTTGTTACCAGATGTAAAAATGTTAGTATGAAGCCTCCCAATACTATTTGAATGTTCTGGGAATGAGACGAAAGACACCTGATATACATGGATGTGGCAGTGATAGTTCAGGCTCCATGAAAATTACTGTGGATGCCAAAGACTTCCAGATACCCGGCCTGTTATCTCTCTGAGATATTAAGCCTTACATTAAAAATATGGGATTCGGATACATAGAGACGGGTTCTGACCTCTTTCCAATCGCTATATGCTTGTATCTGCTGTAACCCAAACTTCGCTATGGGGCAAACTGGAGAGGGTGTGAGGAGATGGCAGACAGGGTGAGGAGATGGCAGACAGGGGATCCAGAATGCTCAAGGACCATTTCCACAGGGGAGAATTAAATAATTTGTTCAATGTAAAAGGGTCTTTAAACTCTAAGAAAGCAATTGAATGATAAAATCCCAGCAGAGGCAAAAAGCGATGCAACCAAGCATTAAAGAGGCAGTGACTATGCCCCTGACTGGTGGAAAATACATTTTCTAAATACACATTTCCCAAAGATTTGATTTCGAGCATTTACTTGCTGCTGACAGGTACAGAAAAGATCTCTCAATTGGTGTATTTGTCAAGATGGCAAGGTATATTAAATATTTAGATTTTTTCCCCGATAAACACCGCGACTTTGGTCGAGCAAATCAGGTTTGTGTGAAAGTCTATAAAACAGAGAGACAATGTACAAACATATGCACTTTCGCACATTACACCAATGAAATTGAAAGAAATGCACACCCTTGAGAGAAGGCTGTGTTTGTGAGGATGTGGATGAGACAGTGACGATCTGCATATATGGTGGACCTGTCCCATGCTGAAGGTATTTTGGAAAGACATTTTAAGGAATGTGAGAGGAGGGTTCAAGTTCCCCATTAGGCCTTATCCCACCACATTTGTATAAAATATGAAACCCAGTAATCAGAAACACCTTACTAACTCAGACTGGGGATCAGACACTGATATGTTTCTGGTAGTATAGCTATTGATAACCCAGAACTGAAAATTCCTGTAATCCTGACTATGCAGTAATAGACAGGAAAGCTTTGGTCCCTACTGCAGATAATTTTGGACTCAATGGAGTAACACAATTTAAATCTGCTGTTTTTGAATGTGCTGGATTATAATTCTCTTCACCCATCCTTCAGAGGGTCTAGGGGGAGTGGGGAGGAAGTGCTGGTTCTTCTTTTTAATTTCTTGTGACCTTGTATTGAGCAAATATATTTTCTCTTGTTGAAAGAAAAACAAAACCTATCCCATAAGGAACAATTGGGACGTTAAATATAGGTTTGTTCTATGAGGTGTTGTGATCTAGATCATAAGGGCTTTCCCACTGGTGTCTTGCTTCCATCTCTGTACGAGACTGCATCAAGACATTCTCCCAAAAACCATCAGTTGAACTGACATGATACCAAATAATGAATCCCTACATAACATATGAGTTAACAGCCTTGGGAAAGCCTAAAGCCAGATGTGCAAAATAGGATTAAGTACTTGCTGGCTACAACCTTTTGTTCACAAAATGATGATTTTGTCTACATCCGTAAAACAAATCCTAAAATCTACCAACTCTGACTTTATTTGCTGAATCTAAAAGTTACATTAGCTACACTGAGTTAACTTAGAAGATGTTGAGGTTACTATATCTAAGATGTTCAGAGTCATCAGATTTCACTGTTTTTACTGATACAACAGCCATTGGAAGGAAGACTAAATAAATCCTGGGGCAGCAGAACAACCCAACAACCGACTCCACTCAACATGAGGTGCAGCAATTATAAGTAGCACTATCTTCTCCTAACAGCCCTCTGCCTATCTATACTTTAGGAATTTCTGGGATTAAAAAGGTAGATGTTGAGAACACACTTATTTTGGTTCGAGGCTTGGGAAACGGCTGGATGTCCTTCCAGTTTCTAGCACAGACTGTTTCTTTCATTGCACATCAAACAGGCAGCTGTGTCCATGGCCATCAAGCTAGGGCTGCAAATCAAAGAGGGAGGGCAACGGAGTTGTTAGCAGAAGGCTCTTTAAGTTGTCTTGAGGGTGTCACCATTACAGTACAAAGGCAGCGCCAAAATCGAATCACTGACAGAAAATCCGAACCAAAAATATTGCGTGGACTTAATATTGTGTCAAAAATATCGAGGACCAAAATATCGAGGTCTATACATCATCAAGGTATACATATGTGGAGTTCTATAAAGTAAAACTTTACTTACCTATAGAAACTTACCTTCACAATAGTTTTGTCCTCGATATTCTTGACACAGTATTTTGGACCACACTACTTTTGGGCCGATATTGTGTCAAGACACCGCCAAAATTTACCTTATCGAGCTCTCCCCAAAAAGCTGGAAGGACTATCTCAGTGTATAGCACAAAACCAGGTCAAGATACATTGGTATACATTACATACTGCTGAAGTTTCCCTATAACCACTGTTCCTATGTTATACTTGTTCTATGTATGTAATAAATGCAAATGCAAAAAAAGGTTTCTGATTAACTGAATAGCATGGATATCCACCACAATATTACAGTCCCTGCAGTTCAGCAAATGAGATACAGGTCTATGTCAGGCCCAGGAGGACAGGATTATGCTATACTTTCTTCATTTATTTGCATAGCAGCCATATCAAAATAATAACCATAACAGCAAAGGACTTCATTTCCCATGATCCCAGGGAAACAATGAAGTTCCAACAAAACTAGTCAATATCCAGTCAGGTGCCTTCATTCTCTGTAAATTGTAATTGTAATTGCATTTATATAGCGCTTACTACCCCAGGCGAGGCGTCAAATTGCTTTTTCGGTGAGTAGCACGCTACTCCGGAAACCATAAAGGATTAGTGTTGAATTAGTATAGTGAAATGTGAAAGTAATTTGAGTGGTGGATAGGTTAGTCAGTTATTTGGATTCAGAAGGATAGCGGAGGGATAGAAGAGGGAAAAAGGTTTGCATTTATATAGCGCTTGTTACCCCTGATGGGGTGTTGAAGCGCTTTTTTTGGAGAGTAGCACGTTACTCCGGAACCCATAAAGGATTAGTGGTGAATTAGTATAGTGAAATATGAAAGTATTTTGAGTGGTGGATATTAGTCAGTTATTTGGATTGAGAAGGATAGAAGAGGGAAAAAGGTTTGCATTTATATAGTGCTTGTTACCCCCGATGGGGTGTTGAAGCGCTTTTTTGGCGAGTAGCACGCTACTGCGGAACCCATAAAAGGATTAGTGGTGAATTAGTATAGTGAAATATGAAAGTAATTTCAGTGGTGGATATGTAAGTCAATTATTTGGATTGAGAAGGGTAGCGGTGGGATAGAAGAGGGGAAAAGGGTTGCATATAGATAGCGCTTGTTACCCCTGATGGGGTGTTGAAGCGCTTTTTTGGCAAGTAGAACGCTACTCCGGAACCCATAAAGGATTAGTGGTGAATTAGTATAGTGAAATATGAAAGTAATTTGAGTGGTGGATCTGTTATTCAGTTATTTGGATAGAGAAGGGTAGCGGAGGGATAGAAGAGGGAAAAAAGTTTTGCATTTATATAGTGCTTGCTCCCCCTGATGAGGTGTTGAAGCGCTTTTTTTGGCGAGTAGCATGCTACTCTGGAACTCATAAAGGATTAGTGGTGAATTAGTATAGTGAATTATGAAATTTGAGAAGTGGACATGTTAGTCTGTTTTTTTGATTGGAAAGGATAGTGGAGGGATAGAAAAGTGAAGGATTTGGACTTTTTTTTTTTTGGAGGCCATAGCAGTAGTAGGAGGCTTGGGATGAGCAAAAAGGGATGTGGAGGGGAAGAGTCAAAGGGAAGAGTTTACAAAGGCTTGTTTTGGGGATCGGTATAGTAAAAGAGGTGTCAGATGATGCAAGGAGGGGTAGAGTAGGGGAGAGTCTAGAAAGGGATATTTTGGGGATCATAGTAGTGGTATGGGGTTTGGGATGAATGAGAGCATGGGTGTAGAGGATATATTGATAGAGGTAAAGGGTGAGAAATAGGGTAGTGCATTGCAAAGAGTAGTAGAAATAGGATTGAGATGAGTCAGAGAGTTGAGGTAGAAGATATATTGAGAGAGGTATAGGGTGAGAAATAGGGTGGTGCATTGGATACGCTGAATTAGAAGAAAGTAATACATATATAGATCCATAAGTACATGGAAAGTATATAGAAGCATAAAGGAAGTAAGTTTATGTAGATTAAAGATATTGATAGAGGTATAGGGTGAGAAATAGGGTAGCGCATTGAATATGCTTTTTTTTCTTGGAGAAAAGTAATAAATATATAGATCCAAGTACATGGAAGGTGTATAGCTGCATAAAGGAAGTAAGTATATGTAGATTAAAGATGCATTAGATAAACTCTGGTTTTCAAGTGTTGTACCTAAAAAAAATATGTATATATTTTTTTAAAACATAATTATTCTACATGTTTATACAAAGCAATACACATATATAGGTACCCCTCTATAGTACAAATAAATACTTATATACAGAGGGTTATGCTGTATATTTCTGTTTGCGTATGGTGCTTATGTGGGGAAGAGCCAATTCTTGAGTATTTATCTGAAGATAAGGTGGGTGTCCGTTGATCTTATGTTGGGGGTAAAGAGTTCCATAGTTTGGCTGCTTGAACAGAGAAGGATGTGCCACCCAGGTTTTTTTTCTTGTATCTTGGGATTTTGAGGCGAGGCGACCCTGTGGAGCGGAGGTTCCTATGTTGAATGTGTTTGGTGATTTTATTCCTGATGAAGAGTGGTCCCATTCCATGTATCGCTTTGTGGGTGATACAAAGCAGTTTGAACATGGATCTTCTGGCAACCGTAACTAATGCAGGGCTTTCAAGGCAGGGGAGATGTGGTCTCGCGGTTTGATATGCAAGAGTAGTCTGGCAGCCGAGTTCTGAATCCGTTGTTGTCTTTTCATGGTCATTAAAGTTGACCCGTGGTAAAGGCTATTGGCGTAATCGAGTTTGGACAGAACAAGGGAGATGGTAGTTTTGACCTTGTGTGGAAATCCCAAATGGGGGAAGATGCGTCGCAGAGTTTTTATAGTAACAAAGCTTGATCTTGTTAGTTTGTCCACTTGGGCATTCATCGATAGCTTGGAGTCCATGGTCATTCCGAGGTTTCTTACTTCCTTCGTTACTTTAGGCGGTGATCCCAGTTCATCAGGCCAGGCGGCAAGCGGGTCATAATGTTTCCAATCGCCACACATGAGTATTTTCGTTTTGGAAGCATTCAATTTGAGATGACTCTAAGTCATGCATTGATCTATGGCTCTGAGACAACTGAAAATTAGGGAGTTTCCAATGTCTTTGGGGCATTCTAGTTGAAGGAGTATTTGTGTTTCATCCGCATAGTTATAGCACGTGAGGTGAAATTGATTGATCAGTACTGGTAATGACTTCATGTAGATGTTAAAAAGCATGGGTGAGATGATAGAGCCTTGAGGGACCCCAGCTTTTGAGGAGTACGGTTTGGACGAGAAAGGTGGGTTATGGATGGCATTAGTTCTGTTTCGAAGGTAGGACGTGATCCAATCTAAAGCAGTCCCCTCGATTCTGGCTTCGTAGAGGCTTTATATCAGAGTGTCATGGTCAACTGTGTCAAAGGCAGCTGAGAGGTCCAAGAGGAGTAGTGCAGCAACCCTGTTGCGGTCAACTGTGTTCTTCAGGTCATCCCAGATGGCAAGGAGGGCAGATTCTGTGCCTCTTCCTGGACGAATCCTGTTTGGAAGTCTGAAAGTCTGGCATTGTCTTCAATGAATTGTGACATCTGGGTGAATGCTGCTCTTTCTATCAGTTTGCCCAGGAAAGGTCCATTTGTAATGGGTATGTAGTTGTCACGGTTCAGCGGGTCCAAATTTGTTTTCTTCAGTAAAGGGCGTATGTATGACTTTTTGAGTTCTTCTGGAAATATTCCGGTAGTTAAGACATCGTTGTTGATTCTTCTTATTGGAGTGGCAGCAGAGGTTGTTAGAAGAATTGTCTTGAAAGTTTGCGGTGGACACGGGTCAGATGGGCTGCTGGCAGGTCTGATGCCTTGACCAGGTCCATAAATTCATTGTGTGAAATGTGTTGGAAGGAACGGAGATGCTGAGTTAGAGTATTCTTGGATTTTTGTTTTGTAAAAGGGTTAGTGATGGTGCTTTGTCTCTGTTTTAATTATGAGTCTAACGTGTCTGCTTTGTCCGTGTAATGATTTGCCAGTTTGTCTGTGAAATCTTGAGTAATGAGATGAGTTCCTTCTAGGCAATTTGGTTTACGAAATTTATTGAGTATTTTATAGAATTCTTCATTTTCACATTTAGCATTTTGAATTCTGTCTGAATAGTAACTTTTCTTTGCTTTTTTGATAGCTGACTTGTATAATCTGTTAGTTTTCTGTAGGTGAAGGTTGTCTTGTTTGGTTTTTGTTTTGAGCCAGGCATGTTGCAGCTTTCTAATTTGTAGTTTTATGTCTTTTATCTCTGTATTTCTCCAAGGTGCTTGTTTTCTTTTGTTCTGTTGTGTGGTTTTGAGTGGTATCAGGATATCAAAAGCTATCTGTAGCCACAGTTTTTGAACAGAATTTATTGTTTCCAGATCTGTACGGAATGTTAGTTGTGTTTCTAAGTGTTTCAAATTGAGCTTGTTCTAGGATCGATAGGTGGACGCATGTAAGGTGATTTTAGGTGAGTCGCTTAGTGTTGTTTTATGTTGGAAAGCAAGCAAATGGTGGTCTGACCATGTGACTGGAGTTATAGTTTGAAAGGTAACTAGTTCGGTATTAGCAAAAATGACATCTAGGATGTATACAGCGATGTGTGTGGGTTTGTGGATGATCTGATGCAGGTTCAGTGCATCTAGGCCAGTAATTATTGTGTTTGGATGGGTCATATTGGGGTTGTCAAACCAAATGTTGAGGTCACCCAGAAAACATAGGTTGGAGTGTATTGTTATCAGATTTGAAACTGTGTCTAGAAGTGCATCTGGGAATGTCGCCTTGCTAGGTGGAGGTCTGTAAAGGAGCAGGAAGTTACAGGAGGAAGACGGTGTAAGATTGCATCTGGTGAGAAGAGCCTCACAATTCTTTATGGAGATGTTGTCAACTTTAGTGATATGTAATGTCTGCCTGAACACAACAGCTAGGCCATCTCCTTTTTTTGCCTATACGATTTTGGGTGATTGTTTGATAGCCTAGAGGAACGGCTTCATGCAGGACTGGAGCCATATCATCTCCCAACCATAATTCAGTTATGAATAGAATGTCTGGTTTTGTGTCAGTGAGAAGGTCGTAAATGTGATGTTTGTTTTTAGAGAGCGATCGAGCATTTATTAGTAGACAGTTTAGAGAATGTGCTTTGGTGACAGTGAGACTTTGTTTTGTAGAAGAGTCATCAGTATTGTGTGGGTTAGTAGCAGGTGTGTTTTTAGTGCTGGAATTAGCTGTATGAGCATAGCAATTGTGTAGCTGTTCTGTAATGTGTTCCTCGTACAGCAGGCTAACAAGGCAATTTGATGGGTCTGCGTGCATAGGTTGTGGAGACAGTGTTTGAGAGTGAGTTGGTGTACTGTGTTGTTTTTGTGGTGTAACCTTGTTGTGCAGTAGACATGGAGAATCAAAGTTGTGATGTGTAGTACGTTGCTTATATTGTTTGCGTATGTTTAGGGAGGAAGGTGTATGAGTCAGGGGTGGTGGTGCAGCATGTGGGTCATGTAGTAAGCTTCTAAATTGTCCAATGGATGAGAGGACATAAGAAGAGAGTTGCTGTGTTGCTGAATTATTTGTTAGGTGTGGTGGAAGCGAGAAAGCTTTGCATTGTAGTTTGTTCATTTGTGTAGTTTGTAAGGTGGGTGTATGATTGTATTTTGTGACTGTAAGTATTAGGAGGTGTTGTGCTTGAGAGATTTTGTTCTGCTGGTGTGTGTGATATGTTTTGTTTTTGAGGAGTAGTGAAAAGAGGTGCTGATGTATTTGTTTTATGAGATGGATTTGTCTGTATAGTATAGTTTGTGAGTGGAAGTTGTAAGGTAAAGGGGGTGGTGATGTGTTTGTGATTAGAGTGTATGTTGTGTGTAGGAGGGGATGAAGTAGAGTTGACTGTTTGTTTTAAACCTGTTTGCTGCAAGAGTTAAAATGTGTGGTGCTGTGGCATGCAAGTGTTGTGTTGTTGTGTTATATTGGTAGAAAGAAGAGTAGGGTGTTGGTTGGAAAAATGATAGAAGGTTGAGTATGGGTTTGTTAACGATAAAAGGGAGTCTGTTAGGAGAAGCTAGAGTGGGGAGTGTATGTCTGGATGGGTTGTAGTTAAGTATGGTATGGATTTTAGTTGTGTTAGTGATGAGTGGATTGGTTGGTGGCATAGGATAGAGTTGTGTACTGTTTGTAGGTGATGGTGGAAATGTGTTGTAGCTGGGATAGAAGGGTATATAGACGTGGTTTGTGTGGTTTTGTAGTATATGCTGGTACATTGATTAGTGCATAGGGTTGGTTTGTAGTAAACGTGTGGTGTACATTTGGTGTGAGTGTGTACTCTGTTTTGGATGTAGATGGTGTAGGGTGGGTATTGATAAATGAGAAAATGGGCAGCATTTCTTGTCTTAGTCCCGACCAGTCTCGAACAGGTTCAAACAGGCAACTGCCCTTGTTCTCTACACCCTTAGCCTCGACGCCGGGGCTGAGACACCCTAAACCCTGGCCTTTTATAGCCCTAGTAATCAGGTGACCCCTTCAGCCATGGGAACCCTAGCCCTAACCCTATCCAATCACAACATTGCCCTAAACTCTAGAACCAATAGGAGACCAAGACCTTACAGCCAATCATAGCCCTAGTCCAAGCACTCAATCAGGCTCAAAACCCTAATCCACATGTCCAAATGGCATTGTCCCTCATCTACCTTCCTCTTTCTTCACTGCTAGCAGCCATGTCAGATGAGTACCGGGACTTCGGTCCCCCTTTTTTTAATCTTGCTACTGTTTGTGCTTTGAAATTCCTTTGTTTGCAGGCATTTGCACGGAGGAAGTATCCCTGCTTCGCTTTAGGTGGTCACAGGAACATTGCGTCGCTCCTTCGCGACCACTATTTCAATCATTTTCCCTGTCAAAGGGAATCGGGGCCAAAGTGCGCAGCGGTCCGCCAGCTACTAGAGGGTGTGTGCCTCCCGCGTCAATTTGAAGAAGCTGTCGGTCTCGGCAAGGAGCGGAGGGTGTGTCAGTTACAAATTTTGCTGAGCATCGCCATGTTTGTGCCCCTGACAGCCTGGAACATTGATACCCTGTGGGGTAAGGCTAGGAGAAGCGTTTGACTCCTGTGTATAAGCAGAGTGGCCCAGGCTGCTATTTCCCTCGTGGTGCCTGTTTATCACAGTTTGATGATGGCTGTTCTGCCTGGGACCCTGTGACCCTTCTGGAGACCGCATTTACTATTACCTCTCCTCTCTTCATGCTGTAGGTGGCCCTTACACTTCTGGGGTGTTTCCTTCTTACAGGAGACCTTATAGGCCTGTTGGTCCCTGGATTACTACCAACCTTGAAAGAGCTGTGGTTACCTTTATTGTTGGAGACCTTACAAGGTCTGTTGCAAAATATTACTTATTCCTGGAGCCCTGGAGGAGTTTGGGGACTATTATTAAGAAGAGGAGGACATATCATATTTCCCGGTTACAGAAGAGTTCTGTGATGTGGGAGACACCTCTGTAGTCAATGCTGTCTCAGACTCAATGGTCCCTCTGGAAAAGAAACTTATGGAGATGGCACAGCGATGCCTATAACCGCTCGCACTGAGGGGCCCTTCCTGGGCCCTCAGCCCCAAAACCTCCAGAGCTCGCTGCTGCCCCCCCTCCGACAATCCGCACAAACGCTTGCAACCTGCAGAGATGGACCTAGACACCTTCAACAGGTTTCAAAAGGCATTTCTGGGGGCCAATACCCCTGCCGCTGGAGGCCCCAGCTGGACCTTTGCCTCCAGGGGAGACCGGGCCTGTCGCTTCCCCCTGCCCTCTGATTGTTCCCGTACAGAGTCAAATGGTGATTCTGAACACAACTGGTCCTGGCACCCTTCCTCCAAGCCTCTCTCTGAGTTGTGGCCTGACATGGAAGCACCAGTCAGGCCTCCTAGAGCCTGAGGAACTCATGGATCCTCGCTCCTCAGAATGGGCCCCCTGTGATAAAGTAGCCAAGTATGTGGCTGGTAGGCTGCACAAACCACTTGACCAAGAGGTCCTCATCCGTCTCCATGCGGAATGCCCTAGGCCTTCCTTGGAGTAAAAGGTGGCAGGCACGCCCGAGATAGATTCTCGTATGGCCACCTTCTTAGTCAAATACTTCAAAGACCCCAAGAAGCCATCAACCGCTCCTGGAGGTCGTGCCAGGATAAGCTCCTGGACATTACAGGATCCATGGTAAAAACATTGACATTGCGGGGACGCTAAAACGTCCGGAGTTTTGATTCACCCAGACATGTTGTCCAGTTGGGCCCAATGGGCAATTATTCTTTCTTGGCAATGCCAACTGCACCATCTCATCGGAGAGGTGCAGGTTGTTACTTATAAAAATCAATCGCAAGCTAGGGGTCTTAGCTACATCAGAGCCAGGTCAGGTGGCCCAGGGCAGTCTTTGGTGATCCATTAGTCAAGGAGCTTGGCAAATTTGTATCCAAGTTTAATTCCCTGGACAAGGCCCAGTCAACTGTCAAGCGCATTTCTAATGTGTGTGTTTTCACCAGGGCAGATTGTGCTAGGGGGTGCTTGGCTGGCGGTTCCTCTTACTCCACCTCCAGAAGAGGATAACCATCCCAGAGAGTCCAATGGCAGGACTCATCATGATTCAGGGGTTTCTACCCCACCAGAGGTTGGTAACGCCACAGAGGCCACCGTAACAGACCCCACAGCGGATGAGCCACCTCCAGTTTCCATGGTAAGATTTTCTTTTTTTTTTTTTTACTTTATTTTAATAGTTTGAAAAACAAAACAAGTCATGATAAGCCATATTTACAAAGATATACAAAACCAATACAAATACAGATATAAGAATACCAAGCACATAATACACGTAGTGGAGAAAAAAACAAATAGAAAAAGGAGAGAAAAAAGAAAAAATAAGAAACATCAGACAAAACTGAAGGTCAGTTGTAAGCCCAGTAGGCAGGAAATAGACTACCAGCAAGACAACCAACAAAACAGCCCTAAAAGAAAAAAAAAAGGCATTAAACATCCGATTTTAGATTTGACCCATTCAAATAATAAAGAATCATTGCTTTAACCATTCCTCTAGCGGGGCCCAGAGCTTGGAAGCCAACTCCCGCCTCCTTCTCCCCCTTAATAAAAAAACTGAAGACTCCAAATTGTACAAAGCTAGCATCCTAGCTCTCCAATTAAAAAACGTAGGGGCTTCAGGGCTTAACCATTGTGAAGTGATACATAAACGAATCAAAGCCATTACTACAAACAGAAAAGCGGAAATACATCTCGTTCTTTCGACCATTGCAGTGCCTTCACACCCCATTATTACCATCTCCGAAGAGATGGTAACCGGGATATTAAGCATCGAATTTAGAAAACACTCCACTTCGTAGAGAAATTGCCCCAGGTTTGTACAAGAGTAAAACATATGTACAACATCAGCTGCTTGAAGCCCACACCTAGCGCAGCAATCTCCGCTCCGGCCCCCCCACTTTGCAATTTTCGCCGGTGTATAGTATAAATCGAACATTGCCATGTAACTTTGAGTCCGTAAACTACCGGAAACTAAAACATAGCTTACTAATTCCAATGCGGGCCTTATATCCACCCCAGTCTTACCCAATTTACCATCCCACTTAGAATTCTGTAAATCAAGGTCGTCCGGAAAATCAGATAGCAGATGTTGATAAATTATACCTATTCTAGCCCTCCTTTGAATTAATTCGATTATGGTGACCTTATCAAATATTGTAGGGGTATCATGTTGATGTTTATCAATAAAACTTCTAATCTGAAGATATTTGAAAAAGTCGTGAATATCTAAATGAAATTTATCTCTTAAAAAGGAAAAAGAGGCCAACTGCCCACCAAAACCTAAATCACCTAAATCCTTCAAACCCAATAACTGCCATCTGAAAATAATCTGATCCTGGAAGATAGGAGGCAGAACTCGGACAGCTTTAAAGGGCGTATAAAAATTAATATTCGAGATTGACCATTTATGCCGGATTTTCCGCCAGACTGAGAACATAGCCCCAATAACTTTAAACCTTGTTTTCTTAAACTAGCTCGGCTCAAGAATTCGCATTAAAATACCCTTGGCTGCCTCTCCCAGGCCTATCTCATAAATAGTAGGTCTGTTAGAGAACGGAACCTCTGCCCTATCTCCCAACAACGGTAGCCCAAAGTGTTGCAGCATGGCCGACCAGTAATATAATAAAAAATTAGGGACCGCCCAACCCCCACGAATCCTAGGGAGACACATCCACTTAGCTGCCCTATGAGAGCGGCGATATCCCCAAAGAAACCTATAGCAGATCCTTTCAACCCTAGCCAAACTGTCTTGTGGAAACTCTAATGGAATAGTTCTGAATAAGTACAAGAACTTTGGGAGAACCAGCATTTTGAGTACGTTACAACGACCATGTAAAGAAAGATGCAAATGGTCCAATCTTTCCAGCTTGGTATTTACAGATTGAATCACCGGGCGGATATTCAGATCGGGGATATTATCCACAAAGTTAGTAATTTTGACCCCTAAATATGTTACTTCCGTAACCACCGGAGCAACAGAAGGACACATAGCAGCTGATTGAATAACCTGAGTTTTTGAGACATTCAACTTATACCCTGATAGCGAACCATATTGCTCAGCAGAGTCTCTAGGGCAGCAAAGGCAGAACCAACATCGCTAGTTAACACAACAATATCATCCGCATAGGCCAGCGTCTTATACTCTGTACCAATGATCCTAATCGGTAAGATATCTAATTTCCATTCAATTTTACTAAGAAAAGGATCAATGTACAGAGCAAAGAGGAGAGGCGAGCAGGGACACCCCTGTCTGGTGCCCCTGCTGATGTTAAATGGCCTTGACTCCTGACCAGAGATACGCAGCGTTGCAGCTGGAGAGATATACAATGCCTGAACAGCCTGAATGAATTCAGTGCTAAAACCCTTCCAACGGAGCACCGCCCATAAGAACCCCCAAGAGACCCTGTCGAACGCCTTCTCGGCGTCCAACAGGATCACTCCGAGGGGGGAAGAAGTAACCTGAGCCCAATCCAATAGGGCAATGACTCGCCGAACATGGTCGGCTGTATCCCTACCCGGGATAAACCCGTGCTGGCGTAAGGAGACTAGCGGGGTAATAACCTCCGCGAGTCTAGAAGATAAAAATGTTGAATATATTTTATTATCGGTATTTATCAAAGAGATAGGGCAAAAAGATGAAGGGTCTAGCTCGGGTTTATCTTTCTTCTTAAAGAGAACAATCGTGGATTGCCGCCATGAATCCGGTATAACCCCCCCCTGTGCTGCCCTAAAAACTGATAAAATGTCCTGAAGAATCTCTGAACAGAATGTCCTATAGAATTCTAATGGAATGGCGTCAGGACCAGCAGCCTTTCCATTGGCCAGCGATTTTATTGCTAACTCAACCTCCTCCCAAATAATTGGAGCAGAAAGAACCTCATTCTGTTCCACTGTAATTTTGAGGGTACCAATATCCAGAAAAAAGCCCTCGACCTGGGGCTCGGACTGAGATCTAACATTTTCTTCCGTATACAGCGAGATATAGAACTTCTGAAACACATCCATAACCCCCTCCTGCGTATCCTGTATAACACCCTGCTGATCCTGAATTCTAGTGATTCGATTTAACAAACTTTTCTGTTGGAGCCTTTTAGCGAGAATTCTACCTGAATTTTCCCCATATTCATACATCATTGTACGATATTGCAGATACTTAGCGGCCAGATCCTGCCCCAAAAATTCCAACAGTTTAGACTTAATTATGGCTACAATTTGCTGGCTCTGATCCGTATTGAGGCCATCCTTAATATTACGCGTTAGTTCCAATTCTGCCACCCTAAGTTCCTCCACACGGGACTTTATCTGCTCCTGAACAGTCTTCCATCGAAAGGCTGCGAAGCTCTTGGTCTCCCCACGTACTGCAGCCTTAAATGTATCCCAAACTATGCAAGCAGAAGCAGTTTTCCTATTGATGTTTAAGAATTCGATTACCCACTTTCTCATATGATCCTGATAGACCTGATCAAGCAATAGTTTTCTTTCGAATGTCCATGTCCTGGGAGCTCTAACCTGATGGACCCAGGGACACTCCACTACGAGTGGGTTATGATCAGATAAAATCCTTGGGGATACTGTAATAGAACTGCAATCCAACAAGGAGCTACAGAGGGAATCTAAATGCCAGGCCACCCTCCAATCAACATATAATTCAACAACAAAGACCTGGCATTGGTAGGCACTTTTTTATCAATTCATATATATTAATACGTAGGATTTCTTATAGGGCGATATACTAATCTTTTCCCAAGCTCAGTAGTTCTTTTTCATGAACTCTGACCTAATCCCCCGTGCCTTAATAATTCATAATTTAAAAACCCACATTGGGGAAAAAAAGGATATACCAGTCAACAGTCAATTCACTCGACCACCACCAGTCAACATTAAAGTATATACATATTCCAGAAATAGGATGGTGTCAAAGAGTGTAGGAAAATGAGAAAGTATCTCACGTGCGCACCACCAGAGGAGCTACTGGCAGGTTCTCACCAGCTTGCCCACGTATTTATCATCATCGATAACTTTCTCATTTATAGTGAAATATGTGTCCAGTGCGGGAAAGATAAAGAAATTGGAAAGAAAAACACGACCCCAAGAAGAATGAGACCAAAGAAGCCTCAATAAAAAATGGGTACAACTCACATACGCACTCCTAGCTTTTTATTTCCACAGAGTGAGTTGGCCCAGTATTAAAAACACAGCATGTTGTTAACCACTTAGAGGATGGCCCCAAACATTACACCAATATCCGAGCCATCTGGTAGCTCTATAAGCATTCTCCCGGTCTTTAATGAAAAAACCCTGGCATATAATATCAAATCCGGGAGGCACAAACCACCCTTATTCTTCTTTCTTCTTAACTTCTTCCATGATATTCGACTGGTTTTTGAAGCCCAGATGAAGCTATTTAACTTCGACTGGAGAGACTTCAGGGTACTTTCATTAAATGGGAGCGGGATATTTTGCAATATAAAAATTATTTTGGGCAACAGCATCATCTTTATTAAATTTAGTCTGCCTATGAGAGTCAAGGGTAAGTATGCCCATCCTGTTAGAGAATTAAGGATTTCTCCTCTATCCCTTTGGAGATTTATAACTGCGATTTTATCTATATTTTGGGCTACTGTTATCCCTAGATACCTCATAGTTTTTTTAGTCTGGAAATTACATGCTTCCAAATTCCATATCATACATTCGGTTTTTGATACATTAATTTCATAACCTGATACTCGCCCAAAAAGTTTTGCTTCTTCATACAATAATGGAATAGTGGTATTTGGATCCAATGTAAAAATCATTAAATCATCTGCGTATAACGCAACCTTTCTCTCCCACTCTCTGAATTTAAAAGGAGCTATGTTTGGGTGTGTCCTTATCTTTTCAGCCAACGGTTCTATATATAGATTAAATAACAATGGGGATAGGGGGCATCCCTGCCGTGTGCCTCTCTGAATTATCACTGGAGCAGAAAGATTGCCGTTTACTAAAATTCTGGCTATAGGTGTTTTATAAATTAGAGAGATTGCCCTGCAGAAATTCTTCCCTAGATTATTCGCTTTTAATATATATTGTAAGTAAGCCCAATTTACTCTTTCAAACGCTTTTGTTGCGTCAATAGTAATTACAGCTAAAGGGATCTTGTGCAAGGTGGCTATATCAAATGCCCCAATTAAGTTAAAAATTAAATCTCTTATTCCCCTCCCTCTCACAAACCCCTTTTGGTCTCTATGAAGCAGATGCTCTGCAAGACCATTCAGCCTCTCTGCTAATATTTTTGAAAAAACTTTATAGTCAGCGTTAAGTAACGAGATGGGGCGATATGAATCGCATGAACAAGATGGTTTAGCAGGTTTAAGAATTAATGCTACTGCTGCTTCATTCCATGAGGGTGGTATCTCTCCTCCTTCCTCAAAAATATGGGAGAACAACAAGCACATAATTGGGGTTAACACTTTTTCTAAGGCTTTGTATAATTCTGCAGGTAACCCATCAGGGCCTGCAGCTTTCCCAGATCTTCCAGACATAATGTCTTTCCCAATTTCAGCATTGGAAATTGGCAAATCCATATTCTGGGACTTATCATCCGAGATTTTTTTGATAGGAGTATGCGCTAACCATCCCTTTATCTCCTCGTCCCGTACAACCAGATCTTCATGATATACCCTCTCGAAATGTTGCTGAAAAGCCTTTTCAATATCTATTGGGTTATTAAATACTTCCCCAAAGCTAGCCTCCTCCACTGACTTAAGCTCATTAATTGAGTTCCTAGCCATATCCTGTTTGATCTTCCACGCCAATAATTTGCTGCAGCTCTCCCCATATTCAAAATGCGATAACTTACTGGCTTGCCATTTCTTTTTAAGCCTTACATCTAAGACGGTGGTCAAATCTAATTTAAGAGAGTCTAATTTTGCCTGTATGTCTGCTCTTAGAGGGTTACTCTGATGTGTTATAATCTCTTGTTCTTTTATTTGAATTTCTTTCTCTATCACATCAATTTCTTTTTATACTTTCTATGCCTATCTATTTGTATAGCCATTATAAAACCCCTTATGAAGGCTTTATAAGCGTCCCATACCATCTGTATCGGGGCAGTTCCTAAATTTAATTGAAAAAAAGCCTTTGATTCCTCTGCTAACTTTTCAACTAATGATTCTTCTAGGAGAATAGCTCGCTCTAATGTCCACCTCTGGCATATCGGCCTAGTTGGAACTTTAAGTGTCAATGTCACTGCCGAATGGTCAGAAAGGTGCTCACCCAGATGCTTAACCTCTTCAAACCAGATTTTAAGGACAGTACTTAGCAGATAGAAATCTAATCTGGATCTATATACATGCTTCTTATTATAAAAAGTATAATCTCTCTTATTGCCCACACTCGTCCTCCATACATCATACCAGGCTAATTGTTTCATAGCTGTTTTAATTGCTGCTCTCATCTTACAATTTGTGACAGATCTACTCCCTTTAGATTTATCTAGTATATGATCTAATACTAAATTAAAGTCTCCTGCTAATATCAGTGGGTCTGGGTAATTCAACAATTCTGACAGTAAGTTCTCAAAAGGAGTTGAGTCATCTGTATTCGGACCATAATAACCTGCTACTGTAAAATTAACTCCATATCCTCTTATCTTAGCAATGGCCCACCTCCCCATCTTGTCTACCGTACTAGCCAGTAAGGAGATAGCTGCATTCTTTTTTATAATTATCGCCACTCCTTTAGTAGGTGAAGATTGTGTTGTGCAGATCAAATCCTGAATCCACCCAATGGGTTTGCACATAGCTATCAGCTCATTCTGTGCAAGATGCGTTTCTTGTAAAATTAAGACTTGTTCTGAGCGATCCCTTAAATATTGGAAGATTTTCTGCCTCCTATAACTTGTTCTTAACCCATTCAGATTCCAGGAGAGCACTTTCAATCTAAAATTTTGTTTTTCATTTAGATCAGTCATCCCTTTCTTCTCCCTCCCTAGAAAACATTTTTTTAATCTGGCGATTCGGACTTACATTTTTTTGCACTGCTCCCCACCCAGTGCCCCCTCCCTCACCTCCCTTAGTGAACCCTTCCCTGGAGAACCCCCTCTTCCTTTCTTTGGCCTCCACTAAGGCCTATGGGGCTCCCCCCTTTCGGGTCAGGAACTTAAAATTAGTGCACCCCCCCTAGCAACATAAGATCTTTTCCAATCATCCCGAGCTCCCTGAAATAGATTGCAAGAAATCCTCAGCATCTTCTACTCGTTTAAAAATTTGCATTTTGTTATAATGCATTACTTTTAGTGATGCTGGAAATTTTAACTGTGCTGTAGCTCCCATCTTTTTAATGGATCCAGAAGTTTTCCCAACTCCCATTGCCTTGAGGCTGTAATTGCCGAGATGTCAGATCTTATTTGGAATGTTATCTCCTCCACACAAAGGGAGTTTAGCTTAAGGGCTTTGTTTAGGATTTCTTCCTTTAAGCTATAAGTTAGAAAATGTACCAAGATTTTCCTAGGCCTTAACTTGTTAGGGTTCAACCTAAAGGGATCTCTATGTGCTCTTTGAATATCAGCCATGAGTGCCTCTTCAGAGCACTCAATGTTTGTGGCTTGTTTTATTAATTTAGCTACAAATTCCTCTAGGTTGCTTCCCTCCGCCCCCTCTGGCACTTTAAGCAGGCGGATATTATTTCTTCTTTGTGAATTTTCTAATGATTCCAGCTTATCCTGCACCTCCAACCCTTTCTCTTTTAGTGTGACTATTTGTTTCGCATTAACTTCAGTCTGTGTTACCAATTCGGATACAGTTGTTTCAAGTGCTGCAGTTCTAATGGCCAGCGAATCGAGCTTCGCCTCTAACTTTCCGCAGGAATTTTTAATCTCCACTTGATTGTTCTCCGAGACTAGGAATCTGCCTCTCATCTCTTCTGCCAATGCTTGCAGTACATCACATAATGAATGTTGGGAGTTTTCCTTTGTGACCACCGTCTGCCCTTGTCCTAGGCTCATCTCAGAATAATTTATATCATTTTGGCAATTATCAGCCCCGGATTTTAAAGAAAGTGAGTACCTGATATTGGACCGACCTGAGGCATCCTGCAATCCCTTTTCCTGTGTTGATGGTAATACTGATGCTGATACTGGTGTTATACTAATCTCTTTGTCCAATCTATCTTCTTCTACCGGTCCTCCTGCAGCACTACATTCTCCATTTTGCAATTCTTCCATATCCGTAAGCAGAAGATATCTATTCGAGGTAGGAATATTAATATTATTTAGAGAACTTCGCAGGCACCTATTCTCTAATACAGCCGTGTCTGGTTCCGGTAACGGTTTTAATACTACAGTGGAGGGTACAGCTTTAAAATAATTTTTTAAAGAGAAGGTTATTTTAGGGGCCTGTTGAGCTTGCTGGCCCTGCTGAATTAACTGGCTTGATTGGATTGACTGAATTGCCAGGGTATCTCTTTTCTTTACTGAGGCCCTATGGCTAACGGCTCCTAAATCTTTTTTAGTTTGTTTAAATTGAGCTGAAGATTTTTTTTTAAAAGTTTTCAAATGTGCCACTGATTTGGATTTAATATCTTCATTCATGTCTGAATCCAGCATATGTGAGCTTAACTTAGAACTTCTTAGCAGATACCTAGATTGCCTTGGTTGTTCGCACTTTCTATCGGCTATTTTCCAAATCCCTGTATTACCTCTCTGTTTCTCCCCCCCTCTGGGTTGTAGAGCCTCAGAATATCCTGTTTGATTTTCAGAGCTACCTCCTACCTGCTGTGTACGATGTTGCTGGATATATTCCACCTTCCGGATCAGAGCCCAAAACTGTGATCCCTCCAGTTCCGCTTTTAATTCCAGCGCTTTGGTTCCACAGACTTTGCTCTCGTCTCGGCTCTTTCCTTGGCTGTTTCTGCCTCCTCGAGGAGCTCAAACTGGGATCCTAATTAAGGCAAATCGCCCGCGTCGTAACTGATCTTCAGCGCGGGACCAAACAGGCAAACAGACTCCAGCCCTCTGTGAGCTTCCTTGCTCCCTCCACAAACCCTCCACTCCAGTCTCCGCAGTCTCCACAGTCTCCAAGGTATCAAATCCTATCGTGCTCCGACTCTTCTTACAGCCTCTGCTGCTCCACACAGGCGAAACTGCGGATACCTCCTCGAACATGAGCCACAGGTGAGACGAGGTGAGACGTGGTAAAACACAGCTTATCGCTTCACGTAAGCTTCCATGCGTATATTTCTCCCAACTTGTGTCCTAATCGTTGTCAGGGGTACCCGGGTTGATTTATGGCCTCATCTGTTCCTTGCGGTGCATATTTTTTACAAAGGATTTCTTACATCAGTTCCTGACCCTTAGGAGCCTCCGCGACCCGCTACTCGCCGGCCGCCATGTTCTCCGATTTCCCCCACCGGACCATTTTATTGTGGGGGGCAGAATAATATGTGTACCCATCTTTATCTTTATTATGCCTATACCAGACATCGATTAATGCGTGCTCTTGAACTAAAGTCTGAAGGGCCTTAAAGACCCTGGGTTTCCTACCAAAATATTTTTGAGCCCTTGCCAGGTTAAAATTCCCAACCAAATTAATATTCAAGTCCCCACAGACCAGCATTGGATGTGGCCATGCTGCTAATTCTAAATTTAAACATTTTATCACTTCTGGATCATCTGCATTTGACCCATATACGGTACAGATGGATAATGATCTACCTTCGACCACTATTTCGACTATAGCCCATCTGCCTGTACTATCCTCTCGAGCCTTTCTACAAAACCCAATCCCTCGCCTCAGCAAGATAGCGACACCTCTAATCATGGATGTCTGCCGAGAACAAGCAATTAAATCATAACCAGGGACTTTCAGGCACTCCTGCTTACCCCAGGGTATATGCGTCTCTTGTAGACACAGGACATCCAATTGCATAGTTTGGACAATTTTGTAAAACAAAGCCTGTTTTTGGGATCATTTAGGCCACAAATATTCCAGGAACTTAGCCGCAATTTACCCTGGCCCATTTGAACACAATAAAAAAAAAACTAATCTCCACTGCGAACCATTATCCTTTTTAATCACAAATTCTGACATAACATAACCCCTACTAATAACATTACCATGACTATAACATGAATCCATCACCTTAGTAACCCCCCTTCACCCCACCACCACCCTTAACCCCTGAAACCACCCTACCCCAAACCCCCCACCCCCTACACCCCCTACACCCCTCTTGTAAGGCAATAGGACCAAGGTCCTTGTGATGGAAGGAGCTAGCTTCCCCCACTCTCCCATAGACCCTTCCCCCCATTGTTACCAACACCCGAGGATTTAAACCGATTGTAATCCAGTCCAAAAAATTATTTATTTTTTTAAAAACTTTTTTACTAATAGAGCAAAATACCAATCGGCTCAGCCCCCGTTTTTAAACCTCCAAGACCCTGAGATGGTAGAGAAGAAAAAGGCAGGCATACTTTAACTATATACCATCCAAAAACTCCTTCGCCTGAACTTCCGAAAGAAAAAATCTAGTCTGGCCCTGGTAAATTATTTTCAGTTTTGAGGGATAGAGTAGGAAGGCTTGAGAACCCTTCACTTGAAACGAGGCTATTAGCTGGCGGAGCTGCCACCTCCGCTCAACTGTTGCCGGGCAAAAATCTGGCCTAACGAAAAACTCACAATCCTTCCCTACCCTCTTCCTGTCTGGCCTAGCTAGGTCATAGATCTTCTCCCTAGCCAGAAAGTTGTTCAAGGAAATTAATATTGCCCGAGGCTTATCACCAGCCTGACCAGACTTCTGTCTTTGCTTAAAAGGAAAACGATGCGCACGTTGCACTTCCAATTGCCAGTCCCACTGCTTAACATCTGGAAAAGCTTCAGA
Source organism: Calotriton arnoldi (assembly GCA_963921515.1). Lineage (NCBI taxonomy): Eukaryota > Metazoa > Chordata > Amphibia > Caudata > Salamandridae > Calotriton > Calotriton arnoldi. The sequence continues at coordinate 2,753,319 of CAWUFW010000840.1, forward strand.
AAAGAATTCCACAACAAACTGTCTGATATCCGACCCTTCTCTGCCTTCTGGAACCCCCAAAATCCTCAGATTGTTCCTCCTGGCCCTATTTTCGAGATCAGTCAGTTTCCAAAGCATGTCGTCCCTTTGTATTTTAATCAAATCCGTAAGACCCTTCTGAGTTGCCAAATCGTCCTCCAAAGTGGAAATCCTTTCCTCAGCTTCAACAATTCTGGCAGCGATATCAGAACAAGTTTTGGCGACTCTTCGAATGGAGTTTTGCATCCTATGGCATGCGCCCTGCGTACGAGCACTCTCCTGGCGCGTCTCTTCACGATGCGCCATAATAGTCTGATAGATGATTGAGAGTGTCATCTCTCCAGGAGGAACCTGAGGGGGGTCAATCACCCTGCCTCCAGCCGAGACTATAGCACTACCAACAGAACAAGGTTGTGTAGAAAAAGAGTAGTCCCAAACCATTGAGCCTAACGACCCCGGGTCCTTGCTTAACAGAGAAGCCCCTTGATCTTTCAATTTTATGGCTTTTCGAACTGTACGAGGACCTCGCGAGGCTTCATCCCTTAATACTTCATTAGATCTCCAATCACCAGAATCACTGTCATCATCTGACCAGTCTCTATCTGGGCCTTCGCCCTCTGACGAGCCAGTATGATCGGATAATGAATAAAATTTGTCTCCCCCTTCAGGCTCCTTTACATTTTCTTTGACATCATTCACGCCATTAGAACAAACCTCTTGCACCACTGTGCTTACAGCCGCACCACTTTGGGCAGACACTCCGGGAGTATATTGGGAAGGAGTAGCAGTACTTTCAGCATGAGGGACTACAACTCCCATAATTCCATTCCCCGGGAAGGACCCTGTTGGCTGGAGTTCCCCATTCGCCTCTCCTCGATCTGCAGGGATCTCCCCACTACCATCAAACAACAACCTGGCATTAGTAATATCGGCACCAATGGAGCCCCGGGAACTCAGCTCACTCTGAAGCAGATTTCCATCCTCCAATGCGGCAATGACTGAAGCCGTGAGCACAGGGTCGGTAGGGGTAGAGGCAGCACCTGTCGCCTCTGAGACCGTAGCATTTGGCGTTTTGGATGCCGCCGGCTGCCCCCGCTTACTGCTTCCTGCACTCACGGGAGTCTTCACTTTCCCAGCTTGAAGTTTGAACAGTGCAGACAGTGTCTGTTTTCCTTTTCCAGCTGAAGCAGGTACCGCCTGATTGCTGCCCGTACCTCCAGCAGCCACCTCAAGCCCCCCGTGGACCGCATGCATCTCCTTCCCTGAGCTGGCGATTTTCCCAGGACTAAGTGCACGCACTGTGGGGGCTCGAGTTTTCGCAATAGAATTCTTCGCCGACACTTTCGGGGCCATTGTCACTGACGAGCACCCAGGCAGGCGGAGGAGACGACAAAACGGGGATGACCCGAACCACAACCAAAATATTCTGCTGGTAGGATTATTCTGTAGTTGCGGGACCCCCCGCAGCATGACACTCGAAGTGTTTTAAGCTTCCATCACCCCAGCGGCTTGAATCAGGGGAATTGTCCAGGAGAGGATACAGCACCAGCTCACACAGCCGTACGACCGGCCGCCATCTTGCCCCCATGGTAAGATTTTCAATTGTTTTATGTACTTGCTTGGTGGGGTCGACTAGCACTGTTCCTAGACAATTGGTGGACTCTTACAGACGATGCCTGTGTGCTTCAAGCGGTTCGAGGGTTCCATGTGGAGTTCTATGGGTCCCCCTTTCAACCTCCCATTGACCACTTCTCTTCTTCGGCCTGGAGGCCACCCTTATTCAACAGGAGGTCCAGGAACTCTTAACCAAGGGGGCAGTTTGTCCAGCCACTCCACACCTCTCTGGGTTCCTAAGCAATCTGTTTTGGGTACAGAAATTGGATGGGGGGGTCAGTGCTCGGTGATCAATATCTAGGAATTCAACAAGTAGCTGGTATACCGCCACTTCAGGATGGAGGTCATACACCTCCTCCACAACCTTCTTCGGTCCTACGATTGAATGGTCCAGCTGGACCTCAAGGATACGTAGCTCAGGGTCCCAGTCTTCCCGCTGCATTGTCAATTTCTACAGTTGATTTTTTTATTTTTTTTATTTTTAAGGGTTTTATATAGCGCTGGCCAGACCCAAAGGTATCGGAGCGCTTTACAACCTTTTGTCATGTAGCAATCGAGTACAAAGTAAAACAATAAAAACACAATAGTAAACACATTGATTCGTGACAAGTCCTGTTCAGGGAGGGGGGACAAAGGTAGCAATCGAATACAGAATAAAACAATAGTAAACAAATTGATTTGTGATGAATCCTGTTCAGGGAGGGGGTACAAAGGCACGAGTCAAGAGGTAGGTGATGTAAAAGTCTTCTTATCGACGTGACTATATACTCCAATGGGCAAGATTCTGCGTTGGGCGGCAGCTATCCCTTCGGATGAGATCAGTTGAGGTAGATGTCTTTGAGCTGGCTTTTGAATTTTATGAAGGAGGGGTTTGTCCTGATATGGACTGGGATGGCGTTCCAGATTTTGGGTGCATTACCCGAGAAGGAGCGTGATAAAGCTTTTTGTTTTCTAGTTTTCAGAGGGATGAGAAGCAGAGTGTTAGTACTCCTGAGATTCCTTGTCTGACCAGCCTTGTTGAGTTTGGAGGCCAGGTAGGCAGGTTTGCCCGTGTGCCCGTGTGCCAGAGCTTTGTGTGTGAGACAAGCAGTTCTGAAGCTTGCACGCATTTCCATTGGGAGCCATTTTAGCTCCCTGAGAGCGGGAGAGATGTGTCCGTATTTCTTCACTCCCGTGACTATCCTAGCTGCTGCATTTAGAGTTGATTGGAGGGGGCTAAGTGAGATTTTGCCATGCCTGTGAGGGTTGCATTCCCGTAATCCAGTCTGGACAGAACCAGGGATTGTGTGGCCTGTTTGAGGTCATTGGGAGGGATGAAGGGTTTTATTTTGTTGAGTAGTTTCAGGTTGAGGAAAGCGCTCTTTGCGGTGTTCTTGATATGTTTGACCATGTCTAAGTTTGGGTCCAGAGTGATTCCCAGTGATTTTACAGAGTCGGCAGGGATGAGATTGCAGTTGAGTGCATCAATGGTTTTTAGCCATTCTGTGATTTGGGGGGGTCTGCTCTTTGTTGGATATGAGTAGGATTTCCGTCTTGTCTTGGTTGAGTTTCAGGTGGTTGAGGGATAGCCAGTGTTGGACTTCTTTTAGAGTGTTGTTTAGTCTCTGAATGTCACCAATGGAGGAGGTTTCTAGGTAGATCTGTGTATCGTCTGCATAGAGGTGGAAGGGGATGTTGGCTTTTTTGAGTATGGTGGTGAGGGGCTCCATGTAGATGTTGAACAATGATGGAGAGAGGACTGATCCTTGGGGACGCCCCTGCATATGGGGAGTAGGTCAGACGTGAAGTTTTTAATTTTAATTCTTTGGGAGCGGTTCCGCAGAAAGGAGATAAACCACTGTAAGACCACCTCTTCCGCTCCAATTCTTTCTCGGAGTACAGTAATGAGCAATTCGTGGTCTACCATGTCGAAGGCTACCGATAGGTCCAGGAGTATGAGCAGACAGCATCGGTCCATATCGAGTGATTTGTGGACATCATCTATGACATTCAGGATCGCTGTCACCGTGCTGCAACCTTTTCTGAAACCCGATTGGTGAGGGTCAAGCAGGGTGTTGCTGTCCATGTGCTGGGTAAGTTGAAGGAGGACACATCTTTCTAGGATTTTGGCTAAGAATGGGAGATTGAATACGGGTCTGAAGTTATTGAGATCATATGGGTCAGAGCCCGTTTTTTTTAGTATTGGCGTGACTTGGCCAATTTTGAGACAGTCTTGCATGATTCCGGTTGTCAGGGAGCTGTTTATAATCTTGGTCCAGAGCGGGGCTAGGGTGTGTTTGAGCTTTTTAGCCAGTTGGGTAGGATTAGGGTCCACAATGTGAGACGAGGGATTGGATTTGGTAATTATGTCGAAGATTTCTGCTTCAGAGATGGGGTTGAACGACTTCCAATGGGTAGTGGGGTGTCCGGGTGGGATGTTTTCTTCTTTGCCATGGGGCGGGCTTTCACTGGGTGGACGGAGGTGGTCATCCAGGGAGAGCTCAATCTTGGTGATTTTGTCATCAAAGAAATTGGCAAAGTTGTCACATAGGACTTTGGAAGCCTGCACTGAGGTTGAGGGGGGCTTGGAAGTTTGTTGTCTAATGAGATTGAAGAGCTCTTTGGGACGGTTTTTGGTGTTGTCTAGTGCACCACAGAAGAAGGAAGTTTTTTCTTTCTTGATGTGCTTTTTATATTTCCTGCGTTCCGTTTTGAGTTGATCAAGGTGGATTGTGGACGGGTTGTTCTGCCAGAGTCTTTCTGCAGCTCTTAGTTGTCTTCTTTCCGAGTTTAGGTCTGTGTTGAACCAGGATCTTGATGGAATGTTCCTGACTCTTTTTTATTTCAAGGGAGCCATTTGGTCAAGTATGGAGGTCATAGTTCTGTTGTAGATAGGTCGCATGTGGTGGCGGGAAGGATTGAGCTTATCCTTTTTTCCAGGTTGGCAAGGGGAATCTGTCTTATATTTCTCGCCCATCAGGGGGAATCCTGTGTGCGAGGTAGGCAATGGATCTTTTGGTTGATGTGAAATAGAATTATGTGGTGGTCTGACCAGTCAACAGGAAGGATGTGGTCAAAAGTGACTGTATCTTCGTGAGCTATGATGGCATCCAGGATGGAGCCTCTGTTATGGGTTTGCTCTGAGCAGTGTTGGATAAGATTGTTGTTGCGTAGAAGTTCATTCATGGATTGGATCAGAGAGTTATTATCATCCTCCCAATGTAGGTTGAGGTTGCCTAGTATTATGTTGTTAGAGCCCAAGAGTGAGCAGTGTGTTATCAGGTCGGACAGGTGTTCTCCAAATGAGGGGGTGTTGCCTGGCGGATGGTAAAGCAGATGGCAGCATAGCAATTTGTTGTCAGTCGTCTTAATGGTGGCAGTTAGATATCGAAAGTGTTATATTTGAAGGAGTCTGTTTCCGTTACGGAGATGTTGCTCTTGTGGATGATTGCAATCCCACCGCCTCGATGGTTCTTTCTGTCTTTTTTGATGATTGAGAACCCCGGGGGCACAAGCATGTCAATGATAGGGGAAGAGGATTCATTCAACCAGGTTTCTGTGATGAACGTGATATCTATGTCATGTGTGAGGATGGTTTCTGCCAGTTCTGTTGCGTGTTTGGTAGCAGATCTACAGTTTATGAGCATGCAGTTGATCGACCCCTTATTGTTACTTTTCTTCATTAGGGGAGCCATGGGGATATTAGTGAGGAGGGCTGGAGGCCTCGACATTCTCGGTGCGATGCGGTCTCTTCCAAATCCAGTGATAACCTGGATCTCGGAGCTGAGGTTGATAGCTGAAGTTGAGTCATAGGATTTGGCAAGATTAATCGCCTCACTTATGGACATTGCAGCGCTTGTTCTTTTGGGTCTCTGCAGCTGGTTCAAGAAGGGTGTCGTGTGCCAGCTGTGCCGTTGGACCTTGGGAGGACTTGTGTGTTTATTGTTGGTAGCTATGGGTGTAGGGTGTGGGCGTTGGGTAGGCTCCAGAGGTGTTGTGAGGTGCACTAAGATTTTGTGGATTCCCTGTATTACGATCTCTAGTTGGTTTTCCAACAGATCAAGTCTCTGAGTCATATTCATAGAGGAAGCGGTAGGGGAGTTTAGGTTCAGGATGTCCTGAATGGGGCAGTCAGGGGAAGGAGAGAGCTTGTCAGTGGTAGTGTGGCTTACTGTGTTAATGTTGCCTATGTTGTCCCTGGCTATAGCTGTGGGCAAGTGGTGTGGAGAGTTCCGTCATGAATCAGGCGACAGCTTCTGGAGTGCTGGTGAAAGGAGAGAGATTGGAGCTATTGACTGTGGGTCGGTGGTTACGCTCGTTGCTTGAAGGTAATAGTTTTGTGTAGAGGGGGGGAGCGGTGGAGGTCGATAAGGGCTTGTAGAGTCTCAGCCGAGACGTACCTCGGGTTTGTTATGGATGAGAAGTATGTATTGTGCGAGTCAGGGGAGGTGGAGTAGAAGGAGAGGGTGTCGTCTGAGGGGGATAGGTTGGTGGATTGTGCCTTGGGGTTGCTTGGGGTCCAATGGCAGAGCCAAACTTTCGAGTTCACCTCTCTACCTTTCAGCCTGTCGTTGGCCCCTTGGTGTTTTACCAAGGTTCTGAGGCCAGTGGCAGAATGTCTGAAAGCATCTGGCATGCGGATGATTGTGTACCTGGATGACATATTGTTCATGGACCACTGTCTGCAGGTGCTGACTGGTCACCTCAGGACGGAGGTGCATCTCCTTCAGTCTCTGGGGTTTGTTATCAACCGAGTGAAGTCCAGTCTCTCCCCGTCCCGTTCAATAACCTTTTTGGGTTTCTTAATCAACTCAGTGGAATCTACGCTGAGACTTCCCTTCAGGAAGATAACAAAGATCCAGCATGAAGTGAGGAGGTGCTGGTGAAGCAACGGACTCTCTGTGCCAGATAGCCAGGGTGGTAGGCCTGTTATCTTCCTCTATCCAGGCCATTTTTCCGGGACCCCTCCACTTTAGGGCTCTTCAACGAATCAAGGTGTCTCACCTTTGTTGCAGCCTCACATGCTCCCAGTATGTTCCCCTGTCAGACGAGGCCAAGGAGGAGCTCAGTTGGTGGCTCGTGGGAGCAGACGTTTTTCACGTCCTCAATTTCCTAGCCACCCTAGCTTTGGATGGAATGGTTTACCACTCAGTCAATACCTTTAGGTCGACAATTTCAGCAGGCCATGCTGTCATCACGGAACTTCCAGTTGGAGAACACCTTCTGGTTAAGAAGCTGCTCTGTGGCATTCGATTGTCACTCCCTCTGGAACCCCGATATTTGGTCCTTTGGGATGTTAATAAGGTGTTGTACCTATTGTCTTCTTGGCCTAGTTACAGGTACCTTTCCTGGAAGAAGATGTTGGTCAAATTGGCCATTTTTCTGTGTCTAATCTCATGCAGGAGGATGTTGGATGTCAGAGCCCTGGACATTATGGGCGCTCCATCACTCCGGATGTGGTCACCTTCCATGTGGCTCGTCACACTAAGGGGCCGATTCCGATCTCGGCCGGTAGGGCACCGAATCGGATTCGGCTTAACCGGATCCGATTCGGAGCCCTCTTTCCCGACCGATTAGTACGTGCGTCTGGCCGAGCGAGTACGATGCGAGCGCACGCGAAATCGCCGACCGACTTGTTTGCGGGTCCGAACCGCTCCGACCGACTCGCACAGACACGACTCACACCGCGCAATGGAGACGTTCCCCGGCCGGGTAAGTACGATGCGCACCTCGAACAGTCCGACCGACTCGCGCCGTCCGGCTCGAAAGAGCAGTCGGATCCGGACTTCGGGGGTCCGTGTCGGACCCCCCTGTACGCGTAGCTGCGCGAGTCGCACACAGGGGGGACCATGGGTCCCCCCTACACATGCATGTATGGTGCGAGTCGCACCGATGCATACCCGCTGTAGGGGGGGCTCTTGTTCGCGACGCACCCATTGAGTCAATGGGAGCCCGTGTACGCGTCGTACGACCGGCTCCCATTGACTTCAATGGGAGTCCGACCGAATCGAGTCCGATAGCATGCGTCCGCATCGTACTCGTTTGGTCGGACTGCTAGAGTCCGGTTCGGTCGGATATCTCTCCGAATCCGACTCGGTCGGAGAGATTTCCGGCCCGAATCGGAATCGGCCCCTAAGTGTCATTCCCGGGTGCTTTCCTATCTGTTTTTTCCAGAAGCACCCAAGTTGTGCGTCGTCAGGTGTCTAAAGGCCTATGAGTCCATGATGGCACAGCTTCTGCCTCAAAGGGAAAAACAGCAGCTGATTGCCTTAACCCCTTCCCTGCTCATGACGGGCTCAGCTCGTCATGCTGCGCGGTCGGGCTGTGCGCATGACGAGCTGAGCTCGTCACGACCACGCCCGCGATCGGAATGTCCAGCACCTGGGCGGAATTCCGATCGCAGCGAAGGCGTTAAGGAAACCTTTATGAATGATCTCCTATCCGACCATCACGCGATGGGTACTGTGGATTAGGCAGGAGACTGACATCAACACCAAAATGTTTGGTGCACACTCCGCTCGGGGTGCATTGGCCTCAAAGGTCTTTGCTTTGGGAGCTCACTTGGAGGATATTTTAAATGCATTAGACTGGTCTTCAGATTCAACCTTTAAGAGGGTCTATTTCAAATCAGTCTCCTCCATTGCAGCTCTGGTGGTGGACAAGCTTTAAACTAGCATAATCCTTGCCTCCGGGTCCTGAAATAGAATGGAAAATGTCCTAGCTATCATAACAGGAATTTTCAATTCTATTAAGTTCTCAGAGGTGAGGATTAGCCCACCCAATGATGAATCATGGCCCACCCGGGTTATTGGATCTGCTTACTGATGTAGGTAAGGATTTTTCCTTTTCCTTGCAATGTCATGCTTGCATTGTTTGAGTTTAGGCTCTGGTTATTAGTGGTTGGCTGCTTACCTGGTTAATTGGTGCTCTCTAAATTACAGGAACGGAGTCTTCCAAACAGGAGTAAACATCTTCTACGGTCAGCTTTGTCACAGGAAGAAAGAGGAAAATAGATGAAGGACAAGGCCATTTACAGAGGATGGAGGCACCTAATTGGATATGGACTTGTTTTGTTGGCACTTCATTGTTTCCCTGGGATCATGTGAAATGAACTCCTTTGTTCTTATGGTTATTGATTTGATATGGCTGCTCTGCAAATAAATGAAGAAAGTATAGCATAATCCTCACCTCTGAGTCCTGAGTCCTAAATAGAATTGAGACTTTCCATTACTATAGGACATTTTTCATTCTGCTTCTCGCATTGTAATCCAAGTGCACCCCCTCTCCAGTAATTTAGACACCCTCACAATCCATTCACCTACTTCCCACAAATGTAAACAATCCTCCGGCAGATAGCACCGACATTTTTCCATCTATATCATACTGCTCCTTATCTCTTCATCAATACCACTTCCTAGTGTTCCTTAAGAAGCTAGTTTCGGGAAGCAAGCCCGGACCCCTCGCTGATTTTCTGCTCGGCGCAGTCTATTAAAAGTGTTGTGCTGTGAAAAGTAATGTGCTGATGACCGTGCCGAGGACTATGGGAGATAAAGCAGTTTCATTACTGAAGCCAGGCATTGTAGGTGTAACTAATTCAGCTCCCTCTGTGCGGCACATCTTTCCTTTTGAAAGTATTTCTTTCCGGCGATTTCATAGCGGTGTAAATACACTCATTGGGCCGGAGGTAGCTGATTATTCCAGCGGGTTCTTTCAGCGCGTGACAAATTCGTCAGTGTTTCATATAACTTACTGTCTGCAAGGTTTCCTCTGCGCGCGTGAGGGGATTATTGAGGCGTTTTTCGGTATAATTAAGAGAGGGGGCGACCGAGACTGGGCTCTGATAGCCCATGGCGCTCTGGACTGATGTGATGATACGCATTTTCTTAAGGGGCTAGGGCATGCAATAGTCCTTCATTATTAAGGCGAGCAGTAATTTGTCCTGTCACATGCACGGCATGATTTCAAGGCATGTTAGAACACAGTAACGTGATGGACAGTGGCGTGTTTTTGAGGACCATGAAGTCAAACCGAGCAGAGAACTTAGCCCGAAGCAATATCTTTTATTGGTTTTGTAAGGCTGTCCATTTCAGTAGTTATGTAGTTCTCATCACGATGATCAAACGACAAATTGTGGCTTAACGCTGCTTAACGCTGCCTTGTGAATAGGGCCTCCTTCACGGTGTTTTTAGCGTGAAGGGGGCATGCAGTGGGTGTTGCGGTGGGCGTTCCACCCCAACACCCATTGAGTTTGACGCTACCTCCTTTTCACAAGGGCAGCGTAAATAGGAGGTAGCGCCAAACTAAAGACCAGGAAAAATCTGGTATTAACCCCTTCCAGGCGGCGAGTCCCCCCCCCTTCTGTCCGCCCCCCGCTTGCTACCGCCAACTGATTTTAACCCCCCCCTTTGGCTTTTCGGCTCGCCCCCTGATTGGGGGGGAGCCTTCTTTGACCTGGTGGGCCAATCCTGGCCCCTTCCCCGGCTTAGCCGGGCATTTACATGTTGCGGGGGCGGGGAAAGGGGAGGGTCCCCCCGCCGCCGGCCGGCGTTCCCCCCGGGCCCCTACTGGGTCCGGCTTTGCCTTCCCGGCCCGGGTCCAAAGGTGGCGAAACGAGGAGAAATGCTTTATTTCTCCTCGTTTCTGCTTTTTCCATGTGTGCTGCCTTGTGCAGCACACATGGAAAAGGCAAAATGCCATAGTTTGTTCATGTACAGGAAGGTGTCCCTTCCTGTACATGAACAAACCTTTTTTTAAAATGCTGTTTTGTAACTTACATGTGTGCTGCATGAAGCAGCACACATGTAAGTTACAAACAGGCATTTAAGGTTTGTTTATGTGCAGGAAGGGGCACCTTCCTGTACATGAACAAACCTCCCTGCTTGCAGACACCCTTGCACTCTGGTGCAAGGGTGCCTGCGTTGGCGCTAAGTTGTGAAACTTAGCGCCATCGCAGGGGGAAACGCAAGGCTGCACCATGTCCTTGAGAATATGGTGTAGCCTCGCGCTTTCGAAGTGGCGGAGAGAGGCGTTGAGCCAAGAAGGCTAACGCCTCTCACCGCCATTTCCTCGAGAATATGGCCCATTGTGTATTTCTCTAGCTGTTCGAACAGTTAGTTACATGCTACGATGCTTTTTAGTTTTCTTATGTATAATCCCGTCTGCCTGAATAATCATTCTCCTAAGAAATGACTCAGAATTCAGAGATATATTGGACTGTAATCAGTGCCACCAGCACTCGTTTTTGTTGACCGGCACATATTTTTCTGCATTAGATATTTCTAGAGAGCAAGAGAGCTAAAAACAAACAAAGCGGAAAAATGGAGGAAGAAGAGACAGAGAAACCAGAACAGAGGGAGAAAGCAGGCACCTGTGAGAGTAAAACAAAGGTGGAGGAAGTGTCTGGTAGTGGATTAAAGAGGTCTGAGGTGGATCCAAGATTACACACCAGATGGTATTCAGCACACCTACATTTTCTGAACAGAGCTTTGGGCGCAAGCACTCATTCTTTTAGAAACTAAGCACTGGCTGTAATGAACAGCTCAAGTCTTCAAATAAAAAAAGAAAAATTCAGTTGTAAAGATGAAATATGCATTATAAGGAGTGACTAAATGAGCATTTGCGAAATGTAGAGAGTTTGCTGCTTAATTGAGTAGAACATATAGACCCTTAATGGACCTAGTTGTGTCTGGACATTTGCTTTAGGTCTTCTTCCAGCATTTAATAGTCATGCATGTTGAAAGTCGTTAGCTGGCAGTTTAGTCCATGAGTGCACAAAACATATTATACTAAAGATACAAGAGAGGGTAATGCTTCACACAGAGAGAGACTTTTTCTTTCATTGACAAAATTAATAATGCCATTGGACGGGTTTCTCTTATAGGGTGTCTTACCAGGGAGAATTAAGTTTGAGGAATTTCCAGAGCTCATCTTTCACAAATTCTGCAAATTCTTTGATGGCCTCAAACTTGGTATTAAAATCACCTGCCACCAGAAAACTTTAATGAAAATAATGCCAATGAGTGGGGAAAAAATAGAGCAAACACCCAGGGAGCTCATGGAAATGTTGAAAGAACAAGCTGAAACAAAGTTATTTTAATTGAGATTGGAGATAGATACAATGGAAGAGCAGATTGAGAAATTAAATTTACCTGGGGTAACGGAAAAAAACAAAGTTTGTGGAATTGGTTGAGGTGCTAAGTAATATAGTAATCATCCAGAAAAGATACTAAGAAAGAAAAAATCTAGATTTACTTGAGATAGAAAGATTAAAAAATGTTTGATTCTGTAAAGAATACTAAGAACTGAAAACATATCAAGTTTGAGACCGAGGTTTTAAAAATTTGATTTTAGCTAGTGCAATTTAGAAACTGCATTGACCAAACTGTTTTAGAATGCAAACACAGACATTTTCGATCTCTTTGCAACTCAAAAGTTGTTAGACATTCAATTAAGTTGCATATGCAAAATATTTGTAAAATGCCCTCTCTATACCCCAAAAATGTGGTACCCTCTGTGGAAACACAAGGAGATGATGGACGGAGCGCTGAAACTTTTCAGACACTTCCCCCAAGTCACAGTTCTGGGTTGAATCCATCATTGTTTTTTAGCTCACTTCGCCACCCCAGTTCAGACACAGCTATATGCAAATCAGTCTTGACCCTGTGCCTCATGGGAAAAGTCCAGCCCGAACTGCCAAGCCATGTCTTTCCTGTACCGGAAACAAGCATCCTGGGACCGGTTTCGGGCTAACAGCCCTCATCAGCCAGGCGAGCTTGAGGCCAGTGGCAAAGTGAGCAAGGGACCCACATCTGGGCATACCCTGCCAACTTAGGGTGAACAAAGCAAACACAAGGAGATGATGGACGGAGCGCTGAAACTTTTCAGACACTCACCCCCAGTCACAGATCTGGGTTGAATCCATCATCGTTCTTTAGCTCACTTCGCCACCCCAGTTCAGACACAGCTATATGCAAATCAGTCTTGACCCTGTGCCTCATGGGAACAGTCCAGCCCGAACTGCCAAGCCATGTCTCCCCCCCCTGGACCGGAAACTAGCATCCTGGGCCCGGTTTCGGGCTAACAGCGCTCATCAGCCAGGCTAGCTTGAATCCAGTGGCAAAGTGAGCAAGGGACCCACGTCTCGGCATACCCTGCCAACTTAGGGCGAACACAGCAAACACAAGGAGATGATGGATGGAGCACTGAAACTTTTCAGACACTCACTCCCAGTCACAGATCTTGGATGAATCCATCATCGTTCTTTAGCTCACTTCGCCACCCCAGTTCAGACACAGATATATGCAAATCAGTCTTGACCCTGTGCCTCATGGGAACAGTCCAGCCCAAACTGCCAAGCCATGTCTTCCCTGGACCGGAAACAAGCATCCTTGGACCGGTTTCGGGCTAACGGCCCTCATCAGCCAGGCTAGCTTGAATCTAGTGGCAAAGTGAGCAAGGGACCCACGTCTGGGCATACCCTGCCAACTTAGGGCGAACAAACCAAACACAAGTAGATGATGGATGGAGTGCTGAAACTTTTCACACACTCACCCCCAGTCACAGATCTGGGTTAAATCCATCATCGTTCTTTAGCTCACTTCGCCACCCCAGTTCAGACACAGCTATATGCAAATCAGTCTTGACCCTGTGCCTCATGGGAACAGTCCAGCCCGAATTGCCAAGCCATGTCTTCCCTGACCCGGAAACAAGCATCCTGGGACCGGTTTCGGGCTAACAGCCCTCATCAGCCAGGCTAGCTTGAATCCAGTGGCAAAGTGAGCAAGGGACCCACGTCTGGGCATATCCTGCCAAATTAGGGCGAACAAAGCAAACACAAGGAGATGATGGACGGAGCACTGAAACTTTTCAGACGCTCACCCCCAGTCACAGATCTGGGTTGAATCCATCATCGTTCTTTAGCTCACTTCGCCACCCCAGTTCAGACACCGCTATATGCAAATCAGTGTTGACCCTGTGCCTCATGGGAACAGTCGAGCCCAAACTGCCAAGCCATGTCTTCCCTGGACCGGAAACAAGCATCCTGGGACCGGTTTCGGGCTAACTGCCCTCATCAGCCAGGCTAGCTTGAATCCAGTGGCAAAGTGAGCAAGGGACCCACGTCTGGGCATACCCTGCCAACTTAGGGCGAACAAAGCAAACACAAGTAGATGATGGATGGAGTGCTGAAACTTTTCACACACTCACCCCCAGTCACAGATCTGGGTTAAATCCATCATCGTTCTTTAGCTCACTTTGCCACCCCAGTTCAGACACAGCTATATGCAAATCAGTCTTGACCCTGTGCCTCATGGGAACAGTCCAGCCCGAATTGCCAAGCCATGTCTTCCCTGACCCGGAAACAAGCATCCTGGGACCGGTTTCGGGCTAACAGCCCTCATCAGCCAGGCTATCTTGAATCCAGTGGCAAAGTGAGCAAGGGACCCACGTCTGGGCATATCCTGCCAAATTAGGGCGAACAAAGCAAACACAAGGAGATGATGGACGGAGCACTGAAACTTTTCAGACGCTCACCCCCAGTCACAGATCTGGGTTGAATCCATCATCGTTCTTTAGCTCACTTCGCCAACCCAGTTCAGACACCGCTATATGCAAATCAGTGTTGACCCTGTGCCTCATGGGAACAGTCGAGCCCAAACTGCCAAGCCATGTCTTTCCTGGACCAGAAACAAGCATCCTGGGACCGGTTTCGGGCTAACAGCCCTCATCAGCCAGGCTAGCTTGAATCCAGTGGCAAAGTGAGTAAGGGACCCATGTCTGGGCATACCCTGCCAACTTAGGGCTAACAAAGCAAACACAAGGAGATGATGGACGGAGCGCAATTCGAGCTGGACTGTTCCCATGAGGCACAGGGTCAAGACTGATTTGCATATAGCTTAGTCTGAACTGGGGTGGCGAAGTGAGCTAAAGAACGATGATGGATTCAACCCAGATCTGTGACTGGGGGTGAGTGTCTGAAAAGTTTCAGCGCTCCGTCCATCATCTCCTTGTGTTTGCTTTGTTCCCCCTAATTTGGCAGGATATGCCCAGACGTGGGTCCCTTGCTCACTTTGCCACTGGATTCAAGCTAGCCTGGCTGATGAGGGCTGTTAGCCCGAAACCTGTCCCAGGATGCTTGTTTCCTGTCCAGGGAAGACATGGCTTGGCAATTCGGGCTGGACTGTTCCCATGAGGCACAGGATCAAGACTGATTTGCATATAGCTGTGTCTGAACTGGGGTGGCGAAGTGAGCTAAAGAACGATGATGGATTTAACCCAGATCTGTGACTGGGGGTGAGTGTCTGAAAAGTTTAAGCGCTCTGTCCATCATCTCCTTGTGTTTGCTTTGTTAGCCCTAAGTTGGCAGGGTATGCCCAGACGTGCGTCCCTTGCTCACTTTGCCACTGGATTCAAGCAAGCCTGGCTGATGAGGGCTGTTAGCCCGAAACCTGTCCCAGGATGCTTGTTTCTGGTCCAGGGAAGACATGGCTTTGCAATTCGGGCTTGACTTTTCCCATGAGGCACAGGGTCAAGACTGATTTGAATATAGCTGTGTCTGAACTGGGGTGGAGAAGTGAGCTAAAGAACGATAATGTATTCAACTATTTGCTCCTGGGCGCCATTTTTACTCCCGACCCACAGGTTAGCAGTCTATTCTCAAGACGCTACCCGGGATAAAAAGGGGCGGATGACGCGACCGCGCCGGAGACGAGTTTTTGCTGTTGTACCCGGGGGTCATAACGGGGATTATACTGAGATCTAATTGCTGCTGACAATTGCTTTAACTTGTTTTAACTCTGCTGTTTTAAAATTGAATTGAAAGCGCCCTTGAAACTGAAATCTTGCGTGTTTGCACATCGTTATTATTAAGCCCTGAAACTGAAATCTTGCGTGTTTGCATATCGTTATTATTAGCCCTAAAACTGAAATCTTGCGTGTTTGCACATCGTTATTATTAAGCCCTGAATCTGAAATCTTGCGTGTTTGCACATTGCTTTATTAAGTCATTTTGACCAGAGTGGGGTATTTGCTCCTGGGCGCCATTTTTACTCCCGACCCACAGGTTAGCAGTCTATTCTCAAGACGCTACCCGGGATAAAAAGGGGCGGATGACGCGACCGTGCAGCGGACGCGCGCAGCAGGCACGCCGCTGGCGCACCGAAGGCGCGCCTAAGGCAAGCCCGTCTGCGCCCGTCCGCACCCGGAACATGACCAGTGCCAGCCATGCTGCCCGATCTGATGCAGATCATCAGCAGCGAATAACCTGGTCAGAAAAACAATTATTGGCACTAAAGCCACCTATCTGCCCCTACCCTAGCTGCATTGATTTGGGAATAGACGGTTTGGAAAACACAGTAGAGGAACTAAAATGTGAATTTTGTCCTTTTAAACTAGATATCCCATACATTGGAAAAAATCTGGTAATTGAGAAGATTACTTATAGGGCCTGCCTAATTAACTGCAGATCTCTTCCGAAACATTCTGCAGATATCTGGCTTACCCTAGACACGGACCATTGGGATATCATGTTTCTAACAGAAACATGGATAAGAAATTGCAATAATCCAGATATCTCTTTGGCAATCCCACAAGGTTATAAGATAACAACATTAAATCGAGACAATAACAGAAGGGGAGGGGGGCTTGCGATAATTCTGAGAAACAACTGGGAGATAACACAGAAAAAAATAGAAAATCTTGGATCTATTGAAGCCCTCTGGTATTGCATAAAATTTTCCCCTGCGTCGTGTTTTACAGGAATTCTGGTTTATAGACCTCCAGATTCCGCGTTAGTCAATCTCACTGATTTATATGATATCATTGCAGACCTATCATTAAGACATCCCAATCTCACAGTGCTGGGCGATTTTAATATTCATATAGATAGTGATTCTTGTCCGCTTAGCGTCAAAATTGGCAGACACTTTATCAGGGCTAAACTAAATCAACTAGTTGCATGTTCTACACATGTGGCTGGTCATACAATTGATCTTATATTTTCAAATGAGCGATCCATAACAGTTGAGATTCCGCTCCAAGTAACATGGTCAGACCATCGACTGATTCCGTTCAATCTAACCCGTACCGCTGATTCTAAGCAGAAGGGCCCTCATTTGAGCTCAGGAGAGATTGGAAGAAACTCTCTGTTGAAATTCTAGAAACAGAACCTCGGACTACCACTCCAGAGTTTACAGGGAGCACCGACCAAGACGCCTTAACCTTCCAATACTGGATCACCTCCACACTTGATAAAATTGCTCCCATAAAACCAATAAAACAAAATAAAAAATAAACCCTCGGCCCCTTGGTTTTCCATGGAACTGAGGTTAGAAAAAAGTGCCTGTAAAAAACTTGAGCGATTATGGAGGAAAAACTATGAAAATGAGGCCAAAAAGGCCTATAAAACTGCGTTAAAAAAGTTCCAAAGACTGAAGCATGCAACTATTCGAGACTTTATGGCAGAGCAAATTAAGTCCTCCAACAATTCGACCAAAGAAATATTCGACTTGGTCCAAGGCTTTACTAAACCAATAGTAACAAAAAGTTTAGTAGCACCTTCAGCGACTCTTTGTGAAAACATAGCCATTTTTTTTCCAAGAGAAAATTCAGGCGATTCAGGTGTCATTTCCACAGTCTGAAGCAATTGATACACACTCGCACACTTCAAAGCCTATAAACAGCTGGTCAGAGTTTAGCTTCTTTGGCCAGGAGGCATCCCTACAGGATTTAAAGAATATAAAGTCGGGTTCTCCTACCGACCCTTGCCCTGCTAGATTTTTTAAGCTCTTGGCCTCCTGTTTTAATCCTTTTCTCACCGACATTTGGAATTCTTCTCTTAGTTTGGGAGTATTTCCTACATGTTGGAAAATAGCACAGGTAAGGCATATTCTTAAGAAGGAAGATGCGGATCCCAACATATTAAAAAATTATAGGCCAATCTCCCTACTTCCAGCACCATCAAAAATCTTGGAAAAGGAGGTCCAGAAACAGCTCTCTGCTTTTCTGGAATTAAATGACCTCCTACACGACTCCCAATCAGGCTTTAGAGCTGGATACAGCACAGAAACAGCCTTATTGGAGGTTGCAGAAACTGTGCGGGCAGCAGTAGATCTGGGACAGTGTGCCATGCTTGTGTTGTTGGATCTTTCCGCAGCCTTTGATACGGTGTCTCACTGTATCCTATTAAAAAGGCTTGAGGAGCTGGGAATATTTGGAACTGTACTTACTTGGTTTAAATCCTTTTTGGAAGGCCGGACCCAACAAGTGTGCCTCCATCCTTTCACCTCATCAGAAAAACCCCTGACATGTGGAGTTCCGCAGGGTTCCGCTTGAGCCCGACCCTTTTCAATGTGTATCTTGCCCCCTGGCCGGCCTAGTCGAACAATGGAGTGTAAAGGTTGTCTCGTATGCTGATGACACCCAGCTGGTGTTCTCCTTTAAGGACAACACGGAGGCAGCATTTTTCAATTTCAGGCAATGTCTACTTAATATATCATCTTGGATGACAGACAGTTGCTTGAAATTGAACACAGATAAAACTGAGGTGCTGTTTTTTAATCAAGCACTCCCCTAAGGCAGAACTCTGGTGGCCGGCTGAGCTTAATCCCCCCAGTACCGGTGCAATCAGCAAGAAACCTAGGTTTCAAATTTGACAACACCTTATCTGGCAAAGCTCAGATTAATTATGTTTCCTCCCAATGTTTCTGGAAATTAAAAACGTTACGAAAAACCCTCAATTATCTCCCTATGGACTGCAGGAAAATGGTGGTGCATGCACTTATAACCTCACAATTAGACTATGCAAATAGTCTGTATTTAGGTCTTCCGGCATATCAGATTAAGAGGCTGCAAATTATCCAAAATTCGGCAGCTAGATTGATCAGGAATGTGCCAATACGACACCACATCACCCCACATCTTCGGAGCCTACATTGGCTGCCGATAGGGAGAAGAATTGAATTTAAAGCACTGACACTTGTATATAGGGCCTTGGGGGAGAAAGGCCCAAAATACTTAAAAAGAGAATACAAAAATATTCCCAGACCAGAGTCCTTAGGTCTAATCAACATGAACTGCTGGTCACCCCCATTTTAAAAATCCAGAACTGGAGGCTGTTCCTTTTCAGTGAAAGCAGCTGTCCTTTGGAATACAATGCCTATATATATTAGAAAGGCTAAGTCAGAAAAATTGTTTAGGAAAGCACTCAAGACGTGGTTATTTAACCGCCCAGAATCCCCCGACTTGCTCCATGGCTTGAACTTTTTGCTGTTTCTCTAGCGCCGGGACACCTCCGTTGGAGGTAGCCGTGCGCTCTATAAATGCAAATAATAATAATAATAATAAATCAAATCTGTGACTGGGGGTGAGTGTCTGAAAACTTTCAGTGCTCTGTCCATCATCTCCTTGTGTTTGCTTTGTTCACCCCAAGTTGGCAGGGTATGCCCAGACGTGGGTCCCTTGCTCACTTTGCCACTGGATTCAACCTAGCCTGGCTGATGAGGGCTGTTAGCCCAAAACCGGTCCCAAGATGCTTGTTTCCGGTCCAGGGAAGACATGGCTTGGCAATTCGGGCTGGACTGTTCCCATGAGGCACAGTGTCAAGACTGATTTGCATATAGCTGTGTCTGAACTGGGGTGGCGAAGTGAGCTAAAGAATGATGATGGTTTCAACCCAGATCTGTGACTGGGGGTGAGTGTCTGAAAAGTTTCAGCGCTCCGTCCATCATCTCCTTGTGTTTGCTTTGTTCGCCCTAAGTTGGCAGGGTATGCCCAGACGTGGGTCCCTTGCTCACTTTGCCACTGGACTCAAGCTAGCCTGACTGATGAGGGCTGTTAGCCCAAAACCGGTCCCAGGATGCTTGTTTCCGGTCCAGGGAAGACATGGCTTGGCAACTTGGGCTGGACTGTTCCCATGAGGCACAGGGTCAAGACTGATTTGCATATAGCTGTGTTTGAACTGGGGTGGTGAAGTGAGCTAAAGAACGATGATGGATTCAACCCAGATCTGTGACGGGGGTGCGTGTCTGAAAAGTTTCAGCGCTCTGTCCATCATCTCCTTGTGTTTGCTTTGTTCGCCCTAAGTTGGCAGGGTATGCCCAGACGTGGGTCCCTTGCTCACTTTGCCACTGGATTCAAGCTAGCTTGGCTGATGAGGGCTGTTAGCCCGAAACCGGTCCCAGGATGCTTGTTTCTGGTCCAGGGAAGACATGGCTTGGCAATTTGGGCTGGACTGTTCACATGAGGCACAGGGTCAAGACTGATTAGCATATAGCTGTTTCTGAACTGGGGTGGCGAAGTGAGCTAAAGAACGATGATGGATTCAACCCAGATCTGTGACTGCGGGTGAGTGTCTGAAAAGTTTCAGCACTCCGTCCATCATCTGCTTGTGTTTGCTTTGTTTGCCCTAAGTTGGCAGGGTATGCCCAGACGCGGGTCCCTTGCTCACTTTGCCACTGGATTCAAGCTAGCCTGGCTGATGAGGGCTGTTAGCCCGAAACCACTCCTAGGATGCTTGTTTCCGGTCCAGGGAAGACATGGCTTGGCAATTCGGGCTGGACTGTTCCCATGAGGCACAGGGTCAAGACTGATTAGCATATAGCTGTTTCTGAACTGGGGTTGCGAAGTGAGCTAAAGAACGATGATGGATTCAACCCAGATCTGTGACTGGGGGTGTGTGTCTGAAAAGTTTCAGCGCTCCGTCCATCATCTCCTTGTGTTTGCTTTGTACCCCCTGTGGATCCACAAATAAAATATACATTTATTGAAAAAATTTGGTTAGATTAAAACATGGAGGATGAGAGAATTTGCAGGGCCACTGACTCAGTATGTTTCAGTCTGTGTCTTTCAATCCTAAATTAACCACTGATCAACTTTACTAAAATGAACTGCAAAGAAAAGTACCATGACTACTATGGGTGATCCTCCAGGATGTATTTTCTTCTACACAAAATAGTTGTCTTTTTGTTTTGTCAAACTGTGCGTCTATGAACAGAAAAATGTGTTAACCTGAAATATTTAAATCCCTCAAATCAAACCGCGTAAGTTTTAGGACTCATGGACTGAATAGACGAAAGGGATCTTGGGTATTCAGTGGTTTCAAAGGAAAATTTGAACTATTAAGTAAATAATCACATTCTGCAAATTGTAAGCTCTAGGGAAATAAAATACAATTGGGCAAATCACACTAAACAGTGCTTCTATGCTACACCATTTTGCATTGCCTTAATGCAAAATATTACACCTACAAGAGGCATATAGTTATCCTTCATTTGGGATGATCAAAGAAGTCTTCGTAAAACATCATTTTTTCCGATTCACAACAGATTCAGGCCATTCTCTGCACCAAGTGTACCATTTTCTGATGAATGGAACACAACAATTTGAATAAAAAAATTCAGCCTTTTGCCAATATTATTTGGCAACTTTCATCTTCCCTTTATTGCAAAATCCTCATCCATCACATCAAGGTATATACATTTGAACTTCTTGGTCCTCTTATCTTTAATTCTCTTCCCCCTTTCAAATCATATTTTTGCTATCCCTCTGAAATTAAAGGTGATCTCAAACATCACAAGCTTTCCCTAGAACAACCAGATATGTAAAACCAAAAAAACCCTTCCCCCTTCCCAAGAGAGTGATTGTGAAAATGTATATCACCATAAATACACTCAGGTAATACGCATCTAAATGTCATACCTGGCAACATTTGTGTTTAGGTTTTACTTAACTATGCATCATTACTCAAATATTCTCACATCAACAAATTACCTTGACGCAACTAAGCAAAATGCACGTTTTCCCATGTATCTGGCAATGTCATGTAAAGCTCATCTGTAAAAAGGGCTACTACTACCTAAATGCAGATGCAACATGACTGTGCAATGTGTTATTGCCAGAGTTTTATCTAGTTTTTTCTGTTCATACTCCTTGTAATGTGAAGACACTTTTAAATGGTCCATTGTCTCTGGTATTATTCAAGTGTTTTACTTTGTGATGGGCCATGGGTACCATCTAAAATGTTTGTTATGACTTAGGACACATCAGTGGAGTGAGTGGATTGTTCTTTATCAATGGTTTAGGTGGATGAAGTACATGCTGCAGGATTTCTGCACCTCTTAGTATTTAGTTAAAATTCCATTCCACCATTATGTTCATCAAAATATTTGAACCCCTTGACCAATACATATAATTCTTGTTGTTTAATTCTAATTTAACTTGGTATGAACCTTTAAATTATTTACTTGTATATGCTTATTTTTTATGTCTCCAGTTAGACAAAACACCTACAAAATTGTGTGACCTGCCAGCCTTAGGTTGTTCTTCTCCCAAACCTTTTCCTTTCCACTACTTATTTTTGCTAATCTCGTTTTTGCTGGCCTTAGGACTCTGCACAGTTTACCAATGCTGAGGTGCATGTGCTCACTATCTAACACATGATAACACTGGCCTATCCGCATTTGGCATATTTAATTTACTTGTAAGTCGATAGTAAAGTGGTACTCCATTAATTACTACTAGTGGGCCAGTGGCACTTGTTGTGCTACCTACTTTTAGTAGCCTTGTAAAGAAGTCTCAGGCCTGCCATTGTAGCCTGTCAGTGGGCAGTTTTAAACTGTCATTTTGACCTGGCAAAATAAACCTTTTCCAGGCCCAAACATTCCTTTTTAATACATACAAGTCAATTTTAAATTGCCATTTCGACCTCGCAAATTACAAACTTTTTTCAGGTCCAAACCTTCCTTTTTAATGCATATGTTACCTATATGGTTAGGCCCTGGACAGCCTTGAAGACAGGGTGCAGTGTATTTAAAAGTCATGTCATGTAAGTTTCAGTTTTACATGCCCTGATAGTGAAAACTCTTAAATTGGTTTTTCACTACTGCAAGGTCTACCTCCTCTATAGGATAACATTGGAGTTACCTTATTACATTTAATAAGTGATAATTTCCAAATGGGAGCAGATGACCAGTGCATGTTTGGTGTATTTAGAATTGTCATGAAAAGTCATCTCTTATAGTAAAGTCGGATTTTAAATTACAATTTTGAAAATGGCACTTTTAGAATGTTGTCATTTTCCTGTCCTAGCCATTTAGTTCCTGTAGCCTGTCTCTGGGTCACATGACTGGGTGTAGTTGACAGTTGGGCTTTGTGCATTCCCCCTAGACAGCCACACACAATTGAGAGCTTAGGTGTGACTAAATGGGCCATCACTGGCAGAATTGGAGGGCAGAGCTGGGCACACCCCTACTTACACTTGAATTAGCTGGGCCCTCCATCCACACAAAGGGATGCCCTCTCCCTGTAGTTAGCCCGGAACCAGGAAAGGAAGACTGTGCACTTCAAAGAGAATTTCTTGATACTTCTTCCACCTTCCAGAGGAAGGGCACCAGGTATAAATACCCATCATTGCACCACTTCACTTGGGCACTTTAGGGGACTGCATCCCCCAGAACTCCTAGCGCCGGGAAGCGCCAACCCGCTGTTTTCGTACCAGGATGTGCATTCAAAGCTGCTCCGGGCTCCCATGGCGTGGGAGCCCATCATTGCGCCACTGCACTTTGGCACTTTAGGGGACTCCATCCCCCAGAACTCCTAGCGCCGGGAGGCGCCGATGCGCTGTTTTTGCGCTAGGAGGCGCATTCAAAGCTGCTCCGGGCTCCCGCGGTGTGGGACACACGCGGACGCGCCCAGGCCGGGGCCGGGCAAAGCCCGGGCCAAGGGCGGGCCCGTCTGTGCCCATCAACGCCAGGAAGAGGCGGGGCGGGGCCACCTCTCTTGGGTGCTCCGGCTTGCCACTGTAAATCACTTTGTGCCCAAAAAGCGCTCCTCATGGTGTGGATTGACTTGGATTCAAGGTACTGAAGCCGCCCTCATTCTTTTCTGGTTCTATACTGTGTTTGTGACTGTGACTTTAACCACGATTCAGTCTTTATTCTCTTACAAAAAATATTTATGTGATAGTACTTTTAAATTGAATTTAGGTCATAATAGCCCCATCCTTGGGGAACTTAGTTGGGTGGCTGAGTGTTATCCCTGAAAATAGCCAGTTCCGGGGACCTCTGGGTGGACCAGAGATTACTGAGTGCATTGTGAGAGATGGGTAAAAGAAAAGCCCAGGGATCGGCCACGCAAAACAAAAGGCCCACTAGCGTTGCTTGTCACGAGATTATGGATAGATTAGAGTCTATTTTGAGCGAAAGCCATGATATTGCCTATTCTGGTCCACCTTGTACCCAACCTCCTTGTGGTAGCCCCATTAGCTCCACGAGTGCCCCTGAAATTATAACGGCTACCTCCCCTGAACCGCCCCCTGCAAAAAAGCCAGCCAAGCAAATTCCATTGATGTTTAAAAAACATAGTAAACGACGAAGTAAGGGTCCGGCTACTGGGGCTACTGGGTCTTCTGATGTAGAGCCAGGCGTAATCACTGCCACACCCTGTGAAGAACTGAAAAGTGCCCCCACCACAACAACAACTGTGCACATTGAGTGCCATAACAGATTTGATGTTCTTGCAATTGAAGAGGCCGGGGCTGGGGCAACTGGTATTGATTCCGATGGAATATGTGCAACTCCTGCTGGCGAAATGCAGGCGCTGAAAAACTAATTAAGTCACTAAGAGAGGAGGTCATTACACTCAGAGGGAAGGTTGCCAGTTTAACAGAGAGAGTTAATGGTAGGAAGGTGGCTCCATTAGAAACCTCACCACCTCTCCTGACTAGGGCTAGGGCTACAAAGGGGGCTGAAGTACATAGTTTGGGTAACACTAAACCATCACATATTCTTACCACAACTAGGAACACTCAATTACCACCAAATAGCACTAGAGCCCACAGTCCTAGAGATCCATTTAATCCAGTCTTAGGAAACCTGTTAGGTGCTGGCCAAGGTAGGGGAGGCCGCAGGGTCATAGATAGAGGTGAGGTCAATTTGGATGAAGGGAACACCTCTAAGATAGCTCACAAGGGGGCAGTTGACAGGGGGTCTGTAAGGGATGGTGTTTACATGAGACCCTGAGAATGGGGTAATCAAGCGGTGATCTACCTCACAGAAGTCCCCAAACTCTCTTTGGGGAAATTTGAAAACCAGGATTCACTTAAGAACAAGGTCATCTACTGATTTAGGTCCACCCTACACTGCTACTCAATAATTAGAGATGACATTAGGTTTGTTAAAAGAACTCCCATGTTGGGGTCGTCGTGGGATATGATTGAAGTTCGCTTTTTTGATGAGGGTATCATCCTTGGATTACTGTTGATTGCCTCACGCACAATCCCCCCTGTTAATTCCCTTATCTCTATCAGATACAGACCCCTTGCTGGACCCCCCACCAGGTCACCGTTAACACCCTGCGGACCTGTCCAAGCAGGACTGCTCAGACCCAATATGAAAGAAAGGATAGGGCAAAGCTGACTCCCTTATGAGGAACAGACGAACCCAGTTAACCCCTTCGATGCTCATGACGAGCTCAGCTCGTCATGCTGCGCGGTCGCGCTGTGCGCATGATGAGCTGAGCTCGTCACGACCACACCCGCGATCGGAATGTCCAGCACCTGGGCGGAATTCCGATTGCGGCGAAGCGGTTAACAATAGAGGTCCTTCAGGTTCCCCAGTGATATCATCTATATGCCCTCCTCTAAAAGCCCCTTCACCCCTGGGCCCGATCTTTGACCCTGCAGCCTACGATGAGTGTACTGTGGTGGATGAAAGTAGGGATAAGACAGCCCCTATTCCCGGGGCATTGGAAGGTGTTGACTCTGCTAATCACCCCCTAAGGTTTCTTGTATGGAATGTGGCGGTGATCTTAAAATTACTGGATGACCCGGAATGGTGCACTTTTGTAGACTCTTTTGATGTAATCTTATTTCAGGTGGACAGAAAATTAGGTTTTTTAACGTGTATATAGAGTGGTGCGAGCTTCGGAGGAAACTAAAACGATTTGTACTCTAGACCTCGCCCTGTCTCATTATACAGATAATATTCCAGCTCTAGTGGTGGGTGATCTTAACTGCACATTTGAACCACTTGCCCCGATCCCGACTGACTTGACGGATGAGTGGGATTGTGAGTGGCAAATTCCACAGCTGGAACTCCCTACAGTTAGGTGGACTAAGAGAAGAGCTCAGGTGTTGGCCCTCACAATGCAGCACGATTTGAGAGCCACGAATGGTAGAACCAATTCCGACCCAAATGGGGATTTTACCTTCAATAGATCTGGCTACAAAAGTAGAATAGATTATTGCCTGGTATCTCTTAAACTTTGGCACCTAGTAAAAGATATGGCAGTGGTCAAAAGAGTCGATAGTGACCATAATGCCCTAGTACTCACTTTTGCAAAGCAGGGCATTCCGGAAACTGCCAGAAGGGGAAGCCCTGATTTGAGTGCCCTTTCAATTACGAACAACCAGAGGGCGATCAGATGGGACTGGGTGGAAGAACACCTGGGGGCCCTAGAAGCAGTTAAGGGTAAAGTACGCCTGGTGTTAGAGGAGTTAGCTAAACACACCGCCAATAATGTTGGGGAGATCTTGGGATTCTGCCATGAATCATTATATACTGAGATTAGGGAACTTTTAAGCCAACCGTGCAAATCTCAAAAAGATGGAGGAATTCGCACACACCAGAGGTCAGCCCCTCAGGGGGCATGGTACCACAAGGACTGCAGGGTTGCAAAGGAAGCGCTTGTAAGGGCAGTTAAGCAGAAAGCACGTCTAGAGGTTGTGTTATGCAGAGCTAAGTATAGGCAGGTTATCGGGAATGCAAAGAAGGATTTGGAGGGCTCCTTGTGGTCATCCCTATGTGGTGCACTGTTAGCAAAAGACTCGAAGTGTTTTTGGAACAAGGCTGCATACTGGCTTAAGGGGAATAGGAGAGCTTTGGAATTCACAGTCCAGCCGGAAGAGTGGGTAGCACACTATAGTTCCATCTATAACTCTAAAACTAAAATAGCTGAGGAAGCGACCAATGGGTGTGGGGTGGTGCCAGGTGGTGAGGGTGTTGCTCTCCATTTTACCTTAGAAGAAACGCAAGCAGCCATTTGCTCCTGCGTTTCAGCCCGTGCCTCCGGCCCCAGATAGAATCTCAAATGACCTATATAAAGAGGATACAATACTTTCGGGCTCTTACATAAATCTTCTCCCAAACTCAATTCTAACAGGCACTCCCATTCCCCTTTCCTGGAAAATCGCAGAGGTCGTCCCCATTTATAAAAAAGGGGACAGAGCAAAGCCAGCAAACTATAGGCCTATAAGCCTTATTGATTCCCTCCAGAAAATCTTCTGCAAACAAATCCTAGGACGGATCCAGGAATGGATCTTAGAGTCTCGAATCTTAAGTGACTTTCAAGCTGGCTTTCACGCAAAAATAAGCACTTTGGACCAAGTTTTCCGTCTCCTTTGTATTTATTGGAAGGAAGTGACAGTCAAAGGAGGAAAGCTTTATGTGGCCTTTGTTGACCTTCAGTCTGCTTTTGACCTGGTCCCGCGAGCCAGCCTATGGAGAGTTCTAAGGGATCAGGGCATACCGAGCAATCTTTTAGATGTTTTAATTAGATTACATTCATCCAACACAGCACAGGTGAGGTGGGGGGAGAACAATAAAGTCACAGAAACATTCCCAGTCCAGCGTGGAGTAAGACAGGGATGTGTTCTTGCATCCACACTTTTTACTCTTTTTTTTAATGGTGTAGTAGATTTTTTATACAGAGATGGGTGTGATGCTCCTAAAATCGGTACAAAAAGAGTCCCTGCTCTTCTTTTTGCAGATGATACACTCCTAACCTCTAAATCTCTGCAGGGTCTGCAACAGCTTTTGAATGCTTTTATTAAGTTCTGTGATGAGCGGGGTTTGGTGTTAAATGAGGCAAAAACCAAATATATGATTTTTAAGAGAGGAACGGCAAACCCCACCAAAAGACCAGTGCTAGTCGGTAGTAGTAAATTGGAGCGAGTTGATGCCTTTGATTACTTAGGTATTCGCCTGACTCCCACAACTCACTGGGCCACTCACATTGAGAAAACCAAATTACAACTAATCCAGCAGACTGCCCATATTACTAAAATCCATAGGAAAAGACTGTCTAGGCAGCTTGCACCAGCTTTGGAAATTTAAAATACCAAGGTTCTAGGGGGGGCCCTCTATGGAGCAGAACTTTGGGGTACGGGCGATTCAAATTGTTTGTCTGCCATTGAGAATCATTTCCTTAGATCCCTGGTGGACCTACCTCCTAGTACCCCCCTGTTGCCCCTATGTATGGACCTTGCCCATAGACAGTTAACGTACAAATTGAACTATAAACACCTTATGTTCTGGCACAGGCTGTGGTCTGTGGATGAGTTAGTATCCTATTGTGAGTCACTAATTGGCCTCCTGAAGTCCCCACAGGTAATCTTGATCCCCTGGTTTAGATCATTACGGGATCTATTGGGGAGGCTTGGGATGGAAGGGTTTTGGACCAACCCGGAAAGCCTTGTTACCATACCTAGGGTGAGGCTGAAAGAGATGTTGTGGGAAGCTATATCAGTTCAAGTGCTGGCAAACACTGAGGGACGTTTGACGTGTGAATTTTTAAACTTTAAATTTGTCCCCCGATTTGAGGATACTATCGATGAAATTGTCCCCCCTCTGGCACGTAAACTATTCTTCCAATTTCGGCATAAGACCCTACCAACAAAACTGTTTTGTAGAAAGTGGTGTAATGGTGCTTTTATTGATGATCTCTGTCCTGCCTGTAACGCTAGTTCAGAAACCATTGTGCATTTGCTCTTTTTTTTACTATATTAAAAAATCTCGAGGGAAAAATGGATAATTCCCTTATGCAAATTGACGGGCCCGGGTCACTACCTCGAGGTGTTGAGAATCGTAATGACTGATACATGTAGAGAAGTGGTCTTTGGCCTTTCCAGATATTGGCATGCACTGTGGATCAAGCGCTCCAAATGTACTGTATGATGCACTTAACTTTTTTATCTTTTTTAAACCTTTCTGATTTTAAACTATTTATGCTATTTTTTTAAATATGTCAAACTAATTATTTTATTTCTGTATCTTATCACAATGTGCTGTGTACTTTTTTGATCTTTGTGATCGAAATAAAGTTAATGAATGAATAAATATTGGACCTCAGACACCACCTAATCAGTACACTTCTGGACCTGTGTATACTCTGCCAGGAAGAAAGACTGATGTGCTGCTGAAAGGCCTGCTACTCTGCTGGACTGCTGCTCTAAACGCTCCCTAGCCTGGGTGAGAAGAACTGCACCTGCACCTGAACACAGGACCCCAAAGTGACTCCTTGGGCTTGTTGGCTGGCCTCCTGAGTAGAGACTCAGAGACAGAAGGCCCCAACAACCTTGAACACAACACCTGGACTCTGCCATTTGTGAGTCCTACCCTGCCAGGTGGTGCCACTGCTGTCCTGGACCCCTGGAAGTGGGCCTGAATGTGCTCTGCTAGCCCATCTGTGGACTCAGCAGAGCCAATGCATCTCCTCGGTGTGAGGCACAATCCCAAGCAGAACCAACACATCGTCTCTGCTGCGAGGGTTCTCCCAACGCAAAAGTACTCTGCATCGACCT